>OX422223.1:440245542-441555220 GCA_949130495.1 Sambucus nigra | reverse complement strand
GCAACCTTATTAAATATATTAAGATGATACTTATGATTGGAATTCAGTATTGATTTAGCTGGATTGACATGTGTAAGGTCTAATCCACCAAGTTTTGCTCCACCCGAAGGAAACTTAAATATATAGTTGAGAAACTAAGGTGAGTGTACTAATTGGAAAGATATATTTATACATTGTCATGGATATGATCAGAAAATTATGAATGTTAAATTGTTCACTTCGATTTACCGAAATGGGAGGTTACTCCCTGACCCAGAATGGGGGAGAATTGTCTATTAAAAATAAGGGGTTACTCCTCGACCAGGAATGGGGTAGAATTGTATATTGCAAACAGGGTATGTAAATCATGATTCGGAAAGCTGGGTCATTCATTATGAATGGGCCAGATTAGTTTATACATGATTCAATGGATATGATTTATTTCATTTAATTTTATGCAATAGTGTAGTAGTGATGCATTCATTGAGCTATTTTGTTCAAGGTTCCTATGTTTCTATTTTTCAAGTATCGTGCTGTCACTATCAAATCTAGGAGGTCGGGTTGGGTTAGCAAGGAATGTATTAAACAATGATTTGGTTTAAATGAAAATGATGTAATTGAGTCAACTTATCCTTCAATCAAGTTTGTATGAGCATAAGTACATTAATATCGTGTAAAGTTTTTAGTTTTATTGATTTACATTGATGACTACTGAATCAAGACTCGTGTTTATGGGTTGGTTAATTTAATTATGGTTTTACTCAATTGGAATTTCGAACTTAATTATAACTGGGTTGGGGTGTGTCAGTAATGCTCCAGAGCTCATCAAAATTAAATTTTCGAAGATATTAGAAGTCGCGAACATACCCATAATACCCAAGCACCTCAGCAACATTTTATCTTTGGCATAGGATGGAATCCTTCTCATCACTAAGTCGTTCCTTAGTGGCCGGGTTCTCAAGGTCCCAGTTAAAGGGATCCACCTCTCCATAAAGGCTAGAAGATCCCGCACCTCAAACTAATCACCGAGAAGGAGCTCACTCAATTTTAAATTTTTTCGCCCTAGCCCTAGTTCTTTGTTATTTGGAGTTAGAATGGGGAGGGGTTACCCATTGGCCGCTTCTGGCAAAGAACAGGCCCATTATTAGGATCAATGACCTTGCCTTTACCCTTGGCCTTGGTAGCAACTTTGGCATCGTCTTATCTCTTAGTCACATACTCAACATTTTTCATAGCCTCCGCACAGGCCCTTTTCTCATCCTCGATCCTATTTCTCTTTGGTTTCAACAGCGACAATGATTTTATTCTTCTTAAACTTGGCATCTAACTTCCTTTTCCTAGAAATATCCATCACTGCACGATTAAGGACCGAAGGTTCCCTTGAGTTTGTTGATTCACGCAAATAAAAAAAAGAGGTTATACAGAATGAAATATGGTCATAATTCTATCATAAGAATCAATCAAGTAAGTGTTCGGCCAAGATGACAACAAATTAAAAAGATCATACCTTCTGCGATCTCCTCCTATTCAACAAAGTCCTCATGAACCTCGCGGTGAGAAGATAAGTTAATCTTCTTGTCTCTTATGGGGACACCACCTGGGGGGGGCCTAATAACCAAAGTCGATGAAATTCTAAATGGAGATTAACTTCTCAAAATCTAAGAGATTGGGGGTACAGATAGTCATGACCAACTCTTTTAGAGCAGGGGGAAGCATTAGAGCCTTCTTTATTAAAAAAGACGAATATAAAATGAGGTCAATATACATATGAGAAGGAAAGTACAACATAAGGAAACGTTAAATAATGTACCAATATGGTGAGGAGAGCACCAATGGCAAGGGATACTGCAAGACCTATCCCTCTTATCAGAATAAAACTCTCAACTGCCTTTTATAAAGATGAACTAGTTTTTCCAACTGTGATTGCTCATCTATACGACCTGCATAGTCTTCTGGTCACATTTTCAAGTTGAAAAATAATAGTATTAATTGGATTTTACGTTGCCTTTTTCATCATAAACCATTCGGAAGATATCTATAGTCACGTTAAACCCCGTATGGAGCTGCTAGTACACCATAGATCCAATAATGGACCAGTAGGCATTTGGTGGGAGTTGAGTAGGAGCTACACAGTAGCCTCGTAGAATTGATCTTATGACGAGGCGAAGGGGAAACCGAACTCCCACCTGTAAATCCCATACAGGGAAATAAATATCATCGACATTAAGCTGATCATAGACCCTCTCATCAGGATGTGGCAGTCACAAGGAAATTATTATTGTGATATTATACTTATCCCTCAGATCCTCCAGGCCATCATCCATGATATCATAGCCATGGGTTTCAGCATCTGTGGTGGTTGGATCCCAAGAGTCAGAGGCCTCGAAAGTTCCCTCATCAGTGAAGGGCGCCACAGTAGGAGATATGGATGTCATATAATCGTTAGGGGAATGACGAGGGGGATAAGGATCTAGGTCAAATACAAACATAAATACAGTGTCAATAAACCTCTACATACCAAGAGGATGGTCTACCACTATAGTATATGTAACAATAGGAGACTCAAGTCCTGCTATTAGGGGCTGGGAAGCAGATCCTATGGACGAAGCAACTGTTAGGGTAAACTTAGGTTATTCTGAATCATCTTTCAAACGGAAAACCTGAAGAGGCCTAGAGAATATCCTAGCATTGATACCGAGAAAATTTATCTCTAACTTAGATAAAATATAAAATAGTCACTGAACGTGGGGTGGATAGCTCAACAAGATGAAAGACAAAACCCTAAGCTTAGGGTTTACTCCATTATAGAAAATAGACAATGGATTTAGACTAAACCCTAACCAAATTAGAATAAGAGGCCAACTAACTCAATGACCTTTTAAATATGAGCACTCCACCAATAATATAAATAATTATCAACAAACCAAACAATCACAATAAAAATAAGATGGTGAAGATGGCTGAAAATGAGGTTTTCTCTAAATAACCCCTAAATTGTAGAAAGGGGATGGAAGGCGTACTTAAAAACCCTAACGAGTTTCGAATACGATAGAAAGCGCCTAAACCTAGAAGAAAACTAAAGTAAAATCTTAGATTTCTCGACAGTTATGGAGGAAACTCATAAAAATTTGGGGTTGAAAAAGCAAAGTTGAAAGTTTTTTTTTCTCTCATTAAAAACTCACTCAAGGGAAATCAAATCGATTGGAAAAAGATGAGAAAATTTTGAAATGAGTATTTATACTTAAAAAAAGGAGGTATCAAGTAATCATAATGCGCGATGTCATGCCTGGAAAAGTAGACAAATAGTGTTAGCTCAAACACATGCACCGATTACGCTGACGCAAAAACCCATCTAATGACAAGTGTTAACTTTGGCCTTAGAGTGGAAAATGTCACAATTCAATCTATTCGGCGTGTGCCGGGAATATTTTAATGCCTACAACATTCTCTTCGAATAAAACTTCACTTACTCACATCATCTCAATAGATAATCCCAAGGCACAATACTTCGTATAATCTTCCTCGTTCCTCAATCACGCAGAGTCTTGGGCGATTTTATTATACCATGAATATGGTATGATTAGAAAACCAATTATAATGCAACAAGTAGCTTTTTCCACTACCTGAAAGTTATCGGATCGGACTTAATCTAGTCATCCAACGGATTCTGCTCGACCCCAAAATCATAGGTAATGACTTTAGGTCACTTGGCACACAGCTATTAACGGTGTTAGTTAACATTGTGAATCAATGGATAATATGTAGTGGGATTGACTTCAATTGAACTAAATAAACAGGCACGGGGGATTTAAAGTTTATTATTCCTCCATTATTAATGGGAAACATGTTCCCATCCCATTCTCCTAATAAAATATGTAAAGGTGTACCTTCTTAAACTGTAAAAGCTTAACACTTTTCACCCAAAATTATTTATGTCTCCACTACTCTCTCTCTCTATCCACTCATGACACATATAAATATGGCACACAATACCTCATGCGGGGGGATGGTCCTATTATTATGTTGCCCATTTCTAGAGTGAATAAGACAGATTATAATCTTTCACACGTTGATGGCTTTTGACCTCCGATATTAATATAATCAGGACTATATCTATAGACGTAAGCACTACCTTGGATTGAATCACGTTGTTGATGTCTAAATTTGGATTATTTATCCTAGCGCTCAATGACCAAATTTATAATCACGAATAACATATAAAATGAAAATATAGAGAAGATATCGATGATTTTTTTATGTGGTTCAACTTAGAAATGGATCCTACATCCACATGGCAATGGTATTTAGGGTTTTATTATTGTATCTTGAATATAAGTGGAAAATGTGTCCTCTCCCTTCAGCAGGGGGAGATGGTGTATTTATAATTCGGGAATCCTAAAAGGAGGAATGCTTTTATAATGTGAAGCATTTACACCTGTACACATAAGTATGCAGTTAGGTGTTATTCACGTGCATGAATATAAAGATTGTTGAGGTTCCCCGTATGTGTCTCTTTATATGCCTGATGGTTCATATTACGGAGCGTGGTCGGCTGAAGAGCCGACCAAAAGTACCTGAGCCGACCAGATGTTACATTTTATGGACAACGTGGAAATGATATTTACAGGTGTCATTACTTCATTGGTTCAGATGGCCTAATATTTTTAGGTTACAACAAATGCCCCTAATACTGCATGCTTGAAGGTTGCATGAAAGGATGTAATATTTATATATATTTTTATTCGGCGTTTCATTACGGTTGTGGTCGGTAGCCGACCTTCGCGACTTGTAATTTGTGTTTCCTGTGTTGATAAAATGGATGTTTTGTAAATATCTTGAAAAATTGCGAACCGTCGAGGGGTACATTGGTCTTTTTATTTTTTAGCATTTGGGACTCCGTCGATAACCTAAGTGTTGGTACACTAAACCATTTCAAATCCAATCTTTTTGGGATATTGAGAGTAATCATCACACCTATATAAAGGTTAAGTTTCCTTTTGTTTTGCCTCACCTTTTGCAATCGAACTTTCTATTTCCTCAATTGTTGCGTTCCTCTTATTGTTCTAAGGAGTTATCCATTGTGCTAGGAACCGTAAGTATTCATTTTCCTTCATTTCTTCTTTCTATTTTGATAAGATGGTATATATTGTTGATGAATATTCTTTGGAGGAATTTAGAGTGGAGATAAAAATTCTCGAGTGGGTGATTATTGAGATGGTACCTGGTCCTTGCGACTTGTGTGCCTTGGATGAGGGCCATTGGTACACTAAAAACGATTAAACAGAGATCAGGTGAAGAGAATCTTAGGTCGGTATCAGTCTTGCTGGAATATAAGAGTTCCATCACTTATTTTGTAGCTCGGCCTACATAGTACATTCCCTTAGCCCCCACAGACTTAGAGGACTCTATTTTATCCCCACTAGTTGTTGCATCTGAATCTCCATTGGAAGAGGGAGATACGTCCTTAGGTGGAACCTATTACTCATTTGAATTACTTGATTTGGCCACCATTCCAACCACTCTCCCATCTCCGAGCATAATGGTGAAAAGAAAGATCCTCAATTTTATTATTGGAGCCATGTCTCCCCCTCGGTCTTAGAAAAAGAAACTCGCTAGATATCATTCCAAGAAGCCAGTGGTCATTACTACATGAAGAAATGAAGAACACTGAGTCTTAGCTCAAAAGGTTGATTAAATGTCGTGTTGTTTTGTAGGAATTGGTTCCTAAAACCCAAGTTAATCAGACTACTATTGAGACTACTTTTGTGCTAGTGAACCCTGGATTGGCCAGGGGTTTGATTGCTTTTGGTGTTCTCACTGGTGATAGGTCGGTGATTTCCCCCATCTACAAGGTTAGGTTATTGTATAGAGCCAACCAGAATTTGGGTTTGGTAATTATCTTAGTCCCCTTTATTTTTAGTTCATCCTAACTATTTATTCTTATTGATCACCTTTGATCTTCAAATTTTGTAGTTTCTGAGTGATTATGATCAATTCCTGATTAGGGACGACCAACTTAGGGAGTCTTTTATTGATGTTGAGGAGGCCTTCAAAGTCTTGAAAGGATATCTGAATGCTAAAAGGTAAGCCCACAAGAAAAATGAAGGAAATTGACAGAATAAATTGAAGACCGCCGATAAGGAAAAGAATGATACCGAACCGGCTGTTGTAGATGCTAGGAAGGCAACCACCTAAGTGGAGAAAAAAATTTAAGACTTGAAGGCTATTATAAAGAAGGGAAAAGAGGATGCTTATACCCGTAGTTAGGATAAAGCATTTGCCACTACTGCCTTGAAGATAGACTATTTGAAGAAGGTTTCCTTCGAGGATGGTTGGGACATTATGCTTAAAAAAGTTAGCATTGTTGTTGATTCACACCTTTTCTAGAAGTTCAAACCCGACACCCCTCATACTATTGATGAAGAACTTTAAGATGAGGAGGGTGTTGGTGAGTCTTCAATAGCACGTGATACTTCCATGATGGTGTGCTGATCGACAGGAGATGCGGTCCAAGACAAAGAAAAGGTGTAATTATCTCGGAATATTTATTTTCTTTATCCTTTTGTACTGCTTGTTTTCTTTCTACTATAAATACGAAAATAGTTCTTTCTTCGTTTGCTTCATAAATTTTTCCATATTTCCCCTTGCTAAATGTCAATATTTATTTAATTAGCTTTGTGGTTCCCCATATTTTGTTCTTTAGTTTAAATCCAGGAGATCTGTCATAGTTATTGTTGAGGGTAATATTTACAGGATAAGTGTTCAACTCTTTGTAGAAGGACATGGAGAATTAGATGAGGATCAGCTGGAAGAATTGCTCAACCTCGATGCTTTTAATCAGGTTAAAGAAGCGTAGATTCATCTGCACCGGTTATTTTAACAAGTTATAGCAAACAACGTTGTTTACTATGGGATAATTCTCCTTGTCATTCTATATTCAGATTATAAAGCAAAGTATGATAGGTTAAGCTAAGAGATACGTTTTGAGAATAGGCTCCAAGATATCTTTTCAGCACACAAAAAATGGAGTTTGTGTTGAACATGGAGTTGAATAGCACTCGAGAAGTGGCAGGTTTACTCGAACGTGAAAATAATTCTCTTAGAAATGAACTAGAGGTCTTGTAGATATCTTCAGGGGAATGTGCATCCTTCTTAGAGAAATAAAATGCTCAGTTAAAGGAAGAGATGAAGGCTCTAAAAAATCCAAAGTTGGCTAATCATCCAAGAAATCAGTGGTTGCTCGACCCACTGTAAAAGAAAAAAAGGATGAAGAAAACTTTTGCTAACTAGGTGACATTGATCAAGAACCAAATTGATATCATTAAAAAACTATCTGATAAGGCTCACATACTAACCTTTCAATTTTACAAATATCACTGAACAGTTTGGATTAATTGATAAGACGAAGCCTAAAGCCCACATGAGAGTTGACCTAGAGCAAGCTAGAAATGAAGGTTATGAATAGGAATGATTTGACAGTTCTGAATGTTTTCAAAAAGGATACTTCATGGTATTGGTATGATCCTGGTGTTCTTAACTATCTAAATCCTCCTTTTAATTTTGATCCCAGTTGGATTCCTACTAACTCTATACCAATAAGCCTGATCAGAAAATACTTGGGTGATTATGGTCTGAAAAATGAAGAGAGTTTGACTCGACCTCAACATTTGTTAAATAGGCTCAGTTCTAGCAGGCATGGGAGGCTTAGATATCTAGGTTCCACAGCTTGACCATTATTTATTGATGTTCCCCCCGAAGTAATGGATAAAGCCCTAGGAAAACATCCAGTTGACTGAATTTTTAATCATGTAATTTTTTATTTAAGGATGTAATGAATTTCTTTGATTTTTTGAATAAGAATATATATGTTTTTTAGGCCTATCAGTGGTGGAATATAGAGATTAGGTGGTATGTTGTTAGCTAACCAATTATACTTGACTGATTACCTATTTGGACGAACCAGTTATCTAGCCTTAGGATCTACTAACACATTTATGTTTATCCAAACGGATCTTGTCGTTTAGAAACCAAAATATTTGAGTTAGTTACCATTGACGACCAAGTTTATTAGGATTTTTTCCTAACCTGGTTTGGAAAAAACTTCTTGTTCTTGACTTTAATTCATACAGGAAGCTTTTATTTTGTTTGATGAACTATCAAAGACGAAGTCATATAGAACGTGACATGATTTGATTTGTCTTATCTCTGTGACATTGTAATTAAGATTGTTATATCTCCAATACACTCTCGAAAAAGAAAAACATAAAAAGGAAGCTAATTGATGAAAAACTAATAAATTCTCATGAAATTACTCATAGAATATACATATTCATTGAAACCTTTCATGCTTATTGATAGTACTTCCTAAGGTGCTTAACATTCCATGGGTTCTTGAACTATTCCCCCTTAAGTGTTTCTATGTGATAGGTACTTGGTCGGATAACTGCAAAAATACAAAATGGGTCATGATAATTAGCTTCCATCTTATTGCATTTATGGATTACCTTTTTAAGGACATAGTCCCCTTATTTAAAATTTCTTGGCTTCACTCTTATGTTATAGAATTTGGTAGTACGCTGTTGATAAGAAGCTACCCGAAGTGTGGTGTTCTCTCTTACTTCTTCCACCAAATCAAGGTTAAGTCTCCCCATCAGGTCATTTTTGGGAGAGTCAAAGTTTAGCATCCTCTGACTTGGTAGACCAATCTTTGTTGGGACTACTACTTTTATTCCAAATTTTAGCATGTATGGAGTTTCCCCAATATTTATACTCGACATGGTTCTATAAGCCCATAAGATACTATGCATGTCGTTAATCCAGTGCCCCTTAGCATTGTAAAGTCTCTTTTTTAATTCATCAACAAGCGTTCTATTTATCACCTTTGTCTGACCATTACATTGTGAATGACCTGGAGCATAATATAGCTTTTGGATTTTAGATTGAGTGTGATAATCCTCAAACTCTTGGTTGTCAAATTGGATTCCATGGTCAGTTATGATGGCGTACGACATGCCATATCGGCACATGATATTCTTCTATATAACCTGGTAAACCCTTTTATAAGGCATTTCAACCAGCAACTCGACTTCCACCCATTTTGTGAAGTAGTCTATGGTAACAACTAAGTATTAAAATCTCCCTTTCGTCTTTATCAATGGGCCAAATAAATTGATTCCCCATAAGGCAAAGGGCTAAAGAGAGTTGATCGGTGTCAAAGCAGCCCCTGGTCGTCTATGTATAGCAGTAAATTTTTGGCACTTGTCACAATTTTTAGCATATATAAAGCAATATGATTTCACGGTCAACCATTAATATCCTTGTGTGGCTACTCATCGCACAAGTGATCGTTCGACTGAGTGGGCTCTCCATGATCTTTCATGAACTTCTTTGATCAGGTCTTTCACTTCTGCTGGATGAACACACCGAAGTAAAGAGACAGTAAATCCCCTTTTTGTATAGAATACCTCCCTCTGGCATGTAGCTAGCCGATTTATATCTCAACTTCCTGGACTCTTATGGATCTTCAGGTAGTAATCCCTTTAAAAATACCATTTTATTGGATCCATCCATGAGGGGCCAAGATTAAATTCTATTAAGCTGACTTCTTATTCATCTATGCTCCTATTTGTTTGGATTTTCACCAGAATGATCCTCTTCAATTATGTCCCGGTTACTGAAGCAAGTCGAGCAATTGCATTTACTTGGGCATTCTCAATTCTTAGAATTATAACTATTCTGACGACTAGGAACTTGGAGATAGTGTTTTGAACCTTGTTTAGGTACTTTATCATCAGTTCTCCATTGACTCCATATATCCTGAGCAATTAGTTAACAATCAGTTGGGAATCACTATGAGCGACGACTTGCTCGACATCTAATGATAAAGTGAGTTCCAGACAGTTATTAGGGCTTCGTATTCTGCCTCATTATTGGAAGCTTGAAATTGAAAATGAAGATCATACTCCACATCTAAATCATTATGGGTATTTAAAATTAATCATGGTCCACTACCAGATGCGCAAGAAGACCCATCAACATACAAATTCCACATAGGAATTTCTTCGTCAAAGCTCCCATCATTCAAAGATCCTTTCTTGAATATTTTTTTTCTTTGTTCTTCATAATTTTTGGTAATATCTGGATCAGTGAACGATTTCGATTTGTCCAGTTTAGAGTTATCTCCCGAAGAACTCTATTTGACTTAGTTCGGCTTTGAGCTCTCTTACAAGGAAGTCTACTCGACCTTTCCCATGTTATGATCGGTTGTGGTTTCCTCATGGGTAAATTATGCTATGATATCAGTTATAGCCTGCCTTTTTAGCACTGTTTAGGTCTTATAGAGTATATCATATTCTCCTAATTCTATAGCCCAAGACATCAATCTCCCTTATTTTTTCGACTTGTGGATAGCTTGGTATAATGGAAAATCTGTGTAGACTATAATGGTATGTGCCTGGAAGTAGGGTTTCATTCTTCTTGATGCTTCAATGAGAGCTAATGCCAATTTTTCCATGCGAGGATATCAAATTTCATCTCCTTTAGAGGCCTTACTGGTATAATACACTGGTTTCTGAATTCCATTCCTCGATCGAATTAGGGCCGAGCTGATAGCTGACTCGAATACATCAAGTTATAGATACAATTTTCTCCTATAACTGGCCGGGAGAGCATTGGTGTAGATCCCAAATATTTCTTCAATTCCTGAAAAGTTTTCTCACATTCGTCATTCCACTCAAATGTCTTCTGGATCACCTGGAAGAACGACATTTATTAGTTGCACGGGAGATAAATCGATAAGGTGCAACTACTCTTCCTATTAGATTTTGCACGTCTTTCTTGCGCGAGGGACACTACATATCAATTAATGCCTTGATTTTATCCGGATTAACTCAATTCCTCCCTGATTTATAATGAATCCTAGGATCATCCCTTCTTGTATGTCGAACATATATTTGGTCGGATTAAGCTTTATCTTTTGCTTTTCGAGCTGGTCAAATATTTTTCTTAAATCTTTGATGTGGTTAGCATATTTTTTGCTTTTAGTAAGAATATCATCCACATAAACTTCCATGTTTTTACCAATCTGGTATTCAAAAACTTTATTCACTAGTCTTTGGTATATTGCTCCTGCATTTTTATGCCAAAGGGCATAATATTGTAACATTAAGTACCTCGACTAGTGATAAATGATGTGATTTCCCTGTCTTTTGATTTTATTTTGATTTGGTTGTATCATGGAGGAGCACTCATAAAGATGAGTAATTCATTCCCTACTGTGGCGTCAACTAATTGATCAATTATGGGTAAAAAAAATGGTCCTTGAGACATGCCTTGTTTAGATCGGTGAAGTCAACATACATGTTCCATTTGTTGTTCTTCTTAATTATTACTACTGTGACCACCCCTCCTCAGCGCACGTGCGGGAGTGGTCTCGTTCCCCTTTCCTCGAGTTTTACGGTCAGTCGTCGTCGAAAATGCTGATGTGGGGTTATGTGTGGAGATAGAGTCGCCATCCTATTTCGCACAAAATAGGTAAAATACATGTTGTCGCCTCGAGAGAACGGCATCACGGACATACTGATGCATGCAAAACAAATTATTTCAAGGATTCAGGGACTAAGTTACGGAATGGTAAGGTGTTAGGAACCCATCCCGCCCTTACGGTCTCTCATGGGCATGTGTTAATCTTCTCCTGATAAACTCCTCGAAGTGTGTGCGCGTATGTATAAATGGATAGTGTAATTACTTAACTCTCATTATGGATAAAGGTGGAGTGAGGTCATCCTTAAGAGTGTTCCCAAAATAGTTAATCAAAATACAATGTGCGTGTTTGCCGAATCACCGATCGTTATGGGAGAACAATGGTATATGCTGGACAAAACACATGCATATATTACTTTGAATATATGATATGAAAACAATATTATAAACATGAGTGGAAGAGGACTCGAATATCAGATTTTACTCGAGATGCCTACGTAGCCTAAAAAGGTATAAAAGTTCACATAGTTCGTATATAACATGAAGTTAGGTTTAACCCATAAATCCAACCGAGGATTTTTCTTATGTGTGTGTAAAAAAAAAGGTGTTTTAGTGTGAGAAAATGAGATTAGAATTCCTCGTTTGGAATATACAAATAAACCCTATTTTTCTTATTTTTGGGGTTTTTATATGAAAATATAGTATAGGCAATACTAATAATAAAAAAATTAGATATTAGTATGTGTGATCTAATGAAGTAAATTGCTAAAGTAAGAATTAAGTTACTAGAGCAAAAATAAGGGAATTTGAAGAGAAAGTGAGAAATTGGACCTCCTTAATGAGCACTTGGGATTGATCTTGAGTGTTGAGATGTTGATATTATAATAGGATGGAGGTGGTGTGAAGAGGGGGAAGGGAATTTTCCCAATATTGTAAGGAAAGGATGGAAATGGGATTTTTAAGATGGGAACAACTCTAACTTTGAGATGATGTCGCTTAGATCACTGAAGGGAATGTTTTTCCTTAAGTGAAGTAATCAATGGAAACTAGGATGAACTCATGCCCGTTGGAAGCCTTCGGTGTAACCTTCCCTATGATGTCAATACCCCAGGTGCGTAACGGCCAGGGAGAAGTCATGTTGTGTAATTCATGCGGAGGCAGATGCTGAAGGTTGGAGAACTGTTGGCATTTGAGGCATCTCCGAAGATAGGCGGTGCTATCTTGGGTCATGGTAGTCCAGTAGTAGCCTTGTCGGATGATCTTTTTGGTAATCATGTGACCGTTCATGTGGGGCCCGCATTCCCCGCTGTGGATTTTCTGCATTATCTTTTTAATGTCAGCCCCTACGAGTTCCATCGAAGTTCCTTTTGAGTAGTGCCTTGTGACAGATGATGTACTAGGCGGCCAGTCTTCGGAGGGTTGCTAGGTCTTTTTTATTGGAACCCTCTGGATACCTACCGTGTGTGAGGAGGTGCCAAAGATCATAGTACCAGCAGTTGTCTAGCTTGGGATCTTCTGTGGTGATGAGCACAATGTGGTAGCACTGGGATGGTTTGTATTGCTTTTGAATCAGGAAGGGGGTCATTTTTATTCCTTCGGGCATCTCGACCATGGAGGCTAGGGTAGCAAGGGCATCGTCTAGGTTATTCTTTGCTCGAGGTAGGTAGTGGAAGGTGATATCTCAGAATTAGGAGGCTAGTTCTTCTAAGTGGGCATGGAAGGGTTAGAGCTTCTCTTCATTGACTTTCCACTTCCTGAGCACTTGACCGATGACGAGGGCAGAATTCTCGTAGACATCTAGGTATTGAATACATTTCTTGAGAGAAACTTTGAGGCCTACCGCGCATGCCTCGTATTTAGTCATGTTGTTGGTGTAAGGGAAATCTAACTTGATGGCGATGGGAGTATGGGAGTCATCTGGGGCGATCAGAAGTATCCCAATGCCATATCCCTTTTTATTGGCAGCGCCGTCAAAGAAAATTTGCCATCAGAGATTGTCTTAAGCAGTGCTGAGGAGGTTTTCATCTGGGACTTTGAAGATCCAGACATCAGCTTCATCCATCGGGGTAATCAGCGAGGTAGTCAGAGATAGCTCTTCCTTTCATGAATTTCTGCGTGACATACATGATATGGAACTCGGCTAGGAGATCAAACACCGAGCCATTAGGCTAAATAAGGTGGGTTTCTCAAGAAGGTATTTGATGGGGTCTATTAGGGATACAAGTTTGATGGGAAAGGCGAGCATGTAGTGTCGTAACTTTTGGGTGACCCAGACAAGTGCGATACATGTCTTTTCCAAAGTAGTGTATTTGAATTCGTATCCGACTAATTTATGACTAGCATAATAGATGGCTATTTCTTTATGGGAATATTCAAGGTATTGGGCTAGCAAAGCCCTAGCTGCAGTATCGGTTATGGTTAGGTATATGAGCAAAGGGAGACCAGGCCGTGGTGGCATAAGTACCTAGGGTTGGGTCAGATATTGCTTGATTCGATTAAAAGATTCTTGGAATGCCTCGTTCAAAAACTTGGTTGAATCCTTTCGGAGGATCTTGAAAATGGGTTCGCAGATGGAGGTTAATTGGCTGATGAATCGACAAATGTATTGTAATTTTCGAAGGAAACCTTGGACTTCTTTCTTCATTTGGGGATGTGATATCTCAAGTATAGCTTTCAGCTTGGCAAGATTTGCTTCTATCCCTTTCTCACTGATCATGAATCCCAAGAGTTTTCCTTTTGTAACCCCAAAGATGCATTTCTGTGGATTGAGTCTCATCTGATACCGTCGCAGTCATTCGAAGAACTTTCGAAGAGCGGGAACATGACATCTCTAGTTTTGGATTTGATAATCATATCATCCAGATAGACCTCAACTTCTTTGTGAATTAGATTATGTAAGATGGTTGTGGTAGCCCTTTACTAGGTAGCACCAGCATTCTTGCGACCAAATGGCATTACAGTGTAGCAAAAGGTTCTCCATGGGGTGATGAATGCGGTCTTTTCTTGGTGGTCTGGGTGCATTTTGATTTGGTTGTATCCGGCAAACCCATCGACGAATGACTTAAGAGCCTGACTGGCTGTGTTGTCCACGATCATGTCGATATTGGGTAACGGATAATCATCCTTTGGAGAGGCTTTGTTCAAGTCTCGATAGTCTACACACATCCGAACCTCCCCTCTTGATTTTGGCACAGGCACTATGTTGTCCAGCCATGTGAGATATTCTATCACACGAATGAAGCCTACGTTTAACTGTTTGACCACCTCTTCTTTGACTTTGAGCAACCATTTAGTGAGGAGGTTTCTCAACTTTTATTTAACCAGCTTGTAATATGGAAGAGTGTGGATCTCATGTTGAGTTATTTCGGGATCAATGCTGGGCATATCATCATAGGACCATGCGAAGACATTCACAAATTCCTTTAGCAATTCTTCGAGTTGTGCACGCTCTTGCTCGTCAAGGGTAGCCTCTATCCAAATCTTACGTTATTGGATACTAGAATTGAGGTTAATAACAACAATCTCTTCTTCATTAACTTGAATGCGGTTATGTTTTTTATTATTAAACTTACTTAGATCAATTAAGAATTATTCATTTGCAAAATCATCATCATCAAAAGTTTGATTAGATTTCAAACAGTTAATGTAAGGCACGGTAAGATACTCAAAATCTTCGTTTATTTCATTGATAGGAAAAATAGCATTGAGAACCTCATCAAAGGAGGTATCAATTACATTTGAGCAAGGATAGACAATAGAAGAAGAAATGGGGTAAACATTAGGATTAGGTGGGATTTCAATAGGTAGAATTGGCGCAACATGCCAATTGAGGAGAGGTGTATCAGTAGCTTTGATCAGATGGGATGGATCCAGTAATGTAGTGCCTGAATAAACCATGCAGAGTGTCAGCTCCAGTGTCTGTAAGTTGAATGAGTCCTTGGAGTCACCTTCCTCAGAATCTTTGATATCTTTGATGAGCAGTTTTACACAGTGTTGGTAACTTTCAGCCCATGGGTCTTGGAGAAAGATCTCCATTCCACGCTTCATCTTCTTGTCCGTATGGTCATACCATGGTTTCGAAAAGCCACAAAAGGGGAAGTCTTCCCCCTTTTTGATGAATCATCCATTCATGGAGTCACCTGGGATAGTCTGGATGCAGTCTAGTCTCCTTTTTGATCGAGACTGGCGTATCATTCTGAGCTCTTGTTTTGATGGTTGATACCCCAAACCATAAGGAGGGAAACATTTCTTTAGTTCAATGGGCTCAAGTATCCCTTGTTGTCTTTTCCCTATCCCCAATTCAAGTATGAAGTGCATGTTTTTGAACATCTGAATCACATTGATGTTGCCATAAGGGTCGTATTCTGGACGAACCCTTTCCTTGAAATCATCCCCTGCTGGGAGTAGAAGTGGTTGAACTCGGAATCCTGATAGGAGCATATCATTTGACCCGTGCTGTATCTCAAGGATTGGTCTGCCGGTGCTTGCACCCTCATTATTATCATCGTCGCCCAAAATGGTGATGACTCACCCGTCGACGAAGAAATTCAATTTCTGATGGAGTGAGGAAGACACACACTTAATACTATGGAGCCAAGGTCGTCCAAGCAACAAGTTGAAATAAGTTGGGATGTCAATAACTTGTAATTCAATGATGGGGTTTATAGGGCTAGCCCCTATTACAAGTTTTATGGATCCCATCACCTCCCGATGGGTATTATCGTAGGCACGTACAGCAGTGGAGTTGGAACGAGGTCACTTTCCTTCAGTCCTAAGCATCGGACGGTCCTTAGTGGGCAAACATTCAAGGAGGATCCATTATAGATAAGAGACAGTGGTATAACCTTCCCCATAACTTCGATGGAGATGTTGAGTACATGATTGTGGTTTGGCCCAATTCTGGGGTTTTTTTCTTCGAAAAAGGATAGCATTCGGGTAGAGGTCAAGGATTCGACCAAATTTACTGCTTCTTATGGTGTAGTAAAGGGAGGAACCGTGGCTCCAGTGAGAAACTTGATTAAAACATTTTTGTGCAGCCGAGGAGGCATGAAAAGCCCCCATAAAGTGATGTTAGCTTGAGTTTTCTTCAGTTGATCGAGGATCTTGCTCTCCTCTAGGGTCATCTCTGGCATATAAAGGTTTTCAACGCCATTCCCTTTTTCATTTGGTGGTAATGAGCTTGGGATCTATTAATGCCTCCCTGATCTGGTCATGTGATTTACTAAAGAAGGGAAGACCATGAATCCTATTCCTCATCAATCTCGAGTTGTTCTGCCACCTTTTTTATTTCTTCGAGGAGCTCTTCAAATGATATCATCCCACACATATCGGCTACCGAGCCAATTTTATCTGAAGCTTGCTCTCCATTCGAATCTTCGAATTCTTCTCCCCGTCCCATGGCAATAATTCTGCATTTCCATGTAAAGTCAATGCATTCCACAACTTCAGTGGCTTCTTCATACAGGTCTTCCCATTCTGTGGGCATGTGTAAGGGTGAAGGGACCATGCACCCTTGTAGCTTCAAAGTATCAAGTAACTTAGTCATACTGCAAATATTATTGGTTTGCCTGAATAATTTTGCCCTAATCTGGACGATATAACCTAGGCTGACTTCATCGGTCGGTACTTCCCAATGGTCTGATTCTCGAGCCCATTTCCTTGCTTCTAAGAATAGTGTACTGAACCTCTGGCAATCAATGCTCATTTGTGAGGGCAATTTTAGCCCGAACTCAAAGAGTTGGTTTAACACTTCTGATAATTCCATACCTCCATGCCTGATCAGCGAGACTAGTAGGGCATAAGAGGAAATATGGGCAAATTTAGAGAGGTTTAGGAGAGTATATGGGTGTGATTTAAGTTGAGGGATCAAATTCTGGCTTCTCTTTTAAGAATATGGCACTGGCATGATTTGGGAGTGGATTGTGAGTAGTGTTTGAATTAGGATTAGCAGGTGGGGTAATGGTACCCTGGTCAATTAGACCTTAGATTATGTTTCTGAGGTGAAAGCATTGGTCAGTAGTATGGACAGTGGTTTGGTGAAAGGCGCAATGGGCACCTACCTTGAAGTTTCTTGGGTGTGGATTTGGCAATGGACGGGGATCCAAGGGTTTGATAAGGTTTTGACTTAACAGGGCTTGATAAACTTTGGTGAGGGGAGCGTGGAGCTCGGTGTATTCTTTTCGGATTGGGACAGGGCAACTTTTTGGTGCCCATGATGTGGTTGGTTGAGAGATGTTGTTGATGGTTGAGACTATAGCGTTGGCAGGTTTGTCATATGTTATGGGGGTGAACTGTCTGGACACCTTCTTTGGTTCAACTTCTGTTTTAGCAAGAACTTACTCGATTTGTACTCCCGCTTCTTTGAGAGCTCATAAGTGGGGATAGTATTTTCCTCCCATGGTTGCTCGAATATAGGGTAATAAGTTGTTCTTCACTATGCTGACTTGTTTTTCCTCAGAAGGCCGATTGGTCATGGTAGTTGCTTTTTCCCTCCATTGGGCTATGGAGTTACTGACTGATTCCCCAGATTTCTGTTTGAGAAGCTCTAAATCACGGTGGGTGACCTCAAGCTCTTCATTATATTTGTACCGTGGCATGAATTCTCGGGCAACATCCTCCCAGTTATGGATTCTGGACTCCTCGAGAGACAAAAACCATCGGAAGGCGCTATCCTTCAAAGTTTGCTAAAACAGTTGGGCCATCACCTCTTCAGAAGCCCCTAGGAGAGTCATGAAACGGTGCGAAGATGGATGATTGGGGGTCCACTTCCTCCAAATTTCTCAATATTTGGCATCTTGAACTTCTCGGGTAACCTTGCTTTAGGATAAGGAGACATGTGGGTGTAGTCCATGTAATTCCCAGAGATTCTGACTTGGTCAAACTTCTTAGTTAGTATCTTGAGATCTTCTTTGACTTTGTTCAACTCTTCCTCTTTCGAATCAATGATCATAGGCAAGTTAGCCCCAGGCTGGGCGAGGTTTGGCATTGGAAGCTGGGCGGGCGGCGACCCATTAGCAGGAGGGGCACGTGGAGCGTGATGATACTCTTCGAGAACCCAAATAGGCTAGGGTGGGACCATAGCATGAGGTAATAGGGCCTCGATCTCTTAAGGAACGGAAACCTAGTTTCATTACATCTCTCGGACCTCAGTCTGGAGGTTGCCAATCTTGGACACGAGCTGAGCTAGGACTGCCGTCAGATCCGGATACACAACGGGTACTTGGTATGTGTTCTCCATAGAAAGCGGATGGATACCGGACTCAAAATAAGTAACATGGGAACGGACAGAACTTCGGGGTGATTGGACTGAAGACCGAAGCCAATAAGGAGCTAGGCTAATGGCGTGCGATCGACCTGAGAAGGCATAAAATGGGATTTATTTTTGAGAAAAAGAACGGACACATTTTGACATTTTTTTTCTTTTTGAGATAGAAGAACAAAATATTTTTGGATTTTTGATAAAGAAAGGAGAAATATTTTTGGATTTTTTGGATTTCCTAAATGCAAAATGAAATGTCGGATGGGACCCGACCTTGGAAAAGTTGGGTTTGTAGTATATGAAAAGCAATGATTGGACTTGTAACCAGGCTTATGGTCGGGGTCCCGTTTTAAAAATGTGCAAAAATTTGGGTGATAGACCGACCCAGAATTTCGATAGAGTTTCGGGTTGAAACCGGTAATCTTATATGTGAGTCCTAGGCTTCACACCTCTATGCGGGTATGCAGTTGGTTGGGTGAATCGAAAAGGGTTTCCCCCTTTGGCGTGACTTCCATGATATACGTCTTTCTCTTACGGGTAATCAGTACGTGTGAACAAGCCATTTGATATACCTGAGTGTACGTGAATTGACTCACTATATACCTTATGGGGATGGTACGTCTGAGACCAAATTTGATATACTCGGCGTACGTGAACGAGTTCCCTGCGATATACCTCCCGTCATGACTTCAGTCAAGTGGTACGATGCGGGGGAGCCATTCAATATACGTCAAAGGTACTTGGCCAATGGAAGGATAGAGTCATATCTCTTAGGCTAACAGCGCCCTCCCGGACTAGTGCCCATCATGAAGTGACCCTCCAATTACTGGACAAAATTTGGTCATTCACAATGCTCTTTGGTGATGTCATCGGAATCATGCATGATTCTCTTATTAGTATCTTATAATGAGAATTCCTTTCTTGATTATGACAAATAGGGAGCAAAGTACAAGTACCAATGGTACACCAAGTATGGATGAGCAAAGTACAAGTACCAATGGTACACCAAGTACCAATGGTACACCAAGTACAAGTACCAATGATATACCCATATATACATACGGCCAGTCCGAGGACACCCTGTACCTGGATGGGGTCAGGGTGACCTCATCATCAGGCTCCAGACGACCCCTCAGAGGCCGACCCTTCATCATTCCCGAACGACCCTTCAAGGGGCCGACCCTTCATCAGGCCCGGACGACCCTTCATCAGGCTCCAGACGACCCTTCGAGGGTCCGACCCTTCATCAGGCCCGGAAGACCCTTCGAGGGGCAGACCCTTCATCTGGCTCCAAAAAACCCTTCAAGGGGCCGACCCTTCATCAGGACCGGACGAACCTCCAAGGGGCCGACCCTTCATCATCCTCCAGACGACCCTTTGAGGGGTTGACCCTTCATCAGGCTCCAGACGACCCTCCGAGGGGCCGAGAGTACGAGGCCTAAATTGGTCCTGACTCACTATCATAAGGAACTTTTCCCTCGGCCTTGTGTTACAGGCCGAGGGAAAAGTCATCACAACGCGTGGTTTAGGAGACATGTGGAACAGTGCGCGTGAGGCTCACAGGACACGTGGAAGACCATTACAACCGAATCACCCCCTCGCATGAGGGAATATTATGTCATCGTTTGGCATCTACAGGTGTCAGCAGGAGATTGGCTAAATAATCATTCACATGCACCATGCATAATTAGGGGGTATACTATACCTCCCAAGACCTATATATACTTATCACCTACAACCCTACAAGGGGATCGACAGATCGTTAATTGTAACCCTAAAAAAAACCATGCTTGTACACACAGTAGGGAGAGAAAGTGAGCTTATGTGCATTGTATCCAAGGCCATTAGTGCCCATACTTAGTGGATCACACACTCACAGTGGATGTAGGACAAATTGGCTGAACCACTATACATCATTGTCTTATTCCTCTTATACTCACCTCCTTCTACACACTTATACACTTACATCTCAATGGCTGCCATGGTTACTACTGTTTGAGCTCATCATCACTTACCTGGTGGTGCTAGATTTCAGTATCATCAGTTTGGCGCCGTCTGTGGGAATGAGAAGACATCTCTTCCTTTGTACAACTTGACCTCACTGGGCACTCTGGTGGTGAACCAGCTCTCCCCCTGAGGGGAGATGTTTCACCATTGAAAGAGACCCATTAAGGTTCTCAAGGTCACCAATATTTTTTCCAGTTCAGCTGTTCACAGCTAAAACACATGGCACCAGAGATTCCACCACCACCACTTCCCCCATCGAATGATGGGGGAGGACCCAGTTCCAGTCAGCCGCCACCTCAGCCTGAGATGGCTGATGTGGTGGCATCCTTGAAGTCTCTGGCAGCGAGCCAGCGGATCATGCAGGAGCAGTTCACGGCTTTGAGCCAGAACATACTAAGACCACCAGGGGTCTCACCTGAAATGATTACTCCGGCAGCAGCTCCAGGACAGCATGAGGCCACGGGACCACCCCAGGCACCACGCAAAGACCTGCCACCCCCTCAGCAGCGTAGGGATGTTGCTGACCCCCGGCGTCTACGCCTGGGGAGGCAAGGAAACCCTTGCCCTGAAGACAGGTATGATGATCTGGAGGGGGAGGAAGCCCCCATAGAATGCTGGGAGCCGTATGAGGTCTCAAACAATACCGTACGACCTCTCCAGGAGAGCATAGAGAAGTGTGGGCAAAATCCCGGTGATCGCCCGAGAGGCTCTGATTTCGATCACCTGAGCAGGGGATCGGCCTTTGAGAGGCTGGGTCCAGTGAATGACCTGAGGGAAAAATTGTCTAGGTCAAGGAGTGCTGCGTGGTCCAGAAGGGAGGCGGCTGATGGCCGACCCCATGGGGGCCGACCCCAAGGACGGGACGACGGTCAAGGGGAGGTAAACATCCGACACAGGCCAGCCGCGGGAGAACCCTCAGTCCATCTCAAAGAAGCAGCAGGGGATAACATTGGCCAAGCCGACCCTACGAGGCCTTGGAATGACTCGATCCAGCGGCTGGAGGATAAGATCTACGATATACTGAAAAGCCGCGACCCTCTTCAAAGAGGATATTCCATAGGCTCACCATTTGTGGCGAAGATAGTCAACTTCCCGACGTCATCGAAGTTCAAGCCAACTGTGGTCACCCCAAGATATGACGGGAGCACCAACCCTGTCCACCATATCGAGATGTATCAATCAGTAGTAGACATATACTCTATCTCAAATGAGATGAGGTGTCGTGCCTTCTCTGGTACTCTGACTGGGGCTGCACATGTCTGGTATATGTCTCTCCTGAAAAACTCTATTGAAAACTTTAAGCAGCTGGCAGACCGATTCATACACAACTTTTGCTTTGGGGTGAGGCCACAGAAGAAGACCACACACCTGCTCCATGTTAAGTAGGGGAAGAATGAGAATCTCAGAGACTACATAGCCAGATTCAACAAAGAAAAGTTGGAGGTGGAAGACTTTGAGGAGAGCATAGCTATGACAGCCCTGATTGGAGGACTCTAAAAGGGGAAGCTATTATGGAAGCTTACTGAAGACCCTCTGAGGACGATTGCTGAATTGATGTCAACAGCAGGAAAGGTAATGAACGCCGAGGAGGCGTTGGCCGCAAAATACGAAGACGAAAAAGGAAGCTCTAGTGGGGGTAAATACCCTAAGAAGAACAAAGAGGGGAAGAAGAGGTCTATGGACGACAAGTTCACTGGTTACACCCCTCTAACGGTTAGCTGTGAACATATTCTCAATGAGATAAAGAGTGACCGGTCCCTGAAGTGGCCTGAGAAGTTGAGGGCATCCCCCAACAAGAGGAACAAGAACCTGTGGTGCGAATTGCACCAAGACCACGACCACATAACAGACAAATGCTTTGCTCTGAAAGATAAGATTGAGAAGATGCTGAAAGAAGGGAAGCTCAAAAAGTACGTCGACAAAGGTGCCTTCAAGAGGTGCCGAGGGGACGACCCCAGAAAGAAGTGAGGCTATGCATGTAGAGAAAGTCCTCAAAAAAGAGGGGACGACCCTTCTGATGATGAGGACGACCCTGACCTCCCGTCGAGAGACGACCAAGGCCCTGTCAAGAGGCTTAATATAATCTCGCTCGGAGTGGGAATGATCTCCGGGGGTCTAGCAGGAGGAGGGTCTGAGGTCGCTGACAGGAAGGCCTATGTGGCTGAGGCCAAGGCAGTGACGAAGACGGTACACTCAACCTCTCTGGAGGTCAAGTTAGAAAAGAGGAAGAAGGTCGATATGGACACTCTGATAGTGGGGTTCTCGAGAATGGACTTTAAAGGTCTCCTAGCCCCACTCGTCATCAAAACTAGGGTGCACGGGTGTGAGGTGCCGAGGATATTGGTCGACGGGGGCAGTTCTGCAGATGTAATGTTTTAGATGTGCTTCAAAGCCTTAGGTCTCAGCCATGCTAGACTCATCCCATACCATCATCCATTGATTGGGTTCAGTGGGGAAAAGGTTCATCCCCTTGGAGTGTATGAGGTCGATGTCAGGATGGGGGACGGGTGGCCGAGATGGATTACCAAGAAGGTCAGTATCTTTGTGATGGATGGACATGTGTTTTCGGCATACAACATCATACTGGGGCGTGTGGCCCTCAAGGGGTTTGAAGCTGTGCCATCTATGGTCTATCAGATGATTAAATTTCCTACCCCTTACGGGGTGGGGGAAGTTCAGGGAGACCAGACGACAGCGCGGGAATGTTACTACAACTCCGCTGAAGAAAGAGAGGCACACAAGAGGGCTACAACCACTTACAATATTGATACACTAGATCCCAGGGATGAGACGAAGCTAAAGAAAGGAGAGGCCGCAAAAGAGGTAGAATCCATCATCCTCGATGAGGATGACCCGAAAAAAACCGTCCAAGTCGGCAAGTCTCTAAAGCCCAATATCAAGGAAGACCTCATTAAACTATTGAGGAGAAGACGAAGCGTCTTTGCATGGAGTCATGTAGATATGCCGGGGATCGACCCTAAAATTATGTGCCACAAGCTCAATGTGGTAGAGGGAGCAAAGCCGATAAAGTAGAAGAGGAGAATTTACTCTAGAGAAAAGTATGAGGTCATAAGGGATGAGGTCAAAAAATTAGAAGACGCTGAATTTATTAAAGGGGTCATCTACTCTGAATGGCTGTCCAAGGCAGTCATTGTCCCAAAGGACAACGGGAAGTGGAGAATGTGTGTGGACTTCACCGACGTCAGTAAACACTGTCCCAAAGACAGCTTCCCTCTCCCTCGCATTGACCAGATGGTAGACGCCACCGCAGGCCATGAGCTCATGAGCTTTATGGATGCCTATTCAGGGTACAACCAGATCTTTATGAACCCTAAAGGCTGGGAGAAGAAAGCCTTCATTACGGACAAGGGGACATACTATTATAGGGTCATGCCCTTTGGCCTAAAAAATATGGGGGTAACGTACCAACGCCCTGTAAATAAAATGTTTGAAGACTAAATTGGGAAGTCTATGGAGGTCTATGTAAAGGACATGCTGACTAAGAGTTTGAAGGCAGAGGATCATGTGGCAGACCTGGAGAGGACCTTTAATACGATGGACAAATACCAGATGAAGCTCAACCCGGCCAAGTGTGTCTTCGGGGTCCGAGCAGGGAAGTTCTTGGGGTTCATTGTCAACCAAAGAGGCATTGAGGACAATCCTGAAAAGATAAAGTCCCTTGTTGAGATGAAGACCCCCAAGTCCATTAAAGATGTTCAGAGACTCACAAGGAGAGTTTCTGCCTTGAACACGTTCGTGTCTAGGGCCACAGACAGGTGTCTACCATTCTTCAAAAATTCTCAGAAAAGCCTTCGAATGGAGTGAAGATTGTGATGAGGCTTTCAAGGAGTTAAAGTCATACCAGGGGTCTCCCTTGCTGTTGTCATGACCCGTGAAGGGTGAAAGACTTTATGTGTACCTCGCCGTCTCAGAGTCAGCCATCTGTTCAGCCATTGTGAGAGACAAAGACGGGATACAGAAGCCTGTGTATTTTAATAGCAAGGCACTCCAGGGGGCAGAGCAAAGATATCCAAGGATGGAGAAGTTGGCCTATGCCTTGATCCATACATCAAGAAAGATAAAGCCATCCTTCCAGTCCCATACAATGGTCATCCTCATTGACTCTCCCCTTAGGCAGGTTTTACACAAGCTCGAAAAATCAGGGAGGCTAATGGCCTGGGCTATAGAGCTGGGGGAGTTTGACATTGTGTATCAGCCTAGGACGGCCATTAAGGGTCAAGCATTGGCAGATTTCGTGGCCGAGTTCACTTGGGAAGATGATGAAGCCGAGGGTGAGAGCCTCGGGAAGACAGATACTCGACAAGGTAAGCTCATCGACACACCTGCAGATAAGGCTGAGACAAGCACCGCTAGAAGGAAAGTGGCTGAAAATGAAGAGGGAAGATATCTCTTTAGATAGGGGTCACTCACCGAGGGAAGTTTCTCAGAAGAACATGCCATGTGGAGTCTTTTCATCGACGGGTCCTCTTGCGAAAGTGGGAGTGGAGCTGGATTAATAGTATCAGCACCCGACGGCACAGACATTGAGTACGCCCTGAGTTTGAACTTTAAGGCCTCCAACAACGAGGCCAAATATGAGGCCTTGATAGCAGGCCTCTCCTTGGCCAGATCTCTTAATGTCGGCAAGATTTTGGTTCATAGTGATTTGAGGCTAGTAGTGAATCGATACTAGGAGCCTACGAGGCCAAGGATGAGAGAATGGCTGGGTACCTTGAGAAGGTGAGGTCGTTACTGAAGGGCTTCAGAGAAGTAAGGTTAAAGAGGATACCTAGGCCCGATAATGGTCGAGCTGACACCCTTTCTAGGTTGGCCTCGGCAACTAGGACAGACATCAGGAGGACGGTCCTAGTGGAAATTTTTCTTCGGCCAACTATTGAAGACGCTGAGGGAACACTTAGCAATTGCCTAAATGTTTTGCAGGAGGCTTCTTAGATGGACCCTCTGATCAGATACATTAAAGAGGGAAAGATGCCAGAAGCAAGGTAAGAAAGGAAGAAGCTGAGATACAGGGCTGCAAAATTCACAGTCATCGGAGACACTTTGTACAAAAAGGGGTTTTTGCTCCCCTTACTTAGGTGTGTGCATCCCTCAGAAGTCCCCTCCATTTTTCAAGATGTGCACGAAGGATCGTGCTCAAGCCACATTGGGGGCAGATCCTTAGCGAAGAGGGTGATCACCCAAGGGTACTGGTGGCCGACCTTGGGGAAAGATGCCGCGGCATATGTAAAAAAGTGTGATAAATGCCAGAGATTTGCCACCATCCCTCACCAACCCCATCAGCCTCTTACCTCCATTACATCCCCATGGACATTTGCAGTGTGGGGGATCGACCTCGTAGGACCCTTACCAAGAGCAATCAATAACTATCGGTTCCTCATCGTAGCGATTGACTATTTCTCAAAATGGGTGGAGGCCGAACTGATGGTCATAATTACAGAGTAGAAGACCTTCCAGTTTATATGGAAAAACATTATATGCAGATATGGTCTCCTAAACACCCTCATCTCAGATAAAGGGACTCAATTCAAGAATACATCTCTACAGAAGTACTGTGAAAGGGTGAGTATCAAACAATTCTTCTCTACCCCAGGCCGACCTCAGGCTAATGGGCAAACGGAAGTCACAAACAAGACGATCCTAGACGGGATCAAGAAGAGACTTGAGGAGGCAAAAGGAAGATGGGCTGAAGAATTATATGCCGTGTTATGGGCCTACAGGACGACAATGAGGACCTCTACCGGAGAGACCCCATTCATGCTAGCTTATGGATCGAAAGCCATCATCCCCACCGAGATTGGATTTCCTACTCATAGGGTCCAAATGTATGACCCCCAGAGAAATACAGAAGAGAGGAGACTCGACTTAGAACTGATTGAGGAAAGGAGGGAAGATTCCGAGATAAGGCATGCCGCCTACCAGCAGAGGACTACAAGGTTTTACAATCAGAGGGTGAAACAGAGACCAATTGCGGTGGGGGACTTGGTCCTCAAAAAGACTTGGCAGAAGTACAACAAGCTCCATCCTAATTGGCATGGCCCATATAGGGTCATCGATGAAGTCGTCCCTGGGACCTATAGACTAGAAAACCTAGAGGGGGAGCCCTTTTCCAACCCCTGGAATGCAGATCATTTGAAGAAATACTATCAGTAGTTTTGTGAAGTCCTATCGAACTATAGAACACTGGGAAAATTAATGAGAAATATCAGTGTTCTCTCTCATCTTGTGTTTATCAGTTCTAGTACGCATGGAAACATCTTCGGAGAATGACCCTCGGCTATAATGAGGGTCAATGGTGGGGATGACCCCACCATTGTCCTTAAGAAAGACGAGGGAAGACTTTGTTTAAAACCATTAAATTGGTAATTACAACCCTTGGATATAATGAGGGTCAATGGAGGGGACGACCCCACCATTGTCCTCAAGAAAGACGAGGGAAGACTTTAAAACCATTAAATTGGTAATTACAACTCTCGACTATAATGAGGTTCAATGGAGGGGACGACCCCACCATTGTCCTCAAGAAAGACGAGGGAAGGCTTTAAAACCATTAATTTGGTAATTATAACCCTCGGCTATAATGAGGGTCAATGGAGGGGACGACCCCACCATTGTCCTCAAGAAAGACGAGGGAAGACTTTAAAACCATTAAATTGGTAATTACAACCCTCGGCTATAATGAGGGTCAATGGAGGGGACGACCCCACCAATGTTCTCAAGAAAGACGAGGCAAGACTTTAAAACCATTAATTTGGTAATTACAACCCTCGGCCTATAATGAGGGTCAATGGTGGGGACGACCCCACCATTGTCCTCAAGAAAGATGAGGGAATTACAACCCTTGGCTATAATGAGGGTCAATAGAGGGGACGACCCCACCATTGTCCTCAAGAAAGATGAGGGAAGACTTTAAAACCATTAAATTGGTAATTATAACCCTCGGCTATAATGATGGTCAATGGAGGGGACGACCCCACCATTGTCCTCAAGAAAGACGAGGGAAGACTTTAAAACCATTAAATTGGTAATTACAACCCTCGGTTATAATGAGGGTCAATGGAGGGGACGACCCCACCATTGTACTCAAGAAAGATGAGGGAAGACTTTAAAACCATTAATTTGGTAATTACAACCCTCGGCCTATAATGAGGGTCAATGGTGGGGATGACCCCACCATTGTCCTCAAGAAAGGCGAGGGAATTACAACCCTAGGCTATAATGAGGGTCAATAGAGGGGAAGATCCCACCATTGTTCTCAAGAAAGACGAGGGAAGACTTTAAAACCATGAAATTGGTAATTACAACCCTCGGCTATAATGAGGGTCAATGGAGGGGACGACCCCACCATTGTCCTCAAGAAAGACGAGGGAAGACTTTAAAACCATTAATTTGGTAATTATAACCCTCGGCTATAATGAGGGTCAATGGAGGGGACGACCCCACCATTGTCCTCAAGAAAGACGAAGGAAGACTTGAGCATCAATTAAAATTGGTTAAAAACCCTCGGCTATAATGAGGGACAACGCAGGGGATGACGCCTCGTTCACCCTCAAGAAAGACGAGGGAGGGGTTAGTGATATTAACATAAAGATTCACAATACAAATCACACAAGAGACAAATACAGAAGACGAAGAGAGGCATTATATCACATTAAAAAATGAAAATGTTCGTCTGATAAAAGAGTACAAAAATATTAATTACACGAAGAGGGTATGGGCTACAGACAACCACCCTATTGAGCAATGTCAGAGGGCAAGGCCTCAACATCTATTGGAGATTCTTCTATGACCATGACAGGCCGAGCCTCAGATGTGCATGTGCCTTCTACATGCTGAGATTCCACTTGGGCTAGGGCTTCAGCAATATGTGGATCGTCCAGTTGAACTGCCTCAAGAGAGGGGCGGACGGACGATACTGCGTCAGCAAACTTAAGGACGACCAACCGACAGGCCGTCCTAATACCCCTCTTTAAGTACTCAAGACCAAAGCCTTGGAACTCGTTTGAGAGTTTATAGGCCTCCACAGCATCGACCTCTGCCTTCTTCACTGCCTCAGATAGCTCAGTCTTGTGCTGAGCCCCCATGTTGGTCAAGGCCTCATCCCGCTCCTTTATAAGAAAGTCCTTGGCCGCCATGTCTGCATCATGCTGCCTCGTCAGCTCGTCCAGAACCCTTGCATGTTCAATTCTGGCACTTTCTAGCTCAGCCCTTGCAATCTCCAGCTCCGTCTGCAAATCGGCCTCGTGATGGATGGCTCTCTCTGCTTCATGGAATTTTTGTTCGTTTTCAGCTATCCACTTAGTGGCCGAGGTAAAGGCGCATACAGACTGCACAGAAATAATAAACAGTTGTCAAGAGGCTGTGAAAGAATGCAACTAAGGAATGAAGGGAGAACAAATACCTGAGCTAGGGCGTGAAGACCATAGTCATACACTTTTGCTGGAGGCATCTTTGACAGAAATTCATAATCAGCAGCCGCGGGGGCAAAAAACATGGGCGCCTTGGCTGCCCGCAGGTTTGCGATAAGGGAAGATGGCTCGGCCTTCAGAAGCGCCAAGTTCTGGGACCAGAAGGCCCCCATGCTGGAAGAGGAACCAGTCCCCTCAGACAACTCTACCCACACCATCGTCCTTGAATCCGGCTGAGGGTCAGCAGGAGCTTCAAGCTCTTTCCTTTTATGACTGTCAAAAGTCGGCTCAACAAGCGTCGGCCCCACGACCCTCATCTTCCTCGGAGCCTGCTGAGGCTCCTTGACTTTCTTCTTGCCTAGACCTGATAGTAAACTGGGAGCAGTCATTTCCCAAAGTTGATCCGATACACCAGAGGGAAGACCTGAACGGAGGACGACACGTCAGAAAAATGCAGAGGCAAAGATGAAACACTTTAAAAAAGTAAAGAATGGGAAAAAAATAATATAACTCACATAGTTCTGTCAGGGGGCCGACCCTCAGACCAACTCCCTTGAGGAACCGAGGGGTCATCAGATCTTCAAACTTTGGAAGTTCACTCCCTCTCCCTCGTCCTCTCAGATATTCAACTATGTCTTTCTCTTCCAGACTAAGTCCGGGGTCTAACTTGGCCTTCATTGAAGGGTTAGACCATCTTCTGGGGACCCTCGGACCATTGACTATAGGTTGTGCCTCGGCGGAGAATTCCCACTCTCCAGAGACAAAGAAGAATCTCTTCTTCCAATCGTGGTTGGAGGTTTGTGCCATGTGGAGAAGTTTTTTATCAGACCTCCTCGCCCCCAGGTGATAGTACCCAAGCTGTTTGGACGAGGAGGTGATATTGTAACAGGCCAAAAATACGTCGACCGAGGGCTCATCAGTGAAAGCATTCTTACACAAGGAGATGTAGCCAAGGATCATCCTCCAGGAGTTGGGAGGAAGCAGAGAGGGGGAAACGCCGAGGGCTGACAAAATATCTACGACAGCAGGATGCAGAGGGAATCTGACACCAACCTTAAACATTTGTTCGTATACTGCAACCTCTCCCTCTTCACCCTCGAAGACCCTCTCAGACTCAGAGGGAACCCTCATAGTTATATTGGGGGACACTCCATAGGCATGCCTCCACAGAAAGAGGTCACGATCCCTGACCGAGGAGATATAGGACGAGGCATGGGAGGTGTCAACTGGGTCAACATCTAAGTCCTCACCCTCGTCCTCAATCCCCTCTCCCTTGGCCTCATCACCTTTCAGAGAACCCTGGGGAAAAGACATCTGAAAATCATGTGGGGATAGGGTTGTCAAAGGGACAGCCTCGAAAGTAACCATACCCTCGGCCTGTCGACCTGGGCTTAGTTCAGATGCCTTTCCTCTCCCAGAAGGTCCAGCGCCAATTGGCGACGACGCTCTCTCATCTATCTCTCCAGAATAACTCTCGACTTGACGACAAGACGACCCACAAGACTCAGATGGCTCAAATGGCTTTATTATGGAAGAGGAATGGGGAAAATGGGTCGTACCCAATTAGGGTCGGCCCCTCGTCTCCTCTCCTCCTCTTCCTCTACCCGTCTGATCTCAACAAATAACTTCTCTCTCAGGGAAGGGAATTCCTCAGCTAAGCTGTAAAGCATCCTAAGCATTAAGGGGGAGACCCTACACTTGGAAGAATTTGGGTAACCTAACTACAAACAAATCTCACAATTGACCAGGGTGGACTTTTCGATCAAAACCAAGGAATTGAAGGGTTTTCTATCAAGAACAATTCAATAATAGCTTACTAGAGGTCACACCGGAAAAGCTATGGAACAGCCTAAGAAAATCTAACCCTACGAACTTAAAACAGGAAAACAAACAGAAATGAAGATAAGTAGGGCACTGGGGTCGAGGTGTTACCTGAGGAGAAATAGCGAAGCTGCCAAGCTTAAAGGTTCAAAACTGTAAAAATGGCAAGAATGCTGGAAGCTAGAGAGAGAGAGAGTTTAGGCGCAAAGAAGAAGAAGAAAGAGAAACTTCAAATAATTCTTACCTTGCTAATGAGTGGGCCCACTAACCAATGCAGAGCATAACCCACGAGGAGGGCATCATTAGGGCACAAAGCCCTAGGCAGTATGCAGCCGCCACGCCTTGGAAACTAGAATGACAATGAGTACCTGCCTAGGTGTCATATCAACTTAACACGTGTCACTCACCTAACTGATTATACACCTATCTCAATTACAACACTATCCCTCAGCCATCTCAACAACATCTATGGCTAAGGGCTGGGGGGTGATTGATATACCCATATATACACACAGACAGACCGAGGACACCCTGTACCTGGATGGGGTCAGGGTGACCTCATCATCAGGCTCCAGACGACCCTAAGGGGCCGACCTTTCATCAGGACCGGACGACTCTTGAAGGGGCCGACCCTTTATCAGGCCCGGACGACCCTTTGAGGGGCCGACCCTTCATCAGGCTCCAGATGACCCTTCAAGGGGCCGACCCTTCATCAGGCCCGGATGACCCTCCAAGGGGTCGACCCTTCATCAGGATCCAGACGACCCTTAGAGGGGCCGATCCTTCATCAGGCTCCAGACGACCCTCCGAGGGGTCGACAGTACGAGGCCTAAATTGGGCCTGACTCACTATCAGAAGGAACTTTGCCCTAGGCGTTGTGTTACAGGCCGAGGGCAAAGTCATCACAGCGCGTGGTTTGGGAAATGCGTGGAACAGTGCGCGTGAGGCTCACATGACACGTGGAAGACCATTACAACCGAATCACCCCCTCACGTGAGGGAATATTATGTCATCATTTGGCATCTACAGGTGTCAGCAGAAGATTGGCTAAATCATCATTCACATGCACCATGCATACTTGGGGGGTATACTACACCCCCAAGACCTATATATACTTGTCACCTACAACCCTACAAGGGGATCGACAGATTGTTAATTGTAACCCTAACAAAAACCACGCTTGTACACACAGTAGAGAGAGAAAGTGAGCTTATGTGCATTGTATCCAAGGCCATTAGTGCCCATACTTAGTTGATCACACACTCACAATGGATGTAGGACAAATTGGCTAAACCACTATACATCATTGTCTTATTCCTCTTATACTCACCTCCTTCTACACACTTATACACTTACATCTCAATGGCTTCCATGGTTACTACTATTTGAGCTCATCATCACTTACCTGGTGGTGCTAGATTTCAGTATCATCACCAATGGTACACCAAGTATGGATGGGTGATGCGTGCAGCATGTGGATATATGTGTTCCTAAGTGGACGTGGTGTTCAGTGTACATGGAGAATTTTTCTACAAGTGTGTGAATAAAGGCATAAGTATGGGGTACACATGAAAAAGGGGAACATGCAAAATGGGGGAAAATATAAAAAAGCATAACAACCATGTAAATAGAGTCTGTCCCTCATGAATGAAAGTCCCCAACGGGGTCGCCACTGTGTCCATCCCCCGATCCTCGCAGTGGGTTAGAGAGGAGGATCCTAAATCCCACAAGTCCCTCTCGGGAGCGCTTCGGCCGACGCCGTTGATGAGGTGAAAAATGTAGAAAGATGGAGTCGCCAGTCTATTTTACTCAAACAGAAAAAAGAAAAGGTAGCCATCCCGAAGGACATCATCCAAAGACATACTGATACGTACGAAACCAAAATGATTCGAAAAGGGTCCGAAGGCTAAGTTACTAAATGGGAAGGTGTTGGGCACCCATTCCGCCCTTACGGTCTCTCATGGGTTTTTCGCTATTTTCCTTAATTTTCCTGTGATATGTGTGCATGTATATACGTAGTGGAGATAGGAATCAGTGACTTGTATCATGGAAGAGATAAAGCGAGTCATCCGTAGGAATATTCCTAAAAATAATATTAGAAAATAGGATTTACGTGATTATCCTTGCGTTTATCGTTATAATGGAACGATAACGCATGTGGAATAATATGCCACTAAGTGTGTAATTGTATAAAATCTATGAGAATTGAGTTTAGAGAAGATACAAAATGAGAAAAAGAGTAAGAATAGGACTCGAGTCTCGAGTTTTACTCCGAGACGCCTACGTAGCCTATAGAGGCATCAAAGTCGACATAATTCACATGTAAAATGAGGGGTGAGTTTTATCCCATAAATCCAACCTGGGGGCTTCTCTTATCTGTGTGTGTGTAAAAATGTGTTTTAGTTGTGAGAAAAGTGTAAGAAAGGTGTGAGAATTCCCGTTTGGAATTTATGAGCAAACCCTCTTTTTCTTGTTTTTTGGGTTTTTCATTTATATGAAAATAAGAGATGTGCAATAATACTAAATAAAAAGTATATTAGGATATGTGAGATGAGAGAATGAAAGTGCTAAGTAATAAAACAAGTTAATGCGAATTTAAGGAGAGAATTGAGAAAATTGGACCTTCTTGAAGATTTTGAGCTTGATCTTGAATGTTAGAGAGAAGCCCTTGCACTTGGATGATGATGAAGGGTAGTTAATTCACCAAGTTTGATGAAAAGGACGATGAAAAGTGAAGGTTGGAAAGGGATTTGGATGTGGAAATCATGCTGATTTCGAGAGGGGTTTTCGGGATTCGCTGGGAGTGATAAATTTCAGATCTGGGCTCCCCTTTGCAATGAGGTCAAGCCCTCCCTTTTATAGGCCAAGGGCATTTCCGATCGGCATAGTGTAATACCCCGTATTTTTGGCTATATTTATTTTTGGGATTAATTATTTAAATGAGAATTAATTGGAAATTAATACGGATAAAATACTAGTGAGATGTGAGTTGGTATTTGACTATATTGAGTATATATGGTGTTATATAAATATTGAATTATGAAAATTGTCGTGAGATTGATATACGGCAATTTGGTCATTTTATTGGGACGCGTGTGACAGTCGCGTCAGGATATAATTATTTTATTTATAAAAGTGAATTTAAAATTCTATAAACCGTATGGTCGTTTTGAGTGCGTCAACGCGTCCGGAAGGGTCGAGATAGTCAGAAAACACTAGCCGGGGGTGTAGTTTGGGTCCCGGGGTATTTTTAGGCCATACCGGCAATATAAAGGGTATTTTGGTAATTTTGTATTTTGAGGAATTAAAAATGACGAAAATTAGTAAAGTAAATCTGATGTAGGTTTGACCCACTAAGCCACTAACCAACCCATGTTAACCCAATAGGTTACGTAGGTTATTAGAATTAGGTTTCTAATTACTTTCCCAAAGAAAACCCTAGCCACCATAGCCATTGGAGAAGAAGCTTGGAGAAAGAGAGAGAGAGGGAATTCTGCAAAAAAGAGAGAGAAAATCGTCGTCAAAATCAGAGATAAACTCAAGGCAAGTGATTTAATTCCATTTAATTTCAGAGAATGTTCCTTCCATGTTAGATAATTGAAGTTTATGTTTGTTCTTGAAAGATAATGAAAAAACCCATGAGTTTGGAAGTAGAATACTCAATTTTGATGAAAGGATTGCATGTAGAATCATATTTAGAGGACTAATTTGATGTTGATATATCTTGTAAGACACAAAAACGGATTTAATTGGATAAATTAAGGATCTAAAGATTTTAGGGTTCATGTTCTTGAAAAATTGGGGAAAAATATAGAGACTTGTGATTTAATGATGTTTAGGATGAATTAATTCCTTAAAACTTGTTAGGAGGTGACTTTAATATGTTTAGGATGAATTAGAGACCCTAAAACGTTGTTGGGATGAACTTTGGAAGAGGTTTGAGGTGTTAAATGGATGAAAAACGAGATTGGAGAAAATCTGGGCCGAAACTGGTCCCTCGTTAGAAGACCTCCCCAGGTCGTTCGAACGAGCTCGTTCGAACGAGTTTCTAACGAGTTGACCAGTTGTTTCTAACGAAAGGGAATTTCGTTCGATAACTTCGTTCGAACGAGATCTCGTTAGAAGGTACAGTTCGTTCGAACGAACTGGAATCTCGTTCGAACAGCCTCGTTCGAACGAGACTTCTAACGAGCTGGTAGTTTAGGCCTTTTTGGCCTGCTTTGATTTTGGGAGTCCCGTAACCTTGTTCGAGGATAGAGATGACATTCCTTTGATGGTGTATTTGTATACTTGGGACATTTGGGTTATAATGAGGAGTAAATTATATAAATATGGATCAAATCAAATGGACATTTGAGTCGAGACGTGAGTGCCTACTACGACGTGAGGATAAATTATGGCGCGTATAAATATTGATCGGGATTATATAAGTTGTATATATATTAGATTGTTACGAGAATGCGATAAGTACTACAATTAAACTACGGGATTACTAAGATGTGTGCTTACTTAGTATTGGTATATGAATTGTGTGTATGACATACCTACCATACTTGCTATCACGGGAGGTTTGCGTTCGCTTAGGGCCCTCTTATCCTTGTGTTGCCCGGATTTAGACTGGTTACCTCGATGAACATAGGTCAGAGAAGGACTTATTGGGACGTTAATAAGTCTGCTGATCGTGGGAGCGCAGGTATGTGCGTGACCCATGTGATGTGACTGTGTTCGCCTCCACTATTTGTGATTTGTGTTATCTGATCTATTCCTGAGAGATTCGAAATATGTGATCCTTATGTACGTGATGTACCGGGATGGATAGCAGAGTATGTGTGCACCGCAGCTTCGTCTCGGGGTGCTTATATTGTATATTTATGTTGTGGAAAATATACTCTTAATAAACTGGGAACTTTCATATGGTATTGTGTGTAACTATGGAATAACATAGAGGGCTAATCTATAACGAGTTGTATTACTTTTGTATAAGAACCTGGCATTACGTAAAGCACCTATTTAACTGAGATCGTTATAATGGTAATGGAACCGAGTAATAAGGGTAGAACCTATGATAGTCTAGCTAGATATGATGCCACTTAGCTAGTGGTTTGTGTCGTATTAGATGGGTACTTACGTTAGGAGTGCACAGTTAGACGAGAGGTGAGAATATCATGTGAGTGCACGTCCTAACATGTACTTTACATTTAATGTTTTAAATGTTTTTAAAGCACTTGCAGGTTTTTAAAATATCTCCACATTCGGGATCTGACCCGTTTGCTTTCAAATCTACTTTTTGTAAAACCATTTTAGGTGCCCAGCCACAAGGACACCATGCATAGGATACTCATTCAGGTGACGAGCTGTAGATGTTTGTGGAAGCTACAGGGATTTGCTTTTAGACGCTTCTATCATTTGGATTCCGTATTCAGTATTCTTCAGTTTTAGGGGATGTTGCCCAGTTCCATTAGAGTTACTTTTCCATTACAGTTTTCAGACTTTGGCATGTACTGATTCAGTATTTCGTTACTTATTTCAGTTATGGGATTTGTAGTGAGGAGTTTTCCTCCAGACTTTATTTACATTATGTGATGGTTATTCTATTTACTTCGTTATGGTGAATGGTGTTATTATTCTTCATTACACTTGTTGCATGGTAATCAGACTTTAATTAAAATTTGACAACTTACTTTTTAAATACTAGGTGGTTAGTAATCATTAAAATGTTTTCGACAGTGATGCTATTAACTAGACCAACTTGGCATGTTGAATTAATTTAATAAAGGAGTAGCTACCCGGTATTTAATTAGTTGGGGTGTCACAGGTGGTATCAGAGCATCAGGTTCTAGTGTCCTTTAGGATCTGTACGGCTATTATGTTTCCGCTAAGTTTCTTTGATATAGAGCCCTATATTTTAGGACTGTTGTACTCATTTTGTGTATGCTTCGTTCTTCAGCTATTTTAAGTTTATAAACAGTGAACTTATAAACTTTATTCTTATTTCAGATGCCTCCACGACGTGCACGAAGAGTTCCCAGGGATGCAACGCCCGAACCCCAGGCCGCTCCAGTTCAGGGCATGATGAACGCCGCTGAGGTTGAAGCTATAGTAGCCCAAGCGGTTAATGCCGCAATTGCCGTAATTCAGCAGGCACCGCCTCAGGCGCCGGTTGCCGCGGCAGTACATGCAAATGCATTCCCGTCTACTTGGGAGCGTATACGTGACGCTTTTCAGAAAGCGCATCTGCCAGAGTTTGCAGGTTGCTCAGATGTGGTAGTCTCGAGCCAGTGGAGGAAGGATATGCAGAGGCACTTGAGGATGTATGAGTGCACGGACGTTCAGAAGCAGGTGCTACCTACTTTCAAGCTAGTTGGATCTTCACTGCAGTGGTGGGAGTCTATTACCACCGTGGAGGAGAGGGATACTCTCACTATTCAGGACTTCTGGGTGCGGTTTGACCGCAAGTACTTCTCGTCCGCTATTCATACAGAAATGAGGAGGAAAATGATGAATCTGAGGCAAGAGGGCAAGACCGTGGCCGAGTATGAGGCCGAGTTCATAAATCTGTTGAATATCGTTCCGGATGAGATACCAACAGAGAAGAAGAAGAAGATTGAGAAATTCACCGACAGGTTGACATGGAGGATCCGTCAGCATCTGTTAGGGAACCTTTTGTTGGCAACGTATTCTGATGTGGTTAACGCTGCTTTGTTACACTGCCAGGACCACCGCTTTCATATGGCTGAGGGCAAGAGGTCGGGAGAGTCTAGCCATCAGGGCAGGACAGGAGGATATGGTGCCGGTGGGGCACAATCTGTTCAGGGGCAGAGACACGGTGAGCAGGGTTCCCAGCAGGGGGATCAGAAGAGGTTCCGATCAGGGAACTACAGACAGGGTCAAGGAGGTTTCCGTCAGGGCCATCAGGGTCCAAACGGCCATCAGGGCCAACAGGGGCAGAATAAGCAGTTTTAGTAGGGCCAGCAGGGCCAGTGGAGGAATGGTAACGGCCACCAAGGCCGGGGCCAGCATGGACCGAGAGGGGGGAACTTCCTGGGGAAGTGCTTTGTTTGTGGCAAGACTGGCCATAAACGCCAGGACTGTCCTGATAGGGGCAGGGCCCCGCAGCAGCAGCAGGGTGCTCGACATGAGACACAGAGGCCACTGTTTCCACCAGCCCTCCCAGCTCCAGCCCAGGTGCCAGCTCTTCCAGCCATTCCAGCAGTTCCTGTGCAGCAGGGACAGTTATAGTATGGACGTGTCTATAACGTCCACCAGGCAGCAGCTCCACAGGCACCGCCCGCGATTGAGGGTACGTTTCCTATCCATAGCACTATGGGTCGGGTGTTGTTTGATACGGGGGATACACATTGTTTTATAGCTACACATTTCGCGAAGGCTTTAGGGTTGTTAGCCACAGTGGAGAGCACAGTGACGTGTGTCGACTCACCATTGGGGAGTGGGTCACTTATTTTCTTTATATGCCGGGGAGTGGAGGTAGAGATTGGTGGTTTGGTATTACCTGCAGACATGTTGGTATTAGATATGCATGTGCACGATGTAATTATCGGTATGGATTGGCTCGTAGCTTATAGGGCCATGATTGATTGCTTCAGCGGGAGCATTGTTTTTGCCATTCCGGGGCAAGAGATATTTGTAGTGGCGATGCCTCACCCAGAGGGAGGATCGACCGCTCATCTGTATTACATAGAGGAGGATACCTCTAAGGAGGTTGTGATTCCTTTAGATTCGATCCCAGTTGTCAGGGAGTATTCGGATGTGTTTCACGAGATACGAGGCCTACCCCCCAGCCGAGAGATAGACTTTGTTATAGACCTATTGCCAGATACGAGGCCTATAGCACGCGCACCGTACCGTATGGCTCCGGCAGAGATGCGAGAGCTACGAGATCAGATAGAGCAGCTGTTAGGTCAGGGCTTTATTCGCAGGAGTACCTCACCTTAGGGCGCTCCAGTTTTGTTTGTGAAGAAGAGGGACGGTTCACTGAGATTGTGTGTGGACTACCGAGAGTTGAATAAGGTCACGATACGGAATAAGTATCCGTTGCCTCGAATCGATGACTTATTCGACCAGTTGAGAGGAGCTTCTTTCTTCTCGAAGATTGATTTGAGATCGGGATACCATCAGTTGCGTATCAGGGAGGAGGATGTCTCGAAGACTGCGTTCTTATCGAGATATGGTTCTTACGAGTTTCGGGTTATGCCTTTTGGTTTGACCAACACTCCAGCAGTGTTTATGGACTTGATGAACAGAGTGTTCAGGAATTTCCTAGATCAGTTTGTCATTGTCTTCATTGATGATATTCTGGTTTACTCCCAGACAGAGGAGGAGCACGCCGAGCATTTGGGGCAAGTTTTGCAGACATTACGTCAGAACGAGTTGTATGCAAAATATGAGAAATGCGGGTTTTGGTTGAAGGAAGTCCAGTTTTTGGGACACATTATTTCCGACCGGGGGATATCTGTTGATCCGGGGAAGGTATCCGCGGTGAGGGAATGGGGACAGCCCACGACACCGACTGAGATTCGTAGTTTCTTGGGCCTAGCAGGATACTACAGAAGGTTCATTCGGGGTTTCTCGAAGATAGCAGGTCCTTTGACACATCTGACTCGTAAGGGTGTGCCGTTCATCTGGAGTGATGCCTGTCAGTTGGCATTCGATGAGTTGAAGGACAAGTTAACCTCAGCACTTGTGTTAGCATTGCCGAGACCGGGAGTTGAGTATTTGGTTTACACCGATGCGTCTTTGCAAGGGCTTGGAGGTGTATTGCAGCAGGAGATGCAGGCCATAGCTTATGCTTCCCGTAAGCTTAAGCCTCACGAGAGGAATTACCCCACGTATGATTTGGAGTTGGCGGCAGTGGTATTTGCCCTACGGATTTGGAGGCACTATCTTTTGGGGGAAAAGTTCCAACTGTTCACGGACCACAAGTCCCTACAATACCTGTTCACGCAGAAAGAGGTGAATATGCGGCAGCGTAGGTGGCTTGAGTTTGTGAAAGACTACCAGTTCGATATACAGTATCACCCAGGTAAGGCTAACGTGGTAGCAGACGCGTTGAGCCGTAGGCCAGCAGATGAGGTGGCAGAAGTGTGGAAGGCAAAGTGGAAGGAATTGGGACACCAGGATGCAGTGGCCTGATCTTTCATGTCTGTGATGACCGTTACACCGCAGATTGTCACGATGGTAGTACGGGCACAGACTAATGACTCGTTCTGTCAGGAGCAGATAATTCGATTACTAGCAGAGGGAGCCGAGTCCTATACCGTCAGATCAGACGGGGGATTACGCTTCAATGGGAGATTGGTGGTTCCGGAAGGGGAGGAATTGCGACACGAGGTGATGGCAGAGTCGCACGGCTCACGGTTCGCGGTACATCCCGGAGGGGACAAAATGTACCAAGACATGAGACGCCAGTATTGGTGGAGCGGTATGAAGAGAGATATCGCTGAGTTTGTTTCGAACTGTGCCACTTGTCAGCTTGTAAAAGTGGATCATCAGAAACCGGCAGGACTTCTACAGCCGTTGGAGGTCCCGATGTGGATGTGGGAGAGCATATCCATGGACTTTATCACGGGGTTGCCTACGTCGCAGAGGGGTCACGACTCCGTTTGGGTAATTGTGGACAGGTTGTCCAAAGTCGCTCACTTTTTACCCGTAAGGACTGACTACACTACGGGACAGTATGCCCAGCTCTTCATTTTAGAGGTTGTGAGACTTCACGGTGTGCCCCTAAATATCGTGTCTGACAGAGACACGATATTTGTTTCGAGGTTTTGGGAGAGTTTCCAGGAGGCCATGGGCACAGAATTGCAGTTGAGTACGGCTTATCATCCGCAGACCGATGGGCAGACAGAGCGCACAAATCAGATGTTGGAGGACATGCTACGCATGTGCATTATTGACTTTGGAGGTGGATGGGAGCAATACCTTCCACTGGTGGAGTTTGCTTACAACAACTCGTATCAGTTCACTATTGGCATGGCTCCGTTTGAAGCATTGTACGGTAGGCCTTGTCGTTCCCCAGCATGTTGGTTATAGGTGGGGGACAACGAACTACTTGGGCCGGAAGTGATTCAGGATACTTCGGCAAGGATTGAGTTGATTCGGAGTCGCATTCGGGTAGCTCAAGACCGGAAAAAAAGTTATGCTGATGCAAAGACGTTTCTCAGGGAGTTCCAAGTGGGGGACCAGGTTTTGCTGAGAGTATCTCCTATGAAGGGGATTATGCGTTTCGGGAAGAAGGGGAAGTTGGCACCAAGGTATGTGGGGTCGTTTCCTATTATTGAGCGGATCGGACCGGTTGCGTATAGACTTGGGTTACCGGAGCATTTGCATCGGATTCACGATGTGTTTCATATTTCCTCGCTAAGGAAATACCTTAGAGATAATTTGGCTCATTCTCACATTGCTATGGAGGACATCGATTTCCAGCCGGATAGCTCCTACGAGGAGGGGCCGATTGCTATTTTGGACCGAAGTGAGAGGAAGCTGCGGTCAAAGATAGTTCCATTAGTGCGTGTTCAGTGGCGACATCACAATGTCGAGGAGTCCACATGGGAGCGCGAGGATGAGATGCGCGAACGTTATCCAGAGTTGTTTTTAGCAGGTACTTTCTAGTTCCGAATTTCGGGACGAAATTCAGTTATTAGGGGGGAAGTATGTAATACCCCGTATTTTTGGCTATATTTATTTTTGGTATTAATTATTTAAATGAGAATTAATTGGAAATTAATCCGGATAAAATACTAGTGAGATGTGAGTTGGTATTTGACTATATTGAGTATATATGGTGTTATATAAATATTGAATTATGAAAATTGTCGTGAGATTGATATACGGCAATTTGGTCATTTTATTGGGACGCGTGTGACAGTCGCGTCAGGATATAATTATTTTATTTATAAAAGTGAATTTAAAATTCTATTAACCGTATGGTCGTTTTGAGTGCGCCAACGCGTCCGGAAGGGTCGAGATAGTCAGAAAACACTAGCCAGGGGTGTAGTTTGGGTCCCGGGGTATTTTTAGGCCATACCGGCAATATAAAGGGTATTTTGGTAATTTTGTATTTTGAGGAATTAAAAATGACGAAAATTAGTAAAGTAAATCTGATGTAGGTTTGACCCACTAAGCCACTAACCAACCCATGTTAACCCAATAGGTTACGTAGGTTATTAGAATTAGGTTTCTAATTACTTTCCCAAAGAAAACCCTAGCCACCATAGCCATTGGAGAAGAAGCTTGGAGAAAGAGAGAGAGAGGGAATTCTGCAAAAAAGAGAGAGAAAATCATCATCAAAATCAGAGATAAACTCAAGGCAAGTGATTTAATTCCATTTAATTTCAGAGAATGTTCCTTCCATGTTAGATAATTCAAGTTTATGTTTGTTCTTGAAAGATAATGAAAAAACCCATGAGTTTGGAAGTAGAATACTCAATTTTGATGAAAGGATTGCATGTAGAATGATATTTAGAGGACTAATCTGATGTTGATATATCTTGTAAGACACAAAAACGGATTTAATTGGATAAATTAAGGATCTAAAGATTTTAGGGTTCATGTTCTTGAAAAATTGGGGAAAAATATAGAGACTTGTGATTTAATGATGTTTAGGACGAATTAATTCCTTAAAACATGTTAGGAGGTGACTTTAATATGTTTAGGATGAATTAGAGACCCTAAAACGTTGTTGGGATGAACTTTGGAAGAGGTTTGAGGTGTTAAATGGATGAAAAACGAGATTGGAGAAAATCTGGGCCGAAACTGGTCCCTCGTTAGAAGACCTCCCCAGGTCGTTCGAACGAGCTCGTTCGAACGAGCTTCTAACGAGTTGACCAGTCGCTTCTAACGAAAGGGAATTTCGTTCGATAACTTCGTTCGAACGAGATCTCGTTAGAAGGTACAGTTCGTTCGAACGAACTGGAATCTCGTTCGAACAGCCTCGTTCGAACGAGACTTCTAACGAGCTGGCAGTTTAGGCCTTTTTGGCCTGTTTTGATTTTGGGAGTCCCGTAACCTTGTTCGAGGATAGAGATGACATTCCTTTGATGGTGTATTAGTATACTTGGGACATTTGGGTTATAATGAGGAGTAAATTATATAAATGTGGATCAAATCAAATGGACATTTGAGTCGAGACGTGAGTGCCTACTACAACGTGAGGATAAATTATGGCCCGTATAAATATTGACCGGGATTATATAAGTTGTATATATATTAGATTGGTACGAGAATGCGATAAGTACTACAATTAAACCACGGGATTACTAAGATGTGTGCTTACTTAGTATTGGTATATGAATTGTGTGTATGACATACCTACCATACTTGCTATCACGGGAGGTTTGCGTTCGCTTAGGGCCCTCTAATCCTTGTGTTGCCCAGATTTAGACTGGTTACCTCGATGAACATAGGTCAGAGAAGGACTTATTGGGACGTTAATAAGTCTGCTGATCGTGGGAGCGCAGGTATGTGCGTGACCCATGTGATGTGACTGTGTTCGCCTCCACTATTTGTGATTTGTGTTATCTGATCTATTCCTGAGAGATTCGGAATATGTGATCCTTATGTACGTGATGTACCGCGATGGATAGCAGAGTATGTGTGCACCGCAGCTTCGTCTCGGGGTGCTTATATTGTATATTTATGTTGTGGAAAATATACGCTTAATAAACTGGGAACTTTCATATGGTATTGTGTGTAACTATGGAATAACATAGAGGGCTAATCTATAACGAGTTGTATTACTTTTGTATAATGACCTGACATTACATAAAGCACCTATTTAACTGAGATCGTTATAATGGTAATGGAACCGAGTAATAAGGTTAGAACCTATGACAGTCTAGCTAGATATGATGTCACTTAGCTAGTGGTTTGTGTCGTATTAGATGGTGTGACACCCCGACTAATTAAATACCGGGTAGCTACTCCTTTATAAAATTAATTCAAAATGCCAAGTTGGCTCAGTTAATAGCATCACTGTCGAAAACATTTTATTATTACTAACCACCTAGTATTTAAAAAGCAAGTTGCCAAATTTTAATTTAAGTCTGACTAACATGCAACAAGTGTAAAGAAATAAATAACACCATTCACCATACTGAAGTAAAACGAATAACCATCACAATAGAATTAAATAAAGTCTGGAGGAAAACCCCTCACTACAATCCCATACTGAAATAAATAACCGAAACTGAAATAATACATGTTAAAGTCTGAAAACTGAAATGTAAGAGATGCTCTAAATAGAAATGGGCAACATGCCCTACAACTGATAGATAGTGACTCTGGAATCCAAAAGATAGAAGCGTCTATGAGCAAATCCCTGTAGCTTCCCCAAACAGCTACAGCTCGTCACCTGAATGAGTACCTATGCTTGGTATCCTTGAGGCTGGGCACCTAAAATGGTTTTACAAGAAAAAGATTTGAAAAGCAAACGGGTCAGAGCCCGAATGTGGAGTTATATTTTAAAAACCTGCAAGTGCTTTAAAAACATTTAAAACATTAAATGCAAAGTACATGTTAGGACGTGCACTCACATTATATTCTCACCTCTCGTCTAACTGTGCACTCCTAACGCAAGTACCCATCTAAAACTATCCATACTACTAGCTAAGTGACAACATATCTAGCTAGACTGCCAAAGGTTCTACCCATAATACTTGGTTCCATTAACATAATAACGCTCTTAATTAAATAGGGTTTAATGTAACTCAGATACTCAATATGCATTATATATAACACTATTAGTCAACTCACTATATACCTCGAAACAACACCGTAATATATTTACAACATTATCATGAGGATTCCCATAATATAACGTATATTATCCATCTCATAAATATACAATACAAGCACCCCGCAATCTAAGCTGTAGTGCACACATACTCTGCTATCCATCCCGGTACATCACGTACATAAGGATTACATATTCCGAATCTCTCAGGAATAGTTTACCGATAACAACATTACAAATAATGGAGGCGAACACAGTCACCATCACATGGGTCACGCACATACCTACGCTCCCATGATCAGCGGACTTATTAATATCACAATAAGTCTTTCTATGACCTATGTTCATCAAGGTACCAGTCTATATCCCCCCCGTAGGCACACAAGGATTAGAGGGTCCTAAGCGAACGAAACCTCCCGTGATAGGAAGTATGGTAGGTATGTCATACATACAATCCATATACCAATACTAAGTAAACACACATCTTAGTAATACCGTATTATATTCGTAGTACATATTGCACTCTCGTACTAATTATAATTATCACAATTCGTACTATTCCGGTTTGTAATTATACGCGCCATAATTCATCCTCACATCGTAGTAGACACTCACGTCTCAACCCAAATGGTTCATTGAATATAACTCTAGTATATGATTTACTCATCTCAATAACCCAAAAGTCCCAAATCAATCACTACATCATCAAAGGAATGCTAACTCTACCCTTGAACCAGTTTCCGGGACTCCAAAAGTCAAAACAGTCCAAAAAGGACCAAACTGTCAACTCGTTAGAAGTCTCGTTCGAACGAGACTTCGAACGAGTTTGGACTGTCAGGTCGTTAGAAGTCTCGTTCGAACGAGGCTGTTCGAACGAGATCCAGTTCCTTCGAACGAACTGTCCCTTCTAATGATATCTCGTTCGAACGAGATATCGAACGAAATCACTACTCGTTAGTAACGACTGGTCAACTCGTCAGAAGCTCGTTCGAACGAGTTCGTTCGAACGACCTGGGGGCTGCTTCTAACGAGCGTCCAGCTTCGGCCCAGAATTTTCCCATCTCGTTTTTCACCATTTTTCTCACTTCAATCCTTCTCCAAAGTTCGTTCTAACAATGATTTAAGTCCTCTAATCATACTAAAACATGCTTAGGTTATAAACTAACGTCTTTTAAGGCAATAAGGCATTCTAAACATCATTAAATCCCAAGATTTTATACTTTTCCCCAATATCATCAAGAACATAAACCCTAGATATATATCAACATCAATTCCATAATTTAATTCGTTTTTCTTTCACCCAAACATGTATTAACATCAGATTAATTGACTCCAAACTATTCTACATGCAATCCTTTTTAAATCCCTCAAGTTTTATGATCTAGACTACATGGGTTTTCATATTTTATCAAGAACAACCATAAATCCGAATTTTCTAACATGGAAAAGACATTCTCAGAAATTAAATGGAATAAAGTCACTTGCCTTGGTTGTCTCTGAGTTTGGTGTAGATTAGATGAAGTTTTTTTGCAGAAATTCCTCTCTCTCCAAGCTCTTCTCCAATGGTGGCTTAAGGTGGCTAGGGTTTTGATTTGGGGAAACTTAGAAAACCTAAATGACAACCTACGTAGCCTTCTAGGTTAATATGGTTTAGTTAATGGGCTTAATGGGTTTAATCCACATCAGATTTACATCTCTAATTTTCGTCACTTTTAATTCCTCAAAATGTAAAATTACCAAAATACCCTTTAAGTTACCGGTATGGCCTAAAAATACCCCGGGACCCAAACTATACCCCCGGCTAGTGTTTTCTGACTATCTCGACCCTTCCGGACGCGTTGGCGCACTCAAAACTACCATACGGATTATAGATTTTAACTTCACTTTTATTAATAAAATATTATATCGTGACGCGGCGGTCCCACGCGTCTCAACAAAATTTCCAAATTGCCGTATATAAATCCCACGACAAATTTCATAATACCAAATACATATATAATCATATATGCACATAATCAAATACCAATTCGCATCACATTAGTATTTATAACCCGGATTAATTTCCAATTAATACGCATTTAATTAATTAATCCCCAAAATAAATATAGCCAAAAGTACGGGGTATTACAGATGGGTACTTACGTTAGGAGTGCACAGTTAGACGAGAGGTGAGAATATCATGTGAGTGCACGTCCTAACATGTACTTTACATTTAATGTTTTAAATGTTTTTAAAGCACTTGCAGGTTTTTAAAATATCTCCACATTCGGGCTCTGACCCGTTTGCTTTCAAATCTACTTTTTGTAAAACCATTTTAGGTGCCCAGCCACAAGGACACCATACATAGGATACTCATTCAGGTGACGAGCTGTAGCTTTTTGTGGAAGCTACAGGGATTTGCTTTTAGACGCTTCTATCATTTGGATTCCGTATTCAGTATTCTTCAGTTTTAGGGCATGTTGCCCAGTTCCATTAGAGTTACTTTTCCATTACAGTTTTCAGACTTTGGCATGTACTGATTCAGTATTTCGTTACTTATTTCAGTTATGGGATTTGTAGTGAGGAGTTTTCCTCCAGACTTTATTTACATTATGTGATGGTTATTCTATTTACTTCGTTATGGTGAATGGTGTTATTATTCTTCATTACACTTGTTGCATGGTAATCAGACTTTAATTAAAATTTGACAACTTACTTTTTAAATACTAGGTGGTTAGTAATCATTAAAATGTTTTCGACAGTGATGCTATTAACTGGACCAACTTGGCATGTTGAATTAATTTAATAAAGGAGTAGCTACCCGGTATTTAATTAGTCGGGGTGTCACACATAGCCCTTGTCCTACCAATCGGCAGGTGCGTTTAGGCACACGGCCGATAAGCAAGGTCTGGAACCTGCCGTTTGGTAATGTCTTTCAAGCCATTTCAGAAATTTGGCCGCTGAGCGCAAATCGTTGATCTGAATCGTGAACGAGGTAAACCATTAAAAAGGTAATTTAGATACCTTCAAAAGTCCTTTGGACTGCTCCTAGGTTCGGGACTTGACATTAGATCAAATGTGGCTCTGAAGCGCTCATCGGTCCTTTAGACGGGAAAAATTCGAAAGCAAATATTTCGTTCGTCTGTATGGTAAGTCATAATAACGCACGAGGTGGACCATTAGAAACTTTAGGAGATGTACTTAGACATTCCAAAGAGTTTGACCCGGTTCGGGGAGTTGACTTTGGTCAACCTGGCCCTGGAAGCATTTGGTGACCTCTCGGATTAAAACGGATCGTTCGTCCGTACCGTAAGTCAAAAATAGATACAGGGAAGACCATTGGAAAGGGGTTTCATTTCCCTTCGAAGATTCATGTAGTCTCGATTGAGCTGAAGAGTTGACTTTTTGGTCAAACGGAGCCTGAGAGCGTCCGATGGCCTCTAGGTTGGTACCCGGGATATGGCTTGGGTTTATAGTAATGAAGGGAGGTACTATGGACCTAAGGAGAGTTTATGGGGTAATAGAATAGGGTTTATATAGATCCCCTCGACGAGTGAGTTTGGAACAAATGATAACCATCGAATAGACACCACATGATGCCTTTTGAAAGAGGTCGATTTTGAGGATTTAATGAAACAAAGATGACCAACTCAGAGGGTCGAGGCCGATTCTAAGGACCTAAGGAGCGTGCTAGGGATGACCAATTATGAGGATCGAAGTCGATTCTGAGGACCTAAGGAAACAAGGATGGCCAATTCTGTGGGTCGAAGCCACTTTCGAGGGCTTAAAGAAACGAGGATGTCCAATTTTGAGAGTCGAAATCAATTCTGAGGGCTTGAAGATGATATGACCAATTCTACGGGTCGAAGCCAATTCTGAGGGCTTGAACATGACATGACTAATTCTGCGGGTCGAAGCCAATTCTGTGGGCTTTAAGTGGAGAAGACCAATTTTAATGGGCAAAGTTAATTCTGCGGGCTTTAAGTGGAGATGACCAATTCTGCGGGTCGAAGCCAATTCTACGATAATATCAATTTATTTTTAATAAGTTTCTGATTTTGACAAAAGAGGAAAAAGGAAAATTTCCAAAAAATAGGGGGTTACCGATCGGCAAGCCCCTTGTCCTGCCTATCGGTAGTCAAGTCCATTACCATCAATTCAAAGCCTGGATGGGTATCCCCTTCGGCCTTTTGTACTTTGTGGGGCAGGATTCCCTCCGATTTCTGCAAGGGTTATGTCTTTTGTGAGGGTTTGCAAGTATAAAAAGGGGTAAGGGTGGAGTATTTTCATCACACCTTCACACTTTTACTTTCCCACATTCTCACTTGCTTACTATTTCTTAATCTTGCAAGATGGCTCTCCCTGGTAGCATTGAGTTTGCTAACTACCTCGAAACCCTGGAAGCAATGTGCTCTTATAATGTCGACTACAATGTTTTCAACATACGTTGAGTCTCTTTGTGGCGCAATTGGCCCATTGATTGGAATATGCTGATGGCGACGGTACAATTTTGGTACCCCGAAGACCATGTATTCCGCTTTGGGTTAGATGAGGTTTTTCCTACCTACGAGGAATTTTCTGCCATGTTGGGGATAAATCCTAGCATTGTCGCGACTCTACATGAGTTTTCCCGTTCTTCCAGGGATTTATTGGCCGGGATTCTTCGTATTTCACCTTCGGCGGCCAGACCACTAGTTGCTCGAGGAATGATCTCCCTTTCGGCGGTGTTGTTGTTCGTGCATTTATGGGAAGATGGTGATGCTGGATACAACGGAGCCATTGTTCTGGGCTTGGTTTTAAAAATTTTGCTGGTGACTAGGGAATTGCTAGTGGATCCACAACTTGCAGCCATTACTTCATGGATGCCATACCATCACAATTCTACGGTGGTGATACTGGCGGAGACTTTAAATGGCCTGGATGCCTGGCGAGAAGGTCGTTATGACTTTCTAAGGGGTAGCCCCGTGATGCTGTTCATGTGGTTGTCTGAAAGAATTCGTCTGGTAACTCCTCCAGAATATCCTTTGTCGGTTGTACCCGATTTCTTCTCGCATCATTTCATCAGCGTTGTCTTGGATATTAAGAGTTGGGAGAACTGGTTTGTGGAGCATGGGGATCTAAATATGTACTGGGCAGTGCCTTGGTGGGATAGCTGTTGCCTATTGTGGAGTTGGGAGAATATCCGTACGTTCGGCTCATTGGTCTCAGACATACCTCTTTCTATTTCTCTTAGCGGCTTCTGCGCTAATTTGGTTGGGAGCAGGTTATGCCACCTCGGACACTAGATTTCTTTTCGGTAGAAGATTTGACTGAGCGCTGGCGCATGTGGCTTGGTTCTTTATGGGAGAGTCAACGTCCATCGACCTGTCCCTCTCAGTCTGTTGGGAGAGTTTGGCATATCCCTGTGGATTATATGAAGTGGTTATGGAGGAGAGTAGTCAGCAAGATGTTGGCAGTGGAGACTGGACAAAGGTGGCTTATCGTATTTGATACCACAGAAGGAGGTGTTGTGGTTTTTTCAAAGTTGATTCGAGCTTATCGATCCATGGAGCGTCTGTGGCACTCTATTCAGGCAGGGGAAGCTTAGGGACCCCAGGATGTACATGATGATGACAGAGCAGGCTCCTCTGGTAGCTGTGGATAGAACTCTTGCAGAGTTTATTTTATAATGTAAAATGAGTGTGGGGGTTTTATTTGGCTTTTTAGGAAGGTAGGGGAGGGGGGATTATCCGTTCCTTTTCCTATGTAATTGTACCGCAATTTCTTATTAGTGAAATAAACAAGTTTTTGATCATCCAGCTGTGCCTTTTTGACGAGTTTAGTATTTTTGAACTATCTATATCGATCGCTAAGGCATACATAATCCTTTTGTTCAAGTATATGTTATAATGAACTATCATTCTCGAAGATAAGAAAAGAATAGTTTTTTGTGTAAAAGAAAGGGACGTGCTCATGTAAAATGTGTGAGCTGCCTATGTACCTCTGGGGTTTTGAATTTTTTTTAATTTTCTTGAAAAAGGTATTTGCAGAGGATCAGGCCCACGTAGTTCTGGGTAGAAGGAAATGAAGAATTTGTTTAGAATAGAAGGGAGATAAGAAGAGTCATAGCGCGCCGAGATTTAAGACTAGGGGTAGAATTTATTGAGACCGTCCAGGTTGACTGGACGATCCATCTCTTCTTCATCTAGGTCGGTGAGCATTGCGTCATCGCCAAACAAGATCTTCTTGACAATGTATGGGCCTCTCCAATTTGGCTTAAATTTCCCTCTGGGGTCCTAAATGGGCTCTACTATTTCTTTGAGGGCTAAATCCCCTTCTCGGACACCGCAGTCCTTGAATCTTTTATTTAATAAATGCACTATTCGACGATGGTATACTTGTATGTGATACGATGCTTTTAGTCTCCTTTCTTCTAAGAGTAGCAGTTCGTCGAGACAACTTTTATGCCAGTCGTCCTCACTGACCTAGCTTTCGAGCATGACACGAAGTGAAGGGATTTATAGCTCCACGGGTAGGACTTCTTCCTTGCTGTAGACTAGAGAGTTAGGGTTAGCCCCAGTAGAGGTTCAAATTGAGGTTCGGTAGCCCCAGAGAGCGTAAAGGATTCGGTCGGCCCAATCTGGATATCTTTAAATCATCTTACTGATGATGTCCTTGAGGTTCTTGTTGGCAGCTTTGACTGCACCATTGGTCTGAGGTCGGTAGGGAGAAGATTTCTATCTCTGAATCCCATACTCGTTGACCACTTCTGTAATTTTTGCCTCGAAGTGGAACCCGTTTTCTGATACTAGCTCTTGTAGGACCCCATATCGGCAGATGATGTTTTTATTGATGAATTTGGCCACTTTCTTGGCATTCAGCACTGTGTATGACTCAGCTTCGACCCATTTGGTGAAGTAATCAACGACAATTCAGATGAACTCATCCCTTTGGAAGCCTTAGGTGTAACCTTCCCTTCAATACCCCAGGTGGAGAACGGCCAGGGAGAAGTCATGTTGTATAATTCTCGCGGAGGTAGATTCTGAAGGTTGGAAAATTGTTGGCATTTGAGGCATCTACGGACATAGGCGTGCAATCCTGGATCATGGTGGTCCAGTAGTAGCCTTGTCAGATGATATTCTTGGCAAGCATGTGAACGTTTATGTGGGACCCGCATTCCCCGTTGTGGATTTTCTATATTATCTTTTTAATGTCAGCGCCTGCAATACAGTGCAGATGAGTTCTATCAAAGTTTCTTTTGAGCAGTGTCTTGTGACAGATGATGTATTGGGCGACCAGTCTTTGAAGGGTTGCTCAATCTTTCTTATTGGAACCCTCGGGATATCTACCGTGTTTAAAGAGGTGCCAGATATAATAGTAACAGCAATTGTCTAGCTTGGAATCTTCTGTGGTGATGAGCATAATCTTGTGGCAGTGGGTTGGTTTGTCCTGATTTTGAACCAGGAAGGGGGTCATTGTTATTCATAGGGTAGAAGGGGCATCAGCTAGGTTATTCTTTTCTCGTGGTAAGTAGTGGAAGGTGATATCTTTGAATTGGGAGTCTAGTTCCTCTAAATGGGCATGGAAGGGTTGGAGCTTCTCGTCCTTGACTTTCCACTTCCTAAGCACTTAACCGATGCTGAGGGTAGAATCCCCATAGACATCTAGGTATTGAATACCTTTCTTCAGAGAAACTTTGAGGTATACTGTGCATGTCTCGTATTTAGTCATGTTATTAGTGCAAGGGAAATCCAACTTGATGGCGATGGGAGTCATCTAGGGCGATGCGAAGTATCCCAATACGATATCCCTTTTTATGGGCAGCGTCGTCAATGAACATTTGCCATCGGAGATTATCTTGGGCAGTGCAGAGGATGTTTTTATCTGGGAATTTAGAGATCCAAACATCAGCTTCATCCATGGGGTAATCAGCGAGGTAGTTAGAGATGGCTCTTCCTTTCATGGCTTTCTACATGACATACACGATATCGAACTCGCTTAGAAGCATCAACCACCGAGCCATCTCAAGCAAGTATTTGATGGGGAAGGCGAGCATGTAGAGCCATAACTTTTGGGTGACCCATACAAGCGGGATACATGCCTTTTCCAAAGAAGTGCAGTTGACTTCGTCTCCGACAAATTTGCAACTGGCATAATAGATAGCTCTTTCTTTATGGGAATATTCAAGGTATTGGGCTAGAAAATCCCTAGCTACAGTGTCGGTTATGGTTAGGTATAGGAGCAAAGAGAGACCAGGCTGTGGTGGCATGAGTACCGGGGGTTGGGTCAGATATTTCTTGGTTGAATCCTTTTAGAGGATCTTGAAAATGGGTTCACAGATGGAGGTTAACTAGTTAATGAACCGAATGATGTATTATAATTTCCCAAGGAAACCTCAGACTTCTTTCTCTATTCGGGGATGTGGCATCTCAGGTATGGCTTTCAGCTTGGCAGGATCTGCTTCTATCCCTTTCTCACTGACTATGAATCCTAAGAGTTTACCCTTTGTAACGCCGAAGACACATTTCAGTGGATTGAGTCTCATCTGTTACCGTCGCAGTCGCTCGAAGAACTTTCGGAGAGCGAGAACATGACCTTCTCTTGTATTGGATCTGATAGTCATATCATCCACGTAGACCTCAACTTCTTTATGAATTAGATCGTGCAATATGGTTGTGGCAGCCCTTTGGTAGGTAGCCCCAGCATTCTAAAGACCAAATGGCATAACAGTGTAGCAAAGGGTTACCCATGGGGTGATAAAGGCGGCCTGTTCTTGGTGGTGTGGGTGCATTTTTATTTGGTTGTATCCAGAAAACCCGTCGAGTAATGAATGAAGAGCATGATTGGCTGTGTTGTCCACGATCATATTGATATTGAGTTGCTGATAATCATCCTTTGGAGAGGCTTTGTTCAAGTACTGGTAGTCTACACACATTCGAACCTTCCCTCCTGATTTCGGCACATGCACTATGTTCACCTACCATGTGGGATATTCGATCACATGAATGAAGCCTACATTCAACTATTTGACCACCTCTTCTTTGACTTTGAGCGACCATTCGGTGCAGAGCTTTCTCAAATTTTGTTCAATCGGCTTGTAATCTAGAAGAGTGGGGATATTATGTTGAGCTATTTCGGGATCAATGTTGGGCATATCATCATCGGACCATACGAAGACATCCACAAATTCCTTTAGCAATTCTTCGAGTTGTGCATGCTTATGCTCGTCAAGGGTAGCCCCTATCCTAATCTCGCACTGTTGGCTACTAGAACCGAGGTTAATAACAACAGTATTTTCTTCATTAACTTGAACGTGGTTATGTTTTTTATTATTAACCTTATTTAGACCAGTTAAGAATTGTTCATTTACAAAATCATCATCATCAAAAGTTTGATTAGAATCCAAACAGTTAATGTAAGGGACAAAAAGATACTCAAAATCTGAAGAGGCCATGCCCCGATCCTCGCGACGAGTGAGAGGGGAGGATCCTAGGTTCCGCGCATCCCTCTCGGGAGCGCTTCGGCCAACATCATTGATGACGTGAAAAATATAGAGAGATGGAGTGGCCAGTCTATTTTACTCAAAATAGACAAAAGAAAATGTAGCCATCTTGAAGGATAACATCCAATGAAATACTGATACCTACGAAACCAAAATGATTCGAAAAGGGTCCGGAGGCTAAGTTACAAAATGGGAAGGTGTTAGGCACCCATTCTGCCCTTACGGTCTCTCATGGGTTTTTTACTATTTTCTTTTATTTCCCCGTGATATCTGTGTATGTGTATATATAGTGGAGATAGGAATCATCGACTTGTATCATGGAAGAGATAAAGCGAGTCATCCGTAGGAATGCTCCTAAAAATAATGTTAGAAAATAGGATTTACGTGATAATCCTTGTGTTGATCGTTATAATGGAACGATAACGCATATGAAATAATACGCCACTAAGAAGAAATGTATAAAATATAAGAGAATTGAATTTAGAGAAAATAGAAAATGAGAGAAAAAGTAAGAAATGGGACTCGAGTCTTGGGTTTTATCCCGAGATGCCTACGTAGCCTATAGAAGCATCAAAGTCCATGTAGTTCGCATGAAAAATGAGGGGTGGGCTTTATCCCATAAATCAAATCGGGGACTTCTCTTATGTGTGTGTGTAAAAAGTGTTTTAGTTGTGAGAAAAGTGTAAGAATAGTGTGAGAATTCCCGTTTGGAATTTATAAGCAAATCGTTTTTTTCTTATTTTTTGGGTTTTAATTTAAATGAAAATAAGAGATGTGCAATAATACTAAATAAAAAGTATATTAAGATATGTGAGATGTGAGAATAAAAGTGCAAATTAATAAGACAAGTTAATGCGAATTTATGAGAATTTAAGGAGAGAATTGAGAAAATTAGACTTTCTTGAAGATCTTGAGCTTGATCTTGAATGTTGGAGAGCATCCCTTGCACTTGGATGATGATGAAGGGTAGTTAATTCACCAAGTTTGATGAAAAGGATGCTGAAAAGTGAAGGTTGGAAAGGGATTTGGATGTGGAAATCATACTGACTTCGAGAGGGGTTTTCTGGATTCGCTGGGAGTGATGTATTTCAGATCTGGGCTCCCCTTTGAAATGAGGTCAAGACCTCCCTTTTATAGGCCCAGGTAATTTCTGATCGGAATAGCCCTGGTCCTGCTAACCGGAAGGTGCGTTTAGGCACACGACAGATAAGCAGCATTTCGAACCTGCTGTTTGGCTGTCTTTCAGGCCTTTTTGAAAAATTGGTTGCTGAGCGCAAACCATTTATCCGAATTGTGCATGAGGCAAACCGTTGGAAAGGTAATTCAGAGACCTTAGAAAGTACTTGGAATGCTCCCTGGTTCGAGAGTTGACATTGGATCAAATGTGGCTCTGAAGCGCTCATCGGTCCTTTAGACGGGAAAACTTCGAAAGCAAACGGATCGTTTGTCTGTATGGTAAGTCAGAATCATGCACGGGGCAGACCATTGGAAAGGTTAGGAGATTTACTTCGAAATTCTAAAGAGTTTGACCTAGTTTGGGGAGTTGACTTTTGTCAATCGAACCCTGGAAGCATTCGATGACCTCTCGAAGTAAAACGAATCATTCGTCCATACCGTAAGTTAGAATCACACACGGGATGGATCGTTAGAAAAGGGGTTTCAGTGATCTTCGAAGATTCATTAAGTCTCAATCGAGCTGAAGAGTTGACTTTGGTCAAACAGAGTCTAGGAGCGCCCGGTGGCCTCCTGATCAAGTTTCGGGGGAAAATGGGTCATTCGTTCGAATGGTTAGTCAGAATTGCGGACGAGATGGACCGTTGGAAAGGGGATTTAGTTCCCTTCGAAGATTCATTTAGTCTTGGTTGAGCTTAAGAGTTTGACTTTTGTTCAAATAGAGCATGGGAGCGTCCGATGGCCTCTAAGTTGGTACCTGGGGTATGACTTGGGTTTAAAGTAATGAAGGGAGGTGCTACGGACCTGAGGAGAGTTTGGGGGGTAATAAAATGGGGTGTCTACAGAGCCCCTCTATGGGTGAGTTTGGAATAAATGATAGCCATTGAATAGAGATCACATGATGCCTTTTGAAAGAGGTTGATTTTGAGGATCTAATGAAACGAGGATGACCAATTCAGAGGGTCGAGGCCGATTCTATGGACCTAAGGAGCGTTCTCGGGATGACCAATTCTACGGGTCGAATTCGATTCTGAGGACATAAGGAAACAAGGATGACTAATTCTGCGGGTCGAGGCCAATTCTGAGGGCTTAAGGAAATGAGGATGACCGATTCTGTGGGTTAAAGGTAATTCTGAGGTCCTCAAAATGAGATGACCAACTTTGCTGGTCGAAGCCAATTCTAAGGGATTGAAGACGAGATGACCAATTATGCGGGTCGAAACCAATTCTGCGGGATTTAAGTGGAGATGACCAATTTTGTGGGTCGAAGCCAATTCTGCGGGCTTATGTTGAGATGACCAATTCTGCGGGCTTTAAGTGGAGATGACAAATTCCACGGGGTTATGTAGAGGTGACCAATTCTGCGGGTTGAAGCATATTATGCAGGATTAAGTTGAGATGACTAATTCTGCGGATCAAATCCAATTCTGCGGGCTTATGTAGAGGCGACCAATTTTACGGGTCAAAGCCAATTCTGCAGGATTAAGTTGAGATGACCAATTCTGCGGGTCGAAGCCAATTCTGTGGGCTTAAGTTGAGATGACCAATTCTACGGGCTTTAAGTGGAGATGACCAATTCTGCGGGTCGAAGCCAATTCTGCATGGCTTATATAGAGGTGACCAACTCTGGGGGTCGAAACCAATTCTGGGGGCTTAAGTTGAGATGACCAATTCTACTAGTCGAAGCCAATTCTATGGTCTTTAAGTGGAGATGACCAATTCTGCGGGCTTAAGTTGAGATGACCAATTCTGCCGGTTGAAGCCAATTCTATGGACTTATGTTGATATGACCAATTATGTGGGTCAAAGCCAATTCTGCGGGCTTAAGCTGAGATGACCAATTCTGCGGGATGAAGCCAATTCTGTGGGCTTAAGTGGAGATGATCAATTCTGCGGGTCAAAGCCAATTCTACGGGCTTAAGTTGAGATGTTCTCGGGGAACTTTGTCGGGGAAATTACCTTATGATGCTGGGCAGCCGATTACTGGGGAAATCCTTGTGATTTTGGAGATCTTATGGAGGAAAGGAAAATTTGATGCTAAAAACTCCACTGGTGAAGTGATTAGGTGGTCCATGTATTGGACGTATTGTTCGGGGGACGATTGATACCTTTGGGGTATAGGAGGTGATCCTTAGAGATCCTCCGAGGACGTCGCCAGGAAGAGTTTCACTTGGATTTTGAGAGTTCCGCTGGGTAAATAGGGGTTCCGCTTGAGGGGGTACAAAATTTTCTTAGTGAAAATGTTCTAAATCCCTCCTGGGATTTTCAGGAATTTTCTGAGGATTTTTTAGGGTTTTCAGATATTTTTGGGAAATTTTTGTACGAAATTTTAAGGGGGTGTCAGTCGGCATGGTGTAGAGGGTGCCATTCGACAGTGGCACGGTCTTTTGGACTACCTCGGGAAAGTAAAGGGGCAGTGCTGACCGACATGACCATTAGCATCCTATATAAAGGGGGCGAATTCCCTTCATTTTTCACAGCTTCTTATCTTCACTCTTTTTGCGGTTTTTCTCTACAAATCGTTCTAGCATTTCATAATCTGAAAGATGGCCACTTTTGTGAGCACTGTTGTACACAGGGAATGGTTGACTGTTTATGACTGGGTGAACATGGAATGGAGGGCCAGGGCGCCTCTTTCTTTGGAGAGAAAGAACTCCTTTGATACATTCGAGCCAATTATGGATGAGTGGACCTGCTGCGGGAGCCACCATGTCATCGCTCTTCGAGGGTGGTGAACCCTGGCGATTATGTAAGTAAAATGACTTTTGGCATTCTCTCTCCTTTTTTGGGTTATTTTCCTTTTTTTTTCTTTGATTTTGTAAAGGTTTTTTATGTTGACATCCCGATGTCTCTTTGAAGAACATGCGTTCCTGCGAGAATACGGGGCTTAAGGATGTCTATGAGCATCTAAACTTGTGGTGCATTGGGTGGTATCATCAACGGATTTTGGGAGGTTGGCGTCTACGTTGGATGAAATGCCTCATTCGACAGCGATCTTGTACGCGCTGGGGGAGAGATAGTGGGATACTACCCACACCTTTCATTTTGGCTTTGAGGAGATGACTGTGACTCCCATAGATGTGCAGCAACTGCTGGGTTTGGATTGCGATGGGGAGCAGATAGAGGTGGATCGCTCCCTGCGGGTGAGGTCGAAGGCGGTGCGGGCGGCGCTCGGCGATATAGGGAGGATAGTATCAGGGTATTCCATTCGGTTAGCCATGTTGAAGGATGTTTTTTTGGGTAGGGTGGTTGACGTGGAGGATGGGATACAGGTGAGACAGATGGCCCGGTTGTTTATCTTGTTGGCGTTGGGGGGCTTTATGGTGGCGTTGAGCTGCGACGTCATCCACTTGTGGTTCTTGTCATACTTGAGGGTGTTTTCGAACATCCTTTTTTATGATTGGGGGAACCTGACTTTGGCGACTTTCTATTTTTCTCTGTATGCATTCAACCGGTGCTGTCGACAGACTTTTACTAGAGCCATGTATCTTCTTGAGGTATTCTTTAATTTGCGCATTTTCCTTTCATATATTCGCATATTCTTTATGCGTCTCATTTTTTGATTGCAAGTTATTGTCTTTGGTAGACGTGGTTCTATGAGGTGATTGGGTGTAATACCCAGGGACGAGATTGTTGGGGGCTAGTTGTACCGATGGTGCAAGGCCAATCGACAGTCGAGGGGATCTCTTTCTTTGGAGGCGGTGCGCCAGGTCTTAGATGGCCTGACCAGTGATTGGGTAAGAGTTTTAATTTTTTAGTTATGTTCTTTGTATGCTCTGATTTTGTATTGACTTACACCTACTGGGGATTTTTAGGTGACCTTTTACCCTTGGGGGATTGCTATTCAGGACACAGGATTGATTGGGGTGAATGAATAGCTACGACGCTTACTAGCACATGAGTTTGGCCACTTATGGTATCTTGGGGAGAGGGTGGTTCGATAGATCGCTGAGGAGGAGTTAGTGGTTCCACCTGTGTGGCCTCCTATGTCTATGAGGTGGGAGCGGCTGCTACCGGAGGATGCGAGGATTGCGGCGATGATCGAGGAGTCCTACCTATTGTACACTGATACGGCTGCACTGTATGATTACATGGACTTTGTGACGAGCTGGTTAATGGCGCACAATATATATGATGCGTGGCCCCTCTCTCCTGCGGGTTCAAGTCATCCGATGGGGTCCTCCCATAGCGATGGCGGTCCGTCAACGTCTACGGCGGCGACAACTTTAGAGGTTCCCTTTGTGCTGTTTCATATCCCTTCATACAACATTCGGTGGGATAATGGAAGGATGGTGCCTATGTCTCATCGTCCTCATGCGATGCATTCAGAGGAGTTAGGCTTGACAGAGGAGGTCCTTCATCCTGTGGTATACCTTTCTGTTCCTCTTTTTCTTTCTTTTTGATTTTTTTCTGCTTTGATACCGATTCTACCTTTTCTTGCAGCAAGTTCGGGCGTCGACCAGATGGCTGAGGGAAATCAGAGACTGGATATCTTTGATGACTTCCCATATTCGGGATGCGGTCCCAGTTCCTTCTTTCTTGGTGCCCTCTGCTTCATCTGGGGAAGAGTCTGGCTTAGGTAGAGGTGGTGCGTCGTCTCGTCGCTTGGGAAAGAGAGCGCGTCGCAGTGCTGAAGTTTAGGTTAGAGGTAGAGAGAGAGAGAGAAAGTGTGGGTTCGGGCTGTGTCCCGTTGTTTTTGCTTTTCTTTATTTCCCGCAAAATTTGATGTAACACTGAAAAATATATATATATATGCAATGCAATGGGGTTTTTTATTATCTTTTGTTAATGATGAATGAATGCATGCACATTTGCTTTTTACTTTGATGCTGAGACCGTAAAAAGAGATATTTTTGGGATTTTGAAGGAAAGTTTTAAAGGTGAGAAATTATACGAGGGATTTTTGAAATTCTGTTGAGAATATCAATTTATTTTTAATGAGTTTCTGATTTTGTCAAAAGAGGAAAAAGGAAAATTTTCCAAAAATAGGGGTTACCGATCGGCAAGCCCCTTGTCCTGCCTATCGACAGTCAGGTTCAACCCCATTAATTCAAAGCCTTGATGGGTATCCCCTTCATCATTTTGTACTTTGTGGGGATGTATTTCCTCCGATTTCTGTAGGGGTTATGTCTTTTGTGAGGGATTTTCCAAGTATAAAAAGGGGTAAGGGTGGAGTATTTCCATCACACCTTCACACTTTTACTTTCCCACATTCTCACTTGCTTACAATTTCTTAATCTTTCAAGATGGCTCTCCCTAGTAGCATTGAGTTTGCTTACTACCTCGAAGCCCTGAAAGTAATATGCTCTTATAATATCGACTACGATGCTTTCAACATGCGTCGAGTCACTTTGTGGCGCAATCGGCCCATTGAGTGGAACATGCTGATGGCGACGGTACAATTTTGGTACCCCGAATACCATGTATTCTGCTTTGGGTTGGATGAGGTTTGTCCTACCTACGAGAAATTTTCTGCTATCCTGGGGAGCGTTGCTGCGGCTTTACCTGAATTTTCCCATTCTCTCAGTGATTTTTTGGCCGGGCTTCTTCGTATTTCAACTTCGGTGGCTAGGCCACTTGTCACTGGAGGAATGATCTCCCTTTTAGCGGTGTTACAGTCTCTGCATTTGCAGGATGTTGGTTATGTTGGATACACTGCAGCCGTTGTTCTGGGCTTGGTTTCAAAATTGCTGCTGGTGACTTGGGAACTATTGGTGGATTGACAACTTGGAGCCATTACTTTATGGATGTCATACCGTCATAATCCTGCGATGGTGATACTGGCGGAAACTTTAAACGGCCTGGATGCCTGGCGAGAAGTCGTTATGACTTTCTGAGAGGTAGCTTCGTGATGCTGTTCATGTGGTTGTCTGAAAGACTTCATTTGGTGACTCCTCTAGAATACCCTTTGTCGACTCTACCCAACTTCTTCTCGTGTCATTTCATCAGCGTTGGCCTGGATATTAAGAGATGGGAGAACTAATTTGTGGAGCATGGGGCTCTAAATCTGTACTAGTCAGTGCTCGGGTGGGGACAGTTGCTTCCTATTCTGGAACTGGGAGAATACCCGTATGTCCGGCTGGTTGGTCTCATATCGACTTCTTTTTTATTTCCATTGGCGACTTCTGTGCCAATTTGGCTAGGAGCAGATCGTGCCACCTCGGGCACTGGATTTAATTTTGGTAGATAATTTGACAAAGCGTCTGCGCATGCGGCTTGGAGATTCGGCGTCCGTCGATCCATCGTTCTTAATCTGTTAGGAGAGTTTGGCACGTCCCCGGAGATTATATGAAGTGGTTGTGGAGAAGAGTAGTCAGCAAGATGTTGGCATTGGAGACCGAACAAAGGTGTCTTAGCTTTTTTAATACCATGGAAGGAGGTGTTGTGGTTTTTCCGAAACTGGTTCGAGCTTATCGGTACATGGAGCGTCTCTGGCACTCTATTTAGGCAGGGGAAGCTTGGGGACCGCAGGATGTAGATGATGATGACGGAGCAGGATCCTTTGGTAGCTGTGGATAGGACTCTTGGAGAGTTTATTTTGTAATGGAAAATGAGTGTGGGAATTTTATTTAGCTTTTTAGGAAGGTAGGGGAGGGGGGATTATCCGTTCCTTTTCTTATGTAATTTTACCGTAATTTCTTATTAGTGAAATAAATAAGTTTTTGATCATCTAACTGTGCCTTTTTTACGAGTTAGTAGTTTTGAATTATCTATACCGATCGCTAAGGCATACATAATCCTTTTGTTCAAGTATATGTTAGAATGAACTGTCGTTCTCGGAGATAAGAAAAGAATAGTTTTTTGTGTAAGAGAAAGGGACGTGCTCATATAAAATGTGTGAGCTGCCTATATACCTCTGGGGCTTTGAATTTTTTTTAATTTTCTTGAAAATGGTCTTTGCAGAGGATCAGGAGCACGTAGTTCTGGGTAGAGGGAAATGAAGAATTCTTTTTAGAATAGAAAGGAGATAAGAAGAGTCGTAGCGCGCCGAAATTTTGAACTAGGGGTAGAATTTCTTGAGAAGGTCTAGGTTGACTGGACGAGCCATCTCTTCTCTATCTAGGTCGGTGAGCATTGCGAAATCACCGGACAAGATCTTCTTGACTGTGTATGGGCCGCTCCAATTTGGTTTGAATTTCTCTCTGGGGTCCCAGATGGGCTCAACTATTTATTTGAGGGCTAAATCCCTTTCTCGGACACCGCGGTCCTTGACTCTCTTATTTAATGAACGCGCTATTCGATGATGGTATCCTTGTATGTGATATAATGTTTTTAGTCTCCTTTCATCTAAGAGTAGTAATTCGTCGAGACAGCTTTTATACCAGTCATCCTCACTGACCTGGCTTTCGAGCATAACACGAAGTGAAGAGATTTCTACCTCCACGGGTAGGACTGCTTCCATTCCATAGACTAGATAGTAAGGGTTAGCCCCAGTAAAGGTTAGAATTGAGGTTCGATAGCCCTAGAGGGTGTAAGGGATTCGGTTGGCCCAATCTCGACAATTTTCAATCATCTTACTGATGATGGCCTTACGGTTCTTATTGGCGGATCTGACTTCACCATTAGTCTGAGGTCAGTAGGGAGAAGATTTGTGTATTTGAATCCCATACTCGTTGAGAACTTCTATAACTTCTGCCTCGAAGTGAAACCCGTTGTCTGATACTAGCTCATGCGGGACCCCATATCGGCAGATGATGTTTTTCTTGATGAACTTGGCCACTTTCTTGGCATTTGGCACTGCGTATGACTCATCTTCGACCCATTTGGTGAAGTAATCAATGGAAACTAGGATGAACTCATGCCCGTTGGAAGCCTTCGGTGTAACCTTTCCTATGATGTCGATACCCCAGGTGGAGAACGGCCAGGGAGAAGTCATGTTGTATAATTCATGCAGAGGTAGATGCTGAAGGTTGGAGAACTGTTGGCATTTGAGGCATTTCTGAACATAAGCGGTGCAATCCTGGGTCATGGTAGTTAAGTAGTAGCCTTGTCGAATGACCTTTTTGGCAAGCATGTGACCATTCATATGGGTCCTGCATTCCCCACTGTGGATTTTTGGCATTATCTTTTCAATGTTAGCCCCTGCGATACAGTGCAGATGAGTTCCATCGAAGTTCCTTTTAAGCAGTGTCTTATGACAGATGATGTACTGGGCGGACAATCTTCATAGGGTTGCTTGATATTTCTTGTTAGAACCCTCTGGATATCTATAAGTTTAAGGAGGTGCCAGATATCATAGTACCAGTAATTGGCTAGCTCGGGATCTTCTGTGGTGACGAGCACAATGTGGTAGCTGTGGGTTGGTGTGTCCTGCTTTTGAACAATAAAGAGGGTCAATGTTATTCCTTCGGGCATGTCGACCATGGAGGCTAGGGTATCAAGGTCATCAACTAGGTTATTCTTTGCTCGAGGTAGGTAGTGGAGGGTGATATCTTGGAATTGGGAGGCTAGTTCTTCTAAGTGGGCGTGGAAGGGTTGGAGCTTCTCATCCTTGACTTTCCTCTTCCTGAACACTTGATCGATGATGAGGGCGGAATCCCCATAGAAATATAGGTATTGAATACTTTTCTTGAGAGAAAATTTTAGGCCTACCGTGCATGCCTCGTATTCAGTCATGTTGTTGGTGTAAGAGAAGTCCAAATTGATGGCGATGGGAGTGTGGGAGTCATCTGGGGCGATTAGAAGTATCTCAATGCCATATCCCTTTTTATTGGTAGCATTGTCAAAGAACATTTTCCATCGTAGATTGTCTTGGGCGGTGCAGAGGATGTTTTCATCTGGGAATTCAGATATCCAAACCTCATCCTCATCCATGGGGTAGTCAGCGAGGTAGTTAGAGATGGCTCTTCCTTTCACGGTTTTCTGCGTGACATACACGATATCGAACTCGGCTAGGAGCATCAACCATCGAGATATTCAACGGGATAAGGCGGGTTTCTCAAGAAAGTATTTGATGGGATCCATTCGGGATACAAGTTTGATGGGGAAGGCGAGCATATAGTGCCATAACTTTTGGGTGACCCAAACAAGCGCAATGCATGCCTTTTCCAAAGCAGTGTAGTTGACTTCGTATCCGGATAATTTTTGACTGGCATAATAGATGGTTCTTTCTTTGCGGGAATTCTAAAGGTATTGGCCTAGAAAGTCCCCAGCTACAGTGTCAGTTTTGGTTAGGTATAAGTGCAAAGGGAGACCAGGCTATGGTGGCATGAGTATCGGGGGTTGGGTCAGATATTGCTTGATTCGTTTAAAAGCTTCTTGGCCGGCCTCGTTCCAAATCTTGGTTGAATCCTTTCGGAGGATTTCAAGGATAGGTTCGCATATGGAGGTTAGCTGGATGATGATCCGGCTGATGTATTTGTAATTTCCTAAGGAAACCTCGAACTTCTTTCTCTATTCAGGGATGTGGCATCTCAAGTATGTCTTTCAGCTTGGCAGGATCTGCTTTTATCCCTTTCTCACTGAACATGAATCCTAAGAGTTTTCCCTTTGTAACCCCGAAGATGAATTTTTATGGATTGAGTCCCATCAGATACTGTCACAGTCGTTCGAAGAACTTTTGGAGAGCGAGGACATGTCCTTCTCTAGTCTTGGATTTGAGTACCGGGGGTTGGGTCAGATATTGCTTGGTTGAATCCTTTTGGAGGATCTTGAAAATGGGTTCGCAGATGGAGGTTAACTGGTTGATGAACCGACTGATGTATTATAATTTCCCAAGGAAACCTCAGACTTCTTTCTCTATTCGGGTATGTGGCATCTCAAGTATGGATTTCAGCTTGGCAGGATCTGCTTCTATCCCTTTCTCACTGACCATGAATCCCAAGAGTTTTTCCTTTGTAACGCCTAAGACACATTTTAGTGGATTGAGTCTCATCTGTTACCATCGCAGTCGCTCGAAGAACTTTCGGAGAGCGAGAACATGACCTTCTCTTGTATTGGATTTGATAATCATATCATCCACGTAGACCTCAACTTCTTTGTGAATCAGATCATTTAGGATGGTTATGGAAGCCCTTTGGTAGGTAGCCTCAGCGTTCTTGAGACCAAATGGCATGATAGTGTAGCAAAAGGTTCCCCATGGGGTGATGAACGCAGTTTTTTCTTGGTGGTATGGGTGCATTTTGATTTGGTTGTATCCGACAAACCCGTTGACGAATGAATTAAGATCATGACAGGCTGTTTTATCCACGATCAAGTCGATATTGGGTAACGGATAATTATCCTTTGGAGAGGCTTTGTTCAAGTTTCGGTAGTCTACATAAATCCGAACCTTCCCTCCTGATTTCAACACAGGCACTATGTTGGCCAGCCATGTGAGATATCCGATCACATGAATGAAGCCTACGTTCAACTGTTTGACCACCTCTTCTTTGACTTTGAGCGACCATTCAGTGGAGAGATTTCTGTAGAAGGGTGTCTACCTATAAAAAAGTAAAAATATTATTTTATTAGAAATACTGAGAAGAAACCCAGGGTCCCGGCAGAAACTAATATTGAGCAGGACCCCCCCGGGTCCCGGCAGAAACTCATATTGGGCAGGAACCCCCCGGGTCCCGACAGAAACTCATATTGAGGAGGAGCCAACCCAGGGTCCCGGCAGAAACTCGTATGGAGAAGGAACCACCCCAGGGTCCCGACAGAAACTCATATTTAGCAGGAACCCCCAGCGTCGCTGAAAGGGTCAACGCCGCTGCAAGGGTCAGCGCCGCTGCAAAGGTCAGCACCGATGCAAGTGTCAGCGCCGCTGCAAAGGTCAGCGCCGCTGCAAGGGTTTACGTCGCTGCAAGGGTCAGCGCCGCTTCAAGTGCCAGCGCCGCTGCAAGGGTCAGCGCCGCCGCAAGTGTCCGCACCATCGCAAGGGTCGGCGCCGCTTCAAGTGCCAGCACCGCTCAAGTGTCTGCGCCATTGCAAGTGTCCGCGCCGTTTCAAGGGTCGGCATCGCTTCAAGTACCAGCGCCCCTGCAAGTGTCTGCTCCATCGCAAGGGTCAGCGCCGCTGCAAGTGTTGGCGCCACTTCAAGTGCTAGTGCCGCTTCAAGTGTCAGCGTCACCGCAAGTGTCCGCGCCGCTGCAAGTGCCAATGCCGCTTCAAGTGCCTACGCCTCTACAAGGGCCGGTGCCGCTTCAGGTGCCAGCGCCGTCGCAAGTGTCTATGCCGCTGCAAGGGTCGGCGTAGCTACAAGTGTCGGCGCCGCTGCAAGCGTCAGCGCCGCTACAAGTGTCGGCGCCGCTTCAAGTACCAGCGCCACTGCAAGGGTCAGTGACGTCGTAAGTGTCGGCGTCGCTGCAAGTGCCAGTGCCGCTGCAAGTGCCTGCGCCGCTACAAGTGTCAGCGCCGCCGCAAGTGTCTACGCCTCGGCAAGTGTCAGCGACGCGGTAAGTGTTCGCGTCGCGACAAGTGTCGACGCCGATTCAAGTACCAGCGCCGCTGCAAGGGTCAGCGCTGTCGAAAGTGTCGGCGCCGCTGCAAGTGCCAGCGCCGCTGCAAGTGACTGCGCCGCTACAAGTGTCAGCGCCGCCGCAAGTGTCTACGCCGCCGCAAGTGTCAGCGCCGCCGCAAATGTCCGCGCCGCTGCAAGTGTCGGCGCCGCTTCAAGTACCAGCGCCGTTGCAAGGGTTAGCGCCGCCGCAAGTGTCGGCGCCGCTGCAAATGCCAGCGCTGCTCCAAGTGCCTGTGCCGCTACAAGTGTCAGCGCCGCCGCAAGTGTCTACGCCGCTGCAAGTGTCGGCACCGCTTCAAGTACTAACGCCGCTTCAAGTGTCATCGTCGATGCAAGGGTCGGCACCACTGCAAGTGTCCGCGCCGCTATAAGGGTCGGCATAGCTACAAGAGCCAGCGCCGCTGCAAGTGTTAGCGCCTACAAGTGTCCGCGCCGCCGAAAGGGTCGGTGCCATTTCGGAAGCCAGCGTCGTTACAAGTGTCTGCTCAACTGCAAGGGTCAACGCCGCTGCAAGCATCGGCGCCGCTCCAAGTGCCGGCGCCGCTGCAAGTGCAAGTGTCCGCGCCGTTGTAAGTGTCGGCATCGCTTCAAATACCAGCGCCGCTGCAAGTGTTAGGGCCGCTTCAAGTACCAGCGCCGCTGCTAGTGTCAGCGCTGCTGCAAGGGTCGGCGCCGCTGTAAGTGTCCGCGCCATTCCAAGTGCCAACGCCTCTACAAGTGTCAGCGCCGCTGCAAGGGTCAGCGCCGCTTCAAGTGTCAGCGCCACTACAACAAGGGTCACTACAGCAATAACATTCGAGAGGTGCCCGCGAGAGTCACCACATAAGTCCAAAATTGAGAAGTACCACTGCAAGGATCAGCGCCGCTACAAGGGTCACTGCAGTAATGACAGTCGAGAGAGTCAACGTCACTACAAGGCTCAGTGCCACTGCAAGGGTCACTGCAGAAATGTTATTCGAGAAGTGCTGCTATAGGGGTTTCAACAGAAACTCATATTGAGGAAGTAGGTATCGCGAAAAACTCCTCATCATGAAACATCAGTCTCTAAATGAACAACAGCACTAACACTTTACTTTCTTGTACAGGTTGCCTAGTCGAGCAAGTAGGGCTCGAACAGGCGCGTTGGGACCTCCTGGGAGTTTTGGCTTGGCGGCTGAGGGACAAGGTATGTTGAGGAAGCTCAACCACTTATCACTATAGGATTGAGAGAATACTAGTAGGAAGACCCAGAAGTCACCCAGTCCTCACACACCTCACACTTAGTCACAAGTGAAGTGAGCAGCCAAAGGGCTGGCTGCTCACAAGAAAAGAACTGTGTATAAAATAATTTTAGAGGAGAGGGTCCTCTAAACCCCTCTCAAGAAAAATGATTTTAGAAGGGGGTCCTTGAGACCCCCCTTAAGCTTGCAAATATTTTAGAGGAGGTGGTCCTCGAGACCCCCCCTCAAGTTTACAAAGTTTGTATCAAAGTTACCGTTTCAAAAGATATTTAGCAAATCAGATATTTTGTCTCCATTAGAAGACATATTTGCTTTTGAACTTTGGTCGGCGCCAGGGGGCATCTGCCAGAGGGGACAGGCAGACCTGCCTGCAGGTAGGGACAAATAGTACACTGCAGACTTTGTCCCTCACCAACCCTCTAAGTTTTGGCGCCAAAAGTGCCAACCCAGCCTTAGTGCCCAAGTATAAATAAGACCCCTGGGCAAGGTCATAGAGAGGAAAAAGATAGACAATAGAAATTGCACGGTTACTCTGCCAAAATATCACCAGACCTACCTAAGTATTCTCTCCCTGCTCATTATCATAGTGCTGAGTGCCTTGTTCCTTCACTCCCCACTGACAGCCATCACTCTCAGGTGTTTCCCTTGAGAAAATTGCTATTTTTGCTGTGAAAGTTCATCTTCTTGCAGGGAGCGTGTTGAAGCTTGGGTTACATTGTTACCAGAAGGAGAAGTTTTCTTCAGAAGTTGCACCAGGAGACCTTGAAGACCTTGCAGGCAGCGTCTATTGGAGTGGGTCATGCCTCACCCTTTCCAGTTATTCATAGACCCCAGTCTCACTACCCTCCTACATTTGGCGACTCTGCTGGGGAGGTATCCTCACTTCAATGGAAAAAGAAGGTTTTAAGGTTTCTAAGAAGCTAGTGTTTGAAGACATTCCATCTGGGAATGGAGCTCAAAGAGACCAGGCCACTCAGGTGAATGTAGTGGTAACCGGAGCAAAGATACCTGCTCCTCCGGGAAGGCAGACCAGCTCATTGGCAGCAGCTCCAGTGGCAGAGGCTTATGAGTATGTTTTTTGAGACTTGGCAAGTTTGGGTCAAGATTGTGTAACACCAGCAGTTACCCCCTGTGGAGGGGCGGCCGTTCCGGCGACGATTCCGGTAGAAGTAGCTCAGTCATGGAGGACGGCGCTGGAGCAAGTTGTGACAACCGTCAAGTTCACTGACAGGAACCCCAGGAACCCTAAGTGTTTGGCGAGGAATTCGGTATGGTTGAGGAACTCCTCTCGCTCAATGATAGCGATGAGGAACCCTCAAGAAAAGAACCCATCGCGGTAGAAATTCCAAGTGAGGAACTCTCAGCTGCAACATCCCCTCTAAAAAGACCAACTCGCGAGGAACCCATGGATGAGAAACCCTAGGTGTTCCTTGTCATATAAAAAAGGAAGTAGAAGCAGCCCCTTATAGAAATGTCAACTCGCGAGGAACCCTAGGTGTCCCTTGTCACCTACAAAGAAGTTGTGGTAGCAGTATTGACGAAGCATGAGGTCGAGACACCCCCGGATGGGAAGTCGAGGCGCGAGGAACTCATGGGCGAGGTACCCCGAGAGTCCCTTGCCGCCAACAAAAGAAGTCGTGGTAGTAGTCTCGACGAAGCATCAGGTCGAGACACCCCCGGATGGGAAGTCGAGGAGCGAGGAACTCATGGGCGAGGAACCCTGGGTGTTCCTCGCCGCCAATAAAAAAAGTCATGGCAGCAGTCTCGATGAAGCGTGAGGTCGAGACACCCACGAATGGAAAGTCGATGCGCGAGGAACCTATGGGAAGAGAACCAATGAACGAGGAACCCCTTTTACTGTAAAGACTCAAAGTCGTGCTTGAAGAGGAACCGCTACCTATATTGGCAGCAAACTCGGTCGAGGAACCCACTGTCGTAAATGGGTTGGAACCCACTATTGGAAGTGGCGAGGAACCCTCTAACAAAATAATCCAAATCTGCTAACGAGGGACACCAGTGAAACTGGTTCAAGTGAGGAACCCACAGTGGTAGAAGGCCCAGATTAGGAACCTCCCATGTTCAATACCCCCAACATTAGCAGAAGTTGTGATTGGCAAGGAAACTCATAGTGAAAAAATCCCCTGGCGAGGAACCCTCTAGCAAGGTATGCCCAACAGTAACTCCAGGCGAGGAACCCTCAAACGAGGTATGACCAACAACAAATAGGGTCGCGAGGAACCCATGACTGGCAGCGCACCCCCATGGCGCCAACGGTCAGCGAGACACCTTAAAAGAAATATATATCACCCATTTCCGTGGAATCCGAAGACGTCGAGAACCCCTTCTCTTGAAATAAAGGACTAGGGGTCAAGACCCCCCTCTCTCTAAGAAAAAATTCCAACAGTCGAGACACCCATTTCCGTGGAATTTGAAGACGTCGAGACCCCCTCCTCTTGAAATAAAGGACTAGGGGTCAAGACCCCCCTCTCTCTAAGAAAAAATTCTAACAGTCGAGACACCCATTTCCGTGGAATCCGAAGACGTCGAGACCCCCTCCTCTTGAAATAAAGGACTAGGGGTCGAGACCCCCTCTCTCTAAGAAAAAAATTCCAACCGACGAGACACCCATTTTCGTGGGATCCGAAGACATTGAGACCCCCTCCTCTTGAAATAAAGAACTAGGGGTCGAGACCCCCCTCTCTCCAAGAAAAAATTCCAACAGTCGAGACACCCATTTTTGTAGAATCCGAAGATGTCGAGACCCCCTCCTCTTGAAATAAAGAACCAGGGGTCGAGACCCCCCTCTCTCCAAGAAAAAATTCCAACAGTCGAGACACCCATTTTTGTAGAATCCGAAGATGTCGAGACCGCCTCCTCTTGAAATAACGAACCAGGGGTCAAGACCCCCCCTCTCTCCAAGAAAAAATTCCAATAGTCGAGACACCCCCTCTTGAAATAACTGCGAGGTACCCTCTTCTCCAAACCCAGTTCCACCAAACGAGGAACACTCGACAAAATATGAGGTCGAGACACCTGCATCCACAGCAACCCCAACAGCTTATGGGAAAGGACGTGGAACTTGAAAAAAAAATACAAATATTAGTGCGAGGAACCCTGTCAGCACCAAGGTGCGAGGAACCCAACACAAAAAATATAAATATTAGTGCGAGGAATCCTGTCAGTGCCCCAGCATCACGGTGCGAGGAAACCAACACAAAAAAAATAATACAAATATTAGGGGCGAGGAACCCCTGTCAACGCCACAAGTTCGCGAAAGGTTGAGGAACACGATATTGTGAAAGGGGAACTTGCCACTGCAAATAATTTGGTTGAAGAACCCACATTGACTGACGGCACTCGTAAAGAACCCTCAGCATGCGAGGAACCCCGAGACTTTGATAACAGGTGTTGTCGGCATAACAGAATATTCAAATGAGGAATAAGGGTTTGACAGAATAGTTGGCGAGGGACCCATACTCCCAAGCTTAAAAACCCACTGACAGCGTGCGAGGAACCCCTATAACCTTGATACAAGATGCTGAAAATTTTGAAGTAAAAGCATAGAAAAACACACCCCTTGTAAAACCAAAGGTCGAGGAACCGCTGATGAAGAATCCACCAAATCTGGAGCGGAGAACAAGGACCCCCATCTCAAGCAGCGGCGAGGACCTCCCTTGTATTTTTTTGACATCACAAATTGTTTCTCAACGAATTAAGGTTTGTGGCTTTGATTTTCATGAACAGCACCCAATTTCGATTACTGAGGGACCCTTAGACGTCCCCTCCGCTGCCAACAGCCCCCGACCTCCATGAAAAATGGAGTCACCAGATGGGTTTCTTCAACCCGCAAGGCGCGAACAAATCATAAAATGATACGAACCATTATCTCAAAAGGTAGCAAAGCCCTAATTTCCCTTTTCCATTGCGTGATTGGGCCATAAGATGCAAACTGCAAGGCGACCAGCGACATCCAGTAGTTAAAGAAAAAGGGGGGCATTGACGATAACAAACACCAGAAATCACAAGGCCTCATGGTGATTATTTGTTCAGCTCGAAAAATGAGAATATATAATTTTAGGTGATTTAGACAAAATGTAAGCGAGGAACTGATGTAGAGGGTCATAAGGTTTCTGTAGACCCAGTTTTGCTTTTGGCATTACCTACTATGCATTCCTCGAAAAACTCATCTTGAAAAAATGATTGCGACTATATTGCGAGGATGATCCATGGTGGACATTGAACTCACGAGGGTAACAAATTTTGTTTATTTTCTCACCCCTGCTCGAATAATTATGGGACCAGATTGACTTGTTAAAATTTATCCTATTACAACCAATACAGTTCAAAAATGATACTCGCACAGTGACGCTGAGCTAAAAAAAATATACATTTTGTCCACATTCATACAAATATCCCACAGTCACACGGGGATGGGTTAAAAAGTGTTAAGTTTCTCAAATTTATTCAAATAACCCACGTATCAGCCGGGGGTGCCCTCCTAAATAAATTTTTTATTATTGTTATTGTTCTTTTTGCCCACGGATCTATAATCTAAGAACAAGTTCTAACTTATGTTCCAAAGATTTACGGGCTTGAATGAATAAGAACGTGAAAGGGGGCCACCTCCCTCAAAGATTTTTCTTAAAAAAGTTTAGGATTTCTGAAGGGAAGCATAGAGCAAGTACCCCGCAGACTAGGGGTAGTTTTACTAAAAAAAAAGAGAAATGGATATTCCCCCCAAGTATATGAAATATTGATATATTTGGGATTTAAAAATCGGGCATAAAATAATATTGGTACAAGTATAAAAGGTACTTCAGTATAGTACCTAAGGCTCCAAGGGCACCGGAGCGCTCACAGTATTGAGCAAATGCCAAGTATAAATGTAAGGATCCAAGGGCACCGGAGCGCTCATAGTCTTGAGCAAGTGCCAAGTATAAACATAAGGCGCTCTAGATGAGCACCAAAGGCTCCAAGGGCATCGGAGCGCTCACAGTATTAAGCAAATGCCAAGTATAAACGTAAGGATCCAAGGTCACCGGAGCGCTCACAGTCTTGAGCAAGTGCCAAGTATAAACGTAAGGTGCTCCAGATGAGCACCTAAGGCTCCAAGGGCATCGGAGTGCTCACAGTATTGAGCAAATGCCACATACAAATATAAGGTGCTCCAGTTTAGCACCTAAGACTCCAAGGGCACCGGCGCTCACAGTCATGAGCAAATGCTAAGCATAAATATAAGGTGCGCCAGTTGAGCACCTTAGGCTCCAAGGGCACCGGAGCGCTCATAATCTTGAGCAAGTGACAAATATACATATAAATATAAGGTACGACAGTTTAGTACCTAAGGCTCCAAGGGCATCTGAGCGCTCATAATATTGATCAATTGCCAAGTATAAGTATATGTGCGACAGTTTAGCACCTAAGGCTCTAAGGGCACCGGAGCACTCACAGTCTTGAGCAAGCGTCAAGTATAAATATAAGGTGCGACAGTTTAGCACCTAAGGCTCCAAGGGCACCGGAGTGCTCACAGTCTTGAGAAACTGCCAAGTATAAATAAAAGGTACGACAATTTCGTGCACAAGTCTGTCGACATTACAAGACACTTCTGCACGAGGGGGCTAATATTGAGAAGTCCTCAAGAAAGTGAACAAATAGTAAAATAACTTGGAGTGTGGGGTTCCATTTATAGTGGATCCACCTGCCCAAGATTGCAAGTTTGACAGAAAATAGCCTAGGGTGAGGGGATCCACCTTGAGTGCCCTTTATTCCCAAACTTATGCTGCAGAAAAGCACTCAGGGTGAGGGGCTCACCGCAAGTAACCCCTCCGCCCAAGATAGAAGGCCACAGAAGAAGGCCAAGGTCGAGGGGCTCACCGCGAGTAACCCCTCTGCCCAAGATAGAAGGCCACAGAAGAAGGCCAAGGGTGAGGGGCTCACCGCGAGTAACCCCTCCGCCCAATATAGAAGGCCACGGAAGAAGGCCAAGGGAGAGGGGCTCACCCCGAGTAACCCCTCCGCCCAAGATAGAAGGCCACAGAAGAAGGCCAAGGGTGAGGGGCTCACCGCGAGTAACCCCTCCGCCCAAAATAGAAGGCCGTAGAAGAAGGCCAAGGGCGAGGGGCTCACCGCGAGTAACCCCTCCGCCCAAGATAGAAGGCCACAGAAGAAGGCCAAGGGCGACGGGCTCACCGCGAGTAACCCCTCCGCCCAAGATAGAAGGCCACAGAAGAAGGACAAGGGTGAGGGGCTCACCGCGAGTAACCCCTCCGCCCAAAATAGAAGGCCGTAGAAGAAGGCCAAGGGCGAGGGGCTCACCGCGAGTAACCCCTCCACCCAAGATAGAAGGCCACAGAAGAAGGCCAAGGGCGAGGGGCTCACCGCGAGTAATCCCTCCGCCCAAGATAGAAGGCCACAGAAGAAGGCCAAGGGAGAGGGGCTCACCATGAGTAACCCCTCTGCCCAAGATAAAAGTCCAAGGGCGAGGGGCTCACCGCGAGTAACCCCTCCGCCCAAGATAGAAGGCCACAGAAGAAGGCCAAGGGTGAGGGGCTCACGACGCGCAACCCCTCCGCCCTAGAAAAAAGGCCACAGAAGCAGGCCAAGAACGAGGGGCTCACCGCGAGTAACCCCTCCGCCCAAGTTGATACCCAGATAAGGAGGTCCACTATAAGTGGCCTCATCTACAAAACTTGGGATAAAGTGATAAGACATTTAATGACCCTAAGGGGGAATGATGAAGGAACCCTAGGGTCCCCTAAAATAAAAAAATAAAAATCGACTTTATGGCGTACAAAGTTTTTTTTTGTCTACCCAACCTAAAAAAATTTGCACGAGGGGCTAATGTAGAAGGGTGTCTACCTATAAAAAAGTAAAAATATTATTTTATTGGAAATACTGAGAAGAAACCCAGGGTCCCGGCAGAAACTCATATTGAGCAGGACCCCCCCGGGTCCCGGCAGAAACTCATATTGGGCAGGAACCCCCAGGGTCCCAACAGAAACTCATATTGAGGAGGAGCCAACCCAGGGTCCCGGCAGAAACTCGTATGGAGAAGGAACCACCCCAGGGTCCCGACAGAAACTCATATTCAGCAGGAACCCCCAGCGTCGCTGAAAGTGTCAGCGCCGCTGCAAGGGTCAGCGCCGATGCAAGTGTCAGCGCCGCTGCAAAGGTCAGCACCGATGCAAGTGTCAGTGCCGCTACAAAGGTCAGCGTCGCTGTAAGGGTCTACGCCGCTGCAAGGGTCAGCGCCGCTTCAAGTGCTGGCGCCGCTGCAAGGGTCAGCGTCGCCGCAAGTGTCCGCACCGCCACAAGGGTCGGCGCCGCTTCAAGTTCCAACGCCGCTCAAGTGTCTGCGCCATTGCAAGTGTCCGCGCCGCTGCAAGGGTCGACATCGCTTCAAGTACCAGCGCCCCTGCAAGTGTCTGCGCCATCGCAAGGGTCAGCGCCGCTGCAAGTGTCGGCGCCACTTAAAGTGCTAGCGCCGCTTCAAGTGTCAGCGTCACCGTAAATGTCCGCACCGCTGCAAGTGCCGGTGCCGCTTCAAGTGCCTACGCCTCTACAAGGGTCGGCACCGCTTCAGGTGCCAGCGCCGTCGCAAGTGTCTACGCCGCTGCAAGGGTTGGCGTCGCTATAAGTGTCCGCGCCACTGCAAGCGTCAGCACCGCTGCAAGTGTCGGCGCCGCTTCAAGTACCAGCGCCGCTGCAAGGGTCAGCGTCGCCGCAAGTGTCGGCGCCGCTGCAAGTGCCAGCGCTGCTACAAGTGTTAGCGCTGCCGCAAGTGTCTACGCCTCGGTAAGTGTCAGCGCCGCTGCAAGTGTTCGCGCCGCGGCAAGTGTCGGCGCCGCTTCAAGTACCAGCGCCGCTGCAAGGGTCAGCGCCGTCAAAAGTGTCGGCGCCGCTGCAAGTGCCAGCGCCACTCCAAGTGCCTGCGCCGCTACAAGTGTCAGCTCCGCCGCAAGTGTCTACGCCACCGTAAGTGTCAAAGCCACCGCAAGTGTCCGCGCCGCTGCAAGTGTCGGCGCCGATTCAAGTACCAGCTCCGCTGCAAGGGTCAGTGCCGCCGCAATTGTCGGTGCCGCTGAAAATGCCAGCACCATTCCAAGTGCCTGCGCCGCTACAAGTGTCGGCACCGCTGCAAGTGTCGGCACCGCTTCAAGTACTAATGCTGCTGCAAGTGTCAGCGCCACTACAAGGGTCGGTGCCACTGCAAGTGTCTGCGCCGCTGCAAGGGTCGACATCGCTACAAGCGCCAGCGCCGCTGCAAGTGTTCGCGCCGCCGCAAGGTTCGGCGCCGTTTCGGAAGCCAGCGTCGTTACAAGTGTCTGCTCAACTGCAAGGGTCAGCGCCGCTGCAAGCATCGACGCCGCTCCAAGTGCCGGCGCCGCTGCAAGTGTTAGCACCGCCTCAAGTGTCCGCGCCGTTGCAAGTGTCCGCGTCGCTTCAAGTACCAGCGCCGCTGTAAGTGTCAGCGCCGCTTCAAGTACCAGCGCCGCTGCTAGTGTCAGCGCCGCTGCAAGGGTCGGCGCCACTGTAAGTGTCCGCACCGTTCCAAGTGCCAGCGCCGCTACAAGTGTCAGCGCCGCTGCAAGGGTCAGCGCCGCTTCAAGCGTCAGCGCCACGACAACAAGGGTCACTACAGCAATAACATTCGAGAGATGCCCGCGAGAGTTACCACAGAAGTCCGAAATTGAGAAGTACCACTGCAAGGGTCAGCGCCGCTACAAGGGTCACTGCAGTAATGACAGTCGAGAGAGTCAACGTCACTGTAAGGCTCAGTGCCACTCCAAGGGTCACTGCAGAAATGTTATTCGAGAAGTGTTGCTATAGGGGTTTCAACAGAAACTCATATTGAGGAAGTAGCTATCGCGAACAACTCCTCATCATGAAACATCAATCTCTAAATTAACAACAGCACTAACACTTTACTTTCTTGTACAGGTTGCCTAGTCGAGCAAGCAGGGCTCGAACAGGCGCGTTGGGACCTCCTGGGTGTTTTGGCTTGGCGGCTGAGGGACAAGGTATGTTGAGCAAGCTCAACCACTTAGCACTATAGGATTAAGATAATACTAGTAGGAAGACCCAGAAGTCACCCAGTCCTCACACACCTCACACTTAGTCACAAGTGAAGTGAGCAGCCAAAGGGCTGGATGCTCACAAGAAAAGAACTGTGTATAAAATGATTTTAGAGGAGAGGGTCCTCTAAACCCCTCTCAAGAAAAATGATTTTAGAAGGGGGTCCTCGAGACCCCCCTTAAGCTTGCAAATATTTTAGAGGAGGTGGTCCTCGAGACCCCCCCTTAAGTTTACAAAGTTTGTATCAAAGTTACCGTTTCAAAAGATATTTAGCAAATCAGATATTTTGTCTCCATTAGAAGACATATTTACTTTTGACTTTGGTCGGCGCCAGGGGGCATCTGCCAGAGGGGACAGGCAGAACTGCCTGCAGGTAGGGACAAATAGTACACTGCAGACTTTGTCCCTCACCAACCCTCTAAGTTTTGGCGCCAAAAATGCCAACCCAGCCTTAATGCCCAAGTATAAATAGGACCCCTGGGCAAGGTCATAGAGAGGAAAAAGATAGACAATAGAAATTGCACGGTAACTCTACCAAAATATCACCAGACCTACCTAAGTATTCTCTCCCTACTCATTCTCATAGTGTTGAGTGCCTTGTTCCTTCACTCCCCACTGACAGCCATCACTCTCAGGTGTTTCCCTTGAGAAAATTGCTATTTTTGCTGTGAAAGTTCATCTTCTTGCAGGGAGCGAGTTGAAGCATGGGTTCCATTGTTACCAGAAGGAGAAGTTTTCTTCAGAAGTTGCACCAGGAGACCTTGCAGGCAGCGTCCATTGGAGTGGGTCACGCCTCACCCTTTCCAGTTATTCATAGACCCCAGTCTCACTACCCTCCTACACTTTCTCAACTTTTATATAAAAGACTTGTAATCTGGAAGAGTGGGGATCTCATGTTGAGCTATTTCAGGATCAATGCCGGGCATATCGTCATAAGACCATGTGAAGACATCCACAAATTCCTTTAGCAATTCTTTGAGTTGTGCACGCTCATGGTCGTCAAGGGTAACCCCTATCCTAATCTCGCACTGTTGGCTACTAAAACCAAGGTTAATAACAACAGTCTCTTCTTCATTAACTTAAATGTGGTTATGTTTTTTATTATCAACCTTATTTAGATCAGTTAAGAATTGTTCATTTGCAAAATCATCATCATCAAAAGTTTTATTAGAATCCAAACAGTTAATGTAAGTCACAACAAGATACTCAAAATCTTCGTTTATTTCATTGATAGCAAAAACAACATAGAGAACCTCATCAAAGGAGGTCTCTATTACATTTGAGCAAGGATAGACAACAAAAAAAGAAATGGGGTAAACATTAGGATTAGGTGGGATTTTAACAGTTTGAACTAGCGCAGCATGCCAGTTGAGGAGAGGTGTATCAGTATCTTTGGTCATATGGGATGGATCCAGTGATGTAGTGCCTGAATGAACCATGCAGAGTGTCAGCCCCAGTGTTTGTAAGTTGAACGAGTCCTCGGAGTCGCTTTCCTCAGTCTCTTTGCTATCTTTGATGAGTGGTTGTACACGGTGTTCAGAACTTTCGGCCCATGGGTTGCTGTCTTGGAAAAAGATCTCCATTCCAGGCTTCATCTTCTTATCTGTATGGTCATACCAGAGTTCTGAAAAGCCGTAAAAGGGTACGTCTTCACCCTCTTTGATGAATCGTCCATTCAAGGAGTCACATGGGATAGTCTAAATGCAGTCTAGTCTCCTCTTTGGCCGAGACTAGCGGATCATTCTGAGCTCTTGTTCTGACGGTTGATACCCCAAACCATAAGGAGGGAAATCTTTCTTTAGTTCAATGGGATCAAGTATACCTTGTTGTCTTTTCCCTAGCCCCAGTCCGGGCATGAAGTGCATGTTTTTGAACATCTGAATCACATTGACGTTGCCATGAGGGTCGTATTCTGGATGAACCCTTTGGTTGAAATCATCCCCTGCTGGGAGTAGAAGTGGTTCAACTCAGAATCCTGATAGGAGCATATCATTTTACCCGTGCTGTATCTCAAGGATTGGACTTCTGGTGCTTGTACCCTTGTTATTATCGTCGTTGCCCAAGATGGAGATGACTCGCCCGTCCGCGAAGAACTTCAATTTCTGATGGAGTGAGGAAGAAACACCCTTAATACTGTGGAGCCAAGGTCGTGCAAGCAATAAGTTGAAACAAGCTGGGATGTCAATAAGTTGGAATTCAACGATGGGTTTAGAGGGACAAACCTATTATAAGTTTTATGGATCCCATCACCTCCCGACGGGTATTATCGTAGGCACGTACATCATCAAAGGTTGGAGCGAGGTCACTTTACCTCAGTCCTAAGCATCGGAACGTCCTTAGTGGGCCAACATTCAAGGAGGATCCATTATCGACAAGAGAGAGTGGTACGACCTTACCCATAACTTCGATGGAGATGTTGAGTGCATGATTTGGCCCAATTCTGGGGATTTTTTCTTCGAAAAAGGATAGCATTCAGGTAGAGGTCAAGGATCTGACCAAATTTATCACTTCTTCTGGTGTAATAGAGGGAGGAACTGTGGGTCCAGTGAGGAACTTGATCAAAGCGTTTCTGTGCAGCTGAGAAGACATTAAAAGCCCCCATAGAGTGATGTTAGCCTGAGTTTTCTTCAGTTGATCGAGGATCTTGCTCTCCTCGATGGTCATCTCTGGCATAGGAATGTTTTCAACTCCCTTCCCTTTGTTATTTGCTGGTAATGATCTTGGGATCTGGTAATGCTTCCCTGATCTGTTCATGTGATTTATTAAAGAAGGGAAGAACATGAATCATGTTTCCTCATCGATCTCGAGTTATTCTACCACCTTAGTAGGAGGGGCACATGGAGTGTGCTAATACTCTTCGAGAACCCAAATAGGCTCGGGTGGGCCTATAGCGCGAGAGAATATGGCCTTGTACTCTTGAGGAACGGGAACCTAGTTTCGTTGCATCTCTGAGACCTCAGTCTGGAGGTTATTAATCTTGGACACGAGCTGAGCTAGGACTGCCGTCCGATCCGGCTGCACAATGGGTACTTGATCCGTGTTCTCCATGGAAAGAGTATGGATACCGGACTCGATAGAAGTAACAGGGGAATAGACAGAACATTGGGATTGATTTGACTGATGCTCGAAGACAAAAAGGATCCAGACCAAGGGCGTGCGATCGACCTGAGAAGGCGTAAAATGGGATTTATTTTTGAGAAAAAGAATGGAAAGATTTTGATATTTTTTTTCTTGAGATTGAAGAACAAAATATTTTTTGATTTTTGATAAAGAAAGTAGAAATGTTTTGGGGTTTTTGATAAAGAAAGGAGAAATGTTTTTGGATTTTTGATAAAGAAAGGAGAAATGTTTTTGGATTTTTGTTAAAGAAAGGAGAAATGTGTTTTTGGGAGATGGTCTCATCATGATTATTATAATTATTATGTTCTCACTTGTATTAAATTTTCCTAAATGCAAAATGAAATGTCGGACGGGACTTGAGCCTGGAAAAATTGGGTTTATAATATATGCAAAGCTATGGCTCGACTTGTAACCAGGCTCACGGTTGGGGTCCCATTTTAAAAATGCGCAAAAATTTGGGCGGCAGGCTAACCCAGAATTTGGACAGAGTTTCGGGTTGAAACCGGCAATCTTATATGTGTGTCATAGGCTTGACGCCTATATACGGGTATGCAATTGGTTGGGTGAATTGGAAAGGGTTCCCCCGTTTGGCGTGACTTCCATGATATACGTCTTGATCTTACGGGCAATCGGTACGTGTGGACAAGCCATTTGATATACTTGAGTGTACGTGAATTGCCTCACTATATACCTCGTGGGGACGGTATGTATGAGAGAGAATTCAATATACTCGGCATACATGAATGAGTTCCCTGTGATATACCTCCCGTCATGAATTTGGTGAAGCAGTACGATGCGGGGGAACCGTTCGATATACATCGAAGGTACTTGGCCAATAGAAGGTGATAGTCATATCGCCCTGTCGGACCATCGCCCATCATGAAGTGACCTTCAAGTTACTGGACATAATTTGGTCAATAATAATGCTCTTTGGTGATGTTCTGTGAATCATTCATGACTCTATTATTATTATTATCTTATGATGAGAATGTATTTATTGATTATGCGAAACAGGGAGTAAAGTACAAGTACCAATGGTACACAGAGTATGGATGGATGATGAGTGTAATATATGGATAAATGTGATCCTAGGTGCACGTGGTGCGAAGTGTACATGGAGGATTTTCTACAAGTGCGTGAATAGAGGCATAAGGATGGGGTACACATGAAAAAGGGGAAATGCAAAAATGGGGGAAAATATAAACAAGCATAACAACCATGTAAATAGAGTCTAGCCCTCATGAATGAAAATCCCCAGCGGAGTCGCCACTGTGGCCATCCCCCGATCCTCGCGGCGGGTGAGAGAGGAGGATCCTAGGTCCCGCACATCCCTCTCGGGAGCGCTTCGGCCGGCGTCGTTGATGAGGTGAAAAATATAGAGAGATGGAGTCGCCAGTCTATTTTACTCAAAATAGACAAAAGAAAAGGTAGACATCCCGAAGGACAACATCTAAAGACATATTGATACGTACGAAACCAAAATGATTCGAAAAGGGTCCGGAGGCAAAGTTACGAAATGGGAAGGTGTTAGGCACCCATTCTGCCCTTACGGTCTCTCATGGGTTTTTTGATATTTTCCTTTATTTCCCCGTGATATGTGTGCATGTGTATATATAGTGGAAATAGAAATCATCGGCTTGTATCATGTAAAAGATAAAGCGAGTCATCCGTAGGAACGCACCTAAAATAATGTTAGAAAATAGGATTTATGCGATTATCCTTGCGTTGATCGTTATAATGGAATGATAACGCATATGAAATAATATGCCACTAAGAACAAATATATAGAATATAAGAGAATTGAATTTAGAGAAAATAAAAAATAAGAGAAAAAGTAAGAAATAGGACTCGAGTCTCGGGTTTTATCCCGAGACACCTATATAGCCTATAGAGGCATCAAAGTCCACGTAGTTCGCATGAAAAACGAGGGGTGTGATTTATACCATAAATCAAATTGAGGACTTCTCTTATGTGTGCGTGTGTGTGTAAAAAAGTGTTTTAGTTGCGAGAAAAGTGTGAGAATTCCCATTTGGAATTTATGAGCAAACCCTCTTTTTCTTATTTTTTGGGTTTTAATTTAAATGAAAATAAGAGATGCGCAATAATACTAAATAAAAAGTATATCAGGATATATGATATGAGAGAATAAAAATGCTAAGTAATAAGACAAGTTAATCCGAGTTTATGAGGATTTAAGGAGAGAATTGAGAAAATCGAACCTTCTTGAAGATCTTGAGCTTGATCTTGAATGTTGGAGAGAAGCCCTTGCACTTGCATGATGATGAAGGGTAGTTAATTAACCAAGTTTGATGAAAAGGATAATGAAAAGTGAAGGTTGGAAAGGGATTTGGATGTGGAAATCACGCTGACTTCGAGAGGGGTTTTCTGGATTCACTCGGACTGATGTATTTCATATCTGGGCTCCTCTATGCAATGAGGTCAAGCCCTACCTTTTATAGTCCCATGGCATTGTTGATCGGCATAGACCTGGTCCTGCCAGTCGGCAGGTGCATTTAGGCACACTATCAATAGGCAGGGTCTGGAACCTACCGTTTGGTAGTGTCTTTCAGGCTTTTCAGAAAATCGGTCGCTGAGCCCAAACTGTTGATCCGAATCGCAAACGGGGTGAACTGTTAGAAAGGTAATTTAGTGACCTTCAAAAGTCCTTTGGACAGCTCCCGGGTTTGGGAGTTCATTTTGGGTCAAATGTGGCTCTGAAGCACTCATCGGTCCTTTGGACGGGAAAACTGCGGACGCAAACAGATCGTTCGTCCGTATGGTAAGTCAAAATCGTGCATGGGGCAAACTGTTGGAAAGGTTAGGAAATGTACTTCGACATTACAAAGAGTTTGACCCAGTTTAGAGAGTTGACTTTGGTCAACCGGGCCCTGGAAGCATTCGATGACCTCTTGGAGTAAAATGGATTATTCGTACGTATCGTAAGTCAGAATCGCTCACAGGGTGGACCGTTGGAAAGGGGTTTCAATGATCTTTGAAGATTCATTCAGTTTCAATTAAGCTAAAGAGTTGACTTTGGTCAAACAGATCCCGGGAGCTCCCGATGGCTTCCTGATCGAGTTTCGAGGGAAAACAAGTTATTCATCTGCATGGTAAGTCAGAATCGCGCACGGGATGGATCGTTGGAAAGGGGATTCAGTGCCCTTCGAATATTCATTCAATCTCGGTCGATCTAAAGAGTTTGAATTTTTGGTCAAACGGAGCCTGGGAGCGTCCGATGGCCTCTAGGTTGGTACTCAGAGTATGACTTGGGTTTGCAGTAATGAAGGGAGGTGCTATGGACCTAAGGAGAGTTTATGGGGCAATTCTTAGCTCATCACCCCATGGGTAACCTTTTGCTACAATGTCATGCCATTTGGTCTCAAGAACGCTGGGTCTACCTACCAGAGGGATGCCATAACCATCCTAGATGATCTGATTCACAAATAAGTTGAGGTCTCTGTGGATGATATGATTATCAAATCCAAGACTAGAGAAGGACATGTCCTCGCTCTCCGAAAGTTTTTCGAACGACTGCAACAGTATCAGATGAGACTCAATCCACAGAAATACGTCTTTGGGGTTACAAAGGGAAAACTCTTGGGATTCATGGTCAGTAATAAAGGGATAGAAGCAGATCCTGCCAAGCTAAAAGCCATACTTGAGATTCCACCTCCCTGAATAGAGAAAGAAGTCCGAGGTTTCCTTGGGAAATTGCAATACTTCAGTCGGTTCATCAGTTAGTTAACCTCCATCTGCGAACCCATTTTTAATCTCCTCTGAAAGTATTCAACCAAGGTTTGAAATGAGACTTGCCAAGAAACTTTTGATCGAATCAAACAATATCTGACCCAACCCTCGGTACTCATGCCACCATAGCCTGGTCTCCGTTTTATCCTATACCTAACCATAACTGACACTGCAGCTGGGGATTTGCTAGCCCAATACCTTGAATATTCTCGCAAAGAAAGAGCCATATATTATGCCAGTCACAAATTGGCCGGATACGAAGTCAACTACACTACTTTGGAAAAGGCATGTATCGCGCTTGTCTGGGTCACCCAAAAGTTGTGTCACTACATGCTCGCCCTCCCCATCAAACTTGTATCTTGAATGGACCCATCAAGTGCCTGCTTGAGAAACCCGCCTTATCCAGCCGAATGGCTCAGTGGTTGGTGCTCCTAGCCGAGTTCGATATCGTGTACGTCATGCAAAAATCCATTAAAGGAAGAGCCATCTCTGACTACCTTGTTGATTACCCTATGGATGAAGCCGATGTCTGGATCTTCGAATTCCCAGATGAAAACATCCTCTGCACTGACTAAGACAATCTTAGGGATGGAAAATTTCCCCAAAATTTTGGGTCCCCACAGTTACCCGAAAAAAAATCCCCGAAAAATCGGGGATCGGATCGAGTTCGTGGAGTAAAAAAAATCCCCAAAATATTTTAGGTCGGTATCGGGTATACCCTCGGGTCTCCACGGGGATACCCGAATTATATATATAATAAATATATAAGTATATAAACAAGTAAAAAAAAATAAGCCCTAATCTGTCTCTTCTCTTTACACTGTGTAAATTACACACGCCTCCCTCACTAACTTCACTCCCCCCTCTCTCTCACGAATGCCGCTCACTCTCTCTCACACTCATCACCTTATCACATCCCCTCATCTCAGGCCTCTGTCACCGTACACCGTAGTCGTACACCGCCTCCACTGTCCAACGAACTTAACCCATCCCCTGTACACCACCGCTGCTGCCGCTTCATCTCAGGTACTTCCTTCAATTAAAAAATGTTCATAAACTGATTCAGAGCCAAACCAGTTTTTACGTTGCCTCATATGCTACTAAACTACTAAACTATAATGGTCATAAACTAACTAGGTGGATGTAATGTAAAACTTGACTAGTTTTGAAACTTTTAACAGTACATAAAAACTTCAATCAGGTATATATAACTTCATTTGAAGTTATATGTCAATATTGAATAAAACTTTTAACAGTACATAAAAACTTCATTTGAAGAACTAACACTAGTTTGCTCAACTTTGGAAATATTGCGATTTCGATTTTAGTTGGGATTTTTTCAGTTAATTGGTTGCTTTACTTCTTCAAATGGGGATTTAGTTGATTGGATTTTAGTTTTTTTTCCTCAGATTGGAAGGGCTGTTAGTTCTTCAAATGGGATTTTAGTTGATTGGATTTTTGTTGTTTTTTTAGTTTTTTTAGTTTTTTTTTTCACAGTGGTAGGGCTGTTAGATGCTCAAAGAGGAAAAAAAATTAAAAAAAAATCAAAACGGGTTCCCCGTGGAGAACCCAATACCCGTTTTAAACGGGGACAGGGATCCCCGAACCCGTTATAACAGGGAACGGGGAGGGGACGGGGAATGGTTTTTCTAATGGGGACGGGCATGGGGATGGGGAGTTGAAACCCGACCCCGACCCGACCCGTTGCCATCCTTACACAATCTCCGATGGCAAATGTTCTTTGACGACGCTGCCAATAAAAAGGGATATGGCTTTGGGATACTTCTGATCGCCCCAGATGACTCCCACACTGCCATCGCCATCAAATTGAAATTCCCTTACACCAATAACATGACTGAATATGAGGCATGTACGGTAGGACTCAAAGTTTCTCTCAAGTAAGGTATTCAATGCCTAAATGTCTACGGGGATTTTTCCCTCATCATCGGTCAAGTGGTAAGAAAGTGGAGGGTCAAGGAAGAGAAGCTCTAACCCTTCCATGCCCACTCAGAAGAACTAGCCTCTCAATTCTAAGATATCACCTTCCACTACCTACCTCGAGCAAAGAATAACCTAGCCGATGCCCTTGATACCCTAGCCTCCATGGTCGACATGCCCGAAGGAATAACAATGACCCCCTTCCTGGTTCAAAAGTAGGACAAACCAACCCACTGCTACCATATTGTGCTCGTCACCACAGAAGCTTTCGAGCTAGCCAATTGCGTGTACTATGACATCTGGCACCTCCTCAAACATGGTAGGTATTCCGAGGGTTCCAATAAGAAAGATCGAGCAACCCTATGAAGACTGGTCGCCCAGTACATCATATGTCATAAGGCATTGCTCAAAAGGAGCTTCGATCAAACTCATCTGCACTGTATCGCAAGGGATGCCATTGAAAAGATAATGCAGAAAATCCACAGTGGGGAATGCGGGCCCCACATGAACTGTCACATGCTTTCTAAAAAGATCATCTGACAAGGCTACTATTGGACCACCATGACCCAAGATTGCACCGCCTATGTTCGGAGATACCTCAAATGCCAATAGTTCTCCAACCTTCAGCATTTTCCTCCGCATGAATTATACAACATGATTTCTCCCTGTCCGTTCTCCACCTGGGCTATCAACATCATAGGGAAGGTTACATCGAAGACTTCCAACGAGAAAGAGTTCATCCTAGTTGCCATTGATTACTTCACCAAATGGGTCTAAGCTGAGTCATATGCAGTGCTGAATGCCAAGAAATTGGCCAAATTTATCAAAAAAAGCATCATATGCCAATATGGGGTCCCACACGGGCTAGTAACAAACAACGGGTTGCACTTCGAGGAAGAAGTTACAGAAGTGGTCAATGAGTATGGGATTCAGAGACACAAATCTTCTCCCTGCCGACATCAGACCAATGGTGCAGTTGAAGCCGCCAACAAGAACTTGAAGGCCATTATCAGTAAGATGATTAAAAGCTGTCGAGATTGGGTCAAATGAATCCCTTACATCCTCTGGGGCTACCGAACCTCAATTCAAACATCTACTGGGGCTACCCCTTACTCTCTAGTCTATGGCATGGAAGCAGTCCTACCCGTGGAGCTAGAAATCCGTTCACTTCGTGTCATGCTCGAAAGTCAGGTCAGTGAGGAGGACTAACATCAAAGCCGTCTCGATGAACTGCTACTCTTAGACGAAAGGTGATTAAAAGATTTATATCACATACAAGGGTACCATCGTCGAATAGCGCGATCATTCAATAAGAGAGTCAAGGACCGCGGTGTTCGAGAAGGGGATTTATCCCATAAAGAAATAGTAGAGCCCATCTCGGAACCCAGAGGGAAATTCAAGACAAATTAGAGCCGTCCAATATTGTCAAGAAGATCTCGTCCGGCGGTACCACTATGCTCACCGACCTAGACGGAGAAGAGATGGATCATCTAGTCAACCTGCACCGTCTCAAGAAATTCAATCCATAGTTCGAAATCTCAGCACACTATGACTCTTCTCATCTCCCTTCTATTCTAAAAAAAACTTCATTTCCCTCTACCCAGAACTACGTGGGCCTGATCCTCTGCAAAGACCATTTTCAAGCAAATTAATTTTTTTTTCAAAACCCAAGAGGTACGTAGGCAGCTCACACATTTTACATGAGCACGACCCTTTCTTTTTCATAAAAAACTATTATTTTCTTATCTCCGAGAAATACAGTTCATTCTAACATATACTTGAACAAAAGGATTATGTATGCCTTAGCGATTGGTATAGATAATTCAAAAATACAAAACTCATTAAAAAGGCATAGTTGGATGATCAAAAACTTATTTATTTCACTAATAAGAAATTACGGTACAATTACATAAGAAAGGGAATGGATAATTCCCCCTACCTTCCTTAAGATGTAAATGAAATCCCCACACTCATTTTCCATTACAAAATAAACTCTCAAAGACTCCTATCCACAGCTACCAGAGGAGCCTGCTCTGTCATCATCATCTACATACTAGGGTCCCCAAGCTTCCCCTGCCTAAATAGAGTGCTGTAGATGCTCCATGGACCGATAAGCTCGAACCAGCTTCGAAAAAACCACAACACCTCCTTCCATGGTATTAAAAAGATAAGCCACCTTTGTCCAGTCTCCACTACCTACATCTTGCTGACTGCTCTCCCCCACAACCACTTCATATAATCCCCAGGGATATGCCAAACTCTCCCAATAGACTGAGAGGGACAGGTCGATGGATGCCAACTCTCCCACAAAGAACCAAGTCGCATGCGCAGACGCTCAATCAAATCTTCTACCGAAAAAAAATCTAGTGTCCGAGGTGGCACAACCTACGCCAAGCCAAATTGGTGCAGAAGCCGCCAAGAGAAATAGAAAGAGGTATGTCTGAGACCAACCAGCTGAACGTACGAATATTCTCCCAGCTCCAGAATAGGCAGTAGCTGTCCCCACTAAGGCACTCGCTAGTATAGATTTAGATCCCTATGTTCCAGAAACCAGTTCTCCCAGCTCCCAATATAAAAGCCAACGCTGATGAGATGATGCGAGAAGAAGTTGGGTACATCCGACAAAGGATATTCTGGTGGAGCCACCAGACGATGTCTTTTAGACAACCACATGAACAGCATCAAGGGGTACCCCTCAGAAAGTCAGAACAACCTTCTCGCCAGGCATCTAGGCCGTTTAAAGTCTCCGCCAATGTCACCATCGCAGGATTGCGGTGGTATGACATCCATAAAGTAATGGCCGCAAGTTGTGGATCCACCAACAGTTCCCCAGTCACCAGCAGTAATTTTGAAACTAAGCCCAGAACAACGACTCCGACATATCCAGCATCACCAACCTCCTGCAAATGCACATAATGTAACACCGCTGAAAGGGAGATCATTCCTCCAGTGGCCTAGCCACCGAAGGCGAAATACGAAGAAGCCCTGCCAACAAATCCCTGAGATAACAGGAAAATTCAGGTAAATCCACAACAACGCTAGGATTTATCCCCGGCATGGCAAAAAAATCATCATAGGTACGACAAGCCTCACCCATCTCAAAGCGGAATACATGGTCTTTGGGGTACCAAAATTGTACCGCTGCCATCAGCATGTTCCACTCAATGGGACAATTGCGCCACAAAGAGACTCGACGCATGTTGAAAGAATTGTAGTCGACATTATAAGAGCACATTGCTTCCAGGGCTTCGAGGTAGTTAGCAAACTCAATTCTGCCAGGGAGAGCCATCTTGCAAGATTAAGAAATAGTAAGCGAGTGAGAGTCTAGGAAAGTAAAAGTGTGAAGGTGTGATGGAAATACTCCACCCTTACCCCTTTTTATACTTGAAAACCCTCACAGAAGACATAACCCCTACAGAATTCGGAGGGAATCCTGCCTCACAAAGTATAAAAGGCTGAAGGGGATACCCATTAAGGCTTTGAATTAATGGGACTGGACTTGACTGCCGATAGGCAGGACAAGGGGCTTGCCGATCGGCAACCCCTATTATGTTATCCCCTATTATGTTCTCTCTCTCCCTTTAACCTAAAATTCACCCCTGAGATGCGCTCTCTTTCCCCGGCAACGAGACGATGCACCACTGTTAACTGAGCCAGACTCTTCCCCAGACGAAGCAGACGGCACCAAGAAAGAAGGAATCAAGACCGCATCCTAAATATGGGCAGTCGCCGAAGGTATCCAGTCTCTGATATCCCTCAGCCAAGTGGTCGACACCCGAACTTACTGCAATAAAAGGCATAATCGGTATCAAAGGAGAAAAGAAATCAAAAAGAAAGAAAGAGAGGAATATAAAGGTATACCACAGGATAAAGGACCTCCTTTGTTAAGCCCAACTCCTCCGGATCCATCGCATGCGGAAGATGCAACATAGGCACCATCCTTGCATCATCCCACCGAATGTTGTATGAAGGGGTATGCAACCGTACAAAGGGAACCTCTGAAGTCACCGTCGCCGCAGATGTCGACGGACCGCCACCATTGTGGGAGGACCCCACCGGTCGAGTCGAACCCGCAGGAAGGTGGGGTAACACATCATATATGTTGGGCTCCATCAGCCATCTCGTAACAAAGTCCATATAATCATATGGCGCAACCATATCAGTGTATAACAGGTAGGACTCCCCGATCATCGCCGCGATCCTCGCATCGTCCGGCAGGAGCCGCTCCCACCTAATGGACATAGGAGGCTGCGCAAGTAGAACCACCACCTCATCCTCAATGATCTGTCGAACCACCCTCTCCCCGAGATACCAAAAGTTTCCAAATTCATGTGCCAGTAAGCACCACAACTGTGCTATCACCCCATTCAACCCCATGTCCAGAATAACAATCCCCCAAGGGTAAAAAGTCACCTAAAAATCCCCAGCATGTATAAGCCAATACAGAATAAGAGCATACAAAGAATACAACTAAAGAAGGAAAAGCCTTACCCTATTACTGATCAGGCCATTTAAGACCTGACGCACCACCTCTAAAGAAAGAGATCCCCTTGACTTCCGATTAGCCTTGCGCCATCAGTACAACCGGTAGAAGTCCCCAACAGTCTCATCCTTCAGAGCGATCAGTTGTGTATTACACCCAATCACCTCATAGAACCACGTCTGCCAAAGACAAGAACTTGCAATCAAAAAATGAGATGCATAAAGAATGTGCGAATGCATGAAAGGAAAATACACGTATTAAAGAATACCTCAAGAAGATACATGGCTCCAGTAAAAGTCTGCTGATAGCACTGGCTGAATGTATCCAAAGAAAAATAAAGGGTCACCAAAGTCAGGTTCCCCCAATTATAAAAGGGGATGTTAGAAAACATCCTCAAGTATGGCAAGAACCAAAAGTGGACGACGTCACCGCTCGACGCCACCATAAATCCCCCAGCGCCAACAAGATAAACAACCGGGCCATCTGTCTCACCTGCATCCCATCCTCCACACCAACCACCATACCCAGCAAAACATCCTTCAACAGGGACATTCGAATGGAATCCCTATATACTATCCTCCCCACATCGTCGACCACCGTCCGCAGCGCCTCACTCGCAGGGAGTGATCCACCTCTATCTGCTCCCCATTGCAATCCAACCCCAGTAGCTGCTGCACATCTATGGGAGTCATAGTCATCTCCCTGAAGCCAAAATGGAAGGTGTGGGTAGTAACCCACCATCTCTCCCCCAGAGCGCACAAGACCGCTGTCGAACGAGGCGTCTCATCCAACGCAGATGCCAACCTCACAAAACCCGCTGATGATACCACCCAGCACACCACAAGTGGAAGATTCTCCAAGACATCCTTAAGCCCCATCATCCCGTGGGCACGCATGTTCTTAAAAAAAAATTGGACTGTCAAAAGAAAAAAACCTTGTCAAAATACAAAAAAAAAGGAATCACCAAAAAAAGAGAGAGAATGCCAAAAGCCATTTTACTTATATAACCGCCCGGGTTCACCACCTTCGAAGAGCGATGACGCGATGGCTTCCGCAGGAGGGTCCGCTGATCAATAATTGGCTCAACGCATCAAAGGAGTTCTCGCTCCCCAAAGAAAGAGGCGCCTTGGCCCTCCATTACACGTTCGCCTAGTCATCAATAGTCAAACACTCCATGTGTACAGGCGTGCTCACAAAAGCGACCATTTTTCAGATTACGAAATGCTAAAATGATTTGCAGAGGAAAATCACAAAAAGAGAGAAGGCAAGAAGCTGTGAAAAATGAAAGGAATTCACCCTCTTTATATAGGATGCCAAGGGTCATGCCGATCGGCACTGACCCCCATCTACCGATCGGCACTGCCCCTTTACCTTCCCGAGGCAGTCCAAAAGACCACACCACTGCCGCATGGCACCCTCTACACCATGCCGATCGTCACCCCCCTTAAAATTTCGTACAAAAGGTCCCAGAGCCCTGAAAAATCTTGAAAAAATTCCTAAAAAACCTAGGAGGGATTTATAACATTTTCACAAAGAAAATTTCACACTCCCTCAAGCGGAACTCCTATTTACCGAGCGAAACTCTCAAAATCCAAGTGAAACTCCTCCCGACGACATCCCCGGAGGATCTCTAAGGATCACCTCCTATACCCCAAAGCTCTTAAACCTCCCCGAACAATACGTCCAATACTTGGACCGCCTAATCACTTCCCCAATGGAGTTTATAGCATCAAATTTGCCTTTCCTCTATAAGATCTCCAAAATCACAAGGATTTCCCCAGCAATCGGCTCCCCAGCATCACAAGGTAATTTTCCCAGTAAAGTTCCCCGAGGTCATCTCAACTTCGGCCCGCAGAATTGGCTTCGACCCACATAATTGGTCACCTCTACATAAGCCCACAGAATTGGCTTTGACCCGCAGAATTGGTCATCTCAACTTAAGCCCACAGAATTGGCTTCGACCCGCAGAATTGGTCACCTCTACATAAGCCCACACAATTGGCTTCGACCCGTATATGAGGTCATATCAACTTAAGCTCGCAGAATTGGTCACCTCTATATAAGCCCGCAGAATTAGCTTCGACCCGCAAATGAGGTCATCTCCACTTAAAGCCCGCAGAATTGGCTTCGACCAGCAAAATTGGTCATCTCAAGTTAAGCTCTCAAAATTGGTTTCGACCTCTAGAATTGGTCATCTCAAAATAAGCCCGCAAAATTGGCTTAGACCCGCAGAATTGGTTATCTCAACTTAAGCCCGCAGATTTAGCTTCAACTAATAGAATTGGTTATCTACACTTAAAGCCCGCAGAATTAGCTTCGACCCGCAGAATTGGTCATCTCATCCTTAAGCCCTCAGAATTGGCTTTGACCCGCAGAGTTGGTCATCTCATCTTCAAGCCCTCAGAATTGGCTTCGACCCACATAATTGGTCATCCTCGTTTCCTTAAGCCCTCAGAATTGGCTTCGACCCGCGTAATTGATCATCCTTGTTTCCTTAGGTCCTCAGAATCCACTTCGACCCATATAATTGGTCATCCCCATCACGCTCCTTAGGTCCTCAGAATTGTCCTCGACCCTCTGAATTGGTCATCCTTGTTTCATTAGATCCTTAAAATCGACCTCTTTCAAAAGGCATCATGCGGTGTCTATTTGACGACTATCATTTGTTCCAAACTCACCCTTCGAGGGGCTCTGTAATCACCCCATTCTATTACCCCTAAACTCTCCTTAGGTCCACATCATCTCCCTTCATTACTGCAAACCCAAGTCATACCCCGGGTACCAACCTAGAGGCCATCGGACGCTCCCAGGCTCTGTTTGACCAAAAAGTCAAACTCTTTAGCTCGATCGAGACTGAATGAAACTTCGAAGGGAACTGAATTCCATTTCCAACGGTCCATCCCGTGCATGATTCTGACTTACCATGCGGACGAACGCCCCATTTCCCCCCGAAACTTGATCTGGAGGCCGCCGGGCTCTCCTCGGCTCCGTTGACCAAAGTCAGCTCTTTATCTTGACCGATAATGAATTAATCTTCGAAGGTAACTAAAATACCTTTCCAACGGTCCGCCCCGTGCACGATTCTGACTTACGGTAAGGACGAACGATCGGTTTTACCCCGAGAGGTCATTGAATACTTCTAAGGCCCGATTGACCAAAGTTAACTCCCCAAACTGGGTCAAACTCTTTGGAACGTCTAAGTACATCTCCTATCCTTTCCAATGATATGCCATGTGCACGATTCTGACTTACCATACGGACGAACGATCCATTTGCGTATGAAGTTTTCCCGTTCAAAGGATCATTGAGCGCTTCAGAGCCAAATTTTACCCAAAGTCAACTCCCGAACCCGGGATCAGTCCAAAGGACATTCGAAGGTCTCTAAATTACCTTTCCAATAGTTCACCCCGTGTGCGATTCAAATCAACGATTTGCGCTCAGCGGCCAATTTTCCAAAAGGGCCTAAAAGACACTGCCAAACGGCAGGTTCCAAACCCTGCCTATCGGCAGTGAGCCTAAACGCACCTGCTGATTGGCAGGACCAGGGCTATGCCGATTGGAAATGCCCCAAGCCTATAAAATACATCACTCCCAATGAATCTAGAAAACCCCTCTCGAAGTCAGTGTGATTTCCACATCCAAATCCCATTCCAACCTTCACTTTTCATCAAACTTGGTGAATTAACTACCCTCCATCATCATCCAAGTGAAAGGGCTGCTCTCCAACATTCAAGGTCAAGCTCAAGATCTTCAAGAAGGTCCAATTTCTCAATTCTCTCCTTAAATTTTCATAAATTCGCACTAACTTGTCTTATTACTTAGCATTTTTATTCTCTCATCTCACATATCCTAATATACTTTTTATTTAGTATTATTGCACATCTCTTATTTTCATTTAAATAGAAACCCAAAAAAAAAATAAAGAGGGTTTGCTCATAAATTTCAAACGAAAATTCTCCCACTTTTCTTACACTTTTTTCACAACTAAAACACTTTTTTTACACTCTCACTCACATAAGAGAAGTCCCCGATTGGATTTCTGGGATAAACCCCACCCCTCGTTTTGCATGCAAACTACGTGGACTTTGATGCCTCTATTGGCTACGTAGGCGTCTCGGGATAAAACCCGAGACTCGAGTCCCATTTCTTACTTTTTCTCTCATTTTCTATTTTCTCTAAATTCAATTCTCTTATATTCTATATATTTGTTTGTAATGGCGTATTATTTCATATGTGTTATAATTCCATTATAACGATCAACGCAAGGATAATCGCGTAAATCCTATTTTCTAACATTATTTTTAGGAGCATTCCGATGGATGACTCGCTTTATCTCTTCCATGATACAAGTCGATGATTCATATCTCCACCATATATACACATGCACACATATCATGGGGAAAAAATAGCAAAAAACCCATGAGAGATCGTAAGGGAGGAATGGGTGCCTAACACCTTCCCATTTCGTAACTTAGCCTCCGGACCTTTTTCGAATCATTTTGGTTTCGTGCGTATCAATATATCTTTGGATGCTGTCCTTTGGGATGGCTACATTTTCTTTTATCTATTTTGTGTAAAATAGACTAGCGACTCCATCTCTCTACATTTTTCACCTCATCAATGACGTCGGCCGAAGCGCTTCTGAGAGGGACGAGCTGGACTTAGGATCCTCCTCTCTCACCCACTGCGAGGACCGAGGGATGGCCACAGTGGCGACTCCGCTGGGGATTTTCATTCATGAGGGCTAGACTCTATTTACATGGCTGTTATGCTTGTTTATATTTTGCCCCATTTTTCATGTTCCCATTTTTATCTTTACCCCATACTTATACCTCTATTCACATACTTGTAGAAAAATTCTCCATGTACACTTCACACCACATGCACCTAGGATCACATATATTCACATGTTGCACGCATCACCCATCCATACTTGGTGTACCATTGGTACTTATACTTTGCTCCCTATTTGGCATAATCAAGAAAGGCATTCTCATAAAAAGATAGTAATAAGAGAATCATGCATGATTCACACGACATCACCAAAGAGCATAGTGATTGATAAAATTCTTTCCAGTAACTGGAGGGTCACTTCGTGATGGGCGCTTGTCCGGCAGGGCACAGTTAGCCTAAGCGATATGACTCTCACCTTCCATTAGCCAAGTACCTTTGACGTATATCAAACGATTCCCCCGCATCATACTGCTTGACCGAAGTCATAATGGGAGGTATATCGCAGGGAACTTATACACGTACGCCGAGTATATCGAATTCTCTCTCACACGTACTGTCCCCATGAGGTATATAGTGAGGCAATTCACATACACTCAGGTATATCAAATGTCTTGTTTACACGTACCAATTGCCCGTAAGAGCAAGACGTTTATCATGGAAGTCACACCAAAGGGGGAACCCTTTCTGATTCACCCAACCAACTGCATACTCACATATAGGTGTCAAGACTAGGACACACATATAAGATTGTCGATTTTTACCCGAAACTCTACCGAAATCCCGGGTCGGCCTGCCGCCCAAATTTTCATGCAATTCTAAAATGGGACCCCATCCGTGAGCCTGGTTACAAGTCCAGCCATAACTCTGCATATATATTACAAACCCAACTTTTCCAGGCTTGGGTCCCGTCCGGAATTTCATTTTATATTTAGGAAAATTTAATACAAGTGAGAACATAATAATCATGCCGACATTTCATTTTGCATTTAGGAAATCCAAAAAATCCAAAAACATTTCTCCTTTCTTTATAAAAAATCCAAAATATTTTGTTCTTCTATCTCGAGAAAAAAAAAGTGTCAAAAATTTTCCATTCTTTTTGTTAAAAATAAATCCCATTTTACGCCTTCTCAGGTCGATTGCACGCCCTTAGCCTGACTCCTTATTAGCTTCGATCTTCAGTCAAATAACCCTGGAGTTTTTTTTGTTCCCATATTAATTCTTCTGAGTTCGGTATCCATCCGCTTTCCATAGAGAACACATACCAAGTACCCATTGTGCAGTCGGATCTGACGGCAGTCCTAAATCAGCTTGTGTCCAAGATTGACAACCTATAGACTGAGGTCTGAGAGATGCAACGAAACCTGGTTCCTGCTCCTCATGAGCCCGAGGCCATATTCCCTCATTCTATGGACCCACCCGAGCCTATTTGGGTTCCCAAAGAGTATCATCATGATCCACGTGCCCCTCCTGCTAATGGGCCGCAGCCCACCCAACTTCTAATGCCGAACCTCGCCCAGCGTGGGGCTAAGTTGCCTACGATCATTGATCCGAAAGAGGAAGAGTTAAACAAAGTCAAATAAGATCTCAAGATGCTAACTAAGAAGTTTGACCAAGTCAGAATCTCTGGGAATTACATGGACTAAACCCACATGACTCCTTATCCTCAAGCAAGATTACTTGAGAAGTTTAAGATGCCGAATATTGCTAAATTCAGAGGAAGTGGACCCCCGATCGTCCATCTTCGCAGATATCACCGTGACATGACTCTCCTAGGGGTTTCTGAAGAGGTGATGGCCTAATTGTTTCAGCAAACTTTGAAGGATAGCGCCCTCCAGTGGTTTTTGTCTCTCGAGGAGTCCAGAATCCGTAGCTGGGAGGATGTGGCCCGAGAATTCATGTTGCAGTACAAGTACAACGAAAAGATTGAGTTCACCTGCCGTGATTTAGAGATACTCAAATAGAACTCTAGGAATCAGTCAGTAACTTCGTAGCCCGATGGAGGGAAAAATCAGTTACCATGACCAATCGGCCTTCCGAGGAAGAACAAGTCAGCATAGTGAAGAAGAACTTCTTTCCCCATGTCCAAGCAACGATGGGAGGATAATACTATCCCCACTTCCGAGCTCTCAGAGAGGCAGGTGTAGAAATCGAGGAAGTTCTTGCTAAAACAGAAGTTGAACCAAAGAAGGTGTCCAGACAGTTCACCCCTCAAAAATGTGACAAACCTGCCAGTACTGCAGTCTCAACCATCAATAATATCTCTCAACCAACCACCTCATGGGTACCAGAAAGCCGCCCTATCCCAGTTCGAAAGGAATACACTGAGCTCCATTCTCCCCTCTCTAAAGTTTGTCAAGCCCTTCTAAGCCGAAACCTTATCAAACCCTTGGATCCCCGTCCATTGCCAAATCCACTCCTAAAAAACTTCAATGCGGATGCCCATTGCGCCTTTCACCAAATCGTTGGCCATACCACTAACCAATTCTTTCACCTTCGAAACATAATCCAAGGTCTAATTGATCGGGGTACAATTGCCCCACCAGACAATCCCAAGCCAAACACTACTCACAACCCACTCCCAAATCATGCCAATGCCATCTTCCTAGAAGAGAAGCCATAATTTGATCCCTCAACTCAAATCACACCCATATACTCTCCTAAACCTCTCCAAATTTGCCCATATTTCCTCTTACACCCTACTAGTCTCACTGATCTGGCACTGTCAGTCCTTACCAAAGCATACATCGTTATCTGTACCCATTCCGAAAATGAAGGTTTGTAATTATCAGAAGTGTTAAACCAAATCTTGGAGTTCAGGTTGTAATTTCCCTCACAGATGACCATTGATTAGCAGAGGTTCAGTACACTATTCTTGGAAGCAAGTAAATGGACCCGAGAATCAGACCATTGGGTAGTACCGATCGATGAAGTTAGCCTAGATGATGTCATCCAAATTATGGCAGAATTATTAAGGTAAACTAGCAATATTTGTAGTATAACCGAGTTACTTAATACTCTGAAGCTAGAAGGGAGCCTGGTCCCTTCACCCTTACTTATCCATAAAGAATGGGAGGACTTGTATAAAGAATCCATTGAAGTTGTAGAATGTATCGACTTTACATGGAAAGATAAAATTATTGCCACTAGATGGGGAAAAGAATTCGAAGATTTGAATGGAGAGAAAGCTTTAGATAAAACTGGCCCGATAGTCGACATATGTGGGATGATATCATTTGAAGAGCTCCTTAGAAAAATAAATAAGGTGGCAGAATAACCCGAGATTGATGAGGAAACAGGATTCATGTTCTTCCCTTCTTCAGCAAATCCTATGACCAGATCATGGAGGCATTACCATATCCCAAGCTCATTACCAGTAAATGACAAAGGGAAGGGTGTTAAAAACTTTCCTATGCCAGAGATGACCCTCGAGGAGAGCAAGATCCTCGATCAACTAAAGAAAACTTAAGTTAACATCACTCTATGGGGGATTTTCATGTCTTCTCAGTGGCACGTAAACACTTTGATCAAGTTTCTCATTGGACCAACAACTCCTCCCTCTACTAGACTAAAAGAAGCGGTAAATTTGGTCGGATCCTTGACCTCAACCCGAATGATATCCTTTTCCCAAGAAGAAATCCCCAGAATTGGGCTAAACCATAATCATGCACTCAATATCTCCGTCGAAGTTATGGGGAAGGTTGTACCACTCTCCCTTATCGATAATGGATTCGCCTTGAATGTTTGCCCACTAAGGACCTTCCAAAGCTTAGGACTGAAGGAAAGTGACCTCACTCCAACCTCCGATGTTGTACGTGCCTATGATAATACCTGTCGGGAGGTGATGGGATCCATAAAACTTGTAATAGGGGCTGGCCCTATAAACCCCATCGTTGAATTCCAAGTTATTGACATCCCAGCTTGTTTCAACTTGTTGCTTGGACGACCTTGGCTCCACAGTATTAAGGGTGTGTCTTCCTCACTCCATCATAAATTGAAGTTCTTCACCAACGAGCGAGTCATCACCATTTTGGGCGACGCCAATAATAACGAGGGTGCAAGCACCAGCAGTCCAATCCTTGAGATATAGCATGGGTCAAATGATATGATCCTATCTAGATTCTGAGTTAAACCACTTCTAATCCCAATAGGGGATGATTTCAAGGAAAGTGTTCATCCAGAATACGACCCTCATGGCAATGTCAATGTGATTCAGATGTTCAGAAACATGCATTTCATGCCCGGACTAGGGCTAGGGAAAAGACGGCAAGGGATAGTTGAGCCCATTAAACTAAAGAAATATTTCCCTCCTTATGATTTGGGGTATCAACCGTCAGAACAAGAGCTCAAAATGATCCGCTAGTCTCGACTAAAGAGGAGACTATACTGCATTCAGACTATCCCAGGTGAATCTAAGGACTCGTTTAACTTACAAACACTGGGGCTGACAGTTTGCATGGTTCATTCAGGCACTACATCACCGGATCCATCCCCTATGATCAAAGCTATTGATACACCTCTCCTCAACTGGCATGCTGCGCCAATTCTACCTATTGAAATACCACCTAATCCCAATGTTTACCCCATTTCTTCTTCTGTTGTCTATCCTTGTTCAAATGTAATCGAGACCTCCTTTGATGAGGTTCTCAATGTTGTTTTTCTTATCAATGAAATAAATGAAGATTTTGAGTATCTTGTTGTACCTTACATTAACTGTTTGGATTCTAATCAAACTTTTGATGATGATGATTGGGTAAATAAACAATTCTTAACTGATCTAAATAAGGTTAATAATAACCAACATAACTGCATTCAAGTTAATGAAGAAGAGACTATTGTTATTAACCTCGGTTCTAGTAGCCAATAACGCGAGATTAGGATAGGGGCTACCCTTGACGAGCATGATCATGCACAACTCAAAGAATTGCTAAAAGAATTTATGGATGTCTTTGCATGGTCCTATGATGATATGACCAACATTGATCCTGAAATAGCTCAACATCCGATCCCCACTCTTCTAGATTACAAGCCGATTAAATAATAGTTGATAAAGCTCCACACCGAATGGTCGTTCAAAGTCAAAGAAGAGGTGGTCAAATAGTTGAATGTAGGCTTCATTTGTGTGATTGAATATCCTACATGGCTGGCCAACATAGTGCATGTGTCGAAATCAGGAGGGAAGGTTCAGATGTGTATAAACTACCGGGACTTGAACAAAGCCTCTCCAAAGGATGATTATCTGCTACCCAATATCGACATGATCATAGACAACACAACTTGTCATGCTCTTAAGTTATTCATTGACGGGTTTTCTGGATACAACCAAATCAAAATGCACACAAACGACTAAGAAAAGACCACGTTCATCACCCCATGGGGAACCTTTTGCTACACTGTCATGCTATTTGGTCTCAAGAATGCTGGGGATACCTACCAGAGGGTTCCACGACCATCTTACACGATCTGATTCATAAATAAGTTTAGGTCTATGTAGATGATATGATTATCAAATCCAAGACTAGAGAAGGACATGCCCCTACTCTCCAAAAGTTCTTCGAACGACTGTGACAGTATCAGATGAGACTCAATCCACAGAAATGCATCTTCAGCATTACAAAGGGAAAACTCTTGGGATTCATGGTCAATGAGAAAGGGATAGAAGTAGACCCTTCCAAGCTGAAGGCAATACTTGAGATGCCACCTCCCCGAACGGAGAAAGGAGCTCGAGGTTTCCTTGGGAAATAACAATACAGTCGGTTCATCAGCCAGTTAACATCCATCTGCAACCCATTTTCAAGCTCCTCCGAAAGGATTCAACCAAAGTTTGGATTGAGGCCAGCAATATCTGACCCAACCCCCGGTACTCATTCCACATTAGCCTGGTCTCCCTTTTCCACTATACCATACCATTACCGACACTAAAATTGGGGCTTTGCTAGACCAATTCCTTGAAGATTGCTGTAAAGAAAGATCCATCTATGATGCCAGTCATAAATTGGCCGAATATGAAATCAACTACAGTGCTTTGGAAAAGGAATGTATCGAACTTGTCTGGGTCACCCAAAAGTTACAGCACTACATGCTCGCCTTCCCCATCAAACTTGTATCCCGAATGGACCCCATCAAATACCTAATTGAGAAACCAGCCTTATCCAACCGAATGGCTCGGTGGTTGATGCTCCTAGCCGAGTTTGATATCATCTATATCACGCAGAAATCCATGAAAGGAAGAACCATCTCTGACTACCTCGTTGATTAACCCGTGGATGAAACTGATGTCTGCATCTCCAAATTCCCATATGAAAACATCCTCTGCACTGCCCAAGACAATATCCGATGCAAATGTTCTTTGACGATGCTGCTAATAAAAAGGGATATGGCATTAGGATACTTCTGATCCCCAGATGACTCCCACACTCCCATCGCCATCAAGTTGGATTTACCTTGCACCAATAACATGATTGAATACGAGGCATGCACGGTAGGACCCAAAGTTACTATCAAGAAAGGTATTCAATACCTATATGTCTACGAGTATCCTTCCCTCATCATCCTTCAAGTGCTCAGAAAGTGGAAGGTCAAGGACAAGAAACTCTAACCCTTCCATGCCCACTTAGAGGAACCGCGAGCAAATAATAACATAGTCGATGCCCTTGCTACCTTGGTCTCCATGGTCAATATGCCCGAAGGAATAACAATGGCCCCCTTCCTAGTTCAAAAGCAAGATAAAATAACCCACTGCTACCACATTGAGCTCATCACCACAGAAGATCCCAAGCTAGCCAATTGCTGGTACTATGATATCTGGCACCTCCTCAAGCATGGTAGGTATCCCAAAAGTTCCAATAAGAAAGGCCGAGAAACCCTTCGAAGACTGGACGCCCAATACATCATCTATCACAAGGCACTGCTCAAAAGGAACTTTGATGGAACTCATCTGCACTGTATCGCATGGCTGACATTGTAAAGATAATGCGGAAAATCTACAGTGGGGAAGGCGTGCCCCACATGAATGGTCACATTCTTGCCAAAAAGATCATCGAACAAGGCTACTACTGCACCACCATGACCCAGGATTGCATCGCATATGTTCAGAGATGCCTCAAATGCCAACAACTCTCCAACCTTCAGCATCTACCTCTGCGAGAATTATACAACATGATTTCTCCCTGATCGTTCTCCACCTGAGGTATCGACATCATAGGAAAGGTAAAACCGAAGGATTATAACGGGCATGAGTTCGTCCTAGTTACCGTTGATTACTTCACCAAATAGGTCAAAAATGAGTCATACACAGTGCTGAATGCCAAGAAAGTGGCCAAATTCGTCAAGAAAAACATTACCTACCGATATGGGGTCCCGCACGAGCTAGTATCAGATAACAGGTTGCACTTCGAGGCAGAAGTTACAGAAGTGGTCAACTAGTATGGGATTTATAGACACAAATCTTCTCCCTATCGACCTCAGACCAATGGTGCATTTGAAGCCGCCAATAAGAACCTCAATTCCATCATAAGTAAGATGATTGCAAGCTGTCGACATTGGACCGACCGAATCCCTTACACCCTCTGGGGCTATTGAACCTCAATTCGAATATCTACTGGGGCTACCCCTTACTCTCTAGTCTAAGGCATGGAATCAGTCCTACCCGTGGAGCTAGAAACCATTCACTTCGTGTCATGCTCGAAAGTCAGGTCAGTGAGGAGGACTGACATCAAAGCCGTCTCGATGAACTGCTACTCTTAGACGAAAGGAGATTGAAAGATTTATATCACATACAAGGGTACCATCGCCGAATAGTGCGATCATTCAACAAGAGAGTCAAGGACTGCGGTGTCTGAAAAGGGGATTTATCCCTCAAAGAAATAGTAGAGCCCATCTCGGACCCCAGAGGGAAATTCCAGACAAATTGGAGAGGTCCAACATTATCAAGAAGATCTTGTCCGGCGGTTCCGCCATGCTCACCGACCTAGATGGAGAAGAGATGGCTCGTCCAATCAACCTTCACCGTCTCAAGAAATTCAACCCCTAGTCCGAAATCTCGGCACGCTACGACTCTTCTCATCTCCCTTCTATTCTGAAAATCTACCCAGAACTACATGGGCCTGATCCTCTACAAAGACCATTTTCAAGAAAATTAAAAATTTCAAAACCCCATAGATACGTAGGCAGCTGACCCATTTTACACGAGAACGACCCTTTCTTTTTCACAAAAAAACTATTCTTTTCTTATCTCCAAGAACGAAAGTTCATTCTAACATATACTTGAATGAAAGGATTATGTATGCGTTAGCGATCGGTATAAATAATTCAAAAATACAAAACTCATCAAAAAGGCACAACTGGATGATCAAAAACTTATTTATTTCACTAATAAGAAATTACGGTACAATTACATAAGAAAAAGAGAGGATACTCCCCCCCCCCCCCCCCCCCCACACCTTCCTAAAAAGAAAAATAAAATCCCCACACTCATTTTCCAATGAACTCTATAAGAGTCCTATCCACAGCTACCAGAGGATCCTGCTCCGTCATCATCATCATCTACATTCTGGGGTCCCCAAGCTTCCCCTGCCTGAATAGAGTGACACAGATGCTCCATGGACCGATAAGCTCAAACCAGCTTCGAAAAAACCACAACACCTCCTTCCATGGTATTAAAAAAGACAATCCACCTTTGTCTGGTCTCCACTGCCAACATCTTACTGACTACTCTTCTCCACAACCACTTCATATAAACCCCGAGGATGTGCCAAAATCTCCCAACATATTGAGAAATACGGGTCGACGGACGCTGACTCTCCAAGCCACATGTGCAGACGCTCAGTCAAATCTTCTACCGGAAAGAAATATAGTGCCCGAGGTGGTACTATCTGCTCCCAACCAAATTAGCGCAGAAGCCGCCAAGGGAAATAAAAAGAAGTCTGTCTGAGACCAACTAGTCGGACATACAGGTATTCTCCTAGTTCCAGAATAGGCAGCAACTGTCCCCACCAAGGCACTGACCAATACAGATTTAGAGCTCCATGCTCCACAAACCAGTTCTCCCAGTTCTCAATATCCAGGCCAACGCTGATGAAATAGTGCGAAAAGAAGTTGGGTACATCCGACAAAGGATATTCTGGAGGAGTCACCAGGCGGAGTTTTTTCAGAAAACCACATGAAAACGATCACGGGGCTACCCCTCAGAAAGTGAGAACGACTTTCTCACCAGGCATCCAGGTCATTTAAAGTCTCTGCCTGTATCACCACCGCAGGATTGCGATGGTAGGACATCCATGAAGTAATGACTGCAAGTTGTGGATCCACCAGCAGTTTCTCAGTCACCAGTAATAATTTTGAAACCAAGCCCAGAACAAAGGCTCCAGCTTATCCAGCATCACCAACCTCCTACAAATGCACAAACTGTAACATCGCCGAAAGGGATACCATTCCTCCAGCGATCAGTGGCCTAGCCTTCGAAGGCGAAATACGAAGAAGCCCGACCAACAAATCCTTGGGAGAATGGGAAAATTCAGGTAAAGCCGTAGAAATACTGGGATTTATCCCCAGTATGGCAGAAAACTCTTCATAGGTAGGACAAACCTCATCCAATGCAAAGAGGAATACATGGTCTTCGGGGTACCAAAATTGTACCGCCGCCATCATCATGTTCCACTCAATAAGACGATTGCTCCACAAAGAGACTCGACGCATGTTGAAATCATCGTAATCGACATTATAAAAGAACATTGATTCCAGGGCTTTAAGGTAGTTATCAAACTTAATGCTACAAGGGAGATCCATCTTGCAAGATTAAGAAATAGTAAGAAAGTAAGAATATGGTAAAGGAAGAAAGTGAAAGTGTGAGGAAGAAAGACCCATTCACATACCTTTTTATACTTGGAAAACCCCACACAAAAGACGTAACCCCTACAGAAATCAGAGGGAACCCTGCCTTGCAAAGTACCAAAGGTTGAACAAGGCACTAATCAAAGATTTGAATTGATGGGACTGGACTGACCCGCTAATAGGTAGGACAAGATGCTTGCCGATCGACAACTCCCTATTTTTAGAAATTTTCCCTTCTCCTCTTTTGTCAAAATCAGAAAACCCAATATATATAAAATTCTCAACAAAATTTCCAAATCCCTTTTTGTCTTTATAAATAAAACTTTCCTTCAAAACACCAAAAATATTTCTTGTTACGGTCTTAGCAGGAAAGTAAAAATCACATGTGCATACATTCATTCATCTATCACTAACAGAAGATAATAAAAAAAATTCCATTGCATTGCATAGCTATGTTTCTGTGTTACATCATTTTTATAGGAAAATAAAGAAAAGAAAAAACAATAGGACTCAACCCGAACCCACATTCATTTTCTCTCTCTCACACTTACCCTTCCCCCTCTCCCTCCTAATAGCTTCCACCCCTGCGATGCGCTCTCTTTGCCCTACGGTGAGATGACGTACCACCGCTACCTGAACCAGACTACTCCCCGAATGAGGTCGACGGTACCAAGTAAGAAGGAACAGGAACCGCATTACGAATATGGACAGTCCCCGAAGATATCCAGTCGCTAATATCCCTCAGCCAGGTGGTTGACACCATAACTTGCTGCAAGAAAAGTAAGAATCGGTATCAAAGCAGATAAGAAATCAAAAAGAAAGAAAGAGAGGAACACAAAGGCATACCACAAGATGAAGGACCTCCTATGTCAAGCCCAACTCCTACGGATCCATCACATGAGGACAATGCAACATAGGCACCATCCCTTCATCAGCCCGCCGAATGTTGTATGAAGGGGTATGGAACCGCATAAAGGGAACCTCTGAAGTCGTTACCGCCGTAGATGTCCACGGATCACCACCGCTGTGGGAGGACCCCACCGGCCGAGTGGAAGCCGCAAGAGGGAATGGCAATGCATCTTATATGCAGGGCGCCATCATCCAGATCATTACAAAGTCCATGTAATCATACGGTGCAGCCGTATCAGTGTACAATAGGTAGGACTCGCCAATCATCATTGTGATCCTCGCACCCTCCGACAGTAGACGCTCCCACCTCATAGACATAGGAGGCCGCGCATGTGGCACCACTACATCATCATCAGCGATCTGTCGAACCACCCTCGCCCCGAGATACGAAGAATGTCCAAACTCATGCGCCAGTAAGCGTCACAGCTGTGCGTTCACCCCAGTCAACCATGTATCCTGAATAGTAATCCCCCAAGGGTAAAAGGTGAACTAAAAATCCTTAGCATTTATAAGCCAATACAGAATCAGATCATAAAAAGAACATAACTAAAGAAGAAAAAGTCTTACCCTATCACTAGTCAGTCCAAGTAAGACCTGATGCACCGCCTCTAAAGAAAGAGATTCCCTCAACTGTCGATTGGCCTTGCGCCATCGATACAACCGGCAGAAGTCCCTAACAGTCTCGTCATTCAGAGCGATCAGCTGGGTATTACACCCAATCACCGCATAGAACCACGTCTTCCAAAGATAAGAACTTATAATAAAAAAATAAGACGCATAAAGAATGTGCAAATGCATGAAAGGAAAATGTACAAATTAAAGAATACCTCAAGAAGATACATGGCTCCAGTAAAAGTCTACCGTCAGCACCGCCTGAATGCATCTAGAGAAAAATAAAGGATCGCTAAATTCAGACTCCCCCAATCATAGAAGGGGATGTTCGAAAACACCCTCAAGTACGGCAAGAACCACAAGTGGACGACGTTGCCGCTCGACACCACCATAAAGCCCCCCAGCACCAACAAAATAAATAACCGGGCCATCTGTCTCACCTACAGCCCATCCTCCACATCAATTACCCTACCCAGCAAAACATCCTTTAACAGGGACAACCGAATGGAATCCCTAGATACTATCCTCCCCAATCTCCGAGCGCCGCTCGTACCACCTCCGGCCTCACCCGCACGGAGCGATCCACCTCTATCTTATCCCCATCGCAATCCAGCCCCAGCAGCTACTTCACATCTATGGGATTCACAGTCATCTCCCCGAAGCCAAAAAGGAAGGTGTGGGTAGTATCCCACTATCTCTCCCCCATGGAGAAAAAGACCACTGTCGAACGAGGTGTCTCATCCAACACAGACGCCAACCTACCGAAATCCACTGATGATACCACCCAATGCACCACAGGTGGAAGATGCTCCCAGACATCCTTAATCCCCGTCATCCCGCGGGCACGCATATTCTTCAAAGAGACATCAGACTGTAAAAAGAAAAGAACCTTATCAAAATCCAAAAAAAAAGAAGGAAAATCACCAAAAAAAGAGAGAGAATTCCAAAAGTCATTTTACTTACATAACTGCCAGGGTTCACCACCCTCGAAGAGCGATGACACGATGGCTCCCGTAGCAGCGTTCGCTCATTCACAACTAGCTCGAATGCATCAAAGGAGTTATCGTTCCCAAAAGCAAGAGGCGCCCCGGCCCTCCATTCCATGTTCGCCCAATCATCAACAGTCAACCACTCCCTGTGTACGATAGTGCTCACAAAAGCGACCAATTTTCAGATTATGGGATGCTAGAATGATTCGCTGAGGAATATCGCAGAAAGAGAGAAGGAAAGAAGCTGTGAAAAATGAAGGGAATTCTCCCCCTTTATATAGGATGCCAAGGGTCATACCGATCGGCACTGACCCCCCATCTACCGATCGGCACTGCCCCTCTTCCCTCCCGAGGCAGTCCAAAAGACCATGCCACTGTCGAATGGCACCCTCTACACCATGCCAACCAGCACCCACCTTAAAATTTTAAAAATATCATAAAACCCTTAAAAATCCTTAGAAAATTCCTAAAAATCCCAGAAAGTATTTAAATCATTTTCAGCAAGAAAATTTCTCACTCCCTCAAGAGGAATCCCTATTTCCCCACTGGAACTCTCAAAAGCAAAGTGAATCACGTCCCGAAAACATCCCTGAAGGATATATAAGGATCACCTCCTATGCCCCAAAGGTCTTAAATTTCCCCGAGCAATTCGTCCAAACCATAGAACACTTAATCACCTCCCCAGTAGAATTTCTAACATCAAATCTGCTATTCCTCCGCAAGATCTCCAAATTCACAAGGATTTCCCCAATAATCGGCTCCCCAGCCCAAAACAAAATCACGAGGTAATTTCCCCGGCAGAGTTCCCTGAGAACATCTCAACTTAATCCCAAAGAATTAGCTTTGACCCGCATAATTGGTCTTCTCCACTTAAGCCCGCAGAATTGGTCACCTCTACATAAGCCCGCAAAATTGTCTCCGACCCGCAGAATTGGTCATCTAAACTTAAGCCTGCAGAATTGGCTTCAACCAGCAGAATTGGTCATCTCCACTTAAAGCCCACAGAATTGGCTTCGACCCGCAGAATTGGTCATCTCAACTTAAGCTCACAGAAATGGCTTCGACCCGCAGAATTGGTCATCTCAACCTAAGCCCGCACAATTGGCTTCGACCCCCAAAATTCGTCATCTAAACTTAATCCCGCAAAATTGGCTTCGACCCGCATAATTTGTTATCTCAACTTAAGCCCACAGAATTGTCTTTGACCCACATAATTGGTCACCTCAACCTAAGCCCGCAGAATTAATCACCTCTACTTAAGCCCGCATAATTGGCTTCGACCTGCATAATAGGTCATCTCAACTTAAGCCCATAGAATTAGCTTTAACCAACCACTTAAAGCCCACAGAATTGGCTTCAACCCGCAGAATTGGTCACCTTTACTTAAGCCCCCAGAATTGTCTTCGACCCGTAGAATTGGTCATCTCAACTTAAGCCTACAAAATTAGCTTCGACCTGTAGAATTTGTCACCTCTATATAAGCCCGGAGAATTGGCTTCGACCCGCAGAATCAGTCTTCTCCAATTAAAACCTGCATAATTAGCTTCGACCCGCAGAATTGGTCATCTCATCTTCAAGCCATCATAATTGGCTTCGACCCGCAAAGTTGGTTATCTCGTCTTCAAGCCATCAGAATTGGCTTCGACCCACAGAATTGGTTATCCTCATTTCCTTAAGCCCTCAGAATTGGCTAGGACTTGCAAAATTGGTCATCCTTGTTTCCTTAGGCCCTCAGAATCGACTTCGACCCACAGAATTGGTCATCACCAGCATGCTCCTTAGGTCCTCAGAATTGGCCTCGACACTCTGAATTGGTCATCCTATTTTCATTATATCCTCAAAATCGACCTCTTTCAAAAGGCATCATGAGGTGTCTATTCGACGGCTATCAATTGTTCCAAACTCACCCATCGCTGGGCTCTGTAGACACCCCATTCTATTACACCCTAAAATCTCCTTAGGTCCATAACACCTCTCTTCATTACAGCAAACCCAAGTCATACCCCGAGTACCAACCTAGAGGCCATCGGACGCTCCCAGACTCCATTTGACCAAAAAGTCAAACTCTTCATCTGGATCGAGACTAAATGAATCTTCTAAGGGAACTGAATGCCATTTCCAATGGTCAATCCCGTGCGCGATTCTAAATTACTATGCGGACGAACGACCCATTTTCCCCCGAAACTCGATTAAGAGGCCACCGAGCACTCCTGGGCTCTGTTTGACCAGAGTCAACCCTTCAGCTTGATCGAGACTGAATGAATCTTTGAAGGTCACTAAAACCCCTTTCCAATGGTCCACCCCATGCGGGATTCTGACGAACGATCCATTTTACTCCGAGAGGTCATCGAATGCTTCTAGGGCCTAGTTGACCAAATTCAGCTCCCCAAACTGGGTCAAAATCTTTGGAATGTTGAATTACATCTCCTAATTTTCCAACGGTCCACCCCATGCGTGATTCTGACTTACCATGTGGACGAACGATCCGTTTGCGTCCAAAGTTTTCCCGTCCAAAGGACCGATGAGCTTTTCAGAGTCACATTTGACCTAAAGTCAACTCCTAAACCCCGAAGAAGTCCAAAGGACTTTCAAAGTTCTCTGAATTACATTTCCAATGGTTCACCCTGTGCACGATTTGAATCAATGGTTTGTGCTCAGCGGCCAATTTTACGAAAGGGCCTGAAAGACACTACCAAACAACAGATTCCAGGCCCTACCTATCGGTAGTGTGCCTAAACGCACCTGCCGATTGATAGAACCAGGGCCATGCCGATTGGTAATTTCCTGGGCCTATAAAAAGGTGGGTTTGACCTCCCTGCAAAGGGGAGCCCAGATCCGAAATAATTCTGTAATACCCCGTATTTTTATGGCTTTTAAATTATGGGATTTATCAAATTTAATTGGGTAAATTAATTTAATTTTAATCTGGAATGTTGATTTAAATATTTACTAGCGTGACGAGAGTTAGTAAAATATTTACTAGCGTGACGAGAGTTAGTAATTATTGGAAACTTGCTATTAGTTGAATATTACTGATTGAATATAGAAATATATGAGATTTATTTTTATAGAATTGTCACGTGTAAATAAAATGGCAATTATGGAAATTTGAGTCGGGACGCGCCCGTGTCGCGTCAGAACTAAATATTGATAAATAAAAGTGAATATTTTATAAGTCGTTCGTATGGTCGTTTTGAGTGCGCCAACGCGTCCGGAAGGGTCGAGATAGTCCGAAAAGTGTACCCGGGGGTTTGATTTGGGTCTCGGGGCGTTTTTAGGCCTAATTAGTAACCCGGAAGGGCATTTTAGTCATTTTGTATTTTTGGGTAATTAAACCCACGAAAATTAAAGGGATATATCATATGTTTAGGTTATCTCCTAGGGTTAGAAAACTCAAAACTCTAGAACAACCATTGGAGAGGAGAGGAGAGAGCTCTCAAGGCATTCCAAGGCTCAAAACTGAACTGTTTGCACCGCCACCACTGCCAACGCGTAGATCGCGAGAAGGGGAACATAACCACACCAAATTCGGCACCAAACCAGAATACCAAAAATCCCAGGCAAGTATTTATCTTGCTTATTTCGTTGATGCATCTTTCATATTAGTTTAGGAGTAATTAGAATGAGTTTTTATGGAAGAAACCTAAAATATGAGATAGGAAATTGCATGTAGGGATGGATTAATTTTTATTCTGGAAACCCCTTAACATGTAGAGGATTAAACCACGAATTTATGAGGTTGTAGATGAAGAAAATTACGAAAAAGATGGATTAGAACCATATTAATGAAATTCTAGGGTTCTTGAGGTTTTATATGAATTTGGGGCTTGTTGATCCATGTTTAATAATAGAAATCTACATGCTTTACGTTGAAATTTCATAATATAATGATATAATGTCAGTGGTATAAATTTTGGGTCGATTGGGTATGAAAAATATGGATTTGGTGAAGGTTAGAAGATGAAACCCATAACTGCAAATCTATAGATTTCGCAGACCTGCTTGATCGATCGATCGGGCCCAGTGCTTCGATCGATCGAAGGTTCGATCGATCGAGCCCCAGACCTCGATCGATCGACCCCTCCAGGCAAACTCATGTTTTCCCTTCTTAATTAGTTGAAATTCAATTTAATGTGAAATAATTCTTGGACATCCTTAATAAAGTGTTTTGGGAGATAGGGAAGACCAGTAGGACATATGAATAATTTTGGGACTTTTAATATGAGACGAGAATTGTATTTTTGGGATAATTACTTAAGGGTCGATGAATTTATGTATTAAAGGGAGAGATGCATAAGAGAGTTACGTTGGAACATAAAAAAGGACACCTACTGAATTTTATACTTGGGAGGATAGAGTCCATGAGATTTACGTAATAAGTTGGAAGAATCCTTCGAATTAAGGTTAGAGACGAACCCTTATACGTGATACTAATAATGTGAAAATAAGGATAAATGCCGTAACTATGGGATTTGAGATATACCTAATATTGATATGGTAATATTTGTATAGTTATATGATTGTGTATGCATATACTATCTATGTGTAAAAATCATACCCACGCTACTTGCTATCCCCGAGGTTACCGCGCTGGGACGATCTTATCCTGTGTGCCTTATGGGGGATATTGAATCGTACCCTAGGAGGTAGATATCCTTGGTACAGGCTATCGAATGGATAGTTCAGATGGTCCTAAGAGACGCAGGTATATGCCATCCTCTTAGAGACTTGGAATCTATGCTTCGCCTCAATATTGTTTGTGTATGTGTTAATACAATTCGAGAGTGATTCCGAATTTGTCCCCTTAATACGAGTGATACGGGGTTTGGATAGTAGAGTATGCCCGCACCATAGTTTTTATTTGGGGTGCTGTTATAATATATATTTTATACGAGTAGTTAATATATTTATATGAAATTCTAAAATTTGGAACTGTCTACTGTGATTTGGTAAGTAGGACATGGTTGATGAATCAAATTATAAATACTTGTTTTGAGAAAGTATAATATGACACTGGAAAACTTTATTGATTAATAAAGTTAAAATGAGAACTTTGGTTACAAATTGAAATCTTACGTTTTAAATACTTGTGTTGTTCAGTTGTAAATCTTACGAATAACCTAAGATAAGATGAATGGTTGGGGGAGATTAGTGCGATATATGATAGTTAATCCGTTGGGAAGGTTAGTACGATAGGTGTGCACATTAGAAGAGAGGTGAGAATTTCTCAAGAGAGTGTCGCACTAATATGTTGTTGCATTGGCCTGTATCAAATTAAATACTTGCTAAACGAATTTTTAAATCATATACACTATCGGGCTCTGACCCGTTTCTCTTTCTCTTTCTCTCTTGTATATATATGTATATATTACAGGTGCCCAGCCACAGGGGCGTCTTACTTAGGATCCCTTGGAAGGAACGTGCTGCAGCTTAGGTGGGAGTTGCAGGCCACTTGCTTATCACTTACTTGAATCCACTTCTATCATTCAGTTATTGGGGCATGTGTCGCCCTTTCCACTATTTATTTGTTTATTGGGACATTTGTATTTTAGTTATTTCTAATACTGTTACAATGGGATTTATTCAGTATGGATGTTTTGCTCTAAGTTTTAAATGTTGGGATCTTGGATGTTGAATGTTTAAAATTAATTGGTTTATGTTCCAGGATATTTGTGATATGATTCTTACTTATTGAAAATGTTGTTAATAAATAAATAAATAATTTTTCTTTAAAAAAATAAAAATAAAAAGTTGGAAGGTAATGTTAAAATATGGTTTTGACACTTAGCTTAATTAATTAGGGTGTTAAATTGGAAAATTTATTTTTACGACAGTGATGCTAAGAATGAACCAACTATTCACCTTGATTTTAATTTAATAAAGGAGTGATCGCCCGGTATTTAATTAGGCGGGGTGTCACAACGTCACTCTCAACGAATCCAGAAAACCCCCCTCGAAGTCAGCGTGATTTTCACATCCAAATCCCTTTCCAACCTTCACTTTTCATCATCCTTTTCATTAAACTTGGTGAATTAACTGAAGCACCTTATACTCTTGACTCACTTGACTCTAGATTGTATAAGTGCTCATCTAGTTTGGAAATACTGATAAAATTGAGTCCCTTCCCTAGATACCAAAAATCCCCAGACCTTCTCTACAATTCATTCCTCTTGGTTGATTAATCAAAGGTATATTCAATGTCACTCACACACATTAGGACTGCATACATTAATAATATATTGCATAATTTGATTGTATATGTGTTGTGTGTGTTAATTTCCCTTAAAATATTTTTGTATAATTCTTTTGGGATTTTCTAATGATTTTAAAATAATTTTTCCTTAATTAAAATTGGAATTAAAAAGTTTTGGGGTCATTATATAAATTTTGGTTATTGGTTTTATCCCTGAAATGTTCACTTGGGTAGGAACCGAAAGTGCTAGAGAAATCAGGGTGTATATATAATTAAGTTTGGGATGCATGTTTGTTATCCGGTATTTGCCTTACACCTTTTGCTTTCCCATTGTTTGAATGTGTGTTTCTTTAATGAGAGTAAACCAGCGTTTATTATCAGCCCTTGGATTAAGTTTATCAATGCTCTGCATGCGTCCTGGTCCCAATCCTTGTGAATATCTATCATTCAATCAGAAGCCTCATAACCAATCGCTTACCTTTAACCGTTGGATGGAAGTCAATACTGCAAGACTTAATCTCAGCCCTCAATTTCGAACCCCCTTCTCGATCCTTCTCAACCCTATATATAAGGAGGCTAACCCTGAGACTTTCAGAAGCTTTTGCCACTTTGTCATTTCAAGTGAAGAGAGAGAAGAGATAAGGGATAGAAAACCCAGAGTTATAAACCCTAACCCTAAATCGTTCCAAAACAATTCTTCAAACCCTAAACCTTTTCCCAAAAACCAGTTTACACCAAACACAACCTTGAGTGTTTGAGAGTTTATGAGAGTGGTTTGATAGTGATTTCATGTTGTAACCTCTTCGTTTTAAGATCTTGTATCCAACTTAAACATTAGGCTAGATCAGCATTTTTGTTTCATAGAAATTTTATATCTGAGCATTTTATGTTATATTACACCTAGATCTGCATTTATAGTTTCTCGTCTTGAGAAATCAGTTGTTGATTATTTTTTGTAAATGTTTTCATATTCAAAATCAACAATAACATTTTCTGTTTCTAGTTCTTTTGAAACAAGACCTTTGGCTTAGTTAAGAATCGCACTTGGTGGTTTTCAATCTCAAAAATATTTTTAAAACCCTGAGATTGATTATGATCTTGAACCGTCTTTCGAGCAAGATAACTGTGGATTCTTGGATATTTTGAATGGTCAAATAAGGTTTTTGTTCTTAGGAAAATAGAAGCTAAAAATCACAGCATATAGATCTTGTATGTAATTTACTAGGAGTGTATGTAAAAATAAGCGTGAGTGTGTGCATGCATGTGTTAGATCACCATCACAAACATTTACATACTACAACACTGAAAGTCTTGGTAATAAGATCTTAAAACAAGAGTCGACGTAAAGACTGGAACAAAGTGGAAGTTAGCAAACTGGGAGAACAACATCAACAATCAGAATTGCAGAAAAGTTATAAGAACACCAGTGGGTACATTACTAAACTTGAATAGGTATGATTTGTGTGCATATGTGTTATATAGTTTGTAACTGTTAAATTTTATTTTAGTGGATTTTTTCTTTTAACTCCGTAGAGGGAGTCGTGGATGTGTCCTCGGTTGGGTGAGGTTTTACCACATTAAAAATCTCTTGTCATTAATGTTTCTACATCTCCTCACCTCATTCTGATTAGTGTGCTGATTTAAAACTGTTTTAGTTTTGTTTTTCAAAACTTGTTAACAAATCTTCAACTGATCTCGTGCATATTTTTTAAACACATCTTGTGATTAAACTGATTTGATTTCTAGAAAAGTGTTTCTTCAAAAAACAGTTTGGAGTTACTTAAATAGTTTAATCTTGTATTATACGGCTTTAGTAACAGTTTTTCAATTGTTATAAGAGCCTTGGAAATATTTTTAAAGGATCTTGTGTTTTTGAAATTATTTTCTTAAAATCAAAACAATGGACGAGAAAAATGAAAGATTTGGCAACTTGACCAGTCCCCCACTCTTTGATGGAAACAACTTTTCTTACTGGAAGGTAAGAATGGTTGCTTTCATTCAAGGAACCTTGGGAGATGATGTCTGGGATATTGTTGAAAATGGATACACTTATCCTACTAAACCAACCACTGAAGGAAGTAATGAGAGGATTAAGAAAGCATTAAGTGAATTCACTCAAGAAGAGAAGCAAACTTCTCGAAACAACAACAAAGGCAAAAATTCCATCTTTATGTCCATAAATGAACATGAGTTCAAAAGGATCTCATCTTGTGCCACTTCTAAGGAAGATTGGGATACACTGATCAATGCACATGAAGGAGACACTAGAGTTAAGGCTGCTAAAACTCAAATGCTTGTCCAGCAGTATAATTCCCTAATTAGGTCAGATTCTGAATGATGATTTTTACATGAAATTGACTTACATTGTGACCAAATTTCATGCTAATGGGATAACATATGACAAACATGAAATTGTATCTAAAATTCTGAGATCATTGCCACAGAAATTTGATAATAAAAGATATGCTATTGAGGAAATGTGTGATGAAAATCTCACTCCTGAATTACTCAGTAGTAAACTACGAACTGTGGAAATGGAATTAGAATTTAAGAAACAAATGACCCAGTACCATAGAAAACAGACTAGTTCCAACTTGAGTTTTTCTTCTAAGTTGATGAAACCTGAGTTTATTATTCCCACTGATGATTCTGATGAGGAATGTGATATAGATAGTTTGGATAATTAAATTTCCTTAATGTCAAAATAATTTAAGAAAATTATCAAATTTAGAAATAAATTGGCAAACAGACAAGGCAAGCCAAATTATCCAACTCAGTCTAACTACAAACCTCATGAGAAATGTCAAGACAAACATCACATGGACATGAGACCCAACAAATACTTTAAGAACATTGAGTGTTTTAGATGTGGAAAACTAGGACACATAGCACAAGATTGTAGAGTGAAACTGAACACTGCTAATAAACATACTAGGGACAACATTTGCAAAACATGGGACGATTCAAGTGATTCTGAAAATTAGGAACTTGAATCTTCTGATTGTTTTGATCCTTGTATGTCTTTCTTTGCTAAAATAATATACAATGATGATATGCCTATGTATGAGAATGATGCTAGTAACTCTACTTCTGCTGTTATGAATCATGTTGCTACTGGTTTAAATGTTGTACTTTCTGAGAATATTATTAGTTCTACCACGGGGTGTGTGAGTCAAAGGGAATGCGATAATGACGATGTCAATGGGTGCATGAGTTCAAGAATTGAATCCTTAGGGGTCACTTCACACACTGCACTTAGTGATTCGGACACTGAAGACCTCTCTGACATTCACACACTTTATGCGAAAACTCTCGAGAAAATCCATAGACTAGAAAAGATAGTGAAAGATCTCAAGAAGAAATTAGAAGACCTAAGTCTGATGGTTAAACTTAACGCTGAAGAGTATACTACCCAATGTCTAACTCATGAAAATGAAGTCAAAAATTTTGATCAAAAATTGAAGAATTTGATTGAAGAAAATAAAACTCTGGAGAAAAAATATAAAGGGACATTATTAGAATTAGAACAATCCAAAGAAAAAACAGCAACTGTTTTAAAAAAAATTACAAAATTTGAAAATAATTAAAACTCATTTGATGGTTTTGTTGCTGACTCCAAAACCAATTCTGATGATCGAACTAGAATAGGGTTTTGCCCTAATTTGAAGACTCAAACTAAAAATTTTGACTAAATTAAGTTTGTATCAGGAGGCAAAAGACCTATAGAAACTTGTCTAGATTTTCATTCTCTGAAAAATGAATTTGATGAAAAATAATCAAAGTTTGATATTGGGGAACCAAGTTACTCTAAGTGTAAAAGTCCACCTAAGGCTAAATATGTTTGCCCCCCGATTAGGAAGAGTGATTCTGCCTTTCAAACTGTACTCCCTAGGAATAAGGATCAATCTCAAAAGTCCATCAAGCCCATGTTTAGAGACTTTCCTAAGGAGATACCATCTTCGAGCAATCTACATTGCTCTTACTATAACTTATATGGTCATTCCTTTGAAGGTTGTTACTCTAGACGTTTAGTCAATCCTGTCTATAACACTCCTGTGTACCAAAACTTTTACTATTCTAGGAGAAGCCGTAACAATGATGTTCTTCCTAGACAACCAGACAAAAAATATAACCATAGAAAGAGAAAGACCAAACCTAAAAGATCATTTCCAAGAAGGATTCCTACACACTTTTCTTAACCAAATGCTCATACTTTCTGTAAATTTCAACCTAATGCGTAAAATATTTTTCAACAAAAATCGAATGCTTGCAAATTTTATCAAATGAGAGCAAATAAGCGCAAAATGAAAACAAGAGCTTTTTGGGTTAGAAAAAATGATCTATTACCCCAGATGAAGTATAACATTGTGATTACTGCTTTGAAAGTCAAACACACATCATCTAGATGGTATCTAGATTCTATATGTTCAAAACATATGACTGGAGATGATACAAAACTGTTGAACAAAACCAGCTTTGCTGGAGGAAATGTTATTTTTGGTGATGGTGTATCATCTCAAATCATAGGAAAAGGAACACTCCAACAGGAAGGATTACCTATTCTTGAAAATGTCCTTATAGTAAAAGGTCTTAAAGCTAATCTACTCAGTATTTCATAATTTTGTGACTTAAATCATACTGTCACCTTTTCAAAGAAGAATTTCAAGATTTTAAATGAAAAGGGAGAATACATAATTACAGGTTTCAGGACTCGTGACAATTACTGTAAAGTTGTGATAAGTACTAAAATCTGTAATGTTGCCAGAATGGATGACAGTGAAATATGGCATAACAGGATGGGTCACATAAATTATGATAACCTTAGTAGATTATCTTCACAAGAAATAGTTAGAGAAATTCCAAAAATCAAACCCATCTCTAATATTGTCTGTGGTTTTTTTCAGGAAGGTAAAATTGTTAAGGCCTCTCATAAGAAAGTTAAAGATATTGTAACCTCTAAACCCTTGGAGCTCATCCATATGGACCTAATGGGTCCTTCTCGAATTATTAGTCTCTGTGGACACAGTTACATTCTTGTTATGGTTGATGACTTCACCAGATTTACTTGGGTAGCTTTCTTAAAACAAAAGTCTGACACATTCCAAAACCTTTTTGAAGATTTTACTTCGAATTGAAAATGAGAAAGACTCTCAGGTAAATAGGATTCGTAGTGAAAGAGGTGGAGAATTCATAGATACGGGTGTGATAGAGTATTATGACTATAGTGGTTACAAACATGAATTTAGTGCTCCTAAGACTCCTCAACAAAACGGTATTGCTGAGAGAAAGAATCATACCCTTCAAGAGATGGCACCTGTTATGATTCACGCCAAAACTTTACCTAAGTATTTTTGGGTAGAAGATATTCGTACTGCGTGTCACATTATCAATAGGGTCTATCTTAAAAAAAACTCTAAACAACTCCTTACTAACTATGGTATGGGAAAAATCCCAATCTTAAGTACATTAGAACCTTTGGTAGTACATGTTATGTCTACAAAGACAGAGAACACTTATCCAAATTTGAGACTCGTGGAGATAAAGCCATCTTTCTTGGATATTCTCCTAGCAGTAGATCCTATCGTGTTTACAATCTTCGCACTAAGACCTTAATGGAATCCATAAACGTTATTGTAAGTGACACTACTATTGAGAGTAAGACTGGAGAACCAACTATTTTGAAAGAGTCTGAAAACGTTTTAGGAAATGACTCTCCAGAAATAGATGATTCTTTACCTATTGAGACACCTAAAGTACCTAATTGGGTTTCTAAAGAACATCCCATAGATAATTTTGTTGGTAACCCTAGTGAGCATGTTTGTACAAGATCTCAATTAAGAAACTATGCTCATTATGCATGTTTTGTTTCCCCTGTGGAACCAAAGAATGTTAATGATGCATTGAATGATCCTCATTGGATTTCTACAATGCAGGATGAACTTCTTCAATTTGTCATTGACGATGTTTGGTATCTTGTACCTAGGCCTGATCACAAAAAGGTTATTGGCACACGTTGGATATTTAAAAATAAATCTGATGAAAATGGGATAATCATTAGAAAAAAAGCTAGATTAGTTGCTGAAGGATATTCTCAAATAGAAGGAATAAATTTTAATGAGACTTTTGCTCCTGTCACTCGATTAGAATCTGTTCATCTTCTCTTTGATATAGCCTATTACTTACATTTTACGCTTTACCAAATGCATGTCAAATCTGCCTTCCTTAATGTAATATTAACTAAGGAAACCTATATAGAACAACTAAAAGGGTTCATTTACCCTAAGTATCCAAATCATGTTTTTTGTCTTAAGAAGGCTTTGTATGGCCTAAAACAAGCACCAAGAGCCTGGTATGAGCGCTTTTCCAACTTTCTATTAGACAAAGGTTTTAAGAGAGGTGGAAATGATCAAACCCTTTTTGTCAAACATTTTGACAAACATATCATTATAGCTCAAGTTTATGTAGGCGATATCATCTTTGGATCAAGTTGCCCCTCAGAAGTTAAATCATTTTATGAAATTATGCATAAAGAATTTCAGATGTCTCTTATGGGGGAGTTATAATTTTTCTTGTGTCTTTAAGTCAAATAGAATTCAGAAGGATTATTTGTTTAGCAATCCAAATATGCTTTAGAGATTATTAAAAAATTCGGCCTTGAGATTGCAAAAGATTCTAAAACTCCTATGAGTACTACGATCAAGCTGTCTAAGGATGAAATTGGGAAATCCGTAGATCCAACTTTATATCATAGTATGATAGGAACCTTGCTATATCTGACTGCCTCGTGTCCTGATATTATGTACGCTGTATGCGTGTGTGCCCATTATCAAAACAATCCTAAGGAGAGCCATTTAACTTGTGTTAAAAGAATTATAAAACACATTAAAGGCACTCTAAATTTAGGACTTTGGTACACCAATGATACTCCTAGCACTATAATAGGACACACCGATGCTGATTGAGTAGGGTGCACTGAAGATAGTAAGAGCACATCAGGCGCATGTTACTATATTGGTAATAATTTGGTAGGTTGGAGTAGTAAGAAACAAAACTGCACTTCTCTATGAACTGCTAAATCTAAATACATAGCCACTGGAAGTAGCTGTGCTCAATTACTTTGGCTTAAGCAAATGCTAAGTGATTACGGTATTAAAGAAGAACAACTACATCTCTATTGTGATAATCAAAGCAAGATCAATATCTCTAAAAATCTTGTTCAACACTTGCGAACAAAACATATAAAAATTAGACATCACTTTATACGTGAATCAGTTGAGACTAAGGAATTAGAAATCAATTATCTTCCTACTAATTTGCAACTTGCAGATATGTTTACCAAACCTTTGGATTACAATAAATTTATTTCTTTGCATAAATCAACAGGAATGGTTTGTGCTGATTAAATTATTTGGCTTGCGTAGTTTTTCCCTTTGTCAATTTGAGACAAAATGGGGGAGAAATTTGAGTCTTTTGACAGTTCATTTTTTTTTATACATTTTCTAAAGTGCTTGATCTTAATGATTATTTGCTGTATTCTCAACAGTTGCAATAGGGTATTGAATTGTAATTAGTTGAGTTATGTAATTTTCTTTTCTAGGAAATGGGTAGATAGAATTTTTGTATAGGAATAGGTTTTTCCTTTTCTTTTTGTCACCCTATGAGTCCAAGATGACTCAAAGGAGATTTTGTCTCATATTTCCAAAGGGGGAGATTGAAGCACCTTATACTCTTGACTCACTTGAGTCTACATTGTATAAGTGCTCATCTAGTTTGAAAATAGTGACAAAATTGAGTCCCTTCCCTAGATACCAAAAAGCCCCAGACCTTCTCTACAATTCATTCCTCTTGGTTGATTGATCAACGGTATATTCAACGTCACTCACACAGATTAGGACTACATACATTAATCATATATTGCATAATTTGATTGTATGTGTGTTGTGTGTGTTAATTTCCCTTAAAACATTTTTGTATGATTTTTTTGGGATTTTCTAATGATTTTAAAATAATTTTTTCTTAATAAAAATTGGAATTAAAAAGTTTTGGGGTCATTATATAAATTCTTGTTATTGGTTTTATCCCTGAAATGTTCACTTAGGTAGGAACCGAAAGCGCTAGAGAAATTAGGGTGTATATGTAATTAAGTTTGGGATGCGCGTTTGTTATCCGATATTTGCCTTACACCTATTTCTTTCCTATTGGCTGAATGTGTGTTTCTTTTATGAGAGTAAACCAGCATTTATTATCAACCCTTGGATTAAGTTTATCAACGCTCTACATGCATCCTTGTCCCAATCCTTGCGAACATCTATCATCCTATCAGAAGCCTAATAACCAACCGCTTACCTTTAACCGTTGGATGGAAGTCAATCCTGCAAGACTTCATCTCAGCCCTCAATTTCGAACCCCCTTCTCGATCCTTCTCAGCCCTGTATATAAGGAGGCTAACCCTCAGCCTTTCAGAATATTTTGCTACTTCGTCATAGTGAGAAGAGAGAAGAGAGAGAAAACCCACGGTTAGAAACCCTAACCCTAAATCGTTCCAAAACACTTCTTCAAACCCTAGACCTTTTACCAAAAACCAGTTTACACCAAACACAACCTTGAGTGTTTGAGAGTTTTTGAGAGTCGTTTGATAGTGATTTCGTGCTGTCACCTCTTCATTTTAAGATCTTATGTCCAACTTAAACATTAGGTTAGATCAACATTTTTGTTTCATAGAAATTTTAGATCTGAGCATTTTATGTTATATTACACCTAGATCTACATTTATAGTTTCTCGTCTTGAGAAATCAGTTGTTGACTATTTTTTGTAAATGTTTTTGTAGACACCTCATTCTATTACCCCCTAACTCTCCTTAGGTCCCTAGTACCTCCACTCAGCACTGTAAACCCAGGTCATGTCCCGAGTACTGACATGAAAGCCATCGGGCACTCCCCGGCTCAGTTTGACCCAAAAGTCAAACTCTTCATCTCAACCAAGACTCAATGAATCTTCGAAGGGCACTGAATACCCTTTTCAACGTTCCACCCCGTGCGCGATTCCGACTTACCATGAGGACGAATGCGCCGTTTGCGTTCGAAATCTGACCTAGAGGCCACCGGGCGCTCCCGGGCTGTGTTTGACCAAAGTCAACTCTTCAGCTCGACCGAGGCTGAATGAATCTTCTAAGGGCACTGAATACCCTTTCCAACAGTCCATCCCGTGCGCAATTCTGACTTTTCATACGGACGAACGATCTGTTTGACTCCGAAAAGCTGCCGAGCGCTTCCCGGGCCCGGTTGACCAAAGTGAACGCTCCAAACTGGGTCAAACTCTTTGGAATGACGAATTACATATCCTAACCTTTCCAATGGTATGCCCCATGCGCGATTCAGACTTACTATGCGGACGAACGATTCATTTGTGTCCGAACGATTCCCCGTCCAGCGGACCGACAAACGCTTCCGAGCTATATTTGGCCCAAAGTCAACTGCCGAAATCGGGAGAGGTCCAAAGGACTTTCAATGGTCTCTGAATTAACTTTACAATGGTATGCCCCGTGCGCTATTCTGACCAACGGTTCACCCTCGGCGGCAAATTTTCCGAAAAAGTCTGAAACAGACTACCAAATGGCAGGTCCCAGAACCTGCCAATCGGCACCTGCCTGCCGACCGGCAGGAAGGGCTCTATGCTGATCGGCAGCCCCCTAGTCCTATAAAATGAGGCCTTGGCCTCATTTGCAAAGGGATCCCAGATCTGATAGAAAATCTCTCTCAACGAATCTCATAAACCTCTCTCGAAGGCAGTGTGATTTCAACTTCCAAATCCCTTTTTTACTTCCACTTTTCATCATCCCTTTCATCAAAATTGGTGTATTAACCACTCTCCATCATCATCCAAAGTGCAAGGGCTTCTCTCCAACATTCAAGATCAAGCTCAAGGTCTCCAAGAAGGTCCATCTTTCTCACCTTTCTCTTCAAATCTTCTTGAATTTTCAATAACTTGTTTTATTACTTAAACACTTTTATTGTCTTATTTCCCATATCCTAACACACTTTTTATCTAGTATTATTGCACATATATTATTTTCATATAAATAAAACCCAAAAACAAGAAAAAGAGGGTTTGCTCATAAATTCCAAGTGGGATTCTCACACGTTTTCCTTACTTTTCTCACAACTAAACTACTTTTTTCTACACACACACACTTACAAATAAGAGATTTCTCCATTTGGATTTATGGGTTAAACCCCACCCCTCGTTTTGTATACGAACTACGTGGACTTTGATGCCTTTATAGGCTACGTAGGCATCTCGGGGTAAAACCCGAGACTCGAGTCCTTTTCTCACTTTTTCTCTTATTTTCTATCTTCTCTTTATATCATTTTCCATTATATTCTATATACTTGTTCTTAGTAACGTATTATTCCATATGCGTTATCGTTCCCTTATAACGATCAACGTAGGGGTAATCACGCAAATCCTATTTTCTACACTAATCTCACATTCCTACGAATGACTCGCTTTATCTTTTCCATGATACAGGCCGAGTATTCCTACCTCCATTCTATATATACACATGCACACATATCACGGGGGGAAATATAAAGGTAAATAGAAAATATCCATGAGAGACCGAAAGGGTGGAATGGGTGCCTAACACCTTCCCATTTCGTAACTAAGCCTCCGAACCCTTCTCGAATCATTTTAGTTTCGCATGCACCAGTATGTCTTTGGATGCCATCCTTCGGGGTGGCTTCCCCTTTTTCTTTTGTCTGTTTTGAGTAAAATAGACTGGCGACTCTAAACTCTCTACATTTTCACACCTCACCAAATCGACGCCGGCCGAAGAGTTCTCCAGAGAGGGGACGCGCGGGACCCGAAGGATCCCTTCCTCCTTCCGCGGCGGGGATCGGGGGATGGCCACAGTGGCGACTCCGCTGGGGAATTGTTTATTATATTTTGAGGGCTTGATTCTATTTACATGGATGCTATATTTGTTTATGTCCCCCCCCCCCCCATATCTTCCTATCCCCCTTTCTCACATGTATATCCCATGCTTATTCTTATGTTCACACACTTGTAGAAAAATTCTCCATGTACACTTCACACCACGTGCACCTAGGATCACATGTATATCCCCACGTTGCACGCATCACCCATCCATACTTGGTTTACCTTTTGGGGTACTTGTACATTGGCTCCCTGTTTGGTATAATCATGAAAGGCATTCTCATCATAAGATACTAATAAGAGAATCATGCATGATTCACACAATATCACCAAAGAGCATTGTTATTGACCAAATTTTACCCAGTAACTGGAGGGTCACTTCGTGATGGGCGCTGGTCCGGCAGGTCGCAGTTAGCCTAAGAGATATGACTCTCACCTTCCATTGGCCAAGTACCTTCGACGTATATCGAACGGTTCCCCCGCATCGTACCGCTTGACGAAAGGCATGACGGGAGGTATATCGCAGGGAATTCGTTCACGTACGTAGAGTATATCGAATTCGCTCTCACACGTATCGTCCCCACAAGGTATATGGTGAGGCAATTCACGTACACTCAGGTATATCAAATGGCTTGTCCACACGTACCGATTGCCCGCAAGAGCAAGACGTATATTGTGGAAGTCACGCCAAAGGGGGGAACCCATGCCGATTCACCCAACCAACTGCATACCTGCATATAGGTGTCAAACCTAGGACACACACTTTAGATTGCCGATTTCAACCCGAAACTCTGCCGAAATTCCGGGTCGGCCTGCCGCCCAATTTTCGCGCATTTTTTAAAAAATGGGACCCTATCCGCGAGCCTGGTTACAAGTCCAAACGTAGCTTTGCATATATTAAGACCCCCACTTTTCCAGGTTCGGGTCTCGTTCGGCATTGCATGTAGGAGAATTAAATACAAGTGAAAACATAATAAATATAATAATCATGCTGAGTTCCGTCTCCAAAAACATTTCTCCCTTTTTATCAAAATGCAAAAATATTTCTCCCTTTTTATCAAAAATCCAAAAACATTTCTCCCTTCTTTATTAAAAATCCAAAAACATTTATCCCTTCTTTATCAAAAATCCAAAAATATTTTCTTCCCTTTTCTCAAAAATAAATCTCATCCTACGCCTTCTCAGGTCGATCGCACGCCCTCGACCTGGCTCCCTATTGGCTTCGGTCTTCAGTCAAATCACCCCAGAGTTTCATCCACTCCTATACTACTTCTTCCGAGTTCGGGATCCATCCATCTTCCATCGAGAATGCAGATCAAGCACCGGTCATACAACCAGATTTGTCGACGGTCCTAGATCAGCTCGTGGCCGAGATTGACAACCTCCAGACTGAGGTCCGAGAAATGCAACGAAACCAAGTCCCTATTCCTCAAGGGCCCGAGGCCCTGTTCGCTAATGCTATGGGTCCACCCGAGTCTATCTGAGTCCCAGAAGAATATCAGCACGCTCCACGTGCCCCTCCTGCCAATCGTACGCCGCCTGCCAAGCTTCCAATGCCAAACATTGCCCAGCCTATGGCTAACCTGCCTATGGTCACTGATTCAAAGGAGGAGGAGTTGAATAAAGTCAAAGAAGATCTTAAGATGCTCACTAAGAAGTTCGACCAAGTCCGAATCTCTGGAAATTACATTGACTACACCCATATGTCTCCTTATCCTAATGCGAGGTTACCCGAGAAGTTAAAGATGCCAAATATCGAGCAGTTCGGGGGGAGTGGTCCCCCAATTGTTCATCTTTGCAGTTATCACCGTTCCATGACTCTCCTAGGGGCTTCCGAAGAGGTAATGGCCCAACTATTTCAGCAAACTTTGAAGGATAGTGCCCTCCGATGGTTTTTATCTCTCGAGGAATCCAGAATCCGTAGCTGGGAGGATGTAGCCCGAGAATTCATGTCGCAGTACAAATACAACGAAGAGCTTAAGGTCACCCATCGAGATTTAGAGCTACTCAAACAAAACTCTGGGGAATCAGTCAGTAACTTTATAGCCCGATGGAGGGAAAAAGCAGCTACTATGACCAATTGGTCATCTGAAGAAGAACAAGTCAACATAGTGAAGAAGAATTTCTTGCCCCATGTCCGAGCAACCATGGGAGGACAGTATTACCCCCACTTTCGAGCTCTCAAAGAAGCAGGAGTAGAAATCGAGGAAGGTCTTGGCAAAACAAAAGTTGAACCGAAGAAGGTGTCCAGACAGTTCACCCCTAGAAAGTATGATAAGCCTGCCAATGCTACAGTCTCAACCATCAATAATATCTCTCAGCCAACCGCATCATGGGCACCAGAAAGTCACCCTGCCCCCGTCCGAAGGGAATACACTGAGCTTCATGCTCCCCACTCCAACGTTTACCAAGCCCTGTTAAGTCGAAACCTTATAAAACCCCTGGATGCCCGTCCATTACCCAATCCACCTCCCAAGAAATTTCAAGACCGATGATCATTGCGCCTTTCACCAAACAGCTGGTCATACCACCAACCAGTGCTTCCACCTTCGAAACATAATCCAAGATCTCATTGACCGGGGTACCATCGCCCCACCAGCCAATCCTAAGCCAAACACTACTCATAACCTACTCCCAAGTCACACCAATGCCATCTTCTCAGAAGAAAACCTGAATTTCGATCCCTCAACTCAAATCACACCCCTATACCCTCCTAAACCTCTTCAAATTTGCCCATATTTCCTCCTACACCCTACCAACCCCGCTGATCAGGCACTGTCACTCCTTACCAGAGCATGCATCACTGTCCGTACCCGTTCTGAAAGTGGAAGTATGGAATTATCAGAGGTATTAAATCAACTCCTAGAGTTCGGGCTAAAATTTCCCTCACAGATGATTATCGATTGCCAGAGGTTCAGCGTGCTATTTTTGGAAGAACGAAAGTGGGACTGAGAATCAGATAAGTGGGTGGTACCAACCGACGAAGTCAGCTTAGAGGATGTTGTCTAGATCATGGCGAAAGCATTCAGTCAAATCAACAACATTTACAGTATCACCGAGTTACTTGACACTTTGAAGCTACAAGGGCGCCTGATCCCTTCACCCTTACACATCCCCACTGAATGGGAAGACCTATATAAAGGAAGCCGTTGAAGTTGTGGAATGCAATGATTTTATGAGAGAAAATATAATTGTTTCCACCGGATAGGGGGGAGAATTCGAGGTTTCGAATGAAGAACAAGCTTCAGGAGGAAATGGCTCAGTAGTCGACATATGTGGGATGATATCATTTGAAGAACTCCTCAGAGAAATAGACAGGACGACAGAGCAGCCTGAGATCGATAAAGAAACGGGATTCATATTTTTCTCTTCTTCGGTAAGTCACATGACCAGATCTGGGAGACATTACCAAGTTCCAAGCTCGCTACCAGCAAATGACAAGGGGAAGGGCATTAAAGACCTTCCTATGCCAGAAATGACCATCGAGGAGAGCAAGATCCTCGATCAACTGAAGAAAACTCAAGCTAACATCACTCTATGGGGGTTTTTCATGTCTTCCCAGCTGCACATAAATGCTTTAATCAAATTTCTCACAGGACCCATAGTTCCTCCTTCTACCACGCCAGAAGAAGCGGTAAATTTGGTCGGGTCCTTGACCTCCACTCGAATGCTGTCATTTTCTGAAGAGGAAACCCCCAAATTGGGCTGAATCACAATCATGCACTCAATATCTCCATCAAAGTTATGGGGAAGGTGGTACCGCTTTCGCTCATTGATAACGGATCCACTTTGAATGTCTGCCCACTGAGAACCTTCAAATGTTTAGGCCTGAAAGAAAGCGACCTAGCTCCAACCTCCGGTGCCGTGCGTGCCTACGATAATACCCGTCGTGAGATGATGGGATCCATAAAACTTGCAATAAGGATTGGCCCTATAAACCCCATCATTGAATTCCAAGTCATAGACATCCCAGCCTATTTCAACTTGTTGCTCGGACGACCCTGGCTCCATAGTATAAAAGGTGTCTCTTCCTCATTCCATCAGAAATTGAAGTTCTTCGCCGATGGGCGAGTCATCACCATCTTGGGTGACGACGGTAACGCCGAGGGTGCAAGCACCAACAGTACAATTCTCAAGATACAACATGGGTCAAATGATAAGCTCCTATCAGGATTCCGAGTTGAGCCATCCCTACTCCTTATAGGGGACGGTTTCAAAGAAAGGGTTTGTCTAGAATATGACCCTCATGGCAATGTCAATGTGATTCAGATGTTCAGAAACATGCACTTCATGCCCGGACTGGGGCTAGGACAAAGGCAGCAGGGGATACTTCAGCCCATCGAACTGAAGAAATCTCTCCCTCCTTGCGACTTGGGGTATCAACCATCATAACAAGAGCTCAGAATGATCCACCAGTCTCGATCAAAGAGAGGGTTGAACTGTGTCCGAACTATCTCGGGAGATTCTTTAAATGGACGATTCATCAAAGAGGGTGAAGACTTCCCTTTTTCCGGTTTTCCAGAATCGTGGTATGACCATACAGATAAGAAGATGAAGCCTGGAATGGAGATCTTCTTCGAAGACAACTACTCGTGGGCCGAGAGTTACCAACACCAGGTGCCACCACTTATCAAAGATACTGAAGAGACTGAGGAAAGTGACTCTGAAGATTTCTTCAACCTGCAGACACTAGGGATGGCACTCTGCATGGTTCATTCAGGCGCTACATCACTGGATCCCTCTCATCTGATCAAAGCTACTGATACACCTCTCCTCAACTGGCATGCTACGCCAACTCTACCTGTTGAAATCTCCCCTAACCCCAATGTTTACCCTATTTCTTCTACTGTTGTCTATCCTGGATCAAACGTAATCGAGACCACTTTTGATGAGGTTCTCAATGTTGTTTTTCCTATCAATGAAATAAACGAAGATTTTGAGTATCTTGATGTGCCTTACATTAATTGTTTAGATTCTAATCAAACTTTTAATGATGATGATTTTGAAAATGAATAATTATTAACTGATTTAAATAAGGTTAATAACAAACAACATAACCGCGTCCAAGTTAATGAAGAAGAGACTGTTGTTATTAATCTCGGTTCTAGTATCCAACTGCGCGAGATTAGGATAGGGGCCACCCTTGACGAGCATGAGCACGCACAACTCGAAGAATTGATAAAAGATTTCTTGGATGTCTTCACATGGTCCTATGATGATATGCCCGGTATTAATCTTAAAATAGCTCAGCATGAGATCCCCACTCTCCTAGATTACAAGCCATTTAAACAAAAATTGAGAAAGCTCCGCACCGAATGGTCGCTTAAGGTCAAAGAAGAGGTGATCAAACAGTTGAATGCGGGTTTCATTCGAGTGATCGAATATCCCACATGGCTAGCCAATATTGTACCTGTACCGAAATCAGGAGGAAAGGTTCGAATGTGTGTGGATTATCGAGATTTAAACAAAGCCTATCCGAAGGATGATTATCCGCTACCCAATATCGACTTGATAGTGGACAACACAGCCAGTCATGCTCTCAAGTCATTTGTTGACGGGTTTGCTGGATACAACCAAATCAAGATGCATCCCGACCACCAAGAGAAAACTGCATTCATCACCCCGTGGGGAACCTTTTGCTACACCGTTATGTCATTCGGTCTCAAGAATGCTGGGGCTACCTACCAAAGGGCTGCCACAACTATCCTGCACGACCTGATCCACAAAGAGGTTGAGGTTTATGTGGGAGACATGATTATCAAGTCCAAAACTAGAGAAGGTCATACTCCTGCTCTCCGAAAGTTCTTCGAACGACTGCGACAGTATCAGATGAGACTTAATCCACAGAAGTGCGTCTTCGGCATTACAAAGGGAAAACTCTTAGGATTCATGGTCAGTGAGAAGGGGATAGAAGCAAATACCGCAAAGCTGAAGTCCATACTTGAGATACCACCTCCCCGAACAGAGAAGGAAGTCCGAGGCTTCTTGTGGAAATTACAATATATCAGCCGGTTGATCAGCCACCTAACCTCCATATGTGAACCAATCTTCAAGCTCCTCCGAAAGGATTCAACCAAGGTTTGGAACGAGGCCTGCCCAGAAGATTTTGACCGAATCAAACAATATCTAACCTAACCTCCAGTTCTCATGCCACCACAGCCTGGTCTCCCTTTGCTCCTATACCTAACCATAACCGACACTACTGGTGGGGCTTTGCTAGCCCAATACCTTTAAGACTCCCGCAAAGAAAGAGCCGTCTATTATGTCAGTCGCAAATTGGTAGAGTATGAGGTCAACTACACTGCCTTAGAAAAGGCATGTGTCGCGCTTGTCTGGGTTACCCAAAAGATACGACACTACATGCTCGCCTTCCCCATTAAGCTCGTATCCCGAATGGATCCCATCAAATACCTGCTTGAGAAACCCGCCTTATCCAGCCGAATGGCCTGATGGTTGATGCTCCTAACCGAGTTCGATATCATGTACGTCACACAAAAAGCCGTTAAAGGAAGAGCCATCTTTGACTACCTCGCTGACTACATTGTAGAAGAAACAGATGTTTGGATCTCCGAATTCCCAGATGAAAATGTCCTCTGCACCACTCAAGACTACCTCCGATGGAAAATGTTCTTCGATGGCGCCGCCAATAAAAAGGGATATGGCATTGGGATACTCCTGGTCGCCCCAGATGACTGCCACACTCCTATCGCCATAAAATTGGATTTCCCTTGCACCAATAACATGACAGAATATGAGGCATGCACAGTGGGCCTCAAGGTCTCTCTTAAGAAAAGTATTCAACACCTTGATGTATTTGGGGATTCTGCCCTCATCATCGGTCAAGTGCTCAGAAAGTGGAAGGTCAAGGACGAAAAGCTCCAACCCTTTCATGCCCAATTAGAAGAGTTAGCCTTCCAATTCCGAGATATCACCTTCCATTACCTGCCCCGAGCAAAGAATAACCTAGCCGATGCTCTCGCTACCTTGGCCTCCATGGTCGACATGCCCGAGGGAATAACAATGACCCCCTTCCTAGTTCAGAAGCAGGACAAACTGACCCATTGTTACCATATTAATCTTATCTCCACAGAAGACCCCGAACTATCCGATTGCTGGTACTATGATATATGGTGCCTCCTCAAACATGGCAGGAGTCCCGAGGGTTCCAACAAGAACGACCAATCTACCCTCCGAAGGCTGGCCGCTCAGTACATCATATGTCATAAATTACTAATCAAGAGGAATTTCGATGGAACTCATTTGCACTGTATCGCAGGGGCTGACATTGAAAAGATAATGCAGAAAATCCACAGCGGGGAATGTGGGCCCCACATAAACGGTCACATGCTTGCCAAGAAGATCATCCGATAGGGCTACTACTGGACCACCATGGCCCAGGATTGCACCGCCTATGTTAGGAAATGCCCTAAATTCCAACAGTTCTCTAACCTCCAACACCTACCTCTGCGGGAATTATACAACATGACTTCTCCCTGGCCGTTCTCCACCTGGGGTATGGACATCATAGGGAAGGTTACGCCAAAAGCGTCAAACGGGCATGAGTTCATCCTGGTCGCCATCGATTACTTCACCAAATCGGTCGAGGCCAAGTCATACGTAGTATTAAATGCCAAGAAGGTGGCCAAATTCATAAAGAAAAATATCATCTGCCGATATGGGGTCACGCACGAGCTAGTGTCAGATAACGGGTTACACTTTGACGTAGAAGTAACAGAAGTTGTCAACGAGTATGGGATTCATAGACACAAATCTTCTCTCTACCTACCTCAGACCAATGGTGCAGTTGAAGCCGCCAACAAAAACCTCAAAGCCATCATCAACAAGATGACCGAAAGTTGTAGGGACTGGGCCGACAGGATCCCGTATGCCCTCTGGGGCTATCGAACCTCAATTCGAACCTCTACTGGGGATACCCCTTACTCCCTGGTCTACGGCATGGAAGCAGTCCTACCTATGGAGCTAGAAATACCCTCGTTATGCGCCATGCTCGAGAGCAAGGTTAGTGAAGAAGACTGGTGCCAAAGCCGTCTTGATGAGCTAGCCCTTCTAGATGAAAGAAGATTAAAACCTCTTTATCACATACAGGGATACCATCGCCGAATAGCACGATCATTCAACAAGAAAGTCAAGGACCGTGGTGTCTGGGAGGGGGATTTAGCCCTCAAGGAGATGATAGAACCCATCTGGGACCCCAGAGGAAAATTCAAGCCAAATTGGAGCGTCCCTTACATTGTGAAGAAGATCTTGTCTAGCGGTGCCTCCATGCTCACTGACCTGGATGGGGAGGAGATGGCTCGTCCAGTCAATCCGGATCGTCTCAAGAAATTCTACCCCTAGTCCTAAATCTCAGCATGCTACGACTCTTCTCATCCCCTTTCTATTCTAAGAAAAAAAAATCTTCATTTCCCTCTACCCAGAACTACGTGGGCCTGATCCTCTACAAAAACTATTTCAAAACTTTTCAAAAAATCCCAGAGGTACGTAGGCAGCTCATACATCCCACATGAGCACGTCCCCTTCTTTTTCACAAAATATATTCTTTTCTTATATCCGAGAACGACAGTTCATTCTAAACATCTACTTAAACAAAAGGATTATGTATGCCTTAGCAATCGGTATAGATAATTCAAAGCATAAATTCATCGAAAGGCACAGCTGGATGATAAGAAACTTGTTTATTTCATTAATAAGAAACTACAGTACAGATTACATAAGAAAAATGAACCGATAACTCCCTTTCCCCTATTACCATAAAAACCTGATAAAATCCCCCACAGCTGTCACATGAATAAACTCCCCAGGAGTCCTACCTACAGCTACCAGAAGAGCCTGCACCCTCATCATCTACATCCTGAGGACCCCAAGTTCCCCCTAACTGAATGGAGTGTCGCAAACATGCCATGGATTGATGAGCCTTAACCATCTTCGAAAAGACCACAACACCCCCTTCCATGGAGTCAGATAAAATAAACCACCTTTGACCAATCTCTACTGCCAACATCTTGCTGACTACTTTCCTCCACAACCCCCTCATATAATCTTTGGGGACATGCCAAATCCTCCCTACAGACTGAGAGGGACGGATCGACGGACGCCGATTTTTCCACAGAGATCCAAGCAACAGACGCAAGCGCTCAGTCAAATCTTCTACCGGAAAGAAATTTGAGGTCCGAGGGGGCACGACCTGCGTCCAACCAAATTGACGCAAGAGCCTCTAAGGGAAATAAAAAGAGGTTTGTCTGAGACCAACCAGTCGCACATATGAATACTCTCCTAGCTCCAGAACAGGCTGCAACTGTCCCCACCAGGGCACTGACCAATATAGCCCACGAGCTCCATATTCCACAAGCCAATTCTCCCAGTTCTCAACATACATGCCAATGCGGATGAAGTAGCGCGAAAAGAAGTTGGGTACAGTCGACAAAGGATATTCTGGAGGAGTCGCCAAGCGAAATATTTCAGACAACCACATAAATAGCATCACAGGGCTACCGCTCAAAAAGTTAGAACGACCTTCTCTCCAAGCATCCAACCATCAAAGTCTCCGCCAATATCACCACCGCAGGATTGCGACGGTATGATATCCATGAAGTAATGGCTGCAAGTTGTGGGTCCACTCGCACCTCCCCAGTCACCAACAACAATTTTGAAACCAGGCCCAGGACAACGGCTCCCGCATAGCCAGCATCACCTATTTCCCGCAAATGCACAGACTGCAAAACTTTCGGGAGGGATATCATTCCTCCGGCAACCAACGATCTGGCCGTCGAAGGTGAGATATGAAGAAGCCCGGCCAACAAATCCCTAGGAGAGCGAGAAAATTCGGGTAAAGCCGCGGCAACCCTAGGATTCACACCTAGTATGGCGGAAAATTCCTCGTAGGTAGGACAAACTTCTTCCAACCCAAAGCAGAATACATGGTCTTTGGGGTACCAGAATTGTACCGCTACTGTCAGCATATTCCACTCAAAAGGCTGATTACTCCACAAGGAAACTCGATGCATGTTGAAAGCATCATAGTCGACATTATAAGAGCACATAGCGTCCAAGGCTTCGAGGTAGTTGACAAACTCAGTGCTACTAGGGAGAGCCATCTTGTAGGGCAAAGAAATAGTGGGCAAGTGGATAAGGATGCAAAGGTGTGATGAAAATACTCCAACCTCACCCCCTTTTATATACTTGAGAACTCTCACAAAAGACATAATCCCTGCAGAAATCGGAAGGAATCCTACCCCACAAGGTACAAAAGGCTAGAAAGGGTACCAATCAAAGCTTTCAATTGATAGGACTGGATTGAACTGCCGATAGGCAAGCCAGGGTGCTTGCCGATCGGCAACCCCCCATTTTTGGAAATTTTTTCCTTTCCTTTTTTGTCAAATCAGAAAACTCAATATTCGCAAAAGGATTTCAAGAATCATGTTTTCTCCTTACAAGATTTCCCTTTTTAATAAAACAACTTTCCTTCGAAAAATTCCAAAAATATTCATTTTTATGGTCTCAGCAGCAAAGTTAAAAAAGCACATGTGCATGCATGCATTCATCATTAAAATAAAAGATAGTAAAAAAACTTCATTGCATTACATATATCTGTTTTCTGTGTTACATCATTTTGCAGGAAATAAAGAAAAAACCAAAAACAAACAGGACTCAACCCAAACCCACATTCTCTCTCTCTCTCTCTCTCAAGAGCTTCCACCCCTACGACGCGCTCTCTTCCCCCTACGGTGAGACGACGCGCCCCCACTACCCAAGCCAAAATCTTCCCCGGATGAGGCTGACGGCACCAAGCAAGAAGGAACAGGGACAACCTCCCGAATGTGGGCAGTTGTCGATGATATCCAATCTCTAATATCCCTCAGCCAAGTGGTCGACACCCGAATTTGCTGCGAGGAAAAGGCAGAATCAATATCAAGCAAAAGAAATCAAAAAAGAGGAAAAGGACCGAAAGGTTTACCGCAGGATGAAGGACCTCCTTTGTTAAACCCAGCTCCTCCGGATCCATCGCAAGAGGACGGTGCAGCATAGGCACCATCCCTCCATCAGCCCGTCGGATATTATACGAAGGAGTGTGCAGTCGAACAAAAGGGACCTCCGATGTTGCCGCCACCGCAGTTGCTGATGGACCACCACCACTGTGGGAGGACCCCACCGCCCGACTCGAACCCGCAAGAGGGAAAGGCAAGGCATCATGAATGCTGGGCGCCATCAACCAGCTCGTCACAAAATCCATATAGTCATACAGCGCAGTCGTATCAGTGTACGAAGCATAGGACTCGCCGATCATCGCCGCGACCCTCTCATCCTCCAGTAAATCTCGCTCCCGCCTCATAGACATAGGAGGATGCGCGGGTGGCACCACCACCTCTTCCGTAGTAATCTGAGGAATCACCCTCTCCCAGAGGTGCCAGGAATGGCTGAACTCATGCGCCAACAAGTGCCTCATCTGCGCGTTCATCCCAGTTATCCCCGTATCCTGAATGGCTGTCCCCCAGGGATAAAAGGTCACCTAAAAATACCCAAGCAGGCATGAGTCAATACAAAATCAGAAGGTGCAAAAACCAAAACTGAAATGGAAAAAGACCTTACCCGACCACTGGTCAGGTCATTCAAGACCTGACGCACCGCCTCCAGGGAAAGAGATCCCTTCGACTGCCGGTTGGCCTTACACCATCGATACAGTCGGCAGAAGTCCCCAACAGTGTCGTCCTTCAAAGCAATCAGTGGGGTGTTGCACCCAATCACCTCATAGAACCACGTCTGAATTCATAAGCAAAAAGGGACGCATAAGGAAAATGCGAATGCATGAAATGAAAATGCGCAAAGTAAAGAATACCTCAAGGAGATATGTGGCTCCAGTAAAAGTCTGTCGGCATCACCGGCTGAATGAATCCAGAGAAGAGTAAAGGGTCGCCAAGGTCAGACTCCCCCAATCATAGAAAGGGATGTTAGAAAACATCCTAAAGTACGACAGAACCCACAAATGGATGACGTCACCGCTCGACGCCACCATGAAACCTCCCAGCACCAACAAGATGAATAACTGGGCCATCTGCCTCACTTGCAGCCCATCCTCCACATCAACCACCCTGCTCAGCAAAACATCCTTCAGCAAGGACAGCCAGATAGAATCCCCAGAGACTATCCTCCTCACATCACCAAGTGCCGCATACACCGCCTCCGGCCTCACCCGTAAGGAGCGATCCACCTCTATCTACTCCCCATCGCAATCCAGCCCCATTAGTTGCTGCACATCTATGGGAGTCACCGTTATCTCCCCGAAGCCAAAATGAAAAGTGTGGGTGGTGTCCCACCACCTCTCCCCCAGAGCACACAAGACTGCTGTCGAACAAGGTGTCTCATCCAGCGCAACTGCCAAACATCCTTAAGCCACGTCGTCCCACGGGCACGCATGTTCTTCAAAGAAATATCCGACTGGAAAAAGGAAAAATTCAGTCAAAAGTCAAGAAAAGAAGAAAAAATCACCCAAAAAGAAAGGAATGCCAAAGGTCAGGTTACTTACATAACCACCGGGAATCACTCTCAAAGAGCGATGACGCGATGGCTCCCGCAGCAAGGTCCGCTCATCCACAACCGGTTCGAATGCATCAAAGGCATTCTCATTCCCCAAAGCAAGAGGCACCCTGTCCCTCCAATCCACATTCGCCCAGTCATCAATGGTCAACCACTCCCGGTGGACAGAGGTGCTCACAAAGGCGGCCATTTCTTGAAGATTGGAACGTTAGAACAATTCGCAGAAAGAAATCGCAAAAGGAGAGAAGGCAAGAAGCTGTGAAAAATAAAGGGGGTTCGCCCCCTTTATATAGGAGGCCAAGCGCCATGCCGATTGGCATAGACCACTGCCATACCAATCGGCACTGTCTCCTCACCTTCCCGAGGCAGCCCAAAAGTCCGTGCCACTGTCGAATGGCACCCCTCATACCATGCCGACCGGCACCCCCTTAAAATTTCGTACAGTAATTCCCAGAAAATACCAGGAATCCTCGAAAAATCCTCAAAAACTTCCTAAAAATCTCAGAAAGGATTTAGAACGTTTTCATCAATAAAATTTCGCACTCCTTCAGGCGACACATCTTTTTCCCCAATAGAACCCTCAAAATCCAAGCGAATGACCTCTCGAGCAATGCGCCCGGACCACCTAATCACCTCCTCAGCTGATTTTACAAAAGGCCTCCCCAGCTATCGGCTACCCGGTACGAAACAATATCTCATGGTATTTTTCCCCAGCGAAATTCAAAAGAATCACTCGCCCCAGGCAATCTCTCCCAAAGGACGATCCAAATATTCCCCAGCTCATTCCTCAGCGGAACTTCAAATCCAATTCTTATTCCCCAGCGCAACCTTCAAATCCAATTCTTTTCCCCAGAGGAACCTCAAATCCAATTCTTATTCCCCAGTGGAACCCTTTTCTTTTCGCGAAGGAAATGCAATCACTCTTGGGTCAGAATTGGCCCCGGTCTTGGATCGTCACCTAAGTTAGGTCAGAATTGACCTCGATCCTCGGTCATCACCACTCTTGGGTCAGAATTGACCCCGGTCTTGGATCGTCACCTAAGTTGGGTCAGAATTAATCTCGGTCCTCGGTCGTCACCACTCTTGGATCAGAATTGACCCCGGTCTCAGATCGTCACCTGAGATAGGTCAGAATTGACCTCGGTCCTCAGTCGTCACCACTATTTGGGTCAGAATTGGCCCCGATCTTGGATCGTCACCTAAGTTAGGTCAGAATTGACCTCGGTCCTCGGTCGTCACCACTCTTGGGTCAGAATTGGCCCCGGTCTTGGATCGTCACCTAAGTTGGGTCAGAATTGAACTCGGTCCTCGGTCGTCACCACTCTTGCGTCAAAATTGACCCCAGTCCTGGATCGTCACCTATCACCACTCTTGGGTCAAAATTGGCCTCGGTCCTGGATCGTCACCTAAGTTGGGTCAGAATTGACCTCGGTCCTCGGTCATCACCACTCTTAGGTTAAAATTGGCCCCGATCTTGGATCGTCACCTAAGTTGGGTCAGAATTGACCTCGGTCCTCGGTCATCACCATTCTTAGGTCAGAATTGGCCCCGATCTTGGATCGTCACCTAAGTTAGGTCAGAATTGACCTCGATCCTCGGTCGTCACCACTTTTGGGTCAGAATTGGCCCCGGTATTGGATCGTCACCTATGTTGGGTCAGAATTGAGCTCGGTCCTCGGTCGTCAACACTCTTGGGTCAGAATTGGCCTCAATCTTGGATCGTCACCTAAGTTAGGTCAGAATTGACCTCGGTCCTCGGTCGTCACCACTCTTGGGTCAGAATTGACCCCGATCTTGGATCTTCACCTGAGTTAGGTTAGAATTGACCTCGATCCTCGGTCGTCACCTTTCTTAGGTCCTCAGAATCGACCTCGACCCTCTAATTTGGTAAATTCCCAGCACACTCCTTAGGTCCTCAGAATCGACCTTGACCCATTAAATTGGTCATCCTCGCTTCCTTAGGTCCTTAGAATTGACCTTGACCCTCTGAATTGGTCATCCTCGCTTCCTTAGGTCCTCATAATCGACCTCGACCCTCTGAATTGGTCACACTCTCTCAGAAGCATTATACAGTGTCTAATCGACGGTTATCATTTGTTTCAAATTCACCCATTGAGGGGCTCTATATACACCTCATTCTATTACCCCCTAACTCTCCTTAGGTCCCTAGTACCTCCACTCATCATTGTAAACCCAGGTCATGTCCCGAGTACTGACCTGAAAGCCATCGGGCACTCCCCGACTCAGTTTGACCCAAAAGTCAAACTCTTGATCTCGATCGAGACTCAATGAATCTTCGAAGGGCACTGAATACCCTTTCCAACGGTCCACCCCGTGCACGATTCTGACTTACCATGAGGACGAACGCGCCGTTTGCGTTCGAAACCTGACCCAGAGGCCACCGGGCACTCCCGGGCTCTGTTTGACCTAGTCAACTATTTATCTCGACTGAGACTGAATGAATCTTTGAAGGGAACTGAATACCCTTTCCAACGGTCCATCCCGTGTGCAATTCCGACTTTCCATGCGGACGAATGATCCGTTAGACTCCGAGAAGCCACCGAGCGCTTCCCGGACCCGGTTGACCAAAGTCAACTCTCCAAACCGGGTCAAACTCTTTGGAATGTCGAATTATATCTCCTAACCTTTCCAATGATATGACCCATGCACGATTCTGACTTACCATGCGGATGAACGATCCATTTGCGTCTGAACGATTTCCCGTCCAGCGGATCGATAAACGCTTCTGAGCCATATTTGACCCAAAGTCAACTCCTGAACTCGAGAGAAGTCCAAGGAATTTCGAAGGTGTCTGAATTACCTTTCCAACGCTATGACCCGTGCGCGATTCTGAGCAACGAATCACCCTCGGCGACCGATTTTTCGAAAAAGCCTGAAATACACTACCAAACGGCAGGTCCCAGAACCTGCCAATCGGAACCTGCCTACCGACAGGCAGGAAGGGATCTATGCCGATCGGTAGCCCCTTGGTCCTATAAAATTAGGCCTTGGCCTCATTTGCAAAGGGAGCCCAGATCTGATAGAAAATCTCTCTCAAAGAATCCTAGAAACCTCTCTCGAAGGCAGCGTGATTTCAACTTCCAAATCCCTTTTGTACTTCCACTTTTCATCATCCATTTCATCAAACTTGGTGAATTAACCACTCTCCATCATCGTCCAAAGTGCAAGGGCTGCTCTCCAACATTCAAGATCAAGCTCAAGGTCTCCAAGAAGGTCCATCTTTCTCATATTTCTCTTCAAATCTTCTTGAATTTGCAATAACTTGTTTTATTACTTAAACACTTTTATTGTCTTATTTCCCATATCCTAACATACTTTTTATCTAGTATTATTGCACATCTCTTATTTTCATATAAATAAAACCCAAAAATAAGAAAAAGAGGATTTGCCCATAAATTCCAAGTGGAATTCTCACACTTTTTCCACACTTTTCTCACAACTAAAACACTTTTTTCTACACACACACACTTACAAATAAGAGATTTCTCCATTTGGATTTATGGGTTAAACCCCACCCCTCATTTTTCATACGAGCTATGTTGACTTTGATGCCTTTATAGGCTACGTAGGCGTCTCGGGGTAAAACCCGAGACTCGAGTTCCTTTCTCACTTTTTCTCTTATTTTCTATCTTCTCTTTATCTCATTTTCCATTATATTCTATATACTTGTTCTTAGTAACGTATTATTCCATATGAATTATCGTTCCCTTATAACGATCAACGTAGGGGTAATCACGTAAATCCTATTTTCTACACTAATCTCACATTCCTACGGATGACTCTCTTTATCTTTTCCATGATACAAGATGAGTATTCCTACCTCCATTCTATATATACACATGCACACATATCACGGGGGGAAATATAAAGGAAAATAGCAAATATTCATGAGAGACCGAAAGGGCGAAATGGGTGCCTAACGCCTTCCCATTTTGTAACTAAGCCGCCGAACCCTTCTTGAATCATTTTGGTTTCGCACGCACCAGTATATCTTTGGATGCCATCCTTCAGGGTAGCTTCCCCTTTTTCTTTTGTCTGTTTTGAGTAAAATAGACTGGCAACTCTAAATCTCTCTACATTTTCACACCTCACCAAATCGACGCCGGCTGAAGAGCTCTCTCGAGAGGGGACAAACGGGACATGAAGGATCCCTTCCTCCCTGCGCGGTGGGGATCGGGGTTGTCCACAGTTTTCATATTCAAAATCAACAATAACATTTTATGTTTCTAGTTCTTTTGAAACAAGACCTTTGGCCTAGTTAATAATCTCACTTGGTGGTTTTCAATCTCAAAAATATTTTCAAAACCCTGAGATTGATTATGATCTTGAACTGTCTTCCGAGAAAGATAACCGTGGATTCTTGGATATTTTGAAAGATCAAATAAGGTTTTTATTCTTAGGAAGAGAGAAGTTGAAAATCACAACATATAGATCTTTTATGTAATTTTCTAGGACTGTTTGTAAAAATAAGCGTGAGTGTGTGCATGCATGTGTTAGATCACCATCACAAAAACTTACACACTATAACACTGAAAGTGTTGGTAATAAGATCTTGAAACAAGAGTCGACGTAAAGACTGGAACAAAGTGGAAGTTAGCAAACTGGGAGAACAACATCAACAATTAGAACTGCAGAAAAGTTATAACACCACTGTGTACATTCCTAAACTTGTATAGGTCTGATTTGTGTGCATGTGTGTTATATAGTTTGTAACTGTTAAATTTTATTGTAGTGGATTTTTTCTTTTTACTCCGTAGAGGTAGTCGTGGATGTTTCCTCAGTTGCGTGAGGTTTTACCACGTTAAAAATCTCTTGTCATTAAGCTTTCTACATCTCCTCACCTCATTCTGATTAGTGTGCTAATTTGAAACTGTTTTAGTTTTGTTTTTCAAAACTTGTTAACAAATCTTGAACTGATCTCGTGCATATTTTTTAAACACATCTTGTGATTAAACTGATTTGATTTCTAGAAAAGAGTTTCTTCAAAAAATAGTTCGGAGTTACTTAAATTGTTTAATCTTGTATTAAACGGCTTTAGTAATACTTTTTCATTAACTACCCTTCATCATCATCCCAGTGTAAGGGTTGCTCTCCAACATTCAAGATGAAGCTCAAGATCTTCAAGAAGGTCCAATTTTCTCAATTCTCTCCTTAAATTCGCATAAATTCGCATTAACTTGTCTTATTACTTAGCATTTTTATTCTCTCATCTCACATATCCTAATATACTTTTTATTTAGTATTATTGCGCATCTCTTATTTTCATTTACCCAAAAAATAAGAAAAAGAGGGTTTGCTCAAAAATTCCAACGGGAATTCTCACACTTTTTTTACACTTTTCTCACATCTAAAACACTTTTTTTCACACACACATACACATAAGATAAGTACCCAATTGGATTTATGGGACAAACCCCACCCCTCGATTTGCATGCGAACTACGTGGACTTTGATTCCTCTATAGGCTACGTAGGCGTCTCGGGATAAAACCCAAGACTCGAGTCCCATTTCTTACTTTTTCTCTCATTTTCTATTTTCTCTAAATTAAATTCTCTTATATTCTATATATTTGTTCTTAGTGGCGTATTATTTCATGTGCGTTATCATTCCATTATAACGATCAACGCAAGGATAATCGCGTAAATCTTATTTTCTAACATTATTTTTAGGATCATTCCTACGGATGACTCGCGTTATCTCTTCCATGATACATGTAGATGATTCCTATCTCCACTATGTATACACATACACACATATCACAGGGAAATAAAGGAAAATAGCCAAAAACCCATGAGAGACCGTAAGGGCGGAATGGGTGCCTGACACCTTCCCATTTTGTAACTTAGCCTCCGGAGCCTTTTCGAATCATACTGGTTTCATATGTATCAGTATGTCTTTTGATGTTGTCCTTCGGTAAGGTTATCTTTTCTTTTGCCTATTTTTAGTAAAATAGATCGGTGACTCTATCTCTCTACATTTTTCACCTCATCAACGAGCCGGTCGAAGCGCTCCCGAGAGGGATGCGCGGGACCTAAGATTCTCCTCTCTCACTCGCCGCGAGGATCGAGGGATGGCCACAACTAATAATAAAAAAATTGAATATTAGTATGTGTGATCTAATGAAGTAAAATGTTAAAGTAAGAATTAAGTAACTCGCGTAAAAATAAGGGAATTTAAAGAGAAAGTGAGAAATTGGATCTCCTTTATGAGCACTTGGGATTGATATTGAGTGTTGAGATGTTGATATTGTAATAGGATGGAGGTGGTGTGAAGAGGGGGAAGGGAATTTGCCAAATGTTGTAAGAAAAGGATGGAAATGGGATTTTTAAGATGGTAAGAACTCTAACTTTGAGATAATGTTGCTTAGATCACTGAAGGGAATGTTTTTCCAGGTCCCTTTCGAAGTGAGACCGTGCACCTTTTTATCAGTTGAAGGGGGAGATGATACGCATGGGTCAAGACCGGCCTATCTTCATGGCACCTCAGACACACCACCGATAGGTAGGTTTCTGAGAGTGCCATTTACCAGTCTGTTGACAGATTTCTAAAAAAAATGGTCGTTAAATGAAAACTGTAAGTCAGAATCGTGCGTTGGATGGACCATTGGAAAGGGTATTCAGAGCCCTTTAAGAAACCATTGAGACACTCTTGGGTCCGAGAGTTAACCAGTGCTTAAACGGGTGTCAAACATTCCCGTTGGTTTTTTGGACAGGAAATTCTTAGAGGGAAATGGATCGTTCGTTCGAACCTTAAGACTGATTCACGCATGGAACGAATTGTTGGAAAGGGTATTCAAGGCCCTTTGATGTTTCATTGAGCTTGTTCAGTTTGGAGAGTTGGCTGAGGTCAAACGCGGCTCATAAGCGCCTGGTGGCTTCAGAGTAAAATGGGTCGTTCATCCGTATTGTAAGGCTATTTTTGCCAAGTAGATAATTCTAATTCTACATAATTTATAAAAATAACTTTTAAGTATAAGCAAAATCAATTGAATAAATTGATGGAAAAGAATGTGAGATTTGTAGTAACAACAATCCAAATTAATAAGTATAAATAATCAATATAAAGATATAGCTACAATTTAGAAATATCAAGTTTAGAATGGTTAAAGTTGCAAATGGTTTCTAAAACAAGATTACCCATAATTATCTGATAAAAAGGCTTGTGGTTAATAGGAATACATATAACAAATTATCCAAAACTTTTGGAGATAAAGTAACAATAATCACAATAACATTGTCGAGCCCAAACTCATAAGAGCGACATCCATATGGTAAGCAAAACTAGGTACTCAATACCCTGAGTCCTAGAGGCCAAATAACACTGTCATGGGTAGAACAATAGTTTAATCCCTAGTTATAATGTATGTTATATAAAAATGGGTTCAATGAAATCAGATTAAATTGAAATCATTTGTTCAAAATCAACATAGGAAATTCAAAAATCGAAACAAGTTTAATGTATTCTGAACTACACAAATGAGTTCAAAAATAAGAATAAGATATTTGGGGCTATCACATAGTGATATCAATAATTGGCATAATCAAGGATTTGACTTTAGGGTTTGAAACTTTTACCATCGAGTAAATCATGTATAGAAAACCATTTTAACAGATTCAAAATCCAAGCTTCCTATTTTTTCATGAGGAATCTAAACATATAACTTTTAGGGATTGAGGTTATTTGTATCCCCATATCTAGTTTCTGTAAAAGGTTGAAAAATTTGTCTTGATCTTTGTGGTTTTCTTGGTAAATTCGAACTACGGCATACACATTGTTTTGTTTATGGCTGAATTTAGAACATAAAGTTTTTGATTTGAAGTTTTAATTCATAATTTAGAAGAAGAATTTTAACTCTTAAATTTTTCAAGTTGTAAAAAAATATTTGTGATTTCGGGTATCTAAACAATATTATATTAGAATTTTGTTATTGGACCTAGGTTTATGAGAACCAAAGATACACTTTCCCACCTTGAAACTGGTTCAAGGTCAGGAACACATAATCCACCATGGAGGCTTAAGCACCAATGGAGTTTTCTGTTATTTGTTCAAGTTCAATGCCGAACTAACGTGAATTCTTACATGTAAAAGCAAAAAATAATCATAAGTTAGTGTAGAAACATAATGGAATAAAAAAACTAAGTTTGATACATAGAATGTTAAGATATCAAAACATCCAATTTTTCAGCTGTATTTTTAATGGTAAATATGTACATTTTTACAGTGGTGATAAGGGACTTTTATAGGGTTGAAGATGGGGAGTTTATTGGTAGTTTGAGAGGTGGATATCCATGTGCTAAGGTTTAGGTGGCTACCTAGGTTTCTTACAAATTAGGAGGGGGGTGAAATAATTTTTATTCAAGTGTTTGGTCCCTTGGTAGTTTAGGTTTAAGAATTTAGTTCTTTTCCAATATTTTTTAATGTTTTAGGGGATAAAATGAAATTTTACAAACTTGTAAAGGTATATCAGGATACTTGTAGTAATTTTTTATCTTTATAGGTTGTGTGTATAAATAAGTTTGGGTTTGGGATTGATTTATAGATTTAAACAAGGTTTTGAAATTTTTAGGATCATTTTTGGAATTATTATAACTTAACGGTCATCTAGGTAATTTATGGTTTCCTTTGTATAAAGTTGGGTAATAAATAAATCTATTACTTTTAATCGTCCGCGTATTGGTATAGGATATTTCTTATTTGTTATCGATGAGTAGTCGTGGAGTCATGGTTCCTGTATATAACTAAACTAGTGATATCATAGTCTATTTGTATGTTCGGGTTGTTACATCGCATATGGGGTGGGGGGCAGGAGTGGGGCGGTATGATCATGGGATAGGGTTCTGTAAACATATTGGTAAGGAGTGGGGGGGTTCTCTAGGCACACGGACTTTAATTAGGAGAAGAATGGATCTATTCAGGATGAGTTTCTCAGGATCTTCAGCTTGGGGGAGGGGGGGACAATGATGGCTTGCAAGCATATAAAATGTGTGTTATCGGTGGTCAAGAGATGTGGAACCCTCATTTCAAAATAAGTTTATGGTATTGGGAACTCAAGGAGGTTGATCCCTTTTTTGACTGGTTGGATTCGGCTCCCCGTTCATCGAGAGGGGACGATTTCTTGAGATTGATGGAGGGTGGTTTAAGGGTGTTTACAATGAGAGGATACTATTCCATGTTAAGTGGTTCTGGAAACCACAAAGCTTATTTTCCCTGGAAGTAAATATGGAAGGTCAAGGAGTCGCCTAAGTTTAGGTTCTTTGTGTGGACCACAAGGAAACATGTCATCTTGATGACAAAGGGTTTGATGAAGAGAAGGCGGTTAATGGTGAGCCATTTCTATCGCTACGAGGAGGAAGAGAAGACCAATCATATCCTCTTGCACTGCAGGGTGATGAGAGGCATGTGGCATGTGTTCCTAACCCTTATTAGGACCGTATGGGACATGCCTGAGATGGTAAGGACGTTATTAGAGGTTTGACACCCTCCTAGGGGATGGACGGGTGACATCAAAGTGTGTTGGTTGATCCCACAATGTATCTTTTGGACTTTTTGGCAAGAGAGGAATGCGAGATGTTTTGAAGGTATTAATATTGCACCCTCTAGAATTCTATATATGTTTTTTAGTACCCTTCCTATTTGGTATAAGGAGAGATGTGTAGTTTTTGCTCAGGTTTTTTAGAGTTTTTAGAGGATCTTTACACAGTTTTGTATAATCAGGTTATCCTGATGGAGGCTTTTAGTACTTTGGACCAGTTTTGTAGGTTGTTTTGTATACATCCTATATACAAGTTCCACTCCCTTAGCGGTTGGTTTATGATATATTCATTTATAAAAAAAAAATGTATGGATATAAAGGTAGATGGACAATAAAGGTTAAGGTTGGCTTCTTTTACCAAATCAAGGCCTTGGAGATATAAATTTTTTAATTACTTTTAGGAAATGGAAGGATTCCCGCTACTGCTCTCTTTGATTGTGTATCTTTGAATTTCTTATCTATTAAAGTCTACCCTATAGTTATACTTGGATTCATTAATCTTTAAATGATCAAACTTAAGGTATTTTAAAAAATTATTAGGTAATTTTTTTCCCAACTATAACCAAAATATTTTTGGAATTTTTACCAATTGGTCATATTTTTCAAGTATGTAGTCATATAGGTCTTACAAAAAAAATTGGTCCAACAGGTTGCATGAAAAAAACTTTTGCTCCGATTATAAAAAAAGTATTGAATATTTACATGTTTGAATAACGCCAATTGAGGAAAATTTGTTTTGATAGGATCAATGAGTAGATGTTTTATGTATTTCCAATCTAATATGATCTAATAAATTGTGGGGGTTCCGTACCTCTTCCTAAAAAAAGATGTTTTATGTAAACAGTATCTATTTGTCAAGCCCCTAACTTTTAATAGGTGCAAAACCACAAGAATTTATGGTGAAAAAATATTTTATACTTTTGTACACTACTAGGGCCAGTCTATAACCGTATAGTAATAAAGAAGATAAGTGAAGGATTATCCTATAACCATAAATCAATGAATCTAAACTACTAGGGCTAGCCTAGTGGCTAGACTCTAACCATCATATAAGAGGTTGAGGGGTTTGATTCCCCCATTCCCTATATATATATAAGTGGTCTACCTTATCCCCATGGATCCACCATTGAAATAACTGGTTTCTCATGCCTCCTTCTTTGGATCTTTTAATTCCATATTCATAGTTATTTGGTCCCAAACTGAAGAAGGAACATCTCCACCCTCAAAAATATGGTCTAAATATTCTTCTTTAGGCTCTATGCAGCAACAACATTTGGAAGGACCTCTAAAACCAATATTTTTAATCTTATCATCTGTAGGAAGAAGATTGTTCAATAGCTTCCACATGAACACAAACATCTTGATGGGAAGATGTTTATGCCAGATAAATTTTGCACTGAATCTTGTACGGCTAAACTTTCTACAAATATTCCAAGCAGAGGTGATTGAGAAGTTCCCTGTGCTTGTAGAGTATCAGGAGCATTAGGCATAATTTCTTTGAATTACATCACTTGATTAGTCACAGTTGAACAGAACACCTATTGAAGCTTCTCCTTACTCCATATTTGTTCTTGATTCCAGAAATTCTCTACCTGACCTGCTACTAACTCAGTTGTTGACTTGCATTCAGAAACACCCCAGTTATCCTTGACTATATTGATATTCCCCTATCCAATAGTTCACATCATGTGCTCTTCAACTTTGTCCCTTACAGAACACATACGATTCCAAGTCTGAGATGAACATCTAATAGAAGTTGAACAAGGATGATGTTTTCTACAATAAGATGCCATCATAAATTGAGCCCAAATAGAATATTGTTGTCTAAAATCCACCACAACTTCATACTAAGAGAAGAATTCACATCATTTATATGCATGAAACCCAAACCACCTTCATTTACTGGCTTTGCAAATTTTTTCCAACCACACCAGTGATGCCTATGCTCCCCAAAACTATTACTCCAAAAGAAATTTTCTATAAGAGAAGATATTCTGTTGAGAATGGCTTTAGGGGGATTTAAGGTAAAAGGATGAGAATCTATGAAATGCTCCTATTTCAAATTGATGCATATCACATTATTGTGAAATGATCCAATTTTAGATTTACACATGAGCTCAAATGGGTCGATTAATGAATCATTTCATTAACAAAATCAAACACAATTAATGGGACAATTTGTAAATCGAGCAATTTAAACTTTTTGGGCAACCAAACATGGACTCAATCAATTATAGAAAAATAATTAAAACGGTCAATTTTATTTAATTTACCTTAAAGAGATAATGAGGAGGACCAACAGGCGTAATGGATTCTAAAAAGAATTCAAGTTTACAAGATGAGTATACAACTTACTCTAGTACAGGCAAAATGACAGGTTTATCCTTTATAGAAGATGTACCAAGATTTTCTTCATTTTGTTGACTACAAGAATATATAACAATCACTAAGAGTATATTTAACACGTCATTAGATACTTAACAACATAGTCAAACAAAAGTAATAAAATCATAAACATTAACACCAAATTTGAAAACTTCCTAAAACCAAATATTATACTAAATAAGCTTCTTTCGTTATCTCCACATAATCACAATCATGGGCTACCCTATTGCAAGAGAGAGAGAGAGAGAGAGAGAGAGGCGCTTGAAGGTTTTTTCTTACAGTTTACAACCTCGAAACTTATTTTCTCAAATCCTTTTCTTTTTATTTCATTATAGGCTATAAAGACAAAATGTGTTACTCCACTTTTTCAAGAACTTAACTCCACCAAAAACAACATTTACCATTGTTTGTGGAAAATAATGACACAATTTAAATAACCCCCATTTTCAACATTGTTAACAATGTAATATGTTATGCATACACATATCCAAAACATGGGAAAAATTGATACGAATTGTGAATGGTATCATCCACTCACATTTAACCCTTCTAAACAACATATTACTTATGACAATTATTTATCCTTGAAGTGGAAAAATAACATTAGATCAACAAAGTAAATGCTATTTAGCTAGCGCTTCAAAATCGTAATAAAAAAGAAAACAACACTCGAACAAATTAAACATATAGAATAATGTTACCATCCAACCACTACCCTACCAGTCTCACGACTTATAAAGAATGCCTTAGACTAACCATATTTTTTGACTTGATCAACATTTATTAAAAAAAGTAAATAGAAATAGACACTGCAAACTAAGGGAAAAGAAATTAACTTACCAATTTAGGGGACCAGAGAGATTTATTAACTATAAAAAAATCGTCAACATTACAAAAAAGCCAACAATTACTTAGTCTACTAAAAAATATATGGAAGAAAAAAAAATGTTTCAAATTTCATTCAAAGATTTATAATTATAAGATCTCCGATAGAGATCACAGAAAATTTAGAAATGAGAGTAAAGGATAGTGGCAGATCAGGAGATACTAACAATGGCATTTTTGACATTGAAATCGACTAGCTCAAGCTAGGTCTACTGTCAGCAACATGAAGAGGGGAATTTTTATGGATTCTCATTTAGGAGCATGAGTGAAGAGAGGGAACTTTTAGGGCATCAAATTTTTTAGTGTGTTATAAAAATTGCTCCACTTTTTTATTTTCACTTTTAAAATTATCAAGTAGCATATATATTGGATTGATAACCGCATATTATTGTAAGAAATAGTAAAAGGAGAATACTATTAGTAATCAACAAATTAGTCTGTTACGAAAAGGACATTTTGGCGTAGTGAATTATAAATTAACAGAAATTCATTAATTATGTCTTTATCACCAAAGGTACTACTCATAAAGCTAAAGGTACGACCCTACTTAGCACATGCATTTTCAACACTAATTAATTCTTAATTATTTAATATATCATCACATTAACATGGATTTAAGATCAAATCTCAATTCTTAATATACAAGTCTATTAATCAAGGGTTCATTTTCCAATTTCATTTATTGACTAGGGTGAAATCCTAATATATAACATGAGAGGCTAACTAAATTCACCTCAAAAAGATAATACAATTATGGATTTTAAAACCCTAAGGGTTTCTAATATAATTTAAGATTAGTATTAGGATTTAAGTTAAATTATCAAGTGTATACATAAAAGGAGAGGAGTAGTTTACTAACTTACCTCAAAGATGAACCAAAAATTTAATTTGAAATGAAGAGATAATGTATTGAAATGTTAGGCTTTAATACTTCTTGAAAACCAATTAAAAAACTTGAATTCATTGCTTTGAAAATCACTTTTGAATCTCCACTTGAAGAATCCTTAAGGTGTTTGTGATTTGATTAATGGATAATGATTGTGAATAAGAAAACTTAAACTGAGGGTGGATGAGTGAAAATGAGACTTTAAGCATCTGGGTATTAATACAACATCCTAACCTATTTGCCCCCACAATTAGGTGGTGTCCTAGCGACGGGAAACCCATGTTCATGGCTTCCTACTGCTGTAGTCGTGGCTTACATTGAGGCTTGTACTACCACAACTGCGACTAATGGCACATATCCCAAATTTATTTGGAGACTACATTTCTATTAAAATTAAACTTTACAAAACCCTTATTGTTTCTCAAAAAATGCATAAATACCATTCTACCCTCAAGCCTTTCCAAAATCCCCCATGTGTCTAAATTCAAATTCTAACTTATAATATTGCCATCTTTACCCCAAGTTTAATCATAATAAAACTTAAGGCCATAAAACCTTAATAATTAACCAACTCAATTATATAATTTCAATTAACTTCATTTCAACTTTAAATTATATGATTAATCATAACTGCTATTTAATTAACTAAATTACTTTAAATTAACTAATTATTTTTTCTTCTTAAAAATACTAGGTATTATAGGAAAGTTGGTGAATGACATCTGGGGTCTTTGCAAATGTTTTCTCAAACATAAGGCAACTCTAAATTCAAGCTTCCTCCAATATTTCCTTCTCAAATGCCTCCTCCAACATTCCCTTATCAAGCATCTTCACCTAATACACCCTTTTGTTGAGCATCAAAATATTCCTAGCACGACGACTATGTCGAGGACTATTATATAAAGAACTTGAGAAATACATGTTTATTAAGCATTGTGATGATACATAATATCATCCAGAGATAGATTCAACTTAGTTTATGGGTTTATATAACAATGGTAAAGTGAAATAACACATCAATAAGCAAATGAAAAGACCTAAAGGGTCACTAGTAAGGACCAAAGGGTACTTGCTAATGCGTATTATGTTATTTAAAAATTCTCCAACTCTTTTTAAATCTTTGATACAAAATGTATTATAAATTTTAAGTGAGAAAACACTCATGCACACTAGTAAGTAAAAGGTGGTGATGCTAGCTATAAAGAATAATTTTCTTTAAGAATGAGATGAGGAAAAGTAGAGTGTGGCACAATATTTGTTCTCGAGGAACCCACTGTATGGGTAAACCCCATGTCCCTAGTCCCGGGACAACACACACACCCAAGTCCACTATTACCGATTAAGAGTTACAGATTACAGTCCTCCAAGTCCACAATGAATTAAAATAAGCAAATACAAACCCGTATAATCAAACCTAGTCTAAAATAATCCAACTTGACTGAAAACCAATTAACCCAATAACACCCAGGTAATAGTGACTATCACTCAGTCACAACACACGCAACACTAATACTAGTGTTTAGATAAAGAATTCAGCAATCCAATGTAAATGAAATAGTTAGGCCAATACAATACCAGTAAACCCAAACACAAACTAAACAACCCACAATACTAAATCTAACTAAACAATCCAGGCAGTGAAAGCGTGAGACACACACACAACTACACACTCAAACCCGAGACCCCGTGTAGATGTGCAAAAAAAATTTAATAATAAAGTTTGTTTTAAATCAAAACAACAAAATAATCGTGTTTATAAAAATAGACCAAACACACACCCAGTTAATTCTATTTTAATTGACAAGAAAAATTTCCAATCAGTGACTAAGTAAAAGGTAAGACAATATTGAGTTAATCAATACTAAAATAATGATTAATTATTAAGCCCCAAGACACAAGTAAAGTCTTCATTAATGATTAATATTCAAGCAAAGATTAATTCTAAAAATAATTTACTTGATGCAAATGACCGCAAATAAAATAGAAAATAAAATTCTAACAATTGTGTCACTCAACTAAAATAAAAATTAACTTAACACCAAATAGAATATGAATCAATTTAAATCAGTGTTAGGTTAAAATTTTAAGTCCAAGTAAAATGAGCAAAAGATAAATATGTGTAGCACTTAGCTCATAAAAAATATGACTTAATTAAAGTTACCACGAGATAGATACTAGTAAATTAGTTAAGTCCAAATTTCAAATTTCTGTAGCACAAAAAATAATTCCAAAGATTTAAATTCCAAATTTTAGTTCAAACCAATATTATAACTAGGTAATAAAAAGTGTATGAGTCAAATGGTCAAATCCGAGTCAAATGAGTACGAAATAAAGAGTATAGCACTCGACTCACTAAAATAGGATGAGTTTCACTAAAATAAAATTTAAACAAATAAAGATTATGATTTAAAGTGTTCACACTAATTAAACCCAGCTAAATATAATGAACACACATTAGTTCAACTTAGAGGGTGTAACAAGTTATAGGCACAAACCAAAATCCTTAATCCCATATAGATCAAATCAAATTTTAATATAAAATATGTGTGACATAAAAAAAACTTAAGTACAATAGACAAGTGTACACACAAAATGAGTTGGTTAAAAATAAGAGTCCAATCAACAAACTCCCAACACCCAAAATCAAACTAAGATCTAAATAGTGTCCAAAAAAAATTTTAGTCCAAAAAAATATCTCAATACAAGCAGTTGATAAAATGGTACACAATGTTTGTTAAAAAAATGACAACACTAAAAAGTGTAAAAAGCTTAAACAAATCTAAACAAGAATGGGATTTTAAAACAACTAACATAACATTAAAGTACTTAACACAAAAAAACTATAGTTTTGTTCTTTAAACAAAACACAAAAAAAATTCAAAAAGTTTTTTGATCTTAATAGCACAAAACCAAGATAATATAAGAGTATGTGCAAATGAATAAATATATATATATATATATATATATATATATATATATATATATATGTAATAACCCTTACTTTTGAGAAATTTATTTTATATTAATTTACTGTGTGAAGTAATTACATAAAATAATGAATGGTGGAGTAAATATCAAGTAAGTAAGTTATTAAAGAATATTTACAAGATTATTGCAGATTTACTGTTATGTGTATGTAAATATCAACATGTTACGTTTTATAGTGTCGTCTGCTTTAAACGACATTTATGGTATAAATGTAGCCGGGAGTTGAAATGATTTAAATATTTTCGGATGCTAATTTAGAGGGGCGTAGTTAGTCCTGAAATATGTGAGATAGTCAAAATAAGTGCCATATTGTATTTTTGGGTTTCGGGCACTTTTGACTGGTTATGACTTAATTGTGTACTTATGAGTCACATTAATGAGGTATTAACAATTTAAGATGGGAATTAAGCATAGAGGCACGTTTAAGTCTTGCACCTCATTTTATTTTCTTAAATGTATTTCTAAACCTAGAGAGAAAGGGAGAAGAAGAGAATTGTAGAGAAAAGGAAGAGATTGAAGATTGAGGCTTGGGATTGTTGCTACCATAAGGAAATCTGAGATTTCAACCTCAAGGCAAGTTTCTTACTTGCTAATATATGATTTGAGATGAATAAATTGTATTGATAGTTATGTATTAGTATCAATTGAACAAATGGGGAATTTAAGGATTTTGTGGTGTTTGAGCACCCTAATCATAGATTAAATAGATGTTGTGTGGAGAATAGGAGTTAGTATTAATGTAGAATGGTTTTGGATAGCTTAATGGTGGTTGATGTGTGTAGAAATGGAGGAGAAATGAAATTTGGGAAAACTAGGGCTCATAACTCGTAGCCCCATTCTTGGCAAATTAGCGAGGGCGAATCGATTCACCCTTTTTGCGAATCGATTCGCAAAGGGGTAGGCTACACGTCTGGGAACCCGAATCAATTCAGGTTAAGGCCGAATCGATTCGGCTGGAGGCAGAATTTTGGTTTCTCCATCCAAATCGATTCTCTTTTGGGCGAATCCATTCGCTGCTTGGGGCGAATCGATTCGGCCCTAGGGCGAATCGATTCGAAATCCTGCTGTTTTGAGTTATTTTTCTAACTCAATTTTTACCTTTTTCTTTTAGTCTTAGGACTTAGGAACCTTCTCTTATGAAGTAAACTTAGTGTACTAGAGTCCTACATTAGTGCGGTAACTACCCTAGGTTAGAAGGGGATAGTTGGGGCTTATTCTAGGGATTAGTCAATAGATGATTAGGTATTTCTTTCCCTTAACAAGTTAATGTGATATTTCGAGATGTAGAATTAAACAATGGAGGAACTTTCGACACGTTATTGGAATATACTAGAGTTGGTGGTTTATAGTAATACCATAAATTCTTGGAGAATGAATTAGGGGTGTATAAATCATTGAGGTTATAATGATGGTATAAATTACGGATGGCTCCGGAGAAAATGTGATATATATATTAAAATGGGAATAAAATTGTAAATGATAATTTACATAAACACACCTCTATAAATGCTATCATCAGGGAAGTACGTGCATGAGGTGAAGTCCCCTAGCTAGTGAATGCAGGGTGAATATAGTCCTCGACCATAGGGCCGGATATTATGTGTTGTGTATTTATTGTTCGAAGTGTGATAATTCCGAGTGTGGTTATGACTCACTGTCGAAGGTATATGGCCACTTCCCGACGTTGCGTTGTAGGATGCCGAGGTTGTATTGTTTGATAGGCCCTGGAAGATGATAGCTATTTAGGGGCGCGTCCAGTGGGGAAACTCGGAAGGACGATCTTAGAATCGTTATATATGGTTGAATATAAGTATTCTTATTCAAGTGGGACTTGATATATCAGAAGTGATCTAAAAAGTAAATAACTTTGAATACGTTTCCTAATGATATTTGGGAACGGTGCTATGAAACTGTGTATAAAGGATTGTGATTCTTAGTTAATAAAAATTATTCTCCTCTTGCATAATTGAATTAAAACTTATGGTCATGATAATTGTTTTAGTTTATACTCTAAAATTGAGTAGATAGATTCTAGATTCTTATCATTATCAATCATGATTAACTGTTCATAACTGTCATACTCTTTATTCATCAGGTGATCATATAAAATCGGGCCCTGACCCGTTCATATTTCATTTTGTGCATGAATCTTTTATTCGCTCAGGTGCTCCGCCGCAAGGACGCTCGTATTGACTTCCCCACTCCGGTGTCTTGGAGCTGCAACACTTTGCTGATGTTGCGAGATATTTTGTTATAGACGCCTACATTTTTGTATTCTAGTTATGATCGGGCTATTTATTCGGGCGTGTGGACCAAGCTTTTGTACTTGCCTACTCTAATGTATTATGTAACTTAATTTAATTGTTGAAAATACGTTGTAAGAGACTGTTAACCGACATCTTATTCGGTTATTGTATTATATACGTACTGTTTAGTTTTATTATTATAGATTTTATCCACCTCATTTTCAAATTGGGTTGTTTAAATGCTTTCTTTAACTTATAAAATAAAATTTTGGCAACCCGTTTTCTGAAATATTGGGTGGTTATCCCATATACTTATTATATTATTGTGATGCTGAGAATGTTCCATCTATGATTCATGTTATTATCGGACTATCGTGCTGGCCATCTCTTATTTTGATAAGCGAGTTGTCAAAGATGGTATCAGAGCATCAGGTTCTAGGGTCTTTAGGATCTATGCAGACTTGTCACGTTCTACCGTAGCATTCTTTGATATAGAGCTTAATGTTAGGACTGTTTTGTTGCCTATGTGTGCGATCTTCTACAAAATAGATTGTTCTAAATAGTATTCTAATTCTATTGTTTCTTTATATCAGATGTCGCCTAAGAGAGGTCGCCCAACTAGAAGAAATAGAGTTGTAGAAGAGGAGGTAGGTCCTCCACCGCCACAGCAAGGAACTATAAATGATGCTGAGGTAGCAAATATTGTGGTCAACGCTGCGATGACTGCTGTAGTTCAGCAATTTCCACAAGTCCAACAACCATGAGCTCAGAAGGTACAAGCTCCTGTAGGACCTTCTACGTGGCAAGGGGTCAGAGAATCCTTTTTGAAGGGCCATCCCCCAGAATTTCAAGGTGGTTCTGACGTCATAGTAGCTAATCAGTGGAAAAAGGATATGCAGCGCCATCTTTGCATGGTGGAGTGTAGTGAGGAAAGAAAACAAACCCTTGCAACTTTTAAATTAGTTGGAGCCGCATTACATCGGTGGGAGTCGATGACTACGCCAGAGCAGAGAGATACTATGACTATCAATGATTTTTGGGTTCTGTTTGATCGGAAGTATTTTCCTCCCGCAGTTCAAAGGGAGATGAGGAGAATACTTCAAGATGTAGTCCAAGGCGAACGCTCTGTTGTGGAGTATGAGGAGGAATTTACTCGGTTAGCTAGTTTTGTGCCGGATGAAGTGACTCTGGAGGAGAGGAGGATATCCAAATTTATTGGAGGTTTACAATGGAGGATACGACAACATTTGTTGAGAAATCCATCTTTACAGACTTTTGGGGATGTGATGAACGCGGCGTTACTCCATTGTCAAGAACATCGGTTGTATGTCCAAGGTAGTAAGAAGGCTTCAGTTTTGGGGTAAGCGTGTAAACCCGTAGGCAATGGGGCAGGAGGAGGAGCACTACCCTCGTCCCAATCTTCGGGAAATAAACAAAAAGAAAGGGACACCCAGTAAGGGGACTTGTCTAAGAGGCAGCGTTTTGGTGGATTTAATGTTGGTGGCAGTAATAATAAGCACGGTTAACGTGCCGAACAATAAGCAGGTCGGGGTGGTAATGGGGGTAGAGGCCATCCAGGCCAAAGCTTTGGGCAGTTTAGAAATAACCGGGGCCGAAATCAGGAGAATATGATGGGTTGATGCTTTCAATGTGGAGAGTCGGGTCATCATAAGAAGGCGTGTCCTCAGTTGACTGGGAGACTGCTTCCTCGGTTTCCACAGCATCCACAGGCACAGGTACCACCACAAGTGCCTAATCCAGTTGTCCCTCCACAATAGGGACACCTACTGTATGGTCGTGTTTACCACATTCAGGATGCTATGCTTCCTCCGGCCCCGCCAGCGCCGCCATCTATTGAGGGTAATTTTCTCATTCAGGGGCATATGGGTTGTGTATTTTTTTGATACGGGTGCAACACACTCGTTTATTTCTAGAAGTTTTGCTCAATTTATGGAGTTAATTAAATTTCCAGAAAGTACCTTCACTAGTGTTGAATTTTCTATGGGTGATGGTTCACTCATTTTCTTTGTTTGTAAACGAGTAAAAATAAACCTTGGTAATTTGGGTTTTGAGGCCGATTTACTTGTCCTTGATATGGTCGGGTATGATGTAATCCTGGGTATGGATTGGCTAGTGAAGTATCGTGCGATAGTTAATTGCTATGGGAAAAGAATAGTTTTTGCCATTCCGGGGCAACAGATGTTTTTAGTGGCTATGCCTCGTTCGGAGGGAGGATCTAGCACTTTCTTGTATTGTATCACGGAGGAGACTTCTCGGGAAGTAGTCGTTTCCTTAGATTCGATTCCGGTTGTTAGATATTTCCAAGATGTTTTTCGGGAAATATCGGGTTTACCTCCAAGTAGGGAAATTGAGTTCGTAATTGATTTAGCTCCGGGAACACGACCGATTGCTAGATCCCCGTACCGTATGGCTCCTATTAAGATGAGGGAGTTAAGGGATAAGATTCAGAAGTTGTTAGAACAAGGGTTTATTAGGCGAAGTACGTCGCCTTGGGGTGCTCCGGTGTTATTTGTGAAGAAAAGAAACGGTTCTCTCTGGTTGTGTGTTGACTATAGAGAGTTGAATAAAGTCACCAATCGAAATAAATACCCATTACCTCAAATTGATGATTTGTTTGATCAACTTAGGGGAGCGTCGTACTTCTATAAAATAGATTTGAGGACGGGGTATCATCAGTTGAGGATACGAGAGCAAGATGTGTCCAAAATCGCTTTTCTAACTAGATATGGGTCCTATGAATTTCTAGTAATGCCTTTCGGGCTAACCAACACCCCTGCAGTGCTTATGGACCTTATGAATAGAGTGTTTCGAGACTTCCTGGACCAGTTTATTATCGTGCTAATTGATGACATCCTAGTGTATTCTCAAACAGAAGCCGATCATGCTACTCATTTACGGGTGGTCCTGCAGACATTGAGGGATCATCAATTGTATACCAAGTTTGAGAAGTGCGGTTTTTGGTTGCAGGAAGTACAATTTTTGGGTCACATTGTGACAGCCCAGGGTATTTCAGTAGACCCAAGTAAAGTTATTACGGTGAGGGAATGGGGTCAGCCCACGACACCTACCGAGATTCGCAGTTTTTAGGGTTTGGCTGGCTATTACTGCTGATTTATCAAGGGTTTTTCTAAAATTGCTAGCCGTTTGATAAATTTAACCCGAAAAGGGATGAGGTTTGTTTCGGATGATTCTTGTCAATTAGCTTTTGATGAGCTGAAAGATAAATTGACCTCTACGCCAGTCCTTGCGTTACCAATGCCAGGATTGGAATATTTGGTCTTTACCGACGCATCTCTGCAAGGGTTGGGAGGTGTACTACAACAAGAGCAGCGGGCTATTGCTTATGCTTCTCGCAAGTAGAAGCCCCACGAAAAGAATTATTCAGTGCATGATTTGGAACTTGCCGCATTAGTTTTTGCCTTGAAGGTTTGGAGGCATTATCTCCTAGGGGAGAAATTTAGTCTTTTCACGGACCACAAATCATTGCAATATTTGTTTTCATAGAAAGATTTAAATATGCGATAACTCCGGTGGTTAGAGTTTATGAAAGACTACCAATTTGATATTCACTATCACCCGGGTAAGGTGAATGTGGTGGCGGATGCGTTAAGTCGGAAACCCGAAGGGGAATTAGCCAAGGTATGGAAGGCAAAATGGAAGGAGATTAGCCAACAGGATGAGGTTGCTAGGGCGTTTATATCAATGTTGACTATCACGCCTACGATAGTGACAAGAGTGGTTGAAGCCCAAAGAAGGGACAAAAGATGTCAGGACCGTATACGCCAATTGTTGATCGAGGGAGCACAATCCTACTCTATAAGATCTGAGGGTGGGGTACATTTCCACGAGAGACTCATTGTCCTGGACGAAGGCGATTTAAGACGGGCCTTGATAAAAGAATCTCATGGATCTAAGTTTACAGTACATCCTGGTGGGGACAAAATGTACCAAGACATGCGCCGTCAGTATTGGTGGCCAGGCATGAAACGGGACATTTCTGAATTTGTTTCCCAATGTATTACTTGTCAATTGGTGAAAGTAGATCATCAAAGACCAACGGGTTTGTTACAACCATTAGAAATCCCGGTATGGAAGTGGGAAAGTATCTTGATGGACTTTGTCATGGGATTACCAATGTCGCAAGCGGTCATGATTCCATTTGGGTTATTGTTGATCGTTTAACTAAGTCGGCACATTTCCTACCCGTACGCACAGATTACAATATTGCTCGTTATGCTCGGCTATTTATTGCGGAGGTTGTTAGACTTCACGGGGTGCCCACAAATATAGTCTCCGATAGAGATAAGATTTTTGTCTCCCACTTTTGGCAAAGTTTCCAAGAAGTTATGGGAACCGAATTGAAGTTGAGCACCTCTTATCACCCTCAAACAGATGGGCAGATAGAAAGAGTCAACCAAATGTTGGAGGACATTCTCCGAATGTGTGTGCTTGATTTCAAGGGTGGTTGGGAGCAATATCTCCCTTTGGTTGAATTTTCTTATAATAATTCGTACCAATTCACTTTTGGGATGGCACCCTATGAAGCCCTTTATGGTAGGCCGTGTAGATCACCTACTTGTTGGTTGGAAGTAGGGGATAATAAATTTCTTAGACCTGAAATGATCTAAGATACTTCTTCCAACATTGAACTCATTCGAAGTCACATCCGAATAGATCAAGATCATCAAAAGATTTATGCCGATGCTAATAGAAGGCATGTAGAGTTGGAGGTTGGAGACCAAGTCTTGGTGCGAGTATCGCCAATGAAAGGTATAAAGAGATTTGGGAAGAAAGGAAAGCTTTCACCACGCTATGTTGGACCTTTTCCCATTATTGCCAAGGTAGGCCCAGTGGCGTATCAACTTGCCTTACCGGAACACTTACAACAAATTCATGATGTGTTTCATGTTTCATCTTTGAAAAAGTATAAGAGGTGTGAAAGATCTCATTGGCATATTCCTTTGGATGATATCGAATTACAACCCGATATTTCGTACGAGGAACACCCATTTGCAATCTTAGAGCATGGGGAGCGAAGGCTGAGATCTCGAGTGGTTCCCTTGGTTCGGGTTCAATGGGGTCATCACAATGACGAGGAATCAATGTGGGAGCGTAAGGACGATATTCGGGAAAAGTATCCACATCTCTTTTTGCAAGGTACGCCTGAATTTTGAGGGCAAAATTCCCTCATAAGGGGGGGGGGGGGGGGAGTATGTAATAACCCTTACTTTTGAGAAATTTATTTTATATTAATTTACTGTGTGAAGTAATTATATAAAATAATGGATGATGGATTAAATATCAAGTAAGTGAGTTAATAAAGAATATTTACTAGATTGTTGCATATTTACTATTACGTGTATGTAAATATCAACACGTTACGATTTATAATGTCGTGTGCTTTAAACGACATTTATGGTATAAATGTATATGGGAATTGAAATGATTTAAATATTTCTGGATGCTAATTTAGAGGGCATAGTTAGTCCCGAAATATGTGAGATAGTCAAAATAAGTGCCATACTGTATTTTTGGGTTTCGGGCACTTTTGACTGGTTATGACTTAAATGTGTAGTTATGAGTCATATTAATGAGGTATTAACAATTTAAGATGGGAATTAAGCATAGAGGCACGTTTAAGTCTTGCACCTCATTTTATTTTCTTAAATGTATTTCTAAACCTAAAGAGAAAGGGAGAAGAAGAGAATTTTAGAGAAAAGGAAGAGATTGAAGATTGAGGCTTAGGATTGTTGCTACCATAAGGAAATCTGAGATTTCAACCTCAAGGCAGGTTTCTTACTTGCATATATATGATATGAGATGAATAAATTGTATTTATAGATATGTATTAGTATCAATTGAACAAATGGGGAATTTAAGGATTTTGTGGTGTTTGAGCCCCCTAATCATAGATTAAATAGATGTTGTGTGGAGAATAGGAGTTAGTATTAATGTAGAATGGTTTCGGTTAGCTTAATGGTGGTTGATGTGTGTAGAAATGGAGGAGAAATGGAATTTGGGAAAACTAGGGCTCATAACTCGTAGCCCCATTCTTGGCAAATTAGCCAGGGCGAATCGATTCGCCCATTTTGCGAATCGATTCGCAAAGGGGTAGGCTACACGTCTGGGAACCCGAATCAATTCAGGTTAAGGCCGAATCGATTCGGCTGGAGGCAGAATTTTGGTTTCTCCATCCGAATCGATTCTCTTTTGGGCGAATCCATTCGATGCTTGGGGCGAATCGATTCGGCCCTAGGGCGAATCGATTCGAAATCCTACTGTTTTGAGTTATTTTTCTAACTCAATTTTTACCCTTTTATTTTAGTCTTAGGACTTAGGAACCTTCTCTTATGAAGTAAACTTAGTGTACTAGAGTCCTAAATTAGTGCGGTAACTACCCTAGGTTAGAAGGGGATATTTGGGGCTTATTCTAGGGATTAGTCAATAGATGATTAGGTATTTCTTTCCCTTAACAAGTTAATGTGATATTTCGAGATGTAGAATTAAACAATGGAGGAACTTTTGACACGTTATTGGAATATACTAGAGTTGGTGGTTTATAATAACACCATAAATTCTTGGAGAATGAATTAGGGGTCTATAAATCATTGAGGTTATAATGATGGTATAAATTACGGATGGCTCCGGATAAAATGTGATGTATATATTAAAATGGGAATAAAATTGTAAACACACCTCTCTAAATGCTATCACAAGGGGAGTACGCGCATAAGGTGAAGTCCCCTGGCTAGTGAATGCAGGGTGAATATAGTCCTCGGCCATGGGACCGGTTATTATGTATTGTGTATTTATTGTTCGAAGTGAGGTAATTCCGGATATGGTTATGACTCACTGTCGAAGGTATATGGCCACTTCTTGATGTTGCGTTGTAGGATGCCCAGGTTGTCTTGTTTGATAGGCTCTGAAAGATGATAGCTATTTGGAGGCGTGTCCAGTGGGGAAACTCGGAAGGACGATCTTAGAATCGTTATATATGGTTGAATATAACTATTCTTATTCAAGTGGGAGTTGATATTTGATAAGTGCTCTAAAAAGCAAATAACTTTGAATATGTTTCCTAATGATATTTGGGAACGGTGCTATGAAACTGTGTATAAAGGATGGTGATTATTTGTTAATAAAAATTATTCATATCCTCTTGCATAATTGAATTAAAACTTATGGTCATGATAATTGTTTTAGTTTATGCTCTAAAATTGAGTAGATAGATTCTAGATTCTTATCATTATCAATCATGATTGACTGTTCATAACTGTCATACTCTTTTATTCATTTGTTGATCATATAAAACCGGGACCTGGACCGTTCATATTTCTCATTGTGCATGAATCTTATATTCGCTCAGATGCTCCGCCATAAGGACGCACGTATTGACTTCCGCACTCTGGTGTCTTGGAGCTTCAACACTTTGCGGATGTTGCGGGATAAGACGCCTTCATTTTTGTATTCTAGTTATGGTCGAGTTATTTATTCGGGCGTGTGGCCCAAGCTTTTGTTCTTTCCTACTGTAATGTATTATGTAACTTAATATAATTGTTGAAAATACGTTGTAAGAGACTTTTAATCGATAGCTTATTCGGTTATTGTGTTATATACGTACTGTTCAGTTTTATTCTTGTAGATTTTATCCACCTCTTTTTCAAGTTGGGTTATTTAAATGCTTTATTTAACTTATAAAACAAAATTTGTGCAACCCGTTTTCTGAAATACTGGGTGGTTATCCTGTATACTTATTATATTATTGTGATGCTGAGAATGTTTCATCTATGATTCCGGTTATTATCGGAGTATCGGGCTGGCCAACTCTTATTTTCATAAGCGGGTTGTCATAATATATATATATATATATATATATATATATATATGTTACCTCAAAAAATAGTCGCCGGAAATGAGCACCAAATCGGAAATGATACGACGCCGAAAAACCAACCCGTCGGAACAAACCGCCACACCGGAACAGACAAAAAAAACACCGGGGAACAAGCAGAATCGGAAACAAACTTTTGGAAATTAAGGTTAAGTAATGAAATTAATTATTTAATTTCAATTGTATTAAATTCCGAATTTCCCATTTATGTGGTCTTGATAAATGTAAGATAATTAATTAGGAATGTGATAAATAAAGATATTGAAAGATTGGGTAAATCTTATTTGTTAGTCACATGATGGTTAGTAGAATTAGTGGGATACTTTAAAAGAGTCACACCTCCACTAGGATTCCGGACCTCTTCCCCTTATAAACAGAGACCTCTACACCATCTAGAGTCATCTCAATACACATTGTTTCTAAGGAGGGAGAGAAAATCTGAAATTCTCATTATTCCTATTTTCTCACAAATATTCAGGGCACATAAGAGAGTAATTCTGGTCTATTTAAGAAGGGGTTAAAATGAAGCTTTGACAGGAGCATTCAAGTCACCTTATTCCAATCAATTGCAATGGATAAAGGTCAGTTTTGGTCATAGTTTTAAAGAACTTATGATTCTGTGATTGCATGAAGATTAAAACATCATGGATTCATGACAAAACTGTTTTTAACATGATGTAACATTATGGTTTATATTCGGTTTTATGGTTGACAAAACAGTATCGATTAACATGTGGTATCAAAGCTTTCGGTTTATAATATCATGTTTTTCGTTAATGAAAATTTCTTTATAACAATTCTGATTTATGATCTTTGGAAATCTGAAAAATATGGAAATCGGGAATTTTTAAGAAATCTGGTAATCATACATATGGTAATTCGAATGTTTGTTATGTATGATATTAAGAACGAAATTACTGCATACAATCCTTGTCTTATTATAACTGTCCAATTATTGTTCAAATCTTTTCGTGTTATTGGAACCCTAATATGTCATTAGCATTATCTTATTGTTTCCAGTTGTGTAAGCATTCTGGAAAACACTTTCATTAATCATGATAAGAAAACAAATCTGTTTTTAAGATTAATCAAGTGAAAACTGTGATTTGACGCAAAACAGATTTTGGGAGATTTTTTTTTGGATTTATGAATAGTGTTTTTCAAACTTTTTGGTGTCCAATTGACTTGAAACTTGGTAGGTTGACTGGAAACGGGCCAACGATCGAATAACACGGCCTTTGGCAGTGATGCAATGTGTTTTTCGACAATCTGAGTCCGTTAAGGCCCTCAAAATCCCGTTTTTGCCATTTTGGGAAATAATCTCGGGGCTTATAAATCTTTACAGAAAATTGATATTAACGTTCTGCAAAAAGTTTTGGTTTTCTATCATGTTTTACTTCAATTCTATGGTGAAAACTCAATTTTATCATTTTTGGAAAAATTCATGAATTATGTATTTTTTACTATACCTGAGCAATTTTGTTTTTGAGGCATTTAAGCTACTATTGGTATCTTTATAATCACTGATAGATTACGTATTATAATTAATATTTAATGCATGGTTAACTATATTTAAATTGGGACATGTAAGCAACTATTCATTTAAGTTAAGTCAAAGGCTAAACACAGGCTAAGACTTCATGTACGAATAATACACTTACATCCATTAAAGGTTTATTCTAATGTTAGTTATAAAATTGGATTGAGGCGCAACACATGCTAATTTCTGAATTGAACAAAATTTGAACTGGTTTTGTGAAAACAGAATAGTTGACATTAAGTCCATTAATCATGGTATTAAATGTTTAGGCAACAAATACAGATGTCAAAATTATGGGACCATGATAAATGAATTATAGGGTAATATATCTTTACAGTCTGAATATTATGTGATGATTAACACAGATTCCGTGATATTCGGATTGTAAATGAAATATGCCAAAAATTTTAGTCAGCAATTCAATATTTGACCCTTGGAATTTTGTTGTGTGTGAAAATTTAATTTGTGAACATTGTTATTAATTGCAGTTCCCCTTAACCTTATTCGCAAGCTCAGTCTTATTCCAAATTTGATGGAACTAATTTTTCTGAATGGAATGAGCAAATTGAGTTCAGTCTAGGGGTTCTTGAGCTGGACATGGCAAATATGTGTGATGAACCCGTTGCTATTACTGATGCCAGTAACGAGGATGAAATTACTGTCCATAAAGCATGGTCTCGATCTAATAGGCTGGCCCTTATTTTTATGCGAATGTGCGTTGCTGCTAACATTAAGACCCCCCCCCCCCCACCTAAAACTACGAAAGAGAAAGAGTATTTAAAGAACATTAAGGAACACTTTCGCAGTGCTAATAAATCCCTTGTTTGGAAACTGATGGCTGACCTGACCACTATGAGGTTCGATGGTAATCGAACCATGAATGAGCACATTATAGAGATGACCAATCAGGCTGCTGTACTTAGAGTTTTGGGCATAACAGTGGATGAGTCTTTTCTCGTCCAATTCATCCTAAACTCTCTACTTCCAGAGTATGGGCCTTTCCAAATCAATTACAACACTATAAAAGATAAGTGGAATGTAAATGATTTGTAAAGCATGTTGGTACAGGAGGAAGGAAGGCTTAAGCAACAGAATGTCCATGTGACTAAGGGACATGTGGCAAATGTGATAGTCAAAGGAGCTGGTTTTAAGAAGAAGTTCGGCAAGGGCATTAAGAAAGGTCATGGGCCGTCTCATCAAGTTGAACCATCAACTGCTGCTATGAAGAAGGAAAAGAATGACAAGTGTCACTTCTGTAAAAAGAAGGGCCATTTCCAGAGGGATTGTCATAAATGAAAGGTCTGGTTCGAGAAAAAGGATAATCCCTTTATTTATGTTTGTTTCGAATCAAACCTTATAACGCTCCTTCTAACACTTGGTGGATTGATTCTGGTTATATGTGTCATGTTTCTAATTCGATGCAGGGCTTCACTTTGATCCGAAAACAAATTCAAATAAGCATTTTCTCTACATGGGCAATAAAGCAAAGGCTAAAATAGAAGCTATTGGAGTCTTTCCCCTGATTTTTAGCACTGGATTTATTTTAGATTTGTAAGAAACTTTTTATGTTCCCACAGTTTCTAGGATTTTAATTTCGGTTTTCAAACTTGCTTTAGACGATTTTGTAATTGAATTTAAGTACAATGGTTTTAGTTTGATTAAAAATTCTAATAATGTTGGTTCTGGATTTTTATTAGATGGTTTATATCAATTGAATCTTAAAAAGAATTTTTCTGAAACCCTTATGGCCCTACATCCTAATGTTGGTACGAAACATAAACTTAATAATGAAAAATCTGCTTATTTATGGCATAAAAGATTAGGGCACATATACAGGCTGAGAATTGAAAGGCTCATTAAAGATGGAATACTCCATAACCTAGATTGGGCCAATTATGATGTATGTGTGGACTGTATTAAAAGAAAACAGACCAAACATACAAAGAAAGGAGCCACAAGAAGCACCCAGCTACTTGAAATAATACATACAGACATATGTAGACCTTTTGATATTCCATCCATTAGTGGGGAAAAATACTTCATCACCTTTATAGATGATTTTTCACAATATTGCATTTTGTACATGTTGCATGATAAATCTCAGTCTATGAACGTCGTTGAAATATACATTAATGAGTTTGAGAGGCAACTAGGCAAAAAGGTGAAAATTATTAGGTCTGATAGAGGTGGTGAATATTATGGTAGATATGACGAGTCAGGGTAATGCCCTGGCCCATTTGCTAAACTCCTTGAAAAATTAGGTATTTACGCCCAATACACAATGCCAGGATCACCTTGGCAGAATGGTGTAGCTGAAAGGCGTAATCGTACCCTTATAGAAATGGTTAGAAGTATGATAAGTAGGATCGAATTGCCTATATTTTTGTGGACACGTGCATTAAAGACCGTTGTACACATCTTAAATAGGGTTCCTAGTAAGTCAGTTTCAAAAACCCTTTTTGAACTTTGGAAAGGATGGAAACCCGATTTAAGTTATTTACGTGTGTGGGGCTGCTCAACGGAAGCTAGAATCTATAACCCTCATGAAAAGAAATTGAATCCTAGGACATTATCTTGTCATTTCATCAGGTATCTAGAAAAGTCGAAGGGACATAGATTCTATTATCCAAATCATACAACTAGAATCCTAGAAACTGGAAATGCTAAATTCATTGAAGAAGGTGAGGTAAGTGGGAGTATAAATGAAAGGGAAGTAATCATTCAAGAAGTCAGGGTACAAATTCCTATACCCGGAGTTCATAACATACCTGTTGTTCCTAATGTAGTTGTTGAACCGATCATTGACCCAATCAATAACAATGAATAACAAGTGAATGATCAACCAACTGAACAAACACATAATGAGACTATAACCGATGAAACTTTTGAAGCACCATAATAAGTTCCATTAAGAAGATCTCAAAGAGAAGGGAGATCGGATATTTTGGATGATTATGTGGTATACCTTTAAGAGACCGAATTTAACATAAGGAATATTAATGATCCAGTTTCTTATAAAAAATCTATAAATAGTGATGATTCATATAAATGGGTTAATACCATGAATGAAGAAATAAAATCTATGAATGACAACAAATTTTGCGAGTTGGTCGAATTGCCAGAATGATAAAAACGAGTTGGGTGCAAATGGATCTTTAAGACCAAACTTAACTCAAAAGGCAATATCGAATGACTTAAAGCTAGACTTATTGCCAAAGGTTTTAATCAACGAGAAGGCATTGATTATAATGAGACCTTCTCTCCAGTTTTAAAGAAGGACTCATTAAGAATCATAGTAGCATTGGTGGCTCATTATGATTTGGCGTTGCACCAAATGGACGTAAAAACAACTTTTCTAAATGGGAGTTTAGAAGAAGAAGTCTACATGGCACAACCATAAGGCTTCATAAATGAAGGAAAGGAAAACATGGTATGTATGTTAAAGAAGTAAATATATGGTCTAAATCAAGCTTCTCGTCAATGGTACATTAAGTTTCACGATACCATTACATCATTTGGGTTTAAGGAAAACACTGTTGATCGGTGTATATACCTGAAGATCAGTGGGAGTAAGTCTTTGTTTTTAGTACTATATGTTGATGACTTACTTATCCCTAGCAGTGATCTTGGTTTATTAAGTGAAACCAAGAAGTACCTTTCTGAAAACTTTGAAATAAAAGATTTAGGTGAGACATCCTTCGTGAACGGGATAGAAATATCTCGGAATAGATCACGAGGAATGATGGGATTGTCTCAGAAAGCTTACATTAACAAAGTTTTAGAAAGATTTAGCATGTAAAGTTGCAATTCCATAAATGTTCCACTTCAGAAAGGGAATAAGTTCAGCTTAAGTCAATTCCCTAGAAGTGATTTAGAAAGGGATCACATGAAAGGCATGCCTTATGCATCACTCGTAGGGAGCTTGTTGTATGCACAAGTCTGCACTAAACCGGATATCAGTTTTGTCATTGGGATGCTAGGCAGATATCAAAGCAATACGGGGATTTACCTTTGGAAAGCTTCAAAGAAAGTGCTGAGGTACCTGCAAGGGACCAAGGATTACAAGCTCACATATCAGAAGACTGATCACCTTGAGGTGATTGGTTATTCAGACTCAAATTTTGGGGGATGCCTTGACAGTAGGAAGAGCACTTTGGGTTATGTCTTCCTTATGGCTGGAGGAGCCGTTTCATGGAAAAGTGCTAAGCAAAGCATCATTGCATCATCTACTATGGAGGTTGAATACGTAGCTTGATTCGAAGCTACAAATCATGGATTATGGCTGCGAAACTTTATTTTGGGACTTAGAGTTATGGGGTCAATATCTAAGCCGCTGAAAATTTATTATGATAATGTCGCAGCAGTCTTCTTCTCGTAAAACGATAGGTATACTAAGGCTGCTAAGCATATTGAGATGAAATACCTATCAGTTAAAGAAGAAGTTCAGAAACAAAGAGTGTCAATTGATCACATTAATACCCATGATAACATAGCAGATCCTCTTACGAAAGGACTATCTCCAAAGACCTTTATGGAACATGTCAAAGAGATGGGTCTCGATTAGTTAGATTATGATTGCTATTTTGGCTAAGTTGTTTGACACTATTACTTGAATTCAATAAAAGTGTTTTTGATTTCTATTATTTTTGTCTTTTGTGAATGCATGCATATAATTATGAATTATTGTTGACAGAAATAGTCCTTCTTCAAAAGGACATTATGAGGACATTATGATACCCAATATTAAAGGCTTAGTTGAATGAAACATTGGTGTTGTGGTACATGGAAGGAACCATGCTCTTGAATAGCATAAAACCTCCATGACTCGCATCCCTGAATCATTTGATTTAGCAAACTAAATTTATCAATGATTGTGCACCTTATGATACCTAATCTAGTTATACGAATTATTAAGACCAAGTGGGAGACTGATGGAAATTAATGTTAAGTAACGAAATTAATTATTTAATTTCAATTGTATTAAATTTCGAATTTCCCATTTCTGTGTCTGGATAAATGTTAGATAATTAATTAAGAATGTGATAAATAAAGATATTAAAATATTGGGTAAATCTTATCCGTTAGTCACATGATGGTTAGTGGCATTAGTGGGAGACTTTAAAAAAGTCCCACCTCCACTAGGATTCCGGCCCTCTTACCCTTGTAAATAGAGACCTCTACACCATCTAGATTCATCTCAATACACACTGTTTCTAAGGAGGGAGAGAAAATTCAAAATTCTCATTATTCCAATTTTCTCACAAATATTCTGGGCACATAAGGGAGTAATTTTGGGCTATTCAAGAAGGGATTCAAAGGAATCTTTGATAGGAGCATTCAAGTCACTTTATTCCAATCAATTGCAATGGATAAAGGTTAGTTTTGATCATAGTTATAAAGAACTTATGATTCTGTGACTGCATGAAGATTAAAACATCCTGGATTCATGACAAAAGTGATTTTAACACGATGTAACATTATGGTTTATATCTTTTGTTGTTGACAAAACAGTATTGATTAACACAAAACACACATCGGAGCAAAAAAAAATAGTGACGCCGGAACACAAAAAATAACGGCCACTGAACCAAATCAACAAAAAAACACAACACCTCCGATCTCAAAATGAAACCCCCAAAACTGAAAACTCAAAACCTCCATAAAATTAAAGCCCTTTACAAAACTCTCAAGGCCAAATGTATATTTCGGTAGAGAGAGAAACAAAATTGGTTGAGCAAAAAAGGAGAGTGAATAAGCAAAAGTTGTTGGCAGCTTGTAGTGAGAGAAAGGATATGTACCAAAATGAAAAGGAATGGTTGGAGTCCAAAATGTTGGCAGCTCAAAAATTGGGAACACAAAATCGTGTGTGCTGCTCTCTTTTTGAGAGAGAGAGAGATAAGGAATAAAAAAACAAAGCCCTACTTCCAAAAAACAACGGCTCTTAACACCAAACCCAAAATACACATGAACTCAGACATTCAGCCAAACAATGTCTTGAAACCATAAATGGTTTTGACACAAAACTATCAATACCCAAAACCATGAATACAAAACTTAACACAAAAAAATATAAAATCCAAAAATAAAAAAATGAAACTACAAAATTAATGTAACAAAAACATTCCGAATATATTATTTTTTAAAGAAAATTTATCCAACATATCAAATAGGATAAAAAAATACCAAAAAAATATTAGACTCAGATATGAGGATATAAAAAAAATGCTTGACAAAAAATACAAAAGAAATTGTATTTTGACAAAAATAAATTGTACACTACGCAAAAATTATTTTTATCAAAAAAAATTTATATATTAAATCAATATATAAAAATATGATTTAAGTTATAAAAATAGATTTTAATAAAAATTAAATGAAGGAGCATATAAATAAAAAATTATTTGTCTCAAGATTGAGCCAACACAAGAAGAATGAGATTTTCAGCAAAATATCAAGTGGAGAGGATGAGAGATGAAGAAAAGACACAAATACAAGTGGTTCGGCCTTGGCCTACATCCACTATGCAAAGAGTAAATCATTTTCACTAAATATGAAGGATAGAAGGCATTAACAATGTTGAAAGCTTTTTTGATCATTCTCTCTCTAACACAATGTAATACAATAGGGTTTTCATACAATCCTCTTTGTGAAAGAAGATAGTGAGTTGCTTTTATAGCATTGGGGGAGCGCAGTATCACCCCCTAACATGCAGCTCGTGTGAATGAGATCAAGCAACGAGTAAGAATATGACATTTATATCATGAAGTGTGTAATTCATGATGGCTAAATAATTCTTCCACGTGGGATTTGATTTGCTATAGCGGTATTCTCCACGTGCATTAACAATACCCTTATCACATGTTCCACACACATATGTTTTGTCTGAGATTGAGAGCCTCGGTTGGTCGAGACTAGTGAAGCATCGATACTCAAAGGTGGAGTCGAGACATGGTTGACTCTATTAGTGGTGAGCATCGTGGCGATAATGTCTCGGCCTCGCAGAACTGTCTGAAGCCAAATTGATGATGTTAGTCATATGGCAAGATGGTCTCGGAGGCTGATACTATTCATCAAGGCTCTTTGGGTGAGAAGTCCAGTGTCTGAAAAATCTAAGATGATCGGTTAATTGACATGTTGCCTTATGGGTCTCGTCAAGACGAGACCAGACTTAAGTATATCACGGTGTGCGATTATTTTTATGACTCTGAACATAATGGTGCATAATCTCTATATGAAAAGAGGTGAGACCCAGGTATTGATAAGTGAAATCTAATCGAGGTGAATACAGGAAAATGTGCACGTCTTCCACCTTCATAATGGGGATTCGATTTCTGAGTATTTGAAGTCATTTATGTCCTGGCCAATTTATTTTCTTAAGAAGTCATTGTATTAAACAACATTAATCAAAAAAAGATTTTAACTTTCTTGGACAACTTTGTAATATTTTAATTTTCCTAAACATGTTGACCACCTTTATGAACATTATTATCTTAATTTTGTTTAGATTGTCTATATATATTGAATGAATGAATTTTCTTGGATTATTAACTGAGAGTTCGTGTATGCAATATAACCTTCATTCGACATATTTATATTTGTGAATTAAATTTTTAAGAACTCTTTAATCGATTTCACACAATACAAATAGTGGATGGGGAAGGGTGATAGGATCTCCGATAAGCATGTAAAAGGGGTTCTTGAATTTGTTAAGTAAACAAATAGATATCTTAACAGTGACAATTTTATATGTATGTGCACCCATTGTATGAATTACCATTTTAGGTCTTTCGAATATGTTGAGTTGCACTTGCTAAGGGGAGGTATGTCACTACACTATAAGATATGGAAGTTCCATAGGGAAAGGAATGTACCTTATGTTCCAAAATAATTATCAAAAAACCGACAAGGTTAAAAATATTTTTCATTGTACCATGGACAAAACAGACCATGACATGACATGCTCGAGCTAAGGTGGGTAGGGTTTAGACGATGATTGATTGTTGATACATTCATTAATTTTCATGTATGATTTTATTTTAGATTTCGTGCGGTTGATATTTGCTTGCTTATGATGGCTTCTACTTTTAATGATATTCTCACGATATGATACAACACAAAATTATAAGTTAATGGGTTTAGTCTTATTAGATTTTGGTTAGTATTGGGTTAACACCCTACACATGTTTAGATAATAGTTTGAGATTGGTAACATAGATAGAACCAATACGATAATACGAGACAACACAATGTGAAATTATAAATTAATGGGTTTTTTCCTATCGGGTTTGGGTCAATATCGGGTTAACACGATAAACTTATTGAGATAACGGTTTAAGATTGGTAACGTTAATACAATCGAAATGATAACATGACACAACACAAAATTATAAGTTAATGGGTTTAGTCCTATCAGGTTTGAGTCAATGTCGATGTAACATGATAAACTTGTAAAGATAATGGCTCTAGATTGCTAATTTTGATATAATTGACACGATAACACACAAAATTATACGCTAGTGGGTTAAGTCGTGTCGGGTTCGGGTCAGTATAGGATTAACACGATAAACTTGTTACAATAACCTCTCGAAATTGGTAATTTTATTACAACCAACAAGATGGCACAACATGATAACACGACACAACACGAAATTATAAGTTAACGAATCAGGTTTTGTAATTTTGATAAACCTGTTAAGTCCAAAGCTCTTTGCTTAAAAATTATGTTTAATACATTTTTTAATATTTGTATATTTGGATAAGCAAAATTTGTTGTTCGGACCTAATATTATTAACACTTGGAGCATTTTATGATATTTTTAATATTTGTAGCTCTACTCGGTGGACGTCAATGTCGATTATAATGAGACTACATATGCTTTGTGTAATACCATGTATTTTTAATTATTTAAATTGCATTTAACTTATAATCATTAATTGAGGATGATTAAATGTGTGCGATATGTGATTTAGTTATGTTTTGAATAATAAGTAATTTATTTGTGTTGCATGCTAATATTAATTAATTGGTGAAATTAATTAGGTTGGACTATAAGCAATTATGCGTAAAATAATTAATTGAGTATTTTATTTTACGTTGTGAGATTTTTCCATGAGATATGTGGTATACCTATTGGAGGGGACTCCAAAGTTACATAGAGATATGTCTATGTGTTTTAACCATTTGAAATTGGACCCGGGAGGTAGGCATACCGTTAGGATAAGTTTTTGGCCAGTCATGGTAGTATTTCGAGACCATTTAGGGGTTAAAAAATAGTCCTTCAATGGTGGTGTGGGAATTAAAGGTTTTATGTTGGGTTATGATTCCTTAATTAACATTTATTCATAAAATAAGTAAACCCTAGCAGCTGTGGAACTTTGGGAGAAGCAAAGAAAGTTTAAGGAGGACAAAATACAATGATTCAAGCCTACATCTCGTAGTTCTTGAATTTTGAGGTAAGAAATCTCTTGCAATACCTAAGTTAAATTTGTAACTGATTCAAAATTCATTTTTTCCCATATAAAATATGAGTTTGGAAGGATGTTTAAGGATGTATATAGTTAAGTTTAATTATGTTGACGATTTTGGGTAATTATAAATTGCACAAATCTGAAATTAAGTACTTATACTTTGAAGAAAAAATCTAAAATTAGATGATTAAGAAGTGTAAATTTGAAATAGGATTGATGTCTTCGATTAAATCATGTTGGTAGGATTAATCCTCGTGTTAATTTGAAGTTTAATGTTGAATTTTTCGATGAACAAACCCCTTTATATAATTGATAAAAAGTTAGGTTTGAAAGTGTGAATGTTTAGGAATTAATCATTGATTTGATGTTCTCGATCCCTTATTATTATTGAAAAACACTTAGAATCATAATCTTATAGTTAGATTTAAGTTGGGTTATGAATTGGGTCTGATTTGGAATCTAAAGAAGCTCTAATGGAAGTTTTTGGGGGTAGAAATCTCGTAATAGGTAAGATAACCTGGGACTATCAATCGATTGATGGTTGGGGTACATTGATCGATGCCTTCAGTTTTGCCTAAGGATGGGCCTTCATTTATTGGGTTGGATTTTTTAAACTAGCTTTTGTTAGGGATTAATTTAAGGATTATTTAACATAGTTTATTGAGAAGACATACTTAGTTATCATTGCGAATGAATCCCTTGGTTTAGGAGTATAAACCTTAGTGCCTTAAAGGCCCTCTTGTGTAGGTTACGATTGAATCGGGGGAAATGCGTGAGAGGGTGATATCCTATAGTTGTATATACATATGTGGAGTATTTGGTGTACTGATTTTTGTGTGAACATACCGTATTTATAGTGAATCTATCGATTGAGTCTTACGTGAACGTGCGACCGTGTACCGTATGCCTGGCTGCTGACGTGGGATATCGGGTGGTATTGTATTCTTATCATACGTTTAGTCAGTCTCTATTTTATGATGACAGAGGTCGATGATTTGACAATTGGTGGGGTATTAGAATGGGACTACCCGATAGTGTGACCACATAGTGATCCCCCAATTCCTTTGTGCGAATTATTTTATGTTAATTTTGTTAGGTAAAGAACTACTACGGACTTATCGATTAAAGCACGAAAATGTTCCCGAAGGTCATGGACTTCGTGTGTGATTTAAGTGTGATACCAATTAAACAAATATTATTGTCTAGTGTAAGACAATTATGATTTGAGTCCATATCACTTTTAAATGTGTTGCTATGAATATTCATATTGTACTTATGCGCGGTGTTATAGGGGTTGTCATCTTGGGGTTACTTTACATTTGTAGGTGTAAAAGATTCTATTACATGTGTTATGACTCATGTATTCATTAGCCTAGTGACTGCTGACTCTTAATGTAGTGAATAACTTAGGGTGGGGACATTCAAATAGTATTTTGTTTAAGTGAGTAATGAGTTACTCTTAGCATGAGAGTGCCGACGAGTTGCATGTTATTGTAAATTAGTCCCAGGATTTATATTTACGTTATCGGAGAAATTTCATTAAACTTTTAGGATCTATCCAATTTTATATAAAACTCTTTTTCGTGCATTATTAGATAGGACCCACAAGGCTGAGACAATTCAGACTTGCCGTTTTCTCCACTCATTCCAGTTTCATATTCCATTGATTCTAGAATAGGTTGCCATTTATTTCAGTTCTCTTATTTCCTTTCAGAGATTTTGTGAACATTGAGTCCAATCTATTTATTTTCGATTAAACTTTGATTCGGATTTGTAAACTTATTATTATTTCAGTTGGGATTTTATTATATTCAGAGTTAATTGTTATATTATTTATCACATGCGTGGATGGATTTTAATTTCGGTCATTTTTATTTGCGATGAGAATTATATGGGTTGTTGGATAAACCCTGTCTTAGATATATTAGCCTTGCTGTCTGTTATGTGCAGAACATCCAAGTTCTAGTGTCCTTAGGATCTGTGAATGCCTAATTCGTTATGCATTGCGTTCTTTGATATGTAGAGCCTTATTTGTTCAGATTCGTTATACTATTTTGTGAAATTGTTAATGACAAAAATCTTGTTTAATTTTCAGATGGTGAACGTGAGGCGAGGTAAACCAATTGGGACTTCCAATGAGGTTGTACGGAGAGAGAATCAGCAGGAGCTGCATCCGCAACCACAGCCACACCAAGCACCATTTTCGACATCCGCATCAAAGTTAGCCTCCATAGTCACACAGGCAGTTATGATGATGATGGATGATATGCTTTAGCATTTTTCTCAGCTGCAACCATCGCTACCGCGGTCACCACATCAGGTGGAAATACATTCCCAGCCACATACCACGATTTAGTAGAAAGCACGGGAAGCCTTTTGTAAGGGCCACCCTCCAGAGTTTACTGGGAGTACCTATATTTTAGTGGCATGTCAATGGAAGAAATATATGAAGAGACAGTGTATCACATCGTAATTTTAAACCATTAACTAATTAAATTAATTCGGTTTGAGAAATTTAAAATGATGGATTTTATTTATGAAAAGTAGGATTTTAATCGGATTTGAAATCGGGGGAGAAATGGGGATTTTATAAACTTATGCTCATTTTTTGGGAGACCTGGCCACCTGAACAGGTCCGAATTGATTCGGCTTGGAGGGCGAATCGATTCGTCCTGGCTAGATCGCTCAGGTCTGAGCGCTTTTTGTAAGTTGCGTTTTTAATCAAAATTCTTCCACTTCTTTATATAATAATCTCGGGTTAGGCTTTTAAACACTCATTCTTATCAACCCAAAGAGCTGTAATCCTCTATATTTTCATCTTCTTCCACCTCCAAAACCATAGCCCCATTTATAAGCAAGATTTAAGCTTAAATTTGAAGGCCTAAACTGGGTTTTCTCAAGATTGTTCAAGAACGAATCTTTGTTAATTTTTCGAGAGGAGAGCACTCATCTAATTAGAATTTTTAACTGACTTTTCTTCAGTCATGAATTATTATATTCTCTCTCTTTAGTATTATGCGTTTTAAATATCGCCTAAACATTAATTTATATGTTTTTCTTAAAATAAATTAGCAACCTTAATTAGAAAAAGTGGAATCTAATTTGGGACTATTTTTGTGAAAAATCGTAATATGAATTAAGACTTGTAACCTTTGTGTGATTAGGGTAGTGGTTGGGTTTTGGTTAATATGGGTGTAGGTTTGCATGTAGAAAGCGTAGTAACTTTATTTAAATGAAAACTAGACTTGTACAATCACATAAAAATTATGTAGATAGAATCAAAGTGAATTATTATTGTGTGCTCCATAAACTCGCACGGTGTTTAATTGATAATTGTTGAATGAAATAAATTGTGTTAATTACAACAATAGATTGAATGAGTAAATTAAAGTTAATTGTGACCACACGAATAATTTGTATAATTATTAATAAATTGGATTATGAAACTTATTGTGTTAATTATAGTCATTATCGCGGGGACAACGGGATTTTTTGTTAGTAAAGTTCTCACCTTGATTTTAAGAATACTTGCTAGGTATGGGACTTGTAGATATGCCTTATTTGGGGTTAACACTTTATAGGTATGGGACTAGTTAGTGTAGATTTTTACGGATGGGATATTTCAGGGTGGGCTTGATTTTGTGTCATTTTGTTGACTTGGATAGCCTAGGCGTGAGATTAAGAAGAGATAAATGATATAAATCCATCCTATAACATACTGTAGGACGTGCTTTTGTTTTGGAGACCTTTAGGTATGAGACTAGTGGCAGGATTGTAGATTTATACTCTATAATAGGGTGGGTTTAAATTAAATAATAAGAACTTGAGAAATTGAGAATTGATGCCTAAGATAATAAATGGGTATTAAAATGAATAAGCATTGTTAATAACTGAAGGGCTGGAAGATTTATACTCTATTTCCACACTTTACAAACACGTATGCTAGGGTCACTATTTTAGAAGGTATGGATCAACAAAAGGGAATCAAATATCGATAACGCGGAAGCTAAACGAACTCATAAGCTACGAGACCTAAGACCATGCTCTGATACCATCTGTAACACCCCGCTAAATTCTGGCGTCGACCGCCACCAAAATTAAGCGGGGCGTTAATAAATTATATATCATCCTTAGCATGTGACAGTTATGAGACATATTAAAATTTTAATCCACAAGATAAACGATTTAAATCAATCCCAAATATCAAGAACATCTAACTGATTTCATCAAAGTGCGATATAAAGTCTGTCACATGCAATCTCCGAATATCTCAATTATTACAATAAATCAAACCAAACTGAAATTTTAAGACAACTTTGGAACCGAAAGGCCCAATAAAAACTCAAATATAGTTTCACAATAAATACGACTGAATAGGATAAGAAATAAACAACAAAACAATTATATTGCTCCAGCTGCACTTCTAAAGGATCTCCAAAAATTTCTATGCAGCTACTCTAATTAAATTCCTGAAAATATTATTCAACGCATGTGTCAGAACCAAGGCCCAGAGCATGAATAACTTCTACTCCTTTCAATTAGGGTCCTTGAACCCAGACAATAGTTCTATACATATTGACCATAACAATAGAATATTTTAATTAAAAGAAAGTCTATAATCCTTAACAATAAAAATTCGAAGTACCCATAAGGTTTAAATGTGCCACACCAATGTTATTTTAAATTTAACCAAAGTCCCACGATGTTAATGTGTTTGAATTAACAAGGATGATTTGTTCTCACTATATTATTAGGTATGGCGGTCCTCCCACCGTAGTTGATTTACACCATAATACATTATAATAGCAGTCCTCCCGCCATGGGTGATTTTGTCCACCAAAATTTTGACGGTCCTCCCGTCATGGGTGATTTTTACCAAAAACACCTCCCCTTGTCATACTAGCCGTCTGACCCGTTTTTATCCTACGATCCTCGAAATATGATAAGGTTCCACACACCATATGACATAAACGCCCTCTGACCCGATCAAACTGTCGGTCCTGGACACATTATGTCGCCAATAAATTTTAATACCAGCTTTAGTCTTGCGGTATAAATTTCCCAAAATTTCTCATACTAGTTATTCACATAAATTTTTCCCACCCTTAAAAGCGATATGAAAATCCTCAAAATATTCCATAGTCCCAATTAAAAGTTCCCAAAACACAATTTCATTCCATCATAAATAAATGATAATTATAACAATTTTTCTTCACCTAGATATCAATCATAGGTTATCACCACGGTAAAAATAGAGAATTTTATCCCACACCAATTTATATAACCTGCTTAGATTTATTTTAATTAGTCCCATACTTAATTACCATAAATCTCAACTAAGGCTCACTTACTAGTCCCATGTCTAACAAGTGTATTATAACAAGTGTGAAAACCATTTATCTAAAATACCAACGTTCTCGAAATATTCAATATTATAATATTTCATAATTGACATAATCAACAATTTATGATAATATTCTCAACAACACTAAATTCCCAATAAATGATTTTTATTCCAAACATGGGGAGATTTAGAACACGTAATTATTATGATTTTTCCCAATCATTATTAATCGCAAGTTCCATAATAGCTATTTATTTATTAATCGCAAGTGGCCAAAATCTGGGGCCCATACGCCCAATCCTAGTCACACAAAATTTCACGGTCGAAAATATAGTGTATATAACCTATATATATAAATATATAACCTATATATATATATATATATATATATATCAAAATAACGGCGTACCACGCACTCTCGCGAATCATCACCCAATTAAATCTCCAAAAGTCATATAAACACCATGGTCCTCAAATTTCCTCATGTCATAAAAATCAATACTTACAATAATCAACAATTTGCTCTAGCAATCCCCAAAATAATTCTCATCTCCAAATTACCTCTAACGATACTCGCATAGAGATTACTAATTCTAACCTCAATTATCACAATCATCACAAAAACTCCAAGTTATCCAAATGCTAATGCATCATTCTCATCGACATTCCTATTTCCACACTTTGTTAACACGTATGCTAGGGTCACTATTTTAGGAGGAACTAATTAACAAAAGGGAATCAAATATCGGTAACGCGGAAGATAAACGGACTCATAACCTACGAGATCTAAGACCATGCTGAGATACCATTAGTAGCACCACGCTAAAATCTGGCGTCGGCCGCCACCAAAATTAAGTCGTGCATTAATAAATTAAATATCATCCTTAGCATGTGACAGATATGAGACATATTAAAATTTTAATCCACAAGATAACTGATTTAAATCAATCCCAAATATCAAGAACATCTAACTGATAGTGAGATATAAAGTCCGTCACATGCAATCTCCGAATATCTCAATTATTACAATAAATCAAACCAAACTAAAATCTTAAGACAACTTGGAACCGAAAGGCCCAATAAAAACCCAAATATAGTCTCAGAATAAATACGACAGAATTGGAGAAGAAATAAACTACTAAACAATTATATAGCTTCAGCAGCACTTCCAAAGGATATCCAAACATTTCTATGCAGCTACTCCAATTAAATCCCTGAAAATATTAGTCAACGCATGTGTTAGAACCAAGGCCCGGAGCATGAATACCGGCTACTCCTTTCAATTAGGTTGCTTGAATCCAGACAATAGTGTTATACATACCGACGAGAACAATAGAATATTTTAATTAAAAGAAAGTCTATAATCCTTAACAATTAAATTTCTAAGTACCCATAAGGTTTAAATGTGCCACACCAATATTATTTTATATTTAACCCAAGTCCCACGATGTTAATGTGTTTGAATTAACAAGGATGATTTTTTCTCACTTTATTATTAGGCATGGCAGTCCTCCCTCTATGGGTGATTTTCTCCACCAAAATTTTGACGGTCCTCATGTCATGGGTGATTTATACCAAAAACACTTCCCCTAGTCATACTCGCCGTCTGACCCGTTTTTATCCTACGATCCTCGACATATGACAAGGTTCCACACACGACACGACATAAACGCCCCCTGACCCGGTTAAACTATCGGCCTTGGACACATTATGTCGCCAATAAATTTTAATACCATCTTTTGTCTTGCGGTATAAATTTCCCAAAATTTCTCATACTAGTTATTCACATAAATTTTTCCCACACTTAAAAGCAATATGAAAATCCTCAAAATATTCCATAGTCCCAATTAAAAGTTCCCAAAACACAATTTCATCCCATCATAAATAAATGATAATTATAACAATTTTTCTTCACCTAGATATCAATCATAGGTTATCACAACAACGGTAAAAATAGAGAATTTTCTCCCACCCCAATTTATATAATCCGCTTAGATTTATTTTAATTAGTCCCATACCTAATTACCATAAATCGCAACTAAGGCTCACTCACTAATCCCATACCTAACAAGTGTATTATAACAAAGGTGAAAACCAATTATCTAAATAACCAACATTCTCGAAATATTCCATATTATAATATTTCATAATTGACATAATCAACAATTTATGATAATATTCTCAACAACACTAAATTCCCAATAAACGATTTTTAATCCAAACATGGGGAAATTTAGAACACGTAATTATTATGATTTTTCCGAATCATTATTAATCGTAAGTTCCATAATAGCTATTTATTTTCTAACACAAGTAATTTAATTAATTTAGGAATTTTTACATAAACATCCAAATTGAATTAATAAGGGCTCCTCTACATGTATATGCCCACAATATCACCAAATAAGTAAATATAATCCAAATAACAACAAAATTATAATTATTTGGTATTATTAATTATTTTCACAAGACAACCCCATAATTAATTTCTTCAATATATTGTGTTCTTAATTTATTTTAGAACGCATGAGTTTTAATGGAGGCTATAATCAAGACACATAACACTAAAGGAAAAGAATAGGATAAACATGCCTGGTTTTTAGATGTCGAAATTGATGAGAGATTCGGGTTCTCCTAGAAAAATTGATCGAAAAACTCTCTTGAACCATCTTGAAATAATTATGTTTTGACCCCCAAAAATAAGCTTGAAAATCTGTTTTAATGGAGGTTTGGGCTTTGGAGTTTGAAGATGAAGAGAAAAGGGGTTGTTGGTTGCTAAGGGTTTGTAAGAGGTGTGTGTTAGAAATGAAATCCAAAGATACTTTTATATAGTGAAGTTTGGGGGTTAAAAATATAAATAATATTCGTTATTTCATGAAAATGACGAATTGTTGCGCACAGATTCTGGGACCATCGATCGATCGATGAAAATGGTCGATCGATCGATCATGCCAAAAATTTGGCAGTTTTTCCTAAAAATGCCATGAGGCAAAATATTAAAAATTCGATTTAAAATTCGTTTTAAATCCGATTTCAATTACGCTTTAAGTTATGTTCTTCTAAAATCATAATCAATATATTTGACCAATAAAATTTATAAAATTCAAAAATTTATTTTTCTCTAATATTCCATTTTTTTCAAATACTCATTTAAAAATCCGGGTTGTTGCATACTTTCCCACTAACAAGAAATTTCGTCCTCGAAATTTGATCAAAACCCAATTGCATAAAAAAAAAATAAGGCTCACATATGCCTACCTGTAAAGTGGCAAAAATTGGGGGCCCATACGCCCATTCCTAGTCACACAAAATTCCACGGCCGAACATATAGTGTATATAACCTATATATATATATACATAAATATGGAAATAACGGCGTACCACGCACTCTCGCGAATCATTACCCGATTAAATCTCCAAAAGTCATATAAACACCATGGTCCTCAAATTTCCTGATATCACAAAAATCAATACTTACAATAATCAACAATTTGCTCTAGCAATCCCCAAAATAATTCTCATCTCCAAATTACCTCTAACGATACTCGCATAAAGATTACTAATTCTAAACTCAATTATCTCAATCATCATAAAAAATCCAAGTTATCCAAACGCTAATGTATCATTCTCATCGACATTCCTATTTCCACACTTTGCTAACACGTATGCTAGGGTCATTATTTTAGGAGGTACTAATCAACAAAAGGGAATCAAAGATTGGTAACGTGGAAGATAAACGGACTCATAACCTACGAGACCTAAGACCATGCTCAGATACCATCTGTAACACCACGCTAAAATCTGGCGTCGGGCGCCACCAAAATTAAGCCATGCGTTAATAAATTAAATTTCATCCTTAGCATGTGACAGATATGAGACATATTAAAATTTTAATCCACAAGATAAATGATTTAAATCAATCCCAAATATCAAGAACATCTAACTGATTTCATCAAAGTGCGATATAAAGTCCGTCACATGCAATCTCCGAATATCTCAATTATTACAATAAATCAAACCAAACTGAAATCTTAAGACAACTTGGAACCAAAAGGCCCAATAAAAACCCAAATATAGTCTCAGAATAAATACGACTGAATAGGAGAAGAAATAAACTACTAAACAATTATATAGCTTCAGCAGCACTTCCAAAGGATCTCCAAAAATTTCTATGCAGCTACTCCAATTAAATCCCTGAAAATATTAGTCAACGCATGTGTCAGAACCAAGGCCCCGAGCATGAATACCGGCTACTCCTTTCAATTAGGTTCCTTGAACCCAGACAATAGTGCTATACATACCGACCATAACAATAGAATATTTTAATTCAAAGAAAGTCTATAATCCTTAAGAATTAAATTTCTAAGTACCCATAGGGTTTAAATGTGTCACACCAATATTATTTTAAATTTAACCCAAATCCCACGATGTTAATGTGTTTGAATTAGCAAGGATGATTTTTTCTCACTTTATTATTAGGTATGGCAGTCCTCCCGCCATGGGTGATTTTCTCCACCAAAATTTTGACGGTCCTCACATCATGGGTGATTTAAACCAAAAACACTTTCCCTTATCATAATAGTCGTCTGACCCGTTTTTATCCTACGATCCTCGACATATGACAAGGTTCCACACACCACACGACATAAACGCCCTCTGACCCGGTTAAACTGTCGGTCCTGGACAAATTATGTCGCCAATAAATTTTAATACTAGTTTTAGTCTTGCGGTATAAATTTTCCGAAATTTCTCATACTAGTTATTCACATAAATTTTTCTCACCCTTAAAAGAATTGTGAAAATCCTCAAAATATTCCTTAGTCCCAATTAAAAGTTTCCAAAACGTAATTTCATCCCATCATAAATAAATGATAATTATAACAACTTTTATTCACCTAGATATCAATCATAGGCTATCACAACAACGATAAAAATAGAGAATTTTCCCCCACCCCAATTTATATAACCCGCATAGATTTATTTTAATTAGTCCCATACCTAATTACCATAAATCGCAACTAAGGCCCACTTACTAGTCCCATACCTAACAAGTGTATTATAACAAGGGTGAAAACCAATTATCTAAAATACCAGCGTTCTCGAAATATTCAATATTATAATATTTCATAATTGACATAATCAACAATTTATGATAATATTCTCAACAACACTAAATTCCCAATAAATGATTTTTAATCCAAACATGGGGAAATTTAGAACACGTAATTATTATGATTTTTTCGAATCATTATTAATCGCAAGTTCCATAATAGTTATTTATTTTCTTGGACAAGTAATTTAATTAATTTAGGAATTTTTACATAAACATCCAAATTAAATTACTAAGGGCTCCTCTACACGTATATGCCCACAATATCACCAAGTAAGTAGATACAATCCAAATAACAACAAAATTATAATTATTTGGTATTATTAATTATTTTCACAAAACAGCCCCATAATTAATTTCTTCAATATATTATGTTCTTAATTTGTTTTAGAACACATGAGTTTTAATGGAGGCTATAATCAAGACACATAACACTTAAGGAAAAGAATAGGATAAACATGGCTGATTTTTAGATGTTGAAATTGACGAGAGATTCGGGTTCTCCACGAAAAATTGATCGAAAAACTATCTTGAACCATCTTGAAATAATTTTGTTTTGACCCCCAAAAATAAGCTTGAAAATCTGTTTTAATGGAGGTTTGGGCTTTGGAGGTGGAAGATGAAGAGAAAAGGGGTTGTTGGTTGCTAAGGGTTTGTAAGAGGTGTGTGTTAGAAATGAAATCCCTAGCTCCCTTTATATAGTAAAGTTTGGGGGTTAAAAATATAAATAAATTTTGTTATTTCGTCAAAATGACGAACTGTTGCGCCCAGATTCTGGGACCATCGATCGATCGATGAAAATGATCGATGGATCGATCATGCCGAAAATCTGGCAGTTTCCCCTAAAAATGCCATAAGGAAAAATATTAACAACTCGATTAAAAATTCGTTTAAATCCCATTTTAATTCCGCTTGAAGTTCTATTCTTCTAAAATCATAACCAACATATTTAACCAATAAAATTTATAAAATTGAAAATTTTATTTTTCTAGAATATTCCAATTTTTTAAATACTCATTTAAAAATCCGGGTTGTTACAAAACACTTCCATAATAGCCCCCGAAAGCCAAAACGACACAATCCGACTATACACCAGTTCTATAATCATTTACTTAATAAAATGAGGTATTATACTCTCGTATCTAATCCTCAAAATAGGCTCGGATGCTCCCTTACTATCCTAGGGTATCAATATCCTTATATAAGGTCATATTCATCTATAACACATCATATAAGAAGGCTCCTAAGCGTTAAACACAAAAGAAAAGGAGTTGAAACAGAGTTGGAAAAATCCTTCAAAACAATAAGAATTTTTAATCTATTCGCCTCTCGCCGAATTGATTCGCCCTTGAAGCGAATTGATTTGCCAGAAATTGAATCGATTTGTTCGAGAGAACCAAATTATTTGTAAAGATGCTAATTTGGTGAATCGATACCTCAGACATGTAGCCTACCATTTTATCGAATCGATTCGTTCGGGTCGGACATCATAGTTATGGCTGCTGGTTTATATGAAAACCTAAATCCACCAACTAATTCTTCTTCCATCTAAACCAACTATCATTAACCAACACCATCCATAAATCACTCCCACATGATAACCCATTAATATAAACCAGTCAAATCATGACTATATCATATACATGAGGATTGAACAAAAAAATCACCCAAGTCCCTAAATGGTTTAAACTCAAGAACACTAACCATTTATACAAATTATTCAAACACAATAATAAGTTTGTGAAAGTTTAATAACTTGCCTCAAGATTGAAGTCTCAGATTTCATCTCGTTGATACGATTCCAATCTCAAATTGCCAGTTTCTCTCTTTTCTCTTATTTCTCTCAAGCTCTTCTCCTCTCTCTTTCTTTCTAGGTTAAACACAAATGAGCTTTAATTTCTCTTTCAAGATGGCTATCGATTGTTCCTCGTACTAAATGTCAGGCTGGAACTCAATATCGTCCAATTAAACATGCCAATGATCTCCCTCGCATCTTTTATACTTCTTTAAAGATGAAACATGGAATAAATCATGAATTCATTGTAGGTGTTCCGGCAAAGCAATTCGATATGCTACGGGGCCTATCCTTTCAATAATGGGAAAATGGCCTACATATCTTGGCGCAAGTTTGCCTTTCTTCCCAAATCGCATCACACCTTTCATCGGGAACACCCGTAATAAAACTTGATCCCCCAATTCCAATTCCAGATGCCTTCTATTTGCGTCGGCATAGTTTTTTGGCGATCCTTTGCAAACCGTATGCTATTTTGAATAAGCTCAATCTTCGAAGAGGTGTCTTGGATCATTTCAGGTCCAAGGAGCTTATTGTCTCCAACTTCCAACCAACAAGCAAGCGATCGACACGGTTGGCCATACAATGTCTCATACTATGCCATACCTATCATGAATTGGTACGAATTATTGTTTGTAAATTCAACCCATGAAATGTATTGCTCTCATCCTCTTTTAAGTCAAGTATGCACATCCAAATCATATCCTCCAACATTTGGTTGACCCGCTCCATTTTCCCATCGGTTTGCGGATGGTATCTTCTACTCAATTACAATTCGGTACCCATTGCCTCTTGGAAGCTTCGCCAAAAATGGGATACAAAAATTTTATCTCGGTCGAACACTATATTGATTGGCACCCCATAAAGTCTCACAATATCCGCTATGAAAAGCTGGGCATAATGTGTCGTATTGTAATTTGTCCGCACTGGTAGGAAGTGTGTCAGTTTTGTCAAGCGATCGACAATACCCCAAATAGAATCATGACCACTTTGGGACATCGGCAATACAGTGATAAAATCCATTGAGATACTCTCCCATTTCTACACCGGTATTTCCAACGGTTGCAACATTCCAGTCGGCCACTGATGGTCCGCCTTCACCAACTGACAAGCGGTGCATTGGGAGACAAATTCAAAGATGCCCATTTTTATTCATGCCCACCAATTTTGACGGTGGATATCTTGGTACATTTTGTCCCCGTTGAGATGTACTGCAAATCTTGAAGCATGGGATTCTGTAATGACAGCACATCTCAAGGCTCCTTCGTCCGGGACTATAAGTCTTCCATGGAAACGTAACCCACCCTCAGAACTAATAGAGTCGGACTTCGCTCCCTTAGTCAATAACAGTCATACCCGGTCTTGACAGTTTTTATCCCCTACTTGTGCTTTTACTACTAGTATTATAATCTCAGGTGTAATGGTTAACACTAACATGCACGCTCTAGCTACAGCATCATCCTGGAAAATTTCTTTCCACTTAGATTTCCACACTTTCGCTAATTTCCCCATGGGTCTTCGACTCCGCGCATCAGCTACCATATTTGCCTTGCCTGGGTGGTAGTGAATATCGAATTAGTAGTCCTCTACAAACTCTAACCACCGACGTTACCGTATATTTAGATCTTTCTATGTGAACAAATATTGTAACGACTTGTGGTCCGTGAAGAGATTAAATTTCTCACCCATGAGCTAATGCCTCCATATCTTTAAGGCAAACACTACTGTGGTAAGCTCTAAATAATATATGGAATAATTCTACTCATGGGGCTTAAGCTTTCGAGACGCATATGCAATGGGCCTATGCTCCTATTGTAACACACCCCCAATCCCTATAGAGATGCGTCAGTAAAGACTAAATAATCTACTCCCGATCTTAGCAACGAGTATAGGGGAAGAAGTCAACTTGTCTTTTATCTCCTCAAAAGCTAGCTAATAGGAGTCGTCCCAAACAAATCGCACTCCCTTACGAGTCAAGTTCGTTAAAGGGCCAGCAATCTTCAAAAAACCCTTATTGAAACAGCGATAATATCCCTCCAAACCCAGAAATCTACGGATCTCAGTTGACGTCGTGGGCTGATCCCATTCCCTCACCACTAAAACCTTGTTTGGGTCAATGGAAATACCCTCGGCCGTCACGATATGCCCTAAAAATTGCACTTCTTGTAACCAAAAATTGTACTTCTCAAATTTGGCATATAGTTGATGATCCTATAGTGTCTGTAGGACCAATCATAAGTGTTCGGCATGATCAACTTCAGTTCGAGAATAGACTAGAATGTCATCAATAAACAGTATCATAAATTGGTCTAAAAAGTCTTGAAATACTCAATTCATAAGATCCATAAATACTGCAAGAGCATTGTTTAGCCCAAAGGACATAACCAAAAACTCATAGGACCCATACCTGGTCAAGAATGCGTTTTTAGACACGTCTTGCTCTCGAATTCGTAGCTGATGGTACCTAGTCCTCATATCTATCTTAGAGAAGTACGACGCTCCTCTCAATTAATTAAACAAATCGTCGATTCGAGGTAACGGGTATTTATTTTGGATGGTTACCTTATTCAATTCGTGGTAGTCAATGCATAACCGGAGGGAACCATCTCTTTTTCTCACGAATATTACAGGGGTACCCCACGGTGATGTGTTATGCCGAATGAACCCCTGTCCCAACAGCTGCTGAATTTGATCCCGTAACTCCCATATTTTTAAAGTAGCCATACGGTATGTAGTTCATTCAATTGGCCTAGTTCCTGACGCTAAGTCAATTACGAACTAAATCTCATGGTTTGGAGGTAAGCCAGGGATTTCCTGAAAGACGTCTTCAAATTCTCTAACAACATGAATCGAGTCTAAGGAAATAACTATATCTTGTGAAGTCTCCTCATCAATATAGTACAAGTGAGTGCTAGAACCTCCTTCGGGAAGAGGCATGGCTACTGAAAACATTTCCTACCCTGAAATGGCAAAGACTATACTCCTCCCATAATAATTTACCATGGCCCGATGATATACCCGTTTATACCCTCAACCTGGATGAGGATTACCCCCAAAACGGACGACCCTACGAGGGGCCGACCCTTCACCAATCTCTTGATGACCCTTCACACCAGGCTCCAGATGACAGTACGAGGGGCCGACCCTCCACCAGGCTCCAGCCGACAGTACGAGAGGCCGACCCTCCACCAGGCTCCAGCCGAAGGTACGAGGGGCCGACAGTACGAGGCCAGAATTGGGCCAGGCTCACTCCCGGAAGAAACTTTGCCCTCGGCCTCGGCTCATAGGCCGAGGGTGATATCATGACAGCGCGTGGTTTGGGAGACGCGTGGAACAGTGCGCGTGAGGCTCATATGACACGTGGCAGACCGTTATAATAAAATCACACCCTCACGTGAGGGAATATTATGTCATCATTTGGCATCTACAGGTGTCAACAGGGGATTGGCTAGATCATTATTCACATGCACCATGCTTACTTGGGGGGTACACTACACCCCCCAAGACCTATATATACTTGTCACCTACAACCCTACAGGGGATCGATCCATGAACGGTAGCCCTAGCTAAAACTCTGGTTGTACACACAGTAGAGAGAGAGAGAGAGGGTTATGTGCATTGTATCCAAGGCCATTAGTGCCCATACTTAGTGGATCACACACTCACAGTGGATGTAGGCCAAATTGGCTGAACCACTATACATCATTGTCTTATTTCCTCTTATACTCATCCCCTTCTATACACTTACACATCTCTATGGCTGCCATGGCTGCTACTGCTTGAGCTCACTATCACTTATCTGGTGGTGCTAAATCTTAGCATCATCACCCGGTACTTCACTAACTAATCCATGCCCAGAATAACATCATAACCGACCATATCCAGGATAAGTAAGTCGGCTTCAAATAATAATCTACCTACAAATAAAGAATATTAGTGAGCCATCACTTATGTTAAAATCTACACTCATAAGAGTACTTTCGGCAGACTCTAACAATCCCGTCAAACGAGAAATATATATATTTATCAATGAGTGTGTTGCACTCGTGTCAAATAACACCCGACCCACAAACCTATGGATGGGAAACTTACCCTCAATAGCTGGCGGTAATGGAGGAAACAAAGAATTTTGGACATTATACATACGCCCAAACTGAAGTTGTCCCTGTTGCAGTGGGATAACTGGAATAGGTGCTGGAGGTTGTAAAAGTGCCTGCTGATTCTGAGGGCCTCCAGGTATTTTCCTCTGTACAACTATGGAAACTCTCTTCATGTGACCCGTCTCACCGCATTTAAAACAACGGTCCGCATGATTCTCCAGATGTCGGCCCCAATTGCTATTCTGAAACTACCCCGCACCTTGACCCTACTTGACTCTACCTCCATTATTCCCTCAGTCGTCTTGGCCCTGTGGGACTATTTGGTGATGCTATTGAGCACCCTGATTTTTCCTAAAACAACCTCCACCAAAACTGAAACCCCCACAGCGTTGTTTTTTAGCCGGGTCTCCTTATTGAAGGTCCCGCTCTTTCTGTTTATTCCCCGACTGATGGGGTGGTCATAGTGCTCCACTGGCATCATTCCCTACTAGTTTAATAGATTGTCCTGAATCCCCTATTTTCTTACTAAGGCGGTGATCCTCAAAATGGAGTAAAGTTGCATTCATCACATCGCCAAAGGTTTATAGGTCAGGGTTCCCCAACAGATACTGCCCTCTCCTCCAACTCAAACCCCCGATTAATTTTGAGATCCTCTTCTCTTCCGTACTTACCTCGTCCGACACAAAATATGCCAAACGAGCAAATTCTTCTTAATATTCTTCCACCGATCACACCCCTAGAGTGACATCTTGAAGGTTCCTCCTCATCTCTTTATGGACGACTGGAGGAAAATACTTTTGATCATAAAGAATCCATAATTCTGAAATAGTCATGATATCCCCTTGTTCCAGAGTTATCACCGACTCTCACCATTGGAGAGTTGCTCCCACTAGTTTAAAGGTGGTGAGAATCTATTTCCACTCCTCGCTACATTCCAGCATTCGAAGTTGATGTTGAATATCCTTCCTCCATTGATTTGCCATGATCACATCAGCGCCACCCTAAAATTCTGAAGGGTGACCTTTTTGGAAGGTTTCTCTAACTCTTTCCCACGCAGAGGGTCCCGTATGGGTTTGAGCCACTGGCGCTGCCGGTTATTGAGCTTGTGGAAGTTGTTATGCCATAGCATTTATTACAGCATTAACTGCCTGGGCTATAATATTTTCCACTTCCATCGCATTCATAGTTCCTTGCAGTGGTGGGGGATCTACATCATCTTCAACTCGATTTACCCTTATCGGGCAACCTCATCTAAGCAGCATCTGATATAAAAAGCAACTGAATCAGCATACAGTTAAAGAAATTTATCCTTGCAGAATATCGTAGACATACATAAACTGAACAATCCTAATAATAGGGCTCTATTTCTAAGAACGCTATGGTAGAACGTGATAAGTCTGTACAGATCCTAAAGACTCTAGAACTGATGCTCTGATACCATTTGTGACACCCCGCTTATTAAAATGAGAGGTGGCCATTTCTCTACTCCAATAAAAACAGTAATATTAAATGGTCCATTATTAGCATCACTGTCGCATAAAAGATAATACGAGACAACCACCCAACATTTTAAATACGGATGTCAAATATTTTTTCAATTTGATAAAAACAATTTCAGTCATCCACTTCTCATAATAAAAGGTTAAAATATACAACTAACATTTTTATAACATTTCAACAAAACATAATTGAATAAGTTGTCGATTAACAGACTGATACAAAAAGGTCACACTAAGTATAACAGTAGCTATGAGTAATAAACTTGGGGAACACGCCCGAATATAACTGACGAATCATAACTAGAATATCCAAAAAAAAATTGATGCGTCTAGTACAAAAATCCTACAACATCTGCAAAATGTTGTATCTCCTTTTACACTAGAAGGGAAGGTCAGAACGGGTGCCCTTGCGGCGGAACACCTGAACATAAACAAGAACAACACAAAGAGAACAAAATATAAACGGGTCAAGGCCCGATTTGATATGATTTACAAGTGAATAAAATGCATAACAACTATAAATGCAAGATTTCATAAATAGGTTAGGCTCACTATTCACTTAAGAATTTATGTTCACCCCTCCTCTAAAGTGCACACCCTAACGCGTACATTTCATTTTAAGTTAAGCTACCCGATTACTAATAAGAATAACTTCACTATCTACAATATACCTGGTTTACCAATTTCTCATTTATTTATCCTCGCAAGTCAATTAAACATGGAGGATCACATATAATTAGAGTTGGTTCGCAATTCCATTTAATCCATGGCGTTAAAACATAATTTCGGTGAGGAGAGTTATATTCATAAAATAATATTTCTAATGCCATCCTTTTGAGAATTTCCCCACTAGATGCGTTCCCTAATTCCTATCATCTTCCAGGGCCTATTTTCATGGTCACCTGGGTACCCACAGTCGATATCTCGCTGTTTGGGAAATCCTAAACATAACTCATGGGAAGCGACCATATACCTTCGATAGTGAGACGTAACCATACCTTGAATTACTTCACTTCGAATAAAACAATCACAGAATATAAAAACTGGTGCTATGGCCCGAGGACTGTACTCTCCCTGCATTCATTAGCCAGGGGGATTCACCTATTTCGCGTATCTTTCCTTATGATAGCATTTAGAGGGGTATGTGCATATATGCCATATCCACAAGATATATCTTAATAAAATATATAATTCTTCCATCCGAAAGCATATATGTATAATTAATTAAGGCTATAAGGTATAAACACTTCCATAATAGGCCCCGAAAGACAAAACGACACAATCCGACAATACACCAGTCCTACAATCATTTACTTAATACAATGAGGTATTATACTCTCGTATCCAATCCCCAAAATAGGCATGAATGCCCCCTTACTATCCTAGGGTATCAATATACTTATATAAGGTCAAATTCATATATAACACATCATATAAGAAGGCTCATAAGATTTAAACCCAAGAGAAAAGGAGTTGAAACAGTTGGAAAAATCCTTTAAAAGAGTAAGATTTCCAAATCGATTCGCCTTTGGCCGAATCGATTCTCCCTTGAAGCGAATAGATTTGTCAGAAATCGAATTAATTCGTTCGAGAGAACCAAATTTTCTATAAAGATGCTAATTCGGCGAATCGATTTGATCTCCCCTGAATCGATTCGCTACCTTAGAATTGTAGCCTACCATTTTATCGATTCGATTCATTAATGGGATAATCGATTCGCGCGGGTCTAGTAGCACAGTTATGGCTACTAGTTTATACGAAAACCTAAATCCCCCAACTACTTCTTATTCCATCTAAACAAACTATCATCAACCAACATCATCCATAAATCACTCCCATGTGATAACCCACTAATATAAACCACTCAAATCAAGACTATATCATATACATGAGCATTTAAACAAAAAAATCACCCAAGTCCCGAAATGGTTTAAACTCAAGAACACTAACCATTTATACAAATTATTCAAACACAATCATAAATTTGTGCAAGTTTAATAACTTGCCTCAAGTTTGAAGTCTCGAATTTCTTCTTGTCGATACGATTCTAAGATCAAAAGCCAGTTTCTCTCTTTTCTCTTCTTTCTCTCAAGATCTTCTCCACTCTCTTTCTTTCTAGGTTAAACACAAATGAGCTTTAATTTCTCTTTCAAAACAAAATACCCAAAATATCTTAAATAAACTTATGTTCAACATTAAATGCTACTGCATACTTAAAATGACTTGTAACTTCTTATTTAAATCATAACTAGCCGAAAGTACCCCGGAACCCAAAAACACCCACGACACTTATTTTGACTATCTGGACCCTTCACGGACTAACCATGCCCTCTAAAATCACATCCGAGATATCGTTAATAATCCTATCCCAACATCATATCAACTTTCTAAAAATAATCTGATTGGGATATAAACCATAATCGCCGCTTTAATGCACAACGGCGCAACATAGCATAATATTACACTATTTACATTCACGTAATAGTAAATATGGAATACTCATAAATATTAACTCTTAAATCACACAAATTAATATTTACTTTGATTTTCATTTATTTTAAATGATTAATCCACACGATAATTTATTATAAAAATAAATACTCGAAAGTAAGAGGTATTACAGGTGTAGCTGAAGACTCATTTATTTTAGATGCTTTAGTGTTGAGGATTAATTTTCTATTCCGTAGCATTTATTACAAGACTTTATTATGGATTTGGTGGGCCACTCAGTTCCACAGTTGTTTACGGTTTTATTCAGATATTTATAGACTACACCAAAAACACCAATCTGGAATGCTTGTACAGGGAGAACCTGGCATGGTTTAGAACCATGCCATAATCTAGCATGGTTTGTTACAATTTGGCATGGTTTTAAACTATGATAAAATCAGGCACTGATTTACATCGTGCCAAAAATTATAAAGGTTTATTAAAAAAAAATACTAAAAAGTAAATTGGATTTCATTTGGATCCATCACAGCTTTCATTCCCTCCCACTCATCCTCTCACTCTCTACAAAACCATTCCCTCTACACAAACCCTTCATTTTACCCCCAAATCCCAATGCTTCATTGACACTCTTTCTCTTCTCCCCAAACCCTTTTGATGTGCCAGGTTGATCCTCAATATCTACTTTGTTTCCAATCCAATATCGGTCAGTCTCATCTCCATTTCTTTCTTATTATCTTTTAGATTTGTTGTTCTTTAGTAAATGTTCAAGTTTTGATTTCATTTTCAAGGCTAAATGTCAGTTTTTGCTTTTTATTATGTCTGGTATTTATGTAAGGGTTATTCACTATAAATCGTTATTTACTTTATCTGAAATGTTTGATTTGAATTATGAGGGTTTTAGTGCTTTAAGACATGGGTTTGTTTGAGTGGGTTATGTTTCATGTCTTTTTAATTTGGTTTCAAAATTTGGTAGATTTGGTTGTAAAAATGTATTCATTCCCTCTTTTGGTTTAAATTATATCATTTGTTATGCATAACCTGATTTCGATCTTGATCTGAAACATTAAACCCTTTTTTATTGTCTATTTAGATGTTAACAAAGACCAATTGATCATGTATGTTTAATTTTTCTAACTTGGTTATCATAGGTACTTTGTGGTTGTTGATGGATCTAGAGATGATAAATTTTGGGGCTGATAATGGAGGGGGTCATGAATTGAACAAGGGTCATAAGTGATATGGTTTACTTCTCTCTGGTTTATATGGTAAAATTTCATTTGTGCACTATTAATTTTCAAACGCTTAGCATTCATTTCTCTATGTTTCTATGGTATCATAACAAGGTTATAACTTTATTTAAAATTTTGGATATTTCCTTTCCGCCCATTTTAATAGTCATTTTTATTTCCTCTATGTTTAAAAAAACATGAGTTACATCTTGAATAACTATTTGAGTTTTTTTATATTTCTTAAGTTAAAATGCGAAGTGATTTTTATTTACATTGTTGTGTGTTTAATATTTATTTCGCATACTATCATCCCTGATCATCATGTATATTTAAGATGAAGGTGTTTATTTCCTTAAGAAAAATGGTTGGTTTGGTATAATATGATTCCCTTACATGATTAATTTTTTGGTCGTATTTGAATATGAAGACACTGAACTACAGTTGTTCTTATTCAGTTTTAAGCGTTGAACTCAATCCAACCTGTTTATCTTCACCTCTAGTATAGATCACACATGAATCCAAAAGATAATGCATGTGTCTTCACCTCTTCCATGTTTTTACGGCCCCGGGAGTACTTTCTTCATATTTGATTTGTAGTTATAGCAAGGGTGTTCATTCATTTCCTAGAGTGAATATAAAATTCCAAGTTAGGACACGTCTTCAAATATGTGGAAGACAACCATTCAATTTAGTCATGTTTGTTCTAACATATTGAGAAATATAAGAGCCTATGTGAAAATCCATCTCTACTATTGGGATTTGAGGATTTTACTTGGGAAATATGAAAGTTTATATTCTAATTTTGAAATTGAAGTCTTATCAACTAAAACAAATTCAGAGAAACATGGAAAGAATTCCAAAAATAAGATAAATAAGAAGCCAATGATTTCAAAAGTTATAAAAATGTTAGTAAATAGCAACAAACATCTACATTTTGTGATCTTTTGGCTAGATAATCAATGACAGAGCCTCGCCTATTTCATATTCAGACAACCAAAGATTTATCATAATTATACAACCTAAAATTCATCATTTTGTGATCTTCTAGCTAGATAATCAACCAGTTAATCACCGACCCTCAAATTTCTCTATAGATTCAAACCATCTTGGAGATTAATTTATGGTCGAAGATAAGAAATTCATCAGATTATAACTTAACTGGTACATTTTTCAGCCCTATTAAAACCTCAGCTACACCTATTTTGGCTATGTTATTAACGTCACATGAGTTTATTGTTAATTCTTGGTTATACAAGAAACCCTTTCTAGGAGTTCAATGAGGGTTTGAACTCTGATCACCTTAAAGTTGTATAGTGAGTGAAGTGTCGATGAATGCAAACAAAACAGAGATATCTGGATTTTTTTAATGGTCATCTTCTTTAATGAACTATTAATAATTGTTTGGACCATTTTAAGAGGGATGGAACTGTTCCACTTCCAAATTATACATATTATACTAAAAAAGGAGGGGTTTTATTAGAGCTTCATGTGAATATTATTTTCTCTTCTAGATTGACATTAATTGTATATCCAAATGAAAGAAGATAATCATTAATTAATTAAAAAAATTATGTGGTGACCTTCCACAAAGCATGTCAATCTACTTGCTGTTATGTGAATTTGTATCCCAATTTACTTTTACTGGACGAACGATACACCAAATGGAAAATTCTCATCTTAGGTGACTCTTACATTATGAGAGTTAACATTAACTTCACATTTCATTGGTTGAAACATTAATAATTAATGAACTCACTGTTTAATCACTAATAGTTTAATTTTTTGCATAAGAATCTCATATTGTCCCTAACGTAACATTTCATTGTACAATAGATATTTGACCAGCTGAATAAATATCCTTTCATTTTTAATGATTCTATTAGCCATATAATTTACCCACATTGAGAAAATATGCAATATCTAAGAAGAATGAGTTCTCTACTAAACACCCATGTTTTGGATGTCGAATATAAGTATATTGTGAATTATGTCTATATATATGCATCAAATTGTTAACTTTTGTGTAAACTTCTTATTATACAAGTTGATGTGATTAGTTCTTCTTATCAAGACAACTTCTTGATATGCTCGACTCTTCCTCCCACCTTAAATTTTTGACGCGTTAAGGTTAATTTCAATGCTTGTTTTCCCCAATTCAACTCATTATTAGATTACATGACATAAGCCATATAAGTTTACCAAAAATATATATTTATACATTATGTCTTTTAAGTACATTTTGTACCCAATCTTTCCCATTTTTCTTTTAAAGATACATTAATAGATCAAGTATTGAAGATGCATTAATTAAGGAGTTTGGAATCAGTTCGGGTTCATTTGTACAACTATGAGGTGTATGATACCACTTTATTTTTATTATATAAATCTATATAATATGAGAGGGGGTCATTTACTGTTTGAATCGATCTAACGAATGAGAATTAATCTCCTAAAGAAATCTAAGGATCTTATAGGGTGTCATGTCATAACTTTAGAATTATGACATGGACCTTTGGAGATAACATAAATTTCTTCGTCCCTCATAATTTAATTGGACTGCACAAACTCACAAGTTAATCCCCATTTCTTTTGCAGACAATGTCTCTCTCACTCTCTCTCTTAATTTAATTTGAACTACACGTATACACATGTCAATCACCATTTCTTATTCACAAAAAGTAGGGGATATAGATATTGAACCTACAACTCGCCCCCTCTCCTTCACAAACCAAATGACTGAGATTTGTCCAGAAAAATAAAACTCCAAACGGCTGAGGTATCCCTTCTCTCTATCTTACAGTTTGCTATATCTATTTTCCTTGATGTCTTCTGCTAAACACTTTTCTAGTAACTTTGTTGAGTCGAGTGACCCTGAATATGCTCCACCTATTCAAAGCGGCGAAACTCCTTTAAGATGTTGTCTTGTATAAATGCATACTTCTTTTTTATTCACCCTATTTAGATGCATAATGTTTTATTCTTTGTCACATGTTAATTTTTCATGTTTTCATGGATGTACTTTCTTCTTTGTTTGTGTTGTCTGGATAGTGCAAGGTGTCTTAAATTAAGACTCACATTTCATTTTAAATTTGTGAGTGTCTTAAAATTAGTGTCCCAAATTCTACAATATTTGATTTTTTAAGTTTGGAATTTGAGCAATGATAGCATTAAATTTAGTATTTTATTTAAAAAGGAATTTGAATCATATTGTGGTAGATATAGCTGGACTTATGGTATGTTGGTGTTTGGACCATATGTGTGGGTTAATTGAATTTTAGCATCAATCTCCCCCAAACTACTTTCAATGTTGCATCAAAGTTATAGTTGCACTTGAATGGTTTGTACAGCAAGGGTTGCATAATGTAAACTTTAGATAAGAATTTAAGCGAGGTTGGAGGATAGAATAATGAGCACTTGTGTAGTGTATTTATATTGTTCTTATATGTTTTAATAGTATAATAAATTCATTAACCAATTAAATCTCCCACCATATTTAAGATGCAATTGAATCTATTAATTCTTATTTTTTGTGTTATTTAGATAACAGGAATTGTAGTAGCTACTGATTAGATATTGCAATCTAAACAATATCTTTTAATTCTTATTGTTTGTGTTGCTTAGATGCAATGAGATGGAATCTATCTTTATTGCTTAGATATTACATTTTCAGCATCATCTACTAAGAAGTTAAGGACCCTAATTGACAAATTGTAAAGAGTGACATATTGGCATATTGTAAGGAGTACATATTGACATATTGATAGTAGGTACATATTGTTAGGAGTACATATTGACATATTATATGGAGTACATACTAGAATCTAAGGAGTACATAGTGTCAATATGCATAATTGACATATTATAAAGAGTACCTACTGTCTACTTTGATCTCCTTTGTTCGTTGGAAATGCGAAGTGAAGAGAGACACACAAGATGTGGCAAGAAATTTCATTAAGTCTGCATTATGATGTCTCTTAGATCATTTATGATGTCTCTTAGATCATTTATTTTTCCAGTATCAACTTTATGAACATGTTCTTTTTTTTTGCTCTGTAGTATATTCTGATGTCTTGTTTTGAGCTTGTAGCAGAGAGGCTACTCTAATTTTAAGTTCATTTGTGAAAAATAGATAAATAAGTATTAAAAGGTGGATTCATGGGTTGTTTATGGTTCACTGTGCATTCAGTGTATAAGAATTGTGCCTTCTGAATTACGATTGGATTATGCAATTGTGATGTTTTGCTAAAATCTGATGTACTTATTTTAAATGTGTCATTGTGATGCTATTATCTGCTTATAAATCTCTTGTCATAACTCCTCCTCTTCGACTTTGATGGCATTTTTAATCCTTCTGATTTATTGTACCTTTTTTTATCTTTTCTCTTATAATTCCTTCAAAATGTTAGTTAAGAATATAGTTTTTCTTTGTTCATTATATCTACCAATATCTATGCCTCTTGTCTTCCATGTTACTCTCCCCGTGTCAAATTCAGACCCACTATTTGAAAAAACTCACCTTTTAATAAAATACTAATTCTAATGTAATTAATGGTTAAGATCAAAACACAATCCATTATGGTGGAATTTAGTACATTGATTTTTAAAATGTGACTCTTAATCTGAGATAGCTTCGAATAGAAGTATATGGAATTTCTGTAAAGTAGGCAAAGAAGACTCAAGTTGTTAAATGCATTCAGGATTTGCCAAGTTGTGTAAGCCTTCAAATTTCTCTTCGGTTTGGAGACTATGTAATGCACAATCATCAATAAAACTTGATAATTCATTACAATGTCAGAAGGCGTGGTCTCACCTGTTCCCATGGAAAAGAGTAACATATTGGAGAAGCTAAATGCATAATAGTTTAACTCCTACTTTCAATAATCGTTCTTTATCTCAAATCAGGTATATCTGCACTTCTTGTGTTTTTCTTTCTTTATGTGGGCCTTAAAATTTATGTGATCTTTGTGCTTGGCTGAGAAAATAATAGAGGAAATATATATTCTTTTTCAGTCGAAAATTGTTGCTCTCAAGAAAGAGTAGATACAATTTAAACATGGTCCACCCATGGTTTCTCTCTTCTCATGTCAAAGTTGTTAAGTGTTGGCGGATCTAGTTTGAAGTGGTCAAAATACATAGAACAAGACTCAAAAAGAGCTCATGAGGTTCGTTAGCAGTAGTATTTTACTTGGTTGAAAATTCAAAATTCGTAAAAAAAATTTAGGTCAGAATAAACTTTCTCTTTTATTTAACTTGGTTATGCTTTTGTGCTTTTATAGGAAGCTACATTACCAGTTGTTGCAGTGCAGAAGAAGATAAGAGAACATAATAGTGCTACTTTTATTTCTGTCATCGTCGGTGGGACAAAGAGCAGGAAGCATTTTCCTCGTAAGTCAACTCATAGAATAAAGTTGTTCCCAGGTAGGCCAATGAAAAATCCTAGTGTGGCAGATACATTTTAAGTTTATTTATTTTATTGATGTCGAGAATAAATATAATGAGATGAATTGTATATGCATGTGATTGCACGTTCAGCGTGTGTGCTTTTGATGATGGTTCTTAGATGATTATTATCATAGGTTTTTAGTAAGGAGAATTTTTGAATTATCTAAGTAATTTTCAGGAGAACGAATATTTCGTATTGGTACGGTGTGATACAGAATAGAACCTACAAGGAAGACACTTCAGACCATACCAGGTGGCTAACTCCTAATTTCTTTCATTGTGCTATAATTAAAGTCTTGCATAGTTTTTATTGTAGTTTTACTCTTTACACTATTACACCAGCATATTACTCTCTTTGTAATTCTCATATGGATTCATTCACTAGTTAGCATATAGAAAAAAGTAATAAAGTGACGGTATAAGCCAAAGAGTTTAATGAAATAAAAAGGCCACAAAACCATGACTAACTTGGAGATCTACATTTTTATGGTTCAACTAGGATTTTCTTGTGAATCACAAAGTCACTGAATAAATTTCGGAGGCAAACAATGTTGTTTTCAAAATTGATGGAACATTCTAACTTTCTTGATTGCCTTTGGTAATATGGAATTGGATTTTGAGTTTTTCAAACTAACTGCACTCTCTCCAAACCTCGTTCACCCTACCACCAGATCATATATATATATATATAGCATTATCCATCGCATTTTTCAATGTGCTTTAGATTTCTTAAATCATGTGTGATTGAAAGAATTTATGTTAGTCTCTATTATATTGTTGTCCTTCAATGTTGTCAAATGATAAGAATTAATTTCTCTTTTTTGTTTGTTTGTTTTAAAGGTTGGAACTCAATGGAAGTTCAATGGTTGTGTATGTAGAGGCGAACCGGTGTCGCTTGATAAATTAGGATTTAAACACGTTAGTGTTGCTTGATAAATGAGGAATAATATAGGTTAGTGCTGCTTGAAGAGAAGACCGCGGAATTTGAGATGAACTTCATATGTATTGACATGAATTGAGATAAAATTCAAATTTCCTTATGTATTGAGATGACTTTCATATGTATTGACATTAATTTTATATTAATGGAATTTAAGCAATTAATTTTAGTGGGCTTATTGTATGGATGTGTAATAGTGTTGTTGTGGAATATTTGTATTGTTGTTGTACTATTTTTGTCATACTAGTTTTATATTATTATTGAATTATTGTTATTCTAACAAAGGTACGAAAAATAGTGGAAACGTTGCTGATTTTTTTGGGCAATATTATTTATAATTAATTTTTTTTCTTTGATCCAAAAATTTGGCACAATTTAAAATCGTATCAATTTTTGGCAGGGTTTTGAAGTATGCCGAAAGTGTACCAAAATGTACTCAATCTGGCACAGTTAAAAAGTGTGCCAAAAATATCAAATTCGACACGATTTTAAAGTGTGCCAGAAGTGTTCATATTTGGCCAAATCTGGCACACTTTTAAATCGTGCAAAAAAATGACCATTTTGGAAGACCTAGTACTGACACGGTTCAAAATCGTGCCAGATTTTAGATGGCACAGTTTTAAACCATGCCAGATTACTATTTTTGGTGTAGTGATGGTTGAAGTATTTATTTGAAATTATATTAATTAGAGTTGGATTTCATTTGGAGATTAGCATGGTGATGGATTTATTATTGAATAAATGGTTAAAAATTTATTGGATCAATTTAATTATTATCTTATGGAATGAACTATTATATGTCTCATTCTCATATCTGTCACATGCTAATAATGATATTTAATTTAGCATTGCCCGACATAGTCTTGGTGACACCCGACGCCAGGAATGCGCGGAGTTTTATGGACACCTGAGGATGGTAAAGTGCATGAACGTGTACAAGCATATGTTGTCATCATGTAAACTAGTTGGAGTTACATTAAAGTGGCGGGAGCCAGTCACCACCGCAAATGAGAGGGATATAATGACTATTTCGTAATTTTACGTTACATTGGATGATAAATATTTTCCACCAGCAGTCAAGACCGAGAAGAAGAAACATTTTTTGGGCCTAAAGTAAGAAGGTCTAACAATAGAAGAGTATGAGGAGGAGTTCACCATTCCTTCTTTATTTTTTAGAGATGAGGTAGATACTGAACAGAAGAAGATGGAGAAGTTTATTTCTAGGTTGAATTAACACATCAGGTAATGATTTGGGGGGAACTCGACTTATATATTTATGCACAGGTTATGAATTCTGCACTACTTTATTATCAGGATCACCGGGGATTTTTGAAAGGTAAGGGTGAGAAGAGGCCTAGTACAAATTCATTTCTCCAGCAAAAAAATAAAAATGGGGATGATAATCAGGGAACCCAACCGCCTAAGGGGCCTTACTCCCAAGAGTATCAGAAAAAGAAGTATATGGGTCATAATGATCGTAGGGGCCACTAGGGCCAAACACAACAGTTCTAGCACGGCCAGGGACAACACGCTTGGGGCACATAAGGGAAAGGGCAATAGGGTCATCGCCAACATAGCCAATAGTAAGAGAAGCTGTAATACCTTGTATTTCTGTGTATTTAGAAATTAATTAATTGAGTAATTAAATAGGAGAATACGATTTAATTTAAATTACGTGAGTGAAGTAATTTAATACGATTTAATAATAATTATGATTATTAAGTGATTAAATAATAATTATAGTTATTAAATATTAATTAAGAGATAGACACTGATTAATTTATGATTTAAAATTACTAAGTGTGAATAGTAAATATTGATAATTAATTTATACGACATAGCGAGTGAAATGGACGTACTTGATTATATCTCAACCGAGTGTCACGTGTGGAATAAATTGAGGTCGAGATAGTAAATATATTTTAAGTAACTCAAATGATAATTTAGAGGTCACACATGAGTCCGTAAGGGTCGAAATAATCAGAATGGTATACTTGGAAGTACTAGTTAAGTATCGGGACATTTTTGGGATAAATTGGGACCAATCGGGGGCGTTTTAGTCTTTTTACGTATGGGGGTGAGGAGACCTAAGAATTTACAAAATCTAAATCAGATTATAAGAGTTTGAGGCTATGGTTAGAGGAGAGAAAAACTCAAAAAAGCCATTAGAGAGAAAGGAGAAACAATTCTCAAAACTTAAGGAAGAATCGAATTTGAATCTTGCACCCAAATTATCCAAGGAGGAAGGATTGCGGGAGAAGAAAATCAATCCACCATTAAAAACAGAAATAAGACCCTACAAACTATAAGGAAATTGTTTATTGTAAAATTAAATTGAGGTTATAATACACATGTGTAGGGTTTTATGAATAGTTGCTCATATGAATATTCTTGGTGAAAATGAATGATTTAAATGCACGTTGGGTAGGAAATCGCATGTAGTTTGGATTAGCAACTGTAGAGGAAAATAAATCAGTGATTGCATTATCATTATTACGATATTAAATCTGGGTTGGTGGGGATAAACTATAAAGAACATGCATATCTAGTTTTTTTTATATAATACTTAGGTAAGGATGGTTCTTGAATGAATTTCAGATGGATTTGATGATATATTTACATTGGGAATAGTCTCTATACATGTAGCGGATGTTTGGTTATGTTGGTAGAGATTTCCATAAGGTTTAATAGAGGTTTAATGGGTCGAACATGGAGAGAAATGAAGTTGGGCAACGCTGGACCTGTTCGATCGATCGATCGAATGGGTCGATTGATTGATCAAAACCCTCGATTGGTAAACTAAATCTAATTTTGGGTTATTTTGTTGGTTGAGTTTTATTTGATTTCCAACGATCGAGGAGAACCTTAGTGATGATAGTATACCTATATAGGTACTTAGGGAAGACCATTAGGTATATTGTTTAGGTCCGATATGGTCATTGAGAGTAAGACTTGGACTATGGAACGACGCGGATAAACCGATCGAGTAGTGCATCATGAATTTGGGATTTGAGTTACGGAGAGATTAAATATCAATCCAAGGAGTATACCAGTAGGTTAGATATAGCTTAACTACTGGAATACATATAGAGGGTTAACTAGGGCCCTTAAAGTTGTGTTAATACTTAATTGAAATGCGATAGTGAGATAAATCATAAATTAATAAGTACAGTGAATATCCGAGATAAATATTACGTACGAGCATGATTATTATGTTGTGTGTATACATACTGAATTGTATACATACTTGGGTGGAGTGAATACCTAAGGTACATTTGATTATACTAGGTTCGAGGTAGAATTTCGAACTAATATGTGAAAATAATGTAATCTAAAGAGTACGGTGAATATTCGAGATAAATATTACTTACGAGTATGATTATTAGGTTGTGTGTATACCTACTGAATTATATATATACTTAGGTGGAGAGAATACCTAAAGTATATTTGCTTATATTAGGGTCGATGTAGGATTCCTAACTAATATATGGAAATTGAAAATTTAGGGTCGTGATGAAAGAGTTTTGAACCAAAAATATATATAAAAAAAATCATTATTGGGGTCGAGGTGATTTTTCAAACCAGTACATGAAATAAATTTGGGTCGATGTGACATTCCGAACAAATCATGTTACTTAATGTCGATGAACTATTCCAAACCAAGGGTTCTAAATGTGTGATATAAGGGCATTATAGTGAAGAATGACTTTATAAGTATATATTGTGTGTGAAATGTATATTTTATAAATAATCTACTTATATGGGATAGTAGAAAATTAGATGGCGTGCATACATATACAAGTAAATTAATTGGAGAAACTTAATTAGAAAGACTAAACGATAGATATTGATTATCTAAACAATATATTAAGTAGTGAGTCTTAATTGTAAAAGTAAAAAGGTAACCAGATGTGAAAAGTTATCTAAGTGTATTACATATGAAATATGTTTACTTTTATCATATTGTAAGGGCAGTATGGGAACTTAGTTGAGCAGATAAGTTCAATGGTGTATATTAGTCAAGTTAGCTTGGGTAGTACAGCTAGGTGCGTGCACTCTAGATGAGGGATGAGGTAACTCAATAGAGTGTACGCAATCTTAACATGTGTAATCAATAACTCATCTTACTATGATAATCACTTGCTAAATATTTTCAAAACGTTTTGAATACTAACTCTTGCTATCAAACTATTTTCAAAACCTTTTAGGTGTTAAGCCACAGGGATGGCGGAATTGAGGATTCAGTCCAGGGACTCATAGCTGCAACATTGTGGAGGCTGGCAAGACTTTGCACGGACGATTAATTTATTCAGATCTAGTGTAAGATCTCAGTTTAGTACTCTCTATTGGGACATGTCATCCATTGTCATTATTTCAGATGTTTCAGTTTTGGATGATATTAGTTGATTTAGTAGTCTTGGATTTTAGTCGATTGATGACTCGACAAGACTTATTTATTATCTTATTTGTGATGGTTTGAATTCTAGTATATTGTGAATGTTCAATTATTATTTTCGCGTGAGTTATTTTATTGGGTTAATGAAAGATAAAATTTGGCATCGGTCTAATTTCACTTAGTTGATTAGTAATTAAAAATCTTTTGAGAGTGATGCTAAGAATGAACCAACTGAGAAACCTATTTTAATTTAATTTAGAACTGGTCACCCGGTATTTAATTAGGTGGGGTGTCACAGATGGTATCAGAGCATCAGGTTCTAGTGTCCATAGGATATGTACGGCTTACTACGTTTACAGCGTATCGTTTGATTGATATAGAGCCCTATCTTAGGATTGTTGTATTCCTATACGTACGCGGCTTACATTATCTTGCTATTAAATAGATGACGTGATTCATACGAGTTCGATTGGGCATAGTACATTGAACTCTTTAGGACGACCAGCAAAGACGTTTGAAGGACTGCAAGAGGGAGGGACTCGGTACTAGTCATGAAGTATTTAGGAAAAGGCAATTGCGTGGGAGATCACCATAAATAATGTTTGAGTAGATGACGAGATGGGTAATCACTCGGGGATGGTTGTGTCTTAAACATCGTTATAGGGAACAAGGATACAATTTCAGACTTCCTCGGTGTTGTCAGTAGGGAGAGAGAGTAAAGCGAGATCTCTTTCAAAAGGATCACCCATAAGAAAATGGGTTAATGATTATGGGTGATAAACAAATGGATGGAAAAAAATCCAAAGTATGTTGCTCATAGGAGCAGCATTGTAGTGACGTGTGTTAGTCACCCCATATAAAGATGTATATATAGAACGAATTGAAGAACTTGGGAGAGAGCCTGAGGAATCTTTAGATAGCACCATTCATTGGAATTTGTGTAAATACGGATGTTGTATGTGTTAGCCAAACGGAAAGAGATCATCCATAGATAGTGGCATATGGTCGGGTGTAGAAATATCCAAAAGTGAATATTTGTGATTTTTTTTCTCAGGGGAGCAACATAGTAATAGTTGGGGGGGGGGGGGGAAGTTCATCACATTTGTAATGAGGAACATTATTCCCATTGGAGGAATCCTAGATACGGTTTCCCGCAAGTTTCTTCATTTCTTTTTTGTAAAAGTGATGCGAGTTGAGTTTCTGAACTTATCACATGAGGACCGAATAGAGGTCGAATGTGGGAAAGAATTTATATTGTTTAGCGAACTTTGTACCCGATGAGGTAGGTACAGTGGAGAAAAGAGTCCTTGGTGGAATAAAGTGCTCACAAGAAGACATCGCGAGAAGAACTAAGGGAATAATGAGGGTAGCCATCAGGGTTATAGTTACCGAAGTCCGAGATACGGACAACCCTAATACGGTAAGTGTGACCAGGAATAGGGGATTCTGTAAAGAGATATTTTTATGTAGGGAGTATGACCTCATGCATTGATCTTGTTCGAAGCGAGGAAAAAGTACAAGAGCATGGTGCCTAGTAGGGGTAATGATTAAAATAGTCATTAGGTTCAATTGGGACAAGCGTGTAATACTCGGGAACCATTTGTACAGTCGGTGTGGTTGGCAAGGTGGGGGTATGAGTTTTGTCCTCGAGTGAATGAGGTATGTTTTGTGTGAGATGAGCGAGTCACGGTATTTTGTTGGCATTAGATTCGCGTGTGAGACGAGTTTGGTGGTAATATCGATAACAGTATTATGTGTATATATTTTTCGTTGAGTAACGGGGTTATCTTCGGTTTCATCCGTAGGGAAGCGGGTGTTGACAGTGGAGATATATTTCATTGAAATTACTCGTTCTAGTGATGTGTTGAACGAGTATGATTTTATCTTGGGTATAGACTGGTTAGAGATACTTAAGAGAGTATAGTTGTCTCGAGATATTTGATCCCGGTGTGTAACGACTTTACTGATATAGTTCAAAGTATATTGGGTTTATTGTCGAGCGACGAGATTAAGCTAATTATGGTGATTAGAGCTAATGACTAGTGATAGTGAGAGCGCAGTGTAATATGACTACTTTAGAGATGTGGGAGTTGAGATTTATATTTAAAAGTCTGGGGACATGATTTTGAGTGTCCCAGTTATGTGGTTTAAGATCATAGAACTCGATCTCCGACAATGCTAGCGATGATGCATGGGGAGGAGAAGTTCCTTATTTGGGTGTCACTGCCAAATGAGATAAGCATGGACCTTAATAAACGTCGGGAGTGGAGAGACGTTGATGGATGCTAGGGGCATCAGTTTCGAATGTTAATCGTTATATGTGTGGAGAAAACACTTTGAGATGAGAGCTATTTTATGAGTAAGGCCAGTGGAGCCGGTAGTTCTGCAGAAAGGCACTGAAATTTTTCTCATCGTGAGTTGATGGGTGGGACAATCTCGAGGAGAATTAAATTAAGACCTATGGGTGATTGAGAATACCCAAGTGCTATAACCAAGCCGAGAATGCGAGACCGATTTTGAGAAAAGCGTGTTATGTGTGGGTCGTTTGCGATGTTTGTGGAAGTACGCACGGGTTATAGGGTGTATGGGCACCCTGATTAGTTAGATTTTTAAAACTTGTCCGAGATAGAAGGGCGTGTATATTATGCATGAGAATATTCCTGAGGGATAGTTATAAAAAAAGTTTGAATGGTATGATGGATTGAACATCGTATTAGAAAGACGAGAATCCAAATATATATGTGCAACGAGAGCTAGCACACCCGAGATAGGTTGAAAGGCTGTGGAAAGTCATTTAAAAGATATCTCTTGATAAAGAGGATACCAAATTATTGTGAGAAAGTATAGCGGAGCCTTACTCGAATGAATGTTAAAGAGTGGCTTGCGCATTACTAGAATGTTAGTATACTCCGGGGATATAAGGGGTGTATATAGTACCACTTAATGGGAGATATTATTAGTGGGAATTAATGTTGGGTGAGATATTGTGAGATTGTGTCCAGGTACATCACTCAGAAATGGAAAAAGGTTGCCTTGAGAGGATCAACCAGAAACTTAGTAACAAATCTGCGTTCCCAGTGACAGAAGGGGTAGGAAAACTATAAAATTTCATTGGTGGGATGTCAAGTCGTGACAAGGTCAATAATTTCCTCGAGTGTGTGGAGTGAATTGATCGAGACGAACAAATACTTTCCTTCCTTAAAAGGAAGGATTGCATTGGTGCAAGGTTCCACCCAATATTATTGCGAATAAGGATGAGATCCTGAAATCCCACCTCTGATAGGGATTATGAGGAAGTGATGGGGACAAATTTTGTTTTGGGCCTATCATATCACCTATAGTCGATGGTTAGAAGGAGGTGGTTTATTATGAGGGTTAATTCTAGTAGTGTGTTTTGTGACTTGTATGGTAATTGAGGGGAGAAATTACCATTGATAGAGTTATGTGTAATAACTCGTACATGTTCATCATGGACAAAGTAATTTTTGAGGTTTTTTTATGGTAAGACTTATAATCTACCCATTAGGTGATCCAAAGGGAGATAATAACTAGACTTCTGATTGGACGTGGTTTAGAGTCCGTTAGCAAAAGTGGAGTAACCCCAAATTAATTTAAATAAATACTGAATTTTGTAAGACTTACATCGCCATGAACCAATGTTTCGAGGATGGACATGAGTGGTTAGATGTCCTTGTTGTTTCCCTCAGGATAGGAGTTGTGTGTTGGGGTGGATATGGGAAGCTGTCACTTAGTGATGTGTGGCCTTCCATTAGTACTGAAGCGATAGAGCCTATGATATATACGCTCGTCTTATCAGAATGTCGTGGTAGAAGCACAATGTTTGATGTGTCGTTGTTGAGGTGATACCTTATGACTGGTAGAGTATATAGGAATGAAGAGATTTGAACAAGATTGTAGATAGGTTGAGGTTGTGGTGTTTAACCCTTTAGACGATTGGGTACCACTAGCGGGTGTATTGTGGAGTGACCCTTATGTTATTATGTTTTGATATTGGTTGCTAGAGGATGACGCATGGTGAAAGATCCAGAGTTTTATTATGGGTTGTATCCAGATTTCGTGGATGAAATTCCTTTGTAAGGGGGGAAGTACGTAATACCCTATATTTTTACGTATTTAGAATTTAATTAACTGAGTAATTAAATAGGAGAATACGATTTAATTTAAATTACGTGAGTGAAGTAATTTAATGCGATTTAATAATAATTATGATTATTAAGTGATTAAATAATAATTGTAGTTATTAAATACTAATCGATAGATAGCCACTGATTAATATTATGATTTAAATTTACTAAGTGTGAATAGTAAATATTGATAGTTAATTTGTACGACATAGCGAGTGATATGGACGTACTTGATTATATCTCAATCGGGTGTCACGTGTGGACTAAATTGAGGTCGAGATATGAAATATATTTAAGTGACTCAAATGATAATTTAGAGGCAAGGGTCTAAATAGTCAGAATTGTATACCTGGGAGTATTAGTTGAGTCTCGGGACATTTTTAAGCTAAACTGGGACCAATCGGGGGCATTTTAGTCTTTTGACATATGGGTGTGAGGACACCTATGAATTTACAAACTCTAAATCAGATTATAAGAGTCGGAGGCTAGGGTTAGAGGAGAGATAAACTCACAAAAGCCATTAGAGAGAAGGGAGAAACAATTCTCAAAGCCTAAGGAAGAACTGGACTTGAATCTTGCACCCAAATCATTCAAGAAGGAAGGATTGAGGGAGAAGAACATCAATCCACAATCAACAACACGAAATCAGACCCTAGAAACTATGAGGCAAGTGTTTATTACAAAATTAAATTGATGTTATAATACCCATGTGTAGGGTTTTATGAATAGTTGCTCATATGAATATTCTTGGTGAAATTGAATGATTTAAATGCATGTTAGGTAGGAAATCGCATGTAGTTTGGATTAGAAATAGTAGAGGAAAATAAATCAATGATTGAATGATCATTATTACGAAATTAAATATGGGTTCATGACGACTAACTATGAAGAACATGCATATATAGGGGTTTTTATAATACTTAGGTAAGGATAGTTCTTGAATGAATTTCATACGGATTTGATAATATATTTACGTTGGGAATAGTCTTTATACATGTAGTGGATATCTGGTTATGTTGGTAGATATTTTCATAAGGTTTAATGGAGGTTTAATGGGTCGAACATGGAAAGAAACGAAGCTAGGCAACGCTGGACTTTTTTGATCGATCGATCAACCTATGAATGTCGATCGATTGAATGTGTCGATTGATCAAAACCCTCGATCGATCGATCGACTAAAGTTAATTCTGGGTTCTTTTCTTGGTTGAGTGTTATTTGATTTCCAATGATCCAGGAGAACCTTAGTGATGATATTATACCTATATAGGGACTTAGGGAAGAGTAGTAGGTATATTGTTTAGGTATGATACTGTCATTGAGAGTAAGACTTGGACTATGGACCGACGAGGATAAACCGATCGAGTAGTGCATCGGGAATTTGGGATTTGAGTTATGGAGAGAGTAAAGGTCAATCCAATGAGTATACTACTAGGTTAAAGATAACTTAACTACTGAAACATATGTAAGGGTAACTAGGGCCCTTAGAGTTGTGTGAATACTTAATTAAAATGCGATAGTGAGATAAATCGTAAATTAATAAGTACAGTGAATATCCGAGATAAATATTACGTACGAGCATGATTACTAGGTTGTGTGTATACCTACTGAATTATATAGCTACTTAGGTGGGGTGGAGACCTAATGTACATTTTATTATACTAGAGTCGAGGTAGAATTCCAAACTAATATGTGAAAATAATGTAATCTAAAGAGTACGGTGAATATCCGAGATAAATATTACATGCGGGTATGATTATTAGGCTGTGTGTATATCTACTGAATTATATAGATACTTAGGTGAAGAGAACACCTAAAGTGTATTTTCCTATATTAGGGTTGAGTTAGGATTCTGAACTAATATATGGAAATTTAAAATTTGGGGTCATGATGAAAGAGTTCCGAACCAAAAATATTTAAAAAAATCATTATTGGGGTCGAGGTGATTTTTCGAACCAATACATGAAATGAATTGGGGTCGATGTGACATTCCAAACTAATCTTTTTACTTGGGGTCGAAGAACTATTCCAAACCAAGGGTCCTAAATGTGTGATATAGGGATATAATAGTGAAGAATGGTTTTATAAGTATATATTGTGTCTGAAATGTATGCTGTATAAATAATCTACTTATATGGGATAGTAGAAAATTAGATGACGTGCATACATCTACCAGTAAATTAAGTGGAGAAACTTAATTAGAAATACTAAACGATAGATAATGATTATCTAAACAATATATTAAGTAGTGACACTTAATTGTAAAAATAAAAAGGTAACCCGATGTGAACAGTTATCTAAGTGTATAATATATGAAATATGTTTACTTTTAGCATACTTTAAGGGCGGTATGGGAACTTAGTTGAGAAGATAAGTTCAATGGTGTATATTAGTCTAGTTAGCTTGGGTAGTACAGCTAGGTGGGATAAGGAAAAGATCGTTAGGCATGCACTATAGATGAGGGGTGAGGTAACTCTAGAGAGTGTATGAAATCTTAACACGTGTAATCAATAACTCATCTTACTGTGATAATCACTTGCTAAATATTTTCAAAACGTTTTGAGTACTGACTCTTTCTATCAAACTATTTTCAAAACCTATTAGTTGTCCAGCCACAGGGATGCTAAAATTGAGGATTCAATCTAGGGTCTCAAAGCTGCAGCATTATGAAGGTTGGTAGGAATTTGCATAGATGGTTCATTTATTCAGATCTATTATAGGATCTCAGTTTAGTACTCTCAATTGGAACATGTCGTTCATTGTCATTATTTTAGATGTTTCAATTTTGGATGATATTGGTTGATTTGGTAGTTTTGGAGTTTAGCTGATTGTTGACTCGGCATGACTAATTTATTATCTTCTGTGTGATGGTTTGAATTCTAGTGTATGGTGAATGTTCAATTATTATTTCCACGTGAGTTATTTTATCGGGTTAATGAAGGATAAAATTTGGCATCGGTCTAATTTCTCTTAGGTGATTAGTAATTAAAAAACTTTCGATAGTGATGCTAAGAATGAACCAACTGAGAAACCTATTTTAATTTAATTTAGGACTGATCACCCGGGATTTAATTAGGGGGGTTTCACATAGGCATCATTTCAACAACAATTATTTCACATATGGTGAGGTTGTCCACATTACAAGGAGGTGACTTAGGGGCAATTAGGGGGCACATGATCGGGGATGTCAAAGAAGCTACTGGGCACCACATGTGTAGTGTTAGTAGTTACAAGTCCCACCAGATTCCTTATTACCAACATCAATAACCCATCCACAGGAATATCAATAGTTAGAGTATGGGCGGGTGTATCACGTCACACCTAGGGATACATAGACACCAATGCAGGAAGTAGAGGGTATGTTTCCTATCTTTGGGCATATATGACGCATTATTTTTAATATTGGTGCATCACATTATTTTGTTAGTACTAGTTTTGTTCGGTCGTCAGGGATGGTAGACTTAGCATCAGATATAGTACTCTATATAGATTCAACCGTGGGTAGAGAGGTACTTATACGATCTTTATGCAAAGGGATATGAATGGATATTAGGAGACTTAGATTTTTGGCAGACTTACTCGTGTTATATATGTCAAAGTATGATGTTATCCTCAGGATGGATTGGTTAACTACATATCATGCGTGTGTTGATTTATTTGGTAAGTCTATCTTTTTTTATCATTCTGGGATAGGAGATGTATTTGGTCGCAATACCGCGCCTAGAGGGAGGATCAAGCATGCACCTTTACTATATTAAGTAGGATACTTCAGAGGATGTTACCGTATCATTAAACTCCATTCTAGTCATTAGAGATTTTGCATATGTATTTCAGGATATTCCAGGGTTACCTTTGAGTAGAGAGGTTGAATTTATGATTGACTTGGCTTCGGGTATGAGACCCATTACCTGAGTCCCATATCGTATGGCACCTTTATAGATTAGAGAGATGATGGAGAAGATTCATCAGTTATTAGATCATAGATTTATCTGTAGGATTACTTATTCTTGGGGTGCTCCAATCTTTTTATGAAGAATGAGGATGGGTCGTTGAGGTCGTGCATAGATTATCGAGATTTAAATAAGGTCCTCATACGGAAAAAATATTTGTTAGTCCATATTAATGACTTGTTCGACCAATTTGGGTGTGCTTCATACTTCTATAAGATTGATTTATGTTCGGGCTATCACCAATTAAGGATCCAGGAGTAGAATGCTCTTAAGACAACATTTTTGACGAGGTATGGGTCATAAAGTTCATAGTTATGCATTTTGGGCTAACAAATGCCTCCGTAGTGTTCATGGACCCGAAGAACAATGTGTTTAGATATTTTTTAGATCATTTTGTCATCATTTTCATATATGACATACTGATCTATTCTCGGACTATAGAGGAGCATGCTCAACACTTGCGAATAGTCTCCCAAACATTGCGAGACCATCAACTCTATGCCAAGTTCAAGAAGTGTGGATTTTGGTCGAGGGATGTCAAGTTTTAGGGCCACATCATGTCTGAGGTAGGGATATTAATGGATGTATGGAAGGTTTTAATGATGATGGAGAGGAACCAACAACACCTAGGGATGTGCACAATTTTATGGGTTTGACATATTATTTTCTTCAATTCATTTAGTGGTTCTCCAAGGTAACTGGGCCTTTGACGAAACTGATGAAGAAGGGTGTGCCATTTATTTGGGATTATTCGTTCCATTAGGATTTCGATGTGTTGAATGTAAAGTTGAATTCAGTTATAGTTCTCATCTTGCCTCAAGGAGGTTTAGAGTATATAATATTTACAGATGCGACTTTGCAGGGACTTGGGGGTGTATTGCTGCATGAGGAGATTTTCATAGCCTATGCTTCCCTAAAGCTTAACCATCACGAGGAAAATGTAATACCCCGTATTTTCGAAGACTTAAATAATTGCGTGATTTATTATTATTATGGGATTAATTAAATTAAAATGTGAGAATTAATTATTAATCTGGATTAAATTTGTATATTTACTAGCGTGATGAGAAGTTAGTAACTATTAATATTTCTATGAGAATAAGTAATAGGGAATGACGATTTTATATAACTTGTTGTGATAGAGAAATACGAAAGTTTAATATATTAAGTCGGAACGCGCGTGTGAGCTATGTCAGGATTAATTAAGTGGAATAAAAACGTCAATCATTTTTAAGTAACTTTTATGATCATTTCGAGTGCACCGTTGAGTTCGGAGGGGTCGAGATAGTCAGAAAACTCTACCCCGATATTTTATTTGGACTCCGGGACATTTTTAGGCCAAGCCGGCACTCGGTAAGTGTAGTTTTGTAATTTGGATTTTTGGAGGAATTAAATGGACGAAAATTAGAGGAATAATATATCACCTAATTGGTGACAATTAGGGTTAGGTTAAACCAAATTCAAGAGAGAGCCACAGTGGGTGAGGGAGAGCAATTTTCAAAGGAGGAGAAGCCATTTTCACCACCTTACGCAACCACCACCACCATCGTGTAGATCGGAACGCGAGGAACGCATCCATACCAACAACATCAACGGATCAGACCTTTGAAATCGAGTCAAGTGTTTATTACTTGCTTTCTTTAGCAATAATCATACTCATGTTAGTGTAGGTGGATTTAATCCTTGATTTACATGTTAATTGGGTGAAAATTGGAGTTAAAGGATGATTAGAGACTAGACAAATTAGTTGTTGATATTCCTTCATGTATGTAGAGGTGAAACTACAAAATTGAATCATATATGGATGAACAAATCTGGTTTGGTTGGATTCTTTAATTGAAATTATGGAAACTAGGGTTCATATGAATTAATTTGGGGATTTTATGTAATGATGATGATTAATGACGAATTAAGGATCCTAGGATGTTAGGAATGACTTATAATCTGTTATGGGTTGATGGGTATTGATGATGAGGTGTTGTGTGTTTAATCTTAGAGGTTTTAGGTTCATAATTGGTGGGGAAAACGCAGAATTCTGGGAAAGAAGACGAACAGTGACATCTCGGGCGAAGTCATGCGAAGTCGTTCGCGCGAGATAAGGAAGTCGCGCGAAGTAGTTCGAGCAACACGTGGATTTAGTTCGAGCGAGATTACCTTCTGGTTCGAGCGAGATTTTTGATTTTTAAGAAAATACCTATTTTTCCCTTATGTTAGTAAATGGTTGATTTGAGTAAGGAAAATTAGTGTTCGGTGAACCCAAAATAGTGCAGAATTATTGAGAGTTATTTAGGGGTGATGATTTCAAATATTCGTAATGGTGAGATTACCCTGGATATTACGAGAGAGATAATCTTAATTGTAAATGCATCGAGAGTATTAAGTGATAAATACTTACGATATTAGTTATGAAGAAATGGAACTTATAAGTATAAAAATTAGTGGTTAATTGTGGATTGATTATGATTTTTGTATTAAGGATTTTCGAGTGACATAGTATCCTTATAATTATAATATGAGAGAGGGAATATCGTAACTTAAAATGCGTTGATAGTATTATTGATAATAATACCACGTATTGAAAATGACACTTGGTTGTGTATACTGTTTGATTGGATGGGTTGTGTGAATACCTATTACTTGCTAGTATTATGTGTATGAGATACCTAGCTGCTTGCTATCACGGTAGGTGGTGTAGAGACAGTCTTATCCTGAGGGGATTTTGACTTGTATCTCAGAACATAGGAGTGTGAGGACTTACTTATGAGTTGGTAAGTTGCTGACTATGGGAGCGTAGGTATGTGCGTGATCCATAGGTATGTGAGCTATGTTCCCCTCCATTATGTGTGTTTTGTATATATGGTTCGTGGGAGACTACCGAACCGATAGTCCTTATTTAAGTACGAGATGTACCGGGATATGATAGCAGAGTATGCAATGCACTACAGGTATAGCCTTGGGGTGCTGTGTTAGTATATATATGTATGGTGGTGATTATTTATATATACCTGTGTTATACTTACAATGTGATGTTTGTAGGCTATTAAATTTGGTTAATACATATATTATAGTGAGAGATATATATGTATGCTTTTGGTATATTTAAAATGAGATAATATCAAATTATTAAGATAGTGAAATATTCAGTAACGTAAATAGTAAATACTTAACTTTAGTGGATTAACACTTATTTAAAATGATAAACGTTGAGATCATATACGAAACACTACTACGAGGGGTAATTAAATGGATAATCCTATCACCTAGTTCGAAGTGTCAGATGGCTAGGTTAGAGTAAATGTACGTTAGGCGTGCACACTAGTCGAGAGGTTAGAATCTCATGTGAGAGTTCGAACTAACATGCATATAATACTTGATTTAATGGAGTTTTAAATACTTGCTAAAATAAATATTTTTACACATTGGGCTCTGACCCGTTTCTTGCATCTCTTTTCTCTTTTGCTATATATATATATGTATTAGTACAGTTGCCCAGCCACAGGGACACCGATTTTAGATACTTGGATGGTTTGCCGAGCTGCGGCTGGTGTGGAAGTTGCGGGTTAATTGAGATAGACGCTTCTCTCATTTCTTTCAGTTCCTAGTTCAGATGTTTCAGTTCGAGCATGTGTCACCCATTCTCATTAGCAGAGTTGTACTCAGTTTACTTTGTAGTTCTTCTCAGTTGGTTTGAGTATTTATTGTGGTTTGGTTTATAATTATAAACTATAAGGTTTTATCCAGTCTTATCTATTCAGCATTTGATTCAGTCAGCATTTAATTCTTATGTATGGTTTATAATCACATGTTCAGAATTTATTAAATTAACTGGGTTAAAGTTTAATTGCAAAATGTTTTGACACTAGCTTAATTAAATGTTAGGTAATTAATTGGATTTAAGTTTTTGATAGTGATGCTAAGAATGAACAAACCGAACATTCTGTTATACATTTTTTAAAGGACTGATCACCCAATATTTAATTGGGCGGGGTGTCACAGAAAATTACCCCACCCATGATCTGGAGTTAGCATCAATTGTGTTTGCACTACGTAATTACATCCATTATCTTTTGGGAGAAATATTTCACTTGTTCACGTACCACAAGAGTTTGAAGTATTTTTTTCACGTATAGGGAGTTGAACATGAGACAACATAAGTGGCTTGAGTTCACGAAGGAGTACTAGTATAATATTAAGTATCACTAAAGCAATGCGAACGTAGTATCAAACTCATTGAGTCGTAGATCGACAATTGAGCTTGCAGCGGTCTGGACGAAAAAGTGGCGTTCACTTCGCACAGATGGTAATCTGTCATGAGCATTTATGGCGGTTTTTACCATCACACCTGAGATCATTTTTCGGGTTATAAAGGTACAAGAAAGGGATTCTTTTTTAAAGGATAAGATTAGGTAGTTGTTCGCAGAGGGAGCAAAGTCTTACTTTATCACTCAAAGGAAGAGGAATTATGACAGATAGTTTTAACTAAGGCACACGGGTTGAATTTTTCCATACATCACGGTGAGGATAATATGTACCAAGATATGAGGTGCCAGTTTTGGTGGGTAGGCATGAATAAGAATATTATCACATTTGTGTCCAAGTGTGACATATGCCAGATGGTGAAGGTAGATCACCAAGGACTAATGGGTGTTTTACAGTATCTTAAGATTTTAATGTGAAAATGGGAGATTATTTCCATAGATTTCATCACTAGATTACCTATGTCGTAGTGGGGGTATGATGTCTTTAGGTTGATTGTGTATTAGTTGATAAAGGTAGCTCATTTTTTACCAGTTTGAACGGATTATAGTTCGGAGTAGCATGCTAAGCTCTTCAATGAAGATATTAGTGCCACTTAATGTTGTGTCTGACAGGGACAAGACGTTTGTGTCCCATTTTTAGGAAGTCTACGGAAGGCATTAGGGATAAAATTGATGTTGAGTGCCTACCTATCTTCCACAAACATACGGTTAAAGGGAGAGGATGAATCAGATGTTAGAGGATATGTTGAGGATGTGTATCTTAGACTTCAGGGGAAGTTGGGAGAAAGACTTACCATTAGAAGAGTTTGCTTACAACAATAGTTGTCGATTTACGATTAGCATGATGCCATTGAGGCATTGTATATGATACCTTGTTCTTTGCTTTCTTATTGGTTAGAGGTGGGGGGGAAAACTTCTCGACCTGAAGTTCATTCAGGACACATCAGAGAAGGTGGATATGATCACATGGAGGAGTCAAATTGAGAAGGATCGGTAAAAGAGTCACGCATATGCAAGGAGGAGACACTTAGATTTTAAGGTTACAGATCATGTGCTACTTAGGGTATCTCTAATGAAGGGAATTATTCACTTTGGGAAGAAAGGGAAGTTAGGTTCCCAGTATTTCGAGCCATTCTTCATTATTGAGAGAATCAGACTAGTGGTGTATCTTTTAGCTTTGTCGGATTATTTGCAGAGGATCCACGATGTTTTTCACATCTTGACTTTACGTAGGTTACTTAGAGATGAAATAGCATATCAACATATAGATATTGGTGAGTGTAGAGGTAGGTCCAGGCATAAATTTTATTAAGGCAGAGCCAACACTTCACAGGAAATATCAAGGATGGTCACTCGCACAAGACTGAAACTGCTCGAAGGATTTCCTACAAAGATCGAACCTAGTTGACAAACATGGAAAACACAACTTGTAATAGAAACTATGATTTACTTGTAATTAGCTTTCACTATCAATATAAAGTTCAATGTGTAATATTCGTGAGATTGATTGGTACCCTCGAAGGACCATGTCTGGCAAGGCATGGGAGAGCTTACATGCTCTATCAAGCAATCTCATATTGGGTATCTTGCAGGGATTTGGTTTGGATGTTTGGGAGCAAGTCAACGTTGGAAGATACCAACCCCTTTAGGGTACTTACGTAAAACCTTAGTCTTTACAAATAGGGCTAAATAACTTCTCGAGATACCATTTCTGGGGGAATCTGCTCGAAGGACCCCCAGTCCAAAATAGTTGCCCAAAATGTTAAGAATTTGAGAATCACGTACAGATCATATGTTTCTCGAAAAATCATCAGTCGAGCAACTACCCTTTTGAGTAATGTGACAACACATCCTTTGTAGGTTACTGTTTACCAACTCTTTAACGTCAGTATGTCTGACATTTTGGAACTCGGTAAAATAGCACTCAAGTGAACATATTCCTAAGATGGTATGTTCGTAACTGACACATCACGTCCTAATTAATGAGGTTATAAATTTGAGAGTCCAAACCGTGTTCCTCCTAAAATATCATATCCAATGCATTAAATGCAATATCTTCGGCATTAAATGAGCAATATTGTCAGCATTCAAGAGATCAGATGCATTTAATACAGGCAAGGTCACTCAAATGACCTTACCCTCCTACAAATACCCTAGAGTTATATTATTCCAGAATCACACTTTTCTAGCCTATAGTTGTTGCCAAAATACTTCCAAAATAAGAGAGTTTGTTGTAAGGACATTTATTGTGTGACTAATCATGTGTACTCCATTAACGCCATTATTAAGCGCTCACTTGTGTTTAAGGTTACTTCCTTGCCTTTATTTAACTAAAGGTGCTTGTTCTTACTCCCTCCAACTAAGTCAACTGTGGGATCCCTTTCATTTATTATGTTCTTGTAGCATTTATGTTGTAAGAATACATTTAAGACATGAGCTTTAGGTGTTGAATGCATTAACCTTTGACTTGTATTTACTGTGGTTAGTGATTGTTCTTTAACATTAATTTTCATATTGATAATGGGTTATGCCTCCCTTGACACTAACATCATTTCAAGAACTCATATCTTACAGTGAGATACATCTGCAGTCCAATATGAGTTACGAGGAGAAGCCAGTTGTTATTTTGGATCATAAAGAGTGTAAACTTCATTCCAAGGTGGTTTTTTCAAGCATGTTCATTGGGGACACCACAAATAGGATGAGTCAACATGGGGGATGGAGGATGACATGTGAGAAAAGTATCCAGAACTCTTATAGTCAAGTATGTGTCAAATTCCAAGGATGAAATTCCTTTATTAGGGGGAAAATGTAATACCCTGTATTTTCTGGCATTTAATTTATTAAATTGCATTTTACTTATAATCATTAATTGAGGATGATTAAATGTGTGCAATATATGATTTAGTTATGTTTTGTATAATAAGTAGTTTGTTTGTGCCGTATGCTAATATTAATTAATTGGTGAAATTAATTAGGTTGGAGTATTTGTAGTTATGTGTAAAATAATTAATTGAGTATTTTATTTTACTAATGAGGTTTTACCGTGAGATATGAGGTATACCGATTGGAGGGAATTCCAGAGTGACTCAGAGGCAAGTTTATGTGTTTTTACCATTTTAAATTGGGCCTGGGGGTAGGTATACCCTTAGGCTAAGGTTTGAGTCAGTCTGAGTAGTATTTTGGACCCATTTGGGGCCCGAAATAGGCCTTTAATGGAGGTGTGGGAATCAAAGGTTTTAATTTGGGTTAGGACTCCTTAATTAATATTTATTCATAAAAAAGTCAACCCTATCAGTTGTGAGACTTTGGGAAAAGCAGAGAAAGTTGGAGGAGGACAAAATATAAGGATTGAAGCTTACATCTCAGTGTTCTTCAATTTTAAGGTAAGAAATGTTTTGCAATACTCGTATTAAATATGTAATTAATTTAGAATTCATCTTTTCCCTTATATAATGTGAGTTTTGAAGCATTTTTAAGGATTTATTTAGTTAAGTTTAATTATGTTGACTATTTGGGCTAATTAAAATTTTAATAAATCAACATTGCTTTAGTTTAAAGACTTGTACTTTGATGACAAAAATCTTAAATTGAATGATTAAGAAGTGTAAATCTGAAATATGCTTGACGTTTTAGGATTAAATCTCATTCATATGATTAATCCACATTTTAATTTGAAGTTTGATGATGAATTTTTAGGTGCACAAACCCCTGTATATTATTGATAATAACTTAGGTTTGAAAGTTTGCGTCTTTAGGACTTAATCATTGGTTTCATGTTCTTAATCCCGCATTGTTGTGGGAAAACGTTTAAACTCATAATCCAGTAGTTAGATTAAGTTTGGGTTGTGAATTAGGTCAGATTTAGAAGCTTAAGAAACTCCAATGAAGGTTTTTGGGGTATAAATCCCGTATTGAGGAAGATGACCTGCGACCTAGGACCATCGATTGATCGATGACTGGGGTCGATCGATCAATGCATCTAGTTTTGCCCAAGTATGGGCCTTTGTTTGTTGGGTTGGATTTTTAACCAAGTTTTTTTTTGGCATTCCTTTGATGATTGTTTAACATAGTATATTAAGAAGATTGTAATACCCCGTATTTTTGAAGACTTAAATAATTATGTGATTTATTATTAATGTGGGATTAATTAAATTAAAATGTGAGAATTAATTATTAATCCGGATTAAATTTGAATATTTACTAGCGTGATGAGAAGTTAGTGATTATTAATATTACTGTGAGAATAAGTAATATGGAATGACGAATTTAAATAACTTTTCGTAAGAGAGAAATACAACAGTTTGGTATATTAAGTCGGGGACGCGCGTGTGAGTCGTGTCAGGACTAATTAAGTGGAATAAAAAAGTAATTTTTTTTAAGTAACTCGTATGATCATTTCGAGTGCGCCGCTGAGTCCGAAGGGGTTGAGATAGTCAGAAAACTCTACCCGAGTATTTTATTTGGACTCCAAGATATTTTTAGGCCAAGCCGGCGCCCGGTAGGGGTAGTTTTGTAATTTGGATTTTTGAAAGAATTAAATGATTGAAAATTAGAGATATATTATATCAGCTAATTGGGGACAATTAGGGTTAGGTTAAACCAAAATCAAGAGAGAGCCACAGTGGGTGAGGGAGAGCAAATTCCAAAGGAGGAGAAGCCATTTTCACCACCTTGCACAACCACTACCACCATCGTGTAGATCGAAACGCGAGGAACGCATCCATACCAACAACATCAACGGATCAGACCTTTGAAATTGAGGCAAGTGTTTATTGCTTGCTTTCTTTAGCGATAATTATATTCATGTTAGTCTAGGTTAATATACCTTTATTATGAAAGTTAATTTGGGTGAAATTGGAGAACTATATCATAAACTAGGGATGATATGATAAGAAATTCAATACCATATGTAGATAGGATGATGCTTACCAAATTTGGATGATTTCCATGAGCAAATCTGGGTTTAATTTCGAAGTTATGCATATTAATTTAAGAACTAGGGTTCTTGATAATAAAATTAGAGATTTCGAATTATATGGATGATTGATGAGGATTTAATGATGTTATGTTATGGGGAATCACATATACATGTTAGAATAATGTTTGGTATTGATTGTTGGAAGTTTGGGCTTGATCTGTAGAGGTTTTAGGAGTAAAAATGGTGGGAAACGCTGAATCTGGAGGTATGGGACGAAACAGCCCAAGTCGCGAGATGTCGCACGAAGTCGCGCGATGGGCATCGTTCGAGCGAGATTGGTATCTCGCAAGAAGTTGTTCGAGCGACGTAGGGATGTCGCGTGAAGTCGCGCGAAGAATGGTTCGAGCTACATGTGTAGCTCGTTCAAAAGACTTGGCTTTCTGGTTCGAGCGAGATTGTAATTTTTAGGAATTTCCTATTTTTCCCCTATTTTAGTAAACGATTAATTTGAGTGAGGAAAACTAGTGTTCGATGAACCCAAGATAGTGTAGAATTATTGGGAGTTATTAAAGTGTAATGATTCAAATATTCGTGACGGTGAGATTACCTTAGAGATTACAAGAAAGAGATAATCATAATTGTAAATGCGTCGAGAGTGTTAAGTGATAAATACTTTTGATATTAATTCTAACGATATGGAATTATAAGAATGAAAATTAGTGGTTACATTTGAGACTTCTTATGATTGTGTGTCAAGGATTTTCGAGTAACATATTATCCTTATATATATTACGAGAGAGGGAATATAGTAATTAAAAATACGTTGATAGTATTTGGTAATAATATAAATACGTATGGAATATGCCATTTGGTTGTGTGTATACTGTTTGAATTGACAGGTTGTGTGCATACCTATATTTGATATATTATGTGTATGACATACCTACCATACTTGCTATCACGGGAGGTCGGCTTTCGAATCAGGGCCATCTAATCTCTGTGTGCCTACGGGAGGGATTTAGATCGGGACCTCAAGGACATAGGACTGTGAATGGCTTATTTGTGAGTTAATAAGTCAGCTGACCATGGGAGCGTAGGTATGTGCGTGACCCATGGGTATGTGAACTATGTTCGCCTCCAATATGTGTGATTTTGCTTATTGTAACGGTTCTTGAGAGATTCAGAACACGTAGTGCTCATGTACGTGATGTACCGGGATTTGATAGCAGAGTATGTGTGCTCCGCAGCTTAGCCTAGGGGTGCCTTATTTGTATATTTGTACTGAGAATGATATACGTGCATTTATAACAAACTCTTTGGTAAAGTATGTAAGTAAATAGTAAATACTTGATTGTAGTGTGATAACACTTGTTTAAAATGATAATTGTCAAGATCAAGTATGAAATACAACTACGAGGGTTAGTTAGAGGGATAAGCCTTTTTCCTGGATTAGGAGTGTGTCAGATGGTTAGATTGGAGTAGATGTACGATAGGCGTGCACACTAGTCGAGAGGTGAGAATCTCATGTGAGAGTTCGAACTAACATGCATATAATACTTGCTTTAATGTAGTTTTAAATACTTGCTAAAACAAATATTTTTACACATCGAGATCTGACCCGTTTCTTGCATCTCTTTTCTCTTTTGTTATATATATGTATCAGTACAGGTGCCTAGCCACAGGGACACCGGTTCTAGATACTTGGATGGTTTGTCGAGCTGCATCTATTATGGAAGTTGCGGGTTATTGAGATTAGACGCTTCTCTTATTTCTTTCAGTTCCTAGTTCAAATGTTTCAGTTCGGGCATGTGTCGCCCAATCTCATTAGCAGAGTTGTGCTCGGTTTACTTTGTAGTTCTTCTCAGTTGGTTTGAGTATTTATTATGGTTTGGTTTGGAACTGTAAACTGGAAGGTTTTATCCAGTCTTATCTATTCAGTATTTGATTCAGTCAGCATTTAATTCTTGTGTATGGTTTATATTTACATGTTCAAAATTTATTAAATTTATTGGTTTCAAGTTTAATTGAAAAATATTTTGACACTAGCTTAATTAAATGTTAGGTAATTAATTGAATTTAAGTTTTCGACAGTGATGCTAAGAATGAACCAACCGAACATTCTGTTATAAATTTTATAAAGGGCTGATCACTCGATATTTAATTGGGTGGGGTGTCACAGGTGGTATTAGAGCATCAGGCTCTAGTGTCCTTTAGGATCTGTACGGCTTATTATGTTTCAGCTTAGCGTTCTTTAGTGTAGAGCCTTATTCTAGGATTGTTGTATTCCACTACGTATGCGATTTTCTCTCTCCTGCTATTTAATTTAGTGAAGTCAATTCATATGCGAGAGTTATTGGACTTCGTACTCCGAGCAATATGGGACGACCAGCGAAGGCCGTTTGCGGGACTGCATGAGAAGGAAAATAATTGAGGGTTTTGAAGAATTCAGGGAACGGTGATCACGGCAGAATTCACCAACAGTAATATCTAAGTGTGATGGGCCAATGGAGGGAATTAATCCAAATGCAATAATTTAAAGTAGAGTGCAGTAACACTCAGAATTTTTCAAATTCAGAAGAAATTTTTCTAGCTCAGTGAAATAACAAAGAGTAAGAATAGTCAACCACATCGAGATATTGGATGTGGGATGATCGTAAAATTGTTCATTTACTGGCCAGACGGAGATATGGAAGATATTTCAAATTTATCACAAGTAGTTCGGGTAAAGACCGACTCTAAAGGAAGAGTTAACTTGGTAAGCTAACTTCGTGACCGAAGTAGAAGTCACGGAAGATAAAAAGGGTCTATAAGTTGAAAAAGGACTCGTGGGTAGAATTCCCTAGCGTGAATGGGAGGTGCGACTAAGGTGACTAGTGTCAATGTCATCCAAGTATATGCTTACTAGAATGTGTCAACGCCCCAGAAGAAATGGAGCCAGTCGAGTTGTGATACCTAGCCGAAGGGCAAGGTTGAATTCAATAGTGTTAGTAGAACATCACCAGAAAGTATACCCAGTGAGGGGAAACCTATTTAAAATGATATGATTAAACCTTAAAAGAATGGTGATGGATTCAGTCAAGACCAATGGGATGACCATGTGTTCCATATGCCCTGTAGAGCGCAAAGAACAACGAAAATAACAACTGGGAGTTAAGATTGCCCGGTCCAAGAAAAGGACATCCCAACAAGTCCAGGAGGACCAGTAAAAGGGAAATGACCATATATGTAAAGATAAGGGTTACCAATATGGAATGTGATCACTTGAGAAGTGAAATTGATAGTATCGGGAATAATAAACCGTGCCTGTAAGGCATACCAATTGGAGAAGTAAAATATCCAGCGTGAGAACCGGGTCAAGAAAATTGGACCCAGGAACTAATAACCCCAGAGTAGTAGGTCTAGGTAGGACCACCGTAGTCCTCAATAACTGTAGCATATCGTATTTTGGGGTCGATAGGGCCCAAGAAATAAAGGGAAGGCCAGTAAGGCCATAATTGAGGCTTAGAGATATGGGGTCAATGTATCAATTTCGGGTGGGTAAGCCGTAAAATAGACTAATGTACCCACACGAGTAAGGGAAATCTAATGAATGCAATCCAAAAGGTATAACGATTATAAATAATTATGGATCGCAAAACGTGTGTACGGGGACCCTACGATCAAGATAGATTGATCGAGCTTTGCTTCATCCTTGTGAATAAATGATGTGTTCAAGTGACATGGGTGTGTCACAACATATGTGAATAGTTAACACTAAGAATTTGAGTGTGCATTTGGTTTAGTGGGTACGCTGGCGACATCAGCCTTATTATGTAAATGATTACCATTTGGTAGCGAGATTTTCGAGCCACCTACGGGGAGGAGCAAGTCTGGACACTAAGACAAATTTGTATATGGTATTATGTAACAATTCGTGATCCTTTGAGCGTTATGATAGTAGAGCACATTATTATTATTATATTTTATGGTTACTGGTTACCTAGGGTTTAAATAGTAGTAAATTTTGTGATAAGACTATTGTACTAAAAAATTTCAAATTTTAAAATGTTGTTTCAATGAGGCATCACCTAAAAGACGGTTGAGCCTGCATATGTTTTGTACTGTATCGTAGACTTCGGTGAGTAGGTTGTCTTACTATGTTGATCCCTGTGAGCATGGATGTGTTACCGATGTAATTCAGGGTATATTGAATTATTATAGAGCGAAGAGATATAGCTCGTAAATTATATAGAGCTAATAACTAGTGATAGTGAGAGCCGTGCGTTGTATATTGTCTTTAGTAACATGAGAGTGGACGAGTAGACTTCTTATGTCTCAAACGATAATTCAGGGGTGTATGTTATGGATTAAGGACTTAAAATATCCCGACGACCAGCAGTGTTAGGTAGTAGTGTATCGGGGGATCCTTGTTTGGATTTTGCTTTGTGAGACATCCCACGCATGAAACTTCGCAAACATTGGAAGTTGGGAGAAGTTTGCTTTTAGTACATGGATTTAGTATCGTAATGATTACCCGCATACGTAGCAATAACCGTGAGATAATGGTTATATTACAAACCAAGGCCGATAGAGACGTATAAGAATAATATGTGATAATGTTATCAATCGTTAAAACCACGAGCAGACCGATGGGATAACCTAGGATATGATTAGGTGGAAAAGGTAGGGTGACTGAGTAGGACCTTACCATATAGTCATGCCAATTATGTGGGGCATAATTTATTATTTATATAAAACGTCTAGTATGGTGGTGTTATAATGCACAAAACATAGGGTGTATGGGCGCCCTAGATAATTGAATTATAGTATTTTCCATAATTGAAAATTTTGGCACAATGCATATTGCGAGAGGTAACTGAATGTAGAAGAGTGTGACTTCAGGATTTAGCTATTTGATGGGTTAGGGCAGTTAGGGTCGTTACTTCCCAACTTTTCCACGAGGATGGTATAGGAAGAATCCGATAAAGTTTAACTCGGGGAAGTTGAAACTTATTTGTTAGGACATGGAGAGAACATGTTTCACGAGAATCTAAAGTTTAAAGAGAAGGGAAGGACTGACGACATGCAGTGATGACACTATCTCCTGAGCCATAGATATGGATGTGGTTATAGGAAAGGTAGAATTCATATCGATATAAAGACGTAGTAGTGATGGCTTAAGCAAAGCAAGACATTTCTAAGCTCCAATTGAAAGTGGACCATCAGTAAATAATAGAGTTCCTTCAGAATTAGAAATTCCTTGGTAATAATGGGAGAGTGAATCCCTGAACAATTACAGAGTTAATTACTTCGCAATGGGATCACGACCCTATGTGGGTGAAAGTGGGTCGGGTAATTAAAGTGGCTCACGTGATGTCAAGTTAGGACAAATCATAAGGGGTAACAGTACACCCAAACCATTATCCCTAGGATAGTAAGGTTATATAGGGTATAAATGGAGTTTTGTCCTAAGGAGTCATGAGAGTTATGACTCGATTATTGGGAAGCATTTTCGGGAGGCCATGAATATCAATATGCGAACGTATCCGGCCTAACACACTCACAGGCGAACGGGCAGACTTAGAGTTCTAGTTGCACATTGCGAGGTATGTGGTAATTCCAATTATGGGAAGGTTTAGTGTAATATCTTCCACTGGTGGAGTTAGTGTAAGACGACTCCCCATAACTTATTATCGATAGGATTCCATTCGAAGCGTTACATATATAAATCCTTGTTATCCTTGTGCTTATTGGATAGAAGGGAGGATAATAATCTACTAGGTCCAGAGAAATTTTTGGGCCCGTTAACCAAGGTGGAAATGATTGGGAGTTGCATTATTTCATGTTGGAATGAGGAAATTGGTACCGAGTGATGTGGGATCTTTTCCTATTAATGTTAAATTTGAGTCGGTAGCTTACAGGCTTACGTTCCATAGTCCTTTGCGGAGGCAGTATGGCGAAAATGTGTTAATATTTATAGTATATATTGGGTGTAAGACAAATTTGTATATATCTAAATATCAGTTACCTACTAGTGCGAGTAATATGAGGCTAAATAGTGACTATGTATAAGTTAAGTGGTGAAACTTAAATGGTAAGGCTTGGAGAGTAATTAATCTATGAGGTGTTCATTATTAAGGGTATTCGGTAATGTACTGTATGAGCGGTACTGCATAGATTCATGAGATATGAGATAAATACCCGGAGTTTTTCTTACCAGAAATGCCTTATTTTCCGAATTTCGGGATGAAATTCTGTTATTAGGGGGGAAGTATGTAATAACCCGTATTTTTTAAGACTTAAATAATTATGTGATTTATTATTATTGTGGGATTAATTAAATTAAAATGTGAGAATTAATTATTAAGTCGGATTAAATTTGAATATTTACTAGCGTGATGAGAAGTTAGTAATTGTTAATATTACTATGAGAATAAGTAATATGGAATGACGAATTTAAATAACTTGTCGTGAGAGAGAAATACGACAGTTTGGTATATTAAGTCGGGGACGCGCGTGTGAGTCGTGTCAGGACTAATTAAGTGGAATAAAAAGGTAAATTATTTTTAAGTAACTCGTATGATCATTTCGAGTGTGCCGTTGAGTCCGGAGGGGTTGAGATAGTCAGAAAACTATACCCGGATATTTTATTTGGACTCTGGAATATTTTTAGGTCAAGCTGGCACCCGGTAGGGGTAGTTTTGTAATTTGCATTTTTGGAGGAATTAAATGGACGAAAATTAGAGATATATTATATCAGCTAATTAGGGACAATTAGGGTTAGGTTAAACCAAAATCAAGAGAGAGCCACAGTGGGTGAGGGAGAGCAAATTCCAAAGGAGGAGAAGCCATTTTCACCACCTTGCACAACCACCACCACCATCGTGTAGATCGGAACGCGAGGAATGCATTCATACCAATAACATCAACGGATCAGACCATCGAAATCGAGGCAAGTGTTTATTACTTGCTTTCTTTAGCGATAATTATGTTCATGTTAGTCCAGGTTAATAAACCTTTATTATGAATGTTAATTTGGGTGAAATTGGAGAACTATATCATAAACTAGGGCTGATATGATAGGAATTTGAATACCATATGTAGATAGGATGATACTTACGAAATTTGGATGATTTCCATGAACAAATCTGGGTTTAATTTCGAAGTTATGCATATTAATTTAAGAACTAGGGTTCTTGATAATAAAATTGGGGATTTCGAATTATATGGATGATTGGTGAGGATTTAATGATGTTAAGTTATGGGGAATCACGTATACATGTTAGAATAATGTTTGGTATTGATTGTTGGGAGTTTGGGCTTTATCTTTAGATGTTTTAGGAGTAAAAATGGTAGAAAAATGCTGAATCTAGAGGTAGGGGACGAAACATCCCAGGTCGCGAGATGTCGCGCGAAGTCACGCGATGGGCATCGTTCGAGTGAGATTGGTATCTCACGAGAAGTGGTTCAAGCGAAGTAGGAATGTCGCGCGAAGTCGCGCGAAGAATGGTTCGGGCAACATGTGTAAGTCGTTCAAACGACTTGGCTTTCTAGTTTGAGCGAGATTGTAATTTTTAAGAATTTCCTATTTTGCCCCTATTTTAGTAAACGATTAATTTGAGTGAGGAAAACTAGTGTTCGATGAACCCAAGATAGTGCAGAATTATTGGGAGTTATAAAGGTGTAATGATTCAAATATTCGTGACGGTGAGATTACCTTAGAGATTACGAGAAAGAGATAATCGTAATTGTAAATGCATCGAGAGTATTAAGTGATAAATACTTACGATATTAATTCTAACGATATGGAATTATAAGAATGAAAATTAGTGGTTACATTTGGGACTTCTTATGATTGTGTGTCAAGGGATTTCGGGTAACATATTATCCTTATATATATTACGAGAGAGGGAATATAGTAATTAAAAATACGTTGATAGTATTTGGTAATAACAATACTACGTATGGAATATGCCATTTGGTTGTGTGTATACCGTTTGAATTGATGGGTTGTGTGCATACCTATATTTGATATATTATGTGTATGACATACCTACCATACTTGCTATCACTGGAGGTCAGCTTTCGAATCAGGGCCATCTAATCTCTGTGTGCCTACATGGAGATTTAGATCGATACCTTAAGGATATAGGACTGTGAATGGCTTATTTATGAGTTAATAAGTCAGCTGACCGTGAGAGCGTAGGTATGTGCGTGACCCATGGGTATGTGAACTATGTTCGCCTCCAATATGTGTGATTTTGCTTATTATAACGATTCCTGAGAGATTCGGAACAAGTAGTCCTCATGTACGTGATGTAGGGGTGAACACGGTTCGGTTTGGATCGGTTTTGGTACTAATCCGAGAACCGAACCGACCTGGGTCGGTTCCAAATTTTTGGAACCGGAACCGAACCGACTGTAATACAGAACCGAACCAAACCGAACCAGTGGTTCCCGGATCGGATCGGATCGGTTTTCGGTTCCAAAATCATATTTCATAACTAATTTTTTTTAAGATTAATGTGTTTCATAACTAATTTTTTTAAGGTCAAAATTAATTTTGACCTCAATAACTTAAGTTAGAAACTCAAATAATCACAAAAATATAAATTACAAGTGTTAAATATATTAAATAAATATATATATGTAATTATAAATCGTTTCGGTCCCGGATTGGTTCGGATCGGATCGGTTTTCGAATCGGATTGGGTTTTTTTACCCTGGAACCGAGAACCGAACCGATGTATCGGTTTTTTTTTTTCAAACTGGAACCGAACCATTGAGCAAAAAAACCGATCCAAACCGAACCAATGCAGTCGGTTTGGTTCGGTTTATCGGATTTTCGATTTCGATGTGCACCCCTAACGTGATGTACCAAGATTTGATAGTAGGGTATGTATACACCGCAGCTTAGCCTAGGGGTGCCCTATTTGTATATTTGTGTTGAGTATGATATATGTGCGTTTATAACAAACTCTTTGGTAAAGTATGTAAGTAAATAGTAAATATTTGACTGTAGTGTGATAGCACTTGTTTAAAATGATAATTGTTGAGATCAAATATGAAATACGACTACGAGGGGTAGTTAGAGGGATAAGCCTTTTTCCTAGATTAAGAGTGTGTCAGATTGTTAGATTGGAGTAGATGTACGTTAGGCATACACACTAGTCGAGAGGTGAGAATCTGATGTGAGAGTTCGACCTAACATGCATATAATACTTGCTTTAATGCAGTTTTAAATACTTGCTAAAACAAATATTTTTACACATCGGGCTCTGACCCGTTTATTGCATCTCTTTTCTCTTTCACTATATATATATGTATTAGTGCAGGTGCCCAGCCACAGGGACACCGGTTCTAGATATTTGGATGGTTTGCCGAGCTGCAGCTGTTGTGGAAGTTGCGAATTATTGAGATTAGACGCTTCTCTCATTTCTTTCAGTTCCTAGTTCAGATGTTTCAGTTCGAGCATGTGTTGCCCAATCTCATTAGCAGAGTTGTGCTCAGTTTACCTTGTAGTTCTTCTCAGTTGGTTTGAGTATTTATTATGGTTTGATTTGTAACTGTAAATTGGAAGGTTTTATCCAGTCTTATCTATTCAGTATTTGATTCAGTCAGCATTTAATTCTTATGTATGGTTTATATTTACATGTTCAAAATGGTTTCAAGTTTAATTATGAAATGTTTTGACACTAGCTTAGTTAAATGTTAGGTAATTAATTGAATTTAAGTTTTCGACAGTGATGCTAAGAATGAACCAACCGAACATTCTGTTATAAATTTTATAAAGGACTGATCACCCGATATTTAATTGGGCGGGGTGTCATAAAAATAAACTTAGTTATCATTGAAATGAGACCCTAAGTTTGGGAGTACAAACCTTAGTGCCTTTAGTGCCCTTTGGTGTATAACTCTTTTTCACAATATACCATGTAAAACTTTTTTTCAGGCACTGTTAGACAGGACCCGCAGGGCTGAGATAATTCGGACTTTCCGTTCTCTCCACTCATTCCAGATTCTAGAATATGTTTCCATTTATTTCAATTATGTTCTTTCCTTTCAGAGATTGTATGGACATTAAGTGCCATCTATTTATTTCCAATTAAACTTTGAGTAGGATTTGTAAACTTATTATTATTTCAATTGGGAGTTTATTATATTCAGAGTTAATTACTGTTTTCTTTATTCCATGCATGGATGGATTTTAATTTAAGTCATTTTTATTTTACGTTTTGATGCTGAGAATGATATTGATTGTTTGACAAGCCCTATCTTCAATATACTAGTGTGTCCGACTGTTATGTGGAAAATAAATGTTATTAAACTTTGGGGATACCAAGGAACGTAGCCAGCTCATTTAGACTGCATGCTGTCAGTAACGAGTTGAAGACTAGGGCTCCCCTAAACTTTTATGAATATTATATCCAATAGCATAACATTAAATTTGAAATTGTATGGATTTTAATATTATTAGTTTTGGATTCATGTAACTAATTTGATGGTTTAGTAATTTTAATATTATTACTTTTGAATTGATGAATTAGTTAGTTCTATAATGGAATTTAATAACACGTTTGGAACATGTACACTATTTTTATGGAAATGAACAAATAAAAAATATTATTTAAAAATAAATTTGTGGGTCATGGTTCTAAACCGTGACAAGTTTTGCATGAGTTAAGACATGGGTCACTGTCATGGGAACCAACTATTTTATTGGTCATGGCATTGGTCACGATCATTAAGTGTGACAAATCAATGTATTATTCACACGGGGTCATTTTTCATGACCGTGACACTGTAAATAGTTGTCACGGTGAGAGTCATAGTTACGGTCACTAACTATGACCATCTCGAGAGATATAGGTTACGGATGGGTTCATAACTCCTATTGATGGTTACACTTTTGGGTCGTGACTCCCAAAATGGTAACCTTAGAAATTGGCACGAGCTTAGACCATGATTCCTAATGTTTGTCACGGTCATGGACGGTGACAATTTTCGGTATTTGGTGTAGTGTAAGAACTCTAAGTTGTCTTCTCTTTTTTCTATTAATAAAGCTATCTCATCCCATTTTCATGAACGTAGACAGGCTCGCTTGACAAACCACGTAAACTTGTCTCTCTTTTTCATATTGCACTTATATATATATAGTCAGGCTCCTATACATACCAAACGGTACATACCGCTGACGCGAACCCATTTTATAAATGATTTTGGTTTGAGTTTTTTTATGTGATATTTAAACATTTCGGGGGAGCCACATAAAAAAATTCAGGACAATTTGTTTTTTGCTATTTTAAAAAAATCGGTTAAACTTTTGCTGCTTTTAAAGTGCTTTAAAAGCTATTTGACTAATTTTTTTTAAAATAGCAAAAAACGTTATTTTGAATTGATTTTTTTATACGGTTCTATTGAAATGTTTAAACATCATATAAAAACATTCAGGCGAAAAATATTTTTTTTACTATTTAAAAAAATTGGTATGTACCTTTTGGTATGTACAAGAGAGTCTGACTATATATATATATATATATATGGTCAGACTCTCTTGTATCAAATGTATATGTTAGTATCAAATGTAAATATTTGTATTTCCATATGTATCTTAAATATAAAATATAAGATAAACATACGTTAATATACACTTTATAAATATGTACATATATTCACATTGTTATAAAAAAATAATACGAGGTCTCATGGTTAAATGCGATTGCTTGACGATAGATGGGGGTATATTGGTCATTTTATGTGTGGAATGAGTAACTTAACAATTAACTTGCGAAATTTATTAAAATGGGGGCAAAACTCAAAAACTTGAAGTGAAAATTCTGAGTATTTAACTCAACAAAAAATTATTAATGAAGACTAAATCCCAAATAACCCATAATTTTATTTTGGAAATTTCACCATGGACTAAATATCGGTTTTAAGTTAGATTTGACTAGTAAAATCTCATGCCAAAGGAGTTATTTATTGTCATTCATTCACTAGTGAATTGCAGTCGAGTTTGTGGTAGTTCACATGCTGACATTAAGTATGACATGAATGGATCCATTTAACTAATATTTTATTAGAGGAATTCTCACCAACATTATGATGTATACATCACACCTAGTTCTAGATTCTAAAAAAAATTCCAAGTATTTTATTTTTCTCTTGAAATAAACCTTCCAATCAACCCATATTAAAAAAAAATAGGCCAAAATTAGGTTGCGTTTCAGCCGGGTCGGATCAGAAAATGCCTCTTCGGAAAAAATTCCGATTTTTTTGGAAATAAAATAATTATTCCGATTTCAAATCCGATTTTTTCGAAAAATTAAAAACATTTCTGAATTCGAAAAAATCGAAAAATCGGCAAAAATCGAAAAAAAATAAAAAATTTACAAAATATATTAAAAATCCTGAAAAATAACATTACTTAAAATTTTCATTTTAAAGAAACAAAGAAAATGGCTTAACCCAACATATAAATACATGAGGATTTCGCCCATTTTTTTCATTTGTGTAGAAATTAGGAGGATACTCTCCTTTTATTGAGCACATTTTGGATCCCTTTCTCTCTCCCAAGCGTTGTAGGATATGAAAAAATTTCAAAAAATCGGAAAAAAAAACGAAAATCGAAAAATAATTCGGAAATATCGGATCGGCATAGTTTCGGAAAAATCGGAAAATCGGAAATTCAGAATTATTTCCAATTTTTTTTCAGAAAAATCGGAAATCGGCATACTAAAATTTCATTCCAAATTCGAAAAAAAAAACGGATCAGAAATCGAAAAAATCAGAAATTTTGGAAAAAAAACACAACCCTAGTCAACATACATTTTGTAGCTATTTAAAAATAAAATAAAAATAAAAACGGCTAGGAATGTATTTTGACCTGATGTTATGAAACATGGGTTTAATGGAAGATTAATTTCAAGGAAAAAATAAAAAATTTGAATTTTTTTTTTTTTTAGGACCTATAACTAGGTGTGATATATAGATGATGTAAAGAGCATGATGTATGTAAGAATTATCCTATTATATTATATATATATATATGTGTGTGCGCGTGTGAGAGAGAGAGAGAGAGAGAGAGAAGAGATTATATAAAATTCTTGGAGAATTGGATGGCAAATTCTTTATTTTTATTTTATATAAATTTAAATTTATCACGGGTTACTCTATGATGAGTTTCATAATTGATTGTCATGATTGATTGGCATGCAAGGTTCACGTGTTACACAAATTTATCATGTGTTCTTTACGTTTTTGTTAACGAGGATTGACTAATTTTCAACATTCACTACATTTGTTGCTTCAAATGTAATTATAGTCGTTGTTTGCTTTCTCGTGTACTTCACTTAGCGTGAAGTGTATTTTGGTTCAAAGATGTATAGCTGTCTGATATTATATTGTTATGTTTCGTTATAAAAATGAGTGCGAAATTTGATATCCTATAAAAATCCTTAGCTTTATCAATATTGATGGCGAGGGAAAAAAGTTGGCTTACGCTTGTGCATGTGCTTGTTTTAATTAATGTCTCCGGGGCTAAAGTAATGAGGTGCATAGAGAGGGAAAGAGAAGCACTGCTGACGTTCAAACAAGGCTTCAACTATGATTATGGGATGTTGTCTTCGTGGGGAAGTGGAGATGATCAAAAGGAGTGCTGCGAATGGGAAGGAGTTGGGTGCAGTAACAGAACAGGTCATGTGATCAAGATTGATCTCAGTCATACTTTTACAAGAGTCAGTGATACTTTTATTAGAGGTGTGATTAATACTTCCTTATTTGATTTGCAGCATTTGAATTACTTGGACCTCAGTGGCACTGATTTAATGGGCTACAACATTCCTGACTTCATTGAATCCTTTACCAGATTAAGATACCTCAACCTCAGCGACACTTATTTGACGGGAGAAATTCCTAACCAAATCGCGAACCTCTCCCACTTGCGTTATCTTGACCTCGGCGGGAACCATGGTTTATTTTCAATGAAACTAGAGTGGCTTCCTCGTATTCCCTTTTTGCAATCCCTCAACTTGAACTCGGTCGACCTTATCAATGCCACAGATTGGTTAGAAGCCATTACGTCGGCCCCTTCCTTAGTGGAGTTGCATTTAGTTGGTTGCAATGTAATCCATTCGTCTATTCCCATAGTCAATTCATCTGCATCTCTTGTTGTCCTTGATTTAAGTAGTAATCATTTGACTTCCTCCGTACTTGAGTGGCTGAACATGAGCCAATTACATATTTTACGCTTGTCGGACAATAATTTCGCTGGATCATTTCCAGATTTTTCAGTATTTTCTTCACTGAAAGAGTTGTATTTAGGGTCCAATCAATTGAATGGAAAAATTCCGACAAGTATAGGAAACCTTGATGTGCTTGAGGCTTTGGATCTTCATTCGAATTCTTTTCAAGGAACCATTTCTGAAGCTCACTTTTTGCATTTTACCAAACTAAAATATTTGGACTTATCTTTTAACTCTTTGGCTTTCAACTTCAGCTCTGGGTGGTCTCCCCCTTTTCAACTAGAGTATATACGACTACATTCTTGCAAAATAGGGCCTCGTTTTCCTGAATGGCTTCGGAATCAAAACAACGTTACAGAACTTTATATCTCTAGTGCCAAAATTTCAGATGCAATTCCTAATTGGTTTTCGGACCTAGCTTCTACCTTACATGCATGTGATCTCGCTGACAATGAAATTAGCGGCAAATTTTATGATATGTCATCTTATATTGGTGATTCTTATCATATAAATTTGAGCTCTAACCATTTTGAGGGCCAAATATCCCAATTCCCCTCTAATGTCTTCGTCGTTGATCTCTCAAAAAATTTGTTTACTGGTCCAATTTCTTTTTTGTGTGCCAGTAAATCACTGACCTATGTTGATCTCTCCAATAACATGTTCTCAGGAGAGCTTCCGGAATGCTTGATGCACTTGGAAAGCCTCATCATTCTGAACTTGGCAAATAATAATTTCTCTGGTAAAATTCCAAGCTCAATGGGCTCCCTTCTTTGGATCAAGGTGTTGCATCTCCGAAACAACAGCTTCACTGGGGAATTGCCTCCGACATTGAAGAATTGTAGAGAGTTGTCAACGATTGATATAGGAGAGAACAGATTATCAGGAATAATACCGGCGTGGATAGGGGAAAGCCTATCACAACTTGTCGTGCTTAGCTTACGCTCCAACGCATTCAATGGAAGTATTCCCTTGGAGATTTGTCGTCTTTCACATATTCAAATCTTTGACGTCTCTGTTAATAATATCTCCGGAACCATACCAAATTGCTTCAATAATTTTATCGCAATGGCTCAAAGTAACGGAGCAATGTCGAGCATAGCCCATTATTACAGTTCTTATAAAGAATATATTTTTGAATACAGTGATCATGCGATGTTGTTTTGGAAGGGAAATAATCAAGTGTACAGTACTACTCTAGGACTCGTTAGAGCCATCGATCTTTCGAGCAATAACTTGATGGGAAAAATTCCAAGTAACATTATGACTCTCGTAGGCCTAATTGAACTTAACCTGTCCAGAAACTGCTTAACTGGAGTCATTGATGAAGGTATTGGTCAATTGAGGATGCTAGATTTTCTTGATTTATCTAGAAATCATCTCTCCGGCGAGATTCCTATTAGCATTTCTCTACTGAGCGGTCTTGGGTTTTTGGACCTGTCCTATAACAACTTGTCAGGCAGAATTCCAACAGGAACTCAGTTACAGAGCTTCAATGCCTCGATGTATGCGGGAAATTCCAGACTTTGTGGGGACCCACTGAAAAGAGAGTGTTCAAGTCCTAACAATTTCGTGCCTAAAGAGAATGAGGATGAGGACGAGGGTGACGATGATGATAGTTTAGTAACCCACGAGTTTATTTTGAGTGTATTGCTTGGATTCGCTCTCGGGTTTTGGGGTGTTTGTGGAACTTTAGTGTTGAACACTTCATGTAGATATGTCTATTTCATGCTGTTGGACAACACCAAAGATTGGCTCTACGTGACAATTGCAGTGAATAAAACTAGATTGCAGAAGTGGAGGCTACAAAGATAAATGGTAACAACTTTCTCTCATTCTTTTGCCTCACCTTTTCCATCACTTGATTGCTCATTATTTTCGAAGTTGTATTTCCTTTTTATCCCCAAAATTTCCTTTAATCGTTGGAATGAATAAAGGTTAATTAAATTTGGAATGAAAACGTGTGGAGTAACAGATTTCTAACACATGGCAGCTCCATTCCTTATATATCAATTTCCATTCATCTCGTGCACTTAGGTAGGCATTTTCTGTTATTTCCAATTTGTTTTTTTTGGTGCGAGTCTTGTCACGAAATTTATTTAGCATTCTAAAATGTAAAAGTGAGAGAATGATTTGTTGATTGGACAGGATTGGACAGGCTAGAAGATCTCAAATCTCTGCAGTGACCGTCTGGACCATTACACTCCGTACAATTAAACATATGTTGTTGTAAATCAAGTTTCCATGTGCTTCTGAAATTCCTGCAAAGCTTATCTTTGTTGAGTGTCTCCTAAGATAATGTGTTATTGAACTTATTTTTAACTTAATGTTTCCAATTCCCACTAGGGGCAATTAAGTGGCATCGTATAAGCACAATTCACTTTCGATGATCATTTCTTAATAATCTTAGAATGTTACATTAATTTTTTTTAGGGGAGGGGAAAAGGGAGGAGGGAATCGAACCCTCGACCTTTGACACAAGGTTGAGAGCCCTGGCCAATAGGCAAGCCCAAGTAGTTTGAATGCCACATTAATACTCGGTGCTTACAGTTCATTTAAGAATGAACATCCTCAATACCACATGAGACTGCAAAATGTAAACAAAAAATTAACTTAGAAACGAGAAATCATTGTTTCATCTTCTCTCTCTCTCACACTTGGGGAGTGGGGAACTTGACCCAAAACTTACTGTGCATAGGTAAATTCTGGGAGTGTTCAAAGTTCTAATGAGCCTTGTAAGAGATGCGATTATGGGTACAAAATTGAAGTTATTAATCCAATTGGTGGGGTTACTATGTTGTGCAGCCTCTTCGTAGATGAGGAGCAATCGTGAACTTTGTAGATCGCCCGTCCAAGTGTCCTTGAGATAGCATTCAAAAGATTATGCATCTCGCTCCCGAATTAAGAGTCGCGCTCTATTTTAGAATGGCTCAATTTATTAGTCACTTTTTGAAAATCAATTTATCAAATTTGACAGTAGTTAAATACCTTTGTTCTTCACCATTGAGTATATTCATGTTAGCATTTTCCTTAAAAAGTTTCTTCCAAAAGGCGACTCTTATTTTGAGAAGAATGCTGTAACACAGGTTTATGTTAATATGACGTGTGCATTATCGTGAGGACTACTTTTTACTTCTCCATGGTTCATAGGGAGGAGCCTTGCAGTTCTTGAATGGTAGAAGATGTAATCTCTTTAGAAAATGAAGTACATATGGTCAGTTTACAGATGATTGAGAGAGAACCAAATGCACACATCACCTCCCAAAAATCTATAGTATCTCCCATAAACTATATTCCAAGTTCGTTTAGATGGGACATGGAAAAAAAATCTATTGTATTCACCATAACCTATTCCAGTTCACAGAGGCCCACAATAAATTTATTTTGAAACAGTTACTCTGAAAATAGGTTGTCAGTGTTGATTTTAACCTTATTCCAGGCCCCGGAAAAAAATCGGCTCATATTTTCATGATGTATAGTTTGAATTATCAGATCATTTTGTATCAATATTCACCTCGATACCATTTTCTATCATATGCATCGAGTAGAGTTCAATATACATTAAAAATTATGTAACAAAAACAGGTAATATAACTCCCAGATGTTCAAAGGAAGATCTTGAAGAACTTTACAACAGCCCAAACATAGATGGAAACAGGCTACGAGGGTTCACAAAAGTGTTTTTTTGACTGAACAACCAAAACTGTATGAAGAGGCAACAAATAACAGAATAAAGAGAGGAAGTTAATTGGTAGTAACTAACATGTAACCCCCACGATGTGTGAGCGACATGCATAAGATATTTATTTATTTAATTTTTGTTTCCCAAAAATAAAGATATGATTTATAGATTCAAAGCGAAACTAAATTTACACACGAAAAAAGAAATTCAAAATACAGCTTTTCAAGGATCCAACTTACGGTGCTCTCTAAACAAAACCCCCCAAACACAAATGTTTTTTACAGAGTCGTGGCATCTTATATTCTAATGAAAATTATGAATCGTTTTACCATATCTTGTCGTGTTAATCGTGTTTTTCTCCGAATTATTATATCGAATTTTTTATTTTATTTAGTTAAAAATTAAGAAATCATGCTAGTCGTATCGTTTCCTGTTTCATTTGAATCGTATTCAAATCAGTTAAAACAATACAAAATTATGTCGTGTCGTATTAATGTTTAAAAAACTGATGCCGGATCGACCGGAAACCCAAAAAAAAAATATGAAGAAAAAGAGCTAAAACATTTCCATTTTTCAAGAGAAACGTATATAATATATTCATTTTTTTCCTGAAAAATTACATAAGATCTATTTCACATTATTCTTGTAAAATTTTGGGGTAGAAAAATAGAAGCTAAGTGGTAGTTATCGTTGTTTGATGGTTTATTTCTTCTTCTCCTTTTCCTCCTCCTTTTCTTCCTTCTTCTCCTTTTTCTTTTCCTCTTTTTTCTCTTCTTTCTTTGGTCGGCCCAACTGAAATTACAACCACTCTTGTTAATGATACCCCAAAAGATTGCTAATCAATTTTGAAAGAACAAAATAAGAATTAATACATCATGTGATTTACTAAATTACCATAAATATCGACAGCAGCTTCCATGGCTTTATGCTTTGTTCTGTTTATCAGTCATGGCTAGAACCTTCAATATCCTTCTGCTAATGAAACGCCAAGCAGAAAATCAAATTAAAGTGGAGAAAAAGAAATTAAAGTTGCAAAAAAGTGAAACTTGTAAAACAATACTTGAGCCACTTAAGGAGGAAGATTACGTAAACTTGGACCCTGTGAGCAAATAAATATAAAGTTGGAACCAACTCGATGAGTTCAAAAATCGAATAAATGTAAATGACACGAATATAAAACAACTCACGAAACGATTAATAACTGGAAAATGATCAAAATAAAATGCATTCAGGGCCGTTTGGCAACCCAATTCCAAGCCTTGGAATTGGATTGCCAAACGGGCCCTCAATTGAAATAACAAGCACATGTAATTTATAAAAAAATGAATTAAATGACATAGAAACAAAACTAACCTTAAAGACGATCCCGAAACTCCTGAGAATTTCAAATTACATAATAAGAACAATCTGAAATCAATTTATGAATAAATGTAAATTTTATGAATAAATGTAAATTTTACCCAGGAGAGATTTATAGTAATGTTACCTACTGAGTCATATCTGATGAGGGAAAAATTAGGGCAATAGCCCAAATCTAATTCTTCGGTTAACACTTTAATTCAAACGCCCCTTTAAAACACCTCCCTTCATTTTCAACATCTACATGTGTCACGACCCCAACTAATTGAATTGGTCATGACAAAAATAACAAGGAAAGAGCACGAAATTAAAATGATAAAATTCTAATTCACCTTTTGAAGAAGATGAACTAGCCTAATTCCAACTTTGATCTACAAAGTTGGATCTCTCTCTAATCGTAAGAATAGAGCCTAAAGCATAATATTCATTTCATTAATATTCTTTTTTTCTAATACAATAGTTGGGTATTTATACACATGGTAAATCCACACCTAGAACCTTCTACTCCCTTCTATCACATGCTTCCCTCATGACATCATTGCCTATCTAACTAATATCTCATCATCTAGTTAATCTAACTATTTAAACTAATTACTAATATTTTCTAATATTCTAAGGTCATTACACAAACACGAACACAAAGAATGTTAACCTAAATACCACAAATCTGCATATTTTGTTATTCGAAATGACATCTTCGCAAATGGAATTCGTTTCATCTTCTCCGTTCAGATGTGTTTTAAGAGATCATGGTTGATACTTTCTAGAAAAACCTAAAAGATTTGGTTCAATCTTGCATCTCAAAACACTCTGATTCAAAATCAAATCCTAACGAAAACTCTCAAATTCAAATGAACAATGTAGATTTCAACGGCACAGGTGCTCAACGGAAATCAAGAGTCCATGAAATAAGGGCTAAAGCTCGAGAGATTGTGTTTCCTAAAAAAAATGAGGATGCACAGAGTGTGTCGTTTATGGTGGTGTGATGTATATGGCTGTGAGCATTTATCTGTGAGACCAAGAGAGAGAAAGAGAGAGAGGGAGAGATTTTGGAGAGGGAGAGACGATAGAGGGGGTTGATATATATATATATATATATATATATATATATATATATATATATATATATATATATATATATATATATATATATAAAATAGGATGGTGTTTTTACTATTCATAAGTTGGGGACATACTTTGTGGTTGAGATTGAAGCCACCTAGGCTAGAAATCAAGGGTGAAGATTAAAAAACCTTATTTTTCTCTTTTGTCCCTTTATTATTTCCTTTCCCCTTCTTTTTTAACACTTGATTTGTTTCCCCCATCTTCTCAAATTCAAAACCATGGGTAAAATAGGAAATTACACACATTTGGTCCACCACACACAAACACTACACCCCGTTCTCTCTCTCAATCGATCGATTTTCAACTCTCTCTCCTCTCAGCGGGTAACTCTCTTTGCGCTCTCTCTCTCACTTAGATCGATGATATGGATTTTGGGAGAAATCTAGGGTTTGCAGATTTGGGTATACTTATCGCTGCTTTTTTCTATGTTTGATGTTCTTAAATCATTTAGTTTCACTTTTATGTTTCAAATGGAGCTTTTGATTTGTTTCAAATTAGGGCTTTCAAATGGAGATTTGTTTTTTAGTTTAGTTTTGCTAATGTAAATCGAAGGTTTAAAATGTATATTTGCAATGCACCAGGTATACTTAGTTGGACAATATTTTATTTCTATTTATAAGTTCATGTTGTTTTTGCAAAGAATGGTTTATTTTTCCTTGATGGTTTATATTTGTATTAATGTAGAGAAAGTATGATGTTGTTTATATACTATGTGTTTGATGAAGTTCCATAGTGCAAAGAATGGTTCATGTTGTTTGTGCGTTCTCTAGATACGATTATAAAGATAAGTATTTGGTGCAAAACACTCTGATTCTCAAGGCTTAAATGTTGAATATTATGTTTGTTTTCTTAGAGTTATGTTTGTATGATCTTTATAATTTTCTCACATTATATCATGCCATAATTTCACATGTTAGTTTACTTTTTTTATTGCTATTGATTATGTGTTATAATGGTGTACTAATTTTGTTGACCTTCACATGTTTGATAAAATGCCAGTGATGAGAAATCGACCACGTTTATTATTTTTAACCGACCAAATCCATTCCTCAACCTTTGAACACCCTAAAATATGACCATGAAATTATCTTCGTGCCTTTTAATGCTATTACATCCTTTTATATATATTTTCAGTGTGCAGGAGTTGATTTGATAATGCTCTTTTCAAATAGTTTAGGGACTATTTAACACTCTCAACTATAAGCTATATATAATGATTATGTACCTCATTTAAATTTACCGGGATGATCATCACAGGGGGAAAATATGACGTTCATGGAATGAGAACCAACCCCATGGCTCGGTATGTTTTTCCCATTTTCGTGATTTATCACTATTATAAATGGATTCTATTTTTTTTCGTAATTGTTCTATAGAACCATGAATTCAGTTTATGCTTCCATTCTGGCTCAAATTCAATTTGTAGTGCACATAAGTTGTATCATTTTTTTATTTTACACATTCAATTTTTGTGTTTTAGTTGTATCATTTGTAATGCAATATCTTTCTGAATGCGTCCCTTGATTTGTTGTGCCGATAAAAATTGATCTTCGAGTTCTTTTGATAGTTAACAACAATGTCATTCCTTTATGATGCTTTCTTTTGTAGTTAATTGAGCCCCCGGTGAGTGTCTTTGCGGAGAATCCTCAGTTAATAGTAACATGTATTTCCAAAAGTTAGGGGAAAAGTCAAACACAATTTGTATCATACTAAATGAAGTTGAAGAATTAGCGGATGAGAATGGGTAAGGCTATATTGTACATGTTCATTTATCAATTCTCGGAGTGGTGTATCCCACATTCACTTTACAGTCGAGGTTTAAATGCCTTTGTTTATTTTAAATTCTTTGTAGATTTTTTGTGCATTTTATGGTCTTGGTTTACTTCTGAAATTATAGCTTTGAATGTAAAAAAAAATATTGGGAGTGGCGTATCCCACATTCATTTATCAAATTTTAGATTTTTTTTTAATTTGTGGTAATAGTTGGTTTTTTGAAATGGTAGTTTTTAATTTCCATGAACGTGAACATTTAGAGTCTCATTTTTCAACATTTCTTCGTTTAATTTTGATCAAACTCCACCACCATTCCAAGGCATTGTTGTGTATTATTTTGGTGTATGGCACTCCTTTCATTTTCAATTATCATTTTTACTGTTTGTATGTGTTGGGATTTGAACAATGAGTATATCCAAGGCAGTGTTTGTATTTGTTGGAATTTTCTCCGAGCTAAAATTAGTATGCATATATCCACGACAGAGTAAATATAGGTTGGTACTAGTTATTCTAAGATGATACAGAAGCTACTCAATAAGAAACATGATGCCCACGAGGAATCAAAAGTTGTAACTAAGGATGATGCTCTGAAAGACATCAAGCAGCGAAGGATAATGCATATAAGTTTTATATACAAATTAGTGCTTTGATGTTGTGATTTAAAATAACTAGATTCAATTTCAATATTAGTCGTATGGTTATGAGACACAATGTGCGAGGTTCATGTTGCTTGAGAAGTCCCACAATTGTTTTCTTTTTATAGGTCATCACATTATGTTTACTCTGTACATATCTCCATTATGAAATAGATTTGTGTGTATTGGAGTCAATTTTAGCATAGTTATCTATCCAATTCTTATATCTTGGTGCCCTTTTTATATATTGAGATTTGTAGCGAAGTTTCTAATAGTTTGAATATTACTCGCAGTCATGGCTACAATACATCAATTGTCGTAGTGGCCTCAGTTTAACATTAGTGCTGAGTATGAATGAATCTATGTGCTTAATAATTACATGTTCAATTTGTATGAGTTAAGCTATGGGCATAGTAATTATATGTTAAATTTGTATGAGTGAAGCTATGTGTTTAGTATGAGTGAAGCTATGTGCTCAATAATTTCATGTAAAAAGTCACCTTTTTTTTCTTTTTGATCTTTGTAATACTTTTTTCCTTTCAAACTAAAGAGGGTTTGAGAAACATTTTATTTTTTACGAACAGAAAAAGGAAATAAAAATTGGTTTGTGCATAGATAGATCGAGACTGGCAAACATGTTTATGCTAATACTCAGTTATTTTCCCTTTTTTCAGAGGGGATTAGTTCACTTCTATGGTGGGTGAAGAAGAAGTTTTTTTTAGTGTAAGTTTACTATTTGAATGAATATTGAGTTTTTATTGCGTATCAATGTAGGATAATAGGTGTTTGATATAGCTTTAAGCATATGCTTTTTGTATATATTTCTATCAGTCCATTTTTATTTTGATCCACACCTTTGTATGCATAATATGATGTCGTTTCTTTTCTCAAATGTATGTATATATTTCATATTTGAATCCACAACATCATGTATTGCCACGACAAACTATTAGAAAAGTTAAAATTAAAAAAAAATAGTCTCAATGACTATGGATGGTATGCCTGCACGATTTTCAGCAAGCTGTTGTGCCCACAATGATACTTTCGTAAGTCATTTGGCGAATCTGCATTGATATTTTCGTAAGTCACCTATTATAGAGTTTGTATCCGCTTCATTTGAACGTGTTGGAATGAGGTATACTTCAGTTGTAGCGGATTCAATAACTGCTACAATTGTGCACCGGATCTTCCATTAATATGAACACTTTAGCATGTTTAAAGGATCAGTTCATGTTTAAATGCTTTATTATTAAGGATTTTGTTTTTTCCACACTCACTCGATTTCATCTTTTTGTTCATGAAATCACTTTATTGGGGCCTTCAACCTATCTCTTCGTCTCTCCATATTATTTGAGGTTTGAAAATTACATAAAGTTATTACTCGAGACTTCATAATTACAAACAAGGTTATTCTGAAAAAATATAGGAAGTATTCCTTGGTTGCACTGTTTAAGAATCAGCAAGAGGCTAATCAAGTATTTGACAACCTCCATAGCAGACATATGATTCACTGAAGACTGCCACAAAAATCTGTTATATTTCAACTCAGTACTGGTACATGAGGTAGTTTTTGTGTCCATAAAATGTATTGTGATTCGAGCCAATCAGACTCAAAGAAGAGGCCACTCCAAGAGAAAAAAAATTGGCAGATGCTCTGTCTCCCTCATGCTGAGATTCTTATTCTCCCTGGACTTTGGAACATTTAAGACGAAGATCACCAGATGGAATTATGCCCGTGGTGATCTTCGTGGAACATTCGTGGTAAGATGTGTTGTGAATGTGGCTGATTGAATGTTGATCTACATTAAAAAAGAGGCCACTCTTCGGCAAGATTGAATGTAGCAAGAGTGGCCTCTTCGTGTAACATTTAAGATTAAGACCAACATTCTTATTCTCTAAAAGTTGAACATTCGTGGAGTGGCCTATTTGTTTTTATGCAGACATGGTGTGAATGTAGAAAGGCCTTGAACTATGCCTGATTTGTTAAAGTCCAATCCAAACTAGAATAAAGTTGTGTTAAGCACTATTCCCCTTGCCTTATTATCTAAGCATTATTGAGATTCAACAGCAGGATATCGATGACATGTTGCTGCTGTAACAACACCATAATGGTCGCTCATCAGTTGCAAGCAGACGTAGTTGTCGGTCATTAGTTGATAATGGTAGGTTCCTTGGGACCTCAAATGATATTACATATATACATGTTGATGTAAAATATAATTGTATATAGGTTATGGCCCTGTAATTTGCATAACTGATGTTTTGTATATAAGCAACGAAATTTCAATTGTTAAGGGTTCTTTATGTTGGTTTTATTTTATGATTGGGGTTTTAAAAGATCTGAATTTTTTACCAGTACTTAATTTTCTTGATATTTCGTTGCTTATGACAGTACCTAACTTTCTTGATATATCTTTACCCCTGTCAGTACCTAACTTTCAAAAACTGGTAAAGGCAATAATTTTTAGGTTTAATATTTAAATGATTTGGTTTTGTAATGAGTTTTGAGGAATCCGATGGGTACCTTATCTCAATTTTTGTGGTGTCATACTGTTTTTTATCTCAAAGTACTTTGATTTATCACTTTATATGTCTTGCTGATGCAAGTATGACTATGCATAGGATGCTTTGAATATGAAGATGCAGAAGGATACAAATATGAAGATGCCATGAATATCTTCAAATACGTCACCTTTACTCTTTACGCTGAAGTAGTATAGGGCGTAGATAATTTCCACTTATCCTTTACGCTTCTACTCAAACCTTTAAAACCCAAAAGCTAAATGTATCCTGGGAAGAATAAGCATCATAGTTGTGACAATTTTTAATGGGAACTCGAGCACGTAACGATTGTTATTATTTCGGATTTTGGTGAGTTCTTTAAACAGTTCTAACTTTTTGTACTGAGTTTGTAATGTTTTGTACCGAGGTTGTAAACTGAGGTTGTTAACAATAGTACTGGAGCCCAGGACTCACATTCTTGGATGCTTACGCTGTAGTAAAGAAAAATTCCTCCACAATCGTAGCTTGGTCAGCCTCTTTGCGATCAGAGACTGGGTAAGCCTCTATAAATCTTTGAAAAAATATTTTTTATTAAGTAATAGAAGAAAGTTACCTTTCACAATGGTTTTCATTTTGTAGTTTTTTTTTACGAATTTATTGGCAGGTTACAGCAGCGTCGTTCCTTCCAGCAGCTTCATCGGTTGGAATAATGGCGTTGGACAAGAAATGCGAAAAATAGGGTTAGATCAAATGAACCTGATGACATGGGCAAGAGTGATTGGTAATGAGGTATAACAATCTATGCAGGTAAACCATCAGATATGCAGAGGCCTATAAGATGGCAATGGCTATTCTTAAAGGAGGGAAGAATATGGTTGCTGTGAAGAAAAATGATGCAAAAGTTGCACCTCCCAGCTCACAGGTTGGTCGGGTCGGTTATGATTATCGAAGGCCTTTGGTTTCTGCTCCAGACTTGACCCCTTTATTATGGCTACGGCAAGATGAAGTGACACAACGCTTTAATCTTAATGATGCTGGTAATATTTCCTTTATATCATGAAGTGATAGTTCCTTTATTTCATGAATTTATATTTTACATAAATTTATAAGCTCTTTTAATCCAAGAGCCTATTGAGATTGATCTTTATCATCTTTTGCATTCCCTTATGTTTTTCAGTTCATCTACAATGAACTGAAGTATTATTTCAAAAAATGGCATTATTTTGAATTTTTCTTTTCAAATCATCATAGAGATGCATTTGTTCAACAGATTTATGGCCAAACTTGCAGCCCAATGGTGCATTGAGGGAAGTGCGACTGAAATTTTTTAGAATGTATCCAGCTTTAATGATCCAGTTATCCCCCATAATTATTTTGACATCTAGTATAATGTCTATTATAGAATGTATAGATTATCTTCACAAAAAAGAGTTTGGAAAAGAATCTGCGTCAATAATTCAAGGACAAGCGGGTCTTATGACCCACATTATTCGATTATTTCATTTCTTGATAGGTTTTATATGATGGAGAAGTGTAACTAAGATTACATTCTTATCATCCACATTATTAGAACTATAATCGCTTTTCAAGTATGTACTGCCTTCATTTTGTATTTTGGTATTATCAAGATGCTTTATATATAAGAACACTAAATGATGGAAAACTAAATGACTCTTATTTTTTTTTTAGCTAAGGATATTAATGATTTCCTATAGTGGTTCAATATTCGGTTTGAGACGTGTTATTGCCTTGAGGTAATGGTGACTCATGGCATTTATGTTTTCGGAGTATTTTTGTTGGATAGTACTATCAATAAAGGAATTTTTGTCCAATTTTTCTTATTTGTGTTGTAAAAACACTTTGACTTAAATTATTCATGATTTAATGTATTAGAATTTTTTTCCCGTGCTATTGACGGAATGTTAGTATTGTACACGACTTTAGACTTTTCAAAATTTTATGTGTGCCTTCAGGTGTGAGCCATCTTCATTCGGTGTTTTTTTCCTCGACTTAGCTTCTTTTTAATTGGCAAAAAGTTCATTTGGTTGTTTACACAAGATTGTCTCTCATATACAACAAAGGCAGTGGCAGTGGTGTTTGATGTTTGATGCTTTTGGTGTGCATCAGTAGCAGCATAGCTTAAATTCAAAGAAGTGATCCCGGAACAGATTGAATGGACTGTTGGAAGGTATGTTGGAACCACATCCTAAAAACTAAAAATGCCCTTGAGTTATTTGCAGCCTGAAAAGGAAGATCTCATCAGAACTCGGGACATTCATATCATGTCAGCAATATTTAGTGTGAACATGTTCATTTTGAGGTGTGATAATTTTCTGCCAGTTTTCAAATCTTTTTGCATCTTTTCATACTGAACCGTTCATTATCTGATGGTGATGTATTTCGTTATGATCAGGTTTGGTGGTGATACTGAATCAAGGTTATGATCAGGTATGATCACGAATGTGTAATTTCTGAATGTGATTTCATTTTATGCATCCAAACAAGGGGGTCTAATTTGAAGGAGTTCTCAGTTTGTTATGCAACGTATGAATACCTGTTAATATGCAATGTGTAATATGCAGTGTATTACTTTTATTCTACTGCCAAAAACTGCTAACAAGTATACCCTTTGCAGATCAGTAATTTTGAGTACATAATGCACTCAGGTGGGGTTCTTTTGGTAAAAGCATGTTTAGATACACTGTTGAATAAGAGAATAATTGGAACCATTGATCATTCACCAAAGGTCTATCAACTCTATACCACATTCACTAAAGGTATATCATTCACCAAATATTCTATATTCTCACCCTTTCCTTGACTCTCTTTAATATGGTTTTAGTTTCAATTACACACTGCAGGAGAAATGTAAAACCATGGGCTGTTGTTTCAATATGGCTATTCTTATCGCGATGCACCATACAGGAGTGATGCACGTCGAGGTTACATCCAGAGCAATCTCTGTAAGAACTGCAAACGACTAGGTCATTATGCTAGGGAATGCCCTAATGTGGCTATATGTCACAACTGTGGACTACCCGGGCATATTGCATCTGAGTGCCCTACAAAATCTTTATGCTAGAACTATCGCGAACCTGGCCACATGGACAGAAGCTGTCCAAATGAGGGCATATGCCACACCTGCGGTAAGACGGGGCACCGTGCTAAAGACTTTTCAGTTCCCCCACAGGCACTTGGTGACCTGAGACTACGACAACTTCTACAAGCAAGGGCATATGATAGCTGACTATACTAATGATAAGGGTTGCAAGAACTGTAGGAAGACGTGGTGGTGGAGGTGGGTATCAAGACATTGTGCACCGAAATTGCAACCAGATGGGCCATATGAGCCGTGATTGTATGGCCTTGATGATCTGTCACAACTGTGGGGGAGGAGGACATCTGGCATTTTAGTATCCTTCTGGGAGGTATATGGAACGCTTCCCAGACCGCTTTCCTGACCATTTCCCCGACCATTTTTCGGACCGGTTTCCCAGGAGGTAGTGATGAATGAAGCTCTAGGTTTATGAAATATTAGTTTATACTTTTCATTCAGATTGAGTTTGGTATTAGTTTTTAGAATAATTTGAACCTTTGAACCTTTGAAATCTTGAGTTGCGTTCGATTCTTTAGAACTTCCCACGTGTTCAAAAACCTGTATCAGATTTGGAGCATTAATTCCTTAGACATTGTTAAATATCTATACGATAATGATTTATCATTTTTGGTTGTTTCACGTTTCAGGACCAATGGATTTCATGGAAAGAGATGGTGATGATGAGATTGAAATTTTTTTAATGAAATTTTGTATTTGATTGTGTCTACCGTGTTTAAATTTCAAAATTTTGTGAATCTATTATGTTGCTTATATGTACCATAAGAAATTTTGTGCTTGGTTGTGTCTACCGTATTGTTGGAGTTTTTATTTGTCTCAAACAGGGTGGATATCCTATAAACAAAGGAAATTTTGTCTAAATTTTTTGAATTGTTAACACATTTGTGCTATAAAAACAATGTCATGACTGGAATTATTATTTGATATCTATGATGTTATTGGAGTATTATTGTTATTGTAGTACTTTTTTTTGGTGGATAGTCCTATAAATAACGAAATGTTGCCCAAATTTTCTAAATTGTTTACACATTTGACTTGACCACACGATTCACACTTGGGAGATTTTTTGTCGTGCCTTCAGGCACGGGCATACCCTAGTATATATATATATATATATATATATATATATATATATATATATATATATATATATATATACCAACGATCATCATGAGTATATAAAAGGGCATTTGTGCAAAAATATAAATGGACTTGTGAAGTCATTCGTGACTTTTGAGTCAAATAAGGGATGATGCTTATTTTAAAAATGAAATATAAATGCATTAAATGCTACTAATACCTCTAATTCTATCGTATTAAAAATATAATGTAGATATTCCTAAGGCAATGTCACAAAAATTATCTTTACCACAAGTCCATGTGACTGTTTAGTGCTGCTAATACCATTCCACACTGGCATGAATGAAGTAAATCTTGCACTCCTAACTTACTTATCTATCAATGGATTGAGGAAGTGAAGAGACCTGTGACACCCCGGTGGACAACCCAATACTCCAATAAATACATGAATCATAGATGGTTCATTCTTAGCATCACTATCATGAAAATAATAATACGAGATAATCACCAATTATTTTTGAAAAATGGATGTCAAATAAATTTGCGAGTTTAATAAAAACCATTTAGACAATCCAATTATAAAAGATGGTGGATAAACATATAAAGACATATAACGAATAACAACCATTCCTCAAAATAATAACCGAATAAGATGTCGATTAACAGACTAATACAAACAGGTTACACCAAGTATTACAAATGAATATCACAACATATAAGCAAGTACAAAACTTGGGCAACACGTCCGAATGTTTAGACTGATCATAACTAGAGTATACAAAAGATGGATACGTCTATAACAAAAATCCTACAACATTACAAAAATGTTGTAGTTCCCTGATGCTGAGAAGGAGAGATTAACCTCGGCGTCCTTGCAGCGGAGCACCTGGGCATAAATAGGATCCATACAAAATAAAGAAATATAAACGGGTCAGGGCCCAGTTTGATATGATATTCATGTGAATAAAATGCATGACAGTTATGAATTGCTAACATCATAACCAAACTTAACTCGCTCTTACAATAAGGATAATCCTCACCTCTCATCTAAGTGCACATCCTAGCGCAATGTCCTTTGTAGTGTTAACTATTCATTAATGCAAGAGAAATAACTCAATTCCAATTTAATAAGCTTACATTTCAGTTTTGCCCAATATGACTTCACAAGTCCATTCCTCATTAGGAAACTTATTCCAAACAGTTGATCTATAAAATTCTTTAGCCATTTATAAAATGTTACATTTGTGAGAATAGTTATAATCACTATATAATGATTCTAAGACCATCCTTCCGGGAGTCCCCACTCGATGCTCCCCTAAATAGCTATCATATTCCAGGGCCTATAACCAAGATCACCTGGACATTCTAAATCGCATCGCGTGGGAAGCGACCATATACCTTCGATAGTGAGTCATAACCATACCCGGAATTACCTCACTTCGAATAAAATAACAACACAATATAACCACCAGTCCTATGGCCGAGGACTATATTCACCCTTCATTCACTAGCTAGGGGACTTCACCTCATTTGTGTGACTTCCCTTATGATAGCATTTAGAGAGGTATGTATATACAAATCAATATTCACAATATATGCCAATTTAAAATGTGCATCCGGAGCCATATGCGTTTAATGACATAAACCACAACGTTTAATTATCCCCATACTAACTTCCAAGAGTTCACGACAACACCATAGACCACTAAGTGTAATTTACCTCATCCCAGTCGCTAAAGGTCCAAAACCATATAACTCTACCTTCCCCTAGTCCAAGACTATCTTATTAAATCAAAAGGACACTTACTACCATCTATTTAATCTATTAATGAATCCCCGACATAAGCCCGAACACCCCTTTACTAACTTAGGATATTGATTCCCATATTACTAGACTCCAATACTCTAGTTTTACTTTATACAATAAGGTTCCTAGGCCTTAAACCTAAAAAGAAAGGAGTAGAAAAGATCTAAGCTTTCGGGGTTAAAAACAGGAGACCGGTCGACTGGCCCCTGACCCCGATCGACTGCGTTTCTTGAGTTTTGCCTTGTAAGAAAAGAAGTAAGCCCAATCCTCAATGCCCGATCGACCGGTCCTTGGACCTCGGTCGACCGCGCTTCTAAATTGTGCCATTCGAGAGAAGCAGTAGGCGTTTCTCTTAAGGCTCGGTCGATCGGGCTCTGGATCGCGGTCGACCGGTCATACCAGATCCAACAGCCAAAACCCTTTTTCTCATACCAAGCCTAAACCTCTAACCATAATTTCTTCCACAACTCACAACCTCATCAACTAACTTCACCCCAACATTTATATACAACAACAAACTAATATAATCAACTCACAACATATATACATCAAAATCTAAGGGTTAAACACCACAATTCATCAAAACCCACAAATGGTTTAAATCTCCAAAAACATAACTATCAATACAAATTATCCACACTAAATCATACATTTGCAAGTTAGAAACTGGCCTTAGGATTGTAGTCTCGGATTATCTTCCGGTAACAACAATTTCAAACCGGTCTCTTTTCAAATTATCTACACTAAAACACAACTCTCTTTTCTCTTCTTTTTTTCTCCCAAACTCTCTTTCTCTCTCTCTCTCTCTCTCTCTATCTCTTTCTAGGTTTAGAACACATAAATGAGAAATAAATGTTCTTGGAAGACTTAAATGCCCAATTTACATAAAGTCCAACTTTAAATGCTACTACACAATTAAAATGACTCGCAACAACATAATTAAGTCATAACCGATCAAAAGTACTCGGAAACCAAAAATATAACTTGGTACTTATTTTGACTATTTCAAACATCTCCAGACTAACCGCGCCCTCTAAATTGGCATCCAGGATAACATAAATTATTTCATGTTTCAACATCATTTTAAATCATAACCGTCGCTTAAGGCACAACGACGCAACAAAACATAATATGATGCTATTAACAATCACTTAACAATAAATATGCAAAACTCAGTAAATATTATCTCTTAATCACTTTAAGTAATAATTACTCCAACTTCTTTTATTTTATATAATTAACCCGCATGGCAAATTAATATAAAAATAATTACTCATAAATAAGGGGTACTACATACAACCCCCTTATAAGGGAATTTTGCCCTCAAAATTCAGGCGTAAATTGTAAAAAGAGGTGTGGATACTTCTCTCTAATATTGTCCTCACGCTCCCATGTCGATTCCTCGACATTGTGATATCCTCATTGGACACGAACTAAGGGCACCACCTTTGACCTTAACCTACGCTCTCCGTGATCTAAGATTGCAACTGGTTGTTCCTCGTATGAAATATCGGGTTGTAATTTGATATCATCCAAAGGAATGTGCCAATGAGCTCCATCACACCTTTTATACTTCTTCAAGGATGAAACATCAAACACGTCGTGAATCTGTTGTAGGCGTTCCGGCAAAGTGAGTTGATATGCTACGGGGCCTACCTTTGCAATAACGAGAAAATAGCCTACATAGCGAGGCGCAAGCTTGCCTTTCTTTCCATATCGCGTTATACCCTTCATTAGTGACGCCCATACTAAAACTTGGTCTTCTACCTAAAATTCTACATGCCTTCTATTCGCATCGACATAGCTTTTCTGAAGGTCTTGGGCGATTCGAATGCGGTTTCGAATAAGCTCAATCTTCGAAGAGGTGTCTTAGATTATTTCAGGTCCAAGGAGCTTATTATCTCCTACTTCCAACCAACAAGTAGGTGATCTATACAGTCGACCATACAATGATTCATAAGGTGCCATACCTATTGTGAATTGGTACGAATTATTATAAGCAAATTCGACCAAGGGAAGGTGTTGCTCCCATCCTCTTTTAAAGTCAAGCACTCACATTATAATCATGTCCTCCAACATTTGGTTGACTCTTTTCGTCTGTCCATTTGTTTGCGGGTGGTAGGAGGTACTCAACTTCAACTCGATCCCCATTGCTTCTTAGAAACTTCGCTAAAAATGGGACACAAAAATCTTGTCTCGATCGAAGACTATATTGATGGGCACCCTATGGATTCTCACAATCTTTGCAATAAAGAATCGGGCGTAACGTGTCGTATTGTAATCGATATGTACCGGTAAGAAATGTGCCGACTTGGTCAGACGATCGACGATAACCCAAATGGAATCATGACCGCTTTGTGACGTTGGCAATACCGTAATGAAATCCATCGAGATACTCTACCATTTCCATATCGGTATTTCTAACGGTTGTAACAATCCCGTTGGTCGCTGGTGGTTTACCTTCACCAATTGACAAGTAGTACATTGGGAAACAAATTCATAGATTTCCCTTTTCATACCATCCCACTAATACTAACGGCGCATGTCTTGCTACAATTTTATCTCCACCTGGATGTACTATAAATCTAGACCCATGAGATTTAGTCATGATAGCACATCTCAGATCTCCCTCATCGGGGACTACAAGTCTCCCATGGAAACGTAACCCACCCTCAGAACTAATAGAGTAGGACTCCGCTCCCTCGATTAACAACTGGCGTATTCGTTCTTAGAAATCTTTGTCCCTTCCTTATGCTTCCACGACTCTCATCACAATTGCTGGTGTAACAGTCAACACTAACATAAATGCCCTTGCAACAGCATCCTCCTGGCTAAGTTCTTTCCATTTAGCCTTCCATACCTTGGCTAACTCTCCTGCGGGTTTTTGACTCAGCGCATCCGCTACCACATTTTCCTTGCCCGAGTGATAATGGATATCAAATTTATAGTCCTTTATGAACTCCAACCACCGACGTTGTCGCATATTCAGATCCTTCTACGAGAATAAATATTACAACGATTTGTGGTATGTGAAAAGACTGAACTTCTCCTCCTCCAGGAGGTAATGTCTCCATATCTTCAAGGTAAACACTACCGCAGCAAGCTCCAGATCATGCACGGGATAATTCTTCTCATGGGGCTTTAGCTTACGAGAATTATAAGCAATAGCCCGATGCTCTTATTGTAACACACATCCCAATCCTTACAGAGACGCGTCAGTAAAGACTACGTAGTCCACTCCCGGTCTTGGCAACGCAAGTACAGGAGCAGAAGTCAACTTATCCTCCAACTCATCGAAAGCTAACTGACAAGAATCATCCCAAATAAATTTCACTCCCTTCCGGGTCATATTCGTCAAAGGGCTAGCGATCTTGGAAAAATCCTTAATAAAATGGCGGTAATAACCCGCTAAACCCAGAAAACTACAAGTCTCTGTGGGCGTCGTGGGCTGACCCCATTCCTTCACCGCGAAAACTTTACTCGGGTCTACAGAAATTCCCTCAGTTGTCCCAATGTGACTCAAAAACTGCACTTCTTGTAACCAGAAACCACACTTCTCGAACTTAGCATACAATTGATGATCCCGTAGAGTTTACAGGACCAATCGTAAATGTTTAGCATGATCGGCTTCAGTTTGAGAATAGACTAGAATGTCATTAATAAACACTATGAAAAACTGGTCTAGGAAGTCCCGAAACACTCTATTCATGAGGTCCATAAATACATCAGGAGCATTGGTTAGCCTAAAAGGCATGACCAAAAACTCATAGGACCCATATCTAGTCAAGAATGCAGTTTTCGACACGTTCTACTCTCAAATCCGTAGTTGATGATACCCAGTCCTCAAATCTATCTTGGAGAAGTACAACGTTCCCCTTAATTGATCATACAAATCATCGATCCGAGGTAATGGGTATTTGTTCCTAATGGTGACCTTAGTTAATTCTCGATAATCAATGCATAACCGGTGGGAACCATCTCTTTTCTTCACAAATAGCACAGGTGCATCCCATGGCGAAGTGCTATGATGAATAAACCCTTGCTCTAACAATTACTGAATTTGATCCCTTAACTCCCTCATTTCCACATAAGCCATATGGTATGGAGCTCTAGCAATCAGCCGAGTTTCCGATGATAAATCAATTACAAACTCGATCTCATGACTTGAAGGTAAACCCGAAATCTCTCGAAAAATATCCTCAAATTCTCTAACAATTGGAATCGAGTCTATGGAAACGACTATATCGCGTGAAGTCTCCTTCACAATATAATATAAGTACGTGCTCGAACCTCCCTCCGAAAGAGGCATAGCCACTAGAAACATTTCTTGCCCCAGAATGGCAAAAGACTATACTCCTCCCATAACAATTTACCATGGCTCGGTATTTCACTAACCAGTTCATACCCAAAATAACATCATACCCGACCATATCCAGGGTGAGTAAATCGGCCTCAAAACGTAAATTACCAAGGTCTATTCCTACCCGTTTGTAATAAAGAATATAAGCGAACCATCACCTATGGAAGATTCCAAACTAGTAAAAGTACTCTCCACAGACTTAATCAACCCTGTTCACCACATTGAAAGCAACGGCCCGCCATATTCTCTGGAAAATGACCCCGATTATTATTTTGAAACTGCCCCATGCCTTGTCCCGGATGGCCTCGGCTTCCATTATTTCCTCTACCTACTTGGCCTTGTTGGTCCACCTGCTGCTACTGCTGGGCACCCTGACCGTGCCTAAAACCACCTCCGCCAAAATTAAAAACCCTAAAACGTTGTTTCTTGGACGAAACCCCCTGCTGGGTGTCCCTCTCTTTCTGTTTGCTTCCCGACTGTTGTGATGAGAGTAGTGCTCCACCGGCACCATTACCTCCTTGCTTACTAGCTTGACCCGAATCCGAAATCTTCTTACTCCCTTTTATATGCTGACGGTGATCTTGGCAATGAAGCAAGGCTGCATTCATCACGTCGCCAAACGTTTGCAAAGCTAGATTTCCCAACAAGTGATGCCTTATTCTCCAATTCAAACCCCCAATAAATTTCAATATTCTCCTTTCCTCCGGAATTACTTCATCCGGCACAAAGCTCGCTAGACGAGTAAATTCCTCTTCATACTCCGCAACTGGTCGTTCCCCTAGAACCACATCCTGGAGTTTCCTCCTCATCTCCTTCTGGACCGCGGGAGGAAAATACTTTCGATCAAACAAAACCCAGAAGTCCGATATAGACATGGTATCCCTCTGCTCCGGTGTTGTCACCGACTCCCACCAATGTAGATCTTCTCCTATCAATTTAAAAGTGGCAAGGATCTATTTTCGTTCCCCGCTACACTCTGCCATTCGGAGATGACACTGCATATCTTTCTTCCACTGGTTTTCCATAATCACATCGGCACCACCCTGAAATTCCGGGGGGTGACCGTTTAAGAAAGATTCTCTAACTGTCTCCCACGGGGAAGGTCCGCATGGGCTTGCACCTCCGGTACTAACGGTTGTTGGGCTTGGGGAAACTGTTGGGCCATAAATGTTATTGCAGCGTTGACTGCCTGGGCAATGATATTAGCCACCTTCGATGCATTAATCGTTCCTTGCAGTAGTGAGGGATCTACATTATCTTCTATAACTCGATTTATCTTTGTTGGGCGGCCTCTTCTGGGTAGCATCGAGAGGGAAAGTAACTGAATCAGAATACAATTTAAAGCAATTTATCTTTGCAGAAGATCGCAAGCATGCACAAACAAAACAATCCTAACAATAGGGCTCTATATCAAAGGACACTATGGTAGAACGTGATAAGTCTGCATAGATCCTAAGGACTCTAAAACCTAATGCTCTGATACCATCTGTGACACCCCCTTATTAAAATAAGAGGTGGCCAACCCAATACTCCAATAAATATAAGAATCATAGATGGTCCATTCTTAGCATCACTATCGTGAAAATAATAGTATGAGATAACCACCAATTATTTTAGAAAAATGAATGTCAAATAAATTTGTGAGTTTAATAAAAACCATTTAGATAATCCAATTATAAAAGATGGTGGATAAACAGATAAAGACATATAATGAATTACAACCATTCCTCAAAATAATAACTGAATAAGTTGTCGGTTCACAGACCAATACAAATACGTTACACCAAGTATTACAAATGAATATCATAGTATATAAGCAAGTACAAAACTTGGGTAACACGCCCGAATGTTCAGACTAATCATAACTAGAGTATACAAAAGATGGATACGTCTATAAAAAAATCCTACAACATCCACAAAAATATTGTAACTCCCTGACGCTGAGAAGGAGAGATTAACACGGGCGTCCTTGCGGCGGAGCACCTGGGCATAAATAGGATCTATACAAAACAAAGAAATATAAACGGGTCAGGTCCCGATTTGATAGGATATTCATGTGAATAAAATGCATGACATTTATTAATTGCTAACATCATAAACAAGCTTAACTCACTCTTACAATAAGGATAATCCTTACCTCTCATCTAAGTGCAGATCCTAGCGCAATGTCATTTATCGTGTTAACTATTCATCAATGCAAGAGAAATAACTCAATTCCAATTTAATATGCTTACATTTCAGTTTTCCCCAATATGACTTCACAAATCCATTCCTCATAAGGAAACTTATTCCAAACAGTTAATTTATAAAATTCTTTAGACGTTTATAAAATGTCACATTCGTGAGAATAGTTATAACAACTATATAATGATTCTAAGACCATCCTTCCGGGAGTGACCCCACTGGATGCGCCCCTAAATAGCTATCATCTTCCAAGGCCTATAACCATGACCACCTGGGCATCCTAAATCGCATCGCATGGGAAATAGCCATATACCTTCGACAGTGAGTCATAACCATACTCGGAATTACCTCACTTCGAATAAAATAACATCACAATATAACCACCGGTCCTATGGCCGAGGACTATATGCACCCTGCATTCACTATCCAGGGGACTTCACCTCATTCGCGTAACTTCCCTTATGATAGCATTTAGAGAGGTATGTATATGCAAATCAATATTCACAAGATATGCCAATTTAAAATGTGCATTACATTATATCCGAAGCCATATTCGTTTAATGACACTTACTACCATCTATTTAATCTATTAATGAATCCCCGACATAAGCCCGAACACCCCTTTACTAACTTAGGATACTGATTCCCCTATTACAAGACTCTAATTCTCTAGTTTTACTTCATGCAAGAAGGTTCCTAAGACTTAAACCTAAAAAGAAAAGAGTAGAAAAGATCTAAGTTATGGGGTTAAAAATAGGGGACCGGTCGACCAGCCCCTGATCACCGGTCGACTGCGTTTCTAGAGTTTTACCTTGTAAGAAATGCAGTAAGCCCAATCCTCAATGCCTGATCGATCGGTCCTTGGACCGCGGTCGACCGCGCTTCTAAATTTTGCCATTCGAGAGAAGCAGTAGGCTTTTCTCTTGAGGCCCGATCGACCGGGCTCTGGACCGCGGTCGACCGGTCATACCAGATCGCACGGACAAACCCCTTTTTCTCATACCAAGCCTAAACCTCTAACCATAATTTCTTCCTCATATCACAACCTCATCAACTAACAACTTCACCCTAACATTTCTATACAACAACAAACTAATATAATCAACTCACAACATATATACATCAAAATCTAAGGGTTAAACACCACAATTCATCAAAACCCACAAATGGTTTAAATCTCCAAAAACACAACTATCAATACATAAAATCATCACTAAATTATACATTTGCAAGTTAGAAACTTGCCTTAGGATTGTAGTCTCGGATATCTTCCGGTAGCAACAATTTCAAGCTCAAATCTTCAATTCTCTCTCTTTTCTCTTCTTTTTTTCTCCCAAACACTCTCTCTCTCTCTCTTTCTCTCTCTCTCTCTCTCTCTCTCTCTCTCTCTCTCTCTCTCTCTCTCTCTCTCTCTCTTTCTAGGTTTAGAACACAGAAATGAGAAATAAGTGTTCTTGGAAGACTTAAATGCCCAATTTACATAAAGTCCTACTTTAAATGCTACTACACAATTAAAATGACTCGCAACAACATAATTAAGTCATAACTGGTCAAAAGTACTCGAAACCCAAAAATACAACTTGGAACTTATTTTTACTATTTCAACCATTTTCGGACTAATCTCGCCCTCTAAATTGGCATCCGGGATAACATAAATTATTTCATGTGCCAAAATCATTTTAAATCATAACCGTCGCTTAAGGCACAGTGACGCAACAAAATATAATATGATGATATTTACAATCACTTAGCAGTAAATATGCAAAACTCAGTAAATATTATCTCTTAAATCACTTTAAGTAATAATTACTCCAAGTTCCTTTATTTTATATAATTAACCCGCATGGAAAATTAATATAAAAATAATGGGATCGAAAATAATGTCTTGAAATGTACCCACGTATGTGTGTGTGTGTGTGTGTACATATTGATCTTTTTTGTGAGTGTATGAACGAGTGTTCTGGAAACTGGGTATGTATTTAAATGTATGCACCTGTCAGTGTTTTTCGAGATGTATAAGTTGCATATGTGTGTGTGTCACAATATATATATATACATATATATATATATATATATATATATATATATATATCACTACACCAAAATGGCCAAATTGTCACCTTTCAGCCGATCACCCTTGTCAAGGTCATTGACCGTGATAAAAAACACGCATTTTATGTCATGGTCATTGACCTTGACACGATCGTGACAAAGAATTGTCACGGTCAATGACCTTGACACGATCGTGACAATGTTTCCAGCAAAAACCCTTTCCCCCTTCTTTTTTCCCTCCCGTCGTTCCCTCCCTCTCTCTCTCTCTCGACGCTGCTCTCTCTCTCTCTACTTTCAGGTTTAATTCTCTCTCTCTCTCTCTCTCTCTCTCTCTCTCTCTCTCTCTCTCTCTCCCATTTATATATATGTTTGTGTGTATATATATGTGTGTATGTGTGTATATATGTGCGTGTGTGTGTGCGTGTGTGGGGGGTGGGGCAGGGTGGGGGGTAGGGGGTGGGGCAGGGTGGGGGTAGGGGGTTAAAAATGTAAATAAATAAGTAATTTTGGGGGTAGGGGGTTAAAAATGTAAATAAATAAGTAATTTTCTATAAGTTTCCAAAAATAATATCAAAAAATGTAAATGTAAATAATATCCAAAAATAATATCCAAAAATGTAAATGTAAATAATATCCAAAAATATTGGATAACAATTTATTTTCATTCAAAATAAATAAGTAATTTTCTACAAATTTCATAAAAAAATGAAGTCCGGCTTAATATGTGATTTAAGTGTGAAATAATCGCTATATACTTATACTAATGGAGAGAAAAAAAATTATATATGGCATTTTTTGTTGACTTTATATGGTGAAATAATCACATGACTTTATATCCATCAAATAAAAGCATGAAAACTAAAAAACTAAAATAAGGGTTAAAATGGCATCCGAAGTTGCTAAAAGCATGAAAAATAAAATATTTTTTAAGATTTGTGGTGAATAACTAAAGTTAAAAAAAAGTATTACGTTAGTCATTAAATTACTGTTTGAATTCGGGCGATGCGCATAAATTTGTAGTAATTGTCTTATAATAAAGATCATTTAGTCTATGTTGTTGAAAAATTTGATCAAATTGGTGAGCCCTTCATATTTTAAAAATGTTGTTTTTATTCCTATTTAACTTTTCTTTCTATACATCCTTAATTATATTTAAAGTTTAATAAAATAGGAGTTATAGAAAGAAAAGTGGGGTTTAAATAAAAATACTTTTTTTAAATTTTAGGTTCTGGTGCATAATCTTACTTTGTCACAATTAATTTATATGCCTCAAAGTTATTTTATCACTCTTAGTTTATATTTGTGATAATACTTTATGAACCACAACTTTAGGTTGATTATTTTAGAACTTAAACTTCAAGATACAAAAAATAATTCTATAGAACAACTTAGATATCTTAACAAAACACATATCTAACATTGAATATGATTTATAAAAAGCACAAAACAATAGTAGAAATTCAATACATGAAATTAACATTGAGATTATTTTAAATAGACAGTCACTACTGTGTGTGTGTGTGTGTGTGTGTGTGTGTGGTGGGTGGGGGGCTATTGTGTGTGTGTGTGTGTTTGTATGTGGTGAGTGGGGGTGGTGGTGTGTGTGTATGTGGTGAGTGGGGGGTGTGGAGGGAGGTAGGTGTGTGTGTGTGTGTGTGTATATTTGAATTAACCCATGAATTTGTATTTTTGTATTTGAATTAACCCATGAATTTATTTTTGTATTTGAATTAACCCGTGAATTTATTTTTGTATTTGAATTAAGCCATTATATGAAACATACTTGAAATTAAATATAGTGCGCATAGATACTAGCCTTCTAGTTCTTATGCGTACGCATTCAATAGCCCTTAGACCCGTTCGAGAGTCATTACCCCTGTAATGAGATCTCTCGAATTGTCCCGTTTCGACAGTTTGAGATTGTATAATTTCTGTATAATATTCTTATTGGCTTAAAGTTGTTACTTTTGGAGGAAGTTCTGCAGTCGTATCTTAATGTTCTCTGGGTACATACTAGATTGACAAGTGTGACTGTTATTTCAATTGACTAATTGAAATAATACTCACACCTGCCAATCTACGTCGTGTACTTGGAGAACTAAGGAGATATGCTGTCGATTTTTTTTCAAATCGTAACAATGTGCATGAGTTGTTAAATATATTACAGAAAAATGCAGTCTTGAATGGGATAGGACCACTTACCCTTTAATAGGATAATTAAATGATGGGATAATTAAATAAAACATACTATAAATCTAAGTTTTGTTTACCTTTAATAGGTGTTTAGTTGATGTAGCTGTTTAAGCACTGTTTCTCCAAGCACAAGGATTTGCGTAGGGCTATTACACTACTAGAAATAGACATTTTTATGACGGGGAAAAAGGGTCATAAAAGGTTATTTATGACGGTTTTCAAATCTTTAAAAACCGTCGTAATGTTGTGTGTCATAATAAATTGGTATTGATAAAATCGTCATAACAAATCATCCTATTACGACCGTTTTTCGTACAAATCGTCATTAATAATAATGTTGTGTGTCTTAATAAAATTAGTATTGACAAAACTGTCATAACAAACAATCCTATTACGATAGTTTTTCGTACAAACCGTCATAAAAGGTATCTATTACAACGGTTAATTTGTTAATTATAATGGCAGCGTACATAAAACAGTCATAAAATATACCCATTTTTATATGTGAACTGTAAACTGCACAAAAGTTTTTGTCATTTCTTTTTTTGCATTGTACTATTCAAATATCCCAAACATGTAATGCATAAAACTATGATTTGCAAATTCAAAGCAAAAATTTCCATACTCAAAGTAGAAAATTCCAAGTACCAATATGACTTGAACAATAAGTATAAAAATTGTCATTAATATTTGAAATTAAAAATAAATAAATACACACCAACAGTTTCCCAATTGACTTCTAAACAACTCACAAACAAAAAGATATCTAAAACGACCTATACTATAGACATACAAACTAGAAAATTAAACTGCGACATTAGCTCCATTCGTGTAGCATGGAAATCCAATTTAGCAACAGGTACATCAGATACGCAATCGGCAACAACGGGATCGATATCTGAACAAAATAAGGAAACAAATAGCAGTTAACAACTAAAACAGATTAACCATATAAAGAATATAACTGAAACAATAATGATATTCTAATATAATATCAAGCATCAAAAAATAAACTTTTCCATAATTTTAAGGATAAATTTCACTTCATTCTTTATTAAGGCGTGGGAGAGTTAAATGGTAAAAAGATCATGGAAATTTTAGTAGAATTTTTTTTTTTTTAATAATCCAAAATAATAACATTTTTAACCAACCACCATATTCACCATCAATAATAATATATAGCCCACCCCGAGCATTTAGCATCAACAACAACAACAATATAAATCCCACCCCGAGCATCATTCATTATCAATAATAATAAAATAAATACCACCCTAGACATTCACAATCAACAATAATATAAAATCCCAAACATACATCACAATTAAACATTTGCAGAATCTCAAAGTTAATTTTTACTTCATTCTTTTTAACGCAGGGAAGAGATAAATGGGGAAGGTTAAGTGAAAATTTCGGCAAAGTTTCCTTTATTTTTTTAATAATCCAAAATTAAACATGACATGTTTAACCAACAATAATATAAAGTCAAACCCGGGCATTCACCATCAACAAAATAAAGCCCACTCCGGGCATTCAACATCATCATCAACAACAACGATAATATAAATCTCACCCCTTCCATTCACAAACAACATTATTCTTGACATTATATTTTTATAGTGTTTTGATAATATTAACTGCGATTTTTGTTATATTTTCATATATAGTATTTTGATTCTATATATTCAACATTATTAACATCGACACGAAGTAATTAATTAGATTGAAGAAAGAAAGTTACCTGAAAAGATATGCCAAAATTGTCCATAATTGTCGCTCACTAAAAATAATCCTAAATGAAATCGATGAACTCATGCTGAACTTCTTCTATATCATGATTTTAATAGGTTGATTTTTCAGCCAACTGCTTCATCTAACAAATCAAATGACACAAGTTGTATTCAATTTTTCCTTGTAAAAGTAATTAGCAGGGAAACAAAATATTATAAAATAAATATTTATTACCTTTAGTTTAGTAGATTGAGACGGATTCTCCATTAGATCTCTCATGAACTTCAATATGTAAAACCCACATTCAAAATTCCCCGGTTGTAGAGGGCCCTATAGAATGACATGTTGAAGATAATAGTTATATTAAGATTTAAGATATAAGTTAGTAATGTATATTCATTAACATTATCGTACCTTAACATTCTTCCAGTTTGAATCTGAAATTCTTCCTCCTTTCGATACCACCAACGCTTTAAATTCACTTCAAGACAAAGATTAAAATGAAAAACATGTCAAGTTTGTAAATAATGAGTGATCAACAATAGTAGGATCCCCGGTATCATTAAAAGATGCCATATCAACCCTATGGTCGTGTACTAGATAAAATCCCATGGTACTGTCATTGTAGCAAATGTAACTATCATTGTAGAAACAAGAGTGATTTGTTGCACAATAACAGAGTGATTTTCTTAACCTATAAAAACAAGAGTGATTTGCTTCTCTATAAAACTCCGGATATCAGGCAAACAGAAATCTGGATCTATGTATTGATAGCCTCTGATTAGGTTGATACTTAAAGCTGTTGGAACCAACTTCCTTCCCGCATGTACCTGTACATAGTTACACTCAATTATGTTGTTAATATGAACATGTATGGATGCATTTGTTCCTATTCGGCTCTTTTCTACTAAAGATATCAGCACACTCTCACTAAGGTAATTTGGAGGTGCCACGAAGTGTAAACACCTAGATTTAGGCCTTTGAATACTACGTATGCTGGGTATGCCATGTGTATGTCTGCAAGCAATAAAATGTAACTACGTTAGTTACAATAAAGAATATGGGGCACAATGTTATTTTCATAAAAAATTACTTACTAGTACCAACATGTAAAAAATCATTCTAAACCTAGTATAGTTTAATTAAGAAAACACATGTGCCGATCAATTAGCAGGTACAAAATGTACGAGCCATATATAGTCCAGAGTTGAGAAAAACAATAATAGAAGCCCAGAGTAAAAAATTCATCTCATACAGGGTATTATGTTTTAAATTTAACAAAAACCCAAAAAGAAAATTGAAGTCAATTGTACTTTTAAATGTATGTGATCTTTGAGAGACTACTGTGGTTTTTACTTGCAAAATTACAACATTAATTTCAACTGATATAGACTTATCGATCACGTTCACTACAAATTATCAAAAAGGAGATTTGGAGGGTGCTGATAAGTTTAATTAAATAGAAAAGTTGTATCATAGTTTGTCAATAAGAATTGATCAAAGGTAACATCATAAAAGGTGTACATAGTTGTTTGTCTCATAATTCAGTTCACCTGTTTTAAAATTAGTAGGAATGGATTATGGTAATCTCCAAACCGTCCCAGTTCGACAACTCTTCTATTAGCTCATGAATATACTAAAAACTGAGTAAGCCTAGCATGAGAGAACTTACAAACTTTCTTGGAGCCAATGTACATAATATTATCCAGATCTACATCTTAAAAAAGACAAATTACTGTTGGTTGTTCTTTAAACCATTTTACTATCATTTGAGCGCCAACATATGACGAATAAATTTAGAGAAGGTAGATTAACAAAAAGGAAGACTATGTAGGGTTTATATAGTTTTAGGAGATTGTAGGCCTTGGTAAATGAGGCTATACATTTCACACATGATGCATCACATGCTTCATATTGCATGTTCGGATTTATTAACACTCCTCATTTTCATAACGAACTAGTATACAGAGAGATTTTAGGTCAAGAATAACCATATGGGTACAAAAAATTCTTTCAAAATCTCCATGTTAATTTTATATATTTTCTCACGGAGAGAATGTTATGTAAGCAGTTCTTGTTTACATGTTGATACGATAGAACAGAGAGATTAAGAGGAATATGAGGATCCTTATAACTGCTTCAAATCCCATTAATACTTTTAATGAACAAGAACTATTTGTATTTAATTTTAATCTGTCGCTTTTAGGTCTAGTCTAATATGTTAAAATCCAAGAACTAGAATTAGAAGAAGACATGTTAATATCAGACAAATAAGTGCCTGTTGCTATAGGGCTTGATATGAATAAGTTAATTTTCCTTCTAAATCAGTGTCTGTTGCTATACGACCTGATATGAATCAGTGCCTGTTGATATACGGCCTAATATGAATAAGTGAATTTTCCCTAATATGAATGAAATTTTCTTTAACGACACTAGCATATTTTAAATTTGTATTGGCCCTACTTTGTTAGAATCGTTTAGCATTCGACAAAGTTTTGAGTTTGGATAATGAAATTTCATAAGCTTATGGTTGCCATGAGTAATTATCCAAAACGTCATGAAGAAGAAACAACTTGACAAGATCTCTGGTTGGTAATGGCAGCCTTCAGGAAGTTTGTTATCCAAAGGCAATATATTTGCCGATTGCAAGAGCTTCTTTAAAATTTTTGGAGGAGCAAATATATCATCAACCACGCTAGCCTCCTCTTCATGATAAAAATTCCCTGCCTCAAAGTTCCTAAACAAATTATCATCCAAGTGAACATTATTGTCACCAACTGAATCGGCCCGCCCTGCATATTTCTGGCCATCGTTAAATGTGTGCGACCCTCTCTGGTTATCTCCACAGACAATGTCCCTAAGAGTTGGAGATATTTTGATCTTTCCAGGCATGTTCATCACCATCTACTCAACATTTTCTCTAAGAAAAGAGATATCAATGATATCTAAACTAGGGGGTGGGAGTGAATGTGACATACACATCCTCGACACCTCGAAGGAATAAAAAAGTACTCTACATTATCCATATAGTCCAAGATTGTTCAATAAGAGACCCCTAGCTCCACCTTCATCGAATTGTGCAGATGTCTGATGATAAAGAGGATCCACTGCAAATGCAATGTCAATTTTCTTTGCATTAAGATATTCAAAAGATGACTCCAATGTTGAAAAAGGTGAAATCTTACTCTTTGTCTCATTCTTAACACAACCTTCATTTAGCCCATTCTTGGTGTCATCACTCTCCACCACATTCTCTTTTTGGTCATCTCCAGCAGCTCGAGTGATTCAACCAAGCACCTTGTATTCCTCTGAGTGTACCAAGTCAACCCTTATTGAATATATCTTCACCCAAGCTTCTAATGTACAACTTGCCTTTTGAAAATTAGACTGGGCGTTATTTCCCGCTTCAACTTTCATTATCCGCTTCAAGTTTAATGATGAGCAAGCCCTTCTTGCCCTTTCTCTGCATCATCTAACACCCTAAGTGAAGTATTATTTGTGGCGAGTAGGTCTCTTATGACTTCATTATAGATCTTCATTGCAGAAAATTTCAAAACAAAAGCTCTTTTTTCATGCCTTTCTATATAGTCGTATATATCTTCCATTGTATACCCTATTATTCGGTTCATATTGTATGTCTTCCCACTCCTTGTTTACCCATATTGAAATATACTTGAGTTAATACCACTAACAATGAAAAGATCAATCTCTTTTGCTCCTTCATTATATACCAGCCTTGTTGAGCAGTCATCACTAAATACTCAAATGTATAGGCGGTCGAAAACATGGAGCACTCTTGAAGGATGTTCCGGAACAAAATGGCAGTTATTAATGCATTCCCAATCCGAAACATCATTCTTGCCAATCTCATTTTCACTCAAAGGCCCCAACCTCACCAACATAATAATCTTCTCCTTGTGAGCACTCGCCAACGATTGCAGTTTCTCCCACTTAACCAACTCTTCCCCACCAATTGCCCCCATTTAACACCCTCACCTAGTTCTATCAATCTCAAATCCCCCACCACTTACATCAAAACTAAATTACCAATATTTTTATATTCCCCTAAACACCTTATAACTAGTCTAGCAGTATTTGCCATCACATCGAAAATAAAAAGACAGTTAGGATGCTAGAAGCATGGTTATTGTGGTTTGGCGCAGACAAGCGTAACCTTTTTAATTTCTTCATTTTATGTGGGTAGACGAAGACAAGCGTAACCTTTTTAATTTCTTATTTCATCACTTAAGACCCCTAAGAGGAAGCATTGTTTTTGGAATGCTCAGTTACTACAATTCTTACTTCTTTTTCACTAACTATGGATTGTTTATTTTGCACCAACTTTGGGATGTTTATAAATGTTAATTTTTCTACTGGATGTTTATAAATGCTCATTTACTACCATTCGTGCTCAGGTACCCTCTGAGAATGCATCAACATAGGCTTTCAGACTTTAGGTACTTTTACTATGACTTGTTGCATGCATTATTAGGATATATGTAATTAACTTTTAATTCATTGCTAGTGAACTCAATTAGATGATCATTTTTCAATCGGTTTGGGCTCCTATTCATAATGGGTTAAATCCTAGAAAAAATTAAAATATAATTATTGAAATTATAATATGCCTATCAGTTAAGCACAATTAATTAGGATATTTGTAGTTGAACATTTTTTATAATATTTAAGTCTAGAAATTCTTAAGTTTCGTAAATTTTCTAGCTCACTGTGAGTTGCTTCCTTTTACTTTCACAAATAAGGTTTTGCAATTTAACACCCACGAGTCACTTTTATGCCACATGGAGTGTCTGCTCCCATCTCTAGACAACTAGATCGCTATTTTGAATTTTTGCCCCTTAACACCCATTCATAACCCCAAAACGAGCTTATACTAATTATTTAGCCAACCGGGAGTCCGATGAGGACGCGATCACTTCCCACGGGTTACATTTATTCCCCATGGGGTGTCCATGACTATCTTCGGGCAACTTGGTTGCTGTTTTGGGGTTTCGCCCCTTAATGCCCACTGTCAATCTTTATATATACCCTTTGGGTACACTCAATTTGTTAATTGAAAATTTTGTAAAGAATTACAAAATTTAGTGACACACATGCTCAGTAGATTTTATCATGTTATGTTCAGGTCAAACTAAGTGTTGCCAAGGCTACCCACACACATGTTCACTTACTTTAATTAGGCCAAAATTAGTCCGGCAAAACAAAACCATATACGGTAGTCAAAAATACAATCAGCTTGCTACTCTCGATTGGAAAATTGAATAAAATAAATAGAAATAACTCAAAATGTGAGAAACTTACAACACTATGTCTTCATCCACTGGAAGTGAGAAGAAACAAATGCGCCAACAAAATAGTTCCCAAATTGCTTGATTTGTATACGTTGATGGGATTTATGGAATCCTATAAAACCAACATCAAAATTCCAAGTTTTAACACAAAGTTGAATTATATCCAGAATAATAATGAGGAATATGATATAAAAATAATGCATGCTACAAATCATGTCATTTGGAATTATATACCAACTCTCTGAGGGCAACACATTCTAAGCTACATAAACATAATAATAAACACCACATTCAAGCATGCCAAAATGTGTGTAAATAAAAAAAATATATATAATCTTTTTGACATATTTACAAACATGTTATGTGCAAATCAACAACTTTGACAAAAACATGTAAGGCCAACTTAGGGCAAACAATCCATATTTTAATCATTTTTTACAATAAAGATTAAACCCCAAATGGAGTGATACCATACTCCAAAACTAAAATGAATCACATTGATCAATCATAGAATACACTTTTCAAAACATCACTTACCTTTATAAATTATATTTAGACCCTTAATTTATCAATAATTATGTTTTGACACCCAAAATTTAAGAAAAATGAACATGCCCAACACATTACCTAAATTATATTTTTTCCTCTCAAATTTTTATAATTTACAGCAGATGAGAACCTAATGACAAATTTCATTAAAAAAATGAACATAAATTTCAATAAAAAAATGAACATGTCATAGGAATCTAACAACAAACATTTTAATTGATACTATCATTGCAAAAAAGACATACATTTTGATAACATAAGGATCTCCAAACATCATATATCACACGATGTTAATTAACTGATGAGGGTTTGATACAAAATAAAAATCGGTGAGGGTTTGATACCGAAATAAAATCGAAATCCTTGCTTTAGATGCCCGATTGAGAACGAACATGCGTGTTTATGTGTCTGAACGAATATGTGTGTTTCTGTGTGTAAACGAAAGATACTATGAACGAACATATGTGTTTATGTATGTGTGTGTCAGAGAAAAAGATATAGATATAGAGAATGCCTGTCGACGAGCCAAAATCGGAGGGCTGGATGATCGGAGGTGGATTTTGGCTGGAGGAGCTTGTCTTGATTTTGGGTGAAGATGGCTGAAAATTTGGGTTAGGTCACTTTGGAGAAAAAGTTTTAATTTGAGAAGGAGGGAAAAGCATTCCGCCTTTTTTTCCATTACCCGCCTGTATACATGTTTGGAGAAAAAAAATATGTCGTGTATGTCATCTTACTAAACATGTATTTAGTTGTTCTTAACAAAAACTGTCATAATATTTAGTAATAAATATGACTCTTATTTTTAAATTGTCATATATGTTAACACTAATAAATTTATAATGACAGTTTATAAATAATATGTCATTTATGCAATACTATTATATTTTTAATGACAGATTTTTTGTAACTGTCATTTTTACAAGTGTCATAAAAGGGTACTTTTCTTGTAGTGTTATGCAAATTAGTATTACCTTCTCCCTCTTGTGTGAGAAGGTAGTGAATCGAGAACACATAGTGGCCGCAAAAATTGGCTGTGAACGAAGCGATTTGTGTATTGGAGAAGTACTTTCCCCCAGCATTCTTTGACATAAGTGTTCACTTGTTGGTACACCTATTAGGCTATGGTTGACACAAGAGGTAATTATAATGAAAACAGTCGTTATATAACGTTACATTACACTCAAATTTTACCACTAATATAATTAATTTATCTATATTCTCAGCTCCTAAAGATGGGTGATGCGACATCAAGGCTTGCTCGTCTAGCCACTGGACCCTTGTTCGTGGCACAAGAATACAAAAAGTATCGATTGAACGGTTATATTTTCGGCGCTAAAGTGTACGAGGAAAGTACAAATGTACAGAACTCGGGAATTTCATACAAGGCTCTTACTTTCTTTCGAGCGAGCGCAAAAGATAAAAACCTCGTTGAAGCTGAAATGACTTACTATGGTGTAATCCAAAATATATTTGAATTGGATTATATAAGCTTCAAAGAGGTTGTATTTTACTGTGAATGGGTAAGAGTTGAGGATAAAAATGCTTGTAAAGTTGATCCTGTCACCAATTTGATCATGGTTGACTTGTCCAAGTTGAAGAGCAACGACCACGTGAGTGATGGGCCGTTTGTTTGTGCATTTCAAAAGGTTAAGCAAGTGTTTTACTCGGAGTATATCAACAACGAGCCGTGGTCAATTGTCCAACACGCGCCAAGGCATCTAAATAGTAGTGTGGATGACTTGGCTGCTCCTACCGAATATCAGTCCATTTTTTATAATAACCCGAATTTGAAACAATTTTTCAATTTGTAATAAATATTTCAATTTGTACCGAAACATCCATTTTTAATGCTTTTAATTGATCTGAACTTTATCATTTTCACTCTTGTGTAGTGTGCGTGTGTGGAGAGGAGATTAATACATAAATATTCCAACTACATCTAAGTTTTGTTTATACTAATCCATGAATATACGCTTCTTACCTTTAATAGGTGATTAGTACATAGTTATTTCGGGTGTCCTATTTATGGAGAGGAGACTGAATCTCTTCGTCTATCCGAACACTAAGAAATGCCATAATCCTATGGAGCGATGCTCTGCAAATTCCTCCCAACCGTTATGTAGCCAAACATCACCAGTTGAAGTTGTCAATTCCACTTTCCAAACCCCACCACTTGGAACTTCTAGCAAAACATGGGAGACCATTGAAAGGTGGAATTGACAACTTCAACTGCTGATTTTTGGCTACACAACAGTTGGAAGTAATTTGCAACGCATAACTCCATAGGATTATGGTATTTCTTAGTGTTTAGATATGAAGAGAATTATATTTGACATGATTGCCCGGGGTACATTAGTTGGAAGGAGGTGCCATATGAGCTCAAGTTAGCTGTTTGAGTGACACTACAGGTAATGTATTTATATTTATATGTCAATTTCGATTTCGATTTCAATTATGATTTATATTTATCTATATTTGAGGGGCTGATACTAATTTACTTTATTTCAATTCAGGGGACAGGGAGTGGCCACATATGCTCTATACTTATGTGGCTATTCGGACGAGAAGGGAAGGGTAAGGAGGTGTCCCCGAGCGTCGCGGTACAAAATCTCTTTTCCATGCAAATAGTTTGTAGATTTGAGATAATTGATGGTGATGTTGTTTCTTCTTAAATAGTTTCTATTTTGAATATATATTTGCATTATCTTTAGTTTGTTTGGATATATGATGTTTGGAACAGGTACAACGTTGCTATAACAGGTACAACTATATTGCTGGGCAGTGGCAGTGGCCATACTACCCAGCAGATTTTTTTAAATTCTGCCCAGGATTGTCACGGTCATTGACCGTGACACGTCCGTGACAAAAAGTTGTCACGGACGTGTCATGGTCAATGGCCGTGACAATTTTTTTTTAAAGGGTCACGGATTTGTCACGGTTATAAACCGTGACAAACGTGTCACTGTCATTGACCGCGACACGACCGTGACACAAAACGCGAGTTTTGTGTCAAGGTCAATGACCGTGACACGACCGTGACAAAAAAAGTTGTCTCGCCTCGAAATGTCACGGTCATTGACATTGACAAGTTGTATTTATCAAGGTCAATGACCTTGACAATTCGGCAGATTTGGTGTAGTGTATATATATATATATATATATATATATATATATATATATATAGAGAGAGAGAGAGAGAGAGAGAGAGAGAGAGAGGTGCGGGGTATTGGTTGGAGGGGGAAAAAGTAACTTAATATATACAAAGATGCCGAGAGTTGGGGCATGGGCTATGGACAAAAGTGAAGTATCGAAGTGGTATGGATGGAGGGATAAATAGGCAAGGATGGAAGGTATGACTGTTGATTTTTAGTATTATCTGTCAAATGATATGATTTATTTCTCCCATTTTCTTAAAAACAATTATGCTATTCATATTTTAATTTATGAATATTTAGTCATAGTGCATATGATTTAAAATGTTTTTATATTTGAATATACATAGTGTAAGGTGGGTTTGTGTGTGTAGCAGTAGAATAGTAATATAATAACAATATAATAGTACTGTATAATTTTTCTTTTAATTAATTGTATAGTCAATGCTGGATTTTCATTTTCAATTTTGAACTTAAATCTAGAAAAAAAAACTAGAGTAAGCCACCATTACAGGCAACTGGCATGGAAGTAACGTTCTCTTATGTTGGATTATCTTCAAACTAAAAGAGGCTATGCATTTCAATATAAACCATCACTAGATTATGTTCCAGCATTATATCCTCCCTCCCAACTCTCAAGGTGGACGCGTTGATTTGTTTTTTCATTTTATAGGCTTTGGTTAACATTAGGATTTATTTTCAAAAATTTCAACGTCTAGCAAAGATAGGTGCTCGTATCTCATTTACTTTGAGTAACTGCTAATTGATCCATTGTTGATTTTAATGAGTAATATATAATCTCTCTCTCTCTCTCTCTCTCTCTCTCTATATATATATATAATAATGCTCTTGTGCGGACTAGTCCGCATTTTAAGAATGCGGACCGGACATATGTCACCTAACGGTGCCCCTAGAAATTATCGCCTAAATTATCGGCACACTCTCTCTCTTTTATGGGCTCACCGCCAGGTGACACATGTCCAGTTCGCATTCTTAAAATACAGACTAGTCCGCACAAGAGCAGGACTGTATATATATATATATATATATATATATATATATATGATTTAATTGCTATTAAAACATATTAAAAGAGATGGAGTCTAAACATGCAAGAAAACAAGCAATAATAATAAAATATTTAATTTAGAAAATTTATAGTATAATTTATAATAATTAACTTCACAACTAATATATAATATTTTAAAAAAATTCATGATATCTTAGATAAATTGCATGCGAAATAAAAAAAATTATATTTATTTTTTTTATTTTAAAATTCAAAATTTTGTTGGTGTTGAATTCTTTAGTTTCAAGGCCAGTGCCTTTCCAAGTTGATTTTTTATTACTAACCATCATTAAAAAAATTAAGAAAGTGGGACGGAACCCCCACAAATTTTATTAAAACATATTAGAGAAAAAGCCTCTCTAGTGGTAAGTACAAGCTCTAGATCTCTAAAACCTAATTGATATCTTTAGAGCCAAAAAAGATACCAAGACAAAAGCTGAAAAATTGGGGATTTATAAACATCCCCATTACAAGAGTTAGAGCAAAACTGAAATATGGGAATTTATGATATCCCCATTACAAAAGTGTCCTTCCTACTAAAATATTTACCATACTTATTATGAAATTTCATGTAAGTTCTTAGATTCATGATTTGTCGTCCAAAATTGTCAGGTTTGGTGTTAACTTTGCGGGTTAATTACATTTAGGTCCCCTGGACTCCCTCCCAACAGTTTGCCACCACACCTTTCGATTTTTTTCAATTCACCCCCTAATTTTGAAAACAACAATAATTAACCCCTCGCCGTTCAACTTCGTCAATTTTTTGGCGGAGTCGTTAGGCATGTGTGTGACACATAACTTAATATAAGGCATTTTTGTCCTACCATATGTTTTTGAAAAAAATCTTAAAATAACAACAAAAACATTTAAAATTTAAGAAAATACTAAAAAACATTTTAAAATATCAAAAAACCATGGAAAAAATTTATAATTTTTTTAAAACACTGGGAACATACAAATATGTATATTTAAAAATTCTTAAAAATGCAAAAACAATATATAAATTTGCAAAATTCTAAAAAATTAATTAAAAAAATATGATTGAAATAATTATTGAAAAATACATTGAAATCTAAATATAGACATTTAAAAATATGGAAATTCGCAAACAATTAAAATTTTGAAAATTACCAAAAAATATAAAAAAAAGAAAAATATATTAAAGATACAAAAAATACAAATATATATATATATATAACAAAACTATCTAAAGTTTACGAAATTAAAGAAATAATAATTCAGAAAATATATTTCAAATAATTACTAAAAAATACACTGAAAAAAAAGAAACATTTAAAAATAAGGAAATTTGTAAGCAATTAAAATTCTAAAAATTACCAAAACAAATATATAAAACTAGAAAAAATATTTTATATAAAGTCATAAAATACGAATATGTATTTAAAATTTTTGAAAAGTACCAAAAAATTTAAATCTACAAAATTATGGAAAAATATTCAGAAAATATATTTAAAATAAAAACTAAAAAATACACTGAAATGCAAAAAATACATTCAAAAAATTTGGAAATTAGTAAAAAATTAAAATTCTGAAAATAACCCAAAACTATAAAAAGAAAATTTTTAAGAAATTAAATATTTTGAAACCTCCAATAAAAATATAAAATGCATAAAAATTAATCCATACAAATCTAAAAATAAAAAAAAAATAACCCACACATACTAAAAAATGATTTCCAACAAATAAAAATATAATTCCCACCAATGATAAATTATTTTAAGTAAATAAAATATGATTTTCATAAATAAAAAAATAGTTTCATAAAAAAATTTATTTCCAACAAATAGAAATTATTTCCAGCAATAAAAAAACATTTTTCAGTAATATAAAATTATTTCCAGCATATAACATTGGTTTTCAGCAAATAACAAAATAATTCCCAGCAATAGTAAATTATTTTAATGAAAATAAATTTGTTTTCCAGTAATAATAAATTAGTTTCTGAATTAAATTTTTTTCCAACTAATTGAAATTATTTAGAGCAATAAAAAAAGATTTTAAGTAATATAAAATTATTTCCGGCATATAAAAATGGTTTTTAGCAAATTACAAAAAAATCTAGCAATTATAAAATATTTATAGAAAATAAAAATTAGAAAAAACATGTTTCATCAAAAAACTTTCCCTTGGAGATTTGTCATCTTTCACATATTCAAATCTTTGACGTCTTTGTTAATAATATTTCCAGAACCATACCGAACTGCTTCAATAATTTTGTCGCAATGGGTCAAACTAACGGAGCAACGTCGAGCATAGCCCATTACTAGAGTTCTTATAAAGAATATATTTTGAATACAGTGATCATGCGATGTTGTTTTGGAAGGGAAATAACCAAGTGTACAGTTCTACTCTATTTTTTTTGTTACAAAAGGAAAAGAAAAAAACTACAGAAATGGGACTAGATCACGGGGTGATCAAAATCGGCACGATCGAGCATCACGAGCAGTCGCTCCGGGGTATGCTCGTACTCCAAATAGAGGTCCTGGGAGTCTTTCGCAATTCTGGCCATGGAATCCGCTTGGATGTTCTTCTCTCTCGGGATATGGATGACCTTGGCTTTGAGGCCACTTACAAGATCACAACAGTCTTCAATGATATTAGCAGGGGGTGGTTCCCCCTGTCCTCCGACTCCAAGAGTTGGATGGCCTCGAGGCAATCGGTATTGAGACAAACGCTCTTCCACCTCTCTCTGGTAGCAATGTTAAGCCCGTGGAAAACACCTTCCAACTCATCTCGCAATGGGCTAGCTGTTCCTTGAATACGTCCAGTGTAGCCAACAATCCATCTTCCTTCATCATCCCGCACGACACCTCCAAAAGTTCCAATCCCGCTATTTGTGTCAAAGCTCCCGTCCGTCTGAATGATGTAGGTACCTGGAATACAAGAACTAGCATAAGTGGGTGTACTAGAGCTTACCCCTTTATGGTTAATTCTCTTATTATGAGTTTCGAAGATATCGCAGTTAAGTTCAAAAATAAACTTATTAACCATATAAGAGGTAGTGCTAACGTTATCAAAAACAAGTTTATTACGGGTTTTCCAGATACACCAAAGGAAAGAGATGAAAGTCACATACCAATTGTTGTCCGCTTTGTTCCACACATTTTCAACTACCCAAGAGTTAAAATCAGTGAACATACCTTGTCTGTGGGTGAGGGGCGGGTTGAGATTCATCCAAACTTGGTTAGAGAAGTGGCATTCTCTAAAAAGGTGGTTGAGATCTTCCTTGCATGAGCATCTAGGGCAAGAATTATCCGTGGTGAGGCCCTTCTCTCTCTATGGGAATTAGTGAGAAGTTTTCCATGAAGGATGGTCCACACAAACTGTTTTAATTTGGGAGGGATACCAAGTTTCCAAATATTCTTCCAACCATTCCAGGGGGGAGGAGCCTCCTCCCCCACAGAAATTATATTATAGCAAGAATGGATAGAAAACTTACCTTTGCTGTTTGGTTGCCAAGAGGGCATGTCTTCTCTAACCCCCCTTTTAGGGAGATCCGTATTAATTATATCATCCACAATTTTGTCATTGAACCTCTGGCAAATCATATTAAGGTTCCAAACTCCATTATCAGTTATAAGGGTGCTCACATTGTCATCACACATGGGGCTATGATCGCTTCGATCAGCAATAGGTGCATCCCCACACCACCAGTCTTTCATGATGTTAACTTTATTTCCCTTCCCCACATTACATTTGGTATTTTTTTTATGAGAACCTCCTTGTTTTTAAAAATGCTACGCCAAATGTGGGAGGTGTTGGTTTTCTTACACCACAGTCTAGGGTTACGATCAACTTTATATTTTTTAGTGATGACATTAGCCCAAACGGATCCACTATTATTCATGATTTTCCAACCTAATTTTGCAATCGTAGCTTTATTATTGTCATGGGCATTTCTAATACCCAAGCCACCCCTATATTTGGGCATACAGACCTTATCCCAACTAACCAGATGGATCTTCTTCTTTCTCTCATTACTTTCCCACCGAATGTTTCTACTAAGACGGTCGAGTGTATCACAAGTTTTCTTGGGGAAGAGAGCGGTTTGCATATTATATGTAGGGATTGTGGACGTAACTGATTGAACAAGGGTGGTTATACCCGCAAAGGATAGCAACTTAGCTTTCCACCCCATAAGCTTCTTTTGAACTTTTTCAACAACATTTTTAAGGTGTGCATTATTGAACCTACCGTGAACAAGACTGGCCCCCAGGTAATTGCCCAGGTTCTCGGTGAGGCCCATCCCAAATTTATTACTAAGATCAGCTGCTTTATGACTAGGGATATTAGGCGAACAAATTTTTTTTATTTGGAGTAGTTAACTCTCTGGCCCGAGATATGGCAAAACTCATCAATTGTGCCCAGCACAGTCTCACAAGAGCTAGTCGTCGTGTTAGAGAACAAGATGAGATCGTCCGCAAAGAAGAGGTGCGAGATACAAGGGCCATTCGGGGACGCTTTGATCCCCTTCCAATTGCCCTTCCCCACTTTGTCAGAGATACTTGCAGAGAGGAACTCCATACACATCACAAATAAGTATGGGGACAGTGGATCTCCTTATCTGAGACCCCTCGTGGGGGTAAAGCTAGGAAGAGGGTAACCATTCCAAAGGATAGCGGTGGATGTATTTCTCACACAACTTATAATCAACTTACTCAAGCCGCTCTCCACATTGAACCACTTAAGGACTTCCTCAAGGTAGTCCCAGCTAACTTTGTCACAGGCTTTCTCAAGGTCAATTTTAAGGATAACCCCACCAACCTTACCTTTTTTCTTCATAAGAGAGTGTAAGATTTCCTGGGTAACAATGATATTATTAGAGGTTTGTCTACCCGGGAGGAAGCTAGCCTGACACGGGTCAGTAATTCGACAAAGGACAGGTCGCAGCCTGTTAACTATAACTTTAGCAAGGATTTCAGAAGAGACATTACAGAGCGTGATAAGGCGGAATTGACTAATATTTTCAAGATTATCAAGTTTAGGTATCAAAGTCACAAAACTATTATTCATACTGGCAGGACAATCTTTCTGACTCCAACACTTGTTAACAAAATTAAACAGGTTGTCTTTAATGTCACTCCAAAATTGTTGGTAGAACATGGGTTGGATCCCATTAGGGCCAGGAGCTTTACTAGCTTTCATACTAAAAGTAGAGCGTTTAACATCATCAAGCACAAGGGGGCAAGTAATTGTTGTGTTATCCCTATTCTCAAATTTAAGGTGAGGGTAGTCATACATTTGGCTCCTAATATCATACGAAAACTCAGCTTGGAACAGGTTTTTGAAGTAGTCATTAATGTGAGTGGTAAGGGTGGAAGAATTCTCTGTCCACGCCCCATTAATCATTAGACGATCAATTTTATTCTTCTTCCTTCTAATAATGGTGGAAGTGTGGAAGAAATTTGTATTTCTATCTCCCTCACTCATCCACTGGATTCTAGATTTTTTGCGCCAATATTTCTCCTCTTGGATTAAAATAGTGTTGAAATCAGTCTGGAGATTTTTTTCGAGGATGTCAAGACTGTGGGAGAAAATGATTTCCTGGGCCTTTTGGATACCCTTGAGACGCCGCAAAATCCGATTCTTATTTTGAAAGATATTTCCAAAAACATTTTTATTCCACTCTTTTATAGAGTTAGTACACATGTTAATATTATCTTCAAAGTTTGAGTGTTTATTCCAAGTCTTATTAACTAATTCTTTGAAGTCTTTCCTATCAAACCAGCAAGAGAGGAATCTAAAAGGTTTATAAAGTTTCGCATTACAAACTGTACCTTCAAAGCGAAGCACCATCGGGCAATGATCCGACGCAGTCCTAGGCACATTTTCGACAGTAGCATTTGGGTACATTATCCTCCAACCATTGGTGGCAAGACACCTATCGAGCCGGATCATAGTGTTGGTGAAACCCTCCCGACTGTTGGTCCAGGTAAGCTGAGGCCCATCGCACCCCAGATCGGACAGGTTACAGTTATTGATGTTGTCGATGAATCTGGAACATTTGGCGGCTGTCACGTGTTTAGAGTAGGACTTTTTTCCATATCCGTCCATATGATCATTAAAGTTCCCAGCCACAAGCCATGGGGCGTCCATAAATTCCGCAATACCTGTCAAGTTCTCCCAAAGTTGTCTACTCAGTTGCGGGAGGGGGCTAGCGTAAACTGCAGAGAGTAACCACTCTTTATAGATGGTTTTCTTCACCATAGCATGGATGCCTTGCCGAGATATCGCAATAGAATGAATTTGGATTAAATTTGGGTTCCACGTCACCCAAATACCCCCCGACTGGCCAAGGGGTTCGGAAACAATTTGCTCGGTAAGTCCTAAGCTATTGAAAAACTCCACCACACTAGTAATGCAAATGTGAGTCTCTAAAATGATCACAACATCAGGGGTATAAATACTCATTAATTCTTTGAGGGTGGGTTTGAAAAGGGGTTTGTTTGCCCCACGATAGTTCCAAATAATAGCAACCATTTATGACAATTGAGTAATAAAATTGGCCAGGGCCCTTACTCTGCCATTGGGGATAGTCCATCATTTTCCACATTATTATGGACACATTCAGTTGGACTTGCGATACATTCCATTTGGTTTTTAGCATTAGGGCTTCCTCTATCAAGTTCTCTAGGTTCATCACTAATTCTCCTGTTGGCAGTACCTCCTTTTTTATCTGGACGTTCCCCAACATCGCGATATTGAAAGGACACTCCATTAGGGTTTTTTGGTAATAACTGACTGAAATTCGAAGCCAAACTTCCTGCGTTAACTCCATTTGCATATACTCCTTTAGGGTCGTGGGGAATATCGTAATTATTTTCATTTACGTTGGAAGCTATTAGGGTTGTTGGTGTAATATCAGAAGCATTTACACTTGTCCCACTATTCCGTACACTAGCATGTCCCATTAACTGACAGTTATTATTAGACTCATCTACCAAATCCGTGGCAGGTCTGCCTGTAGGCGTCCATATTTGATTGGAAGCTATAGTGGTTTAGGTTGGTAGCATTTTCGTGCTGAGAACCGGGGTCTTACATGCTCCCACTTTTGACGACGTCAACTGCTGCCTGTCTCCTCCTGTCCCTGTATTATTAATAAATTTTGCTTAGTCTATAAGTTCCGCCAATGGATAGCTGACCTGTGACTTGCCTTTAGCGTAATTTCTACTCAAAGAATGATTTCAGCCTAGGTGTCCTTTCCCATTGACCTTTCCACTGTTCACCTGTTGCTTGTCATACCTGCTAATGTCTAGAACTGCAAACCTATTATTACTCTTACCTTGGATATCTTTTGTGCCATTATGGTTGTACTTTGAGACCTGACATCTATGGTTTCGCTGCACAAGAATCCAAGGGCTAAACTGTTCATCCCTTTTATCCGCTCCAGGTATCTCATATACCATATTGCCCTCGTCGGTACTTGTTTCAGTATAGCCGTTATTGTTGATCGGAGTTTGAGCGGCACCATTTTTTGGGTAGAAGTCTCCGGTGGAATATTACTCATCTGTTGGGGTGCATGAAGAGGGCAGAATTCAGATTTGTGGCCTATCTTTCCACATTTGAAGCATATATAAGGAAGAAACTCATATTCAACCCTTTATTTTCTCCCATCCAGTTTGTAGCTAGGGATAAGAGGCTTGGAGAGGTCCACCTCAATGCAAATGCGAGCATATTTGCCTCTAGTTGATGATGTGGAATTGTAGTCTGTTTTAATTGGCTTCCCAAGTTTACTTGCGATTTGGAAGAGGATTCGTTCGTCAAACCATTCAATGGGGAGGCGTGGTAGTCTAGCCCATAATGTAGTCGTAACTCTGTTTGATTCTAGGGGGTTGAAATTAGGGACCCATTTCCTCACAATGAGGTAATGATTGTTTATAACCTAGGGGCCTCCTGTTAGCACATTGTGAAAATCTTCTTTCATAATAAACTTGAAGAGAAAGTGGCCTTACTTTAAGTCTATCACCTCATAATCTCCTTATAGGTTCCATAGAGATTGGACTCTTGCGCATAATGCTTTAAAACCAATAGACTTTCCCAGGAGTCTAACTATAACACTGTCATTCCATTTCCGTCTGAGTTTATCAACTTGCTTTGATGGAATAGTAATAACTGGGCAAAGTGGGTATTCCTCTTCCTCCACTGGACTAAGGTTTAAGTCCATTGATTTCTGACTATTACTTTCCATGGGCGCGTCAACTTCCTCATCATACCACATATATTTCTCATCATCAAAGGTGATGTCTGAATTGGTTTTCTTACTTACCACATCCTTGTAGGACATCACCTTCTGGGTTTCGACTTTGTTTGCTACCCTATCCTCCATATTTAAATCAATCGTATTTGTCATGGAGGGCTCACCTTCTTGGGGATCCTCCTTGTCACTGTGTGAGCGGTTACTGAGAGTAGGCGTGTCCACGTGATTTTCCAGATCCATGTCTTCATGTGTCTCGTGGTTATCTTTTTGTTTCTTCTTACTTCTGAGGAGCTGGTCCTCTTCTTCTTTGGAGTTATCATGTGAAGAGGGAGGTAAAGGCCTCCCAACTTTATCCTTCTCCTTTGGTACTAGAATGGGATTTGCATTCATACCATGTATGCTGAGTTTAGAGAGAAAGTGTTCGTACAGTTCTACTCTAGGACTCATTAGAGCCATCGATCTTTCGAGCAATAACTTGATGGGAAAAATTCCAAGTAACATTATGACTGTCGTAGGCCTAATTGAACTTAAGGGTGTGTTTTTGAGGTTTTATTCACTTTCTATATTTGTTTCGTTATTTTTGAGTTTTTATTCACTTTCTAGACTTTTTATCATTATTTTTTTGTTTTTATTCACTTTGTCGATTTTTTTCATTATTTTAGGGGTTTTATTCACTTTCTGAATTTTATTCATTATCTTTGGGTTTTTACTCATTTTCTGGATTTTTTTATCAATTCTTTTGACATGGAAAAATTGGTTACGTGAGTTGTTTTGAGGAAATCAATTCCATGAAAAAATTTATTTATCAAACATTCAAAAGATGGAAAATGACTTCATATATATTATATTTTGGGGCTTTGTAAATTTAGGACCTATTGTAATATGTATTTTGGAACTAGGACAACAAACATTTTATTTATGGTTTTAGTCCCTATTTTTTAATAAAGCCGCTGGCGCGGACTGATATTCATAAAACGTCAACCAATCACAGCATGCCACGTGTCCCTTTAATTTGAAAATAGAGACTAAAAATGAAAACAAAATATTTGTTGTCCTATATCCATAATCAATATTATTTTAAGTTCTAAAATTTCATAATCATGAAAAATTAGTGTTATCGAACATACCCTTAACTTGTTGAGAAAGAGCTTAACTGGAGTCATTGATCAAGGTATTGGTCAATTGAGGCTGCTAGTTTTTCTTGATTTATTGAGAAATCATCTCTCCGGCGAGATTCCTATTAGCATTTCTCTACTGAGCGGTCTTTGGTTTTTGGACCTGTCCTATAACAGCTTATCAGGCAGAATTCCAACATGAACTCAGTTACAGAGCTTCAATGCCTCGATGTATGCGGAAAATCCAAGACTTTGTGGGGTCCCACTTACAAGAGAGTGTTCAAGTCCTACGTGACAATTGCAGTGAATAAGGCCAGATTTAGGGGTGACAATTTTAGAAACGACACGAAAAAACGACACGGAACGACACGAAATTGACCCGAAATTGACACGATGTTTCGTGTTCGTATCGTGTTTTTTAGACACGAAGTCGTGTCGTGTAATCGTGTTATCGTGTTTTTTAAGCCTGAAATTTAAGAAATTAGGGTTGTCGTGTCGTGTTATTTTTTATCCGGGTCGTGTTCGTGTCAGCTAAAAAAAAACACGAAGTCGTGTCGTGTCGTGTTCGTGTCCGAAAAAACCTTGTCGTGTCGTATCGTGTCGGGAAAAACACAATCCGTTGAACCGAATTGCCACCCCTAGCCAGATTGCAGAGGTGGAGGCTACAAAAATAAATGGTAACAACTTTCTCTCATTCTTTTGCCTCACCTTTACCATCACTTGATTGCTCATTATTTTCTGAGTTGTATTTCCTTTTTAACAACAAAATTTCCTTTAATCGTTGGAATGAATAAAGGTTACTTAAATTTGGAATGAATAAGTGTGGACTCCGGAGTAACAGATTTCTAACCCATGGTAGCTCCATTCCTTATATATCAATTTCCATTCATCTCGTGCACTTTCGTAGGCATTTTTTGTTATTTCCGTTTTGTATTTTTTGGTGCTAGTCTTATCACGAAATTTATAGAGCATTCTAAAATGTAGAAGTGAGAGAATGACTTGTTGTTTCTAATGGGACAGGCTAGAATATCTCAAATCTCCACAGTGACCATCTGGATCATTACACTCTGTACAATTAAACATATGTTGTTGTAAATCAAGTTTCCATGTGCTTCCTGTTGTAGCAGCAATTTAAATAATTAAATGCAGAATTAAAATCAGGAACGAAATTACTCAATTTTTGGAGCAAATAAATCTGGGAAGCAAAGTATAAGAATTCCGGAACTGGACAGTCAAGAACACGGCTGAGTCGCGGACTAGGTCGCTCTCTTTAAGGTGTTTCGTGGCTCTGCCTCCAATTTGTGCCGACAGTGTACAGCCCCGTCACCCCCAGGATAAAACAGCCTCGAAAAGAATACGAATCAGCAGCACGAATCTGATTCGCTCAATAAACACCCATTCTGTGTACATATACTGCTCGATCAAGATAAATATAAATAATCTGGGAAAGATTATATATTTCTGTGTCGCTATAATTATTCAGGGAATGAATAATTATTTCTGTAAAAATTCGGAGGTTGGAACTGTTTGTAGAAAATTTTTGGGAGATAAATCTGTGTTAAAAACGGAGGCTACCACCTCTTTTATGGGGAAAAAGAAAAGAGACGTTGCTAAACAACGTGGAGAAAATTTTGGAAATAGTGGGCAACTCGGTTGAAGAAATCAACACGGAATAAACCACGTTTTAATTTTTCGGAATTAATTACCGTTAAAAAATAATTTTTAAAGCCCAAAATCGTTAATTTATTTGTCCAAAAAATTAATTCTTAATGAGCCCAAGCCCAAGACCCGGACACGGGCACGGGCCGGGCCGACCGGACGGCGGCGGCGGCGCGCGCGCGCGTGTGTGACTTGGCCCATTGGGTCTGCCCCACATACCCACAAAAACTTGAATGCCCAAAGGGCTGAACCTTTGTTCCCAAAAAATTGTAAATATACACAACACAATTCAACTATCCCACCGATGTGGGACACAGCCTAAAGGCTGTTTCAAAGTTTTGCACTCCTTTCTTATAACAACTGTCTCACAGCTGTTTCCAACAATCCCCCACTTGCAAAACTTGAATACATTTTATCGAGCAATAATTCATAGAATTGTGCATAAGCAAAGGTGTCTTTCGACTTGAACCTTTACGTAGTAAAGATGATTCAGAATATACTAGAATAACCGTAGTTTTGAACTCTATCTCTGACAACATCCCACACACAACCCTACTTGGGTGTAACTCTAATAGCTAGCACGTTACGTCCATGTGCTTCTATCCCAGTATAGTGAACGCTTTAGGAATTTGCCCAAAATATCCATAGGAAGCGGCCACACTTCCACATTCACATAGGTGAGTCTATCAAGAATACTCCTGTAGCTAAGTACCCCACTCAAAATAGAGCTATAGATCTCATTAAGAGTTATCATAACTCATCATTAACTCGCTTCAGGATATCATGATCCTTAGGGATGGACTCGGAGTAAAACCCCGTTCTATTTTAATTAATAATCGCATGATTCAACCCATATCACTTGTGACTTGTTATTACCCTTTGAACATATTTCTTGGGATCTCCAGTCTATATGTTGGGTTACCATCACAAATGACTCATTTATCCAAGGGCTTTAGTCCCATCCCTTTCGTGGTGTTCCACACCTTTTCCCTAGCTAGTCCTTTCGTCAAAGGATCAGCTAAGTTCTGTTCAGACCGTATATGATCCACCCTCACAGCACCCGTAGAGATAAATTCTCTAACAGTACTATGCTTATGACGTATTTGTCGTTTCTTACCGTTATAATAACGGTTCTCAACTTTTGCAATAGCCGCGGTACTATCACAATGAATCAAAACGGCTGGTATCGGTCTTTCCCATAAAGGGATATCTGACAGGAGATTTCTTAACCAACCTGCCTCTTCACTAGCAGCAGCTAGCGCTATCATCTCAGACTCCGTAGTGGATTGAGACAAAATAGTTTGTTTCTTAGATTTCCAAGAAACTGCACCACCAGCGATGCTAAATATATATCCACTAGTAGCCTTAGAATCATCAGATAGGGTGTTCCAATCAGCATCACTAAATCCTTCAAGGACAGAGGGATGCTTATTATAGTATAATCCGAGGTTCATCGTCCTTTTAAGGTACTGCATGACCCTCTCAATAGCATGCCAATGCTCCATACTAGGTCTACTAGTAAATCTACATAGTACTCCCACAGCATAAGCTATGTCAGGTCTAGTGCAATCTGTAGCATAACGTAAGCTACCAATAATGCTTGCATAAGCATTTTGGTTTACACTGTCGCCAGTGTTCTTAAATAACTTTACACTAGGGTCAAATGGAGTACTAGCAGGTTTACAGTCAAAGTAATTATATTTCTTTAGAACTTTCTCAATGTAATGAGATTGATCCAAAGAAAGTCCCTTTTCTGACCTAGTAATATTAATTCCTAATATTACACTAGCTTCACCCAAATCCTTCATATCAAAGTTGGCACATAATAATGATTTAACATTTTCTACGGCATGAATATTGGAACCAAATATAAGCAAGTTGTCAACATAAAGACATATGATAGTGCAAATGTTCTCAACATATTTATAATAAATGCATTTGTCACTTTCATTAATTTTAAACCCATTAGAGATGACTAGGCAATCAAATTTATCATGCCATTGTTTAGGTGCCTGTTTGAGTCCACAAAGAGATTTATCTAATTTACACACTTTATTTTCTTAACCGTGTACAATAAAACCTTCAGGTTGATCCATATAAATCTCTTCTTCTAATTCTCCATTTAAAAATGCAGTTTTAACATCCATTTGGTGTACAATTAAATCATTTAAGGCAGCTATAGCAAATAGTACACGTATAGACGTTATTCTAGTCACGGGTGAAAATGTGTCAAAAAAGTCTACATTTTCTCTTTATCTAAAACCTTTAGCAACAAGACGTGCCTTATATTTTTCAACAGTGCCATCAGGTTTTAATTTCTTTTTAAGAATCCATTTACACCCAATTGTTTTACATCCAGGAGGAAGGTCCACTAAATGCCATGTTTTATTTGTTTCCAAAGAATCCATTTCATCATTAATAGCCTCTTGCCATAAATCGGCATCTAAAGAAGATAAGGCTTCTTGAATAGTGTTAGGATCCTCCTCTAAGGTGTAGGCATAAAAGTCGGGACCAAAATCTTTTTCTACACGAGCCCTTTTACTTTTTCGAATTTCTAAAATGGATTCATTATTTTCTTTATTTTTATTTAAAGAAATATTAGTGGATGACTCGCCCCCACTATTCCTCAATTTAAAAGGAAATTTATCTTCATAAAAATCGGCGTCATTTGATTCAATAATTACTTGATTTTTCAAGTCATAAAATCGGTATGCTTTGCTATTAATAGCATAGCCTATAAAAACGCACTCATATGCTCTACTCGCCAATTTAGACCTTTTAGGGTCGGGTATACGTACATAGGCTAAGCACCCCCACGTTCTAAAGTATGACATGTTGGGCTTAATATTTTTCCAAATTTCATAAGGAGATATTTTCATTTTAGTCTTAGGAATTCTATTAAGCACGTGACACACGGTCAAAATAATTTCACCCCACCAATGTGAGGCAGCCCCGGAATTTAATAAAATAGCAACAACTAATTCAGTTAATGTCCTATTTTTTCTTTCGGATTTACCGTTCATTTCGGGCGAATAAGGGGAAGTTTTTTCGTGAATAATACCGTGGGTTTTATAAAATTCAATAAATAGTCTAGAATCATATTCGGTGCCTCTATCACTACGTAACCTTTTTATTTTCCGATTAAATTGATTTTCAATTTCATTAAGGAAAATTTTAAACATGTCAAACGCTTCACTTTTATTTTTCATTAAATACACAAATGAATAGTCGGAACAATCATCAATAAAAGTAATAAAATAACGTTTGCCATTTCTAGTTGTGACACCATCCAATTCACAAATATCCGAATGAATTAAATCAAGTGGTTCAGATTCTCTAAAAACAGATTTATGTGGTGTCTTAGTGATTTTTTCTTGACTACACCATTCACATTTTTCAAAATCATTTAATGATAATTCGGGAATTAATCCTAAAGTGCTCATATTTTTAACAAGTCGTTTATTAACATGACAAAGCCTAGCATGCCAAATATTAAATGAACAAGCAATATAAGCAGAAGGAGAAATTTTATTCATTGCATCAACATTCTATTTAAACATCCCATCAGTGGCATAACCCTTGCCTACAAAAATTCCATTTTTGGTCAAAGTAAATAAATCAGCACCAATAGTTTGAGTAAAGCCAGCTTTGTTGAGAAGATAACCCGAAACCAAATTTTTCCTTATCTCGGGAGTGTGAAGAACATCTTTGAGGATAACAGTCTTTCCCGAAGTGAACTTCAATTCCACATTTCCAGTACCAGCAACCTCAGTGGAGTGAGAATCACCCAACAACACCTTCTTATCTGCAGTCTCAGAATAAGTTTTAAACAGACTACGGTCATAACAGATATGGCGGGAAGCGCCAGTATCCAACCACCACCCTTCGGCACCGCTAACCATGTTGATTTCTGAAATCATAGCACATAGGTCCTCTTCGGTCAAATTCGCTTGTGCTTGTGGCACATTGCGACATTTGCGAGCCATATGGCCAGGCTTGCCACACTTGAAACAGAGAAACTGTCCCGAGTTGCTAGACTGTCCATTTCCAGGGTTCTTATACTTATTCTGAGTCTGAGTCTGATTTTTAAAATTCTGGTTGTGGCTCTTTTTCTGATTTTTCATATTTTTTCCGTTTGCCTTTAAAACAACTGGAGTGTGGTTCTTTTTCTGATTTTTGTTGTTAGACACAACAAGAATTTCATCTTTATAGTCCTGTTTTCAGGATTCCTCCTCAATTCTCAATTTAGTAATTAATGACTCTAGTGAGAATTCTTTAGACTTATGCCTCAAAATATTTTTAAACTCTTTGAACAGTGGAGGCAATTTATCAATAATCACAGCCACCTGAAATTGCTCATCTAAGGCCATGCCCTCGGAAATAATTTCATGGGCAATCATTTGCAGATCATGGGTTTGAGCAACAACAGATTTGTCATCCGTCATTTGAAATTTCAAATAACGGCTGACGGCATATTTTTTAGCACCCGCCTCCTCTGTGTCATATTTTTTAAAAAGTGCGTCCCAAACATATTTCGCAGTTTTATAATTGGCATAATAGTCATAAAGTTCGTCACTTAGAGCATTCAGAATATAGTTCTTGCACAAAAAATCATTTTCCTCCCAATTTCTAATTGTTTTGCTTTCCTCAACAGTAGGTGGATTACTTACTACGGGTTTGTCAAATTGAACACATGATGCGACTTTTTTCGTAGTTAAATAAAATAGCAATTTTTTGCTCCAACGTTTAAAATGAGTGCCTTCATATTTGAAAGGCTTATTTAGGTTACTAGAGTTAATTTCGTCCATGGCAGAATATAAAACACCTTAAAATTGTTGTAGCAGCAATTTAAACAATTAAATGCAGAATTAAAATCAGGAACGAAATTACCCAATTTTTGGAGCAAATAAATCTGGGAAGCAAAGTATAAGAATTCCGGAACTGGACAGTCAAGAACACGGCTGAGTCGCGGACTAGGTCGCTCTCTTTAAGGTGTTTCGCGGCTCTGCCTCCAATTTGTGCCGACAGTGTACAGCCCCGTCACCCCCAGGATAAAACAGCCTCGAAAAGAATACGAATCAGCAGCACTAATCTGATTCGCTCAATAAACACCCATTCTGTGTACATATACTGCTCGATCAAGATAAATATAAATAATCTGGGAAAGATTATATATTTCTGTGTCGCTATAATTATTCAGGGAATGAATAATTATTTTTGTAAAAATTCGGAGGTTGGAACTGTTTGCAGAAATTTTTTGGGAGATAAGTCTGTGTTAAAAACGGAGGCTACCACCTCTTTTATGGGGAAAAAGAAAAGAGACGTTGCTAAACAACGTGGAGAAAATTCTGGAAATAGTGGGCAACTCGGTTGAAGAAATCAACACGGAATAAACCACGTTTTAATTTTTCGAAATTAATTACCGTTAAAAAATAATTTTTAAAGCCCAAAATCGTTAATTTATTTGTCCAAAAAATTAATTCTTAATGAGCCCAAGCCCATTGGGTCTGCCCCACATACCCATAAAAACTTGAATGCCCAAAGGGCTGAACCTTTGTTCCCAAAAAATTGTAAATATACACAACACAATTCAACTATCCCACCGATGTGGGACACAGCCTAAAGGCTGTTTCAAAGTTTTGCACTCCTTTCTTATAACAGCTGTCTCACAGCTGTTTCCAACACTTCCGAAATTCCTGCAAAGCTTATCTTTCTAGAGTGTCTCCTAAGATAATGTGTTATTGAACTTCTTTTCAACTTAGGATCCGTTTGACAGCATTATTTGTTATGGTAAATGGTAAATAAGTTGGCAAATATGACATTTGCCTACAATTTGGTGTGTTTGACAGAAAAATTTGCCTACAAGCTATTTGCCAATATACAACACCTCCTATGTATAACATGTTGGCAAATTTTTCTTTGCTATATGGGTGAGTAATATTTGCCAACAAATTTGCTAACTTCTTAAACGCTTTTAATATATAAAAAACAATTTAAAAACTGTTTTAAATAATTAAAAAAAAATGTTATGAATATTTTAAAAATTGTTATGAATATTTTAAAAATTGTTTTAAATTGTTAAAAAAAACTGTTTTAAATTAAAATCTGTTTTAATGTAAAAACTATTTTTTCGTAAAAAACGTTTTAATGTAAAAAACTGTTTTAATGTAAAAATTTGTTTTAATGTAAAAACTGTTTTAATGTAAAAAATTAAAAATTGTTTTGATGTGAAAACTGTTTTAATATAAAAAATTGTTTTAATGTAAAAACTGTTTTAATGTAAAAATTGTTTTAACGTAAAAAATTAAAAACCGTTTTAATGTAAAAAATTAAAAATTGTTTTAATGTAAAAAAATTAAAAAATTAAAAACTGTTTTAATGTAAAAAATTAAAAACTGTTTTAATGTAAAAACTGTTTTAATGTAAAAACTGTTTTAATGTAAAAATTAAAAACTGTTTTAATATAAAAACTGTTTAAATGTAAAAATTAAAAACCGTTTTAATGTAAAAACTGTATTTAATAAATATTTTTGGGGTAAAAAACTTTTTTTATATATAGTTTGTTACTTTTTTAATAAATAAAAACGGGAAGTAAAAAGAAAAAAAATTGTTTTTTATTAAATAAAACTTCGGACGAAAAAAACAAACATATTTTTTATTATTATATATGATAATATGGACGAAAATGTTTATTAAAATGTTTTGCCTAAAAAACTTGTTTTACCTCATTTGGTGTTTGATAGTATAATGTGAGAAAAAAAATATTTGTCTAGGCAAATTTTGCCTAGGCAATATTTGTCCTGGTAAATTTTGACATGCCAACACTTTTGCCCAATGTGTATCAAACGGACCCTTAATGTTTCCAATTTCCACTAGGGGCAAATAAGCGACATGGTGCAAGCACAATTCACTTTAGATGATCATTTCTTAATAATCTTAAAATGTTACATTAGTTTTTTTTAGGGGAGGGGAAAAGGGTGGGAGGAATCGATCCCTCGACGTTGACACAAGGTTGAGAGCCCAATTAGTTTGAATGCCACATTAATACTCGATGCTTACTGTTCATTGAAGAATAAACTGTTAGAATTTACGGGTTTACTTAAGTTGGTAAAATCTTATTTTTGTCAACTTTGGGATCAATTTAATATGGGACCCACACATCTTTCGAGACAACTCAAAGTGGTAGCTCGTTCACCTCCGCAAGGAGTATAGCGTGGTATATTCACATAAAAAAAACAGAAATTATTGAATGAGAAATTGTAGATCAAAGTACTTACTTGGAACGTGAAAAATGGTTGAAGCATTTAAGTTGAAGCTTGTCCCACATAAAAGGAATTTCTAAAATGGGTGTAGTATAATATAACTCAATTTGTCTTTAAATGTTTGGTGCCCTTGGGGTATCCTAACTCTTTGTAGGAGGGAGGACTTAGATGGGATTGGTTTGGCTTCCAAGCCCATGAGCGCACACCGCCACGGCCCGCCCGTCTCGGGCTTGGACTTGGACTTAGTCAAACTCTCATATGAACATACTGATTATATTCTTTTCTGTTGACAGTTAATTTTGGTTATCCCCAACAGTTGACTGTTGGGATTTCCGGGGTCTCATTTAGAGGTTACGAAATTCAGACAGTCCATTTCGTATAATCAGTATGTTCATATGAGAGTTCTCAACAGTTGGTTCAAACAAACTTGCAAATTAGGGTGCTACTTTTACCAGTGAAGATTGTTGTATCCTGAGAGACGATTGCCACTGCGTTCGAGAAGCACTAATTAGGGGCAAAATTTGTCTTAAGGTCAGGGTGTTTAATACTTGCCTCAATCTAATTTTTTGTGTCAGTATTAAGCTTTTGTAATTATGTTGTAATTACAAATTTCCTAATATTTGTAATTTAATAAAAGTTCATGTTGGATAATAATCTTAAGACAAATTTTAACTCATAAATTTTTTAATTCCATAATGGTTTTTTGTGTTACTTAATTACAAAAATATTTTATAATACTTTACGTGTCAAGAAATTATTTTCACTATTACAAAATATTGTTTTCACATTCTGAAAAGGTTCTTTGTAAAGGGAAGAATTTCCTGCTATACTGAAAATTTAAGTTATTTATTGCATGTATTTCTGTCACTAAGAAAATTACTATATACTTTTATTTATTTTCTAGTGAATTGCTAACAAGTTATTTTCATTACATTTGTTATTTTATATTAATATAATTATTCACACATATATCCTGTTATAAACACATATTAATTTATGTTTAAAATAGAAACGTCATCTACTTCTGCTTTGCCTGTTGCGATAGTACCAACTAATGTTGGACATGGTGAAAACCCCGAAAAGTTCAAAGGGAGTGATTTCAAATGTTGGCAACAACAAATGTTATTTATTTAACAAATTTGAACTTGAAAAAATTCCTTAATGAAGAGGAACCAACTTTGAAAGAAGGTGAAATTGACAAGCATTGCTGTTGTGGATGCATGGAAACATGCTAGTTTTCTATGAAAAAACTATGTCCTCAACAATCTAGAAAACACATAATGTGTATAGCCCTCTTAAAAATGTTAAAGAGGCGTGGGAGTCTTTGAATAAAAAATAAAAAATAAAAGATGTCGGAATGAATGAATTCATTGTCGGTAGATTCTTGGATTTTAAAATGGTGATTCAAAGACTGTCATTAGTTAAGTCCAAGAGCTCTAATTGATTTATCATGAAATATTTTTTGAAAAAATGGAAATAAGTGAGTCATTTCAAGTGGCTGTTATGATTGAAAAATTGGCGCAATCTTGGAAAGATTTCAAAAATTATTTGAAACATAAACGTAAAGAAATGGGGCTTGAGGACTTGATTGTAAGGTTAAGGATTTAAGAGGATAATCGAAAGTCATGGAAGAAGGGCAAAGTAACAAGAATAAGAAAAGAAAGCGTGTGAACCAAGGCGGGCCAAACAAAGGTCCTAAAAGTGGAAACTTTAAAAAGTTCGATGGAAAATATTTTGTGTGTGATAAGCCGGGGCATCGTGCTAAAGATTACTGTAATCGAAAAAATCAAGGAAATAAGAAACATAAGCAACCACAAGCTAATGTCAGTGAAGTTGAGAACATTTCTGAAAATATTAATGATTTGAGCCTCTCAGCCATGATTTCTGAAGTCAACATGGTGGAAAACACTAGGGAATGGTGGGTGCACACTGGGGCCACTCATCACATATGTTCTGACAAGAATATGTTTACTTCCTACAAACACTCTGATCACGAGGAGCAAGTTTTCATGGAAAATTCTTCTACTTTAAAAGTTGAAGGAAAAGGGAAAGTTATACTCAAGATGAATTCAGGAAAGGAACTTACTCTCAATGACGTGCTACATGTCCCCGATATTCAAAAGAACTTGGTTTCAGGATCATTGCTTAGCAAGAAGGGATTTAAACTTGTATTTAAATATGGTAAATTTGTACTCACTAAGAGTGTCATGTCTGTGGGTAAACGATATTTGAGCGATGGGCTCTTCAAACTGAATGTAATGGCTGTAATGCCTATTAATAATAATAAGAAGAAGAACGTATCTTTTGCTTATTTACATGAGTCTTGGAATGTTTGGCATGGTAGATTAGGTCATGTTAATTATGATATTATTAGTAGATTAATTAATTTAGACTTAATACCAAATTTAGTATTGATTTGGGTGACAAGTCTGAAACGTGTGTGAAATCAAAGTTAACTAAAACTCCTTTTAAAAATATTGAAAGATGTACAAACCCTCTTGAGTTAATTCATAGTGATATATGTGATTTAAAATTTGTACAAACAAGAGGTGGAAAAATTATTTTATTACCTTTATTGATGATTGCACAAGATATTGCTATGTATATTTGCTTTGAAGCAAGGATGAGGCAGTAAATGTTTTTTAACATTATAAAAATGAAGTTGAGAATCAACTTAGCAAAAAGATTAAAGTAGTTAGGAGTGATATAGGAGGTGAATATGATTCCCCTTTTGAACAATTTTGTTCAAAACACGGAGTTATTTATCAAACTACCGCTCCTTACTCACCTTAATCTAACAGGATTGTGGAACGCAAAAATCGAACTCTAAAAGAAATGATGAATGATATGTTGATAAGTACAGGTTTACCTCAAAACTTGTGGGGGGAAGCTTTGCTTTCTACACACTACCTTCTTAACAAAATGCCTCATAAGAAATCACTAAAGACACCATATGAATTGTGGGAATGTTGAACAACTTTTTAAAAATATCTTAAAGTGTGGGGGTGTCTAGCAAAGGTCATGTTTCCTGATCCTAAACGGATTAAGATAAGACCAAAAATGCTTGATTGCATATTTATTGGATATGCGATTAATAGTAGTGCATATCGATTTCTTGTACATAAATCTGAGATTCCTAATATACACGTAAATACTATAATTGAGTTTAGGAATGCATATTTCTTTGAAGATATATTTCCTAATAAAAATAAAGTGGTTGATTCAAGTTCTTGTAAAAGAACTTATGATACTACATCTAGTAGTCATCAAAATAATATGGAAGAGGGAAATATTAAGAAAGGTGATGACCTAAAACCTAGATGCAGTAAAAGGACAAAGACCTAAAAGTCTGTTGGTCCATATTTTCTAACATATATGTTAGAAAGTGATCCTAGAAACTTTGCAGAAGCGATGTCAACTCCAGAAGCCCCTTCTTGGAAAGAGACTATCAATAGTGAAATTGAATCCATCATGTAAAATCATGCGTGGGAACTGGTTGACCTTCCACCATGATGTAAACCTCTTGGATGCAAGCGGATATTCAAGAGAAAATTAAAAGTCGATGGATCAATTGATAAATACAAAGCTAGACTTGTAGATAAAGGTTATAGACAAAAGAAAGAACTGGATTACTTTTATACTTGCTCATCGGTTACAAGAATAAAATCCATTCGAATGTTAATAGCCATTGGAGCATTATATAATTTTAAAATACATCAAATGGATGTAAAAACTGCCTTCTTAAATGGAGAGCTAAATGAAGAGATATACATGGAAGGTTTAAAGTCTAGGTAAAGGAGCGAAATTGTGTAAACTTGTCAAATCCCTTTACGGATTAAAACAAGCACCTAAATAATGACATGAAAAATTTGATAATGTAATGATGTCAAATGGATTTAAAATAAACGAGTGTGATAAATGGGTATATATTTAAAGCACTACAATTGGCTATGTCATTATTTGTCTCTGTGTAGATGATATGCTTATTATTGGAAATAATAAGGATTAAATTTGATATGAAGGATATGGGTATTGTCGATGTTATATTAGGAATTAAAATTTCTAAAATATCGAAAGGACTTGTTCTGTCTCAATCTCATTATATTAAGAAGAGACTTGATAAGTTTGATAAAGGTAGTGATCGCATTGCTAAAACACCTATTGACCTAAATCTCCATTTATATAAAAATACTGGAAATAGTATATCTCAATTAGAATATTCTCGCATCATAGGTAGTTTAATGTATGCCATGAACTGCACTCGTCCAGATATTGCCTACTCAGTTAGTAAATTGAGTCGGTATACAAGTAATCTAGGTGAAGACCATTTGAAAGCTATAATAAGAGTTTTTAGATACGTAATATATACTCTTAATTATGGATTTCACTATACGAGATATCCAACTATACTTGAAGGATACAGTGATGATAATTGGATATCTGATTCAAAGGATTCTAAATCCACAAGTTGTTATGTATTTACACTTGGAAGTGCAACGATGTCTTGGAAATCCTCCAAACAAACTTGCATTGCTAGGTCAACAATAGAGTCTGGATTTATAGATTTAGATAAAGACAGAGAAGAAGCAGAATGGCTTCGAAACATTTTAGAGGATATTCCAATGTGGACATAACATGTGCTTGCAATTTGCATACATTGTGATAGTCAATCGACAATTGGCAGAGCACAAAGTTATATGTATAATGGTAAGTCTTGACATATACGTCGAAGATATAATACTGTTAAATAACTTCTCGCTAATGGAATAATTTCCATTAACTATATTAAGTCTAGAGACAATATAGGGGATCCGTTAACTAAAGGGTTAAATAGAGAGCAAGTGTATAATTTATCGAGGAGAATATGACTAAAGCCTACAGAATAAAGAGTTATCTTGATGGAAACCCTACCTAGCTGACTGGAGATCCCAAGATCTAAGTTCAAGGTGAAAATTGAATCTTGACTGACTCTTTAGAAAAAGCACTGATGAGTTTCAAACTCATACCTATTCCTAAGATAAAACAGTGTTGCCTACAAAGTAAGTAAATATAAGCTTAACTTTTAATGACTCCTATACTTTGAAATTCAAGTGGGGTATAGTAGGATACTCTTAATGGGAAGTCACCTATATGAGTGTGAAGGGGTCGCTTCTATGAGAATATGAAAGGCTAAAATTCTCTAAAGCACTCATGAAACCAAGAATTATTCAGGGCCAAAATGAACACAACTGAAAGAACAAACTTTGTTTGAAAAATTACGATGTGAAGTCTATTGACTTGATTTACATAAAACACTGAACAGTTCAACTCATAGTTTTCACCGATCAGTAAATAAATCCTATAGTCTCTCACTAGGGAAGATTCAAAGCCAAAATCTATCTCTCCCAATACAGCAGTTCAACTCATAGTCATTTATGTTGATCCAATTAATTTTCATTCATGTGGGGGATTGTTAGAATTTATGGGTTTGCTTATGTTGATAAAATCAAAATTTTGTCAACTTTGGGGCCAATTTAATATGGGACCCACACGTCATTCGAGAGAACTCAAAGGGGTAACTCGTTCATCTCCGGAAGGAGTATAACGTGGTATACTCACATACGAAAAACCACAAATTATTGAATAAGAAATTGTATCTCAAAGTACTCACTTGGAACATGGGAAATTGTTGAAGCATTTAAGTTAAAGCTTGTCCCACATAGGAAGAATGTGTAAAATGAGTGTAGTATAATATAACCCAATTTGGCCTAAAGGCTTGGTGCCCTTGGGGTATCCCAACTCTTTGAAGGAGGGAGGACTTACATGGGCTTGGTTTGGCTTTCAAGCTCACACGCGTGCCGCCGCCACTTGGCTCGTGGGTTGTGGCACTTTAACTTAGCTAAAGTATAAACTTTTTGTGCCAAATTTGGGCTTGGGGCTTTACATTCAGATAGTCTCGTCCATATAATCAGTGTGTTCATATGAGAGTTCTCAATTGTTGGTTGAAACGGACTTGCAAATTGGGGTGATACTTTTGCAAGTGAAGATTGTTGTATCCTAGGAGACGATTGTCACTGCATCCGAGAAGCACTAATTCGGAGCAAAATTCGTCTCAAGGTCGGAGTGTTTAACACTTGCCTCAATCTAATTTTTTGTGTCAATGTATTAAGTTTTTGTAATTATTCTATAATTACAAATTTCGTAATATTTGTAATTTAATAAAAGTTCATTCCGGATAACACGAACATCCTCAGTGGCATATTAGACTGCAAAATATAAACAAAAGATGAACACAGAAACGAGAAATCATTGTTAAATGTTGTGAGTGTTCAAAGTTCTAATAAGCATTGTCAGAGGATCAAGAGAGAACCAAATGCAGACATCAGCTCCAAAAAATATATTATATCTCCCATAACCTATATTCCTAGTTCGTTGAGATGGTCCATGGAAAAAAAATCTATTGTATTCACCATAACCTGTTCCAGTTCATAGACGTCCACAATAAATTTATTTTGAAACATTTATTGTGAAAATAGGCCATCAGTGTTGATTTCAACCTTATTCCAGGCACCGAAAAAAATCTGCTCATATTGTCATGATCTACAGTTAGAACTATCAAATCATTTGTATCAATATTCAACTCGATGCCATTTTCCATCATATGCATCTAGTAGAGTCCAATATACATTAATAGGAATATAACAAAAAAGGTAAATGTCTAACACTAATTTTAGAGGTACTACAACCACAATTGTCCAAAATAATATAACTCTTAGATGTTCGAAGGAAGATCTTGAAGAACTTTACAACAGGCCAAACATAGATGGAAACAGGCTACGATCGCTCGTAAAAGTGTTTTTTTGACTAAACAACCAAAATGGTATGAAGAGGAAACAAATAACAGAATAAATAGAGGAATTTAATTGGCAGGGCACAAAAAATATTTCAGTCAGTTAACTACTTCACATTCAAAAATTATAGTAATATGCCTGAGGCGATTTCACAAAAAATATCCTTACCACAAGTCCATGTGACTGTTTAATGTTGCTAATACTATTCCTTATTGGCATAAATGAAGTAAATATTGCACTCATAACTTACTTATCTATCATTGGACAGAGGCAGTAAAGAGACTTTGGTTCAGACTTGAAATAGAACACCTTGATAGAGAAGATTGTGTAAGGGTATTGTTGGGGGTGGGGGCAGGCGACAGGGGGTTGGTGAGGGGCACTAGTGGGTGGGAGTGGTGATGGTGGGGAGGTGATGGGGGCTGTCATGGTTGAGGGGAGCGAGAGTGAAAGAGGGAGAGAGAGAGAGAGAGAATAAGGATAGGAAAGAGAAAAAAAAAGCGAATGCTTAAAAAGTTGTCAAAATGACTAAAATAACCTTTAAGAAGGCATGTGTCACGCACATGCCTAACGGATTTCCCCCAAAATTAACAAAGTTGGACGGAGGGGGGTTAACTGTAGCCGTTTTCAAAGTTAAGAGGTGAAATGAAAAAATTGAAAGGTGGGTTGGAAGAGTGTTGATGGGGTCAAAGTTCAGGGAAGCCTAAGTGTAATTAATCCTGAATTTTCAATACTAAAAGTGGGGGGAAACACAAAATGTCAACAGTACTAACAATTTGGATGGATAGTTAAAAAAATGGAGGTGTATTGTAAATTTTTAAAAATTTGGGGTGTATTGCAAAACTGGTCATAAAAGTGGGAGGGGGGGGAGGGAGGAACTCAAAATAACCCTTTTTTTAATTATTTGAATTTTTGGACTATGTTATGTTCTACAATAATATGGTTCTTGACATTCATTGCCTCATATTCAATTCAATTCATGTGCGTTCCCACCATATTACTTATATTTACATGTTCATGATCATGGTTATGATCACTTTTTTAAATACTAATCAAAATTATATATTAGATTACACATTAAAATAATATATTTCAAAACACGTTACACCCGACCGTACATCGCACGGGTCATCGCTAGTATAATGGATACATATGTAGTCATTATTTGAGAATTCTCCAAAACTCCATGCCTAATTTCTTAGAATTTAGAATTTTTTAAACGAAAAAATATCCACATATATACCCCATTGATGATCTTGGGATGGTTTGAAGCTAGAAGGTACACGTGTTCCCTATGAGAACATTTTTGCAAACCAGTTCCAACATGTTTTTGTTGTTGATTCGAACTTATGAAATTTTTGCCCTCCATTATCCTCCCTAACCTTGATCTTAAAATTTTAAAAATCCCATAAAATGAGTTAACTTCCCACTATCTACTCATCCACGTTTCTCTCATAATAATTTCACACTAGCCCCTTTCTTATATTAACTACCAGCTCCCTATCTCTCTCCGAGCATCCATTATTTTCTTTTAAAACTACCACCTTACTTCTCTTTCCCTTTACGTCGACATTCTCATATCCCCACTTGGGTACGACCTCATCATTATCAGTATCTCCCATGTGAACATATTTTTTTGTTGTGAAACATTATTTGAAGTGTTTGTTTCAAAGAAAAATTCTAGGAATAAATAATCCAAGTGTAACACGTCAAGAAATACATAAGGTGGTGTATTACGTAAACAGTTTAAACGAGAAAAATCCCACGATGCATGTATCTCATGAATGAATATTTAATCTCTAATAATATTAGGTAGGATGGCATTAATTTTGAGGGAAAATACGAAGGAACGGATGCGACACGGACAAGGTTAATACCATGCGACATTGAAATAGTATGAAAAGCAAAGTATCGCAATATGGATTAAACAAGAAAGTTTTATGATGCATGTTTCACATGAGTTTTATTTTGATTTTATATAATTACATTAAGTACTTCGGTTAAGTTTCATGCGATTTGGACGAGCAATGAGTGCTACGCAAACCTGGGTACAAATTGTTTGACGGTGCGCGACACTACGAAAGTCCATTTTTGCTCAAATTTTTTAGGACAATTGGTAAGTCAAAAAAATATTCCGATCATATATTTAGACCCATAAAAATATGAAGAATATTACCATGAGAAGAAAAATTGAAAAAAATATATATTTTGTACGAAGGTCACGATTCTTGTACGGTTCGTGTAGGACGTTTCGGAAGGTACAAAAATAATTACGAATATATGTTTTGACTCAAAAAATGCAAAGATAAGGTCCAAGGGTCAAAATTGAAAAGAGAGAGAGAGAGAGAGAGAGAGAGAGAAAGTGGCGAAAATGATAGCATTTTGTGGGGTATTTAATGGATGATTATGTATAGTCTTAGTGCAATTCTGATTTTCAGACTTGAGAAGGGTTATACATGTTTTTAGACACTTTATTTTTTGAATTTTTAGGTCTTCTCTTCCACCTTCCTCGTATAGATTATAATAGAGAAAGAGAGACAGTGGAAGCCATTGTTTCTCAAAACATTAGAGCCCCTGCAAAATATTTTCTTCTCATCCTTGTGTTCTAGAAAGCCATTTTCATCACAAAAATTCGTAGCTCATTCCCTTCATTTTTCCCACCACCTAAATACCATCACAAAGACATCAAAACTCCATCAAAGTCCCATTCAAAGTTTAGATAGCTAGTGGGTGTTCTTGAAGTGGCTTTTGGGAGCTAGAAAATGGGTTTTGTGAGCTTGGAAGGGGTCTTGCTTGGGCCATTCATGGAGTCAAGTTTGGAGCATGGAAGAGAAGCTAAAGTAACTCCCCTTGAGGCCACCTTTGAAGGTGGGGGACTCACTCATCTTCCACAAAATCCACCTTACTCCATTGAAGACCTTAAGGTGGGAAACTCATAACTTTAAAGTAGTTTAAAGTTGGCAATGTTTCTAGCATGATTTTTTTTTAGGGAAATTAAAGTTTATTATTAAACACAAATTAGTGAGGAATATCCCCTCACACGTGGCTTACATCAATGACTAGAAACATATGCTCCAATTTTATGGAAAGCATCTAGAATATCTAATCAATAGGAGTTTCTAGGAGCAGAAAGCGGTTTAATCTTAAAAGCTAGTTTAATCTCACCACAAACTTGGTTGAAAATAAAAGAATGGTTCATAGGAACACCATCAAAGTTGCACTTGTTTCGGGAACACCATAAATACCAATAAAGAAGAGGGGGAATAATGAGACATAAGATGGCTCTAATTTTCTCACCTTTTTAGTGGATCCACCACGACATTAAATTACTCTTGAAAGTAGTAGGCGTTGTCTTGAAACCAAGTAGAGTGCTAAATCAGTTTCAAATAGATTAAGCCAAAGGGGATTTAATAAAAATATGGTCTATGTATTCCTCACTCACTATCGTGCAACATCAACATTTGGAAGCAATTGAAATGTTGATACATTTGAGATACTCATCAATGGGAACCCATTCCTTAAGTAAAGGCCATAAGAAGAGCGAGATCTTTGGAACTATTCTCACATCCCAAATTAAGGAAAAGGAGCGTTGAACACAACCATTTTCCCTAGTAAAATACCATGCGTATTTAACACTAAACTCATCATTTTTGTCAAGCAACCAGTTATCATTTTTAAAAAATTTCGCAAACTCATGTCCAATAATTTGCATTCTTGATCCTCCAGTTTTTTGTATTTACTATGAATGCATCTAGACCATAAAGAGGTAGAATTAAAAAATTTCCACCAAAGGTTATGAGCACATGCTATTGATAGATCGACCATGCAATGTAAACCCAAGCCTCCTTCTTCCTTGGGCTTGCAAATGTCGGACCAATTGACCCATTAATTTTTTATATTTCCTCCCTTTTACCCCATAGAAAACGAGCAAACAAATTGTTAATATGGCCAAGAATAGATTTTGGGGGGTTAACAACTATAAGGAGATGAAGGTGCATCGCCTCCCCCACTGATTTAATAAGTGTGACTCTCCCCGCTTGAGATATAGAATGATGATTCCACATATTAAATTTCTTCACCAACTTGTTGATGTACGGAGAAGAGTATTTTTTTTTCTTTCTTCCCGAGAATAAAGTTATCCCCAAATAAAAAAATGGGATTTTTTTGAATTTGAAACTGGTGACACTTTCCACGATTCGCTTTCTATCGTAGGTTTCATTCCTGGGTAAATAAAAATAACTTTTCTCACAATTCACCATCTGACCCGAGGAAATCTCATAAGATCTCAAGAAGGTGATAAAATTTTGAAGTGATCTCTTCTCTCCATTAGCAAAAAAGAGGGTGTCGTCTGCAAAAGAAAGATAAGAAATATTTGGGCAAGCCCTTGCTAGTGAAAAACTTTTCATTTTACGTTCCTCCACTAATTTTTGAATTCCCCGGTTAAAGACTTCCGAAGCGATTACAAATAATATCGTAGATGATCACCTTGTCGCACCCCCCTTTTGATTTGAAGAAACAACAAGCTTTCCCATTGATCCCGATCGAGTACCAACAATTCGAATTAGTCTCCACATAAAGTTAATAATCGTATAAGAGAAACCAAATAGTCTTAGGGTTTTAGTGATGAAAAATAAAGATATTCGATCATAGGCTTTTGACATATCTATCTTCATCATAATATTCGAACCCCAAACTTTTCTTTTGAAGGATGACATGAGTTCTTGGCCGAGAAGGACATTATCCAAAATGGACCTTCCCTTAACAAAACCTGCTTGGGTTGGCCAGATAATTTTTGGTAAGATCAAACCCATCCAATTTTGCCAATATTTTAGAAATTATTTTCGAAGAAAAAGAACAAATGCTAATCGGTCGGAAGTCTCCACACGTATTGGGGCGTTCATTTTTTTGGAATTGGAACATTGTTTGTGGAAGTCTAGCTAGCTGACAGCTCATCCCCCAAAAAATATCTAGAAGCGTATTGTACAAGTCTTTCTTAATAATTGTCCAAAAATTCTATTTGTTCAGAGGAATCTGTACAGAATCGTCTGTACAGACTGATGTGTCGCGTCTGTATTCGTTCGTGTCTTGAGTGGGACCATACACGAACCGATACAAACACGACACGTCAGTCTGTACAGACGATTCTGTACAGATTCCTCTGTACGTGTAGAATCACTCATAATTGTCCAGTACCTCTTGAAAAATAGTCCACTAAAATTGTCTGGGCCAGCTACCCTTTCGCTATTCAGAGCTTATATAACGTCATGCAACTCGTCCAAATCTGGACTGTTACTCAGCAGCAAATTATCGGCTTCAGTTACTAAGGTTGTAATTTCTTGCCCCATCACGTCGTTACCTGTTAGTGTGTTGTCCGTGGACAGCAACAAGCTAAACTATCCCAGCAGTGTTACTTCAATGGTCGAGGGTTGATCACAATAGCTGCCATTTTTGTCTCGTATTTTATTAATGCGAAGTTTTTCATGTTTTTTCTTCGTTATTACATGGAAAAATCCAGTGTTCAAGTCTCCTTTTTTGCCCACTCAATCCTCTCCTTTTATTTCTAATAATCTTCTTCTACCTTGAGTGTTCTTAGATAATCCGCTTGAGCCTTGTGAAATTCGAGATGGTTAATATTGGACGGATCTTCATCAAACTCAATTTCCCGTTTTAATATATCATCCTCTGCTGTCCGGGATTCTTGTAAAATGTCAACAAAAGTTTATTTGGACCAAATTTTAATAAAATATTTCACCCGTTTCACCTTCTCCATAAAGATGACCATAAGTTTCCCCGTAATTTCAAACGACCAAGCTTACTTCACCATTTTTAAAAAATCTTCATTCTTGGTACAAAAAGACAGAAATTTAAATTATTGACTTGATTGATTACTTTGCTCTATAACTTTCAGCAGGAGAGGACAATGATTCGACTTTGCCCGATGAAGACGATCAACAGACCTAATAAATGGGCCATCAAGCCAATTTGAGTTACCCACAACATGATCCAACCAAGACTAAATCCTAGTATTTCCTTCTCGGTTATTGCACCAAGTTAATCTAGACCTGTTAAATGGAATTTCTTATATACCGGTGTTAATAAGAGCAAGATTACAATCCATCATCCCTTCCCAATTTACAATGTTACCTCCAATTTTCTCATCATTGTTCACCACTATAATGAAGTCACCGCCTACATACATTTATTGACACTAAATGAAGAGATCTAATCAAGTTACTCCCAAAGATGTGCCCTTTCCTCCTTCGTATACTTTGCATAAGTCGCTGTAAAAACGAAAGGATTTTGAAGTACCCAATTCCTCATCCACAATGATAGTGTCCGTTCCTCGTTTTTTGCCAACTCAACTCTATAATTGTTCTTCCATAGCACCAAAGTTTTATTGGTAGCATTGGCCATACCACCCTCAAAATTTAATTTTTTGCACAAATTTTCAATATTATTCTCATCAATTTTCGGTTCCATAATTGCCAAAACCTCAATTGAATGAATAGGAATAAGCCTCTTCAGTCTACGAACTAAGGGTCCATTACCAACCCCCCCCCTATGTTCCAAAATAAAAATTGCATCATAAATCAACAACAAGATTAATAGATTTAGGAAGATTACCACCCGATCGTGTTTGTATATTAGACGACTTGACTGTCGAATAGTCCTTATGGGGTCTCCTCTTTTTTATCATTGTGAATTCGTCTACAATTTTCCTTATCTTCTTATCAACTTATGGGAACTTCTTTGGGAGGGTTGCAGAAAAAGTTTTATAATCGTCATTTAATTCCTTCACCAATGATGTTTCAAAATCTAATGCAAAAAGGTGGCACCAATTTTTCATGAGGTTATTTTCTTTGTTGGGTCTTTTGGGTCTAGGAGATAATGAATGTGAATTGATAAGGGTGGGATTTATGTTAACTTTCCTGAGCTTTGGGATGTCATTCATATAAAAATCCCATTTTGGTTTGCTTATAGTCTCCTGAAATGTCGCCCGATATGGTGATATCCCACTTAAAACCACCTCCTTCCCCTGCAAAAGGTTCACGTTGTTATCCAACATGTCATTAGAAATCTCACCTTCTTACATCTCATTTTCTTCTATGACAAAGTTATCAAATTGATTAGCAGTAGAAACTATGTTGGAAACATCTACTATACTGGCTTTGATACCGATAGTACCATTGCCAGCTTGTTTATTGTTTGTAACTTCAACAACTTTTGGTTAGGTAGCATTTTTTGGGTTGGTCAATATCTTGACTGTAGCTGCTTTCGACATGCCTCCTTCCTCTGATGCTACACTTTTGTTAGTAGGTTGACACCTTGCCTTCGTCTGTGGGGGAACCTTTTCTTTGCCTTTGTCTTTCATGATAATTATATGAGATCCATCTTCTTTCGTTTTACAGTCGGATCCATCGTGTCCAATTTTTGAGCAAAGATGACAATATGAGGGTACATTCTCGTATTGTATAGGATGGAAAACCCCGTTCTCCAGTGTGCCCAACCTAATCCTCTTAGGAAAATTTTTCAGGAGATTCACCTCTACACAAACCCTCGCCAAGCTGGGTCTCATGAGATTGCCTGTAGCTTCATCCAATTTAATCGGGTTGTCAATCGCATTTACTATTGAAAAAAGGGATGTTTTGGAGAAGAAGTGTATAGGAAGGTAGGGAAGATTCACCTAAATATGCATTATAGGGATGTCAACGTCGGCCTTAAACTCAGTAGTCCATTTAATCACCTTCATGGAAAATCTATGAATAAACCACTGCTCACATAACCACATTCTTTGAAAATCTTCCTCCCAGTTTAGGCTGATTAAAATATGAGAATTATCTATTAATCCTATCGAGAATTCTTGTTTCAGATAGAATGTTAAGAAGGTATTATGAATAGTTTCCAATGACGGATGACCATGCCGGATTTGGCCAATTAATGCAAACTTGAATGGGGCTGCCATGGAGGAGATATGTTCATCTTAAAAGAAAATAGTGACCTCACCCTTGTAACTACTTGTTATTTTAATTTACAATGCATGATTAGTTGAATTCTTTGTGGATATTATGGCAAAAAATGACTTGATGGAGTTGCGATCAGGAGGTTTAGGTTCAGGAATCAGTGTTAATTGTTTGAAGGCTTCAGTATTCAGCGCCGTGGCGGCTGATCAAGGAAACCTAGGGATACTGTAGATCAGAATATGAGAGAGAAGATCTAAGATATTGCATATTTAAGGTCTTAAATGTGTAGGAATATTCATTCATACTTTGTTGATGATTAGTCCATGTTTTAATGTAAAAATCAAGATTAGAGTTGGGTTTTTATGAGATTAAAGTTAGTGATAAATTTCAGAATATTATTTCACAAATATTGGGTGTAAAAAAAATGTAGAAAAATGGTTATAGTTCACTAATGGGTTATTAATGACACTCTTAAGGTTTTGAGTAAAAACGGGCACTTAAAATGAACGATTGAATGGGTTTTAAAATAGATAATTTTCATCCCACTATTCACAAACTTTTTATGAAATAAAATGTTTTAAACTCATGTTTTTAAGGTGAATAAATGATTTCCTTGATGTGAAAAAACTTGGTATGGATATGCCCTTTTTATGAGATTAATATAGTGATTTCAATCATGATGAATCATTATGAAATGATAAAATGGAGTTTCATTTACAAAGTGTACTATTTAGTTTGTTAAACTAGGTTTTGGGGTTGAAAGTGTAAATATGTGAAAGCGTAGTCTTCTTGCAAATTTTGGGTGAAAATGTAAATGATGAAACTGTAGAAGACTAAGTGTGAGTAAAATGACTAAGTATGGATCTTTATGCAAAAAGTCATAATTAAAGTGTGCAGTGAGTTTGATATGCAAAGTGTCAAATGTGAAAATGTTGACAAAAACGGATTTTTAGTGTTAAAACTCATAAATAAAGTGTCTAGACTTTAATATGTGAAAAGTATGATTTTATATATTAAAGGGAGTAATGTGCAAAAATGTGATTTTCGACAAAGTGAGAAGTTAAAAAAGTGTCATAGTGACTCAAATGCCTACGTGTTAAGTTTGAAACTACAAAAAAGTTTTTTTTTTCTAAATAACACTTGAAGACAAAAGTGAACATACGTATTTTGATGTAAATTGGACAAATTGTCAATTTACTTAAAGTGTGACATTTTTAGGAAACAAAAATGTTCAAGAGTATTTAACACGTATGTAGAAAGAATGAAATGAGCGCTTAAATGGAAATGATTTTCGGTGGAAATATCAATGCGTGCGTGAAAAAGGACTTTAATAGAATATAATAATTTTTCCTAAATAAAATTATGGGAAAATAGACAGTTAAATCCAAGGCTTTGGCTTTGGCCCGAAAAAGGAAAATTAATGTGGACAATATGAAAAGTGTCGAACACATTGGCACGATAATGATATTGGATGATGCCGGATTAAATAATTAACCAGGTATATGTTGTCCCTAGTGGTGAAAGACCCAAAACCAACTGTAGTTTACTTGGCGCTCGGTGTCGGGCGGTGAAATTTTGTGAAACCGTGGGTGTGCGTGTATTGTGATGGATGTGTGTGTCGGCGGAATGCCTAAAGAAATGCTAAGTGATGAATTGAATATTCATGAAATAGGCATAAATGAATGGTATTGATTCATTGATTAACTAATTCAAAAATAACGGATAAAAGTTTAATGTTTATGTGGTAACATGAGATGGTTAAATAAGATGGCTTAATGATATTTAAGCTACATTATGAGGTTTGAATCATAATATACACGAGCGTGTGTTATATGAGGCTTTCAAAGGAAAATGAGTATGTTTCTAAAAACGGTGTGTACGTGCGTTGAATGGAAGTTCTATAACATGGTTAAGTAACTTGGGTATGAGTTAATAAACGTTGGGTAGTAAACATTTTAAAGTAAATGAAATATTTTCCCAACAATTGCTAATTGTTTAACCATGTGCGTTAATGGGAAGGAATGCTAGTTTTTAAGGATAATGATACAAATGATTTTTTGTATAGATAAGGAGGATAAACGGGTTAAATGACGTTTTTGGAATAAAAGAGCTTAATACATTGGGATATATATTTTCAAAGGTATATATGTAGATACATACATACTTTCACATGAATTTAGTGTAGTTTGTGAGTATTCTTTTCTGCCGGTCATTTATATATTGCATTTGTATAGTTCCCACTAAGCATTCAGCCCACTCCCTCCTTTTGTTACGACAGGTTACATATAATTTTGTATTTTGAGTGCATTATACAGGTAAGTATTTACTTGAATTTACTTTAGTAGCTCTGTTTACTTAGCCTTGGGGCACTTCCCTTCTGTCATATCACGTAGTGATTATAAATTGAACTCATATGCTAATAAGTGTAACGTTAAACAATAATAAAATTGGATTAGGAACATTATTTACGGTGTTTCATTGCACTTCACAATTAACGCACAAACTGAATCAGGTTAGTCCTTTACCAACACTTAAATTCGGTTATGGGCATTACAGCTTGGTATTAGAGATCTAGGTTTATGTTCCTTTTGGGTGTGACGTAATGAGGTCGGTAATGGATCTTTCGACATTGTTATTGGTTAGAGCCAGTCACGCTGGCCTGGTGACGATTTTGATTTGTACCTTGATGGTAAAGTTGAGGTCTTGAGCATGTTGTGCCTGGTGATTGGCTAAGTCAGTAGCCATTCTAATTCCACTTCATTTGTTCTGGTAGTGTTAGCTAGCAAGTATCGAGTTTTGGTGTAGGTCGTTAGGTGGTAGCACCTTAGGTTTGTGTGAGATGTATCATGTAGAAGTTTGATGATTAGAATGTCCCAATGATTTCAGTTGCATCTTAGCTGGTATGCTTTGGTTTCATCTATGGGATTAGGTGACTAAGTGGCGTGACTTGTGAATAAATAATTCTATGGAAATTAGAATCCCTAAGTGACTTGATTATGAATTGGGTTTAGATCATCATGTTGATTTGGGATAATTTAAGAACGAATCTATATAGGTAGTACCCAATGCCCTATATCTCTTGTGGCGTTAAAGGTATTGGCCCAAAGTTTTATAGGTAGTACCGATGCCCTATGTCCTACCAAAGTTTTATAATGATGATTGCTTGTGATCTAGTAAATAAGTGTGATGCCTATCTAGTGAGACAAGTTAATTTCCAAGGCTGAGTGTTCAATAAGGTTAAATTATACAACGTGATCAGTTTGATCTTGGATTATAGTCGTGGATAGACATGTGAATCCGCACTGATAATGCCTTGGAGATATGTGCTAAGGATTAGCTAATCCATTATTAGTACAAGTGATAGACACTCCCTAGTAATAGTGAACTTTAGATTGAGCTTCATGTATTACGATAACAAGGATGTCTCTATTTGAACTTTTGGGGATTTCTTATGATGTCATGGACATAGACTTACAATTGGTGTAACACATATTAATTGGGTTATTGTTCGACCCTCAAAAAAAGAAAAAAAAAATTAACGGTCATGATCGATTATTATACATGGTAGGATTTTTCGTGATCACTCATACGCTAGAATGTGCATGATCATTGGAGATGATTGAATTTGTGTCCTTTCTATGGAGCATTGGGAAATTTATTGTATGGATGCATATGTTGTTCATGTTTGTAGTACGATTTAGTCATACCATTTTGTGGCAATATTTAGGAGTTAGTGCCATGGCTTGTTGATAAGCTTGTGTTAGGGTATGACCCTTATGGATAATATCTACAATAGGGCGATACGTGTTAGGTTTTACACTTAGGAGACTTATAACACGATGCTCATCATGATTTTAGAGATAGCACTCAGAATGGAGTGTTAGGCTTGATTATAGCACCTAGGTGTGCTAATCGTATGGCTTAGTATGACTATAGTGAGGATAATCATTAGGTATTAGGCATGGATAATGATTGAAAAAACAAATCAAGCTGGCATGGTAACTAGTTGGATAGTTATGATTTGGGATCACATAGGAAGTTGCTAAGTGATATGACCAAGTGTGACCTCGTCTTAGGACGAGGGACGTTGGGTCTCACAGTCGAGTTCTCAAAGGACCTCACCCAGGTAAGTTCCAATACTCATCCATACTTGGGTCGACTTCGTCATCTACAACATGGGCCATCCATTAATCCGAGACCTCAGGGGAGCATTTCAACAACACAGACATCACTTATCCTCTACTACAACTAATACCATAAAATAACCTGTATAGCCCCCTTCGACTTGATGCCTACGACCGAGACCACACTTGTCACTTGCGAGCATAAAGTCATGCACTACATCAGGAGACTCATACTCGTCCAGGGCGAAACCTCACATGACGACACTTACACTAAGAGCACTGTAAAGTTCCAAGATAACATGTCCCATGTGGATAAGTCTGTTCCAACCGGATTATCCCCCACGTGAAGGGATATTGCATCATCATTAGTTCAATCTGCTATGGATAGATGTCATCATTCGATTGGGAGCCTCCATGTTCACACGCCTTTTGCATGCTTAAGGGGTGCATTACATAACCTAAGCACTATAAATACTTGTCTTATACCTCATGGTAGAGGGATCACATATTAGAAACCCTATTGCAATTCTTTCAAAGTGACTATAAGAGAGAGAAACCCTAAGTGCATGTAACTTTAGGCCATTAAAGCATGCATTAGTGGATTTCACACACTTGCATAGTGGACGTAGGCCTTCAATAGGCTAAACCACTTAATTATGGTGTTTTTTCTCTTTGCCTCATCTCCTCCTACTGTTATATTACCTATTTTCTACCATTGTTATATCCGTGTGAGATCATTATCACTTTAACCTGGTGGTACCAATTCTGGTATTATCCGTCTGATGATGTCGATAGGAACGAGGATTATCATTTCTTCCCTTATCTAGCTTAAAATCTTCGGAGTCTTTGGTGGTGAACTAATCCTCCTTCCTTGTGGAGCTGTTTCACCATTGAAAGAGCTCTTGTTGAGCCTCTATGCTTTTACTCTTCAGTTTACAACTCATCCATCATATTTGAAACATAGCATTAGAATTGCTACCTCCAGCTAGTGGACCTAGCTCTAGTCACACCCATCCTCAATCAGTAATGGCATAGGTGGCGACTACATTGAAATCATTAGTGTCTAGCTAATAGGTTATGTAGGAACAACTGACTGCCTTTAGCCAAAATGTATTTGTGAGACTTGTGGGGGTAACGACAGAGATAATTACGCTGGCTGCCATGGAGCATCATCCACACGCCAAGGGACCACCCCAGGCATCACACAAGGAGTTTTCACATCATTAACATCGAGGAAACGTTATTGACCCTAGGCATTTAAGCTTGGCGAGGTAAGGTCAACACTGTCTAGAGGATCGATATGATGACTATGAGGCTAAAGACGCTCAGGCTGAATGCTAGGATCCATATGAAATATTAAGAAACACGGTATGCCCCATTAAAGCCAGCTGAGGACACAGTAGGAGGCCTTGACAGGACGCTCAACCAAGGGGCTCAGGCTTTGATCGGCTAAGAAAAAGGTTATCCTTTAAAAGGCTTGGCTTAGTGGGAGATCTTAGAGATCGGTTGTCCAGACCAAGGAATATTATTATCTTTAGGAGAGAAGGAGAAGGGTGCCGGCCCCCATGTGATTGAGATGAGGGGATGAGATAAGTGAACAACTGATAGAGGTCCGTGATAAGGGAACCTTCAGTTTGGCCGACTGAGGTGGAAGGAGATAATATCGTCCAGGCTGATGTTATATCAGCGGACGAGAGGCCCTGGAATGACCCTATCCAGAGACTAGAATACAAGATTGAATACATTCTCAAAAGTCAAGACCCCTTACAGAGGGGATATTTAGAAGGCTCCCCTTTCGTGGCGAGGATCGTCAATTTTCTAACCCCGGCCAAGTTAAAGCCACCAATAGTCACTCCTCCTAAGTATAATGGGAGCACTAATCCAGTTCACCATGTAGAGATGTACCAATCTGCTGCCAATATTTACTCAGTCTCAAATGAGATGAGATGACGTGCATTTTGAATCACTTTGACCGGAGCAGCCCATGTATAGTTCACCTCACTCCCTAAGAATTTAATTGAGAATTTTAAAAAGCTTATAGAGAGATTCATACACAACTTCTGCTTTGGTGTGAGACCCCAAAAGAATATAGCTCACTTGCTGTGCATCGAGCAGTGGAAGAATGAGAGTCTCAGGGAGTATATTACGAGGTTCAACAAAGAAAAGCTAGAGATCGAAGATTATGAGGAAAGCATTGCAGTAACAGCTTTGATAGGAGGTTTGCCAAAGGGGAAATTAATCTATAAGCTTGTTGAAGACCCACCGAAGTCCATGGCTGAATTATTGGCATTGTCCAGCAAGGCCATGAACACCGAAGAAGCTATGGCAGCAAACTATGAGCATAAGAAGGGTACTAGCAGTAGAGGAAAGTTATAAAAGAAGAATAAAGATGGAAAGAAGAGATCAGTGGATGACAAGTTCGTTGGCTACACTCACCTCACAGTCAGTTACGAACACATCTTAAATGAGATCAATAATGATTTATCCCTGATGTGGCCCGAAAAGTTGAAAGCTCCTCCTCACAAGAGAAATAAAAACCTATGGTGTGAATTCCACCAGGACCATAGGCACCTGACCGATAAATGTTTTGCTCTGAAGGATGAAATAGAGAAGATGTTGAAGGCCAAAAAATTGAGAAATTATGTAGACAAGAATTTCTCAAGGGGCAATACGACACCTAATAGAAGTAGAAAAATGACAATTATAAGCTAGATGCTCTAGCCGTCCGAGATAATGATGAGTCGGAAGACTACGAAGAGTACGACTCTGACCTACCTCCCAAGTTTGCTGATCCAAAAGGTAAGCTCCATATGATCTCGCATGAGGTCAAGATGATCTGCGGGGGGCTTGCTAGAGGAGGAAAGGAAATCACTGATAGGAAACCACATGTAGCAGAGGCAAAAGATCTCCCACCAAAGCCTAAGACTATCAACTCAACTGTAATTCAGCCTATCAAAGGTAATAAAGTCAATATTGATATGAATACTTTGGTAGTTGGATTTTATAGTTTTGATTTCATGGGAGTTTTAGCTCCACATGATGACCCTTTGGTCATCAATACTCTAGTGAATGGCCATGAGGTTCCAAGGATTCTGGTAGATAAAGGCAGCTCAGCCAACGTTATGTTTTAGGATTATAACAAAGGTATATATCTGAGCAAGAAGAGTTTGATTCCATATCATCAACCACTCATCGGCTTATAATTATCAGAAGGGTAGTCCTCAAGGAATTTGAGGTCGTTCCCTCAATAGTCCACTAGATGATTAAACTTCCGACCCCATATTGGGTAGGAAAAGTTTAGGGGGATTAAGTTGAGGCAAGCGAATGATACTTCAACTCAGCAGAGGAGTGGGAGGCATACAAAAGGGAAACTATGACCTACAACATTTATACCTTAGACCCAAGAGATGAAAAGAAACTGAATAAGGGTGAGGCCGCTAAGGAGGTAGAATCCAATTCCTTTAATGAGGACAGGATTGAAAAACCCATCCAAATTAACAATGCCAAAAAGAAGGAGCTAAAAGAAAAGATGATCAAGTTATTAAAGTAGAGGTAGAGCATCTTTGCTTAGAGCCATAAGGATATACCCAGTACTGATCCGAAGATTCTCTATCATAAGATGAATGTGGCCAAGGATGCAAAGCCGATATGACATAAAAGAATAGTTTATTCATGAGAGAAGTATGATGTCATTAGAGAGGAAGTGAAGAAGTTTGAAAAGGCTGACTTCATCGGGGAAGTCAATTACCCTAAATAGCTTGCAAATGTTATCATCATCCCCAAAGATAATGACAAATGGAGGATGTGTGTTGATTTTATGGATCTGAACAAAGCCTGCCCCAAATATAGCTTCCCATTACCAAGGATAGATTAGATGGTTGATGCTACTATCGTCCATGAATTAATGAGCTTCATGGATTCCTACTCAGGCTATAATTATATATTCATCAATCTGATCGACTAGAGAAGACAACCTTCATAACTGATAAAGGGACCTATTACTACAAGGTCATGCTCTTTAGATTGAATAATGCAAGGCCACATACAAAAAACTAGTTAAAAAATATTTGAGGACCAGATTGGGAAGACGATGGAAGTGTATGTCGATGACATGTTAATGAAGAGACTTAAGGTCGAAACTCACGTGGTCGACCTTGAGCATACTTTTGACACAATGGATAAGTATAAGATAAAGCTCAACCCCATCAAGTGTGTCTTCGGCATCGGAGTAGGCAAGTTCTTAGGCTTCATTATGAATCAAAGGGGGATCGAAGCCAACCCCAAAAAGATCAAAGCATTGTTGGATATAAAGACTCCCACAATAATACATGATGTTCAGAGACTAACCAAATGAGTGGCTACTTTAAATAGGTTTCTGTATAGAGCTACTGATAATTTCCTTCCTTTATTTAAAGTGTTAAGAAAAGATTTTGAATGGAACGATGAGTGTGATAAGGCCTTCTAAGATTTGAAGTGATATCTCCGCTCACCACTCTTGTTGTTTAGATCAGTCCAAGGAGAGAAGTTATATCTTTATTTAGCAGTGTCGAAGTCAACCATTAGTTTCGCTATTATTAGAGAAGAGGATGGAGTTTAAAAACTAGCGTACTTTTATAGTAAGGCCCTCTAGGGGGCCGAGCAAAGATACCCCAAAATGGAAAAAATGGCCTATGCTCTGATCCATGACGTGAGGAAGATGAAGCCCTATTTCAAGTCACATACTATGGTGGTCCTAACAGACTCACCCCTCAGACAGGTTATCCACAAGCCTGAGAAGTCAGGAAGGCTAATGGATTGGGTGATTGAGTTGGGGGAATTCGACATCATCTACTAGCTGAGAACGACCATTAAGGGGAAGACCCTGACAGACTTTGTAGCCGAGTTCACCTGGGACGAGGTCAAAACTGAAGATATTAAAGCTAAAACTTATGAATAGAAGAGGAGGATGTGTCCTCCCCTGACCGAGGCTAAGACGGGTTCAGTAAGAAATAAGGTGTTTGAGAATGAAGAGTACCGATACCTCTTCAAGAATGGAACCCTATAAGAAGGTGTTTTTCCTCAAAATGTAATTGTGTGGAACCTCTTCATTGATGGATCTTCATATGGGAATGAAATTGGGGCAGGATTAATATTATCGGCACAATATTGGACCAATATTGAGTATGCATTAAGGTTTAACTTCAAAACCTTTAATAATGAATCAGAGTATGAGGCCCTCTTAGCAGGCCTCTCCCTTGCTCGGGCACTAAATGTTGGCGAACTCATTGTCTATAGTGATTCCAGGTTAGTTGTCAACCAAATTCTGGGGATATATGAGGCTAAAGACAACAGAATAACCAAGTACCTTGTAATAGTGAAGACATCATTGAAGCATTTTAATAAAGTAAAAGTGAAGAAAATAGCTCGGCTAGGCAATGGCCGAGACGATGCTTTGGTAAGGTCAACCTCAACCACTAAAACTGAAATTAGACACTACACTAAATCTGCCGGATTGTCGCGATCATTGACCTGACAAGTTGGACTTGTCAAGGTCAATGACCATGACGATTCTGGGGGTGATAACTTGTGTTGTCATGAACTTGTCACGGCCAATGATCGTGGCAAATTCATTAGACTTGTTACGGTCATGTCACGATCTTTGACCTTGATAAGATTTGTCACGGTCTTTGACCGTGACAAACTCGTGACATCCTTCAAAAAATTATCACGGTTAATGACCATAACAAATCTGGGCAAAATTTTAAAAAAAAATATGCTGGGCAGTTTGACCACTACCACTACCGAGTAGTATATTTGTACCTGTTATAAAAAAATTGTACCTGTTTAGACATCATATATCCAAATAAAATAGAAAGAATTCACCCAATAATTGCATATATAATTCCATATCCAAATCGAAATGTAACAAATCAAAATAATAGAAATACAATCCAAGTGTCCTGATAAAATAGATATAAATAATGTCATGTGGTAGGTTTGAGGAGGAAGTAAGGACACACGACAAATGTATTGAGACACCCCTAATTATGCATCACGTCGCATTGTTCGCACAACCATAATGGGGCGTTCTCCTTCTCAGTTAGCACATGCATGACGAGCACCTTGGTCTCGATGTCTTGAAGCTCACGTCCATGAACCAACATACCCTAGATGGTATTCGGGTCCCTCAATCCCCTCCCTATCCGCGTGTCATCAAATACATCGAGTATAAACACTCTCGCCCAACCAATTGTTGACATAGGCCGCTCGATCGGTGCCAAGTAGGGGACTGGATCATCAATCGGTGAGTCTAGACGTGTCGACGATGAAGCAGTGATGTCCACGTCCTCGTCCTCCTCCACCTTCCCCCTGCCCTTTTCACCCAACGAATGCTTAACGAATGAGAACATATCTTGGATTGTCGCCTCCAACCTTAATAACTTCGAGTCATGCGAGTCCATCTGATGAGCCAACTCAATTTTACTCGTCTCCAATCCGATGATCCTAGATTAGGCCACCCGCGATCTCACCCCCTTATCCTCCCCTTGCGATCAGCGCCAAGAACTTGGTTGAGGGCGTCCGTGGACAAATATGCCTTGTCGGCATCGTACTGCGACTTGTGCGCTTCCTTAAGCTTTGCCTGAAACGACAAAAAGCACACGATTAGTTAAATAAGTAAATAAAAAAATTAAAACTTAATTAACAAAAATTAAACTGTCGGATTACTTACAATCGTGGTCGTGACGCTCGGGGACACCCCCTTATCCTTCCCCTTCTTCGTCTGAATTGCCACATAGGCATAGAGCCTATGTGTCCTACCCCCAGGGCCACTCCCCGTCGCCTGAAATAAAATAATGCAAAATTAGTATCGGGCCCGCAAAGTAAAATAATGCAGAATAACATATTTCTGTAATTATAAAAAAATAAAAACTTACCATCATCCTATGCTCCACCTCGGCGTAAGACATCCGGACGGAGTAGTGCATGTCGGTATTTTTCGCCCGATTTTCCCTCCCCGATTGGTGAGATGCCAATTGTCGCTCCTCGATCTCATTGTCAATGAAATTTTGCTACTGTGCCAATGAGATCGGCTCCTTCAGTGGGACGGACTCAAGCACTTTGATGATGGAGTCTCGAGTCTTCCCAAAGTACCGGCCCCTCAATTTTTTCTTCCATCTCTTGTGTCGCTCACTCAACTGCTCCAAGATAGAATCGCGGAGTTCTGGGGCTAGACTGAATTCTTCCTATCAAACAAATACAATGTTAGTTGTGAATAAATAGAAATATAAATATAAATTCAAATATAAATATAAATATAAATATAAATATAAATATAAATATAAATATAAATATAAATATAAATATAAATATAAATATAAATATAAATATAAATATAAATATAAATATAAATATAAATATAAACACAATACCTGTAGTGCCGCCCAAATAGCTAACTTGAGCTCATTTGGAACCTCCCTCCAACTAGTGTACCCCGAGCCGATAATCGTCTTTAGCAGCTCGATGGATCTATCTAACATGCTCGTCTTATTCTCGACAGCCATTCCCAATTTGCCCCATTTGGGGAGTGTAGCGACCGAGGAGCCCTCATCGCCTCTACTATCGTCGGGCCCAGAAGACATCATCATTATCAACATCATCATCCTTGCCTTAATCCCTAAAGGAGACATTTTCTGTAAAAAAATGTTGTGATTAGTACAAATTCAAAATGAATTAGAAAAAGACATGCAAACATTAAGTCTAAATAGTACATGCGTTAATGTAATCAAGTACAAATGAATAAAAAGCATTAAACCGATGTTTGGAATACTTTTTACTGTTTAACTCACACACATATACAAAGGAAAGAGAGAGAGATAAAAAGAGTGCAAATGATCAAGTACAAATGAATTAAAAGCACTAAATCGATGTCCGATAATAATAAAACACTAGTACATGCACTAAATTGGAATACTTATTAGAAATTAAAAAATTGTTTCAATTTCGGGTTATCATAAAAAATGGATTGATATTCGATAGGAGTAGCCAAGTCATCCACACTACTGTTTAGACGCTTTGGCGCATGTACAATTGACCACGGCTCGTTGTTGACATACTCCGAGTAAAACACTTGGTTGACCTTTTGAAATGCACAAACAAATGGCTCATCGCTCATGTGTTCATTGCTCTTCAACTTGGACAAGTCAACCATGATCAAATTGGTGCTAGGATCAACTTTACAAGAATTTTTATCCTAAACTCTTACCTAATTACAGTAAAATATTACCTCTTTTAAGCTTACGTAGTCCAATTCAAATATATTTCGAATTACACCATAGTAAGTCACTTCAGTTTCAACGAGGTTTTTATCTTTTGCGCTCGCTCGAAAGAAAGTAAGAGCCCTGTATAAAATGCCCGAGTTCTATACATTTGTATTTTTCTCGTACACCCTTGCGCCAAATTTGTAACCGTTCAATCGATAATTTTTGTACTCTTGTGCTATGAACAAGGGTCCAGTGGCTAGATGATCAAGCCTTGATGTCGCATCATCAGTCTTCAAGAGTTGAGAATAGAGATAAATTAATTAAGTTAGTTGTAAAGTTTTATTTATAATGTAACGTTACATAACAACGGTTTTTATTATAATTACCTCATGTGACAACCACAACCTAAAATCGTTGTCTGATTGTGCCATTATTTTTCGTCTTTTATTATTCTCGCAAGCTTCATATTTTCTGCATACATTTAATGTGATGAATGTATTACAAAATTAAACATGTATAAAATAATCTAAAATAATGTAAAACTTAAAATAATTTAAACTTACTTTTTCCATTCTTCGACATCTTCATGTGTGTCAAAAAGATAACGAGCTACTTGGTCAAGTTGCAAACTCGTTAATTTCACTCATTTTCCCATCACATGACCACCCTCATCGACGAACTCATTAATGTCATCAACGCTGGTCATGTGAGGCATATATTCCCGAGTATAAATTGATGACTCCACGGTGATGTATTCCTCTATAATTGAACCTGCAATGTATCGTGTATTCTTGACATAATCTTTAAAAACTTTCATCCATCTTTCAAACGGATAGATCCACCGATATCTAACCGGACCACAAAGAAGTGCCTCGTCGCATAGGTGTACCAACAAGTGAACACTTATGTCAAATAATGTTGGGGGAAAGTACTTATCCAACACACAAATTGCTTCGATCACTGCCAATTTTGTGGCCACTATATGTTCTCAATTGACTACCTTCTCACACAAAAGTGATAAGCAGATACTAATTTACATAATAGCCCTTCGCAAATCCTTGTGCTTGGAGAAGCAGTGCTTAAATAATAGAGGAACCAATTGCATGATCACATGCCAATCATGGGACTTTCACTTATGTAAATCATGGGTAGCATAATTCACAATCCTTTGCAAGTTCGAAGAAAAATTAGATGGAACCTTCAAATTATATATTGTGTCTAAAATCACCTTCCTTTCCCCACTCGTCAAAGTAATTTCACCAGGGGGAATTATTGTCCTTCCCCTACTATCTTCTTTCAACCACAGTTGTGTCTTAAGTTTCAACGATTTAAGGTCTTTTCGTGAATTTTCTCCATCCTTCGAATGACTCCCCCCAAGGCATGTGCCCACAATATATTCAGCGAGATTCTTCTCTGCATGCATCACATCCAATACATGGCGCACTGGGTTATTCTTCCGATAAGGAAAGTCAAATAAAATTGACCTCCTAGACCATGCCTTTCTTGTCTCAATTTCATTCCCAGTTGGGGTCTTCTTATGCTTGACGTTCTTAAATTTGGGATTCTTACCTGGTATATTACGGCCACAATCAGAATATTTACTTTTAATTTCTGAACCTAAAAGTTTTCTCCGCGGTTGCCTATGTTCAACCCTGCCCGATAAATAATTGGAACCTTTTTCAAATCTGAAACTAGGAGCCGGGGGTAAAAACCTTTTATGGAAATGGTATAAATTTTTTAAGCTAGCGGGGAGACAACGAGATTGAGTCTCCTCTCCACAAATAGGACACCCCAAACAATCATGTACTACACAACCGAATAATGTCCTATAAACGTGAAAATCATGAATTGCCCACATCAACATAGCTTTCAATGTAAACTCTTATTTTCTAAAAGAGTCAAATGCTTGCACACCCTCTTCCCATAACTCATTCAATTCTTCTACCAAAGGATCCAAATAGACGTTGATGTCATCACTTGCTGCCTTTGGCCCAGGTATCAACAAAGACACCATCGAAAATTCAGGTCTCATACACTATGAAGGAGGGAGGTTGAGTGGGGCTAGGATCACTGGTCATACACTCTCATTGGTGCTTAGATTTCCAAATGGATTGAAACCATAAGTTGATATAGCCAAACGAATGTTACACTGTTCTCGAGCAAAATTGGGATACTCATAACTCGTCATCTTCAAGCTGTAGAATCAATAGGATAACGCATGAGATTATCCCTCTACTTCTGCCCTATCATGCGAACTCATTGCCTCCGCTGTCCATGGTACTGTAAAAAATTGCTTTAATCTAGGCCTAGCGGGAAAATATTTCAACACTTTTTGAGGCACTTTTAAGTTATTGCCTTCTTTGCCAGTAGATTGGACATATCTAGGTTCATCTCTTACCGGATAACAATAGAGATTTTCATACTCCTTTCGGTATAGTATGCAGTCATACACACAAGCATGAATCGATTTATACTTCATTCCCAAACCTTTGAAACTATTCTTCATAACAGGATAGCTATTTGAAAGCGTATTCTCCTTGGGTAGTAAGCCCTTCACCCAATTTAGAATTCCTGTTACGCTATTTCCAGACAAACCATATTGCGTCTTCAAACTGTACAAACCAACCATGGCATGTAAAGTTGTTTGATCTTTCTCAGAGCTAGAGTATAACAGTTGGGTCGCCTTAAATTTTAAACTTTGGTAATCATCGTCAAGGTTTATCGTGATATCTTCATGAGCACTTAAACCTTGTACATCGTCAGTGACCTCATTCTCCTCCACTTCAAGAACTCCGTACGTGTCATCAACTAAATCCTCTAACATATTATGATCTACGTCACCCCCTTCTACATCTATCGTACTTGTTGAAGGTTGTTGTGAAGGTTGTTTGGGGACAAAAAGAACTTTCAATTCACCGTGAAAACTCCAAAATCGATAATTATCTTGCATACCCAATCTTAACAAATGTAGTTCAACTATTTTCCACTCAAACACCTTACCATTCTTACACCTAGCACACAGACACAGAAACTCTTTATCATTATAACCACTATTTGCGTATTTCACAAATTCATTAGTACCTCTGCGAAACACATCCCCCAATCTATTTGTCTGCCACATCCACTCTTTGTATTTAGGATATCCCATAACAACTACTACAAAAATCACATATTAAAGGTAACAAGCGTATATTCGTGGATTAGAATAAACAAAACTTAGATTTACACTATGTTTCAATTAATTATGTCTTATTTATATTCGATTTTTAAATTTCAATTTATAATATTAATTACGATTTCCTCCATCTCCTCTAAAGGGTGAGTGGTCATATCCCATTCAAGACCACATATTTCTGTAATATACTTAACATTTCATACACATTGTTACGATTTGAGAAAAATTCGGCAGCATATCCCCATAGTTCTCGAAGTACACGACATAGATTGACAAATGTGACTGTTATTTGAATTGATCAATTGATATAACAGTCACACTTGCCAATCTAGTATGTACTCAGAGAACATTAGGATACGACTATAGAACTTCCTCCAAAAGTAACAAGTGTAACCACTAAGAATATTATTATATAGAGATTATGCAGTCCCAAACTGTCCAAACGGGACAATTCGAATGATCTCATTTCAGGGGTAATAACTCTAGAACGGGTCTAAGGACTATTGAATGCGTACGCATAAGAACTAGAAGGCTAGTATCTATGCGCACTATGTGTAATTATAGGTATGTTTCATTTAATTATGATAAGTCCGTGGTCGTGCCACTCTCGAACGGGTTGTGACAGAAAGTAATTTTAGAAAAAAGTCGAAAACTCACCCTCCCCCCATTTTGACAATAATCCAGTGGTCGTGCCACTTCCAAAATTAACCAACTCAACAAATTAAGGCAATATAATTACTTACAGATTTATTTGTATGAATTAAATTAATTATTTTAAAAAATTTAACAACCAACTTCCAAAACCAACCACATGCGTCCAATATAATCCAACAGCAACAATAAATCAACAAATGTGTATCCCGTACTCCATCTAGTTCATCTACTCAATTAATTCAACAATAACAATTTCAAACCTAAATAAAAATAAAGAAACAATATTTATAATGTCCAATCAACATTAACAATTATTTTCAAGTCCTAAACTAAACATTAATTTCAAATCCTAAATCAACATTAACAATTAATTTTAAGTATTAAACTAAACACCAATTAATTTCAACACATATATATATACACAGACGCATACACACCCCACACCCCCTGCCCCCCTCCCCCCCCCCCCACACCTGCACACACAGACAAACCCACCTCCCCACCACACACACATATGCCCCACTCCCCCACCACCCCCTGCCCCACATGCACACGCACTCACACACACACCCATGTACCCCCTCACACACACACGCACCACCCTCGCCCCACCCCCCTGCCACCTCCCGCCCACCACACACACACGCACTCACACACACCCATGTACAAGCAAACACACACCCATGTACACGCACACATACACACACACATACACACACACACACACACATGAACACATATACTCACACATACACACATATATACAAATGAAGGAGAAAGAGAGAAGAAAAAATACCTGGTAGAGAGAGAGAGAGAGAGCAGTCTCTTAGAGAGAGAGAGAGAGAGGGAGAGAGAGAGAGAGATGGAGGGAATTGAAAATGATGAGAAAAAAGAAGAGGAAGGTTTTTCTTATAACAAAGTTTATAAGGTTGTCATGGTCAATGACCGTGACATGTCCATGACAACTGTACTTGTCATGGACAATGATCGTGACAAGCCTTTGTCATGGTGTTGTCAAGGTTAATGACCGTGACAAAAAATGCGTGTTTGTTTTATCACGATCAATGACGGTGATAAGGGTGGCCGGCTCAAAAGTGACATTTTTGTCTTTTTGGTGTAGTGAGAAAAACGGTCCGAGTAAAGATTCTCCATTAACAGACGATTGAAGGAGAAGAATCTATTGTGAAATTTTTCTTCAACATGAGTATGGGAGCTTCCTGGATGTATCCTATCATCTTATGTATCAAAGAGGGGTAATTTCCAGAGTTGAGAGCCGAAAGAAAGAAGCTCAGGTATAAAGCTGCTAAGTTCTCCCTTATAGAAGACATCCTATATAAAAAAGGGTCTTGCTTCCTCCACTCAAATGTGTCCATCCATATGAGATAGAGTATATTTTAAAGGACGTACATGAAGGGTCCTACTAATGCCATATTGGACGGAGGTCATTAGCTAAGAGGATCATCACTCAGGGTTATTGGTGGCCAACATTGGCCAAAGATGCAGTGGCATATGTTAATAAATATGATAAGTGCCGGAGGTTTGCCACCATACCCCATCAACCTCTTACCTCCATTATCTCTCCTTGGCCATTTAAGATTTGGGGGATTGATTTAGTTGGACCATTGCCAAGAGCTGTGAATAATTATTATTATTTTACTATAGCGATTGATTATTTTTCAAAGTGGGTAGAGTTCGAGCCGATGATTATAATCACAGTGAGGAAAGCTTTCCAGTTTATCTTGAAAAACATCATCTGTAGATACAACCTACTTAATACCCTAATTCTGATAACAAAACGCAGTTCAAGAACATCTACTTGGAGAAATATTGTGATAGAGTCAGCATTAAGTAGTTCTTCTCCACTCACGGTCGACCCCAGGCCAATGGACAGACATAAGTGATGAAAAAAATAATTATGGAGGGAATCAAGAAGAGATCGGAGGATGCCAAAGGGAGATGGATTGAAGAGGTGTATACTATCCTATGGGCCTATAGGACGATGGAGAGGACGCCAACTGGAGAAACTCCATTCATGTCCTCTTATGGCTCAGAGGCAGTGGTACCAACAGAGGTAGGTCTCCCAACCCACAAAGTTCAGACGTATGACCGAAAGCAGAATATGGAAGAAGGGAGACTGGATTTGAATCTTGTGGAGGAGCGAAAAGAAGATGCTGAGGTTAGTCAAGCTGCTTATCAGCAAAGGACAGCGAAGTTCTATAATAATAGGGTGAAAGCCCGACTAGTGGATGCAGGAGGCTTCATGCTGAAGAAGATGTGGAAGAAGCCTAACAAGCTTCATCTGAACTATCATGGTCCGTATATAGTGGTTGAGTAGGTGGTTCCATGGACGTATCTGTTGGAAAACTTGGAAGGAGAGCCATTCTCCAATCCATGGAACGCCGACCACCTCAAAAAATACTACTAGTAAGATTCCAGTTTTCATTGTCTCTTTTAAATTCCGATATAATACATGTGCATGAGAAACAGATGATGAATGAAAAATGAATGAAATTCAACAAAAAATTTACAAGTGTTCCCTCATATGTTTTATGTTTGTTGCTTATATGTATCAACTCATCTTAAGTTATAAAACATCATTCATGGTGAAGTAGCCTTAAGTTTCTCTCGGTGACACGACAGTCCAGATGAGGTTGACCTCGTCCATGGACTGTCAATAACATCGAGAGGATTTCATTTATTAAAAATTATTAACTTGGTGGAAATTTTTCTCTCGACCGAGACGACAGTGCATGGACGAGACAACACTTATCTATACACTCCCAAAATGACAAGAGTGGACTTATACAACACCATAATTTGGTGGATTCAAATTCAAAATCACTTAGTCATAGTTCATTTATTAAACATCATTAACTTGGTGGAAATTCTCTCTCGAGCCGAGACAACAGTGCATGGATGAGATGACACTCATCTATACAGTCCCAAAATGATGAGAAGGAACTTATACAAAACCATAATTTGGTGGATTTAATTTCAAAATCACTTAGTTATGGTTTATTTATTAAACATCATTAACTTGGTGGAATTCTCTATCAATCGAGACGACAGTGCATGGACGAGAAAGGACTTATGAATTATGGTTAATGAAAAATTAGAGTAGACATATTTGCCTACCATAAAAAGACGAGAACAAAGAGCTTTATTAATAACAAAGATTTGTACAAAAACATAATACAAAGTAATGAAGGGTCCTCCCGACGAAAAGAAAAAATGACAAAATCTTAAATATCAACATTTAGATGAGTCGTCCCATCGGCATGGGTGATCTCGACCTCAATATTGGTGGTCTCATCCCCATCATCGTTTATGAAAGTCTCAGCTACAGTACCATTGTTCTCTATAACCTCAATGGGGTTGGTCTCCATAGGGTCGGACGAATTTTCAACATCGGCCAGAGCAGTCCTAAGGCAGGATCACTAAAGTCAAGACCTACGAAGTCATAAAGGAATAGGTCTCCAACGTCAGTATGTTTGAGGGCATCCCATCAGCCAGCAGTCTTGATTCCTCTCTCAAGATATTCGAAAGTATAGCATCTAAAATCATCAGATTCCTTAAACTCTATTATAGATTGGGTTTTAGCTTCGTCAAGGGTGGCTTTAACCTTAACATCAATCTCGGCCTGCTTATTCTTGGCCATTTTCTTCAGGGCATTGGCATGATCGATCTTCAGATTGGTATTCTCATCCTTTAACTTCTTCAGAAATGACTTTGATTTTGAAAGCTCGTCCCTAAGATCCTTCTATGTGGTCTTTGCATCTCTGCCCTTCTAAATCTAGGGCAACCTCCTGTTGATCCAATCTCCCATACGATGGAGGGAGACCACACTCTACAAATGTGTATGGTGATAAGTCAATATGATATATAATTAATGAATATGCTACAGTTGGTGAGTTTTGAAAATACCTGGATGGCCTTATGGATGGAAAATTCAGTCACCAAAGAGATGTCCAGAGATTGGATAAAAATTCTATCGCCCTTAGAGATGAGAGAGACGACACCATTTGTAGCTTTCTTGGAATGGCTGAGGATGCTCTCGTCATCCAGTTTCAATTATGAAAGACGAGCTACTAAGGCCTCATTTTTGGAGATTGGAATCACTTGATCAGAACAACTCTGATTTGAAGGATGATTAGTAGTAGTATCCTCGGCTCGATCTTTTCGTTTCTTACCAACACCATCAACTCTACTAGGGCTGCCCATAGTAGATTTTTTGGTTGGGGCAGCAAGGGGATCAACATTTTTGCCATGTTTGCTGATGAGTTTGCTCAAATTAGGGGCCATCATATTCCAAAGGTCGTCTTGTATGCCTTCTGGATGTTCTGCAAGAGATAGTTAAAGTCAGTTATGAATAACTATGAGACACGATGCAACAGTTAGTGAGAATAATTACTTATGTAGCTCGAGTAAGGGGTTAACCCCCAAACCTATCTGAGCCAAATAATATGGGGTCATTAAATGCTCAAACATAATGAGACAACCATTGTGACCTTATTTACGAAGCTTATTTACCTTCTTTAAGTCCTAAGGGTTCAATCCCAGGTCAAGTTTGGCTGCTGTAGAGATTTTGGACCATCTTAGAGGAGTTCTAGGCTCAGAGGTTCCACAATCTTGGTTTGGACCAATTTCCTGAGCCACAAAAATGAAAAGGTGTTAGGGCTTCCAGTTGTGATTTGAGGTTTGAATGATCAATATAACTTTCTTTTCAAACTTCCTAGCTATAAGATGGTAGTAGCCAGGCTCAGTCTTGGAAAACAAGGGCGTATAACAAGTCAGGAAAATGTTAATTGGAAGGTCGGTTTGGTGGACAATCTTCAGAGGGAAACAAAATCGAGAATAATCCTCCAAGCATTCAGAGAAAGCTGAGAGGGGGAAAGTTTTAAACGAGCTAAAATGGTGTGAATAGTTGGGTGAATGGGTAATCGAAAGCCGACTTTAAACATCTACTCACAGACGCATACCTCACCATGTCGTTCATGAAATGATCTTTCATATTTAGAAAGTTTCCTCATAATAATGGAGGATCCTATACTGTAAAGGTGTCGAAAGGTCAACTTCAAAGACTGTACTCTCATAAGATTCTGCTACAGAGGTGTTAAGTTCTCTCTCCTCGCCATAATCTTCTGGTGCCTCAACCTGAGGATTGTTTGGATCCCCATTTGGGAATCTATGGAAAAATTTGACTCCAGTTACAGGCGATAGAGGAATAACATCTACTGGAGGTGGAATAGAAAAATTAGGCTCAAGTATTTGGACAGAGTCAGATTCATCTGATGACTCTGCCCTCTAAGAGTACGAGACACGAGAAAAAGCCTCGTGCACCTCCAACTATTCATCTTGGTATGCAGAATAGGTCATGGCCTCCTCAAATGAATCCGCACTCTCAGTCGACTGAAAGGTGGATATAGGGTCGTCTGACTTGGAGGAGGACTCAAACATTGGATCACTAGGTTTAGAAACATGGGGGTATATGAAAGATAGTGGAGGTGGATAAATGGGACAAGTTGGAAAGGCCTCGACTTTATGACTCTCGGCTTCCTCAGCCTGTACCCTCCTGATCTATTCAAAATATTTATCTCTAAGGCTAGGAAACTCCTCATCTAGCTTATATAAGGGTTGTAACATTAAAGGATGAGACTCAACTTGGGCAAAAACTGAAAAAAGGAGCAAACAAACTACAACTTTGACTCTAGTTGACTAAAGATCAAACCCGGGAAGTTGAAGTGATTTCTCCAAGAACACCAAGAACACAACCCATAGGTCCCTCTAGAGAAGATGACAGGAGACAAACCTAAAAAGGAAAATGATGGTTGTTTGACCCCCCAAAACTCCCAAACCTAAACTCTATTACTATTTGTAACCTAGAAAAATTCACACAATTGGAGGATTTAAGCCCTAAATAGCCAAACACACTCACCGAAAAATGATAAGCTCGACGAAAAAAATCAAGAAGCAGAAAATATGGCAAATAAAAGGCTGAAAGTTAGTAAGATTCTATCAAGGGGGTTACCTGGACAAGGAGAAACCTCCTAGGAAAAAAGATTAACTGGAAAAAGCCCTTCAACAGAGAAAGATTAAGAGGTTTGAGAAAAGGCTCTAATGGGGAGTACAGAATTTTATGAGCGGGAAATTTGAAACACAAAGCCCCAAGCGTTCAACCGCCAATTCAACTTGGGACAGAGCTATCCAACAAGAACAATGGCATGTGTCACTCCCTTATCCATCAAGTTACATACTAAGAACATGCCAAAGATGTCTCATCAAAGTCCCCAGCCTCTTACTCACACAGAAGGCTAAGAGATAGGGGTGATTAATATGACCAAGTGTGAGCTCGTCTTAGGACGAGGAACGTTGGGTATCACAACCGAGTTCTCAAAGGACCTCACCCAGGTCATTTCCACGAGTCGTCTATACTTGGGTCGGTCTCATTATATATAATTTCAACCATCCAGTAAGCTAAGACCTCAGGGGATAATTTTAACAGCAAGGACATCTCTCGTCCTCTGCTCGAGACAAAACCAAGAAATCACCTGTATAGCCCCCCTTGGCCTGATGCCTACGGTCGAGACCACATTTGTCACTTGCCAGCATAAAGTCATGCACTACATCAGCAACCTCATACTCGGCCAGGCTGAGACCTCACCAGATAACACTTAAAGTACGAGCTCTATAAAGTTCTGAGATAAAATGCCCCACGTGGACAAGTCTGTTATAACCAAATTATCCCCTCACAAGAGGGGATATTTCATCATCATTAGTTACATGTGCTATGGACAGATGTCATCATCCTATTAGAAGCCTCCATGTTCACATGCCTAGTGCATTGTTAGGGGGTGCATTACACCCCCTAAGAACTGTATATACTTGTCTTCTACCTCATGGTAGAGGGATCACATGCTGAAACTATGTAAAACTGACGGTAAGAGAGAGAGAAAACTTGAGTGCATGTATCTTTAGGCCATTAGAGCATGCATTAGTGGATTTCACACACTTGCACAATGGATGTAGGCCTTCAATAGGCTGAACCACTTAATTCTGGTGTTTGTCCTCGTGCCTCATATCTTCCTACTATTATATTTCTTATTTTATTCCATTATTGTATCTGTGTGAGCTCATTATCACTTTAATCTGGTGTTACCAATTCTGGTGTCATCACTAAGGATTGTAGCGATGTCCCGTAGGGTAAAATTATGTTAGTGTTGTGTTTCACTAGATGAGAAGGATCTTTATGTTTAAAAGTTATCAATAACATGTTGAGATTATGGAGACTTCAGTATGGTAGGTCAGTGATTAACATTAATCAATGGGAAATGCAACTTCATTGTGATATAAAGGATAAAAAGTAACCTCACTCTGAAGGAGGGAAGCCTAGCATTTTAGCTTCCTAAGTGAATTGGTTCCCAAGTTATTGTCTTCGAAAATGGGTAGTCGTGATTAGTGATTCAATCCAGGACACGTAGCTAGGCTAATACTTTACCGTACATATAGGTTAGTGAAAATATTAGACTTTAAGTATACGCTATGGTTCGTACTTTTCGTGGCATAGTTACCTGCCCGAATTCGATTGTCTCATTCTGGTGTGGCAGTCGCATGATTCGTTGCATCTTCTTGTGTCTTCTTTGATCTAGGTAATGGAAAGTTGTTATTCTAGTCATGGGTCTGCATTTAGGTGTAGTGTTGCATAAGCTCAGTAGTTATGCAAGATAGTCCTAGTGGAGGCTGATACATCACTAAACATGACTATTTTCTTCTTTGTAAGCACCTTTGTTTTACATCTGTTGGTGTGTACGCATGGTCTCTCGGTTTGTTACATGGAGTTTGCATGTGTAATTGATAGCTTTAGGTTAACACACTCGCTAGTTAATGGGTATAGCCGGTTACGATCTATATTATGGATTTGAGTTCACGGCTCTAAGATATGAATATAAGAACTTGATGGAACATTCAATTCTAGTGTTTCACTCCCTATGGAATCTGTGGATTGAGAATGTAATCTATCATGTGTATTTAGGATGTCATACCTAGGGTGACTTTAGCTTAATGTGTAGTCTCATAGGAAGTAACGGTCGAATGGACCATTGGAACTAAATGGCTGCCTTAAAATAATTAATGTGAATAGTTATTGATGTTGAGGATGTATCTTCCTACGTTAGGAAATATGTAAATAGTTTGATGAAATGAAGGCTTGTAAATCCCGATCTTCTGGATAATTCATAATGATGAGTTCTTTGCATGGTAGCATTATATTTGGTTATTATAAATTATTTTGAGGTATGTTTTAGATGGACATGATAGTCATGCTTGGGAGTTAGCAAAAAGATCTTAGGTTCCACCATGGTTGTATTAATTTAATGGTATGGAACATTTTCGGTTAGACCGTGGTGTTAAAGACACCTAAGATTAAAATTAAATTGTGGGATGAATGTTTTGTCAGTTGATGATCATAAATGTCGAGGATAAAATTTCCTAAGGAAGGAAGAATGTAATACCCTGCCCTAGAAAATAGTTATTTAACGTTATTTGAAGTGTTTTGTGCAAAGGAAAAATCAAGGAATAACTAATCCAAGTGTAACACGTTAAGTGATATGTATGGTGGAGTTTTACATAAACAATTTAAACGAGAAAAATCCCATGATGCATGTGTTGCATGAATGCATGTTTAATCTCAAATAATATTAACTAGCATGGCCGTTAACTTTTAGGAAAAAATGACAAGGAACGGATGTGACACGGACAAGGATAATACAACGCAACATTGAAACGGTACGAAAAAAATATTGCAATATAGATTGAACGAGAAAGGTTTATGTTGCATGGTTCGCATGAGTTTTATTTTGAGTTTATATAATTACTTTAAGTACTTTGTTTAAGCTTCACGCGATTCGGACAAGCAACAAGCGCTACACAAGCCTGTGTACAAATTGTCTGACTGTGCGCGACACTGCGAAAGTCCAGTTTTGAGAGAATTATTTAGGATAATTGATAAGTCAAAAAAATATTTCGATCACATATTTAGACTCATAAAAATATAAGGAATATTACCATGCAAAGAAAAATAAAAAAAAATATTTATATATTGTACGAAGGTCCCGATTCTTCTAAGGTTCATGTGGGACGTTTCGGAAGGTCAAAAAAATTTATGAATGTGTTTTTTGAATATAAAAAAATTCTAAGAGAATGTCCAAGGGTAAAAAATTGCAAAAAAAAAGAGAGAGAGAGAAAGTGGAGAAAATGATAGCATTTTGTTGGGTATTAAATGGGTGATTAGGTATAGTCTTAGTCCAATTCTAATTTTCAGACTGGAGAAGGGTTATACATATTTTTAGACGCTCTATTTTCTGAGTTTTTGGGTCTTCTCTTCCACCTTCCTCATATAAATTATAAGAGAGAAAAAAAGACACTGGAAGCCATTGTTGCTCAAAACATTAGAGCTCCCACAAAATATTTTCTTCTCATCCTTGTGTTCTAGAAAGCCATTTTCATCACAAAAATTTGTAGATCCCTCCCTTCATTTTTCCCACCACCTAAACACCATCACAAAGACATCAAAACTCCATTAAATTCCCATTCAAAGTTTGGATATCTAGTGGGTGTTCTTGAAGTGGGTTTTGGGATCCAGAAAATGAATTTTGTGAGATTCAAAGGGGTCCTCCTTGGGCCATCCATGGAGTCAAGTTTGGATCAGGGAAGAGAAGATAAAGTAACTCTCCTTGAGGCCACCTTTGAAGGTGGGGGACTCACCCATCTTCCACAAAACCCACTTTCCTTCATTGAAAACCTTGAGGTGGGAAACTCATAACTTTAAAGTAGTTTAAAGATGGAAATCTCCTTAGCAAGATTTATTGCATATTTAAGGTCTTAAATGTGTAGAAATATTCATTCATGCTTTATTGATTCCTGCTCCATCTTTTAATATAAAAATTAAGATTATAGTTGGGTTTTTATGAGATTGAAGTTAGTGATAAATTTCAGAATATTATTTCACAAATATTGGGTGTAAAATAAAATATAGAAAAATGATTTTGGTTCACTAATGGGTTATTGATTACACTCTTACCATTTTGAGTAAAAAGGGGCACTTGAAATGAAGGATTGAATGGGTTTTAAAATAGATAATTTTCAGCACACTATTCACAAACATTTTATGGAATAAAATATTTTAAACTCATGTTTTTAAGGTGAGTAAATGATTTCCTTGATGTGAAAAATACTTGGTATGTATATGCCCTTTTTATAAGATTAAGATATAGTGATTTTAATGTTGATGAATCATTATGAAATGAGAAAATGAAGTTTCATTTACAAAGTGTACTATTCAGTTTGTTAAACTAGATTTGGGGGTTAAAAGTGTAAGTATGTGTGAGTGTAGCCGTCTTGCAACTTTGGGTGAAAATATAAATGATGAAAGTGTAGAAGACCAAAGTTTGAGTAAAATGACTAAGTATGGGTCTTTATGAAAAAAGTCATAATTAAAGTATGCACTAAGTTTGAAATGCAAAGTGTCAAATGTGTAAATGTTGATTAAAATGGGTTTTTAGTGTTAAAACTCACAAATAAAACATATAGACTTTAATATGTGAAAAGTATGATTTTATATATTTAAGGGAGTAATGTGCAAAAATGTGATTTTCGACAAAGTGAGCAGTTGAAAAAGTGTCATAGTGACTAAAAGGCCTACATGTTAAGTTTGAAGCTACTAAAAATGTGTGTTTTTGTAAATAACTCTTGAAGACAAAAGTGAACTTACGTATTTTGATGTAAATTGGATAAATTGACAATTTACTTAAAGTGTCACATTTTCAAGAACAAAAATGTTCAAGAGTATTTAACACGTATGTAGAAAGAATGAATTGAGTCCTCAAACGGAAATGATTTTCGGTGAAAAAATCAATGCGTGCATGAAAAAGGACTTTAATGGAATATAGTGATTTTTTCTAAATGAATAATGGAAAAATGGACGGTTAAGTCCAAGGCTTTGGCTCCGGACCGAAAAAGAAAAATTAACGCGAGCAATATGAAAAGTGCCAAACACATTGGCACGATAATGATATTGGATGATGCTAGGTTAAATAATTAACCAGGTTTATGTTGTGCCTAATGGTGAAAGACCCCAAACCAACTGCAGTTTACTTAGCGCTCGGTGTCGGGCGGTGAAATTCGATGAAACCATGGTGTCGTGTGTTGTGATGGGTGTGTAGTTCGGCGGAATCCCTAAACAAATGCTAAGTGATGAATTAAATATTCATGAAAGAAGCATAAATGAATGTGTAACAACCCCTATTTTCTCACGTAAAGGCTGGCCAGGCACGATACACCGAAGATAGGGCTTGCTTGTTGATTAATACCATTCTTAGTACAAATGCGAATATATAATAATTATTATTTAAGGCCCGTGTTTGAAATGCCATGAATATGTCCACATTAAAAAAATAAGTCCAAACCACTACAAATAAAATAATAAATCCAACCAGTGTAATAGGAATCTCAACCAATAGAAAATAAAATAAAAAGTCTCAAGCTTATGCCCTTATAATAGTTCCAATAAATAAATAGATACAATAGGAAAAATACCTAAGCTAGAATCAAATGAAGTGAAGTTCGAAGAGAAAGTGAGACTGTAGAACCGCTACAACACAATCTAACTATACCTCTTTAAGAGGACCTAGGGGGAAACATTTAAATTTGGTTCAGAGCACGAGGTGTGCAAGATTTAACTTAATTAATTTGTGATGCAATAGTAGAGTTGATGCAAAATAAATATTCCCCATTCGTCGCTCACATGAATTTTACACCTCACCCCTCATCTAAGTGTGATATTAATCACATCCTAATATGTCCTAAATAATGATTATGACATCGTCTAAAGTTTATAAAAATGGATATATTAATACTTAATTATTTAAATGAAATCTCTATATTTAATTGACAACCCCCATTTATCCCAGTCTAATAAGTTTCGCACATAAGGCATACACATCTATTATGCATTATAGGGTTAAAATATAATTACTGTCCACATTCTTAGACAAATAAATTTATTCCATTAAAGTTCGGTAATTATCCATATATGTCATTCCATATATTTGACACGCAAAGACATCTATCGGATAATTATCCATATATGTGCACGGTCCATGCCCAGCGGTGACACAGGATGGGTCAGCGTCAACACCTACCTCTCATAGGTGGCGCCTCCACGTAGTACATATATGACCTACACATCGTCAAGCCCACCTGTGCCGACGTGTGGTACCCGGTCCGAACGCGCGAACTCCCAGTCGATAGGACAGTCCACGGGTATTGGTATGTCCACACAAATACATAATTATACATATTATTATCCGATATAATATGTATACGTAATTACTCTATGATTATCATAAAATCCCAACTAAAGTCCACTACATTTTCATTTATTTATAATTTACCATATAATAAATTATTAATTTCATTTCTTAATGTAATTACTTAACTAACTAGTTAATTGTAATTATCACTAGTTAAATATGGGCACATAAATGTTTTTAACAAATTCTCATCTCAATTCCCTTTACAGTAAACCAACTTAGCCCAAAAATCATTTTCAGTAAGGCAACCCATTCCCAAGCACCTAGATCCAAAAATCCCATGGCGTCGCTCTAACGAGAGTGGGCTGGTTCGTGCAACATAACAGGCCTGTAATACCCCGTATTTCTGAATATTCCAAATATTCTATTTAATTAAATTGGAGAATTAAATGAGAAAATACGGTATAATTTAAATTACGTAAGAGTAGTAATTTAATGAGTTTTATTTAAAAAGTGTAATTATGGAATATTAATCGAGAGGTAGATACTAATTTATATCGCCTCATTATATTTACTTAATGCGAGTGGTAAATAATTACGTAACGTGTATAGACCGTGTTGGGGTGAGAACGAGTAATATTTTTTAAGTGACTCAAATGATAATTTGGAGGTCACAGATGAGTCTGGAAGGGTCAAATTAGTCAAAACAGTATACCCGGGGGTACTAGTTGAGTCTCGGGGTAATTTTGGACTAAACAGAGATCGTTCGGGGTGTTTTGGTCTTTTAACATGAGAGGGTATGGAGACCTACGAATTTGAGAGCTTTTTATCAGCCGTGTGAAAGAGGGATTAGGGTTATAAAACCCATGTAAACACCAATACCATTAGAGAGAAGAAGAACACCATTCTCATGTCTTAGAAGATGCTTTTGAGAAGGTTGGGTTTGGATCTTGCACCCTAGGAGCCGAAGGAGGAAGTATTGAAGAAGAGAATCATCAATCCATCATCAACTCCACGAAATCAGACCCTACTGATCATAAGGCAAGTTGTTTATTGCAAAAATTATAAAGTTATAATACCCATGTGTAGGGTTTTTTAATAGTCTTGTTTAAATCAATATCTTGATAGGAGAATAATGATATTTATACATGTTGGGATAGGAATCTCATGTAGAATGATTTAATATGTGTAGAGGATTAATATTCAGATTAGACTTGATGATTATTTCGGAATAAAATCTGGATTTTGAATGAAAATATGGGAAGAACACCATAACTAGGGTTTCAAGAAATTATGGGTTTAATTCACTATTTCTTTAAAGGAATTGGAATTTTGATGTATTTGACACGTTAGAAATTATCCTAGTATATGTGGAAACATGTTAGGATCATTGGGTTGAAGTTTGGTGGACTATAATGGAGTTTGGAGATTTGTTAGTGGAGGAAAAGGTTAACGAAGAAGACGAACTGCGTCTGTCCCTGTTCGATCGATCGATCGATCGAACCCAGCAGTCGATCGATCGATGCAAGCTGTTTTTCCTGAATTTTTCGTGTTTAAGTCTTCGTTGATTTTCAGGAATGAATGAGTATCCTAGTATTTATATTATACTTATATGGGAGTGAGAATAAGACCAGTAGGTATATTGTTGAGGTCCGATAAGGCCATTGGGTGTAAGGCTTGGATTGTGGACCGATGAAAATAATCCGATTTAGTAGAGTATCGGGGAATTCGGAATTGAGTTACTAGGTGAGGTAAATTCAATTTAAGTAATAGACCAATAGGGTAAGTAATAACTACTGAAATTATATGTGAGGGGTAACTAGAACCCTTAGAGTTGTGTGAATACTCAAAATCAATGCGATTAATGAGATAAATCGTAAAGCGAATATTGTACGGTAAATATAAGAGATTAAAATATTACGTACGTATATAATTAATAGGTCGGGCGTGTACCTACTAAATTATATGATCTTTTAGGTCGAGAGATTTATACCTAAAGTAACTATGTTAGGGTCGATGTGATATTCCGAACTAACATAGGGTTATTATATGTTTGGGGTCGATGAAAAATGCCGAACCAAACCATTGAACTGGTGGCGTGATAAAAGAGTCCGAGCAAGAAATTGTGTATATAAATAATTGGGGTCGATGTATCATTCCGAACCAATTCTTACTTGGGGTCGATGAATCATTCCGAACCAAGAGTCCTTTACGTGTATAAAAAGGGCAAAATAGTAATGACTGATATTTAGTATATATTGTGTGTGAAATATATACTTGATGATACTCTACTTCTATGTATTAGTAGATTGATATATATTATGTATTTAAAGATACATACTGAACTGGTAAGTTAAGTAGTGAAACTTAATTACAAAGTGTAACGTTAGATAGAGAATATCTAATTAGTAATTTAAGTAGTGAAACTTAATTTTAAAAGTGGGAGGATAGAAATTGTGATGATTGTCGAAATTTAGTAGTGAAACTAAATGAGAAGTTTTGAAACATAACCTAGAGGAAATGTTACTTGTGTATTAATTAACCTTCGTGAGATGTTAATGTAATGAATGTACGGTGTGGGAAATATGAGAACTTAAGTATAAATAAGTTCAAATGATTACTTAGTCCTAGATAGCTTGGAAAATATGGCTAGGTAGGCTAAGTGTAGAACGTTAGGTGTGCACAAAAGATGAGGGGTGAGTAAACTCAAGAGAGTGTACGAGAACCTAACATGTGTAATAAATAATCGCATTTTATATTGTGATAAACGCTTGTTAAATATTTTCAAAATTTTTTGAGTACTAACTCTTGCTATAAAATATTTTTAAAACCTTTTAGGTGTTCAGCCAAAGGGACGCCGTGTATGATGATTTCCTTCCAGGGACTCGAAGATGTAGCACAGTGGATGCTTACAGGATTTTGACTAGACGATGTCCCTCATTCAGATCTAGTACAGGATCTCACACTATTCTATGTATGGACTTGTGGTCCGGTATTAGTCTCAGATGTTAGTTTTAGACTAGTGGTTATTCTATTGTTGTTTGGGATTTTAGCCGATGGTTTATTCGGTAATACTTTTGTTCTGTTGTACTTTTACTTTGTTGATTGGGTTATAGTACATGATTATTTTTACTTTGTTCCGCATGGTTGATTTATCTATTTTAAGAAAGATAAAATTTGTCACCGGTCTAATTTTACTTAGGGGATTAGTAATTAAAAAGTTTTCGACAGTGATGCTAAGAATGAACCATTTGAGAAACCTGTTTTAATTTAATAAAGGGTTGATCACCCGATGTTTAATTAGGCAGGGTGTCACAATGTCGTTCGAACGAGGCCCAACCTCGTTTGAACGACTTTTCGTCGTCTTCCCATACCCTTTCCTCATTACCTGTTCTTTTGAGATCAGTTTAAAAACCCAAAAACGTCTAACGAAAACCCAGAATTTAATGTGTACACTAACTTATAAAACTCTAACAAAGTTACTAATCATTTACAGATTTCAACTATTCCAAAATTTCCAAGATCCAATCAGATTCGATTCATAATAAGGAGCATTTATTAGGGAATATGATTTACAGGTAGTCGAAGTGAATTAATTGAGGATTGATTGGCGTTGCACTCAACGACAACCCAATTGCACACCGAATCTGATGCATTCTGTTAAAACATTTTAAACATCGGTATGGGGTTGAGTAAGCTTTGTGGTTCGAAACTTTTGGTAGAAGCATACAGAATTAAGGTTTTCTTTATTCATATGAAATGTTAGTTTCCTTCATTTCCATTTATTACATTTCCATTAACAAATATATTTCCCACCACCCATTCTCACTCTTCATTTATTTCATTTCCATTAACTACTATGTTTTTTTTTCCATTATCAATTATGTAGATAATTTGTTTTTTTAAATCTAAGGTAGGTTCATGGCAAGTCTTTGAGGACATTTCTTTTGTAATGTCGGACTCAAATTTATGGGTTACTCGTGAGTCAACCCGATCCGAATCTGTGCCTAAGGTGTGAAGTGAAATTAAACAACCTAAATAATGCTGCTAGTTGAGTTTTATTTTAATTAACATTTCACTTGTTAGCATGAGATTTCAGTTTTATCGGGTAAACTACGTGAGGGACCCGTGGGGAGCACCCTGAAGTCCAAGTAAACAGAGCTACTAACGTAAACACAAATAAGGTATGCTTACCTATACAACGCCTCGAAAGACAGAATGGCTCCCAACCTGTCGTAATAAAGTTGGGACTTGAGCTTATGCCCAGTGGGATTTATACAAACAGTATGGAAACGAACCGCAAAAAGGAATACTCACACACGACAAACACGTGCATGCAAAAATATGTATATATGTATATATATCTACATATGTATACCTTTGAAAATACACATGCCGACGTATTAATCGTTTTACTTCCGAAAACCTTACTTACCCAAAATAATTGACCTAAATCTTATTAAAGACTTTCTTTATTCATACTTAGCATTACCAATTTATTTAACACATCGGGTTTGACATTTTAAACCCCTTCACTTAGTTTATCAAAACCCTTTCCTTTACCGTAAATTAACCCATTCATTCATTTGAATGTACTTTTAGTATTTTCATTGAAAATCACCATTTTAACACACACATTCGCCGTGTTAGAAAATTCTTATTTACCTTTCGAAAATCCTTTTACAACATATTCTTGTGTTAAATATGGGTTTCACCATTTAGGTTGCTTAACCACCTATTTATCCACTTTCTTTAATCTTTTTCCTTATGTTATGGACATTAACAGATTTACGCATTTACTTGTCCATTTATCTTTACCAAAACATTTATTACAATTAGGTTGTATTAATAAATTTTACCCCATAACCCATTTCTTGATATATCCCATATTTCCTTTATCTTTCTCGGAATTTTTCTATACCGCATATTTACACGGGCTCCACACCGATGGCTATGTGCACCATATGCTCTAGCCAGTGGTTTAGGGATTTTCACCCAAGGGCTCCGGGCCCTTCTTGCTTTTCCTGGTGTCATCCGAGTTCATTTTATGTGTTTTAACTTTTAACAGATGTCCACAGTATTCCACTTTTACCGGCCGAAGCCAAAAGCCCGGACTTAACCGTCCATTTTTCCATTAACACTTGAAAAATGATTTCTTTCTTCTTTAAGTCCTTTATTCACCTACACATTGATTTAATACCAAAATCATCCACGTTTTAGAACTTAATTCATTATTCAACCCACATTAGTGTAAAACCATTCTTTGATATTGTTATACCATAAAAATATTCCATTTCAAGTAAATTACCAATTTTCCCTTCATATGTCAAACTTGTTGTTTTGTCCCTTTCAAGTGTTATTTTTCCAAAATGGTTATTAAGTTCCCACTTAACATTTTAAACACTTTTAAATATTTTAACACTTGTTCAACATCATAATTAACCCCACTTTCATACTTCCTACTCTAACATCTTCAATACATAAAAACACACCTTTCTCCATATTAAAGTCTCATTTTCTCAACATTTGAAATACATACTTTATTCATTAAAATTGGCATCTCAACACCCACTTGACTACTATTCATACATTTAACCCCTTTAGCTTTCATTATCCACTTCAATACCGTAAATTACGTCAGGTCATAATTTTCATAGACTTCAACATTTAAGCCACTTTACTTTCCACATGAGTTTCACACACTTTAAATAGCCACCAAAGTGAAAGTTTCTCCTTCTCATATTCATCTTCATTTTCAAGTATAAAATGTCCTCTTTAACTCATAAAAATGGTTAATACAAGCCTATTGGATTTACTTGCATAAAATTTCATCATTTGTACTTTAAACACCATTCTAACACATTTCATTACTCAAAATGTTAAGAACGCATATTCTGAAAATTTCTTCATTTCAAAGCCATATTAAAATAATCTTTTTAGACCCAATTTTCATACAAATGTCATGATGATTATTAATCAAATCTTAGATGCAAACAAACATCAATCCTACGTATGTTTAGCCTAATATATATAACTGAACATGCTGAATTTATACTATATCAACCAAACATAAACCAAGTTAGTTTACTCACCTTAAATAGATTCTAAAAATGGTGAAAATGGTGAAGAAGAAGGAGGTCCCCCCACCTCCAAAGGTGGCCTCAAGGAGGTCTCTAAATCCCTCTAAAGCTTGACCCCATTGTTGCTCCAAGAGTGCTCTAAATAATTGTTCCACGATTCCCCCCTTCATCCTCAAAATGCCTCCCTCTAATACCCATTTTTACATCAAAAAATCATATTAAACACTTCTCTAAGGCTACTTAGGGTTTCAATGCAACTAAATGGGTGGAACAACTCTAGAAATCATGGTTATAAGGAGTGGAAGTGTTGGGCATGTGAAGAGAAAGTCTGGGGCATAAAGGTATTTTCTACGAAAGCCTTAAGCTAGAGAAAGAGTGTCTAGAAATCTGATGAGTTTTCCCCCTCTAAACCTACACGATTTCTCTCTTATAAATCATCTAAAGATTGTTGACTAGAAAAGAAACCTTATCACCACAAAAACCTTCCTATATCAGGCCCTAAGTAGTCCTAAGATCGACAGCTCATGAGATCCAAGGGGCCTCTAAATGACAGCACATCAAAATTTCCTCCGGCCTGGGCAGACCTGCTAGGTGCGGTCGACCACGGCCTGGAGCCGGTCGACCGACCCTGGTGCAAATAGTGGCCTTTTTCCCCGTTTTGACCCCATGATATTTTTATATATATTTTTGGCACCTCAAATGTTTGGACAAAATATTTTTACTCCCAACGCAGAGTCCCAAATTAATCGCGTACCGTCACAATACTACCTTATATTAACCGTGTTCAGGTCACGTCTGTTCCTCGATTAATTTATGTTGTACTTCACCAATGTATTCACACCAACTAATTTAACACAAATGTTCAGCCATGAAGATCATGCAACGTGATGTTTTTTTTAGTCACTATGTGTGACACGTCACTTTTGTATAATTTTGGCTCAATACTTGTGCATTTATTTCTCCAATATTTTCTCCAGATAAACTATTCAAACTATAATTAAAATATTTATTTCTAGGGCGGGGGTATTACGTCTTTTTTGAGAATTTTTGTTTTTTTTCCTGTATTTGGGTAATCGGAGCTCGGTTCGTTTTTCTGAAATTTTTCAACGTATTCCTTTTTTTTTATTTGAAATTTGGTTTAAAATAGTTTTATACCGCTGATAATCATTTTTTTCCTGAAAAACATATTTTGTTCGCTGCAAATAATTTATTATTGCTGAAAATCATTTTTTATTTGTTGAAAATTATTTTTATATGCTCGAAATACTTTTATATTTTCGAAAATCATATTTTTATTCCTAGAAATATTTTTTTTTTGCTTGAAAAAATTATTCTTACTCAAAATCATTTTTATTTGCTGAAAATCCTTTTTACATACTTTTATATTGTTGAAAATCATATTTTATTACTGATATCATATTTTATTTGCTCGAAATAATTTATTATTTCTAAAAATAACTTTTTATTTGCAGAAAATCATTTTTATATGCTGGAAATGCTTTTATATTGCTGAAAACCATTTTTGTATTGCATAAATCATTTTTATTTGCTGAAAATAATTTTTTATTACTTAAAAATCTTTTTTTCAGTTGCTGGAAATCAATTTTAAATGCTGAAAATACTTATATATAGCTGAAAATCATTTTTGTATTCCTGGAAATCGTATTTTATTTGCTGGGAAGAGTTTATTATGGTTGAAAATCATTTTTCCAAATGTTCTAGAAAATTTGTATTTTTTTTTATGTTTTCATATTTTTTTGCGTATTTTTAGTATTTTCTTAATTTTTAAATCTTATTTCTATTATTTTAAGATTTGTTTAAAAATAATTATGTTAGGACAAAAATGTTGCTGCTTTAAGTCATGTGCCATGCACATGCCTAACTTTTTCATCTAGAAATTAGAGGAGTTATATGGAAAGCTGAATTATATAAATAAAAAAAAATTCATGTGATTTTGGGCCTCTTTTAACTAGATTGTTATTTTACCATGTTATCGTCACAAGCACAAAATAATCAAATAAAAGGGACACAAAATAACATGAAGTTTTTTTTATATATATTTAGTTGATGGTCCTATTTTTTGAATTTGTTAATTTTTAGTCGTATGTCATTTTATCTTTTGTTCTAAATCCTAAAACCGTTAATATGTCTTTGCATTATTGGTAGAAATATCTCTGCAATTAATAAAATGACACTGTTAATTTTAAAAGGTAGAACTACTAACTAACTTTAAAATGACATGGAACTAAATACAAAAAAATTTAAATACTTAAGACTTGAAAGTTAAGGCCACTTTTTATATATAATTTAGATTTTCATATAGCAGAGTCAAAGAATAAGTAACGAGGTAACATATTAGTCTACAAAATATAATCTGATTTATTTCCTCATATTCATTCTAATTATTTCCTCATATTTATTTCAATTAATATGTGTTTCCCACAATATTAAAAATTTACATGTTCATGGTTATAGTTACGATCATTATTTAATTACTGATAGTAATTATACATTAGATTACATATTAGAAATAAAATATTTCAACACGTGTTGCACTCAACCGTGCATCGTGCGGGTTACAACTAGTGTGTGTGTGGTTTAAATAAAATTAAAACATATTAAAACAGATCGAGTCTAGACATCCAAGAAAACAAGCAATAAGAATAAATTATTTAATTTAGAAAATTTGTAGTATAATTTACAATAACTAAGTTCACAACAAATGTACTATATTTTAAAAAATCCATGATAGCTTAGATAAATTGCATACGAAATGAAAAAAAAAATCATTGAATTGGATAAAATATTCCATGTCCGCAAGGAAGACTTCTTGTCGATTCTTTACAATCGGGCTGGTGGCGTCGTGGTACTCATCGACCATAGGGGTTTTGTTGTTGAACAAGTACTTCCTGAGCAACTACGGGTTCAAATATCTGATCTTTCTAGCTATGTGTCGCATGGTCGCGTGTGCTCTGTTGAGCTACATCACCATTGGTTGGTTGAAGATGGTCTCAATGCAAACTATCCAATCTCGCGTCCAATTTATGAAAATCTCTACCCTTAGTCTCGTCTTTTGCCCTTCCGTTGTGAGCGGTAATATCTCGCTTCGATATTGTAATATCCCGCATTTTTTCTTCTAAAATAAATAATTAAATGATTCTATTTGTTAATTAAGCAATCAAAATTATTATGTAATTATATTTAGTTGTGACTAATTTACTGTGCATGTGTGTGACATCTAAAGGTAATATTAGACTTATTCATAAATTAATGTGCGATGCAAATTAATAATACATATATTATTGACATAAATTATTCGGAACAAATTTCGGGACTCATATGGACTCGTTTAGATGAATTAAGCCTTTAAAAATGGTTCTCGGTCAATAGTATATAGGTTGGGTTACTTTTGGGCTTATTAGGTTATGGATTTGGGTCCGTTTAGGGGTTTAAAAGTTGGAATTTTGACTCAACTCGGGATTAGAACTAATTGAGTGGTTAAGTGGGGGTAAACCACTCCCCTATTATCCCAAATCAAAACCTAATGTAGCAGTCACGAGAGAGAAAATGGAGAAATAACAAGAGAAGGAAAAAGGGCAAGAACGACGGAGGAATCAAGAGCTTTCAAAGGGTTTCTCCTCTTAATAATTAAAGGCAAGAATTTTCTTGCATTATCTATGTCTTCCAATTTACTTCTCAATGCATGATGTTTATCCCTTTAAATTTCTGAAATCTAGGTTTGATTATAGTGGATTTGATGATGAAGTTTTATGTATAGAATCTACTCCAGAAATTAAGTACTGATAAATCTGAATTTGGGTGTTAGTTCCTTAAGTTATTGATAACGGCTTAAAAAGAATTGAGTAAACCATGGAGATATTGGTATTGTGATATTATGGACTGAAATCATGTAAATCCGTTGATTAATAAATCACTTTCTGCGAACTAGATAAGGGGTATAATTTGGGGAAAACGATTAACCCATAAAGCCTTGAAAAGTATACAGATTCTGGACAATTTAGTACTAAAACTTTAGTTATGTATGCATGTAATTTTTCTGGGCTACAAAACGGAAATCTGGGTTACAACTTTGGGATTGAACGAACTGTAAAAGGAAAATCGAAGTGGGGAAGAAGAAGGGGGTCGCTCAAACGACGTCGTGGCTCGTTCGAGCGACGCACCATGTCGCGCGAACCAGAGTCACGGTCGTTCGAGCGACGTGGTGGTTTTCTCTTTCCTCGTCCCCTTTTCAGCTTTAGCTTCGATTTCCGAAAATGGGTTAGTGTATCATGTCACCTTGTGTACAATAGCTAAAGAATTGTTAAAGAAATGAGATTTTGGGTTTTGGCTTAATAATTTATGGAACAATATTATGCCCATATCCAAATTAATAATAATCACCTATAACTAGATGGTTAAGTAATTATTTATCGGATGTAGTTAACAATTTATTAGATGATAAATTATTAATAAATGAGAAATTTTGTGGATCTTTTTAATTGAACTCTTTAAGGTAATTATAGAGAAATTGCATATGCATATTATAGAGATGAATAATATGTACTACTATGTAATTATGTGGACGTACCATATTCGTGGACTGTCCTATCGGCTCAAGGGTTCGCGCGCTCGGGCTGCGTACCACACGTTGGACCATGTGGGCTTGACAATGTGTAGGCCATATAGGTACTACGTGAAGGCTCCACCCACTAGAGGCAGGTGTTGGCGCCGATCGTTCATGTATCCCCACTGGGTATTGGCCGAATACAAGTGTCCGGCTTAGGAACCGCTCCCAATGTATATGTGTGTTTGTGATATCGGCTTAGGAATAAGAGAATTCCCCCGGACTTGCCGATAGAGTAAAAAAGACACCAACGGTAGATGACCTTGTGTGTCAAAATGTATGAAATGACATCTATATATTATTATTATTTTGACCGGACTGGAATTAAATAAATTTAATTCTCCAAGGAAGTGAAAAATATTTATACATGAGACCCTATAATGCATAATAGATGTTTATGCCGTAACTGAAAGAATAATGACACTGGAATAAATGAATGTTGGCAAATAAAATGTAGGAATTACATTTAAATAATTAAATATCGATATATATGTTTACAAATAGAGTTGATGTCAGCATTCATTATTTGGGATTTATTGGGGTGCGAATAATATCACACTTAGATGAGGGGCGAGATGTTGTACGCATGTGAGTGACGAAAGGGGGAGTGATTATTGTACATTGACTGTATTATTGCATCTTAAATTATTCAAGTTAATTATTGCACACCTCGGGCTCTAACCCAAATATAAATATTTTCTTCCATAGGTGCTTTTAGATAGGGATAGTTGGATTGTGCTGTAGCAGTCCTGGGATCTCGCTTGCTCTCCAGATTTAGATTGAGTTGTTTCTAGCATAGGTGCTTTTAAGATTCACTCATTTATTGTTTAGAACATTTGTAAGGGCATAAACCCGATACCCTTTTATTTTATGTCTATTGGGATTTTATTACTCTAGTTTGATTTTATTATTATTATTATGGTGGTTTGGATTATTGAACTATTGAGTATGTGCTTCATTTTTCAAATGCAAAAGTTTTGAAAAATAACTTATTAATATTTATTTTTGTACTGAGAATGGTATTAATTGACAAACAAACTCTATTTTCGATGTATCGTGTCACGTGAGAAAATGAAGGTTGTAATAGATATTGACTGGTGTCTTTCAATCTAGCCATTAGGGCCACCTCACCATTCTTTGCTATCGTGTTAATTGTATGGTTGGGGGTTAATTGTAGTCGTTTTCAAAGTGTTGAAGGGGTCAAATTTCAGGGGAGCCCAAGTGTAATTAATCCTGAATTTGCAATACTAAAAGTGGGGGAAAAACAAAAAATGTCAACAGTACTAACAGGTTGGATGGATAGTTAACAAAATAGAGGTGTATTGCAAATTTGTAGAAAGTTTGAGTGTATTGCAAAACTGGTCATAAAAACGACTGTCGGGGGGGGGGGGGGGGGAGGAAAACTGAATTTTCTGACTATGTTATGTTGTACGATAATATGGTTCGTGACATTCATTGCCTCAAATTCAATTCAATTCAATTCATGTGTGTTTCACCATATTACTTATATTTATTGGTTCATGGTCATGGCTATGACCATTTTTTTAAATACTAATCAAAATTATATATTAGATTACACATTAGAATAATATATTTTAAAACATGTTACACCCTACCGTGCATCGCACGTGTCACCACTAATATATTGTCATGATGTATAGTTAGAATTATCAGATCATTTTGTATCAATATTTACCTCGATACCATTTTCTGTCACGTGCATCGAGTAGAGTCCAATATACATCAATAGGAATATAACAAAAAAGGTAAATGTCTACAACTAATTTCAGAGGTACAACCACAATTGTCCGAAATAATATAACTCTCAGATGTTGAAAGGAAGATTGAAGAACTTTACAACAGCCCAAACATAGATGGAAGCGGGCTACGAGCGTATACAAAAGTGTTTTTCTGACTAAACAACCAAAACTGTATGAAGAGGCCACAAATAACAGAATAAAGAGAGGAAGTTAATTGGCAGGGTAAAAAAAAATTCAGTCAGTTAAGAACTTGACATTCAAACAATATAGTAATTTGCCTAAGGCGAGGTCACTAAATATATCCTTGTTGTTGCAGCAGTAAATAATTAAATGAAGAATTAAAAATTAGGAACGAAATTACCCAATTTTTGGAGCAAATAAATCTGGGACAGAAAATATAAGAAATCCCGGAAGCAGGTACAGTCTAGAACACGGCTGAGTCACGGACAATGTCGCTCTCTTTAAGGTGTTTCGTGGCTCTGCCCAAAGTGTGCTGACAGTCAGAAATGCCTCGCCACCCCCAGGATAAAACAGCCTCCAATAAATAAAATACGGATTGATAAAGCACAAGAATCAATCCGGTCCATGTACATCCATTCGTAATAATTGCTCGAGTCTAATAATAAATCTGGAGCGGATTTATTATTGCAGTGTAAAAAAAATTTAGAACCAGTTTTGTGTGTTGAGAAGTTACAGAATAGGTATGTAAAAAACGGAGGTGGAATACCTCTTTTATGGGGAAACAAAAGAGACGTTGAACAAAAACGTGGAGAGAAAAATCTGGTAGGTAGTGGGCAACTGGGTTGAAAATTTCAACTCAGATATAATAACGTTTTAATTTTCGGAATTAAAAAAAACAGTTAAAAAATATTTTTTTTAAAGCCCAAAAAATAGTTCTGGATTTGTCCAAAAAATTATTTCTTAATGAGCCCAAGCCCAAGACCCAAGACCCGGACATGGGCACGGGCCGGGCTAAACGGACGGCGGCGACGGCGCGCGTGCGAATGTGTGACTTTGCCGAATAAGTCCCCCACCCATAGACACAAAACATCTAATGCCCAAAGGGCTTGCCCATTGGTTCCAAATAAATTGTAAATATACCCAACTCATTTCTCACATCCCACCAATGTGGGATTATGCCTAAAGGCATTTCAAAGTTTGCATCTTTAAAAGTTAACAGCTGTGCGATACAGCTGTGTTCCAACATTCCCCCACTTGCAAAATTTGAAAACATTTTATCGAGCAATAATTCATAGAATTGTGCATAAGTAAAGGTGTTTTTCGACTTGAACCTTTACGTAGTAAATATGATTCAGAATATACTAGAGTAACCGTAGTTTTGAACTCTATCTCTGACAATATCTCACACACAACCCTACTTGGATGTCATTCTAATAGCTAGCACATTTCGGCCATGTGCTTCTATCCCAGTATAATGAACGCTTTAGGAATTTGCCCAAAATATGCATAGGAAGCATCCACACTTCCACATTCACATAGGTGACTCTATCAAGAATACTCCTGTAGCTAAGTACCCCACTCAATATAGAGCTATAGATCTCATTAAGAGTTATAATAACTCATCCTTAACTCGCTTCAGGATATCATGCTCCATAGGGATGGACTCGGAGTAAAACCCCGTTCTATATTACTTAATAATCGCATGATTCAACCCATATCACTTGTGATTTGTTATTACCCTTTGAACATATTTCTTGGGATCTCCAGTCTATATGTTGGGTTACCATTACAAATGACTCATTTATCCAAGGGCTTTAGTCCCATCCCTTTCGAGGTGTTCCACACCTTCTCCCTAGCTAGTCCTTTCGTCAAAGGATCACCTAAGTTCTGTTCAGACCGTATATGATCCACCCTCACAGCACCCGTAGAGATAAATTCTCTAACAATACGTATTTGTCGTTTCTTACCATTATAATAACGATTCTCAACTTTTGCAATAGCCGCGGTACTATCACAATGAATCAAAACGGCTGGTATCGGTCTTTCCCATAAAGGGATATCTGACAGGAGGTTTCTTAACCAACCTGCCTCTTCACTAGCAGTAGCTAGTGCTATTATCTCAGACTCCATAGTGGATTGAGCCAAAATAGTTTGTTTCTTAGATTTCCAAGAAACTGCACCACCAGCGATGCTAAATATATATCCACTAGTAGCCTTAGAATCATCAGATAGGGTGTTCCAATCTGCATCACTAAATCCTTCAAGGACAGCGGGATGCTTATTATAGTGTAATCCGAGGTTCATCGTCCTTTTAAGGTACCGTATGACCCTCTCAATAGCATGCCAATGCTCCATACTAGGTCTACTGGTAAATCTACACAGTACTCCCACAGCATAAGCTATGTCAGGTCTAGTGCAATCTGTAGCATAACGTAAGCTACCAATAATGCTTGGATAAGCATTTTGGTTTACACTGTTGCCAGTGTTCTTAAATAACTTTACACTAGGGTCAAATGGAGTACTAGCAGGTTTACAGTCAAAGTAATTATATTTCTTTAGAACTTTCTCAATGTAATGAGATTGATCCAAAGAAAGTCCCTTTTCTGACCTAGTAATATTAATTCCCAATATTACACTAGTTTCACCCAAATCCTTGATATCAAAATTGGCACATAATAACGATTTAACATTTTCTACGGCATGAATATTAGAACCAAATATAAGCAAGTTATCAACATAAAGAAATATGATAGTGCAAATGTTCTCTACATATTTATAATAAATGCACTTGTCACTTTCATTAATTTTAAACCCATTAGAGATGACTAGGCTATCAAATTTATCATGCCATTGTTTAGGTGCCTGTTTGAGTCCATAAAGAGATTTATCTAATTTACATACTTTATTTTCTTGACCGTGTACAATAAAACCTTCAGGTTGATCCATATAAATCTCTTCTTCTAATTCTCCATTTAAAAATGCAGTTTTAACATCCATTTGGTGTACAATTAAATCATTTAAGGTAGCTATAGCAAATAGTACAAGTATAGACGTTATTCTAGTCACGGGTGAAAATGTATCAAAAAAGTCTACATTTTCTCTTTGTCTAAAACCTTTAGCAACAAGACGTGCCTTATATTTTTCAACAGTGCCATCAGGTTTTAATTTCTTTTTAAGAATCCATTTACACCCAATTGTTTTACACCCAGGAGAAAGGTCTACTAAATGCCACGTTTTATTTGTTTCCAAAGAATCGATTTCATCATTAATAGCCTCTTGCCATAAATCGGCATCTAAAGAAGATAAAGCTTCTTGAATAGTGTTAGGATCCTCCTCTAAAGTGTAAGCATAAAAGTCGGGACCAAAATCTTTTTCTTCACGAGCCCTTTTACTTTTTCGAATTTCTAAAATGGATTCATTATTTTCTTTATTTTTATTTAAAGAAATATTAGTGGATGACTCGCCCCCACTATTCCTCAATTTAAAAGGAAATTTATCTTCATAAAAATCGGCATCATTTGATTCAATGATTACTTGATTTTTCAAGTCATAAAATTGGTATGCTTTGCTATTAATAGCATAGCCTATAAAAACGCACTCATATGCTCTACTTGCCAGTTTAGACCTTTTTGGGTCGGGTATACGTACATAGGCTAAGCACCCCCACGTTCTAAAGTATGACACGTTGGGCTTAATATTTTTCCAAATTTCATAAGGAGATATTTTCATTTTAGTCTTAGGAATTCTATTAAGCACGTGACACACAGCCAAAATAATTTCACCCCACCAATGTGAGGCAACCCCTGAATTTAATAAAATAGCAACAACTAATTCAGTTAATGTCTTATTTTTTCTTTCGGCTTTACCGTTCATTTCGGGCGAATAAGGGGCAGTTTTTTCGTGAATAATACCGTGGGTTTTATAAAATTCAATAAATGGTCCAGAATCATATTCGGTGCCTCTATCACTACGTAACCTTTTTATTTTTCGATTAAATTGATTTTGAATTTCATTTAGGAGAATTTTAAACATGTCAAACGCTTCACTTTTATTTTTCATTAAATACACAAATGAATAATCGGAACAATCATCAATGAAAGTTATAAAATAACATTTGCCATTTCTAGTTGTGACACCATCCAATTAACAAATATCCGAATGAATTAAATCAAATGGTTCAGATTCTATAAAAATAGATTTATGTGGTGTCTTAGTGATTTTTGTTTGACTACACCATTCACATTTTTCAAAATCATTTAATGATAATTTTGGAATTAATCCTAAAGTGCTCATATTTTTAACAAGTCGTTTATTAACATGACAAAGCCTAGCATGCCAAATATTAAATGAACAAGCAATATAAGCAAAAGGAGAAATTTTATTCATTGCATCAACATTCAATTTAAACATCCCATCAGTGGCATAACCCTTGCCTACAAAAATTCCATTTTTGGTCTAAGTAAATAAATCAGCACCAATAGTTTGAGTAAAGCCAGCTTTGTTGAGAAGATAGCCCGAAACCAAATTTTTCCTTATCTCGGGAGTGTGAAGAACTTCTTTGAGGATAATAGTCTTTCCCGAAGTGAACTTCAATTCCACATTTCCAGTACCAGCAACCTCAGTGGAGTGAGAATCACCCAACAACACCTTCTTATCTGCAGTCTCATAATAAGTCTTAAACAGACTACGGTCATAACAGATATGGCGGAAATCACCAGTATCCAACCACCACCCTTCGGCACCGCTAACCATGTTGATTTCTGAAATCATAGCACATAGGTCCTCTTTGGTCAAATTCTCTTGTGCTTGTGGCACATTGCGACATTTGCGAGCCATATGGCCAGGCTTGCCACACTTGAAACAGAGAAACTGTCCCGAGTTGCTAGACTGTCCATTTCCAGGGTTCTTATACTTATTCTGAGTCTGAGTCTGATTTTTAAAATTCTGGTTGTGGCTCTTTTTCTGATTTTTCATATTTTTTCCGTTTGCTTTTAAAACAACTGGAGTGTGGTTCTTTTTCTGATTTTTGTTGTTAGACACAATAAGAATTTCATCTTTATAGTCCTGTTTTCGGGATTTCTCCTCAATTCTCAATTTAGTAATTAATGACTCTAGTGAAAATTCTTTAGACTTATGCCTCAAAACATTTTTAAACTCTTTGAACAGTGGAGGCAATTTATCAATAATTACAGCCACCTGAAATTGCTCATCTAAAGCCATGCCCTCGGAAATAATTTCATGGGCAATCATTTGCTAATCATGAGTTTGAGCAACAACAGATTTGTTATCCGTCATTTGAAATTTCAAATAACGGCTGACGGCATATTTTTTAGCACCCACATCCTCCGTGTCATATTTTTTAAAGAGTGCAACCCAACATCTGTCGCAGTTTTATAATTGGTATAATAGTCATAAAGTTCGTCACTTAGAGCATTCAGAATATAGTTCTTGCACAAAAAGTCATTTTCCTCCCAAGTTCTAATTGTTTTGCTTTCCTCAACAGTAGGTGGATTATTTACTACGGGTTTGTCAAATTGAACACATGATGCGACTTTTTTCGTAGTTAAATAAAATAGCAATTTTTTGCTCCAACGTTTAAAATGGGTGCCTTCATATTTGAAAGGCTTATTAAGGTTACTTGAGTTAATTTCGTCCATGGAAGAATTTCAGAACACCTTAAAATTGTTGTTGCAGCAGTAAATAATTAAATGCAAAATTAAAAATTAGGAATTAAATTACCCAATTTTTGGAGCAAATAAATCTCGGACAGAAAATATAAGAAATCCCGAAAGCAGGTACATTCTAGAACACGGCTGAGTCGCGGACAATGTCGCTCTCTTTAAGGTGTTTCGCGGCTCTGCCTAAAGTGTGCTGACAGTCAGAAATGCCTCGCCACCCCCAGGATAAATCAGCCTCCAATAAATAAAATACGGATTGATAAAGCACAAAAATCAATCCGGTCCATGTACATCCATTCGTAATAATTGCTCGAGTCTAATAATAAATCTGGGGCGGATTTATTATTGCAGTGTAAAAAAAATTTAGAACCAGTTTTGTGTGTTGAGAAGTTGCAGAATAGGTATGTAAAAAACGGAGGTGGAATACCTCTTTTATGGGGAAACAAAAAAGACGTTGGACAAAAACGTGGAGAGAAAAATCTGGTAGGTAGTGGGCAACTGGGTTGAAAATTTCAACTCAGATATAATAACGTTTTAATTTTCGGAATTAAAAAAAACGGTTAAAAATATATATTTTTTTTTAAAACCCAAAAAATAGTTCTTGATTTGTTCAAAAAATTCCCAAGCCCAAGACCCGGACACGGGCCAGACGGACGGCGGCGGCGCGCGCGCGCGTGTGTGACTTGGCTCAATAAGTCCCCCACCCATACACACAAAACATATAATGCCCAAAGGGCTTGCCCATTGGTTCCAAATAAATTGTAAATATACCCAACTCATTTCCCACATCCCACCGATGTGGGATTATGCCTAAAGGCATTTCAAAGTTTGCATCTTTAAAAGTTAACAGCTGTGCGATACAACTGTGTTCCAACAATCCTTACCACAAGTCCATGTGACTGTTTAATGCTACTAATACCGTCCCACGTTGGCGTGAGTGAAGTAAATCTTGCACTTCTAACTTACCTATCTATCAATGGATTGAAGAAGTAAATAGAACACCATGGGATCGAATATAATGTCTTGAAAGGGGTGTGTGTGTGTGCGTACATATTGGTCTTTTTTGTGAGTGTATGAATGAGTGTTTTGGAAACTGGGTATGTATTTGAGGGTGTGCACATGTGAGTGTTTTTCGATATGTATAAGTTGCATATGTGTGCGTGTGTGTCTTTATATATATATATATGGAGAGAGAGAGGTGCGGGGTAAAAGTTGGAGGGAAAAAAGTAATAAAAAAATATATTTAGAGAAGAGTGGTAGGGGTTTGGAGATTTCTTTCTCCCTCATTTGGGTTTGTAAAGTTTTTGATTTCTTTTTTAATTCAGATATTTGAAGTCTCTCTCCCTTTGGGTTTTATTTTTTATTTGTTTTTTAATTACTGTCTAGATGCATATTAGAGTCTGTATAGTGTGTGTTAAGAGTTTGGTCAATAGGTTAATTAGGATAATGAATTTAATACTAGAATACGGGAATTTGGGGCATGGGCTATGGATGGAGGGTTCAAATGGGCAAAGATGGAAGGTATGGATGTTGATTTTTAGTGTTATCTATAATGTGATATGATTTATTTCTCCGATTTACTTCAAAAAATCATGTTATTCGTATTCTAATTTATGAATATTTAGTCTTAGTGCATATGATTTAAAATGTTTTTATATTTGAGTATGCATAGTGTAAGGTCTGGTTTACGTGTATAGCAGTAGAATAGTAATATAATAATACCTTAAAATTTTCTTTTAATTGCTTTTAATTAATTGTATAGTCAATGCTGGATTTTCATTTTCAATTTTGAACTTAAATCTAGAAAAAAAAATCCTAGAGTAATCCACCGTTACGAGCAAACTGGCATGGAAGTAACGTTCTTTTATGTTGGATTATCTTCAAAGTAAGAGGCTTTGCATTTCAATATAAACTATCACTGGGTTATGCTTAAGTGGCATATCCTCTCTCCCAACTCTCAAGATGGATGGATTGATTGACATTGGGATTTATTTTCCAAAATTTCATTCTATAGCAAAGATAGGTGCTCATATCTCATTTACTTTGAGTAACTGCTAATTAGTCCTTTGTTGATTTTAATGAGTAACATTTCTCTCTCTCTCTCTCTTTATATATATATATATATATATATATATATATATATATATATATATATATATATATATTCTAGGGTGTACTCGTGCCGATGGCACGGCGATAAATTTATTACAGTGATATTTTGTACCCGTCCCGAAGGCACAACGACAAATTTGTTCCCGTAATATTTTGTATTTTATATGTATCTCCAATAGTGCAAATATAAATAATGAAGGTCATCTCATGGTACACTTACTCGCCATGGCTAGGTGTAACTCGTAATAGTGATTAAGTCTGAAAAAATAAGACACACGATAACATGGTACAAATTCACACGACATTATAAGTTTATTTGTGAACCCTTAATATTTTCAGATCATATAAACACCAAATCAATTAAATACGATAGTTAATGGGTAGGATTTGTGTTGATCGTCTTTAATCGTTAATAAACAATAAGATCCACAAAGTTTGGTAAATAAGAAAATTTATTGGGGCTCGTATTGTTTTTTGTATATTAATATTAATTTAAACATAAATATGAATAATAACAGATGAACACAACACGACACGTTAGAAGGACGGGTTTAAATACGATTTTTTGAGCATATTAAAAAGTTAAATATGTGTTTCAAATATATATATATATAAACATTGATCCATGCAACAAACATAGAGGACAACCACATATTTATCTATCTATTCTATATCTATCTATTTTATGCATGTATATCATATTTTGAACTCCTATCATATCTATCAGGCTTTTCAATTGGTAAAGTTATCCGTAGAAATCATTAGCTGTTAGAAACCATTTTTTATATACTTGGGAAGCCGAATTAGAGTTGGGCTATGTCTTATACTTGGGAAGTCAAATTTTTATTAGACCTGTCAATGGGTTGTGTCGAGTCGTGTTTGTGTTGTTTTTTATCGTGCTCGGGTCTTATTGGGTTCGTGTCTAAATGGGTGACTTTTTTATGGTGTGAAAAAATCATATCCAAACCCGACCCGTTATGTTATCGTGTCGTGTCGTGTCGTGTCGTATTCACTCGTTAATACCCATTAAGATAATGAATTATTTTGAATTGCATACAAGTTGACATATTATCTCATTTTTGAACCCAAATAAACCCATTAATTCATTGACATTACTAAATCTCTCATTTAGTAAAATTCATTATGATTAAATTAACATTATGCTACATAAATTATTGATAAGTTTCAAAAGTATATCTTATTCACTTAAATTAATGGGTCATAACGGGTTTTTATTGGGTATTAACGGGTGAAGGGCGTCAATCCTAACTCGACTCGTTAACTATCGTGTCTTATCGGGCTGGCACTGATATGATCCGAACCAATTAAGGATTCACCCATTAACTTATAACTTCATTTCGATTCGTGTCGTGTTATCGTTTCGTGCATCATTTTGCCAAGTCTAATTATTATAGCTGCTGTCCTCGAGCCACGCAATATTTCACCATGCCCCATAACTGTTCTTACAATGGCCCATAAATGTGCCATGGGAAGTTGAAATTGAATAGTTATTCAACTGTTTCAATATTATATATATACAACGTTTTGTAACCTGTTTTTGGAACCCGCATTTGATTTGATATCTGCCTTGGCAGATTTTGTCTTTTGTCATGGGCCCCGCTTTTGTTTAAAAATATTGACCTGACATGGTAGTTTCTTGAGCCCAACGATCTTCGGCCCTTGCATGGGTTATAAACTTGTCTTTTCCATTCCTACCAGCTATGGGTTCTCTCAACTACTTTATAATTTATTTCATTGAATATGCACTTAAATAAATGCTAGATTTTAACAAAAAGGTTACGATTATTCTTAATATCTTGAGTCAAACATGTTTATTGTCTCAATCTTTATTCTAGAACTCTAAGATCACTATTTACCATTTAGAATAATACTTTTTTTTTTAATTAAAAATGTTTTTAATGGATTGAGAAAAAAACTTGAATAGTAGTTAAATGGGTAATTACCATCTGAACTACAAACATTAAAAAAGACAAGAAAAAGGTGTACAACCCTTTTAACACTCTTCTGCTTACTTTTGAATTGCTTTCCATTCAACTTTCTATCCTACTTCACCTTTGACGTCAAATAATGGTAATGCTATTTCATGATATATTGTACTTTCCCACAAAAGAAACTAATATTACATTCTTCATTTATTATGAAAAAAAAACAAATGTGCCTAGTCGAACACCAAATAACAGATGGATTATGTCCTCAAAAACACAAAATGAAGGATGGGTTATGTCAGGAAAAAAATGGAAAAGGAAAGAAGGTCAATTTAAAACATTTATGTTAGTGAATTATGGTTCAACTATTAGAATTAAAAAAGGAATAATTGATCAAACCAATGCCACCATGTGTGTTTTGTATATTACAACACACAAAGCACACAACATTGTCATTACCTTTGGGGATTAAGGCTAATGCTATTTTAGCCTAGTCGAACACCAAATAATAGATGGATTTATGTCCTCAAGAACACAAAATAAAGGGTGAGTTATGTGAGGAAAAAATTGAAAAGAGAAGAAGGTCAACTTAAAACATTTATGTAGGTGAATTATGGTTCAACTATTATAATTAAAAAAAGAATAATTGATCAAACCAATGCCACCATGTGTTTTTTGTTTATTACAACACACAAAGCACACAACATTGTCATTACCTTTGGGGCTCAAGGCTAATTCTAGTTCATAAAATTAGTTTTAAATTTGTATGAAAAAAAATCCATAGGTAATTGAACCTTATAAAAATAATTAAAAAAAAATACATCCATACACATCTTACCGAATAAAGAAAAAAATGAAAAGGGGACTAAAATAACCAAATGAAATGCTTAATTAATTCATTAAATGAGTGAGCAATCCCAATTCGACCCAAAGAGAAAAAATTGGATAAATGCAAAAAAGATATTAATAAGAATGTATCAAGATAAGAAAGTTTCATAAACTTATTTCCCCTTTGTGTTACCCGTTGTCGCATGAACCTATTCAACCCATATCACCCTAGACCTCACCATTCACCCATTATTCGATGCACTCACTCAACTCACAAAAACTCTCTCTCTATCCACTCTGCTAACAATCAATAAATTATAGTGAGCAAAATGGATATGTAAGAAATAAAGTCTATTAAACATATTGGATTTTGAACACAAAAATGGATGGTGTGTTTCCACCGACCTCATCTTCATCAACAACACCAATATATGTTTTACCAAAGGGAATTGTTGATAAGAAAGAACTATAAATAAAAATTGAACCTGTGAGTATGAGATCAGATCTGTTATTAAAACGTTCCAAAGTATTTCTGCACATGCGAGAGAATAAATGTCACGAATCAACAAATAACATGTGATTGGAAAAATAACATTAGTACATGATTAGGGTGACTACCCAAACATCAAATAGTAAACATCAATCTTAGCCGCAATGAAGAGAGAGTTAGTATGGACAATATCCTATGTAAGGGACCTCGTCTCTCTCTTACGTAAAATCTCAAGAAAATGGAGAGAGAGAGGGATCATGGTTGTTAAAACTCATGTATCCGTAGTGGGGTGGGTTAGATATTGAGAGGCTCAAGGTCTGAATAAGAAGAGATATTGAAAGGCTTGAGGTACGGCTAATGGGGTGGGTGGGATTCATAGCCAAATTTCATAGCGCACATGGCTCCTTATTTCACTATCAGATGTAAACCCTCAATACATAACCTGAACCGTTAGTTGGATAAATCCAAGCCACTAGTTGATAAAGATCAAACCCATCATATTTAATCTCAATCCTTAGTTGGGAGAGACCAAAAAATCCCTCCTTTATTATATATATATATATATATATATATATATATAGAGAGAGAGAGAGAGAGAGAGTATTGTTCTTGTGCAGACCAGCCCGCATTTTAAGAGTGTGGACCGGACATGTGTCACCTGACGGTGAGCCTAAAAAATATCGGCTAAATTATAGTCACACGTTCTCTCTTTTCTGGACCGGTGACATATATCCGGTCCGCACTCTTAAAATGCAGACTGGTCCGCACAAGCGATGTCTGTGTGTGTGTGTGTGTGTGTGTGATTTAAATGCAATTAAAACAGATGGAGTCTAAAGATTCAAGAAAACAAGCAATTGTAATAAAATATTTAATTTTAAAAATTTATAGTATAATTTACAATAACTAAGTATATAAGATGGTATCAGAGCATGGTCTTAGGTCTCATAGGTTGTGAGTCCGTTTAGCTTCCGCATTTTCGATCTTTAATTTCCTTTGTTGGTTCGTACACTATAAGGTGGTGGGTCTAGCATACGTGTTAGCGGTGTTCTTGAAGATAGGATGTCAATGTCAAGGATGTTGTAAACATTGAGGTTAGAAATAATAATCTTGATGAGAGGATACCTGGAATTGATTTTTGAAGATGAGAGTTATTTTGAAGATTGCTAGTGCAGATGTTAGTTATTGTAAGTATCGATTTTAATGATGTGAAGAAATTTGATCACTTTAGTGGTTGGATGAATTTTGGAGATTGAATCGAGTGATGATTCATGAGAGCATGTGGTACGCCGTTATTTTTCATAGTTATATATATATATATATATATATGTATGTATTGTATTTTCGATCGTGGGATTTCGTGCGGGTAAGATTAGGTGTATGGGCACCTAATCATAGTACTCTACAGGTGGGAATATGTGAGCCTTATTTTTATTTGCGCATCTACGTTTTCGTTGAGTTTCGAAGACGAAATTCATGTGCTAGTGGGGAAGTATGTAACACCTCGTGTTTTGAAATTGGCAAGTAATTAATTTATTGGAATATTCGAGAAAAATAAAATTTTGTATTTAATGATTTTTATTAATTAAATATGTTGGTTTTATTATTTGAAAAGTAGGATTTTAATCGGAATTCAAATCGGAGTTAAAATTGGAATTTATTTATTTATTTTTTTGGGACCGAACTGATAGGTTTGGCCGTACCGGTTCTACTAGTCAGCTGTGAAAAACTATTTTTTTTTTAAGAATTATTTAGTTACTAGAAATCTTATTTGTTTTTTGGTATAAAACCAACTCGGGGAATGGCATTTAAAACACATTCTTATCAACCCAAAGAGCAGAAACCTCTCATATTTTTCATCTTCTTCAACCTCTAAACCCTAGCCCCATTCGACATAACTTTCAACTCAAGTTTTGTCAAGATTAACCGGGTTTTCTCAAGACGCATCAAGAACAGATCTTTGTCAACTTTTTCGAGAGGAATATATAATCAAGATCAGATTTCTAAATAGACTTTTATGCAGGCATGGATACTCTATTCTTTTCCTTTACTATTATGCATTTTAAGTTATACCCAAACCATTAATCGCATGTTTTCTTAAAATAAATTAATAACTTAATTAGGAAAAGTGAAACTAAATTATGGGATTGTTTTTATGTCAAATTTTAATATGAAATAATATTCATAACCACTGGGTACATAGGATTGCGAGTGATTTTTGGGTTTAATTGGGTATAGATTGCATGTAGATAATCATAGTTTTTATTTAAATGATTTCGGGTGCTTTTAACCTCGTAAAATTTTGTATAGATGATGAAATTAGATTTCGTTGATAAATTCATAAATTGATGTTGGACTTTATTTAAAATGGTTAAATGGATTTTATTGTGCCAAAAATAATGACGTTGTGATAAAATGAGAAATTTATTGAAATGGTAACACTATTGCTTTATTGCCTATACTCATGATGTGTGTTTATTTGTGTTATTAGTTGCCATCGCAGGGATGACAGGTTATTTGGGTAGATGCTCTCACCTATATTTTTGGATACTTACTGGGTATGGTACTAGTGGGTAGGTCTTAGTTAAATTTTACGCTTGCTAACTACGGGACTAGTTAGTGTAAATTTGTGCGAATTTTATATTTTGGGGTGGGGAAGATTTTTACGCTTTATCGTCATTTCGTAAGCCTAGGTATGAGATTAGGACATGATAAATATTGGTATCTCATCCTATATGTAGGATAGGACGTATGTGTACTTTGATAACCCTTAGGTATGGAACTAAGGGGTATTTTGAGGATCTCACATTGATTAAAAATGGTGGGGTAATTTGATAATGGTGAAATTGAAAAGATGAGAATTAATGCCCAAGATGATATAAGGGGTATTACAAAACTTTGGCGACATAATGAGCAGGGGCCGAAAGTTTAAACGGGTCAGCTGGCGTTTTATGTTGTGTCGTGTGTGGAACCTTATCAAATCGCGGGGTCGAAAATTTATACAAATCACCGGACGTTTTGACAAGGTGAAGTGTAAAAATTTGGTTGAAATAACACCCAAGGCGGGAGGACCGCTATGATAAAAGTGAGAATAATAATAATTTGAGTTAATTTAATTTAATTAAATTAACAACGTGGGGATTAGTTATTTAAAAATCATATTAGTGTGCATTGTGAATAACAATTATTGAGGGTAGTCAGTTTTGTACTATTACGTTTAATTATATTCCTTTTAATTAAAATATTTGATTGTGATATTTATTGTATATAATTCTACTGTCTTGGTTCATGGACCCTAATTGAGGAGATTAGTGTTTATTCATGCTCGGGGCTCTGACCTCATGCGTTGACTAACTTTTTCAAGATAAGTTTTAGAGAAGATGCAAAGGACTATTTGGTCGATATGCGTTTGGAGGTGCAGCTGGAGTTGATTTACTTTACTGCTTTATTTAGTTTAGACTTTATTTTTCGTCATATTTCATTACGAGACTTCATTTAGGTTTTATTTGGGTCATTCGGTTCCAAAGTTGTTTGAGGATTTCAGTTGGAATATTTACAATTGATTTATTATACACATTTTAATAAATTCATTATTGGAGATTGGATTTATTTGGAGTTTTACCATATGATGGATTCCTTTTATCTCATTTTTTGATGACTATCATCTGAGATTGATTATTATTTATCTTATGGATTGCAGTTTATATATCTCATATCTGTCACATGCTAAGAATAGTATTTATTTAGTGATGTCCGGTATAGTTCGGCGGCGCTGGCTGGCCACCCCGTTTGTCGGATTACGCGGGGTGTTACAAACACAACTAATGTACTATATTTAAAAAAAATTCATTATAGCATACATAAATTGAATACAAAACAAAAAAATGTGTTTATTTTTTATTTTAAAATTCAAAATTTTGTTGGTGTTGAACTCTTTAGTTTCAAGACCAGTGCCTTCCCAAGTTGATTTTTTATTACTAACCATCATTAAATTATTTAGCACACTTGTCATGAAATTTTATGTAGTTTTTTAGATTCATGGTTTGTGGTAAAAAATTGTCAGGTTTGGTGTTAAATTTGCGGGTTAATTACATTTAGACCCCCTGAATTCCCACCCAATACTTTACCACCCCACCTTTCGATTTTTCCAATTCACCCCTAACTTTGAAAACGGCTAAAATTAATACCCCCCCCCCCCCCCCCCCCGCCGTTCAAATTCGTCAATTCTTTGGCGGAGCCATTAGGCATGTGTGGGGCACATGACTTAAAGTAAGACATTTTTGTCCTAACATAAATTGTTTTGAAAAAAAATCTTCAAATAACAGCAAAAACATTTAAAAATTAAGAAAATACTAAAAAATATTTTAAAATATCATAAAAATGTGGAAAAAGTTTATAATTTTTTAAAAACATTTGGAACGTAGAAATATATATTTAAAAATTATAAAAATACCAAAACAATATTTCAGATCTACAAAATTCTAAAAAAAAATTAATTCAGAAAATATAATTAAAACAATTACTAAAAAATACATTGAAATCTAAAAATAGACATTTAAAAATATTAAAATTCGTATGCAATTAAAATTCTGAAAATTACTAAAAAATTTTAAATATAAGAAAAATAGAAAATACGAATATATATTTAAAAACTAGTGGTGAGTCGTGCGATGCACGGTCGGGTGTAACGTGTGACACCCCGCTTATTAAAGTAAGAGGTGGTCAGCTCGATACTCCAATAAATACAGGAATCATAGATGGTCCATTCTTAGCATCACTATCGTGATAATAATAATACGAGATAACCACCAAATATTTTAGAAAACGGATGCCAAATAAATTTGCAAGTTTAATAAAAACCATTTCGACAATCAGATTTGAAAAGAAGGTGGATATATAGATAGAGACCGGTAATATTTTAACAACCAATCTACAAAATAATAACCGAATAAGCTGTTGGTTAACAGACTAGTGCAAACAGGTTACACTAAGTATTAGAGATAAATATCACAATATATGCCAATGCAAAACTTGGGCAACACGCCCGAATGTACAGATTGGTCATAACTAGATTATACAAAAGCTGGATGCGTTTATAGCAAAAATCCTACAACATCCGCAAAAATGTTGTAGCTCCCTGACATTGAGAAGGCAAGATTAACACGGGCGACCTTGCGGCGGGGCACCTGAGCATAAATAGGATCCACACAAAATGGATAAATATAAATGGTTCAGGGTCGGTTTGATATGATATACGTGTGAATAAAATGCATAACAGTTATGAATCCTAGCATCATAAACAAGTTTAAATCTCTCTTCACAATAAAAATTGTCCCCACCTCTCATCTAAGTGCACATCCTATCACAATACCATCTAGAGAGTTAAAATAATCATCAATGTAAGAGAAATAGCTAAAGTTCATTATAATATTCTTAAATTACAGTTTCGTGAAATATGAATTCATAAGTTCATTCATCATTGGGAAACGTATGCCATAAAGTTGATTTATAAATGCATTAGCCATTTACGAAATGCCACACTCGTGAGAATAGTTACAATCAAAATATAACGATTCTAAGACCATCTTTCCAGGAGTCACCCCACTGGATGGGCCCCTAAATAGATATCATCTTCCAGGGACTATAACCAAGACCACATGGGAACCCTAAATCGCGTCGCGTGGGAAGCGGCCATATACCTTCGACTGTGAGTCATAACCATAACCGTATTTACCTCATTTTGAATAGAACAAGAACACAACATAACCACCGGTCCTATGGCCAAGGACTATATTCACCCTATATTCACTAGCCAGGGGATTTCACCTTATTCGTGTAACTTCCCTTATGATAGCATTTAGAGAGGTATGTATATGCAAGATATAAATCACAGGATATGCCAATTTAAAATATGCATTCTATTATATCCCGAACCATATGTGTCTAACGACATAAACTACACAGTCTAATTGCCCCCATACTAACTTACAAGAGTTCACGACAACACTATAAGCTTCCAAGTGTAACTTACCTCATACTAGTCTCTAAGAGTCCAAAACAATACTACTAAACTCTCTCTTCGTCCTAAACTAGCTTACTAGATGAAAAGACCCTAACTTCCATTATTTCATTAATTAATTATCTCCCGGCATAAGTCCGAACACTCCCTTTGTAACCTAGAATATTAATCCCCCTAATACAGGATCCTAATACTCTATTTTACTTCATATAAGAAGGTTCCTAAGCCTCAAACCTAAAAGAAAAGGGCTAAAAACTAAGTTAGAAAAATATCCGAAAACAACAGGATCTCCGAATCGATTCGCCTATGGTCGAATCGATTCGGCTGAGGAAACCAACATTCTATCTTGGGATGAATCGATTTGGCCTTAACCCTAATCGATTAGGTTCCCCATACCTGTAGCCACCCTTTATAGTGAATCGATTCTCTAGGGAGGGAGAATCGATTCGGCCTGGACGAAATGCCCAGTTGGGGCTATAGGTTGTTATGAACCCTAAATCCCCAAAATCCATTTCTTCCATCAAATCCCAACACCATCAACTCATATCATCTCCAAATAATCTATAAAAGTTAATTAACTCGAAAAGACTATAATATTGGATTTAACCAACCAAATCAACAAATTCCATTAATGGTTAAAACTCAAAAACACAACTATAAATACACATTATTCACACTCAATCATATATATTTGCAAGTTAGCAACTTGCCTCAAGATTGTAGCCTCGGATTCTCTTCTCGTAGCAACAATTTCTAGTCCCAAATCTCAAATTCTCTCTTCTCTCTTCTCTCTTCTCTCTTCTCTCTAACTCTCTCTGGGTTTAGAAACATAAAATGCTCTTGGAAGAATAAATACCCCAAAGTGTCTCAAATACCTTAAGTCTAACATTAAATGCTACTACACTCTTAAAATGACTCGTAACAACATAATTAAGTTATAACCAGTCAAAACTACCCGGAACCTAAAAATATAACTTGGTACTTATTTTGATTATTTCAACCATTTTCGGACTAATCGTGCCCTCTAAATTGGCATCCGAGATATCTTAATTTATTTAAGGTTCCAACGTCATACCAATTCATTGATAGTGATCCACTTGGAATATAAGTCATAACCGTCGCTTAAAGCACAACGACGCAACAAAACATAATATGATGCTATTTACATTTACTTAATCAGTAAATAAGCAAAACTCGGTAAATATTATCTCTCAAATCCCTTAAAATAATATTTACTTCAACTTCCTTTATTTTATATAACTAAGCCACAAGGAAAATAAATATAAAAATAATTATTCATAAATAAGGGGTATTACATACTCCCCCCTTACAAGAGAGTTTTGCCCTCAAAATTTAGGCATACCTTGTAAAAAGAGGTGTGGGTACTTATCTCGAATATCATCCTCCTGTTCCCAAGTTGATTCCTCGGCATTGTGGTGTCCCCACTAGACTCGAACCAATGGTACCACTTTTGATCTTAGTCTACGGTCTCCGTGATCTAAAATAGCAACAGGTTGTTCCTCATATGAAATATCGAGTTACAACTCGATATCATCCAATGGGATATGCCAATGAGCTCCCTCGTATCTTTTATACTTCTTCAAAGATGAAATGTGGAACACATCATGAATTTGCTGTAGGTGTTCCGGCAAAGCAAGTTGATATTCCACGAGGCCTACTTTTGTAATAATGGGAAAAAGGCCTACATTGCGCGGCGCAAGATTTCCTTTATTCCCAAATCGCATTACAGCCTTCATCGGGGATACCCACACTAAAACTTGGTCCCCCACTTCTAATTCCACATGCCTTCGATTTGCGTCGGCATAGCTCTTCTGGCGATCTTATGCAATTCGGATGTGATTTCGAATAAGCTCAATCTTTGAAGAGGTATCCTGGATCATTTCAGGTCCAAGGAGCTTATTGTCTCCTACTTCCAACCAAAAAGCATGTGATCTACACGGTCGGCCATATAATGCTTCATACAGTGCCATACCTATTGTGAATTGGTACGGATTATTATATGAAAATTCGACCAAGGGAACGTATTGTTCCCATCCTCCTTTAAAGTCAAGTACGCAAATTCGAAGCATATCCTCCAACATTTAGTTGACTCTCTCCGTTTGACCATCAGTTTGCGAGTGGTAAGAGGTACTCAACTTCAGTTTGATCCCCATCGCCTCTTTGAAACTTTGCCAAAAATGGGATACAAAAATCTTGTCTCCGTCTGAGACTATATTAATAGGCACCCCATGGAGTTTCACAATCTCCGTAATAAAGAAACGGGCATAACGTGTCGTATTATAATCCGTCCGTACCGGTAAAAAGTGTGATGATTTGGTCAAACGATCGATAATAACCCAAATAAAATCATGACCGCTTTGTGATGTTGGCAATCCCGTGTTGAAGTCCATTGAGATACTCTCCCATTTCCACACCGGTATTTCTAACGGTTGTAACAATCCCGCTGGTCGCTGGTGGTCTACCTCCACAAATTGACAAGTGGTGCATTAGGAAACAAATTCAGAGATGTCCTTTTTCATACTCGCCCACCAATACTGACGGTGCATGTCTTGGTACATTTTGTCCCCACCTGGGTGTACTGCAAATCTCGAACCATGGGATTCAGTCATGACATCACATCTCAAGTCTCCCGTGTCCGGGACTATAAGTCTTTATTGGAAATGTAATCCACCCTCAGAACTAATAGAGTAGGACTCCGCTCCCTCGGTCAACAATTTATGCACCCGGTCTTGACAATCTTTGTCCCTTCCTTGCGCTTCTATGACTCGCATCATAATAGCAAGCGTAACGGTCAACACTGGCATAAATTCTCTTGCTATAGCATCCTCCTGGCTAAGCTCTTTCCATTTAGCCTTCCACACCTTCATTAGTTCCCCTGCGGGTTTTTGACTCAACGCATCCGCTACCACATTTGCCTTGCCTAGGTGATAATGAATATCGAATTGATAGTCCTTCACGAACTCCAACCACCGACATTGTCGCATATTCAGATCTTTCTGAGAAAATAAATATTGCAATGATTTGTGGTCCGTGAAAAGACTAAACTTCTCACCCAGGAGGTAATGTCTCCATATCTTCAAGGCGAACACTACCGCGACAAGCTCCAAATCATGCATGGGATAATTCTTCTCATGGGGCTTTAGCTTGCGAGACGTATAAGCAATGGACCTATGCTCATGTTGTAACACACCTCCCAATCCTCATAGAGATGTGTTAGTGAAGACTAAATAGTCCACTCCCGGTCTTGGCAACGCGAGTATAGGAGCAAAATCCCAAATAAATCGCACTCCCTTCTGGGTCAAGTTCATCAAATGTCCTGCAATCTTGGAAAAACCCTTAATGAAACGACGATAATAACCCGCCAAACCTAGAAAACTATGGATCTCAGTGGGAGTTATGGGCTGACCCCATTCCCTCACTGCGATAACTTTACTCGGGTCTACAGAAATACCCTCGGCCGTCACAATGTGCCCTAAAAATTGTACTTCCTGTAACCAGAAACGACACTTCTAGAACTTAGCATAAAGTTGATGATCTCGTAGTGTTTCTAGGACCGATCGTAGATGTTCAGCATGATCGACTTCAGTTCGAGAATACACTAGAATATCGTCAATAAACACTATGATAAACTGGTCTAGGAAGTCCCAAAATACTCTATTTATAAGGTCCATAAATACGGCAGGAGCGTTGGTTTGCCCAAAAGGCATGCCCAAAAACTCATAGGACCCATATCTAGTCAAGAATGCAGTCTTCGACACGTCTTGCTCTCGAATTTGCAGTTGATGATACCCAGTCCTCAAATCTATTTTAGAGAAGTACGACACTCCCTTTAATTAATCAAACAAATCATCGATCCAAGGTAACGGGTATTTGTTCCTTATGGTGACCTTATTCAATTCCCAGTAATCGATACACAACTGAAGAGAACCATCTCTCTTCCTCACAAATAATACCGAAGCACCCCATGGCGACGTGCTACGCCGAGTAAACCCTTGCTCCAACAGTATGACACCCCGCCTAATAAAATACCGGGTGATCAATCCTGTACCAAATTAAAACAGGAGCCTCATATGGTTCATTCTCAGCATCACTGTCGAAAACCTATTTAATTACTAATAACCTATTAGGTTGGCGTCAAAATTTTACTTAACTAATCTTTTTAATCAAACCATTTAATTAAAACAATCACAACGGTTTATATATAGAATTGAAATGAAATAAAATAACCGAACACTTGGTTTAACATCATATAACCAAATCGAATAGCCGCACGAAAGGCGACAAAGGAATAAATAAATACAGTTGGGCATTCAGCCGGAGTGTTTCTATAGTACCTACTATCTAGATTACAAGGATGGAAGCGTATACAGTAAACCTGCATGCATCCATAGCTACTGCAGTGAACATCTGACTTGAAAGAATCTTCATCCAGGCATCCCTGTGTCTGGACACCTATATATATACATATATAGCAAGAGAGGAAAATAGAGAAAAACGGGTCAGATCCTGAGTTTTGAAAATATTTTAGCAAGTGCATAAGTGCTATATTTTTAAAATATGATTTATCTCATATTTAAATTGGTATCGCACTCCCATGAGATCCCTCCTCTAGTAGTGCACACCTATCGCATTCTTTTTTTTAAACAACCTAGTTAAGATACCCTGCCTAACTAATCCGTTACACCAAATCTCTAAAAATCCTAATTAACCCGAGTACTAAGGGCTAAACTTCTCCCCATTCCCAACACTGCGCTACATTCGTGCGTGGGGTGTCTCGCAAAGCGAAATCCAAACAAGGAACCCCCCGATACACTACTACCTGGCAATGTTGATCGTCGAGATCCATTAGGCCCTCAGCACACAACGTATATATATAACTCATACATATATAAATATGTAAATATTTAGTTCTCAATAGAACCTATAATTTATTTTCATATAAATCCGGGTATAAATCGACCGGAAGGGGAAAATACACTTTATATACGTATATTTACTTTATATGATTATCTCATCTTCATAAACAAGCAATATACTATAATCAACAAATATAATTATACTTATTACAATCGCAAGCATAATAACCATCCCACCGAGCTATAACTCCAAGATGCAGTCTCATAGTGCCTATCCGAATCCGGATTTACTCACTATACCTCGGTACCAAGTCAGACTCACTCATAGTCATGGTAAAAATATACACAACGATGGAGGCGGTCATATTCTCTCTGCAAGTGGAGTACACACACATCTCACTCGAACGCGGGACGAGATGACCTGGGGATATACCCTCCCTGCTCCTCAAGCCAGGGGATTCACCCACATCGCGCAACCTCCCCGGATCGCACTAGAGAAAAATATAATCTAGCTGTTCCAACCCTACGCCAAAGGAAAGCCCATGGAACCAGCCTTTAAGATATAAATATACCAATCACACACAGATATATTTATTCATATAATATATACTAAAATCCCGTTGTATATACAATCTGCGTCACTTCTCCAATATATATATGTATGGCCATACCCTGAATGTTCCCATTCGTAATAATATTTAAGTATTTACACGCTTAAAGTACTAGTCCCACAAATATACTCTCTCTTAAATATAACTCGCACCTTAATAATTGTTAAGGACTTGTACATAAACCCGAATATACAAATTCGTACTAATTAGATAAGTATACTATCGACTTATCTAAATCCCGTAGGTACCGCACCCCCTATAATAACCGTCGTCAATAGACGTAGGACAACCGATCAATTCTCTTTTTAACCCATATCATAAATTCCATCCAAATCACATCCTAGGATTTACTCAATTACAATCGGTCCGTACTTATTCTCACCACATAAATATATCTACTTGTGCTGGCCGAATAATTTTCCTGATTGTCTCACATCCTAAACATTCGTAGGTTCATACCCCGGATAGCACCCCTAACTAACCGAAGGATTTTAAACAGTTCCTCAAGTCTATTAGGTCATAACCCTCTATAATTCACTAATTTAGAAGGCCCCTAAGTTTTAAACCCCGAGAGACGAAGGAAAAGAAAACTCCAAATTATGAGGCTAAAATAGAGTACCGGTTGATCGGTCCCTGACCCTCGGTCGATCGCGATATGGGATATTTCCTAGCCAACAAAGCAGTAACCTTTTTCCCCAGACCCGGTCGACCGGACATAAGGGCACGGTCGATCGGTCACACCATTTCTTACGAAACTCAATTCTCCAAAATGCCAATTAACAATCCAACCTCCATTTTTATGGTTTCTAATCTATGTTTTTCAACTACTACATCAATTGTTAGGGGGATTAAACCAATTTTCTTAAATTTAAACCCTAAACCCCTCAAAGCTCTACTTTTACCATTTTCCCCATTTTAATTCATTTCCACATTCCATTAACATGGTTTTAACACTAGAAATTATTAAGAGTTTACAATACACCAATTCGTAAACTCATAGTCAAACTACCCAAATTTAGTTTAAGGGTTCTAACCCAAAATCATATAGTTTACCAACTATATATGAGATATATACACTAAATGAAATAAAGCAAGTAAACACTTGACTCACGGATAAAATCCAACGACATCTCTTCCTTTCTTCCCTTCTTCTTTTCTCTCTTTTCTTCCACTATCTCGTGTCTTATAGGGCAAGAAAAGAGGGTTTATCCCTATTAAACCCAAAAATGACTCGTTTACTCAATTGCGAGTCCTTACTGGTACAAAAATTCTCGGAACCCAAGCATTACACTCGGATACTCTATTTCAACTAACTCGGCCATTCCAAAACCAACCGCACACTTGAAATCTCCATCCGAGGTACTTAACTACAATTCACTAATTAAACCCAATACATCTCAATGCGGGTTTTCCACATAAAATATTTTCCTTCGTCACTTTACCCAACTGCGACATTAAATTAAAATAGTCCAACTCATTTACTTACTCCCAAAAGTAAATGTAGCACACATCGGAAATCATCTAACCCTCGTAAGTTCCAAAAATTATTATTCAGAAAAATTCCTCAAATCTCCAAATTACGCCCACTTATGAAATTTAATTATCCATAAAAGTGCGGGGTATTACAAACAGTTGCTGAATTTCATCCCTTAACTTCCTCATTTCTAACGAAGACATACGGTATGGAGCCTGCGCAATCGACCGAGTTCTCGGCGTTAAGTCAATTACAAACTCAATCTCACAACTTGGAGGTAAACCCGGAATCTCCTGAAAAACATCCTCAAATTCTTTAACAACACGAATCGAATCTAGGGAAACAACTATTTCTCGTAAAGTTTCCTCCTCAATGCAATACAAGTGCGTGCTCGAACCTCACTTCGAAGGAGGCATAGTCACTAAGAACATTTCTTGCCCCGGAATGGCGAATACTATACTCCTCCCGTAACAATTTACCATAGCTCGATATTTTACTAACTAGTCCATACCCAAAATAACATCATACCCAACCATATCCAGGACGAGTAAATCGGCCTCAAAATGCAAATTACCAAAGTCTACTCCTACCCCTTTACAAACAAAGAATATAAGTGAACCATCACCCATAGAAGACTCCACACTAGTAAAAGTACTCTCAGCAGACTTAATCATCCCCGTCAATGAGCAAAATGCCTAGCAATAAATGAGTGAATTGTGCCCATATCAAATAACACTCGACCCACATACCCGTGAATGGGAAACTTACCCTCGATAGGTGGCGGTGCGGGCGGTGCTGGAGGAAACAAAGCATCCTGAATATTATACACACGCCCATACTAAAGTTGCCCCTGTTGTAGGGGGACGGCTGGAATAGGTACTGGAGGCTGTAGATCGATTGGATGATTCTGAGGACCTTTAGGCAACTGTCCCCTAATCAATTGCGGGTAAGCTATCCTTATGTGACCCTGTTCACCACACTAAAAACAACGGCTCACAAAATTTTTCGGATGACGGCCCCGATTGTTATTCTGAAACTGCCCCATGCCTTGGCCCTGATGGCATCGACCTCCATTATTCCCCCTGCTTGCTTAGCCCTATTGTCCTAACTGATGTTGTTGCTGAGCACCTTGACCGTGTCTAAAACAACCCCCGCCAGAGTTTAAACCCCCAAAATATTTTTTCTTAGACGAGTCCCCTTTCTAGAGATCCCGCTCTTTCTTCTTATTCCCCGACTGTTGTGGCGGTGGTAGGGCTCCACCTGCACCATTTCCTCCTTAATTACTGGATTGCTTATAGTCTCCAATCTTCTTACTCCCTTTCACATAAAGGCAGTGATCCTGGCAATGGAGTAAGGGTATATTCATCACGTCACTAAACATTTGCAAAGATGAATTCCCCAATAAGTGTTGCCTTATCCTCCAATTCAAACCCCCGATAAATTTTAAAATCCTCTTTCCTCTGGATTTACTTCATCCGGCACAAAATTCACTAGACGCGTAAATTCCTCTTCGTATTCCGCCACCGACTGCTCCCCTTGAATAACATCCTAGAGCTTCGTCCTCATCTTCTTCTGGACTACTGGAGGAAAATACTTTCAATCAAACAAAACCCAGAATTCCGATATAGTCATGGTATCCCTTTGTTCCGGAGTTGTCACCGACTCCCACTAATGTAGAGTTGCTCCTACGAGTTTGAAAGTGGTGAGAATCTATTTTCACTCCCCGCTACACTCGACCATTTAGAGATGGCGTTGCATATCTTTCTTCCATTCATTTGGCACAATCACATCAGCGTCACCCTGAAATTCTGGAGAGTTACCCTTCAGGAAGGATTCCCTAACTCTATCCCATGTGGAGGGTCCCACATGGGCTTGAACCTCCGGTGCTACCGATTGTTGAGCTTGGGGAAACTGTTGGGCCATAGCGGTCATTGCAGCGTTGACTGCCTGGGCAACAATATTAGCCACCTCCGTCGCATTTATCATTCCTTACGGTGGTGGGGCCTCTACGTTCTCTGCAACTCGATTTACTTTCGTCGGGCGACCTCTTCTAGGCAACATCTGAGACGAAAAGAAACTGAATCAGAATACCATTAAAACAATTTACCTTTGCAGAAGATCGTAAGCATGCACAAACAAAACAGTCCTAACAATAGGGCTCTATATCAAAGAATGCTACAGTAGAACGTGATAAGTCCGCATAGGACCTAAGGACTCTACAACCTGATGCTCTGATACCATCTGTGACACCCCGCTTATTAAAATAATAGGTGACCAACCCGATACTCCAATAAATATAGGAATCATAGATGGTCCATTCTTATCATCACCGTCGTGATAATAATAATACGAGATAGCCACCAAATATTTTAGAAAACGGATGTCAAATAAATTTGTAAGTTTAATAAAAACCATTTTGACAATCCAATCTGAAAAGAAGGTGGATATATAGATAGAGACATGTAATAGTTTAACAACCAATCTACAAAATAATAACCAAATAAGTTGTCGGTTAACAGACTAGTACAAACAGGTTACACCAAGTATTAGAGATAAATATCACAAAATATGCCAATGCAAAACTTGGGTAACATGCCCGAATGTACAGACTGATCATAACTAGATTATACAAAAGATGGATGTGTCTATAGCAAAAATCCTATAACATCCGCAAAAATGTTATAGCTCCCTGACACTGAGAAGGCAAGATTAACACGGGGGTCCTTGTGGCGAAGCACCTGAGCATAAATAGGATCCACACAAAATAGATAAATATAAACGGGCCAGGGCCCCGTTTGATATGATCTATGTGTGAATAAAATGCATAACAATTATGAATGCTGACATCATAAACAAGTTTAAATCGCTCTTCACAATAAAAATTGTCCTCACCTCTCATCTAAGTGCACATCCTAGAACAATACCATCTAGAGAGTTAAACTAATCATCCATGTAAGAGAAGTAGCAAAATATCATTTTAATATGCTTAAATTGCAGTTTCGTAAAATATGATTTCATAAGTTCATTCATCATTAGGAAACTTATGTCATGCAGTTGATTTATAAATGCCTTAGCCATTTACGAAATGCCACATTCTTGAGAATAATTACAATCAAAATATAATGATTCTAAGACCATCCTTCAGGGAATCACCCCACTGGATGTGCCCCTAAATAGATATCATCTTCCAATGCCTATAACCAAGACCATATGGACACCCTAAATCGCGTCGCGTGGGAAGCGGCCATATACCTTCGACAACGAGTCATAACAATACCCGGATTTACGTCACTTTGAATAAAATAACAACATAACATAACCATCGATCCTATGGCCAAGGACTATATTCACCCTGCATTCACTAGCCAGGGGATTTCACCTCATTCGCGTAACTTCCTTTGTGATAGCATTTAGAGAGGAATGTATATGCAAGATATAAATCACAAGATATGTCAATTTAAAATATGCATTTTATTATATCCGGAACCATATGTGTCTAACGACATAAACTACAAAGTCTAATTGCCCCCAAACTAACTTCCAAGAGTTCACGACAACACTATAAGCTTCCAAGGGTAATTTATCTCATACTAGGCTCTAAAAGTCCAAAAGAATACTACTAAACTCTCTCTTAGTCCTTAACTAGCTTACTAGATGAAAAGACCCTAACTTTCATTATTTCATTAATTAATTATCTCCTAAGATAAGCCCAAACACTCCCTTTCTAACCTAGAATATTAATTCCTTTAATACAGGACCATAATACTCTATTTTACTTCATATAAGAAGGTTCCTAAGCCTCAAACCTAAAAGAAAAGGCCCAAAAACAAAGTTAGAAAAATATCCTAAAACAACAGGAATTTCGAATCGATTCTCTTAGAGCCAAATCGATTCGCTCAAAAAGAGAATCGATTCGGCTGAGGAAACCAACATTATGTCTCAAGCTGAATCGATTCGGCCTTAACCCGAATTGATTCGGTTCCCCAGACTTGTAGCCACCCTTTTTAGTGAATCGATTCGCTAGGGAGGGCGAATCGATTCGGCTTGGACGAAATGCCCAGTTGGGGCTACGGGTTGTTATGAACCCTAAATCCCCCAAATCAATTTATTCCATCAAATCCCAACACCATCAACTCATATCATCTCCAAATCATCTATACAAGTTAATTAACTCGAAAAGACCATTTAAAACAAGTCTAGCTCATATAATATTGGATTTAACGAATCAAATCAATAAATTCCATTAATGGTTCAAACTCAAAAACACAACTATAAATACACATTATTCACACTCAATCATATATATTTGCAAGTTAGAAACTTGCCTCAAGATTGTAGCCTCGGATTCTCTTCTCATAGCAACGATTTCAAGCCCCAAATCTCTCTTATCTCTAACTCTCTCTAGGTTTAGAAACATAAAATGCTATAGGAAGACTAAATACCCCCAAAGTGTCTCAAATACCTTAACTATAACATTAAATGCTACTACACATTTAAAATGACTCGTAACAACATAATTAAGTTATAACCGGTCAAAAGTACCCGGAGCTCAAAATTACAACTTGGTATTTATTTTAACTATTTCAACCATTTCCGGACTAATCGTGCCCTCTAAATTGGCATCCGGGATATCCTAATTTATTTCATGTTCCAACATCATACTAATTCATTAATAGTGATCCACTTGGAATATAAGTCATAACTGTCGCTTAAAGTACAACGACGCAGCAAAACATAATATGATGCTATTTACATTTACTTAATCAGTAAATATGCAAAACTCGGTAAATATCATCTCTCAAATCCCTTAAAATAATATTTACTTCAACTTCCTTTATTTTATATAATTAACCCACAAGGCAAATCAGTATAAAAATAATTACTCATAAATAAGGGGCATTACGTAACGCGCCTTGAAATATTTTACTTAAACATATAATTATTATCAGCATTTAAAATAAAAGATCGTAGCCGTAACCACGAGCAAGTAATTGTAAATAATGTGGTGAATTAAAAATATGACTTAAAATCAATATGAGGAAATGAATGGGAAGAACCATAATGTCCTAGAACGAACAATAATATGATAATCCAAATTAGAACAAAAAACAAATTGCAAAGTGAATTTTAAAATAAAATAGTCCTTAAAACAGGTGAAAGCTACTTTTTGGAGAAATGTCAGAATATTCATTTTTTTTGGAGCCACTTCAAATATGGATTTTCACGGTATTCGTAGTGTGTAAATCGATATTTCCTGAACATAGCCTTCCAAAATTCCCATGTCTTGATGTTAACGCATCTCTTGAGTTGCGGGATAAAAACTGCAATCTTGTATATCACTGAAAGGTGTGAGAAGACATTATTAGGTTTTAACGAAAAGTAAATATAAATGCAATACAAGTTATAACACATGTTTTAAAATGTGTACATTACATACCTCATTTGTCTTAACTGGGAGTGAATCAGATTGTTTTGTAGATTTGGGAATGAAGAAAATAAGATAGATTTTTCAAATTTAATGAAATTTGACTCTAAATAAAATATGAACTCAATATTATTTCACTACACACCTTAGCGGAACGTAAATTAACCTTCATCCCTAGATTTTGTAGGAAATGAATACACAATTAAATTCATAGTCATTTTTTTATATGATAAATGTGAAATAATTTGGGTTAAGTAGTAATACAAATGGCATATAAGTTATTGACGCAAATTGATCGAAGTATTTAATAAATGTACGGGAATCTAATTATTCTCTTACCTATCATACATAGCATGCTTTTGTATATAAGCGTTGTTATTATTTCCAATCAATTTGGTTTTTATTCAGAAATAAATAAGTATCTGGTTACGATTTATACTCTCAGTTATTATTTATGTTCTTAATTTATTTCCTTTTTATATTTTTTTTACTACAAATAACTATAGTATTTTATTTATGTCAGTGACACACATTATGATTTGATTAAAAATTAATGAGATTAGGCATTGTAACTAATTGATTAGTAATCTCATTTAATAATTCTCTTCTTAATCTATTTCATTTTTATTATACTACAAATTAGGTTTGTATTTTATTTATGTCACTGACAAACTTTATTATTTGATTAAAAATTGGCTTGAGGCATTGTAAATAATTTATTAAAAACTTTAGTATGTGTGTGCGGGCATGTGTCAGGCTTTTCGATCTCGTCGTTTACGTATCATATATTTCATATTCATGTTTATAAGTATTGTATTTGTTACTTTTGTTTATAAGTATTGTTATTGTTAGTGAATTTGATATCTTTTTTTAATATTTTTGTACTTAAACTATTTGATTGTTAAATATTTTTTTAATACAAATAAATATGGTATTTTACTTATGTTACAGACACACTTTATTATGTGAATAAAAATTAATGGCATGGGACGTTGCAAGTAAAAACAAACCAATAACATCTCATAAAAGATAAATGAAAACAAAACAGGTGGGTGAAAATCTATTTTGAGTTGATTTTTCATATGTTTACCCTACAATGTTTAAAATAAAAGTAGAATAAATCAATGCAAATTTTTTAAAGATGAATTACCATAGTGCAAGAAGATAACATATCTATGTATATATAACGTATGTATCTTCTTCGCCAAAGTATTATATTTTAATGTTTTTTAAGGTACCCATAAAAAAAAACTCAAAATGAATATTTTGATATTTCATCAAACAAATGAATGTTTGATAGTGTTTATGAAAATTGCAAAAATTGCCAAATTTTGAAAAAAAATTATTTAATTTTTTTTAAAGATGATATTTCGTACGTGTACCCTGAATTTTTAAAATAAACACAAAATCAATAAACAAAATTTAAAAAAAACAAATTAGTAGAATTCAAGAGGATAACATATCTATATTGACTACATATATATTTGCCAAACATAATAACATATACAATCTTTATCTATATATATTCATTGAGAGGGTAATATACCAAAGTTGTGAGAGGGTAACATACCGAAGTGTGCAAGGTTTTAGTTGTAGGTGGATTATGGGGGAGGAGATAAATAGAAGAGGAACACAAAACTCGTTGTAGAATAATAAAAATAGGGGGTTGGAATTTGTTTCATAACGGAGCCATTGTAAGAAGATTATAAGAAAAAAACTATATATCGTTTAATTCTTGCATGCATAAAAATCAAGTTAAAAAACCCTGGTATATCTAATTAGATATACCCTTTATATATATATATATATATATACATACTAGCGGAATGTCCGTGCCTGAAGGCACGGCGAAAATTTCGAAAGCACATAATTACAAAACGGCGAAAATTTTTGAAGTACGTAATTGGAAAACGGCAAAAATATCGTTCCTAAAAAAAAGTAATTTATAACAATTGGTCATAATCTCCTTTGTTGATAAACTATTCACCGTGCTTAACAAACAACAAATAGTCCAACAATATTCAAATAGTTGATATTCATCAAATGAATTCTCATTGTCTCAAAAAAATAAAGTGTCAAAGTTTTAAAAAAATTGGGCAGAGTCTCCTTTGTTTATTGGACTATCCACCCTTCTCAAGGGATAATGACAAATCCAACAATATAAAAAAAAAACAAATTCGCCTAACAAAAGCTTCAATGGAAAAAACATCTTAAAAAAATAAATATATAAACTGAAATCTGATGTGAGCAAACCTGAGCAAATAATTTTATCCTTCAATGCTTTCACCTGATGCGGCCTCCCCCACCCCTACTTGTTGCTGCCCCCCTCTCCGACCCACCTGTCACCCCAAGCCGCCACCACTCAGCCGCTGCCATCATCCCTTACCTGCTGGTGCCCATCACCACTCAGCCCCCCCCCACCCCCCCATCACCCCCTACCTATTGCTTCCCCCCATGCCCACCTGCTATTACTACATACCTGATGCAATTCAAAGACAACAAAATTTAAATCAGCCCACCTCTTGAGCTCGAGAAACATGAAATGCAATATTGAGATATTCTACCAAAGATGAAGAATCGAAACAACAAAACTGAAACTGCAGCGGCAAAACCAAGAAAAAAATTAATTTTTCCAAAACAATTGTAGGTGAGAACATGTGTGGGAGAGATTACCTTTTTTGCGGCAGCGGGATGAGGGCAGCAGTGGCTTCAAGAAGCGATGTCAGACTTGCAACAATAATAATATAAATGGGTGAATCCAAGCCTATATTTAAAAGTGAGATAAAAAAAACATTAAATCTGCAAAAATAATAATATAAATGTGAATAACAATTGCAAACAGGTCTTAGAGAGAAATAAACCATGCCATTGATTAAAAACAAAGAAACCCCAATTTTACTGTAATTTTCAGCATATAATCCTTTTCCCCCAATTTTCCATAATCCTTTCCCCCCAATTTTCCTCCATGTAATTCTCCATAATCCTTTTCCCCCAATTTTCAAACCCTAGAAACCTAAAATTAATCAACAAAGAGCATTCCAAACAAACATTATGGTTTCAAAACCCACAATATATAAAGTTTTAAACAAAAAAAAAAGAGAAACTTTGGTGGCAGTTCACACTTCTACAAACATATGGTGTAAATGAAAAGCGGGTATAGAATGAAACTAAAATTTGTAATTTGCAAGCACAATGAAACTTAAATTTGTATGATAAACAAACTTAAATTTGTAATTTGCGGAGGGAAAAATTGCAGTGTAGGGGTGATGGTAAACAACATAGATAAGTGAAACCCATGCCTAATAACAAAAGTTTAAATTGAATATCAGTTGACCATTTTTTAGAACACTTGCCATTTAATTTAGGGTCAAATAACCAATTCATTAAAACCCTAAATCAAGAAACCCATATTTAAAAAAAATCGGTAAACAAACATAAATAATAAAAATCTATAGACACAAAATCAATTTAGGTCTAGAACAAAACTTCCTATCACTACCGACAAAATGAAAATGAGTATACCCGTGAAGGATGTTGAAGTATAATCAGGACACCTGCAAAGGAAAAAATAATTAAAAAAACATAAAAAATATTTAGATCCCAAAACATAAATGTAAACATATAAGCATAAAAAAGGCATAAGGAAAAGGCAACATTTGGAAAAGATGTACACTGAGAATGAAACAAAAAATGAATTCAAGTAACTTTTTTTAGCTTCAAATCGAGTTATTGAGGAGCAAAAAATAATTTGAGATCAAACACAATCAAACACAGTCAGAACACTATTGTTGAAATTTATAGATCTAACGTAAAAAAATTCACCGATCAAACATAATCAGATGTGTGTATGCATCTTAGATGAGTGTGTGAAAAAAAAAATTGCATAAAACAACAAAAAAAGCAATTGCATCTGATCATAAAAACGACAAAAAAAGCAATCGTGGCTGTCAGATCTGAAATAAATCAACTATGATAAGGAAGAGGGAGCTTCGTAAATCAACTAAAAAAAGCATATCTAAAATAAATCATCAATAAAAAAATCACCTGGCATCTGAGCGTCAACTACCAGATCTGAAATAAATCGACAACAAAAAAAGCACGTGGTGAGGAAGCGTGGGTTGATTCGTTGGTTGAAGATCTGTGGCCGGTGAAGATCCGGTGAAGAACCGTCGCGGGATCCAGTGAAAATCCGGTGAAAATCTTTGCAGATTCAGACCACAAAAATGAAACCGAAAACAAAAACGCTATTAAAAAGGAAAACAAAAATCTCATAATCTCTACATATCAAACAAAACAAAAAAATCAAATGATTAGTAAAATACCTGGAATACCGGCAAAGATCGGGTGAAATTCGATGAATATCTGTGGCCGGATCCCATTTAAATCCGGTGGAAACCTTTGCAGATCCGGTGAGGAAGAGTGGGTTGATTCGTTGGTTGAAGATCTGTGGCCGGTGAAGATCCGCGAAGAACCGTCGCCGGATCCGGTTCAAATTCGGTGAAAATCTTTGCAGATCCGAGATCCTTGGCCGGTGAAGAACCATGGCCGGATCAGGGGTGCAGAACCGTGGTTGGATCAGGGATGAAGAACCGTGGCGTGGTAGCGGGGGAGGGGAAATGGGAAGTAAGGGGCAACGCGGGAGAGTAGCGGGGGAGGGAGGAGCAGCGGGTGAGGGAGGGGGTGGGGGGAAGGGGCGGCGGCAGGTGACGATGTGGGGGGAAGGGTAAGATTTGCTTTTCTTGGTATGGGAGAGTAAGACGGGGGTGTTTTTTTTTTTGGACGAAAATGAGAGCAGGGAAGGAAGCGTAGAAGGCTTACTCTTTTGCCAAGTGCCATGTCACAGTGGGTATAATCCTACATGGCACAATTCCACACCATTAGATGGCTAAAAAAAATCGTTTTCAATCGTAGATATTTTGGAACAGTAAAACACTCCCTCTCATATATATATATATATATATATATATACACACACACACACACACAATCGACAAGGATAGGAGGTAAAAAAAGTGACAGTTTTACATGCCCATTTTACCCCCAAAAAATATATATAATATGCATTATAGAGTAAAAACCCACTGTTTATAGAGATGCAGAGAGTTGATGTGACTAGTCAGATGGCTAGCGAAAAGTGTGATAGAGGAACTTGGTGTGTGGATGGTTAAGATGCAAGTGGCAGTTTTTATAACAATTACAAAAATTATCAAAAATTGACTAATTTTATTTTATAATAAAAAAATTTATCTTGAGTTGATTATTCTTATATGTACCCTGAAATGTTAAAAATAAAAACAAAATAAGTCAATACAATTTTTTTAATATTTTTTGAAAAATAAACCCCTACGTTATGGACAAATAAGAGAGTCTCCCTAGCCCTTTATAAAAATTGTTAAATATTGACCAATTTTTTTAAATAGATATAAAAGTATTTTGAGTTGATATTTCTTATGAGCAACCTAAAATGTATAAACTAAACCAAAAATGATGAAACATTCATTTAACAAATTACCTAAAGATTGTAAATTTTTAATACCCACAATAATTTTTAATATTCAAGTGGGGTTGTAAAACGAAATAAGCTACATGAATTTGTCTCCAATTATATATATATACTAGTCTATAAGCTCGCGCGATGCGCAGGTGATTTTTTAGGTCGAGATTCAAGAAAATAATATGCTATAATCAGCTAAACACTAAGTGCCATCTTTATTAACATAGATTTACGCTAAAACTACCATATAGTAAAATAGAGAATTGAACTTATACAAAAATCTAAATATTTGCTAATATGAAAATTGTTACTTGAATATAGGTATCAAACCAACCCAATGTGAGTATAAATATTAATACTAACCAAGGTTCAAAAAAACGTGGGGCGTTATCGAGGCGTGGAGGCCAAGCCTTAAGTCTTAGAAGCCTAGGCGGGCCTTAGGCGTAAAAAAGCGTGAAAAGACGTTTATGCCTTCCTAATATATTTTAATATATTTTAACCATAACAAGGCTATTAAAATACTAAAACTGTACATATCTTAAAAATATGTCTGAATATATGCAAATTAAAATACTATTTGATTATTTTGGATGAGATAATGGTCCGGTTTGTAAAAACATTCTTTAAAGGGGGATATCGTTTCACTAAAGAATTGTTGTTTTTAGAAAAAAGTGCGCCTTAAGGGTTTTACCAAGAATAAGGCGTAAAAAGCGTAAGGCGGGGCGTTTCTCCCAAGCCTTAAGCCTAGGCGGGTTTTTTAGAACAATGATACTAACTAATGAACTACACCAATGATATAAATAAATTCTTAAAAAAATATTGTAGAAAAATGAGAAACTATTAGTGAGAATGTATAGATTGCCATACCATTTCCAATCCTCCCAATTCCATTGCATATCCATTTTAAAAATTATATTGTAAACTTTTACGGAAACCATCACACAAAAACCCCATTTGAGTAATATAAACAAAAGATAGCTCCTGAGTTTTCAATAAGAAATTCTCACGCAGTGACAGTTGTGCCAGATAATCCATCTAAACAAAAATGGGGTTTTAAGCCCAACAAAAATTGTTGGGTATCAAGAACAACAATATTAATCAAATGAGAGAGAGACGTACCGGGAAAATTAGAAACCCAGATATGCAAAACAAAAATGACAACATAATTTAACAGACTCAAAATGGAATGCTCAAAACGGTTGTACCTGCAGGGAAGAGAAAATAGAAAAAAAGAGAGGGTGATGTACTCATTTTGGAGCTCCAATGGATCGACGATACAAAAATAAAGAGACTGGCAATACAAAAGGGTGGGCATGTCAATAGATGTTGATGGAAGGGATGGAAATGTAATAAATGAGGATACTCACATGAGTATCCATTATTAAGATAAGTGACACGTGGATTTGGAATTTAGAAACGTTTGGTGGAGTCAGTGGCGGATCCACGTTAGGACGAACTGGGGCGGTCGCCCCAGTTCAGATTTGGGGAAAAAAATTAGGGTTAGTTCATGGAGGGTTGGTGTTTGACTGAGGTTGAAGGTGGGTTGGTGTTTGACAGAGATTGGATTGTTCTCCCTCTCTACTGCTGCTATTCTCCCTCCGGCATCCGAGCTCCGGCCACCGCTCTGCTTTGCTCCGGTAAGCAAATTTGTTACTTCCCCTGCTATTTTCATCTCTTACATCTGCTTTGCTTTCCACCGCTCTGCTTTGCTCCGGAACAAAGAACAAACTCGTGAATATTTGGATTTGGGTATTGTGAATATTTGCTATCACTAATAATATTTGGGTACTGTGAATATTTGTTATCAAAAGAACAGTTATTATCACTGTTAAAATTTGAGTATTGTGAATATTTATTCAACATTATTTATTTCTCGAAATTAATTAGGTATTGTTAATAAAGATTGAGAATAGTTGTTTGGACATTATAAAGCTATAATTTGTATAAAACTCGAAATAATAATAAAAAAATCGCCTCGGGGTCTCCCGCCCCCGAACCCCCGGCAATACTTGAGACTTTCGCCCCAGTTGACCTAAAATCCTGGATCCGCCACTGGGTGGAGTTACGGAGTATCGGGAGTAAACATAGATCATGGCTTAAGAAGTAGAAAGCTTTTAGGGTTCGTTTGGTAAAATTTATTTTTTTGTGTTTATAATTATTGATGTTCGTTTAGTAAACTTGTTTTTAAATATAGTTTTTTTGAAATTTTGATAAAATTGACAATCATGTATATTTATATATATATATATATATATATATATATATATATGTGTGTGTGTGTGTGTGTGTATATATATATATATTTTTTTTTTTCATACATACATGATACATGAATGTATACATATATACATACATACATCATAAATTATATACATGTACATTTAATATCATGTATTTTCATATATATTTAATGAAGTATGTTGGGAATTTAACTATATATATATGTATATATATTGCATGTATAATTCACTATAAAATTATATACATACATGAATTGATAATATTTTTTTAATACATATTTACTATATGTATATTTTATATTATTCCATACATTAATAATACATGTATAAAACTATATATAAGTATCATGTATCTATTGATAATATTATTTAACTTTATATTATTCCATGTACATGTACATATATATTTTTTATTTATAAGAACTACACACATATTAATGTATTATGTATGTATATTATATATTAAGGTATAACTGCATTAAAATATTAAGAATGAATATTTTGAGTTGAAAAATAAAAAATAGAAGTTATAAAACACCCTAAACCTGCATTCTGAAAAACTTGATTATAACACAGAAATATTATAATTCTGTGTTTAAAAATAGGTTGCCAAACACAGATTCTTATCAGAATTGTATTTAAACACATAAAACATAATTATAGTTGCAAACCAAACATACCCTTAAGAATTAAAGCTTAAGCCACGTGTCACTTCGACACAATTTGGGACTACTAATTTGTATATACTAGTTTTAAGCACCGCGAGATGCGCGGGCGCTTTTAATAATTGTTAAAGATTAATCTAATGGAAATACCTATCTATGTTATAATACAAAGATAAATTATGAATATTATATTTGTATCTCAGGTTAATTATGAATATTATATATAGAGATTTCAGTTGGTGCGATGGCAAGTGCTCTCGCCCAAGCTACGGTTGGTCTCGGGTTCGAGACTTGGAAGCAGCCTCTCCATATGTGAAACATATGGGGGTAAGGCTAGCCAACATCCGCCTCTCCCAGACCCTGCAGTTAAGCGGGAGCCTTGTGCACTGGGTACGACCTTTTTTTTTCAGTTGAGAGGTAATTTATCTCTCTTGTATTCCTTGAACAAAGAAAACTCCAAAACGAAGTCTAAGAATTTTTATGAGTATGAGGGAAAATATAATGATAACGACAACAATAAAAAAATGCTAACTCATATTGCTTGCTTACATAGGTAAAGATTTTGAGACCAGAAAAGGAATGGTGGAATTGGTTGGGATTGTCGCCCATAAGCCACCAGATATCATGCAGATCGATCTCAAAATCACATATCCTCACTTAGTGATAACCATTATTCAATCAGTTTGATCGGTCCCCAATTTATTCAACCCTACGATTGATGTTGACACTTGATGAATTTATGGTTAGTCACCAATCAAATTCAAATTGCATCCGACCATAAATTTATCATGGTCAGGCAGTCTTCCGAACAAAGCACCAATCAACGATTCTTCTACTCTTGATGTATGAAATATTAAAAGGAATTATCGAATTGCGAAAACTCAATTATTGAATGCAATTATGGTTCTCGTTTTTTTTTTTGGGGGGGGGGGGGGGGGGGGGGGAGGGGAGAGCGGAAATATTAATATGTATAAACATTACAATACATTGAGAGTCTATTAAGGAAATTCCTCACATTTAAAATGGGAAACCCTTATTCAGCATAAACAAATCATATATTATCAGTAGTTGGGTTTCCCCTTGGGTCTCTCTATAACAAAAATACCCATACCGAACCAAAGAACTATGATATAATCACTATTGATGACGGGGTACGTATCTTCATCTCTTCAACTTCGATTTTTCTTCCAACCCACTTCTTCCTAGAAATTGTCTCAATGCAAATACGAAGTATATGTCGAATCCAAATCAATACATGTACAGTCCCTTTAATTTCAATCTGGTTATTAGGAAAATAATAGCTCAACTTTTCAAAATCACCCAAATAAATTTAGATTTTTTGTATAGATTAAGATATATAAAAAACATTTGGTTAATTGATTATGTCTCGAGAAAACAGTAAATTCCCAATTTAGAACCTCCCAGAAAAAGTAGAACTTTTACTTTGTGGCAAAAAAGTATATATGATTTGTATATAGTTTTTCAGTTATATCCGAAGCATAAATTTTTGTACAATATATTGTTATATTATATTTTATAAAAAAGTATGTCGACATGTATTTTTTAGACAGTGCTGATGGGCCGAGTAATAGAACCTAACTCTTCTGTTCACCCTCATTTGGAAGTCTTTAAAGCTTTTAATGTGTATGCCATATGGTTGATGCAGATGATTCAAGGCCTGCAAAGACTTGCGAACCTAATTTGTGGAACACTTCGTCAACGAATGTGAGTTCTTCCCAATGACCATAGCCTCGTATTATCTCCCATTTACAGTATAAATATACAGACAAACAACTTTGCCCAATTTGTGGACCACTTCTTCAACGAATGTGAGTTCTTCCCAATGACCATAGCCCCGTATCCCTGATTGTTACCTGGAAGAAAAAAACGACAAAAAAATAATAATTAGCAAGAGATCCATAAATATCAATATACTATGATACATTCCTGTTATTGATGTTCAAATGTTTTGTAAGGGTTATTAAGCGTATAGTGTTCTCCGAGTTTTTGGGCTTCCTTAAAATTTCAGACTCCCCTCATTACTTCTTCTATCACCCAAGAAAGGGAACTTCTTGCACGCAGCTTGTTTACTCCTCAAATTCCACGGCTTCGCATCGTCATTCAAACATTCCCTGAAAATATGGTCTTTCATTTTATCAGCCTCCATCTCCATATCGAACATCACTTTCTACCTAATTGCCTCAATCCCATCGCAACCAACCTCCGTCGCCCGCGATGGCGACATCTTCAAATTCTGTACCCACGCCTTCTAATCAAATCACCTTGGACCTCCGAAGTTGAACGTTTGTGATGGAGTTGGATGTTTGAATTCAGCTTAGGGCCCGTTTGGCAACCCAATTCCAAGGCGTGGAATTGGAATTGGAAGGCCAATTTGAATTCCACGGAATTGAAATTGGCCTTCCAATTCCAATTCCATGCCTTGGAATTGGATTGCCAAACGGGCCCTTAATGCACTTCAGGTGGATTCACAATGCGAGGAGGTTAAAATGGACTCACTTGGTCACTTTAAGAGAGAACAAAAGAAAACGAAGAGGTTCTTGTTGGGTTGGGTTTCCAATGGGAGAGGTGGATTTACAATGCGTGGATGTTAAATGGGACTCACTTGGTCACTTTGAGAGAGAACAGAAGAAAACGAAGAAGTTTTTCTTGGAAGAAGAAAAGGCAAGGTTGCCTTTGACGATGGTTGATTAATTAAAATTCAACGTGGACACCGTCATTGTTTAGCAGAATTGAAAGCTCCTTAGATTGAATGCAAGCCACGCGTTAATTCTCTCTTAAGAGACACCAAAATTATATTTAGTTACTAGCATGCAGGCTACGCGATACGTGGAACTGTATACACAATAGACTATAAAAAAACCCAATTTTTAAGTCATGATTTACAATAAAAAAATTCTCAAATCATATTAAAAGGTACGAGTCATTGGGATCTAACCTATGAAAAATAATTATCGGAGTCATCCAACACAAAAACAAATAGCACATACAACATTGACTTTCTTATTACACGGAATGTATACCAAATTTCAAATTTATTGACACAAAAGTGCAAATCAACATTTAATAAACAAAATTATTGGAAAGAAAAAATCAAACCTAACAATATAGCTCCAAAAATAAAAAAAATAGAATGAAATACACATCCTGGTGACTTTTATATCAACTGTCATTTCTAAGACAACTTCTCGTTTATTGAAAGGGCATCATTTCAATAGAAAATGGTGTTTTCAAGTTCTTTAAGGTTGTGTTGTCTGAAGAGAGGACAAAATTCCTACCTTATGATTTGTAGTGTATTGTTACCTTGAAAAGTAAAATATAAGGACTGAACAACTGACGTGTGAATTTAAACATTATGAAAGTTAGAGATTAAAAAAAATTATAAATTAAACGCTTAATTTACAACCCATTAAGTCAGTGAAAGAATATTATGACCCATGTGTATATGAGCAGCTGACATAATTTTTGAATGTCTAAGAATCTTATTTGAGGAATTTACTCAAACACTTGATTACAGGCATTTTTGAGGTTTTTTCAATTAAAAAGCCAAAATTTTCATACTACACCTGACTTGATTACATGCATTTTTTTCTCACTAAACTGCCTGTGTAGAACCACAAAAACTTAACCAAAAACATTAAAAAAAAAAAAAAAAAAGCATAATGCACTTACACCTACCAAAATGCCTTCAAATTTAATCAATTCGTGGTTACAATCTATATTGGAGTAGAAAAACAATATGGTATCTTCTTTGATATGTTTTGAATGGGTTGTTGGTGTAGACTCAATCGCTCCAATCTGAAATCTGGAATCATCACATCTAATCTGTGTCCGACAAAGGATGGAGGAGTAAAGAAGAGATAATAGCAGCTTGTAGCACGACTATTAAAATTGAGATGTCAGCAGTGGAATATAAGGGGTCTTTCCACCGGAGAATGTGTTAAAGTTGCAATTCAGGAAACACATATATATAGATGGGAAGAGGTGCAAAGTAAGTAAGAGAGAAAGGTGGGGAGACAGTGAGACCCTTCATATCTATATCTCCATTCAAAGATGTTGCTTTGGTTAATGCGTTTGATACCTTATGTCTGTACATCTTCCACAGCTCGACGGAAACGAGAGAGTGTTAGATTTAAGTGCCATAAAATAGATACATAGATTAGAGAACTCATTTATGACATGACACATGGCGCTATATAGTTATATAGATTAGATGGAATAGATATGTATGACATGTATATATAGTTGTATAATAGGTATACAACGTTGAGTAGGAGAGAGAAGTTTTGGATAATGAGGCGTGGTTATATATATGCGTATTCTCCCTCTTTTCTTCCATTAGAACCCACCAAATTACATGTGTTTTACTGGTTCGTTAGAGATTTGAAAATGCAGATTGAAAATCAATTCCGTGTTTGGTTTTTCAACTGGTATAAAACAAAATGAAGGCATGGGTGTTCAATTTTCATAAACCAAACTCACAAACTTACAAATGGTATAAGCAGTTATAATCGACAGAACCAAACTCACAAACATAAACTATTAAAGAAATATTAATTAGGTTATGAGTTTTACAAAACCAAACTCATAAACTTAAACTTAAATTCTGTGTAAACCAAACTCACAAACCTATCAACTAATGAATCTAGCCTACCCCTCGTGCTACCATTCTGTGTTTGGTACAAATTCGAAAATACATATTTGGAAATGCATACGCAACATATATTAAAAAACAGACAAAACGCATGTAAAAAGACAGATATACAAATACAAAACCCAGACAAAATGCATATAAAAACGCATGTAAAAAGATATGGAATCTGTATGTAAAAAAGAACGTAAAAACAGGAATAAAAAACAGCCAAAACGCATGTGAAAAACAGATATAAGCATATGACAAACAAAATGGAACGTTCTGAAATAGATATGGAAAGTGTTTGGTTTCTCAAATGGTTTTGTTTTGAAACAGTAAAACGAATGTAAAAAAATAAACGCATATAAAATGCAGGTAAAAAGCATATACTGGACGTGTTTTGAAATTCCAAATCAGAGGATTGCAATGTGTGAGGTGGAAGGCTGTAAACGGATCGAATTCGGATCGAATCAGGTAAATTAAAATTTATATCCGTTTATGTTAAACGGATTCGAATCTGATCCGTTTATTAATCGGATCGGATCAGGCAAATCCAAATCCATATCCGTTTATGTTAAAGGGATTCGGATCCGATCCGTTTATCCAATTATCCATTTATGTTAGACTTGATTTGGGACATTTTTATTTTCAACTCTTCATAAATTTGTTTTGAAAATGTTCCAACAAAAGCAGATAATGAAATAAAGAACTATTATACTAAATATTTAAAATATATATTTAAAATATTATTAAATACAATATATATATATATATATATAATATTAATCGGATCGGATTATTAACGGATCGGAGTATATGAATTCAAATCCGCTCCGTTTAATAAACGGGTAATTGAGTAATCGAATAATCGGATTTTAGGCGTGATCCATATCCGCTTAAATGGATCGGATTTGAATTCGGATTCAGATAAAATCCGATCCATTGACATGCCTAGTTATGGAGTGGGAGAGGGAGTTAGAACAGGTACTGTAGAGCTTTTAGGTTTGTAGTTGGAAATAGTAAAAAATAATTAGTGGGAAGAAACTTGTTGTACCGTTCTTATCAACATGAAGGTTGTTAGAGACATGGGAGGGAAAAACCTTTAGCCGGTTTTGAGGGAGTTTAAACAATTCTTTGGAAAATTAGTTTTACACCTGTACTTTTTTATGGGGGTCCTTCTACAGCGATTCAAAATTGAGACTCAAAATTGGGACTCGCTGACATGGTGTGTCGTGATTCGTTAGTGCCGCTGGCGCGGATCCACGTTCATAAGAAATCAACCAATGATGGCACGCCATGTCAGCAAGAGTCCCAATCAAGAGTGAGCCTATCATTTTCCTTTTTATTGAAATGTTTAGCTGGTTTTGAGGGAGCTTTCTTATGTTTTTTTTGTGAAAACCTTCAGCGAGTTTAAACAATTGTTTGTAAGATTTTTTTTTTACATGTGTACTTTTTAAAATTTTAAAAGTAGAAAAGCTGAGAATTCGAGTAGGGGTTTGGAGGGTGGTGAGTCAAAGAAGTACATACCTATATATAATATGGATATTAAGTATTTTGTTCTATTGATAATGATTTATTTATCACTATTCTCATATTTTTATTTTTTTAATTATTAGTCTTATATAGAGTCATTATCTACAAAAAGAAGGATATGTGGTTACAAGGAAGTTATAGACGGTTTTGGATAGTCATGGAACTTTTTATAATTTTAAAAACACATGGGAGTGGACCCTAAATACATCTTTGTAGATGAGACTAAAGCCAAAAAACCTATATATAATAAGATTATAAAAAAATACAAAAAACAAATATTTAAATTATGTAAAATTCTAGAAAAAATAATTCAGAAAATATATTTTAAGTAATTAGTGAAAAATATATTGAAATAAAAAAAGACATTTAAAAATATGGAAATTCGTAAACAATTAAAATTCTAAAAATTACCAAAACAATATAGAAAAGTAGAAAAAATATTTTAAAGAAAAACAGAAAATACAAATACAGATTTAAAAATTTTGAAAAATCGAAAAAAAATTAAAATCAGCAAAATTGTAGAAAAATATTCAGAAAATATATTTAAAATAATTACTGAAAATTACATTGAAATGCAAAAAGGAGACTAAAAAATACAGAAATTAGTAAACAACTAAAATTCTTAAAATAACCAAAAAATATAAGAAGCGGGATTTTTTTTAAAGAGAATACATATTTTCAAACCTCCGATAAAAATATAAAATGCTTAAAAATTAATCCATACAAATCCGAAAAATACAAAAAATTAAAAAAATAACCCACACATAATAAAAATTGATTTCCAATGAATAAAAATATAATTCCTAGCCATAATAAATTATTTTTCAGTAAAAAAATATGATTTTCATACATAAAAATATAGTTTCATAAATAAAAAATTATTTCCAACAAATAGAAATTATTTCCAGCAATAAAAAAAAGATTTTCAGTAATATAAAATTATTTTCGGCATATAACAATGGTTTTCAGAAAAAAAATGATTCATAGCAATAACAAATTATTTTCAGTAAATAAAATATGTAGCCGTTTAAGAAGACAAGTGTCACGCACATGTCTTCTGGAGAAGAGAGAAAAGCTAATTTCCAAAATAACCATGCCTAACGGCTTCTCCCAACAATTAATGGTGTTGGACAGTAGAAAATTAATTGTACCCGTTTTCAAAGTTAGGGGGTGAGTTGAAAAAATCGAAAGGTGGGTTGACAAAGTGTTGAGGGGGTCAAAGTTCAAGGGAGCGTAAATATAATTAATCTTGAATTTGCAATACTAGAAGTAGGGGAAAAACACAAAATGTCAACAGCACTAACAATTTGGATGGATAGTTAACAAAATGGAGGTGTAATGCAAATTTTTAAAAAGTGGGGGTGTATTGCATAACTACATAAAGGGGGGGAGGGGGGGAGGAGGGGAGGAAAACTCAAAATAACACCCCTTTTTAATTATTTGAATTATCGGACTATGTTATGTTGTTCGATAATATGGTTCTTGACATTCATTGCCTCATATTCAATTCAATTCATGTGCGTTTCCACCATATCACTTATATTTATACACTACAAGCAAAAAACATCATTTATGTCATTTTAAAAGTTAACGTTATGTCAAAAAGATGTAAATTGACAAAAATGATATTCATTTATGTCAATTTGGCTTTTAAAGTAAAATTTTATTTCAATTTAAGTAAAATTGAGAGAGAAAAAAAAACATGTGTGTCATATTTATATATAGATGACAAAAATATACCTTAATTATTTTAGCCTTTGAGTAAAGCCTGAGATAAAAGGAAAAAAAGCGTTTTTTTTTTTCGTTCCCACTCTAAAATTGGTTCCTCAAAACTTTTCCGTCTCTCTCAAGATCTCGTACAACTCTCTCTCTCTCTCTCTCTCTCTCTCTCTCTCTCGTGCGTTCGCGCGCACAACTCTCTTGCTCACCTCCGACGCCGACGACCCTCCATCACGCTGGTAAAAAAGGCATATGCGTTGTGATATGGATTTGCAAGAATTTGTGTATATATATGGATTCGATTTGTGTGTATGTGTTTGTGTGTGCGCGATTTGTTCTTGATTTTTTTGTGTGTGATTTATGTATTTGCCATTTGTGTATATGCGATTTGTTCTTGTTTTGTGTATAAGTGTGTTTGTAATATTTATGATTGGGCTTGGTGGAGCAGGGCTCGGGGGGGGGGGGGGGGCATGGTTGAGGGGAGAGAGAATGAAAGAGAGAGAATAAGGACACGAAAGAGAGAAAAACTAAAGACCAAAATAGCCTTCAAGAAGGCATGTGTCACGCACATGCCTAACGGCTTCTCCTAATAATTAAAGGAGTTGGACGGCAGAAGGTTAATTGTAGTCGTTTTCAAAGTTAGGGGGTGAATTGAAAAAATCGAAAGGTGGGTTGGAAAAGTGTTAAGGGGGTCAAAGTTTAAGGGAGCCTAAGTGTTATTAATCTTGAATTTGCAATACTAAAAGTGGAGGAAAACACAAAATGTCAACAGTACTAACAATTTGGATGGATAGTTAACAAAATAGAGGTGTAATGCAATTTTTTTTTAAGTGGGGGTGTATTGTATAACTACATAAAGGCGGGGAGGGGGGGGGGGGGGGGAGGAAAACTCAAAATAACCCCGTTTTAATTATTTGAATTATCAGACTGTAACACCTCGTAATTTTGAGGATTTAGTATTTAATTATTTTTGAAAGATATAAAAATATTTAGATTGGAGAAACTTAAATTTATGAGATTTAAATAGGAGAAACTTAAATTTATGATTTGGAGAATTTATTTGAATGGCAAGAATTATTTATATTTGGCGACTTTAAGTTTAATTATTCAAAATTTTGTGTGTCACATTTTGAGGTCAAAATTGGAGAATGTTATAAAGTATTTCGGATGACAATTCTGAGTGTGCGGTTGAGTCCGTATGGGTCGAGATAGTCAGAAAAGACTACCTGGGGGTAGTAATCATGTCTCGGAGCATTTTTGGGCATAGTCGGGCCCATACGGGGGGATTTGGGCCATTTTAATTAGATCCATATGACCAAAAATGGGATTAGGGGTTTTAAACCTAATTGAGGGAGTGTTGAACGACAGTTACCACAATTCTAAACCTAGGGTTTGAGAGAGAGAGAGAAGAAACAAATTAAGAGAAAATTGAGGATTGTTTGGGGACAAATCGAGTGACAAAGTGGGTGTTCGTCATCAAACCATTCTCTACACCAACTGATCAGACTCTACGAACAATAAGAGGCAAGTGGTTAACTGTTGTGATTCTTAAATTGATGATAATCAATTCATATTATTGTAGGTGCAAATTGAAAATTCGTTTTGGGTGGATTATTGCATGAAATTGGGTTTTTACGAAATTGAACATGTTATATGATTTAATGGTTCAATTGATGAGATGGAAGCATTCAGTATTTGGATGGTATTGGACCTACAACAAAAAACATGTATTAGAGATAAATTTATGTGGATTATAGAATCTGATTTTCGAATTTTAATTGGGATTGTATCGTAGTAATTTGTTTTCTTAAGTGGGTGATAACTCGTGAAATTTATGAAGCTAAAAGGTTTAGATCATGATCATAGTTAATAATAGATGTATAAAGATGATAAATATGATGGATTGAGGTTGGTAGTGGAGAAAATAAATATGAAGCTCGGGCATATTTTTGGATATCTCGGGAGTGGGAACCTCAAGTGTGGGTTCCGATGCACATGGTGGGATTGGATCAGGCTCACTATCGAAAGGTAAGTCAACACAATTGTCGACTTGGGACCTGGACCATGGAATGGTCTCAACTTCAAGATTCTTGGGGTGGTAGGGTTGGTCACACTCAAAATCCGTGTTACAATAGGACACATCATCATCACACTCGGGTTCAACAATGGGTGGATCCATGGGAATGTTCGAATCTCTCGCACACTCCAAATCATTTAATCGTTGTTCAAGCCTTTGGAGAGCTTGAGTTTGAATTTGAGTGGCTTGTTCTTGCTCGAGTATGAACTTTTGCAAGAGGCTTTCAAGAGCGGATGTGGATGGTGGTGATGGTGGAGTGACGGGTGGTGGCGGTGGGTGAGGTGGACACAACTCGCTATGATCATGACTATATGGAGAATACTCAAATGAAGTGGGTGGAGTGGGGCCAAGTTCATCATACACGAAAGGATCACTTTCATGATGAACAAATGGTTGATACTCATGGGATGCGTAGTGAGGGTACTGATCGTGAACGGGTGCACAAGGTTGTCATTACGACTGTTGGAATGTGTGAGGATCCACAACAACGGGTTGGGATTCGTATTGCATGAAAGGTTGATCAGGCCTCCACGAATAACTTGGGTACTCACACCACTCGGAATTGGGTATATCATGACAATGGGTCGAGGTGGGTTCCGGAACAGTGTTATATGGATACACATGTTCCATGGTGGGTTTCGATGGATATGAATAGTATGGACACTCATGGGACATGTGATCGGCATAATAACTGTGGGTGCACAACAAAGGATGAGACACATCGACACTTGACACCGAGGGTGATGGAATAGGTGGTGCGTGCATAGACGGGTCAAGAGTATTAAGGGCACTCATGAGAGAAGTGAAGCCACTAAGAATATATAGAGATACGGCTCGGGATCACTCTCACACATGTCGCATGTCAATGGGAAATGACCAAAGTAGTCCCGTAAAGGACGTTCATCGGCCATTTGGAGAAAAATATTTTTTTGGATTTTTAAATTTTTTCAAAAGAAAGGAAAATATTTTTGGATTTTTCTAAAAATGAAAGAAAGATTTTTTTTTGGATTTTTGATAAAAATAAGGAAAGAAAATATTTTTGGATTATTTTGGAAGAAAAGGTGGGGAAAATATGGACACTTGATTGTGGACGAACTAACTAAAACTGACCACCGAAAAATAAATTGGACACACACAAGTCAAGGATAAATCCTAACTAACACATAGTCAATTTTTATCTTTAAATTTAGTGAAAAGGTAGCCAAATTTTAATTAAGTCCGTGGGCGATAAAAAATCACGGAAATCTTTGTCATCGCCTTTGCAAAATATCCTCCTAGTGGGCTACCTAGTTGATTGATTTTAAATTTAGTGATGGCTAAGACAGCACACAATGGTAAGCGAGTGAGTCGGGTGATGAAATCCCTTCTCGTAAGTGACCGGGTGTAGGTCTTAGTCAATTAATTCATCACACCATTCGAAAATAAATACGAGAATAAAATCAAATAAGATCACAGAAAGAACACACAATAATTGACTCACTAACAGGAGAGGCACGAGGGTTTGAGAAAAATACCTCCCACGGTTTTTAGGCCGTGGGGTGCCGAAAAATTTGAGTCGACCGGGGGGAGATTACGCCTATCTCAGTCGTCCAAGGGAGTCCTACCGACCCAAGGCAGAGAGTCTTCTAAATCCTCGCCTTTGGACGCCCTCTCTCTACCTTATCTGATTTCCCTATCACGCTTGTCTTCGATTTATTACAAATTTAAATGAAAAATAAAATAAATGTGTCTCTATGCACCGCAATACAAGCAATGATAAAAATCCTAATACAAGCCTTCTAAAAATATAAAAATGGTACCCAAAAAAAAGTGCAAAAAACAAATGAACTACAAGTTGAAATCTGCTCCGCGCTTCACGATCCCAAGAATGACAACGACGCCTTTTGATAACTTCGCTTTTTGTATGTCGTTGTTGAAAGCCAAGTTAGTCAAAACCTTAAAATACCTACAAAATATAACAATCTCAAGTGTAGCAGTAAATAAGGGTATCAATCCACTTCCAAGGGGGTAAAGCAAAGGGAACACAATTGTAATTCACTTTTTATTTTCTTTTTGGGCTTTTTACTTTTTCTACTTTTTTTAGCTTTTTCAAATATTAAAACAATGAAGTGAGATGAGGTGAAATAACACTAAACTGAAATGTGAGATGAAAACAATTAACTAGAAAGTTACTAAAATAAAAAATAGAGTCTAAACTAAAATAAGAGATAAAGTGAGGTAAATAATTGTGAGAACAATCAAGGAATGGGATTACACCACAAATTTTATCTATTCTATTTAATTAATTTAATTATTTGAATTCTCCCAAATTAATATCAAAATTACAAACCAACTCTCGTTGCAAGTGTAATTATAATAGTAATCTTTTAGAAAATTAAGTTTAACACGCCACAACTCTAGAAAAATAGATCTACACTCCTTTTAATTAATCACCCGATAGGATCGATCAATTAAAATTTATGTAAATTTTAAAAAATAAATTTAGAGTTGAAATTCAAGTTATAATACCCCACTTAAGAAACCCCTATCTCTAGTTCGAATCTAAAATGCATATTATAACTAGAATTTCGATTTTCTCTCGAAATCATTTACCCTCTCTCGAGGTGTAAATTTAAGGGTGAGGGATTAAAAATTAACATTCAAAGGGACTTTTCAAGTAATTAAATAATTAATATAAATAACATCAAATAAGGGTTTTACCCCACCCCTTGAAAGGGGTTTTAGCCTAACATGGTATGGAATATGACAAATTAATAATCAAACGCATAAAATAAATGAGAAGAGAATAGAACAATCAAACCCCAATCTCTTGAAGTGAAATTGAAATTCTATTTCCTTGAAATCAAGCACAATCCATCCAATATGAGCATACTACAATAATCAACTCAATATAATACTATACTGAATTACACACAATTTATCACTCAATAATCTCTAAAAAGAAAAATAAAAACTATTTACAAAATGAAATTTATCCTAATTTATTTTCTAAACTAAACTATCTCGCTCTAGAATTTCTATCTACAAAGCTCTTCTCAAATGGGGTCTTGAGTCTTTTTTTATAGTAGATGCATGACACACATGGGGCTAAAAGGGTATTTTTTGGAAGGTTTAATGTGCATGAAAATGGGGTGTGAGGTGTGAGGATATTTGGGAAGTGAGGTGAAGGTATAAAATCTGATTTGGTTAAAAATAGGTAGTTAGGGGTATTTTGGGTAAATGTTTAAGTGGGTTTTATTTGGCACATGTGGGATTTGGGATTATTTCTTATTTGTTATTTGGCTTGTGTTTGGAAGATGCACGATTTGGATTAAATGGGTGAAATGGGTATATGCCTTAAAACACATGTGGCCATTTATTGTTTGGCTTGGTTTGGTCTTTCGAAAATGGCAGGTCACGTTTTTGGCTTTGAGAGACATGAAGTGGGTCTTTGGAAAATGGGTTTTGAGAGTTGGGTATGAGAGGTTGGGTTTCGATTTATGGGTTGCCGGGTTGGTGGCCGAAGCAGGGGCTTAGGGTCAGGGCCGGCCCTGGCCAAGTGCCAGGTGGGCAGTGGCACAGGGCCCATTTTACAATAAGTGTTAGTATATGTGTATTTTAAGGGTCCAAAAATATTTTATGTATATTAAAAAATATTTTTTTTAAATGAATTTAGTTTTTTAGGGACTCATTTTTTCAACTATTCAAAAAAAAAGAATAATACAACTTCCCAAAAAAATCTCACCCAACTGATTTAAGATTACCATTTTTTTAGGAGCTATTTTTTCAACTACCAACGAAATCTTTTTGGTTCTCTCTCTCTCTCTCTCTTTCTTTTGCACGCCGGCCCACTCTCTCCTTCTCTCCTCTCTCCTTACGTCCCTCTCTCTCTGTCTCTCTGTTGTTGCACAGTGCAAGCTTTCTTTTGCAGCAAAGGTGTTTATGTTGCATTTGCATCTTGTCTTCTTTTACAGCAAAAGGCAAAGGTAAAGATGGGCATGTGATACTTATTTAATTTATTATTTTTTTATACATGTGCTAATCTTTTTTATTACTTTATTTTTTAATAATCTATTTTTTTTAAATTCATCAATGTCTTACTAATCTATTTTTAATGTAATTAATTTTTTCATTAGGTTGTTTCTTTCTACATTAATCAAGTCGATGAAATTGGAGAGGGAATAAACGGCTTAAACCAGGTGACCATTTTTCATATTTTTTATATTCAATCAATTGAGATATTTTTAGACTAAAATTATCTATTAGATTCGTTGTTAATTGCGTGTTTGATTGTTATTTATAAATTTATAATTTTTTGAAATGTTACCAATAAAACAAGCATCCGGATATCAAAAATGGAAAAAACAATTTTTTACAAGTCGAAATGTTAGAAGAACAATTTTTCAATGAGTTTTTAGGTATTTAATACTTTTGTACAATATTTTTTGGAAGGGTCCTAAATTGAATATCGCACAGGGTATTACAAATCTTAGGACCGGCCCTGCTTAGGGTATGGAGCAAGGCGGGTCAGGTGGTGTCGTCGGAGGGGTGAGGTTTCAGCAGGTGGGGATGTCGCCGATGCCTGGGGTGTAGCAGTGAGTTGGGTTGAAAGGGGCGCCGGAGCGGGTTGGAGTTGGGCTGCCCGGAGGTTGGTCTGGGATTCGTGGAAGATGGACGGAGTAGGGGCGGCGGCGAGTTAGTTCGCCTGAAGGCTTAGCGCCGGAGGTGGCGCGGTTTGGGGTTGGCAGTTGGTTTGGAGGGGCGAGGGCTGTCCGCCGGATTTGGTGTCGGAGGGGTGAGGGCTATCCACCGGAGGGGTGGATAGCAGGTGAGCTTGCTGGCCGGCGGTAGCTCCGGCAGGTGAAATGGTGGTAAGGTTGAGGTTGGGGTTTAGTTATGGAGTTTGGTTTGTTAATGGAGTTTAGTTGGTGAGGAGAGAGGAGAGAGAAGGGTGGAAGGTTGAAGATGGAGTGGTGTGGGTTATGGTGTGTGTGGGTGTAGGTTATTAGTAGTATGAGGGTGAGGGTGAGGGTTGGTGTTGTGTTAATGTGTGTATTTAATTTGAACCCTATTAAAATAATGAAAGTAAAAATCCTAAAAAAAATAAAAATTAGTAAAAATTAAAATTAAAACTTTTAATCTATAAAGTAAAACTAAAATAAAAGAAATAAAAGAAATAAAACTAAAAACTAAAACTAAAACTAAAATCTTACATAAATGTAAACTCAAATAAAACTAAAAAATAAGTGAATTCCTAAAAAAAATTAATCCTGATAAAATAAGACTAAAAACTAAAAACTAATAAAAATCAAAATCAAAATAAGATTACACTAAAGAAATATAAAAATTAGAAAATAAATCATAGAAATTCTAAATAAATCTAAAATAAATCCTAAAAATCTAAAAAAACTCAAACTAAAAATCTAAAAAATATAAAAAAGGGCACAAACAAACACACACGGGCCTCGAGGTAGGTTTAGGCTAGGTTTGGGTAGGCTAGGATACGGGTCAAGGGTAATTAACTCCATATTGCGCACAATTGCGTTGAAATACGCATTTGAACACCGCAACGTGCCTTCGGCGTACAAAATAAACATCTAAGCACATAAGACCCGTATTGTCGAGAATTAACAACTAAAGTACGTCTACTCGGGGTATAAATTGTACAGTTTTTTGTGCTTATCATTATTCTATTCATGGCGATCCTTTGGATCTTCATCCCATGAGTAAATTTTGGTTATTGAGCTCTATTTTATACTTACACCCTTAAATGGGTATTTCATTTGTTGAGATCTTCTTTTGGGTCTTCATCTCATGGCCTCTGATCTATTCTACATACCCCTGTGATATCATTCCATCTAGATAATGCTAAAAAGCATGATGGGCTTTAGCCCCGAAAAGGTGAATGATTAGGGAAGGATTATGTTTACTCCCTTTTTGCTATTATTTGCCTATGATCTAGGGTTTATCATTAGAATTGTGCCATTCTACACACCGAGAGGTTATTCTCTTAGGGATATACCCTAGTAGGTATGCTCTCCGTGAGTTTGGGAGAAAAAATTGTGCCAGAGGTAAGTTTGGGATCGTGCCTTCACTACCTAGGTAGGGATGCGGCGTGGTAGTTTAACTACCTTACATATCACGGCCTCTACTTGAGGCAGTTGCATTACAAAAGATTCAAAACATCAAGGAATGGACTCATGTGGTCTCCAGCTCAACCTTGGTGAATATCTTACAAGGGCCACGTCAGTGCACTTATGTTCCATACTGGTCGCGGCCTCAGCAGCAATACCATATAACAGTGCAAATGATGCATCCTCATTTTGTACTTGGTTACTCCAATACTTCTGAGATTACTCACTTCTGTTAGTTTTGTCTCAGATTCTATATACTTTGTAAAGACTAACAAAAGCAGAGATTGAGGGAGAATCCAGCCAGAGCACAGAAGTCAAAGATGAGATTGTGCAGCTGTACAACCACCTCTACGACAGTCATGCATCACTCCAGACCCAGATCAACTATTTGACTCAGGGGGTCCTAATGCTAGAGGTCGCAGCCTCACCCAATATGGGCACGGCACCCAAGATCATTACTTCAACAGCCTTTGTTACCGCAGCAATTCAAGAGCATCCAACCACGAAAACAGTCAGCAGGTGCCAGAAAAGGAGAATGGAGAAGGTAGTGAATAAATCTGAGGCCTACACTCCATTGGCCTTCCCAATTGAAGAGATCTTTGAGTTCATCAAAGAAGACAAGATATTGAGGTGGCCAGAAAAGCTGAGAGCTCCACCCCACAAGAGGACCAAAACTACTTGATGCAGATTCCATCAAGACCATGGCCACGACACTGAGCAATGTTATGCTCTAAAGGATGAAATTAAAAGGCTGATTGGGCAAGGGATGCTGCAGAGGTTCCTCAAAGACGTTTAGGGGATGTAGCCTAGTCTCCCATACCACATGCCATTTTTCATGCTTATCTCTTATATCCCATTTGTCTCTACTTTACAGTGACAACACTTCTTATGTTGTTTTAAACTAAACTTTGTATTATCCTTGCAAAGTCATATACACATATATATGAATGGTTATATAAAATCTAGTTCACTTTTATAGTGCCATATTTTAATTCTCATTTCCATGAAATTTTATCTTATAAAGACCATTTTTTTTATCTTAAACAGATATCGATTCGAGAAAACATGTTATATACGGAATGATAATATCTAAATGGGCCACAATGCCCGATAAGACACCTGATTGTTCGAAAATCGGTGATAATTGAAAATGGCAAAAGAAAATACTGAAAGCAGTTATCCAAATTGGATCGAAACATCACTCATAAGGGCTTTCGGGATGCGTCATTAACTGCCAGAGGCTTCCAATGCCTGTTATTATCTTTCTGGATGCGTCATTAGATGTAAGGGCTCTCAATGCCCGTTCTTAACTCTCGGGATGCGTCATTAAGTCGAGATACTTGTAATATCTAGCCAAGGATAGATTTATATATATCCATAGCTGTGGGTGGCTTAATAACATAACCCAGCCTGGGGAGGCTTGAAAGTATCATGTATGTTAGCTGTGGGTGGCTTAATAACATAACCCAGCCTAGGGAGGCTTGAAAATATCCTGTATGTTAGCTATGGGTGGCTTAATAACATAACCCAGCCCGAGGAGGCTTGAAAGTATCATGTATGTTAGCTGTGGGTGGTTTAATAACATAACCTAGCCTGGGGAGGCTTGAAAGTATCCTGTATATTAGCTGTGGGTGGCTTAATAACATTGCCCAGCCTAGAGAGGCTTGAAAGTATCATGTATGTTAGCTTTGGGTGGCTTAATAACACAACCTAGCCTGGGGAGGCTTGAAAGTATCTCGTCTATCTACAAAGGGTCGTGTTCAGATGGAAGGGCTAGAAGAGTGCAATAACCCAGTCAATACTGCTGCGACAGTTAAAGCGACTCAGGGTTGATGCAGTAATGACTTGGATTTAAATCCAATTAAATCCTACTGCAGAGGGAATTCAAATATTCAAAAGTGACACATCCCTGTTAATATGGCTGCGAACATTAAGTAAATTCACTCGAGCGATAGTAAAGGCAAAATTATCAAACTATCGCGGCCCTATTCAATTGTCAGTCCTTCCAGTCATTAGTGCAAAAGGGTTAAAGGGCCACGACCCATGTACAGAAGCCATACGCATTACAACTGCAGCCTATGACCTGTATGTTTGAAGGTACCATATCATTATTTATGTGGACGCGGACATTAACAGATTAGACGACACACTCAATGGTGCCGCAGATGTTCGATAAGAGACTGCAGCCATATGTGAAGAAACCATGTATGCTACGGTGCCGCGGACTTAATCTATTAGTTCTACAAGTTTAATCAAGAAAGCATTTTCAAATATAAAAGCATTGAAGCAAGCAAAGTAGAAGAACAAAAAGCTACAAGAAAATGAGGCGAAAATCATCAATGTAGTAAATGTGGCCGCAACCTTGATAATATCAGTTAAGATTACAAACAAATAGGCTGCAGCCACTACAAAAGGCAAAATAACAAAAGGGACGTAACCCTATATCAATGACCAGTTCAAAAATTGCAAGATCAAGAAGTTGCATTATCACAATCATCTCCCTCATAGCCATCCACGGCGGTCTCAGTTTCCTCATCAGCTGCAGCTGCCTCGGCTTCTACTCTCACCCTAGCTTTCTCCTTGGCTCTGGCCTTGAGCTCAGCTATGCATTCTTGATGCTCAGCATCACTAAGTCTTCAGGCAATAACCTTATCCTTAGTCTCAGGGAAGTTTTTTATGATTCTATGTCGTAGCTCCTGGTAGTCGCGGAGGTAGGCCCTATTATTTATGATGAAGAATTCTTTTGAGCCCTTAAACGACTCCACCGTGCAATCGATGGCCAGTTGAAGGGCGTCGCCATGATCTGCTTCCAGTTTCTTCATTGTCGTTGCATGGGCTTCGGCATCACGGGCAGCCTTGGCTTCCAACTCCTCATACCTCCCTTATAGGAGTCGCAGCTTATTATTAGAAGACTCTGCGGCTTGTGCGGCTTCAACGGTCTGAGACTGGGAGACCTTGAGGGATTCCACAGCCTGATTAAAGCTTTCCTTCGCTTCCTCTTTGGCCCTGATTGCATCTTCCAGGTTCATCTGGGCTACCTGAAGATCCGCGACAGCAGACTGCTTCTCGGCTTGAAAAGATGAATTTTGTGCAGCCTCCAAATCAGTGACATGCACCCTCTTTGTGGCCTCTTTTAGTTTATAAAGGGCCTCTTACTTCCTCTTCTAGGCCACCATGACATCCGCTGCCTGAAACGAAAAAGTTAGAAGAAAAATACATAATGCAAAATTAAAAATGAGAGAGCACTTGCACTTACCCTCAAAAGACTATGGAGGTCGCAGTCCTCCAGATCATCATGGTCTTCTTCCACTAACCTGTCAAGGTCCCCGACATCAAGGGCCCTCTTCATTCTTCTCGTAACCTTCACGGTAGTGTCCCATAAGGATTCAGGGTCATGCTGTCTTAATTGTGGCCGCGGTCGACCATCAAGGCCACATTCGCCGCGGCACTGAGGAGGTGCCAAGTTTGCATTAACCGCAACTACAGGTGGCAGCGGAGGAGAAGCTAAATGGAAGGGAGCATCGAATGTGGACATCAAACCCACCGCAGTCAGATTGGCACCGATGTCATCATCGAACTCAGTTTGGGGTTCAGGGGAATCAAGGTTAGTTTTTTTCGCGGCCAGATTTGGGGTCACGGTAGGAGGATTCTGATCGCTGGAAGGGGACACGGCCGGTGCCTTGGTCTTGGACCTCTTCCTTTTTATGCACCTCGTAGTGTTATTAAGAACGGTGGCATCCTCATCCATTTCTGCTAGCTGGGCGGTTAACATCTCCCTAGCAACTTCCTCACCTGAAAAAGAAAAGGCAATAGTAAGTATTTAAAATGGAATTGCTGGAAACATAAGTTGTCACGGATTAAGATTGTGGATCAGTTTATTACCTTCCGCGAACATACTTGGAATTGACTTGCTAGGAAAGAAACCTGCTTCGAATACAGTTGCAGATGTTACAAGGATACTGAACTTCTTTTCTTCAGTAGGAATGGCCGCACCCTTAGCAACTCTCTTCTCTTGCCACTTGCTCAATTGCAAGTTTTCAAGAACTGTAGAAACCATTTCAAGGGTTAACACAGAGAAAGAACAATTAGAAAGAAGAGACACGGCTATTATCAAATTACCTAGTTTGGAGGGAGACCCCCATTGCCGCGCCATTCGAAATTACTTATCCCTTTCATTCTCCTGAGGGTGAATCTTCCACCCTTATATAGAGATGTAGAAATACTTCCCCTTTCAGTTCTTTACACTGGTTGACCTCCCAGTGTAAAGGGTCTCGTCCCTGTCACGGATGGAGAAGTTATAGTACTCGGCGAACTTCACTATGTTTTCCTTTGGGCGGTAGAAGTGAAAAAACTCCGCTGGATTAATGTCCTTTCTGAATTGATTCTCCCAAAGAACGATCGCGACAATAATGGCTCTCCAACCATTAGGATCTAACTGGGCTGGGACTAGTTTCATTATTTAAAAAATGCATAGGATGGGAACAGGAACAAGCAGCCGCATCCCGTAAATAAATGCATGAAGTGGGAAACAAACTCCATCATCAGCTAGAGCTGTGCAAGGCCTTTGTTCCGCGGTAGGAGCTGAGCACATCAAATTTTTTAGAAATTCGAAGGACTTAGAAACCTGGTCAACCCAGTCTTGGGTCATGATACTGCGGATATCAAACGCAGCGTAAGGTCTTTCACCCCTCCCAGATGGACCAGTTGGGTAATCCTTAACTTTTGCGGCATCATCTTCTATACCCAATGGATGATTACTTGAATTGGCTTCCTCTTCCATTGTCATGGACTCAAAATCCTTCTTACAGGCAGAGTCCATGGAGTTCGAGTCTAGTACAACACAGTTGGGATAATCCTTCAGTTGGCAAGGACCTATTGGCTTCGAAGGAGGCACGAAAGGAAGTTCAGGGGGAGAAGCTCCAAAGTGTATTTCCCAGAAACCTCTCAAAAATTCATCTGGGTCAAAGATCATATGGCCACAGCAATACCTGAAAACCAGAGTCCGTAGTTAGGTGCCGCAACCAGTATGGTTTGAAAAAGACTTTAAGAAGTCGCGGTAAGATTAGTTATACAAATAGTGAATAGAAGTGATCGACAAGACTGGCTAAATGTGAAGTGTGGGGTTTGAGCCCTAAAAGACAATTATCACCGTGGCATATTGGTTTGATGGGGGGTTATTTCCCTATTGTAGTTACTAATGGGCTAAAACACTGCTGATCCTATTCATTGAACCTAAGGGATTACCTTCCGACCCTACCGGTCGCAGCCATCTCCTACATCAGTAAGGGAGCTTACAGTGTCGCTGCTACTCACTCAAATAGGTTAGAATGAAGGCTCTCTCTTAAGAACACAAGGAGCAAGTGCAGCGACCTTTACTTTCTTTACAAGTTGAATCAGTCATGAATTTATTAGTTTAACTGCCACGGAATATGAATTTACTAAAGGATCGAAGACCCAGAATGTGAAGTGTGTGCTTAAAAAACATCAAGAACATCGAAGAACAGTTTGATTTCAATATGATTCGATACAACTCAGTCTATATGATCTAGGCAGTGGAAGAACAGTTATTTGATTTCGTATTATGAAGGTCGATTCAAAGAATTCTAGCAGCAATTATAATTATTTATCATGGACATATGTTCGATTCTTGGAAATTGACTGATTATCCAAACAAAGCCCTATATTCCTATCAAAGAAGAAGTACGAACTACAAAAGCTATTTGAAAAGATGATTGGTTGAAAAATTACCTGGAAATGAAGAAGATGGCAATGATCAGCCTCAAATCGCCTTGCACCTCCACACACAGCCTTGGAAGGTCATCGAAAAATGCAAGAGAACGGACGAACATAGTTCAACCTTCAATTTGATCTCAAAGTTTTTGGAAATGTAATGAAGTCCACGGCCTGAACAATTTATATAAGAGAGTGCGGAAGATAAATCGTCGCCTTGTAAGTACCGCGGCACCTAAGAAGACTGAACTAAGCCACAACCCCAATCGAATTCTCTTGGCACTACGACTTGGGGGCTTATTGATAGTATAAATATAGCACCCTACCACGGATGGTATATTCAACTACACATGCATACATGTCGCGGCACATCTTAACATAAGGCGCGACCCTACTGAACTCGGGGTACGGCCCTATCGAATACAGGGGCATGACCCTCCTCATCACAGGGCGCGGCCCCCCTCAACACGCCGCGGAACCACCCAATACAGGGTGCGACACCTTCGTCTCTCGCCTGTTACAGGATGCGGCACTCACATTGCTTGCCTTACAGGCCGCATCCCTCTCTATTATAATAACTTCAGACTTTATATACGTCACGTGCTCAGAGCACATGGGCATATCTGCTATAAATAGAGGACCACACCTCAAAATAATGGGAGGGGGACGGATTATATACACCCAGGGAAGAGTCTACAACACATACTATCTATACATCCTCAACCTACAGCTTCGGGGCCACACGCCGGCATCGCAGCCATCTCCCCGGCACACCGAAAACCTCAATTCTTCCATGTACTCTCCTTTATTCTCATACTTGGACGCCTCTTTAGGCATGATTATATTGTACAATACAACATGTATAATGAGAATGGAGCAACACAGTGGACGTAGGCTTGTTTTAGAGGCTGAACCACTCTATATCATGTTTTATCTCTATTTACCTGCTTTGTTTAGTTATTATACACTTTACTCTTGACTTGCTAGTACGAGAACGACAAGTGGACGATTTCTCGTATCATCACATCCATCTCTCACATTGGTCTTCTATATCACCTCAAACGAGATATCAAACTATCTCTAAGCCACGACTTCTCCTGCACATACACCTTTATGAACACCCATCATCCAAACCGATTTTCCTCTCCTAATTAAATACATACTAACGCGTGGTCATACACAAGTACCCTTGTGTACCCACACCAGTTTAAGTGACGTTCTTATACCTCTCACCAATACTGTTTTCATAACTAAGCACATATCTACGTTTTAATGGATTCTCAAACTAAGGTATCTAATAAAGTTCTAAAATAAACTAAAAAGTAATCAAATAATGCTAAGAGCAATAATAAGGATAAATAACAAGTGGGGTGACTAACACCTTCCCCACTCATAACTCGATTCCCGAACCCACACAACAAGAATCTCCAGAACAATCGTAAACTTAAAACTGCCTTAGGATTAGCTCGAAAGGGCTAACCCAAACCTTTTATTTGTTGATATAAGTCAAACCGTCGACTTTGGATAGCTGACAACACCTCGCACGGAAAACACAATTAATTTCAATCATAAACCTGGGGCGTGCATCAAAAAATAAATATGGTGTCAAACAGCTTCCAGGGAAAAATCATCGACCCAGATCAAACCGATAACGTGATCGTGGGGGAATGCAGTAGACTTGGAGACAAGAACTCCCGTGTCCATTGTCACACAACAAGTTCTCCCGGGGGGCATCGCCACTCGGGACTCATAACACCACATTAGTGGCTATGTTGGGGACTAATTTTTATACCAAAAACAATCAATATTGTATGCCATAGATAAATTTCCCAGCTACATCATATTAGTGACTCTGTTGGGGATAAATCAAGAGAATCGAACAATCCTCAAGCTTCCTTTCTAATCTACTTACTACCTCTCCCGCACATGACTACTTTACGTAAATTTTAGAACTATTAAGCGACTTTAATTTTAGAGTCCCTCAAAACATAAATACATGCTTAGGTCCCCATGTACAACATTATACATTTTCCCAAATGTATAGGTATGCACAAAGGTCCTGGTGATAAAATATACATCAAAGTATGTAAAAATAAATATTACCTATCGGGATCATGTGCTGCATAGTCTTGATTTAAGATCATAACTTCTATGATCACGCACTGCATAGTGTTGATTTAAGAACATAACCTTTTGTGAAACCAAATGTATTTTAACTAAAAAGTATTTTCTATGATTATAACACAATTGATATAAGATAATAACTTCACTACCTTCTCATTAATGTACATATGATTAAAACAAACGATTAATATATTAAGATATATGTTACCAGGAACACATCAACCATGCAACCATACCAATATGATCAAACAACACAATGAAGATCCCAATCAATACAAGATGAACATAAATCTGTCATATAATACCTCAACCAAATGGTGACTTAAATATTTTATCAAACCCTAGCAGAGATCAACTCTCAAAAGCTCAGTTTAACATCACCTGTCACACAAGAAAGTTCAGAACCACATCCCACAACCAATGGTGATAAAGCTCAAATTAAGCAACATATCACAATCCCTCATTTAATGATTCAAGCAAGGCAAAGAATGCTCAAAAGACATGATGTTTATTACTTTATTTGTGTTGTACTTTAGGAACCATTGCACAAAAGTAAAGTATTATGTTTTGATATGTATATGCTCAAAACCTACTCACCCAGCCTTCCTTAAATCCCCCTAAACCTTCCCTAAATCTTGGACCAACATCAAACAAATTTTTAACTAAAAATTGAAAGGTTTAGTTGATTAAAAGTCCAATGAAATATTTTAGCCAACTAATTTTTTTTCAAACAACTAAACCTTTGAAAACAACCCAATTAAAGGATTTTTAGTTGACTCAAAGTCCTAGGATTCTACAAACATTTTTGGCCCAAATTTCCAACCTCTCATCCCAATAGCCTATGCCTTCCTGCATGAATACCAAAAAATTTACCCACCTTTGGATACATCCTACCTCATCCTAACACTATAAATACAACCCTCCACAATCATTCCAAATCACTAAGTCATAATCGAAGGTTATGTCATCATAATAGCTTTCCAAGTCCCTTAAACCCATTTCCATTAATGTGAGATTAAAACTCAAATGTTCATTTGATCTAAATCTCAATTAAAGTAAAGCTTCAAACTTCAAAGTCATCAATGTTTCAAACAAAACCCCTTGAATTCCAAGAATCAAAACCTATCATCAAACATCTGACATACCCAAAATCCATTTAACCCAAGTTCTTGATAATCCTAAAAATGATGAATTTCTAGAGAGATAAAATTCCACTCATGTTACAAGATTACTTTTAAGAAACCAACCCATGTGAACCAAATTCCAATTATACAAAATCTCCTTAGACAAGATCCATGCTAAAGATCCACTTGTGTTTTGAAGTGATTTAAATCCGAAATCCCTCTTAAACCAAGTTACGCCAAAATAACATGTGTGCTTAGAGATTAAAACCCAAATCTCACAAGACATTGATCCATACATAAATCCCACTTGACAAAACTACATGGCATAACTTGTTTGTTTGATTTTCTATAAAGATAAAGTAAATCCATTTCACTATTATTTTAGTAAATCAACTTTTCTTTATGTATCGGTTACCAGTCTTGTACTTTTGATCATGGTTGAACTTCAGTAGTGTCATAGTTGCCGATAGTTAAGGTGTGGACTTAGGCTATTATATGGGTGCCACTTGGGCAAGGATGTATGCATCGTCTTGTTAGTTGTGGTTTTGCAAAATGTTATTCCTTCTAAGGTTTTAGTTCCACTATAAGTGAACCGAAGATAGTGAAGTTCTAAAGTACCATCTCGAACATGGATGTTGGCAAGTCCGAACCACATTAAAACCTCAGTTAATAAATTTGTGTTAAAATGTCTCTCCTCTCTTACTATATTTACATTCATGATTTACTTTAATATTCTTAATACTTATATTGCTTTCATGTGAGTATGAATGTGTGTGGATGCAAAAAATTAATAGAGAAGTCATTTTATCAACAGAATAAGAAATAGTTTATACTAAGTTGAATTGTTTATAAAATGACAATGAAGAGAAAGAAAGAAATGTTAATTTGCGAAAAGTTGACAAAAAATGATTATCCCAAATTACCCCCACTCTTGGGATAGTATTCGGTATCAGATTTTGGCTCATAAATACTTGTTTAAAAAATATATTTTGAGGTTAAAGATCACATCCAAAAGAACGGATTTTTTTTTTTGAAAAAAATTATATTTGTCTAAATTTTGGAAAAGGATGGAAAACGAAAGGATTTTTTTGAAGAAAAAGTTTTGAGATATTTTTATGAAAAAGGAGGAAAGTGTTTGAGAGTAAAAATTTATTTTAAAAATGAATATGAAAAATATTGTCAAAAGATCATACATATTCACTTTATGTGAAAATATGCTGTCTTTGATTTAATATGATCTTTGTTTCTCTTATCCATATCTCATACATGTCTTTGATTTAATACACTCACTTATGTTTTATAAAGCAACACACTAGAACTTATGAACATCAATGAGTATATGAACAACTTATCCATTTTCCACAGACATATAAGAGTCATAATAACTTGAAGATAAAAATATGCATATCCCCGTAAATTAAATCCCAAATTTGTGAGTAAATCAAAGTTGGTATTCCTAAATTATTATTCTAGAAGTTTACCTCACAAATGATATTTTGGTAAAGAAAACAAAACAAGTCTTTGAAAGATAAATAACTTTGGAATTTCATAAAAATCTTAAATACCCATTTACCCTTGTACACATTAAAACTTTCTTCAAAAATTAATAGGACAAACTTTTGGAAGAAAGCCCTTGGTAGTTTTATAAGGAATATTTTTTAAAAGTTATATTTAAATGTTTGGGAATGTTATAAGAGAGATCTTTGAAAGGTTATCTAAAGATGTTTGAAAATTGTACTTATACTTGATAGATACTTAAAAAGAGATTTAAGAATAAAATACATTCTTTAAACAAAATTTTAAGATATCATAATTCATTAGCATTCATACTTGATAGATATTTGACTAAAGCAAGAGTGTGAAAATAAAGTTGGCATGAAACACTGCACGATGTCATCTTTGAAGCTTTGCCATAGCATCTTCAACACTTCACGTCATAGACTTAGTCATATTAGAACTCAAAGTCCAACCTACGATTCAATTAGTTTTGTCCAGAATTTTTCCAATTACAAACAAATTGACTTGATTGGAAATGTGTCCTTATAAACTCACCTATGAATGTATTAGTTGACGTGGCCAAGTACGATGTTTGCATCATTGATCTCGAAATTGCCTTGGAAATGGGAATCATCAACCTAAAGGATTATGGATATTCAAACCTGGTAATTATCTAGATATTAAAAAAATGGAAAATTTGGGATGATAAACTACAATCGTACCATGCCTACTTAGAAGAGGTAGATTCACGATTCAAGCCTCTCGAATTCAAATTCCTCCCAACGTCTAAAAGACTTCACAAACGGAGAACCCCTTACTATTACTTTGAGGTCAACGACATTGAAGAAATGGAAATAGAACCCATGGTCTGGTACTACAACATTTGGAACCTGCTTAACAAAAACCTCTACCCGCCCGGTGCTTCCTAAAATGACTGACTTACCCTGAGATGATTGTCGATCGAATAAATCATCTGTGGGGGGGCAACCCTACAAAAGAGGGTTTGGTGGACTAAACCTACGATGCATTACAGAAGGTGATACCCTTAAAATCATGGACAAAATTCATAGTGGTGAATGTGGTCTGCATATGAGTGGGCACACCTTATTTTGAAAAATACTCACGCAATCATACTAATGGACCACTAGGTAAAAATATTGCACGGATTACATCAAGAGCTGCCTCAAATGTCAACTTCACACCTCAGGACATCATCTACCTCCTCGAGAGATCTACTACACGACCTCAATCAGGCCTTTCTCCATCTGGGGTACAATCACCACAGGAAAATTAATCCCTAAAGACTTCATCGAGCATCAGTTCATCCTCTTCGCCATCGACTATTTCACCAAATATGTCGAAGTCAAATCTTACGCAGTGATGAATGCTAAACAGGTGGGCAAATTCATACGTCGAAACATTATCTGCTTCTTTGGTGTACCCCCTGAGATGGTTTCATTTTAAGAAAGAGTTATCATACTTATTAAATGAATACGGTATGACTCGGCATAATCCATACCCATAGAGACCTCAAACCAATTGAGCAGTTGAATCTGCTAAGAAAAATGTTAAAACATCATCAGCATAATGACGGAGACCTTCAACGAATGGTCCAAAAAACTCCCATACTGTGAAATACTGGGTGTCCATCCCATGATCAAAATAAAACATTAGTCTCATATGGCTCATTCTTAGCATCACTGTCGATTTTTTTTTTAAAGTTACTAACCACCTAGTAATTCAAAATAGAGTGGTGCCAAATTTTATCTTTCATTAATTAACCACATGCGGAAGTAAATAATAATAAAACCATACGCACAACCTGGTAACTGAACCCCACACTGATGACTAATATAAATAAATATGACCGAATCAAATATCGATTCAATAATACAATTCAATGATCAACTGAAATAATAAGTTGGATACACAAGCTCAAATAAATAAATTAAATACAAGTCTTGAGGGAGACATGCCCAAATGAATACTTAAGTAAATTCCCTATAGTAGGAATGAATGAATGAAGCATCTATAGCAAAGTCCTACAACTTCCACATGAGCTGAAGATGCGCATACCTGAATAGAATCCTCAAACTAGCATCCCTGTGGCTGGACACCTAAATTGTTTTGGAAAATATTTTGACACGGATAAGATCCTAAGTAAAATGTTTTGAAAATACTTAGCAAGCAATTAAATTGCGATAATTAAATATGGATGCACACTCTTCATATTTAAGTTAGAGTCGCACTCACTTGAGGTATAACTCACCCCTCTTCTAATGTGTACACATAACGCTTTCCTTCTAACCTTCGTAGTTAAGACACCCCACCTAACTAACCGTATCATCTCTTTTTCTGCCCCATTACTCTAACTCGAGTATTCTTACATGTATTATTAAGTTATATACTTAACTTATAATCAGTTGAACTATTTTAAATCATATAATGTCAACACGAGTTATATAAGAAACCCCTTTTTAAATCATATAACTTTCACACTAGTTATATAAGAAATACATTCACACTTATGTATTATTCCCGTATATAATTATCTACTCATATTATATACGTACTAGTATACTACAACATTCACCTACATGTCAAGTATATATCCATCCTCCCGAGTAAGGACTCACCGGATGTTTCTCTAAAATGCAATCACCCCAGGTATACTCATCCACATGAACGCACCGATACAGTTAGCTCCCTGAATCAGTGAAACAAAAATAAATATAGCGGAGGAGGCCATAGTTCCCCAGTTGTGAGACCGAATCATACCCAAAGCATTTCACCCCAAAAAGAAATCACAACATATAAATATTGGACGCCTATGACTTGAGGATTATACTCGCCCTGCATTTACTAGCCAGGGGATTCACCCACATCGCACAACCTCCTGTGATAGCACTAAAGTGGTGTGTATTCCTATAAATATCATACACACCGATATATATACACACACTATCACACTACTGTATACATATATCAAATAAAGGTCCGGCTAACTCGTGGCTAACACCCGTAGCACTAGTCCAAGAATACCCAAGTCTATAATCCGACTAACTCAATTAATCACACATTAATTAATTTGTCATTTAAGTTGTGTCACCCTACTATACTACCCCGACTCACTCATTCGGTCTGTAACTTTGTCTCTTAGTATCTGTTACATAAAATCCCATTAGTTAGTTTAACGTTTCTCATTAAATTCAAGATTCGATAATTTATTATATATCTCTAATAATAAATTTGAACCAGCTATTCCATGCCCAACTCCCAACGCACTAGCCCAAAAATATTTGAGTCACAATCCCTGACTCTTAATTAAATAAATTTCACCTCCATTAATTTTTACCACGTAGTATCACCCAAAAAATGCCAGGACTCCCCCACTTGACCTGTATTTGAACCCTTGAATTTATGTCACCAAAGTCTAATTATTTAGACCGACCCTCTATCAATATAAAAGTATCTTAAAACCCTATATTTCAAGGTTCTAAATTTTTTTTTAACTTAAATCAAGATTTTGCTTTAATTTTTACCTTTGGTTCTACTGTACATCAAGTGAATAATATTCGCTCCCAACAACTTTCCAAGCTAACGACAAACTATTCAACATCACTAATGGGAAACTAAAAAATCCCTCGTTTAAAAAAAACTTCGCCAAAAGGCAGCAGTGGTCCCAAAACCTTACTGTCATTCAAACGAGTCCATTGGTCATTCGAACGACTTCCACCCTCGTTCGAACGACTCGCCTTGTCGTTCGAATGACCTCACTTTTTCCCCTCCCACTTCGTCTCCTTCCTTGCGACCAGTTTCACCATTAACCTCATTCCTCAAAATTTCTTACTGTAACCAAGAATTGGCCTTATAAATTTTTATGCCAACGAATAGTTTTAATTCCTTAGTTGCATTAACCTCCATTGACAATTTACAATACTTAATCATAAAATGATATACTCCTAAGGATTTCTCTTACACCTTTCTCTCAAAATTGGATTTCGAACTCTAATTTACACGACATGGATTTTGGGACTACAAGAAAATTAGATACACACTCATTTGATTTATAACACCATATAAATATCACCTTTAATTTGCGTACAAACCAATCCATAATTACCCATTTTCTATGTGATAACCCACCCACAAACAAATATGATTTACCCCCACCATGATATGAATTGAAATACCACTATTTAAATTAAAGAAAGTTTAACTAATTACCTGTTAGGATTCGTAGAGTCTGATTTCCTTTGTTGTAGATGGATATTTTGACGAAGAACACATCAATCTCTTCGTGGTTTGGCTCCCAAAAGTGCTCCCACTTTCTCCTCTTTTCTCCTCTACAAACTAGGCTTCTCTTATTTGAGTTTTGACTAACACAAATTCTCTAACTTGGGTTTTATTATGTGAATCCCGAAATTAAGCTTGTGGGCTAAATTAAATTGGCCCAAGCACCCCCGTGTGGGCCCGATTATGACTAAAAATGCCCCGAGACCCAATTACTACCCCTGGGTACTCTTTTTCGACTATCTCAACCTATTCAGAATCAACAATGCACTCAGAATCGTCATTCGAGTCACTTAACTAAAATTTCTAACCTTGTCCTCAAATTACGACACATGTAATTTTAAAAATTTATCCGAATTAAATAAATTTTAATTCACAAATTTAATTAAATCACCAAATTAATAAAATTATAAATCCTCAGAAATATGGGGTGTTACACATACATCCCTTGGAGCTACCTTATGACATAAAAAAATTCAATTGGGGTCACTCTCTACTTGTTGGTTTATGGGATGGAGGTAGTCTTACTTATACAACTGGAAATACCATCACTACAAGTCATGATCAATATCCAAGTGGCTCAAGAGTGGTTCCAAGCCTGCTATGATGAACTATCCCCCCTTGACAAGAGAATGCTAAAGGTCACTTACCACAATCAGGGCTACGAACAACATATCTCCTATGCATTCAATAAGAGGTTCAAGAAGCAAAACATAAAAGAGGGTGACCTAGTCCTAAAATAAAATACCAAACTTGCCCAGACTCCCAGAGGAAAATGTTTACCCAACTCGGGAGGACCCTACCTCGTTACCAAAATAAACCCCGATAGGGAAGCTACATTAGCCATTCTTGACAGAGCCACATTTTCCTAACCATTAAATCTCAACTGATTGAAGAGATTATTTCCTTAAACTTTCTTGTGGTAAAAAGAAAAAGGCCAATTTAACACAAAAAATAATCGTTCGTAATAGGAAGGAAAGACTATGCTAGTCCATACATAATCCTAACCCTAAATCAAAAATCCCACTTGAGCCACCAACCTTTTTTTTTAAAGTCCTCTAAAATACTTTAAGCCACCAAAATTTTCAATCAAGAGAACCACGTAGACCTAATTCTCTACTATATTTTTATTGCAAACACTCAAATACATACAGGTCATTGTCTTTGAATCATAAAAACATAAGCAGCCTGATATATCAGTTCGTGTCATATCTAAACAAACAATCAAAACCCCACTTTAAGGGAAAACCCTTTTATGGTCATTGTGCCCTTGATATCAAAGAGCTAACACAATCGAAATAAACTAAGCAAAAACAAATAAAATAGTGATCTAAGGAATCTTAAGACTTCGTAGGGCTATCCTTATTTAATAAATATCACACAAAGGATGATACTACGAAAGCAACAATCAAAAGAATCCTAAACAGGAAAATATACTACCTGTATACCCTTTTTCCCAAAAATGAATAACGGAACAATACTGCCTCCAAACACCACGTAAAGTAGCACCTTATCTGGGGCAAAGAATAACACTCCTAATTCTAAGGAAACATTAAAAGGCTCTTTCCCTATTGCCAAATAAATAAAGGGGAACTACCTTCCCTCGCACTTTGACGTCATCACAAACAAATGGCTCAGTAAGAAAATAAATAAAATTACCTCCCTCAAAAAGAAAAGTCTCAAAAAGATGGGGCACTTTTGTTTCCATGTGTATATGTACCTTTTATTAATTTGCATCCCCACCATTTTAATAAAAAAAAGCTTAGGATCTCTATATTCATATGCATATTTGCATCATTTATCATGTGAATAAGAGTAACATTTCACCCACTCTAGAAAAATATCGTCAATAATCTTTCCTTGTGGAAAGTATAAAGGCATATTCTTGAATGAAATCCACATTATGTCATAAAAATCATAAGAATATCATTATCCCTGCTATTCGACCTCTGAAAATAAGTAATAATATATGTGCATCAAATGAAAGAATAAAGGATAAGGAAACAAATGTATGAATGGGTGGATACATTCCCTCCACATAGATAATAAAATAAAAGTTTACTCATGGCGGGTCTCCTTAACTCTCTCAGTAGCATCTCCAACATCACCTACTACATCAGTATCCTCGTAGGGCGTGGGATTGAACTGATCTAGAGGAGGACGCAAATAATGACAGTCGGCGTGTGGTTTACTAACCCTATAATGGAATCTGAAATTATATCGGGATGTGAGTTCACGAGTACAAAAACAGGAGTGAGAAGACACCCAAGTCATTGATTTTCCCTTATGGATTATCGTGGGACTATTTAACTGTATCGAATAGGCTAACTCCTATATATTGAGGACCCATCACCCTCTGAAGGATGGGAGGCAAGACTAGCACCACTTGAATAATAAAAAATCAAAGAACAATCAGTAAAAAGGAGGATATGGAAGAAATCAAAAGTAGTAAAGTAAAATAATCATAAAAAGTAAGGCGTACCTCTTACACTCTCAAAGTCGCTAGGAATTTAGGAGAAAATCGATCCAAGGTAGTAGTAGATGAAGGACCAGGAAACCAGACAGGCTCACCACGATCGAAAGACTCTAATTGATCCGACAGAATGGAAAGATTTACCCTCCTAGCTAGCGCATCCCCTTGAACTGAACCTCCCTTGTCGACTCATATTTTTTGTTTATAGATCCCTCACCCTATCCTTTATGGTATCAATACGAGATGTAGCAACCTCTTCTGCCTGTGCTTGACACTGGACTATGCCCTTCTCTATCAACCTTTCTTGATAATTGGCATCCATCTACTGACACTATCCAATCCCATGTTAGGGAGGGGATAGGACACCTCGTCCATTGTAGATCCTGATGAAGGAAGGAAGGAGTATCCATACTCCTAAAATCTTGTCGTAATGGTACTACCCCGTCAAAGCCAATAACAAGGCTGCCCCCATCGCCCTTACCGACCCAAATAAGTTAACCATCACCTTCAGGATTGGTTTCCTAGAATCCTCGAGATCACTCTTAGCCCCAAAACCCCCTCTGTATTTCCCTTAGGAACATCACCTCCCTTGGTCATCCCCGCATGAACCTCCCCTTAGGCCCCGACACCCCCTCAGGCGTGACATTCGCCTCCTCCTTCTCTCCCTTCGAACCACCTGAACCACCCGATGCCAATAACGATCCTATAACAAACAATAGTAAACTCCAGGCATACCATATTGCCTCCTCCATATCAAAGCCTGGATCCTAAACCTCCTCCAAATAGGTATTTAAAGCGCTAGTGTTAAGATATTCCCCCGGAGAAGGAGGTACATGTATGCCCAAAGCTTCTTTGGGACCCTCTGCGATAATAGTCAGGGTCTGATCCACCACTAGGGCACTTCGGCGAATGGGAGTCCCGTGAAATCATATAAATCAAAGGGAGTCATGCTCATCTCTCCCACTGGTAAGTGAAAGATGTCAGTAGTATCTCACTAATGCTCTCCTAAGGTAGCAAGAATCATCCCACTCCTACTACAGTGATCCTAGAAGGGGCAGTCTAATAGCAAGATGAACTTATGGTATACGTAAAGGCATGTACAAAAAGGGGCCCATGCCCAATCTTTGTCTAATGGTGCTATAGAACCCCGGACTCGAGCACTCCCACTAGTATGCAAGAAAAAAAAGATCAACAAAACATGTCAGTAATATGAAAAAGAGCTTTAATTTTTAGCGATCCTGTTACCATATGGTCACGCTTAATATCTCTACCCTTGGTTCCCACTAACCAAGTAGGATGACTAGTCATAAGGTTAACAGTAACCTCCCTGAGCTTTTTCCCTCAAAGATCTCACTCTTAATCTTCCCATGCTTGGTTCCCGCTAACCAGGATAAATAACTAGTCGTAAGGTGATGGGAAACCCAACAGAGCTTTCTCCTTCCCGGAGTTTGGGTTACTGTGTGTTCATAATTAATCTCCCTACCCTCGATTTTCGCTAACCAGGAAGGATAACCAATCACGAGGTGACCAAAGTACCTCTAAATATTTTTCCCTCCTGGATTTTAGGTTACTATATGTTCACACTTAATCTCCCCATATTCAGATCTTGCTAGCGTAGAAGGATAACCAATTATGTGGTGACCAAAACACCACGAAGCTTTCCCCCTCCCGGAGTTTGGATTACCGTATGTTCACACTTAATGTCTTTGACATCGATTCCCACTAACCAGGAAGGATAATCAATCGCGAGGTGATAAGAACCCCCCAAATCTTTCTTCCTCCTGAATTTTAGGTTAAGTATGTTCACACTTAATATCCCTACCCTCGGTTCTCGCTAACTAGGAAGGATAACTAGTCGTGACGTGACCAAAAACCCCACTGGAACTTTCTCCCTCAGGGAGTTTAGGTTACCGTATATTCACATTTAATCTCCCTATCGTCGATTCCCGCTAACCAGGAAGAATAACCAGTCACGAGGTCACCAAAAAGCCCCCAGAGCTTTCTCCCTCATGGAGTTTGGGTTAATGTATATTCATACTTAATCCCCCACCCTCGGTTCCAGCTATCCAGGAAGAATAGCCAGTCGTGAGGTGAACATAAACTCCCTCTGTATATTATTATTATTATTATTATTATTATTATTATTATTATTATTATTATTATTATTATTATTATTATTATTATTATTATTATTATTATTATTATTATTATTATGTGAGGGTACACATGTGACAACGGGTTTGATCCGCCCTTTTCGTGGCCTCATTACGATTAATTTCCTTAGTATAGGTTATATCCCCACCTTATACTTATATGATTTTTATTTTTATCTTGATAAATATTTTTTCTCTAATCGCGATTTTTACTTTACGATTATTTATTATCCTTATTTTTTAATATTATTGTAATTCCTTTTATTATTATTATTATTATTATTATTATTATTATTATTATTATTATTATTATTATTATTATTATTATTATTATTATTATCATCCCGTGGTTAACTTATTATTTTTTCCCTTTATTTTTTTTATTCAGAGGACTAGTTTGATTCACCTTTGCCCCCACCCTTTGTATTTTTCATTTTTAGGCTACTTTTTCATTTTCACCACATTATGTCCCTCCCCTACCATCTTTTGTTATGGTTATTTCTCATTTTATTTTTTGGAACGCAACAAATAGTCAATTATCATATTTTGGTCACAGTCATACAAAAAAATATCTTCATAAGGTCGTGCGTTTGCAAGAAAATAAGACTAATAAATTTTGGAAAGAGAAAACTAGTCTAAGATATATAAAATGAAATGTAAAAAGAGAAAATAAAAAAACTTACCTTGGGGCATCCACAGGATGCTCCTCCAGAGCCCGGTGAATCTCGCACTACCACAAAGGTCCTTCGTATCCTCCTCTTCCGTTGGTAGGGGAGGAGTAAATCACTCATGACCTGGCACCATAACACCCCCTTGACATACTACCCGCTCCTAATCATCATCGTGGGGAGCCACAACTTGATGCCATGTGGACCCTGAAACAAATAACTCAGGCCAAGGCTTCGAATCCACTAGCCCGACCTACACCTCTTGTACTTCAGGACCCTAACTGTCCCCTAGGGACTGAATCTCGTCATCATTCAATATGATGGGCTCCAAAGGATCCATAAGAAACCAAAAAAGACTCGTAAAGGACTGCATAAATGTGTGACAGTGAGAGAGAAATGAGAGAAGAAAAGAAAAGTTGGGAGAAGTGTGGAATTTCCAAATGCACCCTAATTTATATGCATTTCGTATTCTGGGATTTTTAATTGAACAGTCAAACTTTCGGTCAGCTTTAATCAAACAACTAAACATTCAGTCTTCTTTAACCGATTTGTTAAACCACTAACCCCTTTCCAAAAATCACATTTTAAATCCATAAATTTCCTACATATTACACCCATCCCCGCCACTTCTTAAAACATAGACAAATATATTCCTAAACCCTTTCAATTTTGACTAAGAGTGTCATCACGTGCACCCTCTTAGTCGACCACCTCTGTGATTACCCTTATCTGCAATTGGGGCGGAGATTATTCTATCTCGTTCGATAAAATGACCCCAAACCCAAGCCTACTAAAATCATAAATGTGAACTACCCTAAAGGAAACTAAGAGTACCAAATGACAATAATTAAAACCATCAAATTCCAAGTTACAAATATAGGAAATTACATAAAAGCTCAAAAAATATTCACAAAGGTCCTTTAACCAACGGTTTAAGACCTTTAACCAAAATATTAAATCCCCCTGGTAATGATTATCATATGTTTTCCCAGCCATCCACATGTCACACCACCTCGATCCACCCTCCACGTGTCACTGTGGATGATTGAACGATCAAATCCCATGGATGACCAATCGATCTAACGTCCATAATCAGACCTTATAATGAGAGGTCCCCAGCAACCTTGAAAAGAACTCCTAAATCTAACATTATCTTTCTTTAATCACGTGCGTCCGAGATACTCAAGCTCATTCTAAAAAGTTCTAAAGAAGTTCGTACTCAATAAAAAATCTTTCCCTCGAGGAATAATCGTCCTTTTGAGAAGTCACTTCCTGCCGAGTGAGGTTCATACTTCAAAAAAGGTTTTTCCTCCGAGAAATAAAGGCAAATGTTTGCATGCATTCTGTAAAAGTTTCCTCTTCTAAATGACACTTTGCCTAATTAAACGGAGCTCTGCCCAACTAGGCACCTCAAGTAGGGATGCTCCCTTAAGAAAAAGTTTACTTATGCTACAAGGATAAAGAGACTATGTACAAATATCTAAGGCAATATGTAACACCTCGACTCGAATTTATGGGTTGCCCATAGTCAACCCGGTCTGACCTGAGTGTTAGGTGTGAAGTGCAATGATGAGGCGTAAATATTTTATATTTATCCCCTTAATTTTGGTCTTTTTATCATCCCGTGCATTGTAATTAACTTAGATTTATATCATATTTATGCTAATAATCCCCATTGGCGAGTATTTCATGTTTTGTGTATCTCTCATGCATTTTATAGGTATTTCATCCAAGTGAGTGCGGGAGAGAAATATAAAAAGTGAAAGAAACCAAAGGAAGGAAATCAAAGCCCATTTTAGTAATTTTTTAGACTTAGTCTAAAAGTGGACCCTAAATAAAAGTTGAAGAGTACGACATCAGAAAAACACTGAAAGAAATGATGTCCAATTCTGAGCTACGATGAAGAATCTATGCTCAATCAAAGTTGAGAAAGAAATCCAAAGCAAGAAGAAGAAAACTAAGCTAATGCAGAAAGTTTCACCAAACCGAGTTCCAAACAGGTTCGCTGGCTAACCGGTTCGGGGTACCTAACACGTGAATTTTCATTTAATATATGAGTTTTCTTTGACTTATATTTTATTATGACTCTTGCAAAAACGACTAATTGAGCACAGAGAGAAGCAGGCAAGAACCATAGTTTTGACTTACGGAATTAAGATTATACTTTTGTGGATTGCTTTTCAATATTTAATATCAAACATTTTTCTCTACTTTATTCTTGCATGTTCTTATTCTTTGCATGTTTTTTCTATTGTTCATGTTTAGGTATAGTTCCCTCATTATTTAAATTCCATTCAACGTTAGAATTTTGTTTATTACCCACATCACCATGTCCAACTAAGTTATTAGTGGGTTGGGGAACATGAACCCAACCTAGGTGTTACGAATGGACGTAAAACCGAATAAAATTTAATTACCAATTCAAGGGCTTGATTTATTACCGAAATAAACATTATAGGTCTTTTAATTCCATTTTTCCTAGGTAATCAGAATGTTTAAGGATGGAATATGAGTTCTAGTAATTTATTATTCCTTTCAAATACAATTGTTGATTTGATATTGTGAGGAGTAAAATCCGCACGTGTTAAATTCTTAGAAAGTATTTGATGATTCTTTGAATTCATAATTAGGTTTTTTAAGGTTCTTATCCTAAGTAATCACCGAAGGTTCAAGGAAGTGTACTCCAACTTCATTTTCTCAAATTGATTTAAACTCGCTTGTTATTATCGTATGCGTAGTTAAATTACTAGTTTAATTAAATTCCACTAGTTAATAGGAAATTCGTAGACAATCATCTTTTCTTTTCTTTTCTTTTCTTTCTCTGCGTCAAACATAAGGTTATTCGTCGTTCCTATTCGTTTCCATGTTCTGCATCCTATTCTCTAAGTTCGACACCCAGTTATCGAATTATTACTTGAGCGACCGACTTGTAATTAAAACATAATAAAACTCGTTAGAGAAACATTTTTTAGTCGCGTCAAGTTTTTGGCGTCGTTGCTGGGGACTAGGTAGACATTTAGGTTAGATCGAATTAATCCAAAATTTGACTCTAATTGTTAAAAAGCCAAAAAAATCATAAATTCAAAAAAATCAAAAAAATAAAAAGACAAAAATATATAGAATCTCTCAAATCCTTACATGCAAAATCCTCAACCAACTCCTTAATACACTCCTACCAGAATTCACTAAAATCCTATAGTAGAATACAATCTCGATGGCCCACATACTCCTCGTGTTCCATAGTTTTGGGTTCCACCTCCTACACTGCCAAACTCCATCACGAGTCACACTTTGAGTCACGCGCCTAGGGTGTCGAATGAGGATATCGAGTCATTAGGAGAGGGTGCGATGTCTGACAAAGCTAGTTATGGTACGGGTGAAGGTAAGTTACCTTATCGCCCTATAAGAGACCTCTTGCATCTTGAGCAAAACATCACTCCGAGATGGATTATATTCCCATATAATGGGGGGCAATTCTGTTTTCACAATGGGATGATTCATATTCTTCCCACATTCCAAGGTCTGGAGTCAAAAAAACCATACCTCCACATTCGTGAGTTCAAAGAGACATGTGAAACCTTTAGCGATCAAGTGTGCACCCAAGACATCATTCACCTCAAACTTTTTCCCTTCTTCATGAAGGATAAGGCCAAGACTTGGCTATGGTCTTTGTCATCGAACTCAATTAGAACGTGGAGAGATATTCAAGCTAAGTTTCTCCGGAAATTCTTTTCCCAACATCAAACCAATTGCATAAAATCTCAAATTCAAACATTTAAACAACAAGAGAATGATCCCTTCAATAGATGTTGGGAGAATTTTAATTCGTTACTTAATATGTCCTCTCACCACGATTTCGAGAAATGGAGACTCATCTTCTTTTTCCATCATGAGCTAAGCTTAAGTTCCAAATAACTTGTTGAAACCATGTGCTCTAGGGAATTTCTAGGGTTAGGCGTGGACAATGTTGAGGCTCACCTTAAGTATGTCGTCGAGACTACTCAAGCGTGAGACACATCCGATCCAAATACGTAAACTCGATCTTAATAAACATCCACAACTCCTTGTCTGTTAGGGATCTACCATTTGGACAAAGAAGTCGAGTTGATGCTTTAAATCAATGATGATGCTGGAAATAGCACCACCCTTCAAGGTGTTTGTAAGCTCAATTCAATGTTAACAATGGCAGTATAAAGGCATATAAACATATAGTAGAGGGAGGTGATGAGAAGAGGATTCACACCAAAATATAAGTGGTTCAGCTAATTAGGCCTACGTCCACTGTGCAAGTGTGTGATTAATATCACTGTATAAGGGCTCTAATGGCCATAGATACAAACTCTTAAGCTTTCTATCTCTACTGTATATTTAGACAAAGTTTTACTAGAGTTGCTAATTTCAGATCCTTTTCAAGGTAGAGGATGGCCTCTATATATAGTGCCTGGGGGATGTAGTGTACCCCCCAAGCATGCAATGAGCTGTGCATGAGGATCGAACCAGTATGAGAATGACACCTAGCCGATCTCATGTAGATAATGATGACCTCAATATTTCCTCACATGAGGGGAATGATTCAGTTATAACTGATTTGTGTACACGTGTTCCTAGGCATACATATGCGCATAAGAGCTCGGCCATCTGTGACTGGTCCCAACCTCAGCCTGAAAGAGGATGAGGTTGGTGTGGTAGGGTAACTGCTTGATCAGTGGTGTCCTTAGCTCAGGGGAAGAGATGAGGTAAGGCCGGTGGGACTGCAACATCGTCCTGGACTGAGGTAATGGTAGTGTAGCAGGAACGTTGGTCGATTCATAGTCGAGGTTAGTTATGATGATGGAGTCGACCTTGTAACCTCGTCCTTAACCTAGCCGAGGTTGTCAACCTTGGGTGGCCTGATGATTAGTCTGCCTCCGTACATTATGAAGATCTCAACTACTGTCTAAATGCGAGACTAGTAACGTCGACCATGGCCGACCTTGCTTAGGACGAAACTGCTGGCTACCAATCTATGACCCCTCCAACCTCGACTATCTTCGTGACTGAGGTTGATGCCTCTGAGCAGTTGGGTATATATAGGGCATATCAATCACCCCTAGCCCTTAGTTACCTGTGTGATCAGGTGCCTAAGGGGTATATTTGTCCGAGGTTGAATTTCTTTAGGTGTTGAATACTTTCTTGACAAGTGTCAGCTACTGGAGTAGGAAGCGTGCCTGACAAGTGTGATGATGTTGGTTGTCTTTTGGGCTCCCAAGGAAATGATGGGACTTGGGACGTGTGCAATCATACTTAAGGGTTTAACCCCATTTTTCTTCTCTTTCTTCCTCATTTCTCTCTTTCTATTAATTTGGCTGTTTCTACAACTCTCTCTCTCTACAAAGCTTGGATGATTCGTTGTTTGGGATTTTTGCATTTCTTCAAACCTCTCTTCATTCCACAAGTCTTAAGGTATCATCTCCACCTTACTCTACCACTTTTTTCCCCTTTTATTCTTGTCTTTTCAATTTCCGACGAGAGTTTTGAGTTTTTCGGTGGTACTTGTTCTTGCTGTTCTTGGTTGTTTTTGTTCAAAGTTTATAGTTTGATCTTTAATTCTATTTGCCAACCCTGTTTATTTAGGAGAGTCATAAGTGTAAGGTCTGCCTCATATTCTCAGACCCCTTTACCAACTCTTAGAGGAATTCCCCTCTCTTAGGGAAAAGACCTTAGATAAAATTAGACAGATAGATAGAGCCTAAGAGGAAGCTCGTAGGGCAAAGGCGTTCCCCCTCAGACCTATCTTTCCACCCCCTCTGAAGGTCATATACCCCGAGCCAGTCGAACCAGTTAAAATAGTAGAGGTACCAGTTGAACCTACCCCTATGTCTGAGTCTGAGTCGTCCACCTCAGACCCTATGTCTGTGGACTCTTTTCAAGAGGCCATGGATTTCTCAACTCGGCAAGATCAGGTCCATGATTAAGTCGAGGTTTCGAGTCACGTCACGTCCCATGCTGAGTCTGGCACATGCCAGTCCTCCTCAGATGTTGAAGTTATTAAACCGAGTGTGGTTGTTCCACCAATCCTTGAAGCCATTCCCCTGTCGGCTGTCTGGGGTGCTGAGTTCGCTCAGAGGTTCTCAAGGGGTAACCCATCGTCTGCTCAGGTCGACGTTGAACCGGATGATGATGAAGATGCTGAGAGAGATATTGACACCTATGAGGCGGCTGAGATAGATAGCATTGTCAGCGAGGTCGACCTTTTGGCCTTCAGACATCTATATTCTATAAGTCCCTCTATAAAACTCAGGAGACCTTTGAGGGAAGGGAGGGATTTGAACGACCGAGATGGTGAGATCTGCCTATATGAGCTGATGTTCAAGTTAGGATTTAGTCTGCCCATTCATCTCATCATCAGGGCTATACTGTCCTACATCAACTTGGCTCCTTCCCAGTTATCACCCAATGCCTGGAGGGTGATAATTGGAGCTAATATCCTATGGAGGGTTGTCCATCACTCAGACCTTCCCATCGAAGTCTTCACAGGGTGTTATGTCCCCTCATCTGCTAGGAATCATCCGAGCTATTACCATTTTTTAGCTCGGAAGTCAAATAAGAAGATGTTGTAGGTCACCCAAGCCTCGAACCATAATTGGAAATCACGCTACTTCTTTGCATCAGGGCCATGGGAATTTGGTCCATCTGCACCCTCTTCCTCATTAGAGCCGAGAATACCCCTGAGATGGGGAAAGGTAACAATGGCTGCTAGGGCCAACCCTGGGCTAAGACAACACAATCTTCAGAAGGTCAAAGACCTTCAGGATCAGGGTGAGCACGATCTGCTTGTCAAGTTTGAACACCTGATGACCCCCTATTATATCTCCGAGACTGGGCTTAGGGGGAGTCCTCTGACAAAGCTCCATAAGTTGCTTTATTATTTACAAGTTATACCTCTGAATTTGTATATCTCTAATTTTTTAACTCATAGCTTTATGTTCTGCACAACACCCAAAAGGAATATTTGACGAACTCTGGGAGATGGCAGCCCCCAGTCTCACGAAGCTCATGAAGAAAGATGGTCTGAATGCGCCTCCTCCCCCTCCATTTACGTCAAGGACTGAGGCTACGAAGAAGAGAAAACCTACCGACCCTGCCCCTGAAGATCAGAGGCAAAAGAAGAACAAGAAGGGGGATCGTGCCATCCCCATTTCTTCTGAGGATGCATTGATTGCTCGTCTTGAGCAATTGAAGATTAGCGATAGTGTCATTGGCCATAGTCTGAAGGCCCTGGATGCTAGCGACGATGTCATGACCGAGTTTTACAAGCGCTTTTGCCACTCCCTGGATAAGCCTATGCTGGCCGTATTCTCTCTTCACCGTTCTATCCAAGTAAGACCTTTTTAAATGTGTAACATCGGCCTTTGAACTATATCAGACCTTTGACTGACATCTTTGCACATATTCTATAGGGTCTTCTCACCATGCATCATTACATCAACTGGACCTTGGGAAAACTTCCTCTGATTGAGAAGGGCAGAGAGGCTGAGAAGACTGAGGCCACTTTAAATGTTGAAGTGGAACGTCTGAAGGCTGCTCTGAAGAAGGTTGAGACCAGCGTGAAGGGGATGTAGAAGGATATGGACAAGTAGAGGGAAGATCATAACGCTGCCCTAAAGGCTCAGGCTGACTCTCTCCAACGTAAAGTCGATGCGGCTGTCAAGGCTACCTTGGATGATGCCTCCGAGAAGATCTTGGAGGAGTACAAGGTCTCTAATGAGTTTGTCAGTTTCGGCTTTGAATATATAGAGAGGGGTCAAGGCTACTGGCAAATGGGCTGCTATGAAGGAGAAGGAATCAGGGAGCCTTGCTGTATCTAACTTCATCGTCTTGGGTATGCCGACCCTAAATTTGCTCAGGCTTTACAGGAAGTTAAGGAGGATGGAGGTGCTGCCCCTACCGAGACTGCCCCCCAAGAAGAGAGCATGACTGAAGATGTTGGTGCCCAAGATGACGTGGTAGAAGTAGCCACCCTCGGCCAGGGACATGCAGACGTGTCCACTAACCCTGAGGATGCAAACACTTGATTCTTTTTATGAAGCTCTGAACAATTTTAATTACTTTATATTTGTAACCTCTAATAAACTTTGTCACTTTGTATTTTTGCATTAACTCCCAACTTAATCTGTCAACCTCTGAGGAGGGCTTTTATTTTTTCACTTGCTGAATTGTTTATTAAATGACTCTCTTTGCCATGCGACGTTTGTTCAGATCTGAAGTCTCAATATAACGTTTCACCAAATTAATGATGTTAAGGGTCTGAGGTCATCAACTAAGATGTTATCCCCATAATTTTCACCATATTATGATGTTATAAGGTCTGAGGTCATCAACTAAGATGTTATCCCCATAATTTTCACCATATTATGATGTTAAGGGTCGGAGGTCATCAACTAAGACGTTATCCCCATAATATATTCACCAAATCAATGGTCTAGGGTCTGAGGTCATCCAAGTATGATGTCTGACCTCAGACCTTGTCACCAAATCATGATGTTATAAGGTCTGCGATCATCTAAGTATGATGTCTGACCTCAGACCTTGTCACCAAATCATGATGTTAAGGTCTGAGGCAATCACCTAAGATGTTATCCTCATAAAATATTCACCAAATCAATGGTCTAAGGTCTGAGGTCATCCAAGTATGATGTCTGACCTCAGACCTTGTCACCAAATCATGATGTTATAAAGTTTGGTCATCTAAGTATGATGTCTGACCTCAGACCTTATCACCAAATCATGATGTTAAGGTCTGAGGCAATCACCTAAGATGTTATCCTCATAAATTATTCACCAAATAAATGATGTTAAGGGTCTGAGGTCATCTAAGTATGTTGTCACCAAATCATGATGTTAAGGGTCTGAGGTCATCCAAGTATGATGTATGACCTCAGACGTTGTCACCAAATCATGATGTTATAAAGTTTGAGGTCATCAACTAAGATGTTATAATCATAAAATATTCACCAAATAAATGATGTTAAGGGTCTGAGGTCATCCAAGTATGATGCTGACCTCAGACCTCATCACTAAATTATGATGTTATAAGGTCTGAGGTCATCAACTATGATGTTATCCTCATAAATAATTTTCCATTCAAGCACAATGAACCAAGTATTAGCATGGGAACTGATCTTTTCATTAATAATCTCTTCATAAGATGATATATTACATAAAACCCCTAATAACATTATATGTAATACTTTTTTAGATGATCAGCATTCCATGGGTTGGAGAAAGGTTCCCCTTCGAGGTTTTTTAGCCTGTAGGTCCCAGGTACAACCTCTTCAATTACTTTGTAAGGACCGTGCCAATTTGGGTGAAGTTTGTTTGCCTTCTGTAACGTCTTTTTCATTACTAAGTCTCCCACGGCAATGGATCTTGATTTCACCCTTTGGTTGTAGAACTTTGTTGTTCTCTGTTGGTAGGCTGCTTGTTTGATTTTTACGTCTTCCCTTCTCTCTTCAATCAGATCTAGGTAGATTTTTCTCTCCTCCCCATTCTTATCAGGGTCATAGGTCTGAACCCTATGAGTAGGGAGTCCCACTTCTGTTGGTATGATGGCCTCTGAGCCATGTGATAACATAAACGGGGTCTCCCCTGTTGGCGTCCTAGCCGTTGTTCTGTAGGACCATAACACAGCATAAACCTCTTCAGTCCATCTACCTTTAGATTCTTCTAACCTCTTCTTGATCCCGTCAAGGATCGTTCTGTTTGTGACTTCAGTTTAATCGTTTGCTTGAGGACAGCCAGGAGAAGAGAAAAATTGCTTTATCCCAACTCTTTTGCAGTATTTTTCTAGGGAAGAATTCTTAAACTGGGTTTCGTTGTCCGAAATGAGGGTGTTTAGGAGGCCATGTCTGCATATGATGTTCTTCCAAATAAATTGGAAGGTCTTCTGCCGTGTAATCGTGATCATCGGTTTTGCCTCTACCCACTTGGAGAAGTAATCAATGGCAACTATCAGAAATTGGTAATTATTTGCAGCCCTTGGCAGGGGACCTACTAAGTCAATCCTCCATACTATGAATGGACAAGGGGAACTGATAGACGTCATAGGATGATGAGGTTGATGGTGGATTGTGGAGAATTTCTGACATTTATCGTACCCTTTTATGTAAGCTGCAGCATCTTTGGACAAGGTTGTCCACCAATATCCTTGCGTGATAATCCTCTTCGCCAAAGGTCTCCCTCCTATGTGACTGGAGCAAGAACCCTTGTGTACCTCCTATAGGACGTGGGAACTTCGGTGGGGTGAACGCATCTGAGGAGGGGTAATAGGAATCCATTCCTGTACAGGACATCTCCTACTATGGAGAACTTTGCAGCTCTGTACCTCAAATTCCTCCTCTCTAACTTTGACTCCGGTAGCACCCCCTCTCTGATGTATCTGATAAGGGGATCCATCCATGACTCCCCTAGGTTCAAATTGAGGTAAGGGTTACTGACCTCTTCTTCTTCAATGGTTTCTCTGAGTAAGATCTCAACAGGGACTGTCCTTCTGATATCTGTCCTCGTTGCCGAAGCTAGCCTTGCTAATTCGTCTGCATGACTATTATTTTGCCGAGGTATTCTCTTCATCTTTACCTCTTAGAAGCCTTCGAGTATCGTTCTCACCCTCTTCAGGTATTTGGCCATCCTTTCGTCCTTGGCCTCATAAACCCCCAATACTTGATTAACAACCAACCTTGAGTCACTGTGAAGGAGGAGGAGTCTTATACCAATGGTCTTTGCCAAGGAGAGGCCTGCTATCATGGCCTCATATTCGGACTCATTGTTTGACGCCTTGAAGTTAAACCTTAGGGCATATTTGATGTTGGTACCATCCGGGACTGAGAGTATCAACCCCGCACCGCTCCCACATTCGCAAGAGGACCCATCGACAAAGAGGTTCCAGATGTCTCTATCTGATGAGAAGCCACCTTTTAACATTATTCCCTGCCTGAAGAGGTACCAGTCTTCCTCATTATCGGCTATTCTATCTCTAGCTCCCTTGGTCATAACCTCTTCCAGGTGTCGAAAGACGTTGCTGTTTGACCCTTCTGCAGTCTCGAGATTATTCTCAACTTTGACTTCTTCCCATGTGAACTCTGTGACAAAATCTTCCAGTGCCTGCCCTTTCATGGCCGTCTTAGGCTGATAAGTGAGTTCATATTCCCCTAACTCAATGGCCCATGTCATTAATCTACCCGACTTCTCACGCTTATGGAGGACCTGTCTTAGTGGGGAGTCGGTGAGGATGACCATGGAATGGGCTGGAAAGTAAGTTTTCATCTTCTTAGAAGCATGTATCAGGGCGTAGGCTAACTTTTCTATTCGAGGATAATTCTGCTCACACCCCTAAAGGGTCTTACTGTTGAAGTACACAGGCCTTTGTACCCCAACGTCCTCCCGTACAATGGCCGCACTTATAGCTAATTCATAGACCGCTAGAAAAATGAACAGGCTCTCTCCCGCTATTGGCCGAGATAAGAGCAAGGGAGATCCAAGGTAGGACTTTAGTTGATCAAAAGACTCATTACACTCTTTGTCCCATTCGAAGGCCTTTCTAAGCACCCTAAAGAACGGAAGACACTTGTCGGTCGCCCTGGAAACAAATCTATTGAGCGCAGCCACTCTTCCAGTAAGCCTCTGAACGTCCTTGATACTCCTTGGTGTCTTCATGTCGATAAAAGCCTTGATTTTCTCAGGGTTCGCCTCTATTCCTCTTTGATTAACGATGAATCCAAGAAACTTCCCAGCTCCTACCCCGAAGACACACTTTTCCAGGTTGAGTTTCATCCTGTACAGGTTCATGGTATTGAAGGTCTTTTCCAGGTCTGCCACATGAGTGCAGGCCTTTAAGCTCTTCGTCAGCATATCGTCTACATACACCTCCATAGTCTTGCCTATTTGGTCTTCGAACATCTTATTAACAAGACTCTGATACATTGCCCCTGCATTTTTCAGATCGAAGGGCATCACCTTGTAGTAATATATCCTTTTTTTAAGTAATGAAGGCTGCCTTTTCAGAGTCATCAGCATCCATAAAGATCTGATTGTAGCCTGAATACGCGTCCATGAAGCTCATGAGCTCATGCCCTGCAGTAGCATCTACCATATGATCTATCCGAGGTAAGGGATAGATTTTTTTTGGGCAAGACTTGTTCAGGTCAGTAAAATCTACGCACATTCTCCATTTTCCATTGGCTTTGGGCACAATGACTACGTTTGATACACACTCCGGATATATGACTTCCCTGATAAACTAGGCCTCTTCCAACTTCCTGACTTCTTCCCGGATGACATCATACTTCTCCCTAGAGTAAACTCTTCATCTTTGTTTGATTGGCTTAGCATCCTTAGTCACGTTGAGTTTGTGACCCATAACCTCAAGTTTGATGCCAGGCATGTCTGCGTGACTCCAAGCGAAGACACTCTGCCTCTTCCTTAAGAAGTCTATCAGCTCTTCCTTAATTTCTGCTTTTAAGGCTTTGCCGACTTGGATGGTTTTTTTCGGCTCATCCTCATTGAGGATGATGGATTCTACCTCTTGCGCGACATCTCCTTTCTTCAACTTTGTTTCATCTCTGGGGTCGAGTGTATTAATGTTATATATGATAGTTTCTATCTTATGAGCGTCTCTCTCTTCAGCCGAGTTGAAGTAGCATTATCGTGCTATGGTCTGGTCACTCTGCACTTCCCCTACCCCATAGGGGGTTAGGAATTTTAGCATCTGGTGGACCGTCGACGGCACGGCTTCAAACTCTTTAAGGGCTACTCATCTTATGATGAGGTTATAGGTCGAGAAGATATTTTTTTCCATAATGAAAAAATTGATCTTTCGGGTTAACCTTTTAGGCCACTCATCACCCATTCACACGTCCATCTCGTACATGCCCAGTGGATGGACCTTTTCACCGCTGAACCCCATTAACTGATGATGATAAGGTACCAACCTAGCTCTACTAAGGCTTAGGCTTTTGAAGCAGGGTCACAACAACACATCTGCTGAACTTCCTCTGTCTACAAGAATTATCCACACCTCACATAGATGAACTCTTATTGTGATTACCAAAGGGTCATCATGTGGAGCTATGATGCCTTTAAAGTCGATTCGGGAGAACCTAACTACGAGAGTGTCCATGTCTATCTTCTTTCTCTTCCGTGTAGTCTCGGAAGACGTCAGGTTTACCATTTTAAGTTTGACCACTGATTTGGCCTCTGCCACATGAGTTTTTCTGTCAGTGACCTCAGAACCACACCTCGCAAGTCCTCCTCATATGGTGCTAATGCCAAAGGAGATCATGCCAACCCTCTTCACTGGGGTGTTGTCATATTTTGGAGGGAGGTCTTGATCATCTTCGTTATCTCCGTCTGAGTCACCATCTCTTCTTATTGGGGTGTCGTCACAACATCTATCGTTCTTCTTCTTTTTGGGGTCATCTCTTACCCTTTTAGGAGCTTTGCTATCAACATATTTCCTCAACTTTCTCGACTTTAACATCTTCTCGATCTCATCCTTTAAGGCGAAGCACTTGTCTGTTATATGGCCATGGTCTTGGTGGAATTCACACCATAAGTTTTGGTTCCTCTTATGTGGAGGAGCCTTCAGCTTCTTCGGCCATCTTAGGGACCAGTCATTCTTGATCTCATTGAGGATGTGTTCGCATCTTACAGTAAGAGGGGTATAACGCACAAACTTGTCATCAGCTGACCTCTTCTTTCCATCCTTCTTTCTTTGGAACTTACCGCTGCTACCACCGTTCTCGTCTTCATACTTAGCGGCCATGGCCTCTTCAGCGTTCATGACCTTCCCCACAGTTGCCAATAGCTCCGTCATGGACTTTGGAGGGTCTTCGATCAGTTTCTACAAAAACTTCCCCTTCTAAAGATCTCCTATAAGGGCGATTGTGGAAATATTCTCTTCGTAATCTTCAACCTCAAGTTTTTCTTTGTTGAACCTTACAATTAAGTCTCTTAGGCTCTCGGGATTGCCTTGCTTGACATACAACAGATGGGTGGTCTTCTTTTGGGGTCTTACCCCAAAAAAGAAATTGTGAATGAAACGTTCATCCAGGCCCTTAAAGTTCTCAATTGAATTCTTCGGAAGAGAAGTAAACCATATATGTGCAGCTCCCGTCAAGGTCCCGGAGAAGGCCCGACACTTCATCTCATATGGTATTGAATAAATGTCCACCGCCGACTGGTACATGTCAATATGATGTACAGGATTGGTGCTACCGTCATACTTGTGAGTCACTGTGGGTGGCTTGAACTTGGCTGGGGTAGGGAAGCTTAATATCTTAGCCACGAATGGAGAACCCTCTGAGAAACCTCTTTGCAGTGGATCCCGACTTTTGATAAGGTCTCCTATCTTGTCCTCAAGACGTTGGATGGAGTCATTCCATGGTCTTGCAATGTCATCCTGACCGAGGTTATCCCCAACCAACTCCAAGGGGTGGACTGAGGGTTCCCCAGCCACGGAACAACGTATGTTGTTGACCTCTTCTTGGTCTCTTCCTCGTCCCTGATGAGGCTGACGTTGTCTCTCTTCCCTTTGTGAGCCAATTGCACTTCTCGACCTTAACAACCTTTGCCTTTGGTCATTTATGGGGCCAAGCCTTTCAAAGGATGACCCTCTGCTTAGTCGATCAAAGGATGATCCTCGTTGTTGGGATTCTTGACCTCTTTGGCCCCTATAACCTTGGCTTTGTTGGATAGGACGAACTGTATTGTTTGAAACCTCACACGGCTCTCAAAAATCTTCTGGGACATCTTTTGCCTCTAGATCATCATACCTGTCCTCAGGGCAAGGGTTTTCTTGCCTCCCCAGGAGGAAGCGCCTAGGGTCAGTAACTTCCCTCCTCCGCTGGGGTGTAGGTTGGTCTTTCTGCGATGCCTGGGGTGGTCCCCTAGCGTCAGGATGAGGCCGAACAGTCGCCAGAGTGATCATTTTAGGTGAGACTCTAGGTGGCCTCATCATATTTTGGTTGAGCTGTGCAAATTTCTCCTGTATTTCTTATTGCGTTGCAGCCAAAGACCTCAAGGCTACGGCCACCTCCGCCATTTTGGACTGGGGCGGTGCGTGGCTGGAGCTAGGTCCTCCCACACCAGGCAGTGGAAGAGGTGGTGGTAATTCCAGTGCCATGTGTTAGCACAAAAGAGCTGGTGTAGTAAATAAGCTTAATACCTTACAGGACCTCTTTCAATGGTGAAACAGCTCCACACAAGGGGTGAGGCCTGGTTCACCACCAGAGTCTCCGGTGAGGTTAAGAAAATAAAAAGGAAGAGATAACTTCTCTTTCCCACAAACGACGCTAAAATGATGATGCTGGAAATAGCACCACCCTTCAAGGTGTTTGTAAGCTCAATTCAATGTTAACAATGGAAGTATAAAGGCATATAAACATATAGTAGAGGGAGGTGAGGAGAAGAGGATTCACAGCAGAATATAAGTGGTTCATCCATTTAGGCCTACATCCACTGTGCAAGTGTGTGATTAATATCACTGTATACGGGCTCTATATTTAGACAGAGTTTCAACTAGGGTTGCTAATTTCAGATCCTTTTCAAGGTAGAGGATGACCTCTATATATAGTGCCTGGGGGTGTAGTGTATCCCCCAAGCATGCAATGAGCATGTGCATGAGGATCAAACCAATATGAGAATGACACCTGGATGATCTCATATAGATAATGATGACCTTAATATTCCCTAACATGAGGGGAATGATTCGGTTATAACTGATTTGTGTACACGTGTTCCTAGGCACACATATGTGCATAAGAGCTCGGCCATCTGTGACTGGTGCCAACCTCGGCCTGAAAGAGGACAAGTTTGGTGTGGTAGGGTAACTGCTTGATTAGTGGTGACCTTGGCTCAGGGGAAGAGCAGAGGTAAGGCCGGTGGGACTGCAACGTCGGCCTGTGTCGAGGTAATGGTGGCGTAGCAGGAACTTCGGCCGATTCATAGTAGGAACATCGACTTGTGCCGAGGTAATGATGGATTCATCCTTGTAACCTCGGCCTGCACCTAGCTGAGGTTGTCAACCTTGGGTGGCCTGATGAGTAGACTGCCTCTGTACATCATGAAGATACCAACTGCTGTCTGAACGCGAGACTAGTAACATCGGCCATGGCTGACCTTGCTTAGGACGAGACTGCTGGCTACCAATCTATGACCCCTCCAACCTCGGCTATCTCCTTGGCCGAGGTTGATGTCTCTGAGCAGTTGGGTACATATAGGGCATATCAATCAACCAACTTTATAAGGGTTAGAAGACATAGTCGAATTGAGAGGAAGAGAAAAATCTGGCTCCACTCGAGCAGTTATATAAGAGGTGTGTACAATTCTTGACGTGAGACATCCAACGAAGGAATACCTAACAATACCCGCCTACAAAGTGATGCTTCAAGATCAAGTGTAAGCGATAGGATCTTTTAAGGTTAATTTTAATGCCCCTCACTAGAATTCCTATAACCCTTCATGGTGGAACCATCTCGATTTCAATTATGGGCAACCATATGCAGCTATGAATCCTAATTCACATGTTTCCCCACCGCCACCATCGTCCCCTCATTTTCAGTAAGCCCTACCTATGCAAGAACCACCTTTGATGCCTTATATCACCCCACCATGTATAAATCTCGAGGACACTTTGAACCAATTTATGCAAACCTAGTCGGCGATTAACGCTCAAAATTCCCAACAATTATCCTAATTAAAAGCATCGTTGTCTAAGTTACAATCATCATCAAGTATCCAAGAGAAGGGCAAGTTTCTAGCCCAAGGCCAAAGGCCTCCCCAAGGTTAAACTAGTGTTAGCTCTACTTTTGACAATAATAAAGAGAAATGTCCACCTGTGACCAATCTATATAGTGGGAGAGTCATTGATTTATCATCTCCCCCACATGACAAGCTTAAAGGCAAGGAGGTTTCGCTCGGAGCGAAAGAGGCCAAATATTCCCTATTGAATGATAGTGACAACAATGACACTATTAGGCCCGAAGTTGTAGTGAAACCTCCCATTTCTACGTCATTCCCTCAATGATTGGTTCCTCCTCCTAAAGGGGCCTCCCTTGAAGATGTGCTAGATGTGCTAAAGTAAGTCAAGCTTAATTTACCTTTTCTCGAGGAAATCAAGAAAATTTCTTCCTATAAAAGTTCCTTAAAGGCTTATTGACGGTGAAACTTAGATTAAAGGTGAAAGAGAATGTTTTCTTAGCACAAAATGTAAGCTTGATTCTTTTAAGTGACCTCCCACAGAAGTTTAAAGATTCGGGTGCACCGACCATTTCGTGCATCATTGGAGGGAACAACATCGAGAGAGCCTTAATAGATTTGAGAGTGATAATATTCTCCCTTACTCCATCTATAGGTAACTAGATTTGGGAGATCTCAACCCCACTCAGACCACTCTCCAACTCGCGGACCATACCGTGAAGATGCGTCGAGGGATTATCGAGTACGTGATAGTCCAAGTGGAAACTTTTTACTTCCTAGTAGATTTTATCATTTGGGACATGGATCCTTCCATCCCCTAGAGTAATCATGTTCCCGTAATCCTTGGTCGTCTATTCTTATCTATGATTAATGAACTGATTAATACTCAAAATGGAAAAATGCAACTCACATTCGGGAATATGACTCATGAGACTTACATCTTCAACATCACCAGGTAAGTGGGTGATGAGGAGGAGTTTCACATGGTGGATCTTATCTTGTAGATAGTAGATGAGCACATAGATGGAAATTTTAGTGGCGATTCACCAGAAGCATGCCTTATTTCTGGTAGTGAGAATGACAGGATGTACACCGAGTTTGAGAGGGAGGTGAGTGAGTTGAGACAGATTTCGAATAAGAGTGTGATGGATGAAGATGTGAGAGATGTTAGTTAGGTTTCTAGGTTCTAGGAACTACCACTGAGGGATTCTAACATGGTTCGCTCCGATGAGAAATTTCCTACCCTCAAATTGAAGAAACTACCCTTAAATGTAAAATATGCTTTTTTGGGAGAGGATGAGATATTTTTCATTGTTGTCTCCTCGAGCCTATATAAAAAGAAAGAGGGTGAATTATTAGAAATTTTAAGGATGCACCGTAGTGCTTTTGGTTGGAGCATCTCGGATTTGAAGGTTATAAGGTCCCTAATTTGTATCCATAAAATTCACCTCAAGGAGAACATGAAGCCTTTGAAGGAGGTGAAAAGGCATTTGAATCCCACGATGAGAGAGGTCGTAAGGGATAAAATTATTAAGTTATTTGATGTGGGAATTATTTAACCCATTACGGATAGCAAGTGTGTGAGTCCTATTCAAGTCTTCTCGAAGAAGTCGGGAATGAGTGTTGTCGAATATCCAAAGGGTGAGATTATACAACGTAGCACCACTGGGTTGTGCATTTTTATTGACTACCAGAAGCTCAATTCTAGCACTAGGAAAGATCATTTCCCCTTACTGTTTATCCAACAAATGCTAGCGCGATTAGTGGAACACCCATTATACTACCTTCTTGATGGTTATTTCCGGTATAACTAAATTGAGGTAGATGTGCTAGATCAAAAAAAGATGACGGTCACGTGTACATTTGGCACGTTTGCCTAATGTATGCCTTTTGGATTATGTAATGCAACCGTGACCTTTCAAAGGTTCATGCTTAGGATATGGTCGAAAGGGGCCTTAAAGTTTTTATGGGTGACTTTTGTGTCTTCGGACCCTCTTTTGACCTTTGCCTCGCTAAACTCAAAAAGTGTTCGGCCATTGTGTGGAAAAGAACTTGGTACTAAATTGGGAGAAGTGCCATTTTATGGTTACCGAAGGAATAGTTACTGGCCACATAGTTTCGTCATAGGGTATCGAGGTAGATAGGGAAAAAATAAAAGTCATAGCCAATCTTCCCCCACCTTGGTCACTAAAGTATGTGCTCTCTTTCTTGGGCCACGTGGGCTTCTATCGGAGGTTTATTAAGGACTTTAGTTCCATTTCTAGGCCCTTAAATAACCTACTTGTGAAAGATGCCCTCTTTGAGTGTAATGAAGTGTGCCAAAGTGATTTCAAAAAATTGATAAGCATGCTCGTGTCCGCTCCCATTATGCAAGCTCTGGTCCCTTCCATTCGAGCTTATGTGTGGTGCGAGTGATTATGCTATAGGGGTTGTTTTGGGACAAAGAAAAGATAAGAAGGCTCATGTCATCCACTATGCTAGCCGTGCGTCAATCGGGCCACAACTCAATTACCTCATAGGTTCACCGATTACATGTTTCACCAACCACGCGGATCTTAAGTACCTCCTTTTCAAAAAGGAGCCTAAATCGTGCCTTATAAGGTGGATCATACCCCTATAAGAATTCAATATCTCCCTAAAAGATAAGAAAGGAGTAGAAAACATCATAGCCGACCATTTGTCCCAGCTTTCATCTGACGTACCTAGTGATCCCATACCGATAGATTAATACCTTCTAAATGAACAATTATTTGCCACTTCTTCTCTCCTTTGGTTTGCGGATATAATTAATTACCTTGTCACGGGGGTCGTTCTTTCTAATTGGACACTACTAGAGAGAAAGAAGTTCATAACTTGGTCACGCCTGTTCTTCTATGATGATCCATACTTGTTCAAGTATTACGAGGACGAAATCATCCCAAGATCTTTATCAGATGACGAGATACCTAATGTCATCTATTTTTGTCATACGAAAGCTTGCGAATGCCACTTTTGGACAAATAAAAAGGTCACTAAGATTTTTCAAAGCAGTCTTTATTGGCCCATAATTTTTCAGGATGTTAGTGCTTATTGCAAATCTTACGATAGATGCCAAATGATGGGAGCCATTACTCGAAGAGACATGATGCCATTGACCCCTATTCTCGTCATCGAGATATTCGATTGTTAGGGCATTGACTTTACGGGTCCCTTTCCTACTTCCTTTGGTTTCTTATATATCCTTGTCGCGTTAGATTATGTGTCGAAATGGGTTGAGTCCATAACTATTAAAAAAAATGACAATAATGTGGTGATAAAGTTTTATAAGAACACACACTCTCTCACTTTGGATCTCCGAAGCCAATCATTAGCGATGACGACAAACGCTTTTACAATAAGCCTTTTGAAAAACCCATGAGAAATTATGGGGTCGCCCATAAGGTTGGGATACCTTATCACCCTCAAACGAATGGGCAAGTAGAATTAGCAAATAGTGATACTAAGAACATTCTAGAAAAGACCGTCGATCTTAATCGAAAAGAGTGGTCTCTCTATTTGAACGATGCGCTATGGGCTTATCGAACCACGTATAAGAACCCAACGAGATGTCCCATTTTTATTTTATGTATGTCAAGCATTGTCATATCCCCGTAGAGCTAAAACGTAAGCCATATTTGGCAATAAAGAGGTTGAATTACAACTTGGATCAATCTGATGAAGCACGCAAGCTTTAATTGAATGAGTTGGAAGAAATACCCAATGATGCATATCAGAGTGCTAAAATATCCAAAAAGGGATGAATCTTGGGCATGAGCGAACTATCCATAAAAAGGAGTTTCATTCGGGTCAAAAAGTGCTTTACAACTCACGTTTACACATGTTTCCCAGCAAGTTACGTTTGTTGTGGACCGGACCATTTGTTTCGAGAGAGGTTTTTCCCCATGGAGTCGTTGAGTTAGAAGGCCATAATGGGGAGACACATTTAAAGTGAATGTATAATGACTCAAGCCATACCTAGAGGCATGTGTTGAGGAAGATGACATAATTTGGTTGTCGAACCCAATTGATGGTGTAAAATATAGTACCACCAAGTAAATGAATAAAGATCAATCAAGCAGAACCTCAAGTGTGCAGCAATTATGAAAACAAAATAATATAATGAAGCAAGAGGTGAGGCAAAGAAGATAAAGACAATAATATCAATGGTTCAACCTTTAGGCCTACTCCACTGTGCAGGTGAGTGTATGTTTACTATCAAACTAGGCTCTAATGTCCTTTGATTATAATGCACTCAACTTTCTCTCTCTAGTTCAATTTTAACAAAGTTTTTATAGGGTTTTGAATTATGGATCCTTCTCAAGGTAGAAGGAGACACGTATATATAGTGCTGGGGTGGTGCAGTGTGCACCCCAAGCATGTAATAGGCATGTACAACATGAAGTAGCCAATATATTATAGCCACCTGTCACCAATGCATGTAAGTTATGATGAAGAAATATCCCCTCAGATGTGAGGGAGAATTGGTTATAACGGTTTTGAGCACGTGGGATTTTCAACCCATGCTTGACCCAATCCACACGCTCTTCCAGCTGTCAACTATCGACTGTGTGGGCTAGGTCGAGGCCGAGTTGTCAAGTAGGATCCGCTGATGTAATGATGACTATCATGATGAGTTGTCTTCAGTCGTACCTCTTCCTCCAAGGGACAGACGAGGCACAGAGTACTTGAGTTACAAGACCAATGATGTTTCATGGTTGATTATGTCCTGAGACGAGGGTGAGGCATCAGGTCATCTAAAGGAGGTTGAGGACGAGGCTTTGCACGTCGACTCCTAGCTAGAGTCATAAATCTCTCTTTTCGATGGTCTGGCACTAGTCAGCTTTGGCCGAGTGACTCCAGCCTAAAGATAAGGCTATACTTGGTATATATATCACCTCTAGCCCTTACCCTTCAGTATGAATGGAAGGCTGAGGGATAAATCATCTTTTTACAAATTTTGATGCCTCATTATTAATGAAAAATTCTTGATAAGACGTCCTTGATTGTTGTTTGATATCCTTTCTTATATCAGGTTTTTAACATTGAATGTAGACTTTGAACTGACACTTGGTAGCCATCCTATAGGTTAACGTATGGCCCAAGGTTAACGGTTATAAGTGTGCCTTAAGGTATTGCTCCCTAATGATGGCCGCCTTGGAACTTGTGCATAATGATTTCAAGTATTTAATTTTTTTAAAAATTGTTTTCTCTTTCACTTCTTCTTCTTCGATCGTAAGTTCCTTATCTCTCTATAACCAGTCTCTCTCTCCTCCTATTCAGGCATTTTCAGACGAGATTTAGGGCTCAATTTGATTTTGCAATCTTTTACTTCTTATAAGTAATCTCTATGATCCACCATTTCAAAGATTTTCTCTTTGTTCTAGTAATTTATGAATTTTCATAGTTTTTGGCAAGCTTAGTTTTTTCTGTAACCTTCACTGGTGGTTCCAAGGCTTCCATTAGGCGGGTTTGTTGGGGGGGGGGGGGGGGGTGAGTATATTTTTTTCGGTTTTGTGACCTTTCTGAGCCTTAGTATCCCTTTAATAAATCACTGATTGAGCTCCGGTATAACTCCAGTGAAGGTATTCTTGATTGTTCTTGGGTTGTTCTTAATATAATACGATTCAGTTTCTCACTTTAATCCTTTGGTCAACAATAGTCAAACTTTAACTTGTTTATACCATTTTAGCCTTTGGTTACTTAAGTTGAAATTCAGCCATGTGGTTGTTGAAAACTCTCATCGAGTTAGTAGATCAATACTTCACTCTCAGGGAGAAATACTTCCAGAAGATCTTTTGAATCAAGGAAGAGGATGAGGCTCGACGCAGAGTCGAGGACGACCTCACTCGTCCCATACTTTCCATTACTTTAAAGACCATTATACCCTCATCATCTAAGGTTGGTAGCGACGAGATGGCTAACTTGTCCTCTGCCCCAGCCGAGAGCAGGGACTCATTCAAAGACTTCATGAGAGTATCGCCCAAACATCCTATAGGGTCTGAGGAAGCTGAGGGCTTATCTCAGGCCTTCATCTTCTAGTCAAGACGAGTCATATGGATAGGATGACTCTTCGTTCCAAATCATGTCTGATAATAAATATTTATTCAGCTGGGATGACTCTTCAGTTCAAATTTTCTCAGATCCTGCTGAGCCGACCATTAGTGCTGTTATTCCTCAAATTATCGTTCCTCTTTTGACCATGACTGTGAGTGAATTCCAATAGAGGTTTCCAGACTGGGCACAACTGTTAGAGATCCTTTCGATAATGAGGACTCCGAAGCTAAGGAATGAGTTGACTATTCATATGCTGAATCCTTTTAATCCACCGTGAGAGAGTCCGACCTGCTTCTTTGGAGACACTTATGTGGCATTAAGTCTAACATCATTATGTGTGTCCCAGATGAGGACGAAAGAGTAGATGGAAGTCGAGAAGGTGAAGTTGTCATTTATGACCAGATGTTTAGGGTTAGCATCAGATTGCCTTTCCACCCTTTTGTCCCAAATTTATGTCTAGCTTAGGACTTGTTCCATCTCAATTAGCACCCAACTCCTGGTGAATTATACTTGGCTATGTCTCCTTATGGATGAACAAGTATACCGATGACCCTCAATCAAAATATTTAAAGCATGTTATAATGTCTCGTCCTCAAGGACTCAGCCTGACTATTACCACCTAGGGGCTAGAAAACATGATAAGAAAATCATTAAGGTCCTATAAACATCCAATCACCACAAGAAATTAAGATTTTTCTTCGTCTTCGGGGCTTGGGAGTTTTCAGACGATGTCGAACCATCTGAGGATGAGTCGAGGGTTCCATGCATCTGGGCTAACCCCTCCATGACCACCAAGTTAGACCCTAGCCTCAGCATTGTCGACTGGGAGAGGGTTGAGTATCTGAAGAGTCAATGGAATGAAGGTTCCCTTCCTAAGTTTGAAGAGCCCATGTCTCCTAAATTTCTAGAGGAGGTTGTTTGGGGGTTGACCCCCTAGACTAGTTGTGTTAGTTGATTAAATTTGTTAGATAGTCTTTTTTAGTCTCTTATTTTTATAACTGACCATTTATGTTTATCATTTATAGGTTGTCCTCCTCATATCTCTGACAACCTTTAGAACATGATGGTCCCTAATCTAAAAGGTGTCATACTCAAGAAGGCAGATAAGCAAACCTCTAAGAAGACAATGGCTAGTGGGCTGACCAATGATAAGGCTGACCACAAGAGAAAGGGGCCTACTCTTCCATCATACGCTCTTCGAGAGAATGAGCAGAGGAAGAGAGTAAATCCACCCCCATCTACATATGTGCCATCGTCCTCTGGTGGTTCTTCTTCTTAAGACTTTGATGCATTTTGGACTGCCAATATAGCCTAACCGAGAGCATGCCCTGAATCAGTCATTCCATCGACGCCATGTTTGGTGTCCCTTCTAAAGGGGATTACGAGTTTATGGGGAAGGTGCATCCTTTGAAGACCTATGACTTTGGTCTTCGTCACCAGGAATAGGTATCGGCCTCGTCTTTAATTTAATTTCATCTCGTCTAATTTTTTCTTTGCTCTACTCTAACATTTGACTACTTTTGTTTTTCTACAGTCTGTGTGTGCCTTCACCTCTGCCATAAAATGGATCACTAAAAACTTTTCCAAAATTCAAGAGGATAAAAAGGCCCTCCAAGATAGGGTCGATCTTAAGAGAGATGATGGAAACCAAGACGACCCTTGAGCAGGTCAAGTTACATCATGCCAATTATCTAAAGGCTAAGGATGGAAAGTTGAATGCTCATGCTGCAAAACACGTCGCTAGCCTTGATGTAACTATTCAGAAGGCTAAGAAGAAGGCTCTTTCGGTCGAGGCCATTTAGAAAATCGAAGATGGGGCTCTATCTCCCAAAGAAATAAATAAAATTCAGGACGATGCTACTGAGTCCTACAAAGCATTAGATGAATTTGGTATTTTTTGGGTGGAATACCTTGAGAGAGGTATCAAGACAGCCTACCGATGGGTTACCACTAAGTTTATAGAGGTCGTCTCCTCTAACTGCTGACTTGGAAGATCCTTTCACGATCGCCACTTTAAACTATATTGAGTCTCTGCCCCCAGCTAGGGAAGATAAAAAATGGCCAATGCCCTAGTTAAGGGTGATATCAACACTGTTTCTGCTGCCATGGAGGCTCCATCTGAGGGTTATACTGGCGGTTCGACTATTACTAATGAATCAACTCTATAAGGTGGTCGTCTGTGGCTAGTATCCTTTATTTTGTAATCAACTTTTTTTATGAACACTTGGTATTTTGTAATTCCTTCATAATGTTAACACTCATATTATCATAATAATGGAGATCTATCTTTTGCCAAGTCTTGTATCAAACTTGTTGATTTACTTTGCTTGCATGAATGATGTGTAAAGGTTTTACTCAATTTGTTTCTCGTCTCATCTTGAATGTTTGAATTCTCCTTCATCTTGAATCATAATTTTATTCTTGTTCATGGCCGAAAGCTCAATTAATAATAATAATTAATTCATGCTTAAATGATTTTTGAATTTTAATTTAACAAATTAATAGTGTTTGATCATATGTCCCTCTTGTCATTTTGAGAGTATATGGATGAGTGTCGGCTCATCCTATAATGTCGTATCGTCGAGACAAATTTTCATGAAGTTAATAATGTTGAGGTAAACCATAATTAAATGATTTTTGAATTTGAATTCACCAAATTATTGTCTTTAATCATAAGTACCCTCTCATCATTTTGAGAGTGTATGGATGAGTGTCGGATGGTACTACACCATCGTCTCGATCGAGAGAGTTTTTCACTAAGTTAATGATGTTGTGGTAAACCATAATTAAATGATTTTTGAATTTTAATTCATCAAATTAGGGTGTTTAATCATAAATCCCCTCTCATCATTCTGAGAGTGTATGGATGAATGTCGGCTCATCCTACATTGTTGTCTCAGTCGAGAGAGTTTTTCACCGAGGTAATGATGTTTAGATAAACCTTGTGTTTTTCTCCATCACGGGTGATGTTATCACACTATTCCCCCCTGTCGATGTTATTGAGAATGCATGGATGAGGTTAACCCTGTCTGGATTCTCGTGTCACCAAGAGTGAATTAATTCCATTGCACTATATAAATGACGTTTTGTTGCTTGAGACTACTTGAAACATATAATTTGATAAATTCTGACAACAAAAAGATGAGTGAACACTTGTAATCTTTCATTCATTAATTTTTCAATAAATGTCTCAAATAATGATAAAAGAAAACTTTTACAATGGTAATATTTCTTTAAATTATCAACATTCCAAGGATTGGAGAACGGCTCTCCCTCTAAATTTTGATATGTGCCAGGAACGACTTCCTCTGTAACTCTATAGGGGTCATGCCAGTTTTCATGAAGTTTATTCGACTTTTGCCAAGTTTCTTCAAAGCCAAGTCTCCAACGACTAATGGCATAACCTTCACCCTTTTATTGTAGAATCTGGAGTCCTCTGCTGATAGGCGGCCTGTCGAATCTCTACATCCTCTATTAGTTCTTCAATGAGGTCTAGGTCTAACCTTAGTTCCCAGCATTTTCTTCTACGTTGTATGTATGAACTCTGTGACTTGGTAGGCCAATCTATGTATGTATCACTGCTTTGAATCGTAGGCAAGCATGAAAGAGGTCTCCCTTATTGGCGTTCTCTCTGTCATCCTGTAGGCTCACTGGACAGCATGCACTGCTTCAGTCTAAAGACCCTTAGCATTTTCTAATTTATTCTTGGTCCCGTCTAATATAGTTATGTTAGTCACCTCCATTTGGCCATTCTCTTGAGGTCAGCCTAGAGCTGATTAAAACTGCTTTATGCCGACCCTCTTATAATAGGCCTCCAAATATGAGTTTTTGAACTATTTTCTAGTTGTTCGAGATCAGGGTGTGGGTAGACCAAATCTACAAATAATGTTTCTCCAAATAAATTTAAAGGTTTTCGTCTCAGTGATGGTTGTCATGGCCTCTGCCTTAAGCCATATAGGGAAATAATTGATCGCCATGATGAGATACCTGTAGTTGTCGTTTCCCTAAGCAAGGGTCCTAACAAATTAATTCCCCAAATAGAAAATATCCAAGGGGAGGTAATAAATGATAGAGGTTGATGGGTTTATGAGGGATGTTGGGATATCTCTGGCATTTATCACATCTCTTCACATAGTTGGCCGCATCCCTAGGCAAGGTCAGCCACCAATACCCGTATGTGACTACCCTTTTCACCAACGATTTCCCTCATATATGACTCGAGCAAGAACCCTCATGTATATCTTTTTGGATGTATACCACCTCTATTAGATGGAGATATCAAAGTAGAGGGGGGAAGAATCCTTTATTGTACAAAACATTTCCAATGACTGAGAGCTCAGCTGCCTTATACCTTAGCTTCTTCCTTTTTATCTTTGACTTTAGTAGTTCATCATCCCTTATATATCGAATGCGAGGATCCATCAAAGATGCACCTTTCTCTAGGTTTAAGCAAAACTCAACTGTATTGCCTTCTTATTCAATGATCGATCCATGTAGGATCTCCACTATTACCGACCTTATGATTTATGTCCTGGTTGCTAATGTTAGTCTTGCGAGTGCATCGAATCAACCATCGTCTAGCGGAGGGATCCTTTTTAGTTTCACCTTCCTAATTTTTTTTAATATTGCTCTTACCCTTGCCCGGTATCTGGCCATCCTCTCATCTTTTGCTTTATATACTGCTCGGATTTGATTCACTACCAGCCTAGAGTCATTTTTAATCGGTAACTGGTTAGAATTAAGTGCTTTGGAGAGGGAGAGTTCTGCCAGAAGAGCCTTATAGTCTGATTCATTATTGGACGCCTTGAAACTGAATCTCAAAGCATACTCTATATTAGTTCCGTCTCGGGCCGACACAATCAGACCGGCTCCACTTTTTGCCTCACATGAAGAGTTGTCAATAAAGAGGCTCCATCCAATACCTTTTTAAAAGATATTACCCTCTTCTAAGGCTCCATACTGGAATAAAAACTTTTTTTCTCCTTTTTTTGCTACAACAACTCTTGCATTACCCGTCTTGGCCTCAATCGGGCTAAGGCTTGCTTGCTCTGGCTTATTGACTGGATCTGCAAACTCTTTATTATCGGCCTCATCCTAGGTGAACTCGACTACGAAATATGCCAAAGCTTGTCCCTTGATAGTTGTTCTCGGCTGATAGATAATGTCGTATTCCCCCAACCCTAATACCCTGTATTTTTATGGCTTTTAATTATGAGATTAATTAAATTAATTTCCTTTTAATTATGGGATTAATTAAATTAATTTGGGATAATTAATTGGAAATTAATTCAGATTTAAATAACTAGTGAGACGAGAGTTAGTATTTAAATATGATGATGATGTTGAATATTACTAAGTGATAATGGTAATATGTGATTATTATATTTATTAAAATTATCGTGAGTTGAAAATACGATAGTTTCGGTAATTAAATTAGGACACGCGTGTCAGTCATGTCAAGACCTAATTTAATGAATTTAAAAGTATTTTATTTTTATGTCATCCGTATGATCATTTTGAGTGCGCCAACGTGTCTGAAAGGGTCAAGATAGTTAGAAAACACTAGCCGGGGGTTTAGTTTGGGTCCCGGGGCATTTTTAGGCGTAACCGGCAACCCGGGAGGGTATTTTAGTCATTTTAATTTTTAATAAATAGTGACCCACGAAAATTAGGTGATATTTATCAGCCAACCTTAGGGCCACTAGGGCCATTATCTGTCAAAACCAAAGAGTGGGCAACGTGAATGGAGAGGAGAAGTTCCAAGGGTTTCCAAGGCAAAACAACCACCACACACCACCACCATCACCGGTTTTGTGATCGGAAAGAGAGGAAGAACCAACCAATACTGTCATTAACGGATCATAACTTCTAATAAGAGGTAAGTGATTTATCTTACAAAGATTCAAAGCATATATTTTACATGATAGTTTAGATTTGATGATTTATCGTAAATAAGTAAATAAATTGTGAAACTGGAGAATTAAACATTGAATATGGGTAGGCTTCATGTAGATAAACTTCTGAGCATATACTAGTTATGAAACCATGATCCATGCGTAGGAAATTATGAATTTATGTTGAGTTATATGAAGATCTTAAAGGAAATAGAAGAAATAGGGTTTTTATGAAAATTTGGTGTTTTGATCCAAGAAACTGATGATCCATGATGATTTAATGATTCTAATACATTAAAGATTATGCTAATATGTTAATAGGATGATTAGTAAACTTTATTGGGAGTTTGGGACGTTGTGATGAAGGATTTGGGGTGTAAAATTGGAAGAACCCATAACTATAAAAACAATTCTAGATTGATATCTGCTTGATCGATCGATCGATCCAAGAGTGTCGATCGATTGACCGCCGTTCGATCGATCCATTTCTTCGATCCCTCTAGGAAACGTGAACTATTTTTCCTTTAAATAATTGGATAACTTCCAACCTTTAGAACTCTTTGGTGATGATTGATTGAGCACATTGTGATGATATCATTATATGTGTGAGACATACGATATGGGGCTGGAATATACCTGTGCTAAAATGATGATTACCTTAGTTGTGTGAATACTTCGTATATGGATGATTATGTGTATGACATACCTACCATACTTGCTATCAGGGGAGGTTGATTTTCGAGAAAGGACCGTGTTATCTTTGTGTGCCTTCGAGGGGATTTAGACTGGTACTTTAAGGACATAGGGCTGTGAATGACTTATTTGTACGTTGATAAGTCAGCTGACCATGGGAGCGTAGGTATGTGCGTGACCCGTGGGTATGTGAACTATGTTCGCCTCCAATATGCGTGATTTTTATTGAGACGGTTCCTGAGTGATTCGAAACAAGTGATCCTTGCGTACGTGATGTACATGTATTTAATAGCAGAGTATGTGTGCACCGCAACTTAGCCTAGGGGTGTCTTATATGTATATATATATACTGAGAGTGATTTATATTTGTACTTATGATTGGTTCACTGTTGCTTAGTAGATGTGGATGACTAAGATATTCGAATGGGCTAATAATGTGAGAATTTAATTAACACTTGAGATAAGTAATTTAATGAAGGTGAATATGGGTTATGAATATGATTTGTTTGGGTGTTACGAGTAGATACCCTATGTTAGAATGTGAAAGCAGGAGTGGCACAGGCTAGTTAGCGGCATAACTAAGATGGGTTAAGGGTATACGTTAGGCATGCACATTTGTTGAGAGGTGAGAAACTCATGTAAGAGTACGCAACTAACATGTTTATAATATGTGTTGTTTAATTGTAATTTAAATACTTGCTATATTTTTCAACTGTTTTCACCTCGGGCCCTGACCCGTTTTCCTCCAAAATCTATTTTGTTTTGTAAAAGCATTTTAGGTGCCCAGTCATAGGGACGCCAAGCATAGGAGTTCATCTGATAGCGTGTTGTAGCTGCTGTGGAAGTTACAGGATCTTGGTATTAGACGCCTCCACACTTATCCTTGGTTCCTTCAGAGTCATTCATATCAGTTAGGGCATGGTGCCAATTCTTATCTAGAGATTGTAGATATAGACTTTTATTATTTCAGATGTTAGTTGATTTATTCAGACTCTTGTATTGGGATTTAATTTACTCTGGTATTATTATCATTGGAGTGTTTACTCCAGACTCAGTTTATTTCATTTCGTTATTCATATGAGATTGTTTGTGCGATTGATGGTTGATGATTTAATTACTTGGTTATTGTTAATTTAATTAATAACATTTGGCATCTCTTTTTAAATATTAGGTGGCTAATAATAAATTAAATGTTTTCGACAGTGATGCTAAGACTGAACCAACTTGATATTCTGTAATAATTTCATAAAGGAGTGGCTACCCAGTATTTAATTAGTCGTGGTGTCACACCAACTCTATCGACCAAGCCATCAACCTACCTAGTTATCAGGTTTATTGAGGACCTATCTGAGAGGAGAGTTAGTAAGGATGACCATTATGTGAGCCTAGAAGTAGGTTTTCATCTTTCTGGAAGCATGTATGAGAGAATAAGCCAATTTATCCATCTTCGGATACCTCTGCTCGTCCCCTTCAAGGGCCTTATTGTTAAAATAGACTAGCTTTTGCACCACCTCATCATCACGTACAATGGATGCGCTGATTACCAATTCAGATACGACTAGATACAAATATAACTTTTCTCCCTGTGCAGGATGGGATAACAAAAGTAGGGAGCCTAGGTAAGCCTTTAACTCCCGAAAGGCTCTCTCACACTCCTCATTCCACTCAAAGGATTTTTTAACACCTTAAAGAATGGAAGACACTTGTCTGTAGCCCTGGACATGAACCTATTCAGTATTGCCACTCGTTCAGTCAGCCTCTGGACGTCTTTTATGGTTCTTGGAGTCTTCATCTCCACCAAAGCATTGATTTTTCTGGGTTAGCCTATATCCCCCATTGATTTATAATGAACCCTAAAAACTTTCCTACTCCGACCCCGAATACACACTTTGAGGGATTTAACTTCATTCGATATTTGTCCATCGTGTCGAAAGCGCGCTCAAGGTCGGCCACATGCATCTCGTCCTTAAGGCTCTTAGTTAGCATGTCATCAACATATACCTCCATGGTTTTTACTATTTGATCCTTTAACATTTTTTTTACTAACCTCTGGTTTGTAGCCCCGTCATTCTTGAGGTCGAAGGGCATGACCTTATAGCAGTATATATCTTTATCCATAATGAACGAGTTTTTTTGGCATCGACTGGGTCTATAAATATGTAATTATAGCATTAGTAAGCATTAATAAAACTCATTAGTTCATAACTGAGCGTGGCATCAACCATTTGATCTATTCTCGATAGGGGGAAGCTACTTTTGGGGCATGCCTTGTTCAGATCTGTGAAGTCAACACACATCCATCACTTGCCATTAGGCCTAGGCGTAATGACTACATTGACTAGCCATTATGGATAAATAACTTCTCTAATGAAGTCAACCTTCTCTAGAAACTTCACATTATCTCTTATGACCTTATACTTTTCCCTAGAGTAGATCCTCCGCCTTAGCCGAACTGGCTTAGGTCTCTCGTTTACGTTTAATTTCTGGCAAATGATCTCGAGGTCAATTCTCAACATATCTTCATGACCCCATGTAAAAACGATATCCCTCTACCTTAGGAGTTTTATCAGCCCTTCTTTGATTTCTTTCTTTATGGCTTTCCCAACTTGGATAGTTTTCTATGGACCTTCCTCTTTAAGGACGATGGATTCTATCTCATCAATGACCTCACCCTTTTTTTGATTCGTCTCTTCTGTGGGACCAAGAGTGTTTATGTTGGAAGTTATGGTGGACCTCTTATGTGCCGCTCTTTCCTCAGTTGAATTGAAGTAACATCCACCCTTCTTGACATGGTCACCATGAACTTACCCTACCCCATAAAGAGTCGGTAATTTTATCATTTGGTGAACGATTGACGGCACCACATTAAATTCTTTGAGGGCTGCTCATCCCATAATGATGTTGTAGGGTGAATACACATTCTCGTCCATCACAAAGAAATGTATCTTCTTTGTGACACATCTCGACTAGGTGCTCCCCCATACAGATGTCCATTTCATAAACCCCCAGAGGGTGGACGTTTTCTCCACTAAAACCGATTAATGGTTAATGATCAGCTTTGGAAGAGCCTTGGCCTCTTCTACATGGGACTTTCTATTAGTAATATATTTTCCACCACCTTCTAATACTCCATAAATAATTTTCACCCCCAAAGAAATTGTATTTAGACGACCTTTAGGATCAGGTATCTTCAGCGGGAGATCTAGGTCTACCTCATCATCATTATCGGAGTCATTATCATCTCTTTTTGCTGGGGCTTATGATCTACACTTGTAATTTCTTCTCTTTTGGGTGTCTTCTCAGCCACCCCTTGAACCACTTTTATCCATATATTTTCTGAGCCTCCCTTGCTTCATCATATTTTCTATCTCGTCTTTCAACGCAAAGCATTTGTCAGTGGTATGGCCATGGTCCTGGTGAAATTCACACCATTTTCTTGTATCCCTATTATAATTCTTTGGCCATCTCAATGACTTATAATTCTTGATCTCATTCAGGATCATCTTAGGGCTAACAGTCAACGGGGTGTAGTCAGCGAATTTATCATCCATTGAACTTTTCTTGTCTCCTCTTCCTGTAAATTTTTGGGATTTACTCCCACTGTCTCCCTTCTCATCTTCTCCTTTGGCCTCCATAGCCTCCTCTGCATTCCCGATCGTAGCCAGGATTTTAGCCATGGACTTTGGAGGATCCTTGGTCAGCTTCCATAAAAGCTTACCCTTTTCTAATCCTGCCATTAGGGCAGTCATAGCTACGGTCTGATCATATTCCTCCACCTCCAATTTATCTTTGTTGAAGCGGGGAATATAATCCCTCAGAGATTCATTTTTTCCTTGCTTCACATACATCAAGTGGGTTGTCTTCTTCCTCGGCTTAACCCTAAAGCAGAAATTATGAATGAACCTCTCAGCTAGTTTCTTGAAGTTCTCTATTGAGTCTTTTAGGAGATAAGTATACCAGACATGGCCTTCTCCAGTGAGGGTACTAGATAAAGCCCTGCACCTCATCTTATCAGAGACTGAAAAATGTCTATTGTCATATTCATTGTCATCATAGTCTTGACCTTGCCTCACCAAGCATGACCTTGCCTCCCCTAGAATAAATGCCTGGTGTCAGTAATGTCCCTCCGCTTTTTTTGAGGCACCGGGGGTGGTCCCCCTATTGCCTGATGATCGCCCTCCCTGGCGGCTAGATTTATCATTTTCGTCGTCGCGCAAGTGGGCCTTATCAAGATGTTTTAGTTGAAGGTAGACAACTACTCCTACATCTTTAGTTGATTGGCTGCCAATGAGCACAATGATTTTATGACTTCCGCCATCATAGATTGTGGCGGTGCTTGACTTGAACTAGGGCCAATGCTTGGTGGAAAATCTAATGCCATTAAATTTCAGTGATAGCCAATATCAAGAGGTACACTGGAAGAGATGTATGAACTGAAATGAAACTTGAGAAACTCAGACCAGAGGTCTTTCAATGGTGGTTCAAGTCCATCCAAAAGTGGAGTTAAATCGCCACCAGAGAATCCAATGAAGCGCAACTACAAGTGAGAGGAAGAAGATGATGATCTCATTTCCCACATATGGTGCCAAATATGGTACCACTAAGTAAATGAATAAGAGCTTAATCCAGTAGAACCTCAAGTGTGCAACAATGGTAAAAATACAGCAACATAATGAAGCGGGAGGTGAGGCAAAGAGGATAAATACAATAATATAAGTGATTCAACCTTTAGGCCTACTCCACTATGAGTATGAGTGTATGTTTACTATCCAACTAGGATCCAATGTCCTTTGATTACAATGCACTCAACTTTCTCCCTCTACTGTAATTTCAACAGAGTTTTGCTAGGGTTTCTAATTATGAAACCTTCTCAAAGTAGAAGGATACGAGTATATGTAATGTTGAGATGGTGTAGTGTGCATCCCAAGTATGAAATAGGCGTGTGTATCATGAAGTAGCTAATATATTGTAGCCACCTGTCACCAATTGATGTAAGTCATGATGAAGAAATATTCCCTCACGTGTGAGGGAGATCTGGTTATAACCATTTTGTGTACGTGGGATTTGCAACCCACACACACCCTTCCATGCGTGCCCCAACCCAGCCACTCTACCAGATATCAATTATCGATCATGTTGGATAGGCCAAGGCCGAGTTGTCAAGTGGGATCCTCTGACGTAAAGATGACTGTCATGTTGAGTTGTCTTCAGTTGGCCCTCATCCTCCAAGGGACGTACGAGGTTGAGATTACTTGAGTTATAAGGCCAATGATTTTGACATGGTTGATTATGTCTTGAGAGGAGGATGAGGATGAGGATGAGGATGAGGATGAAGCATCTGGTGATGTGTAGGAGGCCGAGGACAAGGCATTGCATGCCGACCTAGGCAGAGTAATAGCTGTCTCTATTCGATGGTACAACGTTGGTCGGCTTTGGTCGATTGAGTCCATCATAAAGACGAGGTTATACTTGGTATATCACCATTTACGGGGTTTATTAAGATTAAAGGAGAGCTCGTCACACCTCGATTCATATAGGGTGAGTAGGTATTGTATATTCTCGAGACTCATATGGTAAAATAATGAGTAATTCGGATAAATGAAATTAGATTATTGTCATTTGCTTACCCAAAAATATGAGCCATAAAAAGTAATAAAAAAATTATCCTTTTTTTTCAAACCCAATTGAGCCGAATAAAATTCCCAATCCATTTGATTAACCCGAAAAAACTATGAAGCTCGTAGTTATGAAAATTAGAAAATGCATCAAATAAATCTAAATGGTGTGATAAAAAGGGACAAGAAAAAAATGAAAGAAAAATGCTCATAGAAAAGCAGAAAAATGAGAAAAATATAGAAAAAGAGGAGAAAAATAGCAAATGCCCGAAAATGTGCCAACGAACATCATAAGCCAAATTTTCCAACTCCAAAATTCCCGACCTTTCCCATTTTACCCAATACACCTTATAACCCTAGAAAGTCCTAATCAAGTCTGAATAATGAAATTAATTACCTCATGGAGAGCAAAGACACGAAAAGATAAAAAGATAGATTAATTGGTGTGAATAAAAGATGTTGTTTCCCATTTTTCAAGGATAGTATTCCGATGAACTGATCTTTTCACCATTAAAATTTCATCTTTTAAATTTGTGTGTGTGATTTAGCATTCCATTATAATTACTCTTATAAATGGCGTACACTGAGAGAAACTAGCCACATTTAGAGTGATTCGTTTGTCAGTGCATCCGTGAGAAATTAAATCAAAACAAATTTTCAAAAAGTAACGTAATGATCAATCGGTGGAAATTAACAATAAATTCTCGGGTTCGCGCACACATATAACAAATTGAGACTATTGGATACGAATTTACAATGACTATTTTTGGGAAGTTTAAATTGTACACTTTTGAAGTATTTTGATTTTCTTTAAGTGACAAATTGAATTTTGTGGGTATATTCACTACAAATCCTCACGAGATACCACTCATTATACTAGGGTAATCTAGGGGTTTAACATCTTGTTACATACGCTAAATGTAATCGCTTTCCCGCGAAAGAGGTATTTTATCCGAATAATATTTTTAAAAGGTCCTAAACTCATACTCTTACGCTTTTACATTGCTCGGTACGCGCAACATTCGAAGTTTGGGGAATTTGATAAGGAGTAAATATTTCATATTTATCCCCTTAATTTATGTCATTTTATGATCCCGTCTAATATAATTAACTTGGATATATCTCATATTTATTCTACTAACTCTCCTTGGCAAGTATTTCATTTTTTGTGTATCTCTCATGTGTTTTATTGTTATTTCATGCAAGTTTGTGCGGGAGAGAAAACGAAAAAGTGAAAGAAACCAAATGAAGGAAATCGAAAGACCTTTTAGTAATTTTTAACCTTTGGCCGAAAGTGGATCCTAACGCAACTTTGAATTGTATGAAATCATAAGAACACTGGAAGAAACGACGTCCAATTGTAAGCTACAATGAAGAAGTTATGCTCGATCAAAGTTGAGAAAGAAATCTAAAGAAAGAAGAAGAACTCCAAGCTAATGCAACAATTTTCACCAAACCGATTTCAAAACCGGTTCACTGGCGAAACAGTTCGCCTGTTCCATAGAATCGGTTCAGGGTACCTGACACATGAATTTTCATTTAATTGTTGACTTTTCATAGAGTTGCGTTTTAGTATGACTCTTGAAAAAATGAGTAAGGAAGATTCTAGTTTCATATTAGACAAAACTTGTCTCATCTTTTAGCGTAGGAGTAGAGAGAGAAGAAGGCAAGAACCATAGTTTTGAATTTTAGCCTTAAGATTACACTATTATGGATTTCTTTTCAAGATTTAATAGTAAAAGTTTGTCTTCTCTACTTTATTCTTGAATGTTCTTCTTCTTTTCACATTTCGTCTATTTTCTGGGTTTTTTTATAACTTCATGCATGTTTAGGTATATTTCCATCATTATTTCAATTTTATGCAACGTTATAATTTCATTTATTACCCACATCACCATGTTCGACTAAGCTATTAGCGGGGCTGGGTACATGAACCCAACCGCAGTGTTACAAATGGACGTAAAGGAGAATAATGTTTAATTACCAATTCAAGGGATTGATTTATTACCGAAATAAACATTGTAGGTCTTTTAATTCCCCCTGGGTAACCAGAATGTTTAAGGATGCAATACGAGTTCCGATAATTTGTCATTCCCGTCAAATATAATTTTTGATTTGATATTGCGAGGAGTAAAATATGCACATGTTAAATTCTTAGAGAGTATTTGATGATTCTTTGAATTTATAATTAGGTTTTTTAAGGTTTTATATCCTAAGTAATCAACAACGGTTCGAGGAAGTGTACTCCAACTCCATTTTCTCATATTGATTTAAAGTAGTTTAGTTATTCTCGCATACATAGTTAAATTACTAGTTTAATTAAATTGCACTAGTTGATAGGAAACTCATAGACAATCATCTTTTCTTTTCTTTCTCCCATTCAAACGTAAGGTTATTCATCATCACGTTCTACATCGTATTCCTTGAGTTCGATACACAGTTTATAAATTTATTACTTGAGCGATCGACTTGTACTTTAGCCGTAAACACAAGCATTAGAGATAATTTTTTTTAGTCGCGTCAAACAACCTATATAAGGTTGCTAATCTAATTTTATTTTAATTAATGTTTAACTTGATAAACATGCACTTTCGCTTTCAAATCAAGATAGATGAGAGACCCATAGAGAGAATCTCAGAGTCTAAGCATACAGAGCTACTAACGTAAAATAAAAGAGAGTACTTACCTATATAATGCTCTCAAACTACAAAATCACACCCAACCTGCAGTAACAATATGAGGGAATGAGTAAAATGCTCAGTGGAAAATACACAAAACTGCAGTATGAAATCGAATGACGGAAAGAAGACTCTAACACGTTATGCCTACATGCACATGCAACTACCTTGTATAGATATATAAACATACATATACATTTACTTAATGCGTGAAACCATTTTGCTTCCGAAAACCTTATTTATTCAGATTAATTCACATTAAACTTGTAAAACACTTAATTTTTGACATTTCTCACTTTATTTAACACACGCGATTAAATACTTGGAAAAATATCACTTGGTATGATCGAAAACCATTTCTTCACCAAAATTCGCCTTTTCACTTCAACCGACCCACATTAGTATTTTCATTGATAATCACCCTTTCAACTCACACGAACACCGTGTTATAAAATACTTATTTAGACTTTGAAAACCTTTCACAACACACCCTTGTGATAATTATGGGCTTAACCACTTAGGTTTTTTAACCACCCAGCTACCCACTTACTTTACCTTATGGACATTAATCTACTTCGACATTTACTTGTCCATTTTAACCTTTATTGGAACATTTATTAATTTATTCAAGTTAGATTTTCTTAATACATTTTCACCACACAACTCATTTCTTAACATGTTCCTTTTTCCTTTATACTTATCTGGGAATCTTCCAATAAACACATACTTTAACGGGTTTCACACCGCCGGTGAAGCCACCATATGCTCTAGTCAGTGTTTTGGGTCTTTAACCCCAGGGCTCCGAGCCCTTTTTAATTATCTTGTTGTCATCCGAGTTCCTTTTAACGTATTTTAATGTTTTACAAATGTCCACATTATTCTTTCTTTCCTTTTTTGCCCGACCAAAGTCAAACACGGGGCTTCACCCAAACTTGTGACACACTTTGAAATTATATTTTCATGTGCTTTACACTTTAACCTTGATTTTATTCAAAAAATCATATACATTTAGGACCAATTTGTGTAATATCTTTTCCAAAAAATTTATTTCATAAAAATTTTACACGTTAAGTAAAATTATCATTTTACCCATTTTTTTTCCAAACTTGTCATTTTATTTCATTTTAAGAGTGTTGTTTTCCCAAAACCCCTTTAAGTTACTCACACTAACTTCTTAAGTTCTTTCAACACTTTAACACCTTTGCTAACCATATTTTCAAATTAGACATTTCTCTACTTCCTTTATTCAAGAAATGTAATTACACTTAAAGACTACTTTTATAAGAAAATACCATTTCTTTTTTTATCAATACATGTAATCTTACAACCTTATATTCACCACACCTTTAACCCCTTTTTTCACACTTTGAAGATTAGAATTTTTTCTTTTCTTGTTTCTTGTTTAGACCCAACAAAAACTCCTTTAAACTTGTTCACATATTTATTATCAAAATACTACTAGTTTATATGCATGAGAAGATGGATTTTAAATCCTAAAATCATTTTAATGGGTTAAATATACATTTCGTTCAATAAATTCACAATACTTGCAAAATTATGCTTTTCAAGACATAAGGGCATTTTTAATTTCTTTAAACTTAACAAATGTCCATTTCCCTAAAATATCCATTTTTCCAACAAACTTTATTTCACAAACATTTAGCAAAATCAATATCATTTTTCATAAAATACCAACTTTAATACTTCAAAACTTTGAAATATTTGCTCATCCTTATTTCCAACAAAATGACATTTTCAAAAATTTTACTCCATAAAAATGTTTAATATTAATCTACTAGAAGCCATCATTTATTCATGTGCATCCTACCTATATAATCTAACAACAAGACTACTAAAAATGCAAATAGACTCTTAAATACCAAGGATAGATTTCCGTACCTCTAAAGACTCCAAATGGTGTTAGAAAATTGGTGTAGGAGGCGCAACCCCCACCTTGAAAGGTGGCCTAGGGTTACCGAAGGCATCCTCGATTAATGCTCCATTTAAGACTCCAAGGAAAACCCCTTCGAACTCTATTCAAACTCCATGAAAGCTTCCATCTTCATTTTCTCCAAAATTTCCCAACTCTTCTCCAAAATTCATAGCTCCACTTCAATAATGGTGGAAATGGGTGTTGTAGGCTTGAATGTGGTGAAATACTAGAAGATTACGATTATTTGGGGTGGTTTGAGGTGGAGAGAAGCTCATTTATGGTGGAAGACTACCCTTCTCTCTCCCTCTCTTCTCCTTATAACTTCAAATACCCAAACGAACCAACCCAACCCTTATAAAAACCCCAAAACATCAAAATCCTATTTTGCCCAAATTGGGCTCATCAGAGGTCGACATCTCATCAATATAAGGGTCTAGAATGTGATAGATCACAAGGTCAATCTAATTTAGAATTTTCAATGTGTGTCATTCGAACGAGATTGATCATCGTTTGAATGATAAGGGCATCTCGTTCGATCAATGGATTCTCACGACTTTTAAACGACCCTTAAAAGTTACACAGTGGGGTCTCATTTGAAGCTCATTTGATCCCTTACATTGAACGACCCTAACTTTCTAGTTCGAATGACCCACTTCTTTGTTCAAACAACCCCTTCTTATTTGGTCTAAAATTCCAATTTTTACCCACAATTTCAACAATTATTATCAAATCCCACTTTATTGTGATTTATACAGAATTTAAATGAAATATTAGGGCGGGGTATTATAAACTTCCCTTCTTGTGGAATTTCGTCTTCAAAATTATCGATTTGTCAATCCTTAAGCTTATGGGGTTCACCAACTTCTATTCTAAGCCATAGAAATCCTCTAAGACAAAATCATCGAAGTCCTCAATACTAAAGTCAAGTTATGCGCCCTTATACGGGGTTTGTCACCAAATGATCAACATGCGACACACTCTAACGCTCACCACTTCGATAACCATGAGCTTCACACAACCAATTTTGAGTCCCCACTCACTTGATGACTATGCTCAAATCTAGTACTACAAATGCTAGTACCCAAGGCATACCAGCGCCTCCAAGGGCAACCCTCTCTACTAATCAGTACTCACCCAAAAGTGAACCGTAATACAACCAGTTATCATATACATCATCAAAACCAATTCCATCTTAGGACTACACATCCTATGTCCCTAAAATTTTCAGGTTATCCTAACCACACAATTGTTCCTGAGCTTGAAACTAATCATATACTGCTGATTTCTCACTCTGAGAACTAAAAAGCCTACTAAATCATCACCGTGCATTCGGTTGACTCCTTCTGTTACATCTCTCTGATGACCCTAGTACTAACCTAGGTGTCTCACCTTAGTGAAATCACTTGAGCCTCACACTACTCCACTCCCCGTGCAAAGAAAAACTGTGTGTTAAGTTTTTCTCAATTTATAACATTATACAATATCCTCAAGTCATCATTCCTCTCTTGACAACCAGAGCCACTGACTGCCATGTCAACCGCTCGAAAAGGTCGTTATTCCTAAGAAAGGCTAATACTATGAGCAAACCGTGTGGCCAAAGGTGCAACCACCCGTACACAGAACTTTATGCAATAGTAGAATACCTTAGATAGGGTGCACCCAGTTATCGAGTTGCATTGACCATACCCAGTCCGCCGCGCTCTACCATGTCCTACTGTGTGATACCATGACATGGTAATATTTCGAGTTAACACATACATGAGAATACCGATACCCGATTATCGAAATCGAAAGGGACACACGAGATTCAAAAGGAATAAACAACTATTCTGAGAAAATCCCACGCATATGCATCAAATTATGATTTACAAAAGCAAACCTATGTCATATGCTCAAAGTCTTATCAGTCGTCCCAGATGTCTCACCGACCACTATCCTACTCATATACCTTGGCTTGTGTCACTGGTTGTGATGAATCAAATCACACCCATATGTCCTCACAACACGAAATCAACATACGAATCTATCGTTCTGTAAAAAGTTAATGACCGACTTCCCTCCTTAGGACTAAGGTCCTTACCCTCCCATCCTTGGTACACATGAACCACTCTGATTGGAGGATGCCTTTTAGCCTTGCCTATACTGACCTTATCCATTTACTGGTGATGATGTAAGAAACCTTCTACGTAGAGGTTATTGCCTGCCTTACTGTATCATGATCGCAACCCCAATTCCCTTAGGAAATATTCCGTTCAAGAAATACATTCACCTTATTATGTCCTCTGACTATGCGAGATTATCAACAAGCTTACGTTTAGGTCCTACCCAAACTGAACTCACGTGACAATAACACCTGTCGCCATTGGCATTCTAAAGGTAGTAAGTATCACCCAAGACTACGTCTTCTAATCCGTATCGGCTTGGCAAGTTGGGACAAGATCTACTCCATATCTTTCAAAGACTATATTATCATATACCATCGACACGTGCCAACATTATAATCATGGTTTGATACTACCCCACCTTGGTTTCCATCTCAAATCTCCAAATGGTATCATAAATCTAAGTCCTAGACACCTTTCACAATACTCCTCAAAATAAAATATCACATCGCCACTACTAGTCGCTCCATGACACAAGGGCACTACTCCCCATAAATAACATGAGCTTCTTACTTCTCCTTAGAGGACAGCACCCATCTGTGCTGATTCAGGAAATCGCACTCGGCATGTACACTATATAAATCTTCTAAACCTTAACCAACAACCTAAGACCATCACCTGACCCTCAGCACAACCATTACTAGGATGATAATGCTTTTTCATACCAGACCTAACTACTCTTTTATGGACACCAAACACTAACTATGTATAAGTCCTCAAGATTTGTCAATATTTCATCATCCACGCCTTAATCATTATATGTGTGCTCCACAAACCTTTCAATACCCTTGTCGTGATTACCAGGTGCTCGTAAGGACACTAGTCCATGATCTTCTATACATGGTGAACACTAACTATAAAACACCTCAAGGCTCCACGATAATTAATTTCTATTCCTAATGATACCACACATCATTAGTCCTACGAACACTCCAGTATACCCTTAAACCACATTCACACCTAGATTACCTTGCATCTAAACATTACTTCGACGGCTAAATGAGCCTTGACACTTAGACAATAATCTCATCTCTGTTCCAAACAACTGTGACTATAATCCATGCACCAAACCACAACCAATACTACTAAAGATTCTGGCAGGATACAGGATGTCACCTACAACCTATAATCCTTTAGGTCTGCATCACCGGCATCACCAAAGATCCTATTCCCTGAAATCACACCATATTTTCTAAAACCCCGACATAAAAGACTACCTAAAGTTTACTCCTACGTATCCTTAGCTATCATCATTGCATACATAATATACTCATCGCAATTTTCCCGTAACTCTCACCATAACTTATAAGGTACAACCTTCGATCAAGAACCACTAAGACACTCACTTATAATGATACTATCTTACTGAATTAGACTGAGTACACATCCTAAGTGTTGACCAACGTGGTCCATCATGCCCATTAAATCATTAATTTCCTTACGGTAGGATACTATCTCAAGCATCGAATTTGACTAATCGTATCATCGGTACTAACTACCCGAAGTACCTAGTCGAAGAACTTAACACATTTCTATCAATAATCAACATTGTTTAGGTATGATGTACTAGCCACCTAATCTCCAAAGTTAACTTTACACGATGAATATTTCCAACTCAATAGACGTCACTTACCATCCTTTACATGTCAATTGACTTCTCATATCACAATGGATTGATACATAAGCACCCCACACTAAACATGCGATGTTGCCACTATTGGCTTGCATGGACGCTCGTAACTCACTAGTATATCTAAATCAAAAGCGCAAATGCGATTAACGATAACTAACTTAGTCACCTTTCACTTCGCAATGGATTCACCTATTGTACTTTCCTCTTTGACTTCACTGTCAAGGACACGAACTAGCCCTTCACTAAGACTACTGTGATCGACCCAAACCAACTCTGACATCGAAAGATCCGCAACCGGACTCACCACGTCACTCCCTAAATGAACATTGAACCTAGAGCTCTTATACCATCTGTAATGTCTTGACCCAAATTTATGGGTTATCCGTAGTCAACCCGGTTCGACCCGAGCGTTAGGTGTGAAGTGCAATAAAACAACCTATATCATGTTGCTAATCCAACTTTATTTAAATTAACGTTTCACTTTCTTAACATGCCATTTCAATTTCAAATCAAGCTACGTGAGGGAGCCATGAGGAGTACTCCGGAGTCCAAGCATACAGAGCTACTAACATAAAAAAGGGATTAATTACCTTTATAACTCTCTCAAAATAGGAAAACGCACCCAACCTGCCATAAAAAATGAGGGAGTGAACTAAATGCCCAGTGGGAAATAAACAATATGCAGTATAGAATATAGGTAGAAAGAAGACTCTAAAACGTTATGTCTACATGCACATGCAACTACCTTGTATACATATATAAATATACATATACATATACTCAATGCATGAAACCATTTTTCTTTCGAAAACCTTCTTTATTTAGATTAATTCACTTTAAACTTGTAAAAGATTTCCTTTTGACATTTCTCACTTTATTTAACACAAAAGGTTAAGTAATTGAAACAACCACTGATGATACCAATTATGGTATCACCAATTAAATATGATATAAGCTTAATCCAGTAAGGTCTCGAGTGTGCATCAATGGTGAGAATTCAATAATAAAAATGGAAAAGAGGGTGAGGCAAAGAGGTGAAAGACAGTATATAAGTGGTTCAGCCTATCTAAGCCTACTCCACTGTGTGTATGTGAGTGAATTTCACTAAGAAATGGCTCTAATGGCCTTTAGACACAGGTCACTCAACTTTCTCTCTTTATACCTCCATTTCAGCAGGGTTTAGAATTAATGTCCTTCTCAAGGTAGAATAAGTCAAGTATTTATATTATTAGGGTGGTACAGTGTGCACCCCATGCATGCACCAAGCGTGTGTATATTTTCAATGATCAGTGAGTAATAGCCACCTATCACATATACAAGTGGATCATGATGACAAAATACTCCCCCACGTACACATTTGAGATGGCTACAACTGCCTATCCACGTGGGATTATGAAGTTGGAGATTTTCCTTGAGCATGGTAAAATGGTCGTTCCATTAGGTCTCAGCTCGGTCGCATATGAGACACGCATGGTCTTGCTCAAACACAATTTAGATAATATGGTCCCGGCTTTGTTGACATTAGGTCATGATGAGGTCTCGACTGGCTAATGTATAAGATGAGACATTAAAAAGGTGGAGTTAACTGGTAGAAGGTCTCATCCATAAATAAGGAGATGAGGTTCAGGCTGTTGAGTATTAGCTCCTCATAAGCTTTCTTGTCTTGGTCAGCTAGGCCGAGTATGAGTTGGCCCCAAACGGGGCTACACTTGGTCATATCAATCACCCTTAGCCCTTAGTCTAGTGTCTGAAGACATAAAGTTGATAATAGTCATTGAGAAGACACATGGTAGTCGATAGGTGGCCTGCAAGCTTGATGGGACAACTATCATAGTTTGCTTTGGGTAGCGTCTGATCTAAGCCTAAATGATGGCTAAAACTCTTTGGGCTTAATGCCTCAAATGATGATGCACTTTGGGAAATGTGCACAATCATTATATGGTATCTAAACCTAGATTTTTTTTCATTTACTCTTTCTCTCTTGCAAAATTCATTCTTGACCAAGTATTTCTGTAAACAGACATTAATGCTTCCAACAATAACTTTTTATTCTCGCTGTTCTAGAGGTTTTCTGCGCCCTCCTTTTTCCCCAGAAGGTTCTTCTCTTCCAGGTACTTCATTTCCTTATTTTTAAATTCTTATTTCAGTTAGGTTTTGGGTATATTTCTTGTACCCATTTATTTCTGGCATTCTCAGTGTTTTTCGATGAGGTATCCATATAATTTAGGGCTAAACCTTTAGGGATTTGGTGGGTTTATAGGTACTAAGAGGTGGTTTTAGGTTTTTCTCGCTCTTTCTTTAGTTTCTTTATCCATTTTAGGTTTGTCGAAATCACGTCGATCATCTTCTCTGGCAATATTCATCCACCGTTCTTGACTGTTCTTTAAAAAATGATTCAGTTTCCTTTGTTTGATCTTGTGGTTAACATGACTAATCCAAGTAGTTATTTGGATGTCAAGGCACTTATATAACTTAGTCGAGGACTTCCCAACACTCAGGGAGAGGTGTTTTAGGGAGATACGAAAGTACGAAGTCGAGTACGCCTCTGAGCATAAACTGAGGCATTTCCTATTCATCCCATTTACCTTGTGCCACTTGCCATTATACGTCCTCTCGTGGTAGAGATCAATAACACAATATCTGAGTCATCTGCATCTGCAGACGATAATCCATATGTCTCCCACACCGTCGAGAGTGTGGCTACTTTTGATGAGGTTATGAGACTCTTTACTAACGGGTCTGAGGAAACTAAGGATTCTTTTAGAGCCTAGTTCTCAAATCAAGCCGAGTCTTATAATCAGTCAGAATCTTTTGTACAAGTTCTTTTATCACACAATGAGCCGAGAGTAGGTGTTTTAATTCCACCCCCTGTAATGGTTGTCCCTTTATTTTCCATTCTGGGGAAATACTTTGCAAACAGTGCTCTAGATGTCATCCCTGCAGGCGTTATCCTGCCTGGCAATCTAGAAGACGATGATGATGATCTCTTGAGCTAAATATTATGTCAGCATAGTCACCAAAGTTGATCTCTTAGTTTGGAGACACCTTTATGGCATAGGACCCTCTGTCACTATGAGGGTTCCTTCTGAAGATAAGAGAGCCTTCCAAGGCCGTGAAGGAGAGGTATGCGTATATGAACAAATATTTAAGGTTGGGTTTAGGCTACCTGTGCATCCTATAGTATGATCCATTCTGTCTAGCCTTGGTCTCGACCCTGCTCAGGTTTCACAAAATGCTTAGAGGGTTATTCTTGGGTTCATTGCTCTCTGGAAATTAGTTCACCATAAAGATCTTGTAGTTAGCATTTTCAGGGGATGTTATACTGTCTCATCCCCCAAAACTCAGTCTGGATACTACCATCTCGTAGCTAGGAAGCCTACGAAGAAAGCTCTGCTTATTACTCATACCTCTAACCATAATTGGAAACCTCGCTATTTTTTATTTCTAGGGCCTAGGAATTCATCCTTGACACTCCATGTAGTGCCTCTGAGCCACGAGTTCGTTAATGATGGGAAAAGGCCCCAATGTTGGAAAAATTGGATCCAGGCTTAAGCATTGAAGCCACCAAGGATGTGGAGAAAGTTTGAAAACAGAGCAAGGAAGGGTGCCTTATAACATTGAGTAGTTGATGACCCCGTATTTTTTAGAGCATACTGGTCTGGGGATTGACCCCCTAACTGATTTGTGTAAGTATTCCACTTTTTTCTAACTGTTGTATTGTACTTTTCTATCTGAATTATTGATCTCATATTTTTCATTGCAGACCAACCCCCTAACACACCTAAAGCCATTTAGAGGATGGCAGCACCAAGTTTGACTAGCTTATTAAAGCAGATGGTCAAGAAGACAACGCTCGCTCCTCTGATAAAAAAATCAATGACTATTATCCCCAGGCAGGTCGAGGGGATGAAGAAATGAAAGAAATGAAAGAAGGTCTCCCCACATCTCAGCGAAATAAGGAGAGCAATATGGCTCATGATTAGGATGAATCAAGATATCCCCATCTCTTCTGAGGATTCTCTGGCTGCTCATTTGTAGAACCTCAAAATCATCTATGATAACACTGTAAAGAGGTTAATCATCTCGTTCACAACCCAAATTCCCAACACCAATTGGTGAGCAATATATAACTCCACCAAAGTTTTCCTCTTCACCAAGTCCAACTGCTTCGACACCCTCATCCAGCACTCATGTTGCTCCATCGCCCCCATCCAACGCTATCGACGCCTCCCTCTCAACCTAAAAGAAGCCCATTGGGTTCTCCTTTCACGAGAATAACCCGACAGGTGATAGGAATGATGGGTTGAGCTTTAAAGCCCATTGTTTGGCTTTGGGAAAAATGAACGTAGGGGTTGGTGGACCAGACAACTGGAACCAAGTTGATCAATCCATTAAGGATGATATATACGATAAACTCTCCAAGTATTTATCATTTTATGATCATTCCAAGAATAAGTTTCTATCTTGGGTTGCTGAATCATTAAGGACATACAGGAGAAACCTTCGAAAGAAACATCTCCCGAAGGAGGCAGCGAGCTCCGATATTTTATATTTGAAAGATAGAGTGCCTCCAAATGTTGAAATTCTGGTGGAGTAATGGAATAAGTTTTTGGAGAATGAGGCGACAAAAAAAAAAGTTGGTCCAAAGGGAGAAAAACAAAAATAATAGGTTACAAAAAACTGATATCCACAGGTTGGGATACAAATCCTATGAGGATGCAAAGAAAGAATGGGAGAGTAGGACAAATGATGGTCCAGATGTGGGTAAAACACCAAATTGGTAAAATATTTTCGTTCATGCTCAACGGGGTAAAGATAACACATTCCCGCTGCACTTGGGTGAGAAGCTAAAATCAATAGAGGCCATCAGTAGTCAGTTAGGTTCGAGCCCTACTAATGACTTTGACCTTGATAATGATGCGCTGACCCAGGCCTTTGAAAAGGACAAAAGGGGGAGGACGAGAGGTGTTGGCTCAAATATGCCAAAAACTAAAATTTTAATAGACTTCACCTCCCGTGGATGAGTTATCTTCGATCAATAATCATTTCTCGTCCAATGATGAACGACATGCCAAGACCGATGGGTATTTCCAGGATATCAAAAATAAATATTGACGAATCAAATTGGGCAACATGTGCCCTTTTTCCAAAATTATGTGGTCCCAATGCGGCCTCCTCCTCCTCAAGGTTACCCTCACCCTTATCCTCGAGGTTTTACCTATCCTCCCACTTCAAGTTTCCCTTCCCAAATTCCGCCTCATCAGCCATTGCCCTTCCAAATGACACCTCATCCAACATTCCCCTCCCAAATACCTCCTCATCTAACATTCCCCTCCCAAATGCTGCTTGTCACAAAAATTGGATGATTGTCAAAAAACTCACGGTGACTATGGCAAAAAGTACTATTTCAAATACCTAAGCAATAAGAGGTTTGTTGGGATATACACACTCATCTCCAAGGTTGTTGGAACTAGAGTACATAATTGACCATTGCAGATGGGTGAGGCTCAAATACTGGTCGATGAAATATTAAACGGTTGCGGAGATGTACCTGTATTCACTGCAGGCAGGGATGGGCTGGAATTGAGGAATTATAAAAACTCTTTTCTTGCTTGGCCAATTTATATGTTGGAGAAGATCGAATAATATTTTTTTTCTTTCAATTGTAATAATTTTTTTTGTTTCAGTTTCAAGAATATCGGTTTTGTTTCAGTTTAAGAATACTGGTTTTGTTTCCATTTAAGAATATTGGTTATGTTTTAGTTTTAATAATATTTTTTATTGCTTACGTTGTAGATTATTACATGGTTTTAACCTATATCCACATGACTGTAATTTGCAGATTATGACATGGATTTCCCACTATACAAAGAGTGGATGGGAGATACTGACCGAATTTCAAATAATTATGTTAATGGCTTTCAAGAATTTGTTAAATACGCTTTCAAAAATCTTAAAAATTACAAGATTCTGTGTAAATGCACCCGTTGTGAGAATGAAAAATATAAGTCATTGGAATACGTTGAGTTGCATTTAATACAGTGGGGAATCTATTAAGACTATAAAATATGGACATATCATGGTGAAAAAAATATACCTTATGTTCTGGAAGAATTGTCGGTGCCCGACCACGTAACGGAATCCCAATAAGTGAAAGTGGTACATGATTCACCAACACATCGTCCATTAACGGACTTAATTGATGATGATTATGGAATCCACAACCGTCAACACCACCAAGCTATGGATATTGATAATGCGCATTGTGGACAATTAAATGAAAATTCTGATGTTGAACTTCCAGGAGGTCGGGAATACATACGGTTGAAAGTCAATGTAGTTAGACCATTGTATAAAGATTGCAATGAAGATCACTCAGTATTATATGCAATGATTGGTTTGCATAATTTAAATAGTGAATTTAGTTTATCTGGGAGCAGCGTAACTGAAATTCTTAAGTGGGTTAAAGATATTCGCCCAAAAGAGAATATGTTACTAGACAATTATCCTACCATGAAGAAGATCTTGAAGGGTTTGGTTTTGAAATACAAATCTATTCATGCATGCAAGTATGATTTCATATTGTACCACAACGAGAATGAAGAGAAGGATGAATGTCCTGTATGTAGTGAGCCTAGATATGAGAATGGAAAGGACAAATCTACAAAAAATCGCAAGTGCTCGTAAGTCCCATAAAAGGTTTTTAAGTATTTTCCACTTGGGCCATAGTTAAAATGGTTATTTAATGTACTGTGGATAGCGAAGGCAATGACATGGCACGCTCGATGCGAGGTGGGTGGGAATCTAATGAATCATCCGGTTGATTCACCCATCTGGAAAATTTCTAACGCACAACACCATGAATTTGCAAAGCAACCATGTAACGTTAGCCTTGAAATCTTAACTGATGAGCTTAACCCTTTCGGTAATTTAAGTACTAGTAAGAGTTATTGAACAGTTCTCATGCCGCCTTTAAGTCTCCCTCCGGCACTATGCATGAGAAAGGAGTTCATATTATTGTCTTTGTTGATACCCGGGCCGAAGGCACCCACTGATGATATTGATATATTTTTAGCACCATTAATCAAAGAACTTAAAGAGTTATGGGATAAAGAATTGACAGCGTTCGACTCTCATAAGGGTGAAGATTTCACACTTAAATTAATGGTGATATGGGTGATCAATCACCTTCCAGCTTATGGGACCTTGTCTGGTTGTAATGTTCATGGTTATTATGAATGTCCCATATGTGGGGAGGAAACTGAAGCCTGTTGGATAAAACATAGTGGTAATATGAGTCATACGGGTTATAATATATTTTTTTCGAACAGTCACCCATTTAGGAATGATAAGTCTAATTTTTTGCCTATCGGTCACGAGTGCAGAATGCCACCTTCTTGGCATTTTGGTTAGTAGATCGAGGAGAAGGTGAAGACTGTAACTACGGGGAATAGGTACGTAGGCAAACAAGCCCAGTTTGTAAACCTGAAGCATAAATCTAGGGGGGATCCGAATGACCCTAGTAAATCAAAGTCATGGTCCGAGTTATAGAGGAACCTGGTGAGTTTGAGGACGAATTGTCATTTGGGAACCCTAAAGAGGTGAAACTCACATATATACAATACGAGTAAGCAACTCGTTACGTCTTCGAATCGTAAGATGAAGTCGAAGACTAGAGAGAGTGAGTATCTACTGACTTATTATTCTTTAATTATATTTTTTATATTTTATAATCTAAACTCTAAAACTTATCGGTAAGAAGTACGAGAACAAAATTTCCCAAGATCAAAGGAGAAATTGCATGACAACTGATTTTAGGACATGGGTATCAAATGAGGTAAATTTTACAGCTTATGTATGCAGTTATTTACTCATGTGTGATAAAAATATGCCCTGATGCAAACTCATTAATAAATGCATCTTCTAAAAGAGGTGATGTCTCTTCCAGGCTTTCATGCCTAGCAAAGGCCCTAGTTTTCATGTGAAATAGTTTAAGAAATTGTGCACGAATGATTTTGATTTCATTTCATATCCACATGAGGAAAAGATTTTGATGCAAAATAGTGGAATATCAATTTCTTCCTTAACCACTTGTATCGCTAGCAAAAGTAATAAAAATCCAAAGAATACGGTGCTAGCCTATTATGGGATAATCCAATAAATCCTAGAGCTTGATTACTTGGATTTCACATAAATCGTATTCTATTGTGATTGGATAAAGGTGGAGGATACAATGAATGCTTGCAAAGTTGATACTGGCTCTAAACTTATTGTGGTAGATTTATCAAAGCTGAAGGGTAAAGATCACATAGTCAACGAGCCTTTTATTTGTGCCTTTCAGAACATAGAGAAGGTATTCTACTGAAGGGCATAAATGATGGCAATTGGTCTATTGTTGTGCATGAACCAAAGGGTATGACTACTTAAGTGGATGTATTAAAGGGTCCAAAAGAGTTCCAGTCAGCTCTTGATGACATCCCTAATTTGAAGGATCTTTTAGTTAATTTGGAAGAAAATTGAGTATCAAAATATTATGTCAACCTTGTCAATCTTATTTTTATCCTATTTTGATATTGACATTGTATTAGTTCTTTAATTTGATATAGAAATGTTTAGTTACTTTTACGAATTTTTAATATGATTTATGTAGGTTAAATTTCGATAATATTTTATGCCCATTCGAATATTTAGTTACTTTCACAAGACGCTCGGTTTGAGAATAGGGTCATTTGAGTTTATGCTTGGATTAAATTGACCTAGCTCAATTTCCACATGTTCCTGTACATATACATTTGTTGATCAGTTTCATTGATTCAGTATTCATAAAATGAAGTTAAATTAGCTTGATTTTATGAAGATTCTATTAAAGAAACTAATCAGCAATGTAAATAAAAAAGAATACGTTGGGGGCTCCAAATACAATTTGGTCCAATCACACATTTAGAAGACTTTATTTAATGGCCTTTTTGGATCGTAAGAATCAGGTACTCTTTACTTTAACTGAAGTAGTTATATAATTGATATACATTACCTTTTAGATTTTTTAGATGATAGAAGGAGTACGGGATAATTCTTGGTTTGGTTTGGTTTGGTTTGGTTGTTGGATAATTATTGGTTATTGACTAGTTGTTGGATAGTATGTTAGAAGCAGTATGGGATAATTATTGGTTTTGTTTGGTTTGGTTGTTGGATAAGCATTAGTTATTGTATTGTTGTTGGATAGTATGTTACAAGGAGCACGGGATAATGCTTGTTGTTGGTTTTTGGCTATTGGATAATCACAGGACCTCGGTTTGAGAACACGATGTTAATTTCAAAATATCTAGACTTAGGCTTAGAAACATGTTGTTAGGGGGTGAAAGCTCAAAACACCCCCAAAATGGCCCCGTAAGAGGCCCCGACACCTCGCACTAACACCTTTCACAAGTCCGTTTAGGGGGTGCTTTGGGTTTTCCCCCTCTAACGACATGTTTTTAAATATATTTCTAGATATTTTCAACCGGGGGTCCCATGACCACACAATCAGTTCTTGCGAGTTACGTTGGTCCCATTCGCGGTGTTCAAACTTCTTTAAGGGTTGTTTGGTGGGTGTTTTGTGTTTTCACACTCTAACGACACGTTTTCAAGCCTAAGTGTGTATTTTCTCAAATTATCATCATATTATCAAACCAAAGGTCTCATGACCACCCGATCTGTTAATATGAGGTACATTGGTCCCGTGCGATGTGTTCGTGCCTCTCAAGGGGGCGCTAAGGGGTTTTGCCCTCTAAAGGCATGTTTTCAAGCCTAAGTGTGTATTTTCTTAAATTATCATCATATTCTCAAACCGGGGGTCCCGTGACCATGCAATCGGTTCTTACGAGTTATATTAGTCACGTGCGAGCTGTTTGCACCTCTCACAGGTCCGTTTTGGAGGTGTTTTGGGTTTTCGCCCTCAAAAGGCATGTTTGGTAAGAAAATATGCCTTTTCTGGCTTTGCGAAATGCAGAGTGTTGTAAAGCTCATGAAATTGTTCTATAAAGGAGTCCCAAATAATATGATGTGTTTTTTCGTTTGGAGTTTGATAGAGTATTCCAAATACGACTCCTCTCATTACGGGTAGTGTGGACTTCATCAAGAACAACCAATATAGGACACTGCAAGGAACTCAAAGTGCCCTCACTGGGAACTCAACTTATGCTCAGGAGATGAAGGATGGGGAAGCGGTTTCTATTGAGCTGGCTCGACAATAGCCCCAACGTTTTGAACAATTTGTAGTAGCAGCCTTGCCCCACCGTTATGAACAAAAGAGGTGGCCTCATAGGATGATTAAGAGATTGACAACCCTCATTGAGGGTTGTCAAGCTGTTAATCTTCCTGTGAGGCCACCTTGTTATTTTTGGATAGTTGAGTTTATTAGAACATGTTTAGGATTATGTGCCTCATGTTTTTCTATTAATCCTATGTCATGCTTCTTTTTGGTTGTATATATCTTTCAACGAAATATTCAAAAAGATTTTTTTTTGTACAATCATTTTTTTCCTTTTAGATGATATACTCTATGAAATATTTTCATATATCAAAATGGCTTATTTGATCATTTTTTTGTTTGTTTGGGAATATGACATATGCTACAAGAGATGAATTCAATTTTCTTTTAAGTCTTATAAATTTTGATAGAAATTATACTTTGAGAATACATTATCATGTCTTGTTTCACTTTACACCATGATACACATTGAGTTGATGCCACTTTATGAGGAATAACATAGATTTTGGATCTTCTCCAAAGCGTTCAAGGCTTCGTTTGACTTGTGAAAGCCTGTCTAAACTCCTATATGGGTATGTGAGGAATTTTCTTTATTCATGATTTGGAAAATGTTAAAAAACTTATTTTATATAAAATCAGGACTGAAGATATGGTTATGTCTATAACTTTGATTGGATTATGATACCTTTAGAAATTGGGCATAGTATCCCATCTTAGTAATAATTGATTGAAATCATCCACATACAAAACAATTTGAACATAGAAATGTCTGAAAGATTTTCATCTATCTAAACTTGGGTAACACCAAAGATATGAGATAAAAGATTTTAAACAAAATTGTCAATTGAGGGTAAAAATTGGTGTTGAAAATGAACCTAAAATAGGATGTTGGATATTTCACTTGACTCAAAGATTTTTTTTCTTTTTTTATGATTCATTATCTTAATTAAACTTGAGTTTGTACCTTTCTCTCAATGGTGTTCATTTTATTTTTGTTTTGCACAAACAAGATATGATATTATGATTTTCGTAAAAACTCTCATCATGTTATTATCCTTTTATATATAATATTTTCTAGGTTATGAACATTGGATATAATTTCCTAACTTTGATAAGTGTGATAATAATTCTTATACCATTTACTTACCAAAAGAGGGTCGGTCTTGGTGTTGTTCTCTTAGTGCATAAATATTGATTATGCCATGTAAAACCCTTTATTTGAGATAAGATGCTACAAAATAAATTTACATTATTTGCCCCGGATGTTATTATATTTCCCCATTTAGTATATCATACAAAGTCATTAAAAATATTTATTTGAAAATGTATGATTGGGATATCACCTTTGTTGAGTGGTATAAATTATGTTGATATTTATTTGCACGTATATAGTCATTGATTGGATTTAGACTTGATGTTTCTTATTCATGCTCTAGTGTAGATTGTATTAACATTAACTTTGATATTTGAACACATATTTCCATACATGTTGATACCTTAGTTCTTGAATTAGGATAAACATGCTACATTATCCAAATGTTTTTTTATTACCACTTGTGCTAATGTTATTTAATATGATGTTATATTTGAATGTCGTATCTATTAGTATATCATATATCCTTGGTGGTTGTTATCCATGTTATTACCTATGCTTCACCGTTGGATTTTGTGAACCTATTTCTGGGATACTTACCTTGTTATATCCTTATCTGTCTTGAAAGTGTGTTTGCATTCCACAAGTTTTACGATTGGCATGAGATTACGTCACTACTAATTTCTTATCCTTCATATTCTCATAAATCATATATGCTTTACATTATGTTTAGTATATAATGAGTGATACCACATGATATCTAGATAATGATATTCATGTATTTGGATTGTAATATCACTATTGATATTATATGCCTTTGTTATATGAAATGATTTATATCTCATATTACTCAATGCGCTTATTATGCGCATTTAGAATGTCCTTTACATTTTGAGATTTATGTTCTCTAGTCGTCCCGTAAAACTATGTTTCGTTTGATTTTTTGTTCCTAAATTTCTTGGTTATATCGTTCTAAAGATGAAAAGGTCAAGAAATATAAGAACTAAAATCAAAAGAAATAAACTATAAGGAAGGAAGATGGAACATTTGTCATATTAGATAAATGATAGAGCTATATTTAAGATGAGTTTTAATGTGATAAATAGATTAATAGAACTTTGGTGACATGTCTATTTTGATATGATTTTGATCGTGTTATCTTTCATTCCTTATATATTGTACATGCATATTTAATCATATCATAGCATAACTTCCATCTCAATTTCATAATGCAATATATCAGTTTTAATCCTTTGATTATCTCTACTAAAGTCACTTCTCTAGAGGCTTTTTCATGTTTTACTTAATTATGATAGCTCTTGATTATATTATTTTTTTCCTTTGTCCATTATATGATAAAAGGGGAGAATGATTCTCCTTCCTATGAAAGCAACGTTAATTATAAGACTCCTTCCCATGGGGAATATTTCCTTGGAAATGTTTTCTTATGGGAGAGACTTAACTCAGGTGGAGAAGATTCTCTAAGGGAGAGATAGGATGATCAAGATTAGTATCATTATGATATTATTACTTAGTTTATATTGAATTGAAGTGGTAATAGATAACTTATGGAATAAAATTTTATATGTTACATCTTATTGAGATATAAGCTAAACTTGGTATATGATTCTTAGTAATTAGTTTAACCATGCTTAAATTAATTATATCTTGTATTCGTCTTATTATTCTTGTTATCTTGTCAGTAATTGTGCATTCGTATCTATATGTCTATTCTAGTATTTTGAAAGGAAAACAGGTTGCAAGAGTTACAATTAGTTAAGTCGTTCCTATCCTTTAATGCCTTTGGTCGGGCGAGTCATGTCATAGGTGATAGATTTGATTTATTTATTTGTAATATTTTATTTATATGTTTTGTCATAGAATAGATAAAGAGGAATGTTTAAAGATCACGTGTATGCTCAAAACCTCTGTAGGACTAAATTGTCTTATCTCGTTCCAAAACATATTCGAGTAATCATCTAAGTAATATGGGAAAGTTCATGTTCAAGATTTTAAGACCCAAACTTTTTCATCTTCATTCTAAAAGCAACCTCATGCCATTACCAATGAAGTTGACTACTTTAGGATAAGGTAAATGACTTAAAATGAATTTGTTAACCATCATTATTTTAACACAAATTAAAAAAAGATTTTCTTAAATTGGAAAAGGTGTTAAAACTTGTGTGTGAGTTATTTGGACAATTTGAACAAATACATTATGCAATATACTTTTTTTTATTGAAAAACTATGTTCATAAAAATTTGCATTCTTGTGTGTGTATTTAAAGTAGGAATGTTCCTAGTTGAGAATCAACATACTTAGGGTGTTTCCAAAACATTTTCAAACACTTTGTAGGAAAAATTCATTCAAATTTTCTGGACAAAGGTGTGACCTACCTCGCCACAGCTTCTGCGCAATGATTGTTTCCTTCACTGTAGCAAAAGTTCATCATCGGGACTCCTTGTCCACGTCCAAAAAATCCCTGCATCTTGGTGTGACTTATATTGCCTCAGATTCACCGCAGTGATGCATTATCTCTCTGTAGTGACATTATTGCCACAACGTCAAATCTGGTGCTAAAAGTGAATCTGTCCAAAAGATTGCCTTAAAAAATGTGAATATTTTGTTTTACTACCATATCTTTTATTAGTTTGGGGAATAACCTAATTTAATGTGATTGAAAATAAGTTAAAGGGCATGGATGATTATGTCCACATGTTTGAAGACATAACTCCTATTTAACTTTATCTCTTCTCATTCACCAAATAAGGTTAAGAATTTTAAAAGGGTTTACATTATTTTATAAAGCTAAAGGAAATCAGATTTTCTTAAAAGACAAAATCTTCACTCTATTTTTGAGATATCCATTATTATCATTCTAAGTTCAAAGATTTCGAAGTTTGATTACTTTTCTTAAGTCTTGAACAAACATTTTTCAAAACTTATTCTTGAAATTTTTTAAATATTTTGATATCTTAAAAATACTTTGTGTGTTTATTTTGATTAGCCAGACACTTTTTGAAACATCCCTCAACCTTTAGGACCCTCGCATCCTAGGAAATTAGATTACAAATAGTGGTTTTTCACTTGTTCCATTTTGGAACACAAAAGTTTTTCTTTAAACGTTAAAATAAGAAAGTTTTCTCTTCAAACTTTAAGATGAGAAATTTGTTTTAGTGCAAATGTGGTATTATCAATGGAAATTGATACCTGCAACGTGGTGAGTGGGCGGAGAGCGATCTATGCTTGTTATTCCACCTAGGGTGTGGAAAAAGTGTCTTGTGGAGGTTGTTCATTATTTATTCTAGGAAAGGTTCAAGTTATTAAGTCATTTATCCCTTTTGCAAATCTTTACTTTAGTGGAAGGTGTCGGTTTGGCCCGAGGTTTTTTGAAAGGGTTATTCCCTCATATAAATCATGGTCTCAAGTGCAGGATTTACTTTTTTGGATTTTCATTTATATTATATGCTTCATGCACATATATTGTTAAGATTAATCAACTTGTAAATAGCTATTTTGTCACTTAGATGTTAGGATTAACTTTTTCCAAAATTTGAATTGAAATCAAACATTACCTTCATTTTTGTAATAATTTTTAATTTGGGTAGTCCCTCTCTTCACGCACAAACTTTCACATGAGAGACCCGGAGAAGATGTCGGAGGATTCCCTACATAGGGATATAGTCGGGATAACTACTCTAGATTTGTCGAGGTGGTGACGATGTATTACTAGGTAGACTTTGTCTCGAGTTGGTTAATGTCATTTAGTTATGATATAACCAGGTCTCCAATTCTAGAGGTTGAAGTGGGGTTAACAGGATTTCGACGTCGTCGAATTAGGTTGCAAGTTGTAGTTCCAAGGCAGTGGATTCTCTGCCACTTTATGAGTTTATTATTCCTTAGCTATACCTACCAATGAGGAGCAAAGAGAGGTCAGATATTTCTTACCTCCCTAATGTTGATTTTCCAGGATATCCTCCTCTATTAGCTAAGGGTTTCCCCATAGAGGTAATATATATAGATTTTCTTCTTGATGTTTCATTTTGAGTTCTTCTTTGCATCTCCTGATTTTTGAATATTTTTCTTTCTTTCATATTGTAACCGTGCGGAGGTCGTGGGTGTATGACATTCAGGATTAGATGGCTTCGACAACTAAGCATATTCAGACACTAAATCGCTCTTTAACTGCACTTGTAATATCTCGTGAATAAGTACCCTTTTCCTCTTCTAGTTCTAGGAATCCTGCCGAAGGTTTCATTTCTCTTTGTCACAGGAAACAACATCGTTATTATTAAGAGAGAGAGATGAAAATTTAGGGTTGCACCCGACCATTAACTATTTTTCTGTTAATTTTTTTTCTTATTTCCTAATGTACCTTTAATTTTATAAAATAATTTATATACAGTGGTGAATTTTATATGAATTATCTTGGTTAAATAGCTTATTCTACATGCACTTTTAAGGAAGGATAAAAATAGACTCGATCACTTTTATTTAAAAAAATATCATTTGTGAAGGTTTTGTTGATAAAGAAAGAATTGAAAATATAAAAAGATAGGCGTTCTACTGTGAAGGTACTCTTAGCCAGCATATAAGCATGTTAGTGAGATTGAAGCAAACTATATCTTTGACTCACTTGATTATGTATTATATAGGAGCTCATCTAGTTTGGAAAAGAAGATAAAATTTGCGTCATCCGTGTTGCTTTATTACATCTTCAAAGAATCTCAAAGGTATCTACATTAAGAAAGGTACAATGGTCCTCAAGGTAGTAAACCAATAGCACTACACACTCTAGGATTTCATTTCATTACATTTATGGGGGGGGGGGGGGGGGGGGGTTAATTTGGCCTAAAATGACGTTTCTACATTTTTCAAGGATTTTTAAGAATTTTTAAACATTTAAATCTATTTTTTCAGAAATTAAAATTAAGGTTTTAAAAAGTTTGGGTTCGATTTGCAAATATAAAACCATCATAAAAACTGCCTTGGGTAGGAACCAAAAGCGCTAGATAATATTGGGGTAGGAAATGGGATTATCCGCAATTAAAAAAACACGCATGTTAGAGTGCATCTGAGCCTTACACGTGTTGAAAATTTAGCAGATGGATTTGTGTTTGTTTACTCTCACATATCTAATATTCATTTTAAATCATTAGATTAAAATCTATCAACGTTCTGCATGTGTCTTAAACCAATCCATGTGCCATCCCTTTGAACTAATCATAGACCCTAAATGTGGTGCATTGTGAGCCATGTGATTTACATCGATCTATGAGAGCTGATCTTAGCCGTTGATTTCGTTCGACATTCTAGTTCCTTCCAACCACTCTATAAATAGAGACCACTATCCCCTCATTTAGAATCTTTAGGAGACTTTAGGTCTGAGAGAGAGAGAGAGAGAGAGAGAGAGAGATAGAGAGAGAGAGAGAGAGAGAAATCGAGAGGAAATTTCAAAATCCAAACAAAACTCTACCAAAATTGTTTTAGAGAGAGAGAGAGTTAGGGTTTTATGGGTTTCTGTTTCAAAGTTACAAACCCTCTTTGGTCTTTATCTCCTAACCAACAGCCTCACTTGAAAACAATCTAGTTTTTTTTTATTTTGAGACTATAGATTTAATTCAACAAGTGATACAATCACGGAGTTATTTAGGCTGATTTTTGTTTAAGAAATTTTGTTAATGCTCGATCTGATTTTTACTCATATTATTTCATTTATCTAACATCTCTCTCTTTTTCAAAAATGAAATAAAGGTATACATATTTTAGATCTAAGTTTTTCATTTTGAAAAACTTGTAAATAAATAAGCTTCGAAGGATTTTTATTTTTTAAAGATTCTTGTGTACGTAGATCTAAAAATAAGAGTTCAAAATTAAAACCTGATTTCAGTAGTGTGAAAAATCACACTTCATACTTAGAAAGATTTTTGTAATTTGTAGTAAATTGCTTGTATAAGTGTGTGTGAGTACATTCATGTGTATTAGGCACTTCACTCACAACATTGTCACACAACATCACTAAAATAGTGTTGTTGGTTATGAGATTTTAACCATTTCGAGTCAACGTAAAGAAGGAGCTAAGGAGACAAGCCAGGGAACACTAAAGACCATATCAGAGCCCCAAAGAAGTCAAAGTAACCTAACCGAGCTGGCATAACTTCTGAACTTAGAATATGTTTGTATTTGTGTGTATAATTCGTTTAGTGATTGTAAACTACACTCTATTCTAGTGGATTTTTATTTTGAGGTGTAGAGACCTCCATGGATGTTTCCCCAATTAAGAGGTGTTTTACCACGTTAAAAAACACTCTTGCATGTGTGTGTTTTTATTTCTTCATTCCTACTACTGCATAGATAGAATTAGTTTTTGGGACATTAAAACCTGATTTCAAGGAACTGAAATATATCGTTTATAATAATCAAACACATCTTGTGTTCTTATATTTTTTTAGAAAAGAGTTTCCTCAAGAAAACAACTCGGATCTTACTTAACTGATTTAACTTTTTTCAACAATCTAGTAAGAGTATTTTCAATTGGTATCAGAGAAGTGTACTCAGTTTTCAAAACTTTCTAAGATGTTGTGTTTTTTAAAACTGTTTTAAAAAACAACCAACTATGAACGAGAAATTTGAGAGACTAGGAAACTTGTTCAGGCCTCCCCTCTTAGATGGGACTAATTTTCCTTACTGGAAATTAAGGATGCTAGCCTTTATCCAAGGGACCTTGGGAGATGATGTCTCAAAAGCTATTGAAAATGTCTAAACTCACCCAACTAAGCCTGTTGCAGATGGTAGTACTGCAAGAATTAAAAAACTCCTAAGCGAGTTCACTATATAAGAAAAAACTGCTTCGCTGAGTAATAGCAAAGGAAAGAATGCTATATTTATGTTATTTAATGAACATGAATTTAAAAGAATGTCTATTTGTTCTACCTCCATGGAATACTAGGATACGTTGGTCAGTGCCCATGAAGAAGGTGAATCGCGTGTTAAGGTTTCCAAGACCCAAATGTTGATCCAACAATATAGCACTCTGTTAATGGCTGAGTCTGAAACTTTAAACGAATTTTATATAAGATTGACTGATATTTTTACAAAACCTCATGCAAATGGTATAATGTATGATAAACGAGAGAATGTATCTAAAATTCTAATATCACTTCCACCAAAATTTGATAACAAACGCTATGCAATTAAGGAGATGGATGATCCTAATTTGACTCCATAACTCCTCAGTAGGAAGCTTCGAACTGTGGAAATGGAATTATAATTTAAGAAACATATCTCAAACAATCAAAAGAACCATATCAGTTCTAATGCTGTTTTTCAATCCAAAGTGACAAAACCACAATTTGTTGTCCTTAATCTTGACTTGGACTCTGATAAGGAGTGTAACTTAGATAATTTGGCTAATCATCTTGCCCTCATGTCTAAATAGTTTAAGAAAGTTATTAAGTTTAGAAACAAAATTTCTTCTAAACAAGGAAATGTTGATTATCCAAATTTCTCTAACAACAAACCTCATGAGAAAAGACAAGATAGAAACCACACTGAGAACAATAATAGACCTGACAGAGACCCTAAGAAGATTGAATGTTTTAGATGTGGCAAATTAGGTCATATTGTCAGTAATTGTAGGGTTAAGTTGAAACACAATAATAATAATAAGGCCAACTTTTGTAAAACTTAGGATGATTTAAGTGACTCTGATGAAGATGATCCTGAATCGTCCAATGTCTTTGACCCCTATATGTCTTTTTTCACAAAAATTGTATATATGTATGATGTGCCTCCAAATCATGTTGAAATTATAATGCTTGATTTTGTGATGTCATGTGATAACTTGTCCACTAGTTTATGTGCTCTATGTCTAGATTTTGTTAATGTTGTTGATATTTTTAGTAGTTCATCAACGGTGTGTGTGAGTCAAAAGGAGCATTTGAATGACAAATTAAATGTGTGCATGAGTCCTAAAAATGAAGCGTTAAGGGACAATTTACACGCCACACTAAGTGACTCCGATAATGATGACCTTCCAGACATTCACAAACTCTACATCAAAACTCTTAGGAAGAGCACTAAACTTGAAAAAATAGTCAAGGTCCTTACTGAAAAAATATAAGCCCTAAGTTTTATTGTAAAACAGAGTGCTAAGGATTACACCACTCAACGTCTAGCTCATGAAAATAAAACTAGGTCTTTTCTGAAAAAAATCAAAGATCTTTCAAAGTCAAATGAGATTTTGGAAAAGAAATACAAAGTCACTTTATTGGAATTGGAACAATCTAAAGAGAACGTCTCAATAGTCTTCAAAAAAATCTCTAAATTTGAAATTAATGCTAATGGTTTTGAACATTGTGTAGCGTCAAGTAAAACCGATTATGATTATAAACTGGCATAGGATTTGAACAAAAACCTAAGGCACCAAATAAACCTTTTCAAAATGTGATATTTGTGCCTAAAGGAATAAGACCTAAAGACATATGTCCAGATTTTCATGCATTGAAAAATGACTTTGATGACCAGACATTGTTATGGAAAATAGTTATAAGCCAAATGTTGAGCCTAAAGCTAAGTATGTATGCCACCTATAAGGCAAGGAGACCCTTTGTTTCAACTTGTAGCAGTTAGACATAAGGCCAAAATCCAACAAATGGATAAGCCTATTTTCAAACATTTTCAAAATGTTAAGAAACCATCTAGCCGTATATACTGTTCTTATTGCGATGTTTATGCACACTATTTTGAAGAATGTTTTCAAAAATATCGAAATGAGCCTGTCTTTAATTCACCAGTTTATAAAAAAAAATTAACTATTCCAGACAGACCAGAAATAACGACGTCCTTCCTAGGCAGCCCGACAAGAACTCTAACTATAGAAGTAGGAAGAAATGATCTAATGCAAAAATGAAGTCCAAGAGAAAGAGTCCCATATTCATGACTAAACCAAATGCTCACTAACCCTTCAAAACTCAAGCAAATGCGCACAAACCTTTTGAAAAACAAGCTAATGCTCACAAATTTTTTAAGATTTAAGCAAATGAGCACAAACATTTTAAAATAAGAGCAATTTGGGTTAGAAAAGATGTTATAATACCCCAGATGAAGTGTAACATTATGATTAGCACTTTATAAGCTGAACCCACTGCTTCTGGATGGTATTTAGGCTCCAATTGTTCCAAATATATGATCAGAGATGATACTAAAATAACCAATAGAACTGACTTCTTAAGAGGAAAAGTTTTATTAGGAGATGGAGTATCAGCTCAGATTATAGGTAAAGGAACAATCCAAGAAAAGGGACCAACTATTCTAAAAGACATCCTTTTAGTAAAAGGTCTTAAAGAAAATTTGTTAAGTATATCGCAATTTTACGAATCCAACCACACAGTTACATTCTGAAAAATAAACAATAAGATTTTAAACGAGAATGGAGACTGGATTATTACAGGTCTCAGAATTCCTGATAATTGTTACACAGTAAATCTCGGTATTAAGATTTATAATATACCCAAGATGGAAGATAATGAAATCTGGCATAACAAGTTGGGTCACATAAATTACAACAGCCTTGGAAAATTATGCTCCCAAGAAATAGTTAGAGGTCTGCCCAATATAAAATCGATTTCAAACGTCATCTGTGGGCCCTACCAAGAAGGAAAGATAGTTAAAACTGCTTATAAGAAAGTTAAAGACACCTTAACAACAAAACCTCTAGATCTTATCCATATGGACCTAATGGTTCCTTCACAAACTGTAAGCCTTTGTGGTAACTATTAAATTTTCATAATAGTGGCTGATTAACTTGGGTAGCTTTCCTTAAACAAAAATTCGAGACATTTCGAGAATTTTTAAAAATTCTTTTACGTATTGAAAATGAAAAGGATACCCAAGTAAATCGAATTCGTAGCGACAGAGGAGGTGAATTTAAAGACTTGGGTGTCACAGAATATTGTGACTATAATGGTTACAAACACGAATTCGATGCTCCTAAAATGCCACAACAAAAAGATATGGCTGAGTGTAAAAATCGCACAATCCAAGAGATGGCAAGGGTAATGATACATGCTAAGAACTTGCCAAAATACTTTTGGGTTTAGGCCTTTCAGACAGCATGTCACATAATCAATAGGGTTTATCTTAGGAAAAATACCAAATAGACTCCCTATGAACTCTGGTGTGGAAAAAATCCCAATTTAAAATATTTTCAAACATTTGGGAGTATTTGCTATGTTTGCAAAGACAGAGAACACCAGTTTAAATTTGAAACCCGTGGTTACAAAGCATTCTTTTTGGGTTACTCCCGTAATAGTCAGGCCAATCATGTTTATAATATGTGTACCAAAGTTCTCATGGAATCTATAAATATGATTGTTAGCGACACTAATGTTGAGAGTAAAGAATAAGAGCCAACTATAGTGGATGAGCATGAAAATGTTTTAAATTATGACTCTCTGGAGATTGTTGATTCTTTACCAACTAAAAACCCCCAAAGTCCCTAACTAGATTTCTAAAGATCATCCTTTAGATAAAGTATTTGGTAACCCAGATGAACCTGTTCGTACAAGATCCCAATTACGTAATGTTGCACATTTTGCATGCTTTATTTCTCTAGTAAAACCAAACAATGTGAATAAAGCACTAAATGATTCTTTTTGGATTGATGTTATGCAAGAGGATCTCTCTCAATTCAAGAGTCATGATGTGTGGTATCTAGTACCTCGATCAGAAAATAAAAGGGTTATTGGAACTAAATGGATTTTTAAAAATCAAACCGATGAATATGAGATGATAGTTAGAAATAAATCCAGATTAGTGGCTTAAGGTTACTCTCAGATTGAAGGAATAGACTTCATGGAAACATTTGCCCCTATTACTCCCCTCGAGTCTATTCGATTACTCTTTGCATCGCCTATCATTTACACTTCACACTTTTTTAAATGGATGTAAAATCCACACTTCTTAATGGTGTTTTGACAAAAGAAACCTATGTTGAACAGCCTAAAGGCTTCATTGACCCTCATTACCCAAACCATGTTTATAGAATGAAAAAGGCGTTATATGGTTTAAAGCAAGACCCCTGGCCATGTCGACCTGTCTTATTAATAAAGGTTTTTGACAAGGTGGCAATGAACAGATATTCTCCGTTAAATTTTTTTACAAACATGTATTAATCGCTCATGTTTACATAAATGACATTATCTTTGGATCAACATCCCCTACTGAAGTTAAAAACTTTTCAAATATTATGCATGGGGAGTTCCAAATGTCATTAATGGGGAGCTACAATATATCTTAGGTCTCCAAGTCAAATAAATGTCTGATGGGCTATTTATTTCACAATCAAAATATGCGATAGAGTTAGTAAAGAAATTCGAACTAGAAAATGCTAAAGAAGCTAGGACACGCATGATTACCTCAGTCAAATTATCGAAAGATGAAAATGGGAAACCTATTGATCCTACCTTGTATAGAAATATGAGAGGTAGCCTATTATACCTCACCGCCTCGCATTCGGATATAATGTATGTTGTATGTGTTTGTGCCCTCTATCAAAGCTCTCCTAAATAAAGTCACTTAATATGTGTCAAAAGGATTATAAAATACGCCAAAGGGACTATCAATCTAGGAATTTGGTACACAAACGACACATCTAGAACGATCATAGGATACACAAACACTGATTAGGTTAGTTGTTCCGATGACAGAAAAAGCATATCAGGCGCGTGTTATTATGTAGGTAATAACTTGGTAAGATGGAATAGTAAGAAATAAAACTTCACTTCGCTTTCCACAGCCAAATCAGAATATATAGTCTCATGTAGCTGATGTGCTCAATTGATGTGGATTAAGAAAATGTTAAGGGATTATGGAATTAATGAAGATAAATCACATATCTATTGTGATAATAATAGTGCGATTAATATTTCCTAAAATTCGGTTAAACATTTGCTCACAAAACAGATAAAGATTCGACATCACTGACTTAGACCAGGGTCGGCCTTTGACCTTCTGAAGATTTTGCTGGCTTAGACCAGGGTCGGCCTTAGAAGCTATTGTAACTTTTCCCCATCTTATAGGCATCCTCGGCTCTAATGAGGAAGAGGGGGCACATGGGCCAATTTCCCATGGCACTGAAGCAAAGAAATAGCGTGGCTTCCAATTATGGTTTGAGGTTTGGGTTATCTGAAACATCTTATTTTCAGGCTTTCGAGCTACAAAATGATAATAGCTCGGATGATTTCTGGCAGATGAAGGGATATAATATCCGGTTAAGACTTGGACAGGAAGGTTTGAGTGATGAACAGTCCCCCAAAAGACAATGGCACCAATTATCACCTTCCAAGAATTGGGTGACAACTGGGAAGGGGACAAGTTGATATAGGCCAATATAGACCTGATGATGGGATGGATGTGCAGAAAAAAGCCCAACTTGAACATCTGCTCGTATAGGCAGATCTCACCATCCCGGCCATAAGCCTTCTCTTCCCTCAGAGTTCTCCTGAGTTGTATGGAGGGGCTTATGGAATATAAGTATCTGAAGCAAAGAAGGTCGACCTCACTAACTGTACTCTCAATCTCGGCTGCCTCAGAGGTATCGACATCACTCTCGGCACCATCGTATTCATCAAAGTTAACGTCGGCCTGAGCAGATGGTGGGGCATTACTCAGAAACCTTTGAGCGAACTCAGCCCCTGTGACAGCTGACAGGGGAATGGCTTCAAGAATTGGTGGGACAGCCACACTTGGTCCAATAATTTCAACCTCTGAGGAAGAGGTTGACGAACTTTAAATTTTATCGGATAAGGCTCGACTAAAAACCTCTGCCTGATCAGGGATCTGGTCTTATCGAGTTGAGAAATTCATGGCCTCCTGAAAAGAGTCCAGAGACATAGGATCTGAGGTAAATGACTCAGACTCAGATATCGATGAAGGATCATCTTGGGCCTCTGCCGGGTTAGCTGGTTCGGATGGTTCAGGGTATATAACCTTCAGAGGTTGTGGAAAAATAGGTCTGAGGGGGAACGCCTCTGACCTACGAGCTTCCTCTTGGGCTATTTTACTTGTCTAATTTTCTCTAAGGCCTTCTCCCTAAGAGAGGAGAATTCCTCTAAGAGTTGGTAGAGGAGTCTGAGCATATGAGGCAAATGTTACACTTGTATCACTCTCCTTAATTACAAAATTACAAACAAATACTGGCAAAAGGAATAATAGAATGAAGGATCAAACTACTAAATTTTGAGCAATAACCACGAAGACCATGCAAGAACAGTTCGCCAGGAAAATGAAAACCTCACCGAAAATATCTTAAAACTCACCGGAGAAAGCAAAAACAATACCAAGGCAGAAAAATAAAGAAAACGGGATGGCAAGGGGTACCTGAAGAAGAGCGAAGAGAAGCAAGGGAAGGAGCACCCAAACGCACTTCGAAACCAAGAAGTTCTTCTACAGAGAGAAAGTTGCAGAAATTACTCAAGGCTGGAGAAGGAGAGAAATGAGGAAGAAAGAGAAGAATGTGGGTTTTTAAACCTTAAGTGTGGGTGCACTCTTCCCAAGGCCCATCATTTCCTTGGGAGCCCAAAAGACAGCCATCATCAAACCTGTCAGGCACGCTACCTACTCCAATGGTTAACACTTGTCAAGAGGATATTTGACACCTGAAGAAATCCAACCTCGGACTTATGCACCCCTTAGATAACTGACCATATAGGTAACTAAGGGCTAGGGTGTGATTGATATGCCCCAAATGTAACACTTCGGCTCTGAGGCATCAACCTCGGCCATAATAGTGGCCGATAATTGGAAGGGCCTTAGATCAATGACCAGTGGCCTCATCCCAAGCAAGGTCGGCCATGGCCGACGTTACTACCAACCTCGTCAGGAGAGGCCTTCAAGATCATTTGGAATAGTTATTCATCAGGCCAACCATGGGATGGAAATCACGGCTGGGAGTAGGCCGAGGTTACTGCTATGCTTCTTTCAAAAACCAGCTTCGATAGGGAATCAACCGATATTCCTAATCTGTATCAGTTCAACCTCGACCCAAGCCGACCTTGTGATAGTGTCTACCCAACCTCAGCTATGTTTAGGCCGAGGTCACTAGGACTAACCTAGGATCGGGTAACAGAAAAAGTTTACCAACCTCGTACTCTTCCAGGCCGAGGTTATGACCAGGCATGGTTGGCCGAGCTCTTATGCGCATTTGTTTGGATAAGGACACGTGTACACAAATCAGTTATAATAAATCATCCTCCTCATGTGGGGGGAATATTTTATCATCATTCTCTACATGTGACAGGGACAGTTGTCTTCATCATATTAGCTAGATCAACACACACATACTCATTGCATGCATAGGGGGTACACTACATCCCCAGCTACTATATATACTTGTCTTCTCCTTCTTAAAGGGAATCCGAATTTAGCAACCCTAGATGAAGCTCTGTTCAAATACACAGTAGAGAGGGAAAGCTTGAGAGATTGTATATATGGCCATAGAGCCTTCATACAGTGATACACATCATACACTTGCACAATGGACGTAGGCCTGATTGGCTGAACCACTTATATTTCGGTGTGAATCCTCTTCTCCTCACCTCCTTCTACTGTGTTTATAAACCCTTATGTTGCCATTGTTAACATTAAATTAAGCTCACAAACACCTTGAAGGGTGGTGCTTTTTCCAGTATCTTCATTTTGGCACCATCTGTGGGAATCGAGAAGTTGTCTCTCCCTCTTCTTTAGCTTAACCTCACTGGAGGCTCTGGTGGTGAACCAGGCACCACCCCTTGCGTGGAGTTGCTTCACCATTGAAAGAGGTCCTTTAAGGTATTAAGCTCACCTACTACTCAAAATCTTTAGTGTTAACATATGGCACCAGAATTACCACCGCCTCTTTTGCCGCCTGGTACGGGAGGACCTAGTTCCAGCCAGGCACCGCCTCTGTCCGAAATGGTGGAGGTAGCCGCAGCCTTGAGGTATTTGGCTGCAACGCAATAAGCTATGTAGGAGCAGTTTTCACAGCTCAACCAAAATATGATGTGGCCACCTGGAGTTTCACCGGAAATGATCATTTCGACGGCTATTCAGCCTCATCCTGACGCCAGGGGACCACCCCAGGCACCAAGGAAGGACCAACCTACACCCCGGTGAAGGAGGGAAGTTGTTGACCCTAGGAGCTTGCGCCTGGGGAGGCAAGGAAACCCTTGCCCTGAGGACAAGTATGATGATGTAGAGGCAGAAGATGTTTCGGAAGATTGTTGGGAGTCGTATGAGGTTTCGAACAATACAGTTTGCCCTATCCAGCGAAGCCGAGGTTATGGGGGAAGAAGAGGCGGAGAAGCCTAACAGCGAGGATCCACTTTTGATCGACTGAGCAGAGGGTCAGCCTTTGAAAGGTTAGGCCCAGTAAATGACCTAAGACAGAGGTTATCAAGGTCGAGAAGTTCAGCTGGCTTGCAAGGAGGAGATGAACATCGTCGGCCTAACCAAGGCCGACCTCATGCAGGAAGAGGTAGAGAGCAAGAAGAGGTCAACAGCCGACGTTGTGATGCGGCTGGGGAACCCTCAGTCCACCCCTTAGAGGTGGCTGGGGATAATCTCGTCCAGGCCGATGTTGCGAGACCTTCGAATGACTCTATTCAACGTCTTGAGGAAAAAATAGGAGATCTCATTAAAAGTCGAGACCCATTGCAAAGAGGTTCCTCAGAGGTCTCCCCCTTTGTGGCAAGGATAATGAGCTTTCCAACCCCTGCTAAGTTCAAACCACCCACGGTGTCTCCCAAGTATGATGGACGCACCAACCCTGTACATCACATTGAGATGTATCAGTCAGCGGCGGACATCTACTCAATACCTGATGAGATGAAGTGTCGGGCCTTCTTCGAGACTTTGACAGGAGCAGCACATAGTTGGTTTACTTCTCTTACGAAGAATTTAATTGAGAACTTCAAGGGCTTAGCTGAACGATTCATTCACAACTTCTATTTTGGGGTAAGACCTCAAAAGAAGACCACGCATCTGTTATATGTCAAGCAAGGCAAATACGAGAGCCTAAGAGACTATATCGCCCGATTCAATAAAGAAAAGCTTGAGGTTAAAGATTACGAAGAGAATATATCCATGATCGCCCTCATAGGAGGTCTTCGGAAAGGGAAGTTATTGTGGAAACTCGCGTAAGACCCTCCCAGATCTATGGCAGAGCTATTGGTAACTACGGGAAAATTCATGAATGCCGAAGAGGCAATGTCCGCCAAGTATGAGGATGAGAACCACGGTAGTAGAGAGAAGTCCCAAAGAAAGAAAGATGAAAAGAAGAGGTCAGACGATGACAAGTTCGCTCACTATACTCCTCTAACTGTGAGCTGTGAACATATCCTCACTGAGATCAAGAATGACAGGTCTCTAAGATGGCCGAAGAAACTAAAGGCCCCTTCACATAAGAGGAACAAAAATCTGTGGCGCGAGTTCCACCAAGACCATGGCCATGTTACAGACAGGTGCTTCGCCTTGAAGGATGAGATTGAAAAGATGTTAAAATCTGGAAAGTTGAGGAAGTATGTTGATGGCAAGGCTCCTAAAGGTGGAAGAGATGAACCTAAAAAGAGGAGAAACGACAGATGTCGTGACGATGTCCCAGCTGAAAGAGATAATGATTCGTAAGGTGATGATGAAGATGATCGGAACCTCCCACCGAAAGATGACAACACCCCCGTGAAGAGGGTTGGCATGATCTCCTTTAGTGTTGACACCATATGCGGAGGACTCGCGGGAGGTGGCTCTGAAGTGGCTGGCAGAAAATCTCATGTGGCAGTGGCCAAGTCAGTGGCCAAACTTGAAGTTATAAATCTAACGTCTTTCGATACAGCGCAAAAGAGAAAGAAGGTGGACATGGACACCCTTATAGTTGGGTTCTCCCGACTGGACTTCAAAGGTATCATAGCCCCACATGATGACCCTTTGGTAATAACAACAAGAGTGCATGGATGCGAGGTGCAGAGAATCCTCGTGGATGGGGGGAGTTCAGCAGACGTGATGTTTTGGCCCTGCTTTAAGAGCCTAGGTCTTAGCAGAGCTAGGATGGTACCCTATCATCATCCTTTAATGGGCTTCAGCGGTGAAAAAGTCCACCCATTGGGCATGTATGATATGGATGTACGAATGGGTGATGAGTGGCCTAAGAGGTTCACCCGAAAGATAAATTTTTTCGTGATGGATGAAAATGTCTTCTCGGCCTATAACCTCATCATAGAAAGAGTAGCCCTGAAGGAGTTCGAGGCCGTGCCGTTAACGGTTCATCAAATGCTAAAATTCTCGCCCCCTAAGGAGTAGGGGAAGTGCAAGGTGACTAGACCATAGCACGGGAATGCTACTTCAACTCGGTCGAAGAGAGAGAGGCCCATAAGAGAGCGACTATAACTTATAACATTGACACACTTGACCCCAGAGATAAAATGAAGTTAAAGAAGGGAGAGGCCGCGTAATAGGTAGAATCCATCGTCCTCCATGAGGATGAACCGGAAGAAACCGTCCAGATCGGCAAAACTTTAAAAGCGGAAATTAGGGAAGAGCTAATAAACTTCCTGAGGAGGAGACAAAGTGTCTTCTCTTGGAGTCACGCAGACATGCCTGGCATCGACCCTGAGGTTATGTATCACAAGCTCAACGTGACTAAAGATGCCAAGCCTATCAAACAAAGGCGAAGAGTTTATTCAAGGGAGAAGTACGACGTCATCCGGGAAGAGGTTAAAAAATTGAAAGAGGCTGAATTTATCAGAGAAGTCATATATCCAGAGTGGCTATCGAATGCAGTCATTGTGCCCAAAGCCAATGGAAAATGGAGAATGTGTGTTGATTTTACTGACCTAAACAAGTCTTTCCCGAAAGACAGCTATCCCTTACCTCAGATATATCAGATGGTAGATGCTACTGCAGGGCATGAGTTCATGAACTTCATGGGCGCGTATTCAGGCTACAATCAGATCTTTATGGATACAAAAGACTCAGAGAAAACAACCTTTATCATCGACAAAGGGACATATTTCTACAAGGTGATGCCCTTCGATTTGAAAAATGCAGGAGCAATATATCAACGTCTTGTAAATAAGATGTTCGAAGACTAGATAGGTAAGACTATGGAGGTGTATGTAGACAACATGTTGACGAAGAGCTTAAAGGCCTGGAGTCATGTGGAAGACCTAAAAAAGACCTTCGATACCATGGACCTATACAGAATGAAACTCAACCCAGTGAAGTGTGTCTTCGGGGTAGGAGCTGGGAAGTTCCTTGGGTTCATCGTCAATCAAAGAGGAATAGAAGCAAACCCTGAGAATATCAAGGCTTTGCTTGACATGAAGATGCCACGAAGTATTAAAGGCGTTCAAAAGCTCACTGGAAGAGTGGTTGCACTCAATCAATTTGTTTCCAGAGCAAGGGATAAGTGCCTTCCGTTCTTTAAGGTGATCAGAAAGGCCTTTGAATGGGACGAAGAGTGTGAAGAGGCTTTTGATCAACTCAAGTCTTACCTGGGGTCTCCCTTGTTATTATTTCGGCCCATGGTAGGAGAGAAATTATATTTTTATCTGGCAGTCTCTGAATCGGCTATAAATGCGATCATAGTACGGGAGGACGTTGAGATCCAAAGGCCTGTGTATTTCAACAGTAAATCCCTTCAAGGGTTTGAGAAAATTATCCTCGTACGGAAAAGTTAGCCTACGCCCTGATACATGCTTCAAGGAAAATGAAGCCCTACTTCCAAGCCCACTCCATAGTCGTCCTCACCGATTCCCCACTAAGATAGGTCCTCCATAAACTTGAGAAGTCTGGAAGATTGATGACCTGGGACTTTGAATTGGGAGAGTATGGCCTTACTTATCAGCCTATGGTAGCCATCAAAGGGCAGGCCCTCGCATACTTCGTTACTGAGTTCACATGGGAAGAGGCCGAGGTAGAGAATGACCTAGTGGATGCTAAAGGGTCAAACAACAATGTCTTCCGAGAACCGGAAGAGGTTGCACCAAACATCTTATGGGACCGGGAAAAGGTTGTATCCAAGTAGATCAGGAGGGAAATAGCGAAGAACGAGGAGGATCGGTACCTCTTCAAGCAAGGAATCATGTTGAAAGGGGCCTTCTCATCGGATGCAGACATCTGGAATCTCTTCGTTGACGGTTTTTCCTGTGACAATGGAAGCGGTGCAGGTCTGATACTTTCAGCTCCAGGTGGTGCCAATATTGAATACGCTTTGAGGTTAAATTTCAAGGCATCTAACAACGAGTCAGAATATGAGGACATGATAGTAGGCCTCTCATTGGCAAAGACTCTGGGAGTAAGATGACTCCTACTTCATAGCGACTCAAGGTTAGTTGTCAATCATGTATTGGGGGTCTATGAGGCCAAAGATGAAAGGATGGCTAAGTATCTGAAGAAGGTGAGAATGATGTTAGAATATTTTGAAGAGACAAAACTGAAGAGAGTACCTCGGAAAAATAACAGCCACGCAGATGCATTGGCAAGATTGGCTTCAGCGATGAAGACAGACATCAGAAGGACAGTTCCGATCGAGGTCTTACTAAAGGCGACCATTGAGGAAGAAGAGGTTAGCAACCCTTTCCTCAATTTGAACTTAGGGGACTCATGGATGGATCCCCTTATCTGATACATCAAAGAAGGAGAGCTGCCGAAATCAAAGCTAGAGAGGAGGAAATTAAGATACCGGTCTGTAAAATTCTCCATAGTAGGAGACGTCTTATATAAAAAGGGATTTCTATTGCCTCTCCTCAGATGTGTTCATCCCACAGAAGTTCTCTGTGTCTTACAGGAAGTTCATGAGGGTTCTTGCTCCAGTCACATAGGAGGAAGACCCTTGGCCAAGAGAATTATCACACAGGGGTACTGGTGTACAACCTTGGCCAAAGATGCTGCAGCTTACGTGAAGAGGTGCGATAAATGTCAGAGATTCTCCACTATTCCTCACCAACCTCATCAACCGATGACGTCAATCACTTCCCCTTAGCCATTTGTAGTATGGGGAATTGACTTAGTATGACCACTGCCAAGAGCTGCCAATAATTAGTGGTTTCTGATAGTTGCCATTGATTACTTCTCAAAGTGGGTGGAGGTTGAGTCGATGATAACGATTACAGAACAGAAGACCTTCCAATTGATTTGGAGGAACATCATATGCAGACATGTCCTCCCAAACACTCTCATCTCAGATAATAGAACCCAGTTCAAGAACTCTTCCTTAGAGAAATATTGTGAAAGAGTTGGGATAAAGCAGTTTTTCCCTTTTCCTGGATGACCTCGGGCAAACGGTCAGATCAAAGTCACAAACAGAATAATCCTCTATGGAATCAAGAAGAGGTTAGAATAAGCTAAGGGGAGATGGACTGAAGAGGTTTATGCGGTGTTGTGGGACTACAAGACAATGACAAGAACACCGAAAGGAGAAACCCCGTTCATGCTAGCACATGGCTCAGAGGCCGTCATACCAACAGAAGTGGGACTCCCTAATCATAGGGTTCAGACCTATGACCATGATAAAAATGGGGAAGAGAGAAGACTAGACCTAGATCTTATTGAAGAGAGAAAGGAAGATGCAAAAATCAGACAAGCAGCTTACCAGTAGAGAGCAGCAAAATTCTACAATCAGAGGGTGAAATCAAAATCCATTGCCATGGGAGACTTAGCACTGAAGAAGACGTTACAAAAAATGAACAAACTCCACCCAAACTGGTATGGTCCCTATAAAGTGATCGAAGAGGTCATGCCCGGGACTTACAGACTAGAAAAACCAAGAAGAGGAATGTTGATCACCTAAAAAGGGGGGACCATTTTCCAATCCCTGGAATGCTGATCACCTAAAGTAGTATTACATATGATGTTGCAAGAAGTTGATGTAAATTTACCATCTTATGAAGAGATTATTAATGAGAGATCAGTTTCCATGTCAATTCTTGCTTTATTGTGCTCTAATGGTAGAATGTATGAGGATAACATCTTAGTTGGTGACCTCAGACCTCATAACATCATAATATGGTGACAAGGTCTGAGGTAAGACATCATAATTGGATAACCTCAGACCCTTAACATCATTAATTTGGTGAAATTATTTATGGGGATAACGTCTTAGTTGATGACCTCAGACCTTATAACATCATAATGTGGTGATAAGGTCTGAGGTAAGACATCATACTTGGATGACCTCAAATCCTTAAAATCATTAATTTGGTGAAATTACTTATGGGGATAACATCTTAGTTGATGACCTCAGACCTTATAACATCATAATGTGGTGACAAGGTCTGAGGTAAGACATCATACATGGATGACCTCAGACCCTTATCATCATTAATTTGGTGAAATTACTTATGGGCATAATGTCTTAGTTGATGACCTCAAACCTTATAACATCATAATGTGATGACAAGGTCTGAGGTAAGACATCATACTTGGATGACCTCAAACCCTTAACATCATTAATTTGGTGAAACTACTTATGGGGATAACGTCTTAGTTGATGACCTCAAACCTCATAACATCATAATGTGGTGACAAGGTCTGATAGAAGACATCATACTTGGATGACCTCAGACCCTTAACATCATTAATTTGGTGAAATTACTTATGTGGATAACGTTTTAGTTGATGACCTCAGACCTTATAACCTCATAATGTGGTGACAAGGTCTGAGGTAAGACATCATACTTGGATGACCTCATACCCTTAACATCATTAATTTGGTGAAATTATTTATGAGGGTAACGTCGTAGTTGATAACCTCGGACCTTATAACATCATAATGTGGTGACAAGGTCTGAGGTAAGACCATTCATTTAGTTTAAACAGACATCATTGCACCAAGACTTCAGAGCTGAACACATCGCATGGCAAAGAAGCATTCAACAAACAAATCAACAAATGAAGAAATAAAAACCCTCCTCAGAGGTTGTCATCCAATTATAAATGTAAATATGTAAAGTAACGATGTTTATCAGAGGACTACAACAAATCAGGGGTTCCAAAAAATTGCTTCATAAAAACTAAGTGTTCACAGTTTCAGGGTTGGGGGTTACGCCTTCATGTCCCTGGCCGGAGGTGGCTACTTTGACCCCTTCATCTTGAGCACTGATATCTTCAGTCATGGTTTCTCCTTGTGGGGCAGTCTCAGTGGGGGCAGCACCTCCCCCTTCTTCAACCTCCTGCAAGTCCTGAGCAAACTTAGGGTCAGCATAACCCAGGCCGATGAAGTCGACAGCTGCAAGACTTCCTGACTCCTTCTCTTTCATGGCAGCCCATTTTCCAGTTGCCTTGACGCCCTTTCCAGATATTCAAATAAAAAGTTGACGAACTCGTCAAAGACCTTGTACTCTTCCAAGATCTTCTCAGAGGCATCTTCCAAGGGTGCCTTAACTGCAACATCGACTTTGTGCTGAAGGGAGTCACCCTGAGCTTTTATGGCAGTGTTATGATCTTCCTTCTGCTTGTCCATATCCTTTTTCATCCCCTTTACACTTGCCTCGGCCTTCTTCAGAGCAGCCTTCAGACGAACCACTTCAGCATTTAGAGTGGCCTCTGTCTTCTCAGCCTCTTAGCCCTTCTCTATCAGAGAGAGTTTCCCCATGGTCCAGTTAACGTAGTGATACATTATGACAAGACCCTACAGAACATAAGCAAAGGAGTCAGTGTAGAGTCTGATGTAGTTCAAATACCCATGTTACACTTTTAAAAAGAACTCAGAAGCATAAACTTAAAGGTCTTACTTGGATGGAGCGATGAAGAGAGAACTCGACAAGCAGAGGCTTATCCATGGACCAGCAGAAGCGCTTGTCAGACTCGGTCATGACACCGCCGATAGAATCTAAGGCCTTCAGACTCTGGCCAATAACACTATCACATATCTTTAATTGCTCCAGACGAGTAATCAAGGCATCCTCAAAGGAAATAGGGATGGCACGATCCCCACCTTTCTTCTTCTGCCTCTGATCCTCAGGGGCAGGGGCAGCAAGCTTCCTCTTCTTGATGGCCTCATCCTTCGATGTAGATAAAGGGGGAGGAGGAGCATTCAGGCCTATCTTTTTGACGAGTCTTGTAAGACTTGGATTAGCCATCTCCTACAACTCGTCTGAAATTCCTTTTGGGCGCGCTGCAAAGTAGAAAGGTCTGAGTTAGAAAATCAGATATATATATATATATATATATCAATTCAGAGGTATAACTTGGAATAAAAAGCACTTACCAAGCTCGGCCATTGGACTTCCCCCTAGACCAGTCTCAGAGAGGTAATAGGGGGTTATCGGGTGTTAAAATCTTACGAGCAGACCATGCGCCCCCTGCTCCTGAAAGTCTTTGACCTTATGAAGATTTTTCTGGCTTAGACTAGGGTCGGCCTTAGGAACCATTATAACTTTTCCCCATCTTATAGGCATCCTCGACTCTAATGAGGAAAAAGGGGAACATGGGCTAGATTCCCATGGCCCTGAAGCAAAGAAATAGCTTGGCTTCCAATTATGGTTTGAGGTTTGGGTTATCTGAAGCATCTTATTTTTAGGCTTCCGAGATACAAAATGATAATATATCGGATGATTTCTGGCAGATGAAGGGACATAGCATCCTGTAAAGACTCGGACAGGAAGGTCTGAGTGATGAACATCCCTCCATAAGACAATGGCACCAATTATCACCCTCCAAGCATTGGGTGACAACTGGGAAGGGGCCAAGTTGATATAGGCCAATATATACCTGATGATGGGCAGACGAAAGCCCAACTTGAACATCTGCTCTAATAGGCAGATCTCACCATCCCGGTCGTCATAAGCCCTCTCTTCCCTTAGAGGTCTCTTGAGTTGTATGGAGGGGCTTATGGAATATAAGTATCTGAAGCAAAGAAGGTCGACCTCACTGACTGTACTCTCAATCTCGGTCGCTTCAGAGGTATCGACATCACTCTCGGCACCATCGTCATCATCAAACTTAACGTCGGCCTGAGCAGATGGTGGGGCATTACTTGGAAACCTCTGAGAAAACTCAGCCCCTATAACAGTCGACAGGGGAATGGCTTCAAGAATTGGTGGGACAGCCACACTTGGTCCAATAATTTTAACCTCTGAGGAAGAGGTTGACGTACTTGAACTTTTGTGGGACGAGGCTCGACTAGAAACCTCTGCCTGATCAGGGATCTGTTCTTGTCGAGTTGAGAAATTCATGTCCTCTTGAAAAAAGTCCACAGACATAGGATCTGAGGTAGATGACTCAAACTCAGACATTGGTGAAGGTTCAGCTTGGGCCTATGCTGGGTTAGCTGGTTCGGATGGTTCAGGGTATATAAACTTCAGAGGTTGTGGAAAAATAGGTCTGAGGGGGAACGCCTCTGACCTACGAGCTTCCTCTTGGGCTATTTTTACTTGTCTAATTTTCTCTAAGGCCTTCTCCCTAAGAGAGGAGAATTCCTCTAAGAGTTGGTAGAGGGGTCTGAGCATATGAGGCAAATGTTACACTTGTATCACTCTCCTTAATTACAAAATTACAAACAAATACTGGCAAAAGGAATAATAGAATGAAGGATCAAACTACTAAATTTTGAGCAATAACCACGAAGACCATGCAAGAACAGTTCGCCAGGAAAATGAAAACCTCACCGAAAATCTCTTAAAACTCACCGGAGAAAGCAAAAACAATACCAAGGCAGAAAAATAAAGAAAACGGGATGTCAAGGGGTACCTGAAGAAGAGCGAAGAGAAGCAAGGGAAGGAGCACCCAAACGCACTTCGAATCCAAGAAGTTCTTCTACAGAGAGAAAGTTGCAGAAATTACTCAAGGTTGGAGAAGGAGAGAAATGAGGAAGAAAGAGAAGAATGTGGGTTTTTAAACCTTAAGTGTGGGTGCACTCTTCCCAAGGCCCATCATTTCCTTGGGAGCCCAAAAGACAGCCATCATCAAACCTGTCAGGCACGCTACCTACTCCAATGGTTGACACTTGTCAAGAGGATATTTGACACCTGAAGAAATCCAACCTCGGACTTATGCACCCCTTAGATAACTGACCATATAGGTAACTAAGGGATAGGGTGTGATTGATATGCCCCAAATGTAACACTTCGGCTCTGAGGCATCAACCTCGGCCATAATAGTGGCCGATAATTGGAAGGGACTTAGATCAATGACCAGTGGCCTTGTCCCAAGCAAGGTCGGACATGGTCGACGTTACTACCAACCTCATCAGGAGAGGCCTTCAAGATCATTTGGAATAGTTATTCATCAGGCCGACCATGGGATGGCTACCTCGGCTGGGAGTAGGCCGAGGTTACAGCTATGCTTCCATCAAAAACCAGCTTCGGCAGGGAATCAGCTGATATTCCTAATATGTATCAGTTCAACCTCGGCCCAAGCCGACCTTGTGGTAGTGTCTACCCAACCTCGGCTATGTTTAGGCTGAGGTCACCAGGACTAACCTCGAATCGGGTAACAACTAAAGTTTACCAACCTCGTACTCTTCCAGGCCGAGGTTATGACCAGGCACGGTTGGCCGAGCTCTTATGCGCATTTTTTTGGATAAGGACACGTGTACACAAATCAGTTATAAAAAATCATTCTCCTCACATGGGGGGAATATTTCATCATCATTCTCTACATGTGACAGGGACAGATGTCTTCATCGTATTGGCTAGATCAACACACACATGCTGATTGCATGCATAGGGGGGTACACTACACCCCCCCCCCCCCCCCCAGCTACTATATATACTTGTTTTCTCTTTCTTAAAGGGGATTGGAATTTAGTAACCCTAGCTGAATCTCTGTTCAAATACACTATAGAGAGAGAAAGCTTGAGAGATTGTATCTATGGCTATGGAGCCCTCATACAGTGATACACATCTTACACTTGCACAGTGGACGTAGGCCTGATTGGCTGAACCACTTATATTTCGGTGTGAATCCTCTTCTCCTCACCTCCTTCTACTGTGTGTATAAACCCTTATGCTACCATTATTAACATTAAATTAAGCTCACAAACACCTTGAAGGGTGGTGCTATTTCCAGCATCATCAAATAGGATGATGCAAAGCTGAAATTGACACAGTATTTGTTCTCGAGGAAACCACCGTGGTGGAAAACTCCATGTCCGTAGTCCCAGGACAACTCTCACACCCAAGTCCACTATTACCAATTATCGATTAAAGATTACAGTCCACCGGTTTACAATGAATTTAAACTAAGCAAATATAAGATCGTACACCCAGCCTAGTCTAAATAAAACCCAACTTGACTGAAAGTCAGCCAACCAAATAATACCCAAGTATCAGTAACTACAAACGCACAACCACACACTCAAACCCGAGACTTCGTGAGGTTGTGCAACACACAGATTTAATTTATAAATTTTGTTTTAATGAAAACATAAAAATTATCTTAGTTAATAAAATGAGACTAAACACATACCAGGTAATATCTAATTTTAGTTAACAAGGATAATAAACATAAGGTGATAAAATAATCAGATGTAAAACCAAATACACACTCTCAAACAGGTTTTTGCACAAGCCAAAACACAAACCCAAATTAATCTAATTTTACAATAAAATAAATATGTTTTAATCAGTTCTGAAAAATCAGGTTACCCGCATGAGTTATCTTACAAACACAATAAACCACAGGTGACAAACACACACTGATTTATACACGATTTAAAATCGAGTTAAATGAGTTAAACATGCTGAGTTAAAACGAGTTTAAACACTGAGTTAAACCCAGTTAAATCATTGAGTTATATTGAGTTAAAATGAGTTTAAACAACTGAGTAAAATCGAGTGAAATCACTGAGTTTAAAATCAACTCTAACACACCCACACACCAAATCTGAAGAAGAACAAGAAAATACACACAAAAAAATTGATTTTAATCACGTCAAAACTAAAACAACACAACTGAATCAGCAAACAGTACCAAAGCACCAAATAAACCAACAAAGGAAATCTTATATATGTATTATACGAAATCAGTATAATATATAAGTATGTAAGTATTTATATATATATAGAGAGAGAGACGAATATACATATACATATATATATATAGAGCCATTCTCCTAAGCGGACTTCCTTAAAGAACGGATTTACGAACTTTTGTCCTTATCCGGCTGTGGTCCCCTCGTGGTCCCCTAGACCTTTTGATATTTTCCCCAGATGGTCCCCTCCTTGTCTTATACTAAACTCCATCTTAAGACCATACATTTAAAAGATTTATAATTTAGACCCAAATTGGTATCAAGACTTTAAGAAATTTAGAAACTCACCAAATTCCGACCAAAACCCAATTCTGGTATCAGAGCCATAAGACGTTCCTTTTAGACAAACGGTAAAAAGACTTTAATGCCCTTGGGATTTATCCTTCGCATTTACCAAGATATTTTTGGATCCAACCCAGACTACCAACCTATACCCATAACTGATTTAGACTCAGAAGGTTGTTTAACCACACACATAGACGGTTGTTCACATATTGAATACATCCCAGCCAAACACGCAGACAGTAGACAAGTCACTGCTAGTGCTATTAATAGCATAATAGACCAAAATAAGTGTATACTGCTTATATTAAGACAATTAATAAAAGACACTCAAACTTTAGAAACAGAGATCAAAAATATCTCTAAAAGATTATTAGACATAGATAATCAAATCCCAATAGATTTAGTACACGTATTACAAGATATAAATAATAAGACTAATCATATAGAAGTCCTTAACAAAGAAATTCTAGAAATTAAGACCTTAATTAAAAATCAAGACAGTGAGTTAATTAAACTTACTAAAGAACAAGCTAAGCTTATCCCTAGACTTGATAGTTATCTTCCTAATGGAGATAGTTAGATCAGACTGGAATGAGGTATCAAAAGACCTCTCCATTCAGACCTTATCAGAATTTTATCAAAGAATTTTAGAAAAGATAAATGATGACAAATTTTATTACAAGATAAATGAAAATGAGATTGCCAACGCAGCTAAGGCAACTAGACTTATATTAGAAAGATTAAATTTAATTTCTACATCTATAGAAGCTACCCAAGACTATAATAGTAGCTTTGTTAAAGACTTGCATTTAGACTTAAAGGCTAAGACAGAAGAATTAACTACCTTCTACACAGACTTTGTTAAATTCCAACAGAATTTAGCAAATTACCTTAATAATATGGAAAGACATAATCTATCTAAAATGGATAGTATTATTAATGAACTTAGACTAGACATGGACCAAGTAGAAGAAAAATATGGTGAAATTATAAACGTAATTAAGGCCGTATATAATAAACCTTCCCAAGCAGAAATAGACTCTCCTTTTATTCTAACTAGGTTAGATAAAATTGAAAAGACTGTAGAAGCCATAGAAGTTAGAACTATGCAACAACTAGATAAAGATAACGAAGTAAAAGACTATATCACTAATGTTGGTAAAACCATCGTTAATTATCTAGCTAGACATAGTGAAGAAACTTCTGAAAAGACTAGAAAAGAGAACAAGAATTTTAAAGAAGAAATCCTTAACCAGATAAAAAGACAAAAGGATTATTCAGACTTCTTAGATAGAATTGAAAAAAGACTTGAACAAAAACAGGTAACCACCTGTAAGTTTAAAGAATCCCTTCCCATAGAAACTAAAGAAAAGAATACCATAGGTAGACGAGTCATAAATGACGGATTAGATAAGACTAGTAAGGTAGTTAGCTCTATCCCTAATATTGGACAGAGTAACCATATGCTCCAAAGACTCAAGGATTCATCCTCCAATGTTAGGACATGGTGGAAAGAAAGAAATTTCACCAATCCTCTCCAATGGAAAGAGTGGGGTGAAGTGGACTGGAAGATCGTGGAAGATTCCATCCATAATGGACAACTTCCAGCCGTTAGATATATAGACTTGTTTAAAGAAGGTGCCACTCCTAAGACTCCCAATTATAACATGACCTACCATTGTAGAAATCATGTGTTAGACAAATCCTATACTGATCTCCAAGTATTTGACTCAGAATGGCTTAGATCTAGAGGAACTGATAGAAAGTTCCAATTCCTAACCTTTGGACTCTTTCAAGCAAGAATCCAAGGATTACATAGACCCCAGAATAATATCAACATATTATGTTGTTTAATAGACAAAAGATGGAAAGACTTTAAGAAAAGTCTTATTGGAATAGCCCAATTAGAAATGTCAGACAACATAGGATACTTTAATGTCATTCCGGCATTTACTGTAACCGTAGACACAGCCAAACATTTTAAGTTAATATTATATGCTAGTGGCTATGAAGACTATATTATCCTAGACGCTAATATAAATATAGAATTTCAAAGCTATGTGAAGTTCTCCCAATTTCCTTATGAAGGAATGCAATCGGGAATTCCTAGCGGTAGACTTAATGAAGAAACCTTAGTTATAACTAATGTATCAGACTATAATCATACTTACAGTATTAGGAATACTGGACCTATGAAAGAGAAAGCTAAGACTCTTTGGCAATTGCCAGAATTTCAAGAAACTAAGACTATACAAAATAAACCCTTGTTTATTAATCAAGATGACGTCACTGGAAATGTTACCATCCAGTTTGGTCCCCCTAAGATTGTCAATAAGAACATCCAGACCGAAGAAATTAGATTTAGGAATATGGGAGAAGCCATAATCAATGATCCTTCAGAAGGAGAATGTAGTAGTAAGACTAGTGCTAGTCTACTTAGACAAGCTCCGATAATTAGACCTAGAAGATCATTTGAACAAAAAGATTTAGTTAAAGAAAAAGATAGGATCCAAAACTTTGGACATGAACCCTCAGAATTGGATATGAAGACATTTAAAGATAACCTTAAGAAAAGTCATTATGTTAGGTTTCAAGAAAGAGAAAGATTTAATATGATAGCCCAAGACCGCATATTAAAATTAAAAGAATCTAAGAACACTAAAGAACTTCTTCGAAACTTAAGACTAATAGAAGAAGGAGAACAAAGACTAATGCCTGCTACACAAGTAGAACCTAGTAAGCAAGAGATAGGAAGTAGTAGTAGGCTAGAAGATGCTCCTAGACTTTTTAGTAAACCAATAGGAATAAATATTCCTATATACTCTAGCACCGTAGTTAAGACTAAACCTGATTATGTAAAAACTTCCCAACTAGTGACAAGAGTTTCACTCCTGTCAAGACTATGGCAAGCCAAGCCATAAATCCAGTGGGTATATACCTCAACCTAGACAATATTCAAGATAGGAAGAAAGCCTTAGACGAATGGCGTAATCAGATGAACATGTGTTTTGCATCTAATGAACAATGCGATGCAAGTTCATGTAAGAAGTACGCTGAGCAATCCATTAGAGGTATTGCAAAAGACTACTTAGATAGTTTAAGAAAGGCTACAGATGAAGACTCCTTAGCTAAGATTGAGAAGATGAAAGAAAACCTAGAAGAAAGATCAATTGAAGAATATATTCAATTGTTCACTTCAGAATTCATTGGAGCTGGACATCTAGCTCAGATCAATGAACAAGACCTAGAAAAAACTAAGTTAGCTCTCCTTAGTATTTGCAAGTTAGATAAGATAAATGAATATAGCAATAATTACGAGCAGCTATATTACCAAATTAAAGAATTTGGAGAGACCTTAAAAGATGAATACTTTGGAAAGATACCAGCCATAGGACAAATCCTAATTAATGAATATAGGAATTGGCCAGGAGTATCTGGAGTTAAGAATAACTCCCTTGGTGAAAGAATCAATTTCGCCAAAGACTATATCATATCTAAGAGACGTGATATAACCCAAGGAAAGTTGATAGAACAGACTTTCAAGCAGATCCCTCCAATCAAAGACGAAAGAGACATCGCTCCAATCCAATGGGGATGTGGAAGTGAATCTAAGAAATTCAAAAAGAAGATAGACTGGAAACATAGGAAGTTTAAGACTAGACCTTTAGGATTTCCAAAGAAATACAAATTTAGACAATCTACTACCTTTAGGGAAAAGAATCCTAAGACTAAGAAAAATAGATTTAATCAAAGAAGATACTTTAAGAAGAATACTAGTAAGTATAAAAAGGTTCCTAATTATAGGAAAGAAAAAGACGTAGCTCAATCTAAGACTGCCACCAAAGAGTGTTGGACTTGCGGCAAGGAAGGACACTTTGCTAAAGACTGTCCTAATAAGAAAGATAAAGAAAGTATTAAGATTATTAATACAATATTAGACTATGCAAATCAAGAAGAATTAGATATCTTATATGCTATAGAAATATCAGACATAGAAGATGATGATAACACTAGTATCTATAGTGTTTACACAAACAGCGATTCTGAAGACTATAGTGATACTGATGAGTATGAAGACTCTCAAGATACCCTAGACTTAAATATGATGCAGATTGATCAAGGCAATCTAGATGATGAATATATAGACTTTGAAGACGCTTGGTATAAGTGTATATTAAGCCCCTTTCTGAAGAAAAGATGGACAGTTAGTAATCCTGAGTTACTAACCTATATACCTAGATGCTACTTTGATGAAAGACATTATTGCACGTTTGAGATGAAATGTTGCAAGAAAGACTTTAGATGTGTATAATGTTTTGAGACTGTACGAACAGAATTATTTATGGTTTGTATTGTTTGTCAACTACACTACCATGAAAACTGTTGGAGAACTACATTTAGAGCAATTTATACTAGCCAGTATGACGCTCAAATAGATTTAGATATTAAAACCTATTATCAAGACATTGATAGGAATATAGCCAAAAGATTGCAAGAAAATGAAGACTTCAAAGGAAAAGGAATTTCCTATGACTTAGACGAATACCATTCTGATGATAATTCAGAAGACCAAATACCCTTAGATTTTATAGATAAACCTCAAAAAGGAATATCTATTTTAGAAAAGAATAATTTAGGAATTTCTACTAAACCACATGCTTGTTTTGTAGAATTATTTGTTCAACATAAAGACTATCCTAAAAGACTTTCAGCCTTTATAGATACAGGGTGCTCTCAGAGTATTTGTAAGGCTAATGCCTTCCCTGAAGACTACTTTTTAGAAAGTACTCAAGAAATCTATGGTAAAGTGGCTAATGGAGATCCATTTACCTTATATTTCCAGACTATTCCTATTTACTTTAAATTAGGAAATCAGACCAACAAAACCGTTAATCATCGGTTTTGGAAAATGGACCCTCGTCCTAGTTTCACAGGAAACATTATTTTAGGACAAGACTTTATTAGTAAATATCATCCTTATACTCAGTATAATGATAAGATATTAATTAGCGACCAAGAGGAATTTAATATTAAAGCTCCTCTAATAGATCATAAGACTGCCTTTGACCTTATGCAGGTCAAGCCCAGTTATAGACCCATAAAACATCAGAGTTCTTCAGCTGAGCATGGTGGACCTAGACCTTCAACCCAATAAGAAGCCTTAGAAATAACTAAACCCTTACAAAAAGAGTGTAAGTGTCCAGACCAAAAGTGTTATAAGCAAATTGCGCTTATACAACAAGACATTTTAGATCATGCCCAACATACCTTATTACAAGTTCAAGCCTTATCCAAACAGAAGAAAATGGATATAGAAGTAGAAAAAGAGAAGATTAGGCAACTAGCTGAGCCTACTTTAGGAGAAAATCCCATTGCCAAGTGGGATAAAGACGAAAGCTATTGTGAAATTATCCCTATTAACCCAGACGCCACTATTAATGGTGGAACCTATAAGAAAGGATACTCACAAGAAGATAGGGAAGAATTCAAGAAAGACATAGAAGAGATGATTAAGCTAGGCATTATTAGAGAAAGTAAAAGTAGACATAATAGTTTAGCCTTCTATGTTCAAAATGAATCTGAACGTAAAAGAGGAAAAAGACGCATGGTTATAGACTATAGACAATTAAATAAGAATTGTGAATTTGATTCTTATAAGATACCAGACAAGAATAATTTGATTAATTTAATTGAAGACAGAATTATATTCAGTAAGTTTGATTGCAAATCAGGCATCTGGCAAATTAAGATGCATCCAGACAGTATTACTTGGACCGCCTTTAGTGTGCCCCAAGGAAAATATGAATGGCTTGTCATGCCATTTGGATACATGAATGCTCCTCAAGTTTTCCAAAGAAGAATGGATAATATATTTAGACCTTATTCAGAATTTTGTCTTGTTTACGTAGATGATATTCTTGTAGCTAGTAAGACTGAGATAGAGCATGTAGACCATCTTAAAAAGATTATTCTAGAATTAGATAAACATGGTATTGTTATTTCCGAAAGGAAAATGCAATTATTTCAGACTGAGATAGACTTTGTGGGAATGCATATGAATAAAGGAAAATTATCCTTAGCAGAACACATAACCAAAAAGATTCTTGAGTTCCCAGACCAACTCAAAGATAGAAAACAATTACAATCATTTTTAGGATTGCTAAATTGTGCTGCAGACTTTATCAAAGACCTTGCTTCAAAAAAACAAAGTTTAACATCCAAATTAAAAGGAACAGACAAAACTAATCCCTTTTATTGGACTAAAGATGATTTTAAAGTAATAAGACAAATTAAAGATGCAGTCAAGAACATTCCCTTACTTGAGCTGCCTAATGCAGAAGACCAGTTTATAGTAGAAACGGATGCCTCTGATAAGTAATGGGGAGTAGTATACTTTGCCATTGATCATCAGACAAAAAAGAAGAAATTATGTAGACATAGTTCTGGAACTTTCACAGACCCAGAAACAAGATATATTGCCCATGAAAAAGAAGTTTTAACAATAGTAAGGGCAATAGAAAAATATATGTTGTTTCTTAGACCTAAACATTTTACTGTTTATACAGATTCTTCTTATGCAGTAAAATTCAGAGACTTAGATTTATCCAAATCAAGAACTAATAGACTTATTAGATGGCAGCAATTGCTCAATGGTTATGACTTCTCTGTTATTCATATTAAGGGAAGTAAAAATACTATTCCAGACATTATATCAAGAGAGCCAATGTTTGCTAACACTAATGTAATTTCATGTTTTATGTTGCAAACAGAAGACTTAGAAGACATGAGTTCCTCTGGAGCAAATAGACTGAACAAAGAAGATGTTGAAGACTATCTTAGACGCGTAAGACCAAATGCTGGTGTAACGCAAAGACAGACTCATATTCAAGACTCTCAAGAAAGACCTATACTAGAGAACTTCGATGATATCTTAGTTCCTCCTAGAAAATCTAGACAAGAGATCATTTCTCAAAATAGACTCATTGGGAAGATGTATTTCCCCCAATATAGACCCGATAAAAGATACCCAGACTTGATCAAATTTAGACGAGAATTCTCAGAAGACAAAAATACACTTATAGATGCCGTATGGTGGAACGTGAAGAATAGACTTTGGATTGAGTTCAAACAAAATTTGGTAGCTATTGCCAGATTTATGAGAACCCAAAGACTAGCAGTTACCCAGCTCAGTGGTAATACTGTGCCTAGACCGCAGATGCAGACTTATGCTCAGACTCTTGGAGAATCCTCCAAAACTAGACCTACTGATTTCTGTTATCAGAAAAAGACATTTAAGACAAAGATTGTTATACCATTTGGTCATAATAATCTCCTATTAACTGAAGACTTTAAAAAGGAAGCTAATAACATTATTGATCATTTTAATATGTTATTATCAGGAATAAATGGAGATGCCTTAATAGTTAAAGGTTTCTTCAAAGACGTTCCAAAAATATATCTTTTTGGAAAATCAGAAATGGCACATATAACTCTTGCAGACCACGGGTTCATTGGACTCGTTCAGATAAAAGACATTGAAGACTCTATTATTTTTGGAAAAATAGTCCATGAATATGTCAAGAAGGTTGAAGATTTCCTTCCCCTATTTGCTAGAAGCTATCAAATTGCTCCAAGTTCCTGTAGAGGAATGAGAGTCGAAGGATTTAGACTTATTAGATTTTCCAGTTACATATTCGAAGACATAGAGATTTTATCAGAAGACGAGACTAAGGAATTAATTATTAATAAATCCAAGCTCCAGATCGCTCAAGCCCTAGAGACCATAGAAATTATGGAATTATTAACAGGAGAAGACAGGTGGTACACTGCCTACCACAAAGAAGACCTAATAATCCAAGCAGATGAGCCATTCAATGGAAGGCGCAAGAAAGAATCCAAGGAAATGGTAGAGATAGCTTTGCCAGCCAGCCTTAAAACCATAGGTCTTATTGATGAATTTTTCAACAATACCCTACTTAGCGAAGATAAAGAAGAAGAAGTCACAGATAAGATGAAGACGGGACCCTTGATAAAGGAGGAATTATTAGAGATTGAGGATGCTCTGCATTAAATCCGTCCATTATTGCAAGGAGACATCGATAAAGACAGACTGGTCCCATACGGACCCAGATATCTGCTTTTTAGATAGAGAAGACGAAGAGTGGAGTAAGAATCAAGACTGATTGCAAGAAGACAAATCTGCTTTTGATAAAGCAGAAAGAAAGATTCGAAGACTGTAGACCTTTAATAATTATATTTCAAAATTGGATCTCTTTTATTTACCGGTTACCAGTCATTGTATGATCCCTGGATCTATAAAAGGGAGTAGTAGGAGTTGTAGAAGATATCGAGAGTAAGAGAGTGAGAGATAGCAGGACTGCTATGCTTGTAATAAATGATATGTATATGAGTGAGTAAACCTCTCATAGTTAGGGGAGAGGGGAGAGTTGTAATTACTTATGATATGCAATAAAAGTGTTTTCTTTTCTAGAAATCTCTTATGTTAAGTTGTTATTATTTTCCAAATTGTCTCCAACTTTCTGTTCATAGAGGACTATTGTGTGGAACCTCTGGTGTAGCACACAAGGTGTTATACTGGTGAACCGTCGTCAGGTGCCGATTAGCCGTGAGCCGTTAGCCAGATGGGCGTTAGGCGTGAAGACGTACAGGCAGGTAACGGGTCAACCGCCAAAATAGTGGATTGAGGTGCGACACATAAAGAGAAAGTTGTAGGAGGCCGAGACCGGAGAAGAATAGTAGCAAGGCTGAAGAGACAAAGGGAAGAAGATAAAGATACTGCAGAACAGAAGGAAGGTATAACTCGAACCAAACCCTTAACTATTTTCACATATTATTGTTACAAGAAAAATCCTATATGAGCTTACAAATCACTAAAGACTTTTTAGAATTCGTTAATCAAACAGGTTTAGACTTAACCAGAGAAATTCAAGACTGGACTCTTACAGACCCTAAAGATAAAGAACTTATAGAATCTGCTTTAATATACGCAGGTGGTACGTTTAAATACATAGACCAGATCATTGAGTGGCTAGGAAGAGAAGTACCTAGAATAGAAATAATTAGAACAGGAATTCGTGATCTCTTTAGACAGAAATTAAGAACTGAAGAATTTGCACAAGAATTATCAAGACCTGAAAAATATCTAGAATACACTAGAATACTTGAAGACAGTATAGACGTATTAAAATTTGTTAGACGTAAAAGGTTAGCTGAAACAAAGGCTACTTTAATTAGAGCTAGAGGAATCCACCCTCTTATTAAAAACGTAGAAACAGCTGCCCCTAGAACATACCGTAGATTTTTGTCATCTTATGGTGATAATAATTTAGACGAATTTATAGATAATGATATAATTGATATTGTTAATCAAATATATAAAGAAACTAGACAGATAAATCCACGATACCGTATAAGGTATTTAAGACTAGAATATTTTCCATCAAAACCTCTTTCAAATTCTAGACTCCCTGAAGAAACTATTTATATAGATAATCCTCGCTATTCTGAATTCCAATACGATAGTGACGGAAGAAGCTTAAGAAGTAGCAGTAGCCCTGAAACTTCTACACTTAGACTTCCAGATTAATTAGGCTTTAAAATAAGCTTAAAAGACCTTAGAAACCATTGGGGTAGAAAGTTATATTCCCAGAAATATTAAGAAAAGACAAAATGCATAAAAAGACAAAACGGTCCCCCCAGGCTGTCCAAGACAATGATAGCGGTCCTAAAATCGTGTGGACGATATTAAGCCCGTCATTTAAGCCCGTTAAATAAGCCCGTCGGAGAGACGTCCTGTATATATATATATATGAACTCACAAAGGAAGCTCAAAACGAGCTATGGTGAGGGATCAACAAAAAGGACGGTTAGGTTGTGATCAAGAGTCGAACCAACAAGGCTTTCGTCAAACAGGTGTGGCCAAGGATTAGACCCGCTCAAAACCAAATAAACAAAACCCACAACTCAAGCCACAAGAAAAACCACCATCGGAAAATACACCACCAACGTAATACACCAAACCCCCAAAATAAAATTCGAACCCATAGTCATGTATGAGTTTAGAAACAAGATAAAGATCCAACACAAACACTCACAAAGGTATATAGCTGTGATTTGTAAAGAAAATGTAGAGAGAAAAAGGAGATGTAAAAATGTTGCAGCATAAGAGTGTGTTTCTCAAAAATAAAATCCCACTTTCTAACTCAACACCTCAATTATATAAACTCCAAAGAAAGAGACCTGGTATGATGCTTAAAAAAGCACAACCAAAAACCTACATGCATAAAACAACATAGGTGGCTGAGGGAAAAAGGGGTAAAAGCATATGAGAGGGAAATTAAGGGAAAATAAGAGGGGGCAAAAAACCCATCTCACACACGCCAAATCAGATCTGGAAAAGACCAAACACAGACCTCGAGCGCACCAAATAGCAAAGCCACAAAATGGTCATAAATGAAACCAACCAAACGACACACACAAATAGGATTATTTGTCATTTTAATTTCGGAATAAATATGATATAAACTAAATAAATTTTATGTTTAACACGAATGATATATGTGAAAAGTGCCGTATTCGATGCCGGTTCAAATATATTCGCAATTTCCAATACAGACTTATTTAATTGGATGTCTAAATTTACTAAAACCAAATACCAATGAAACCAGTCCCTAAACATGCATCTACGTGTCAATTCAAATCTCAGATTAAATCATGCAATGAATAATGCTGACAAAAACAGAATTCAGGAAAAAATCCCCGCAGAGCAAAAACCTTTTATTTCCACTATAATTTGTAAAGGAACGGTTTACAATTAGATTACAGTGAAAATACAATTGACTTACGAAATACCCGCAGGTGTCAGTTCGTAGCCGTCAGCCCAGGAACACCGCAGCACTCCCTATGACACGCAGTCGATATGCCCAGTACCTCCCGCAAGTTGAACTTATGGTCAGCCCAGTACCTTTCCAAGGCACCTAGATTCAGTAGCAAAACTCCCAGGAAAATATGCTTTGGGTTCCACAAAACAACTCACACAAAAATGTTTGGGATTTGTGAATTGTAAAAACAAAGTTTTGAACCCTCAAAAAATGTGTTGGAGAATAAAAAAAATACTCAAATCGTATTCTGTTAAAACTAGTGTTTTCTCCACACGAAATTTAGAAGCTTGACACCTTTATATAATAAAATTCAAGGCGGTGACGTGTCAGAAATAATCAGCTCGTTCGAATGAAAAATTATGTCGTTCGAACCATCTCTGATCTCGTTCGAACGAGATCTTATCTCGTTTAAACGACCAGGCACAAATCTCAAGATTCGTCAGAAGAGTTTTAAAAACTTTGGAAACCTTAAAACCAAAACTCTTACTATCCTAAAAACGTTTATCCAATAATTTTTTTATTATTTAAAAAATTGTTTTTCAAAAATTGAAAAATATTTTTTTTTTTGCAAAATTATCCCAACACTTTTAATGTAAAATGTAAATGGAACTTAGAACACATTTTACCAAATTCGTACTCGTTGGGCATGATCGTTGAAGTTGTCTTGAAATTCAAATCGTCGATTGTAGATGTAAGCTTCCCAAATCTTTGACAAACTTGTAGCAGTATACGACATACTTAATGTGATGGACAATGTCCTTACAATATATATACCTTTTTAAAAAAAATAACATCATAATAAAAAAATATTAAACCAATACACACTAAACATATTTTACCAAAAAATACTTTCTATATATATATATATAATATGATATAAGGAGTATAAAAAATAGATTTTACCCAATAAAAAAATGCACAAGCATAAAAAATTATTTGTCTCAAAATTGAGCAAAAACAACAAGAATGAGATTTTCAATCTTCCCCTTTAGCCAATTTTGAGACAAACTAAACTGAGACTCAAATACAAAAAAATGACACAAATTACATAACTCAACTACACACATGAGTTCTAAAAATAAAAGATTGTGTGACTCAACTAACAACAAGAGTCATAACAAAATAGAACAGTACATAACTCAACTAACAACAAGAAATCCTATAAGGCCCAAATAATTTGTAAAATACAATAATGAAAGAGTCTTAAATTCTCCCCCTATTTGTCTCAAATGGACAAAGGGTAGGAAAGAATCCTACTAAATAAAGTTAGTACAACAAAATATTCAAATAAAATGTATAAACAAACTAGTTTGAAATTTTGATACTCCTCAATTGACGACTTAAGTCATCTTTCTTAGTCCACATAGATTTGACATTAGGAGGAGAAGTCTTAAAAGGGGCAGAATTAACATTAACTTGGGAATAATTCTCAACAACGGACTTTAAAAGGATCCTGGACATATTCTTAACGCCACTTTGTTGACTACTTAAACGCCTATAGCAGAATTGTCCCAAATGACCCTTTTTAAGACAAAAATTACACTTAAACACGTGCCTAACATTGGACTTAGCATTAACAGGAAAGTTATGTTGTTTAACATTTTCACTCTTTCTAGATAAATGAAACGGTCAAAACAAAATTGTTCTAAGTGACCAAATTTTGAACAAAAATTGCAGCGAAACACTTTTTTTCTTCACTTGGCAGTATTACAACGATGTTGATTTTTAACTTCAATATTCCTATTTAAATTCAGCTTTTTATAACAAAATTTCTCTAAGTGTCCTAATTTTGAACAAAAATTACACTAAAAAGTAGTTTTTGCAGTCTTAAAATTCCCAACATTCTGATTTTGCCTAGATTTTTCTAATCCAAATTTATTCTATCCAAATTTCTTAAAATATAATTTTTCCAAGTGTCCAGTTCTGTGACAAAAATTACATGAAAATAAAGGTTTAACAAATGTAGAATAGCCCCCTTTTAATTATAATAATCATGCTGAGACCGTCTCCAAAAAGAAAATTCTCTTTTTTTTTAATCAAAAATCCAAAAACATTTTTCTTCTTTCCTTATCAAAAATCCAAAAATATTTTCATCCTTTTTTTTCTCAAAAATAAATCCCATTTTACGTCTTCTCAGGTCGATCGCAAACCCTTGGCCTGTCTCCTTATTAGCTTCGATCTTAAGTCAAGTCACCGAGGAGTTCCGTCTGATTCCATTTACTCCTCCCAATTTTGGAATCCATTCGCTTTTCATGGAGAACACAAATCAAGTACCCATTGTGCATCCGAATCTGACGACACTCCTAGCTCAGCTTGTGTCCAAGATTGACAACCTCAAGACCGAGGTCCGAGAGATGCAACGAAACCAGGTTCCCGTTCCTCAAGAGCCTGAGACCCTGTTCCCTCGTGCTATGGGTCCACCTGAACGAATTTGGGTTCCCGAAGAGTATCAGCACGCTCCACGTGCCCCTCCTGTTAATGGGTCACCGCCTGCCCAGCTTCCTATGCCGAACCTTGCCCAGTCTGGGTCTAACTTGTCTATGATCATTGATCCAAAAGGGGAAGAGTTAGACAAAGTCAAAGAGGACATCAAGATGCTCACCAAGAAGTTTGACCAAGTCAGAATCTCAGGAAATTACATGGACTACACCCACTTGTCTCCTTATCCTAAAGCGAGGTTACCCGAGAAGTTCAAGATGCCAAATATCGAGAAATTTGGAGGAAGTGGACCCCCTATTGTTCATCTCCGAAGTTATCACCATTTCCTTGACTCTACTAGCGGCTTCTGAAGATAAGATGGCCCAATTGTTTCCACAAACTTTGAAGGATAGCTCCCTCCAATGGTTTTTATCTCTCGAATAGTCCCGAATTCATAGTTAGGAGGATGTAGCCCGGGAATTCATGTCACATTACAAATATAATGAAGATCTTGAGGTCACCCGCCGTGATTTAGAGCTGCTCAAACTGAACCCTGGAGAATCAGTCAGTAACTTCATCGCCCGATGGAGGGAAAAAGCAGCTACCATGACCAATCGGCCATCCGAAGAAAAATAAGTCAACATAGTGAAGAAGAACTTCTTACCCCATATTCGAGCAACGATGGGAGGACAATACTAACCCCACTTTCGAGCTCTCAGAGAAGCAGGACTAGAAATCGAGGAAGGTCTTGTTAAAATAGAGGTTGAACCAAAGAAGGTGTCCGGACAGTTCACCCCTAGAAAATATGATAAACCTATCAGTGTTATAGTCTCAACCATCAACAACGTCTCTCAACCAACCACCTCATGGGCACCAGAAAGTCGTCCTTTCCCAGTCAAAAAGGAATACACCGAGCTCCATGCTCCCCTCGCCAAAGTTTATCAAGCCTTGTTAAACTGAAATCTTATCAAACCTTTGGATCCCCGTCCATTGCCAAATCCACTCACAAGAAACTTCAAGGCAGATGCCCATTTCGCCCTTAACCAAACTGATGGCCATACCACTGACCAATGCTTTCACCTTCGAAACATAATCCAAGATCTCATTGACCGGGGTACCATCGCCCCACCAGCCAAACACTACTCATAACCCACTTCCAAATCATACCAATGCCATTTTTCTAGAAAAGAACCCAGAATTCGATCCCTCAACTCGAATCACACCCATATACTCTCCTAAACCTCTCTAAATTTGCCCATATTTCCTCTTATATCCTACTTACCTCGCTGATCAGGCACTGTCACTCCTTACTAGAGCATGCACCGCTGTCCGTACCCATTCTGAAAATGGAAGGATGGAATTATCAAAGGTGTTAAACCAACTCCTAGAGTTCGGGCTGAAATTGCCCCCACAGATGGTTATTGATTGCAAGAGATTCAGTACACTGTTCTTGGAAGCATGGAAATGGGCTCGAGAGTCAGACCGTTGGGTAGTACCGACCGATGAAGTTAGCTTAGATGATGTTGTCCAGATTATGGCAGAATTATTTAAAAACCAATGATATTTGCAGTATCACCGAGTTACTTAATACTTTGAAGCTACAAGGATGTCTGGTCCCTTCACCCTTATGCATCCCCACCGATTGGGAAGACCTATATAAAGAAGTCGTTGAAGTTATGGAATGCATCGACTTTATATAGAAAGACAGAATTATTACCATCGGATGGGGGGAAGAATTCAGAGATTCAAATAAAGATCAAGCTTTCGAGAAAACTGGCCTAGTAGCCAACATGTGTGGAATGATATAATTTGAAGAACACCTCGAAGAAATAAACAAGGTGGCAGAACAACCCGAGATTGATGAGGAAACGGGATTCATGTTCTTCCCTTCTTTAGTAAATCACATGACCAGATCAGGGAGGCATTACCATATCCCAAGCTCACTACTAGCCAATGACAAAAGAAAGGGTGTTGAAAACCTTCATATGCCAAAGATGACCATCGAGGAGAGCAAGATCCTCGATCAACTAAACAAAAATTAAGCTAACATCACCCTATGGGGGCTTTTCATGTCTTCCCAGCTGCATAGAAATGCTTTTATCAAATTGCTAACTAGACCCACAGTTCCTCCTTCTACCACACCAGAAGAAGCGATAAATTTGGTCGGATCCTTGACCTCTACCCGAATGCTATCCTTTTCCGAAGAAGAAATCCCCAGGATTGGGCCAAACCATAATCCTGCACTCAACATCTCCATCGAAGTTATGGGGAAGGTTGTACCACTCTCTCTTGTCGATAATGGATCCGCCTTGAATGTCTGGCCATTGAGAACCTTCAAATGTTTAGGCCTAAAAGAAAGCGACCTCACTCCAACCTCCGCTGCTGTGCGTGCATACGATAATACCCGTTGGGAGGTAATGGGATCCATAAAGATTATAATAGGGGCTGCCCTATAAACCCTGTCGTCGAATTCCAAGTCATTAACATCCAGGCTTACTTCAACCTATTCCTAGGATGACCTTGGATCCACAGTATCAAGGGCGTGTCTTCCTCACTCCATCATAGATTAAAGTTCTTCACCGATGGACGGGTCATTACCATCTTGGGCGACGACGAAAATGTCGATGGTGTAAGTACCAGCAGTCCAATCCTTGAGATATAGAACAGGTCAAATGATATGCTCCTATCAGGATTCCGAGTTGATCCACTTCCACTCTCGACAGGGGATAACTTTTAGGAAAGGGTTTGTCTAGAATACGACCCTCATGGAAATGTCAATGTGATTCAGATGTTTAGAAATATGCACTTTATGCCCGGACTGGGGCTAAGACAAAGACAATAAGGGATACTTAAGCCGATTGAACTGAAGAAGACTTCCCTACTTGTGGTTTGGGGTATCAACCGTCAGAACAAGAAATCATAATGATCCGCCAGTCTCGACCAAAGAGGATAATAGACCGCGTCTAGACTATCTCAGGTGATTCCTTGAATGGACGATTCATCAAAGAGGGCGAAGACTTCTCCTTTTGTGGTTTTTCGAAACCATGGCATGACCATACAGACAAGAAGATGAAGCCTAAAATGGAGATCTTTTTCCAAGACAGCTGCCCATGGGCCGAAGGTTCCCAACACCAAGTACAACCGCTCATTAAAGATATCGAAGAGACTGAAGAAATTGACTCCAAAGATTCCTTCAACTTACAGACACTGAGGCTGGCACTCTGCATGGTTCATTCAGGCACTAAATCACTGGATCCATCCCATCTAATTAAAGCTGCTGATACATCCCTCCTCAACTGGCATACTGCGCCAGTTCTACCTGCTAAAATCAACCATAATCCTTATGTTTACCCTATTTCTTCTTTTGTTGTCTATCCTTGTTCAAATATAATCGAGACCTCCTTTAATGAGGTTCTCAATGCTGTTTTTCCTATCAATGAAATAAACGAAGATTTTGAGTATCTTATTGTGCCTTACATTAACTGTTTGGATTCTAATCAAACTTTTGATGATGATGATTTTGCAAATGAACAATTCTTAACTGATCTAAATAAGGTTAATAATAAACAACATAACCGCGTTCAAGTTAATGAAAAAGAGACTGTTATTGTTAACCTCGATTCTAGTAGCCAACTGCACAAGATTAGGATAGGGGATACCCTCGATGAGCATGAGCGCGCACAACTCAAAGAATTGCTAAAAGAATTCATGGATATCTTCGCATGCTCCTATGACGATATGACAAACATTGATCCCTAAATAGCTCAACATGAGATCCCCACTCTCCCAGATTATAAGTCGGTCAAACAAATGTTGAGAAAACTCTGCACCGAATGGTCACTCAAGGTCAGAGAAGAGGTGGTCAAATAGTTGAACGTGGGTTTCATTCGTGTAATCGAATATCCCACATGGCTAGCTAAAATAGTGCCTGTGTCGAAATTAGGTGGGAAGGTTCGGATATGTGTTGTAGAGGGGGCCTGAAGGTAATCCTGGGATTAGGGATAATCCAACAATTAGCAACAGTGTTCTGAGGATAAGCTCAGCGAGGCAGCTCAAGCGAAGTAGCTCAGCCAGGCAGCTCAGCGTGGAAGCTTGGCGTGGCAACTCGTACTTTAGCTTATTGTTACTTTGTCATATTATAGCTTTGTTTATATTGACTACGAGTTGTAACGACTGTAATGTTGTAACGAGAATAATGAATGGGTGTGAGGTCGAACGGTACTCGCGAGAGACCAGGCTTGGCAGGGCCTGGGAGAGCTTTCATGCTCTATCGAACAACCTCACCATGGGAACTTTAGAGGGACTTGGTTTGGAGGATTGAGAAGTGGGGCACCTTTGGGGCTTGTCCTGACCATCTTAGATACACCTGGTAAAACACCGAAAGATCTTCACCGTGGAACCTAGAGCAAAGTAGCTTCGAGTTCCATCGGGAGCTTTGCTGTGAACCAAACAGCCCTCTACTTTATGTCCCATCTACTGTAGGTGATGTCACTAGCCATCTAGACAACGTCAAGTCTGCACTTAAGTAAACCACCGTGGTATTTGGGGCTGTCAGACGGTTGGTAAGCAACCTCTGTGGCAACAGCCCCCTGACACACAGTGGTTAGGCAAAAGGCATGTCTTGGCATTTAATGTTTATGACGTAATGACAACTAGTGCATCAAGTATTTAATGCTGGTGACATAAGGTATAAGGGAGGTGTTTTCACAGGCATTAATGACTTAGCTGCCTCGGGGGTGGTGTGGGGGCTATTTAAGGCCCCAACCACCTCCAAGGAAGAGGATCGATCAAAAAGTTCTAAAAAGAGTTCTTTTGGAGATATTCTTCCAAGATTTTGAGAAATTATTACTAGAGAAAGAGTTATTGAAAAACCAGAGTTCTTCCACCCACCATTTGTCATTTATTAGGGAGCTTTAATAACTTGACAGAAATCCTTGAAGAATACCTTTTCGGTGTGTGTGTTCTTTTACCTGCCTACTAAGGTGTATCTAGGACGCTCACCTCTCTCTCCCTCTAGCTAAGTTATTTCTGAGTTCTTTATTATATTGTGAGTTATACACGAGAGATTTGTGGGTTTAAGCTGGGTTTCATACGTTCCAAACTGTTCTTTGTGTCTTGTGGCTAAATCACTAGTGTTTACTGATTAACCTTGTCATCACCATACTCAAAAGGGGTTACGCCTCCATCTTATCTAAACTACCCTCTTACATTTGGCGACTCCGCTGGGGAGGCATTCTTCTAAGGAAGGAGTATGGCGCAAGATAACGTTAATCGAAGGCTCAACTTTGATGATATCCAACACAGTGAAGAGCAAGCAGTGGTAGAATTGGAGGATTTAAGGAGCGGAGCTCCTCGAATAGAAGTGCCTCCCGTTCAGACAATAACAGGCGCTCAAGGGGTGACACAGGCTTCCACGAGCGCTGGGCTGGGACCTGCCCAGATGACCCTTGCGAAGTAGCATGCTTCCTCAGAACAGGCATGTGCAGTTGGAGGCATTGGATGAACACAGAGACAACGCGATGGAACATTTTCAAATGTATACAAAGCAGCTCTCTAGGGCATATGACAACCTGGTAAGACCAAGGAGGTTCGTGGAGGGAGATCTCGTTCTGAAAGTAGCGGTGAAACACATTAGGGGACTTCCTCTGCCAAAGTTCGCAGCCAATTGGGAGGGACCTTTCGTCGTGAAGGAAGCTCATGATTCAGGTTATTGCTTAATTTCTAAGTTGGAGGAAGATAAGCCATTCAAAATTAAACAATAAATGGCTGAAAGTCTATCATGTGTAAACAATTAAGTTTGTACCATCGATGTATCTAGTCTTTGATTATGAATATACAAGTTTTATTGATGACGTGAAGTATAGACATTGATATGAAAGCAGTCATAACTCAGAGATAAACTGGAAAATATACATTCTTTCATTCATTAAACAAGAGAACATTACAAAAAATTGGGAACTATTGCCCAAGAATTACATGAATGGACGAAGAAAGAAAATATATACAAGAGTTTACTACCCTAAGAGGAACCATAGGTCCGGGGAAGAGAAAAAATCCCTAGGAAGGCCCGAAGAAGCTGACGCAAAGGAGCTTTGAGCATTGACAGCAACCTCTAGCCTGGTTTGCACCTGTCGCGTTCAATAAGAAGTCTCTCCCATTTTATCTTGGCCAAACGCAAAGCCTCTTCGGCATTCTTTACTTCTTCATCCGCCGATTCCAAAAGAGGTGCCAGCTCAGCTAACTTAACCTCCTCATCCCGTTGGTCCTCCTGGTGCTTTCTCAGTAGTTCCCTCTGGCCGATCAGCTGCTGACTCTTCAAAGTTTTCAAATACGTTATAAGCCAGTCGAAACGGAAACCGTCATGACCCAATTCCTTCAGAAAACCCAGAAACTGATTAAAGAGGGCTCGAGTGACATGGGAAGTGGGAGTACTGGCAATCTCAGCAACAACGATCGCCATGCCTTGCAGTCGATGACTCATCACGGGAATGTTGGACCGTAGGCAGTCCACGATGAAGGTCTCGGGGTGATGGTTCACCAACTGCTCAATCACCAAGCGATGGCTCACAGGCATTTGGGGAGAATTGTGAAGCACCATTAGGCAAAAGGCAGGAGGAGTTAAGTCAGGAAGAGGCAATTCGCACCCAGATTCACTTTCTGCCTCGGCGCCAGTCGTGGAACCTTGGTCAGCATGATCAGATTCTTTCAAAACAGCAGGTTCCTGACGAGGTGTGCCCATAAGTTAAAGAGCTGGTGAGGAATCCTCCCGAGCAACCTGAGAAGAGATATAAAAAATAGTGAGATTATATAAAAATCTCAACAAGCATTTTCGTTGTTAAGTCACCGTTATAAGGTGGAGATTATATAAAAATCTTAACAAGCGTTTTCGTTGTTAAGTCGCCGTTATAAGGTGGAGATTATATAAAAATATTAACAAGCGTTTTCGTTGTTAAGTCACCGTTATAAGGTGGAGATTATATAAAAAATCTTAACAAGCGTTTTCGTTGTTAAGTCACCGTTATAAGGTGGAGATTATATAAAAATCTTAACAAGCGTTTTCGTTGTTAAGTCACCGTTATAAGGTGGAGATTATATAAAAATCTTAACAAGCGTTTTCGTTGTTAAGTCACCGTTATAAGGTGGAGATTATATAAAAAAAAATCTTAACAAACGTTTTCGTTGTTAAGTCACCGTTATAAGGTGGAGATTATATAAAAATCTTAACAAGCGTTTTCGTTGTTAAGTCACCGTTATAAGGTGGAGACTATATACAAAAATCTTAACAAGCGTTTTCGTTGTTAAGTCACCGTTATAAGATGAAGTTATGAAAAAAAAAAACAACCCTAACATACGGTGGAGTTTATGTAGAGAATTAAGAAAGTACCTGAGTCACAACAGGGGCAGGAATGGGAGTCACCACGGAGGTTAAAGGGGCAGGAACCGTTGGGAGGGGATTTGTTACCTCATCAGCCTCAACGGGGTCTCTGGCCGCAGAAACCTCAACTATCGGCAAAGTTCCCTCGCCCACATAAGGTACCAAAGCAAGCATAGGGGGTTCATTGGGAATAGATAATGGACTCCCGAAAGAGACCCCAGCACGAAGGGGCGCAGAAAAACCACCAGGCTGCGAAGAAGCCCCAACCTTAGCCCTGTGTGCGTAAAGACTACCCAAAGAAGAGGGTGGTGAAAGATCAGGGGAAAGCTGCAATATAAAAGCCAATGTTAGTAAAGAGGAACAAGTACAGAAAAAGGGCGAAATATATCCAAGTGTTACTTACCTCAGTCAGGACATTGAAAAGGGGCACTGTGGTCAGAGGTCTCGCCAGCACCGTTGGACGAACAATGTTTGCTAGCAGCGAGGACACTTCGACCTAGGGCAACCAACATCCCAAATTCAGCACACAGAATGGGGTGAAAGAGAAGGAATGCCAGACCAGATAAATTAAGTATGAAATCATTACCTGAGGGTCACTTGCAGCAGCCAGAACAATGGGTAGAGCAACCTCAGGGGAAGCCAGTGAGCCAGAGGGGACTGAGGTAGTTGTCTCGGATTGCGTTGTCTCTGGTGGCGAAGAGACATCCATGGGCTCTATAACCTCACCCTCCACAGCTGCCTCCCTCGCCCATTGTGAGATTAAACGACGGGAGTAAGTCAACCCGGTAATTGGCGAACGGGGTGGGGTAGTATCGGATGAGAGGGCACCACAGCGACCACCCACGAAACGGCTTATGGGGGGACTTGGGGGACTAGGAGGACGAGGCCCAGTTTCTTTAAACCCCTGCACCAAAGTAATTAAGAACAATATATATAAGCAAATGCAGCTTGCTTTAACTAAAGAGGAAAAGAGAACAAGATAAGTGTACATACCTCAGATCGGGAAGAAGAATGAGAACCTTGCACCGTGGGAGCTTGCTTCCTCTGGGACTTGGTGCCTAAAGTCTTCCTCCTTGTCTTCGTCACATCACTACCAATAGCTTGAGGAACCTTCGAACTTTTCCTCCTCCTTGCAGCTGGCTCAGTTGGATCGACGACGATCGTAGGGAAAGCAACCGAAGGAGGAATGACGACAGCGCGCCGTTGAAACTCTGCATTTACCCGATCTACCTCAGCCTGCGCCTCACTCCTTAACCTCTCGGCCTTTTCAGCAGACATGGGAGGAGGAACGGAGGCTATGGGAAGGGCTGCCACAGGAGTCTGGGATTTGGACTTTGATTTTTTCGTGGAAGCCACCCCACTCTTGGCCTTCTTGGTTGATGGCTGCGAAGACCCTTCATCAGCAGTGGCTCCAGTCGAAGGAGCAGTCTTCCTGGATACCCCAGCACTTTTGGCTTTGGGTATGGCAGTAGGAATCATAGGGCATAACGGAGGAAGCTCTTCGGTAGGCCTTTTAGAGGTTTTGCTTAGAGGGAACTCAATCCCAAGAACGGAGTTGCCTTTAAGTCCCAGCTCCAACGCAGAAAAGGACAGAACTGGAGGGTACACGGTCTCACCATCTATGAACTCAGCAATGTCAGCCAGTTGTTTCGGCCAGAACTTCGTGGCAAATAGACCGGTCACATTCCCTTGCCTTTTGTTGGAAGGAATGGTGACTCGCCCAGCCATTGATTCACTTATCCCCCATGCAGCAGTAGAGGAAAATAAGGAACATGCCTCGCTGAAGCTAACCTTTGGGTTTGAAGCTTGGAAAACTGGGCGAGGAGCCCCCTGATCAAACCCAAATTGATGACTGCACCGATTGGGGTTATAATGTTCGCTGGAATATCCCCACTCGGTGTAGGACGGCAGATACCCCGGAGAAATAAGAAGCACCACGGCTAACTGAGGATCTTCAATGTCTACCCCCACCTGAACCACCCTGGATTTGTGCTGGAAGAAATCACAAGTATGAAAAAAGACGTCCTCTCCGTAAGGCCTCATAACAAAGTCCTCAAAACGGTCAATTGAGGCGATCAAATCTTTGCGGCTCTGCCTCTTGTGATAAATATAAGAGCGTGGGGGCAGAATGGTTTCCCCAGAAGGAGGTCGGTTGGCCTTGGCCGCTACAACAAGAAAGCGCACGTACAGGAAGCCGGTTAGAAGGACGCTGTTGGCAAAATTGGCCAGGTTATAACGGCCAAACGATCGTTCCATGTCGAACAAAGTTCTGTCGAGCCAGGTGTAGAGGGACCCTAAGGCAATTGCAGCCAAAGGAAGTTTGATGCCCCGGGCCAAACGAAGGGATATGTTGATAAGGTCCCTTCGGGGCTGATCATTTGGTTTTCCCGTCAAAAGAAAATGGGAAAGAATCACAAGGATGTAAGCGGGGAGCTCTAACGAAGTACCTTGACCAGGGGCATCCGTTGAAGTTGAAGAACTGCCTTCACTAGAACCCTTGAAGAAGTAGTTAATCAGCGGAGTGAAGGTAGCTTTGTTTGAAGAACCGATGCAACTTCGGCATATTCGGTCCAACGCCAAACGGTCAGCAATCTCTTGGGCGTCGAGAGGCTCATCGGTATAAGGATCATGGCCTGCTGCTTTGATCCCCAGGAGCTCGCAGACATCTTCTAGGGTTATCGTAAACTTGCCCCATGCAGCGATGAATGTGTGAGTCGTCACGTTCCAACGGGAAACAAGAATGGGGAGAGAAGCATTATTTTTGGAGAGAGTAAACTCACCAAACCATTTGGCCCGTTGAAGGCCAATCTTACTCAGAATATCACCATGGGAACTCATCATGTGAGAGTTCCAAGCAGCAAAATGGGCAGGAGAACCCCCTGGTGCCTCGAACTCAATTTGGGACCATTGGAAGTCCCCTCGCTCCAGACGAAACCTGAGAGTCCCCTCTGGAGGAAGAAAGCCCCACTTCGAGGGTTCTTCGTCCTCGTTACCCAGCAATAAGGTCTCAAACTTGCATTCAAATTTGATAGTCTTGCAGGCAGCAGCAAAGCTATCATCCTTGCCAAAAATGGGAGAGCGACGATAAAACCTTAACTGTTCATGACGGGCAGCGTCCAAAGCGGAAGCAGCAGTAGTGGCAGCAACAGTGGTAGCAACAGCGGTAGCAGGCGGAGGGTTGGTTGAAGAGATGGTGGGGTAACTTGGAGACGCCATGGCAGAGTGTTAGAGCAAATAAAAAAAGTCTTGAGTAAGAGGATATTGAGCACGACAATGGAGGAGAGCAACCACAGGAGGTGGCGTAGAAGATGAGAGCAAGAAAAGGAAGGCACAAGCTTGAACAGCAATGGAGGTTTCAGATGCTCAACAATGGAAGCTCTCTCTCTCTCTCTCTATAAAAGCGAAGGAAATTTGAAGAAGGTAATGGAAAAGTAAGAGAAAGGAAGGTTTTAAGTGTTTGGGGGATTTATCCGTTTAAATTTTTAAGTTCGTCGTTTAAGTTTCCCACCATTGCACGTGCGAGGCCGCCGGCAATCATTTCAAATGTACACGTGGAACTTCGGGAAGTGTTCTGGCAATGGAAAAGACAACGCTACGTCATTAATGAAGTGACACCTAGGGAATAGACATCATTACCTTCCTAAGCAAGATTGAGTTTTGGGCGCCAAGATTTTCTCAGACATATCCAATAAACCCCCCAACGAAGAAGATGTCCCAATGATTCAAAAAAGCCACGATGTCCCCTCGTCAGAAGCTCAAACGTTGTTTAGTTATGACTCAGTTACATCGGGGAGAATTTTTCGCTTTTTCGAACATTACTGGGAGAATATTAGCAGGTCCTTCGGGAGAATTTTAGATATTCAAGCTAGAACGGTTGAGGCTCGTCATTAGGAAAAAGTAGCAGGCCAGACAGAGAAGGTTTATCGGATTGAGAAGTTTTCGTGGAGGCACTTTTTGTTCCCACAACAAATCCCTCCACGAAGGGGCAAATGTAGAGGGGGCCTGAAGGTAATCCTGGGATTAGGGATAATCCACCAATTAGCAACAGTGTTCTGAGGATAAGCTCAGCGAGGCAACTCAAGCGAAGTAGCTCAGCCAGGCAGCTCAGCGTGGAAGCTTGGCGTGGCAACTCGTACTTTAGCTTATTGTTACTTTGTCATATTATAGCTTTGTTTATATTGACTACGAGTTGTAACGATTGTAATGTTGTAACGAGAATAATGAATGGGTGTGAGGTCGAACGGTACTCGCGAGAGACCAGGCTTGGCAGGGCCTGGGAGAGCTTTCATGCTCTATCGAACAACCTCACCATGGGAACTTTAGAGGGACTTGGTTTGGAGGATTGAGAAGTGCGGCACCGTTGGGGCTTGTCCTGACCATCTTAGATACACCTGGTAAAACACCGAAAGATCTTCACCGTGGAACCTAGAGCAAAGTAGCTTCGAGTTCCATCGGGAGCTTTGCTGTGAACCAAACAGCCCTCTACTTTATGTCCCATCTACTGTAGGTGATGTCACTAGCCAGCTAGACAACGTCAAGTCTGCACTTAAGTAAACCACCATGGTATTTGGGGTTGTCAGACGGTTGGTAAGCAACCTCTGTGGCAACAGCCCCCTGACACACAGTGGTTAGGCAAAAGGCATGTCTTGGCATTTAATGTTTATGACGTAAAGACAACTAGTGCATCAGGTATTTAATGCTGGTGACATAAGGTATAAGGGAGGTCTTTTCACAGGCATTAATGACTTAGCTGCCTCGGGGGTGGTGTGGGGGCTATTTAAGGCCCCAACCACCTCCAAGGAAGAGGATCGATCAAAAAGTTCTAAAAAGAGTTCTTTTGGAGATATTCTTCCAAGATTTTGAGAAATTATTACTAGAGAAAGAGTTATTGAAAAACCAGACTTCTTCCACCCACCATTTGTCATTTATTAGGGAGCTTTAATAACTTGACAGAAATCCTTGAAGAAGACCTTTTCGGTGTGTGTGTTCTTTTACCTGCCTACTAAGGTGTATCTAGGACGCTCACCTCTCTCTCCCTCTAGCTAAGTTATTTCTGAGTTCTTTATTATATTGTGAGTTATACACGAGAGATTTGTGGGTTTAAGATGGGTTTCATACGTTCCAAACTGTTCTTTGTGTGTTTACTGATTAACCTTGTCATCACCATACTCAAAAGGGGTTACGCCTCCATCTTATCTAAACTACCCTCTTACATGTGTAGACTATAGGGATTTGAACAAAGCCTCTCAAAAGGATGATTATCCGTTACCTAATATCAACATGATCGTGGACAACACAGCCAGTCATTCTCTTAAGTCATTCGTCTACGGGTTTTGCCAAATACAACCCAATCAAAATGCACCCAGACCACCAAGAAAAGACCGCATTCATCACTCCGTGGGGAACCTTTTGCTACACCGTTATACCATTTGGTCTCAAGAACGTTGGGGCTACCTACCAAAGGGTTGCCACAACCATCATGCACGATCTGATTCATAAAGAGGTTGAGGTATATGTGGGTGATATGATTATCAAATCCAAAACTAGATAAGGTCATGTTCCTTCTATCCAAAAGTTCTACGAACGACTGCGATAGTATCAGATGAGACTCAATCCATAGAAATGCGTCTTCATTATTACAAAGGGAAAACTCTTGGTATTCATGGTCAGTGAGAAAAGGGATAGAAGAAGATCCTGCCAAGATGAAAGCCATACTTGAGATGCCACCTCCCCGAACAGAGAAAAAAGTCTGAGGTTTCCTTGGGAAATTGCAATACATCAGTCGGTTCATTACCCAACTAACCTCCATCTATGAACTGATCTTCAAACTCCTTCGAAAGGATTCAACTAAGGTTTGGAACGAGGCCTGCCAAGAAGGTTTTGATCGAATCAAACAATATCTGATCCAACCCCCGGTACTCATGCCACCACAGCCTGGTCTCCCCTTACTTCTATACCTAACCATAATTGACACTATAGTTGGGGATTTGCTAGCCCAATACCTTGAAGATTCCTATAAAGAAAGATCCATCTATTATGCCAGTCGCAAACTAACTGAATACGAGGTCAACTACACTACTTTGGAAAAGGCATGTATCGCACTTATCTGGGTCACCCAAAAGTTACGACACTACATGCTCGCCTTACCCATCAAACTTGTATCCTGAATGGACCCCATCAAATACCTGCTTGAGAAACTCGCCTTATCCAATCGAATGGCCCGATGGTTGATGCTCCTAGCCATGTTTGATATTGTGTACATCACGTAGAAATCCATGAAAGGAAGAGCCATCTCTGACTACCTTACTGATTACCCCATGGATGATGCCGATGTCTGGATCTCCTAATTCCCAGATGAAAACATTCTCTGTGTTTCTCAAGTCTGCCTTCGATGGAAAATGTTCTTTGACGGCGCTGCCAACAAAAAGGGATATGGCATTGGGATACTTCTGATTGCCCCAGATGACTCCCACACTCCCATCGCCATCAAATTGGATTTCCCCTGCACCAATAACATGACTGAGTATGAGGCGTGTACGGTAGGCCTCAAAGTTTCTCTCAAGAAAGGTATCCAATGCCTAGATGTCTATGGGGATTCCGCCCTCATTATCGGTCAAGTGCTCAGAAAGTGGAAAGTTAAGGACGATAAACACCAACCCTTCTATGCCCACTTAGAAGAACTAGCTACCCAATTCTAAGATATCACCTTCCATTACCTACCTCGAGCAAAGAATAATCTAGCCGATTCTCTCTCTACCTTGGCCTCCATGGTCGACATGCCCGAAGGAATCACAATGACCCCCTTCCTTGTTCAAAAGCAAGACAAACTAACCCATTACTACCACCTTGATCTCATCTCCACAGAAGATCCTGAGCTAGATAATTATTGGTACTATGATATTTGGCACCTCCTCAAGCATGGAAGGCATCCCGAGGGTTTCAACAAGAAAGATCAAGCAACCCTTCGAAGACTCGCCGCCCAGTACATCATTCATCACAAAGCACTACTCAAACGAAACTTTGATGGAACTCATCTGCACTGCATCGCAGGGGATGACATTGAAAAGATAATGCAGAAGATCCACAGTGGGGAATGAGGGCCCCACATGAATGGTCACATGCTTGCCAAGAAGATGATCCGACAGGGCTACTACTGGACCACCATGACCCACGATTGCACCGTCTATTTTTGAAGACGCCTCAAATGTCAACAGTTCTCCAACCTTCAGCACCTGCCTCCGCGTGAATTATACAATATGACTTATACCTGGCCGTTCTCCACCTGGGGCATCGACATCATAAGGAAGGTTACATCGAAGGCTTCCAATGGGCATGAGTTCATCCTAGTTTCCATCGATTACTTCACCAAATGGGTCGAAGCTGAGTCGTATGCAGTACTGAATGCTAAGAAAGTGACCAAATTCATCAAGAAAAATATCATCTGCCGATATGGGATCCCGCACGAGCTAGTGTCAGATAACGATTTGCACTTCGAGGCAGAAGTTACAGAAGTGGTCAATGAGTATGGGATTCATAGACACAAATCTTCTCCCTATCGACCTCAGACCAATGGCACAGTCGAAGCCGCCAACAAGAACCTCAAAGCCATCTCCAGTAAGAGGATCGAAAGCTATCGAGATTGGGATGACCGAATCCCATATGCCCTTTGGGGCTATCGAACCTCTATCTGAACCTCTACTGGGGTTACCCCTTACTCTCTAGTTTACGGCATGGAAGAAGTCCTACCCGTGGAGCTAGAAATACCCCCTCTATGTGTCATGCTTGAAAACAAAGTCAACGAAGAAGACTGGCACCAAAGCCGTCTTGATGAGCTGACCCTCCTCAACGAAAGGAGATTGAAAGCCCTATACCACATACAAGGGTACCATCGCTGAATAGCGTGATCATTCAATAAGAGAGTTAAGGACCGTGGTGTCAGAGAAGGGGACCTAGCCCTCTAAGAGATAATAGAACCCATCTGAGACCCCAGAGGGAAATTCAAGCCTAATTGGAGTGGCCCCTACATTGTGAAGAAGATCTTGTTCGGCGGTGCCGCCATGCTTACCGACCTAGATGGGGAAGAAATGGCTCGTTCAGTCAACCTGGACCGTCTCAAGAAATTCTACCCCTAGTCTAAAATCTCGGCGCGTTAAAAAAACTCTTCATTCCCCCTACCCAAAACTATGTGGCCCTGATCCTCTATAAAAACCATTTTCAAACAAAATCAAAAAAATAATTCAAAACCCCAGAGGTACGTAGGCAGCTCATACACCTTACATGAGCATGGCCCTTTATTTTTCAAAAAATACTATTCTTTTCTTATCTCCGAGAACGACAGTTCATTCTAATGTATATTTGAACGAAGGGATTATGTATGCCTTAGGATTAGTATAGATAATTCGAACAACACAAAACTCATCAAAGGGCACAGCTGGAGGATCAAAAACTTTTTTATTTCACTAATTAGAAATTTCACGACAGATTACATAAGAAAAGGAACGGGTGACTCCCTTTCCCCCTACCTTCCTAAAAAAGCCAAAATAAAATCCCCACATTTATCCCCCATTACACAATAAACTCACCACGAATCCTATCCACAGCTACCAGAGGAGCCTGCTTCATCATCATCATCTATATCCTGGGGTCCCCAAGTTTCCCCTGCCTGAACAGAGTGTCTTAGACACTCCATGGACCGATAAGCTCGAACCAGATTCGAAAAAACCACAACATCTCCTTCCATAGTGTTAAAAGAGATAAGCCACTTTAGCCCAGTCTCCACTACCAACATCTTGCTAACTACTCTCCTCTACAACCACTTCATATAATCCCCAGGGATATGCCAAACTCTACCAACAGACTGAGAGGGGCGGGTCAACGGATGCCGACTCTCCCACAGAAAGCCAAGTCGTAGGCGTAGACGCTTGGTCAAATCTTCAACCGGAAAGAAATTTAGTATCCGAGGTGGCATGACCTATGCCCAACCAAATTGGCACAAAAGCCGCCAAGGGAAATAAAAAGAGGTCTGTATGAGACCAACCAGCCATACATACGGGTATTCTCCTAGTTCCAGAACAGGCAACAACTGTCCTCACCAAGGCACTGACTAGTACAGATTTAGAGCACCATATTCCACAAGCTAATTCTCCCAGTTCTTAATATCCAGGCTAATGCTAAAGAAGTGATGCGAAAATAAGTTGGGTACAGCCGACAAAGGATATTCTGGAAGAGTCACCAGGCGGAGTCTTTCAGACAACCACATAAACAGCATCACGGGGCTACCCCTCAGGAAGTCAGAACGACCTTCTCGCTAGGCATCCAGACCGTTCAGGGTCTTCGCCAGTATCACCGCCGCATGATTGCGACGGTATGACATCCATGAAGTAATGGCTACAAGTTGTGGATCCACTAGCAATTCCCCAGTCACCAGCAGTAATTTTGAAACCAGGCCCAGAGTAACGGCTCCAGCATAGCCAGCATCACCTACTTCCCGCAAATGTGCAGACTGCAACACCGCCGAAAGGGAGATCATTCCTCCAATAACCAGTGGTCTGGATGCCGAAGGCGAAATATGAACAATCCCATCCAATAAATCCCTGGGAGAACGAGAAAATTCGGGTAAAGCCGCAAAAACACTAGGATTTATCCCCAGCATGGCAGAAAATTCCTCGTAGGTAGGACAAACTTCATCCAACCCAAAGCGGAATACATGGTCTTCGGGGTACCAAAATTATACCTCCGCCATCAGCATGTTCCACTCAATGGGTCGATTGCGCCACAAAGAAACTCGACGCATGTTAAAAGCATCGTAGTTGACATTATAAGAGCACATTCCAAGGCTTCGAGGTAGTTAGAAAACTTAATGCTACCAGGGAGAGCCATCTTGCAAGACTAAGAGATAGTAGGCAAGTAAGTAAGAATGTGAAGGTGTGATGAAAACACTCCACCCCTACCCCTTTTTATACTTGAGAACCCTCACAAGAGACATAATCCATGTAAAAATTAGAGGGAATCCTACCCCGCAAAGTACCAAAGGCTGAAGAGGGTACCAATCAAAACTTTGAATTGATGGGACTGGACTTGACTGCCGATAGGCAGGGCAAGGTGCTTGTCGATCGGCAACCCCCCATTTTTGGAAAATTCCCTTTTTTCCTCTTTTTTCAAAATCGAAAACTCAATAAAAATAAATTGATATTCTCAACAGAATTTCAAAAGTCTCCCTTCCACCCTTATATAATTTCTCATTTCTTCAAAAAAATCCCGAAAATATCTCTTTTTACGGTCTCAGCAGCAAAGTAAAAAATGCATGTGCATGCCTTCATTCACCATTAATAAAAGATAATAAAAAACTCCACTACATTGCATATATTTGTTTTCTTTGTTACATCAATTTTACAGGAAAAGAATAAAAGAAAAGCAAAAACAACGGGACTCAGCCCGAACCCACATTTTCTCTCTCTCTCACCCCTCTCTCTAAGAGATTCCACCCCTGCGACGCGCTCTCTTTCCCCTGTGGTGAGACGATGCACCACCACTACCCGAGCCAGAGTCCTCCCCAGATGAAGTCGACGGCACCAAACAAGAAAGAATAGGGACCGCATCCCAAATATGGGCAGTCGCGAAAGATATCCAGTCTCTGATGTACCTCAACCAAGTGGTCGACACCCGGACTTGCTGCAAGTAAAAGTTAAAATTAGTATCAAAAAGGGATCAAAATAGAAAAGGAACAAAAAAAGGAAGAAGGTATACCGCAGGATGAAGGACCTCCTCTGTCAAACCTAACTCCTCCGGATCCATCGCATGAGGACGGTGCAATATAGACACCATCCCTCCATTAGCCCACCGAATGTTGTATGAAAGGGTATGCAACTGCACGAAAGGAACCTTTGAAGTCGCCGCCACCGCAGACGTTGCCGGACCACCGCCGTTGTGGGAGGACCCCACTGCCCGACTCGAACCCGCAGGAGGGAAAGGCAGGGCATTATATATGCTGGGTGCCATCAACCAGCTCGTCACAAAGTCCATATAGTCATACGGTGCAGCCGTATCAGTGTACAACATATAGGACTCACCGATCATCACCGCGATCCTCGCATCCTCCGGCAACAGTCGCTCCTGCCTCATAGACGTAGGACGCTACGCTGGTGGCACCACCACCTCCTCCTCAGCAATCTGTCTAACCACCTGCTCCCCGAGATACCAAGAATGGCCAAACTCGTGCTCCACAAAATGCCTCATCTGTGCGTTCACCCCAGTCGCCCCCGTACCCTGAACTGCTGTCCCCCAAGGGTAAAAAGTCACCTAAAAATACCCAAGCAGGCATAAGTCATCACAAAATTAGAGCATGCAAAGATAAAGACAGAAAAGGAAAGAGTATTACCCTATCACTGGTCAGGCCATTCAAAACCTGACACACCGCCTCCAGAGAGAGAGATCCCTTCGACTGGTGATTGGCCTTGCGCCATTAATACAATCGACAGAAGTGCCCAATGGTATCGTCCTTCAGAGCAATCATCTAGGTATTGCACCCAATCACCTCATAGAACCATATCTGCCAAAGAAAAGAATTCACAATAAAAAAGAGACGCATAAGGAAAATGTGAATGCATGAAAGGAAAATGCGCAAAATTAAAAGATACCTCGAGGAGATACGTGGCTCCAGTAAATGTTTGCCGACAACACCGGATGAATGCATCCAGAGAAGAGTAAAGGGTCGCCAAAGTTAGACTCCCCCAATCATAGAAAGGGATGTTCGAAAACATCCTCAAATACGACAAGAACAGTAAATAGACGGCGTCGCCGCTCGATGCCACCATGAAGCTTCCCAGCACCAACAATATGAACAACCGGTCCATCTACCTCACCTGCAGCCCGTCCTCCATGTCAATCACCCTGCTCAATAGAACATCCTTTAGTAAGGACAGCCAGATAGAATCTCCAGACACTATCCTCCCTATGTCACCAAGTGCCGCACGCACTGCCTCCAGCCTCACCCGCAAAGAGTGAGAACGGGTGTGCTTGCGTTCAAATGAGCAAATTATATATTAAACACCTTTTAACCCAAACAAACCCTAAACATGCAACAATATGTGATTGAATACGATAATGAGCAAAGCACGAAGATTCAAACACATGCAATTGAGGAAAAATCCCCCAAAGGGGCAAAACCATTTATTTTCATTATAATATTGTAGCTATATAATTTCGGATTATAATGAAAATACAAGTGACTAAGAATTACCCTCAGGTATCGAATTCTGTAGTCGGCGGCTGGAGATATCCCTTTCCAGGAGGGCTGCAATGGAGAAGAGAAACGGCTTCTCTACAAGGGTGTGAACAGCAAGAGTGCATTCCTGGGTTGCAAAGTGATTCACAAAGGATTGGCAATTTGTGTGAATCAAATACCTAGAGTCTAGATGCTCAATAGGTGAAGACTTAGGGCTTTCTTTACTCTGGAAATCGTGTAAATAAGTCTTAAAAAACCACTTCCTGTAGTGGGATTAAATAAGAGGACTCGGGCCTTAAAAATCTTAACACGATCTGAACACGATCTGTTTGAGTTTATCCCAGGCGAATCGGTTCGAGTCTTAGGCGGATCGGTCCGGTTGACCGGATCGATTATTTTATTCTGAGGCGGATCGGTCCGGTTGTGACCGGATCGGTTCGGTTGATCCTGCTTCATCGGTTTGCTTGCGGTCCGGGGTATACTGACCTTCTGACAAACAAGCGGATCGGTCTGGGTCTTTAGGCGGACCGATCCAGTTAGCCGGATCGGTTTTTTTATTTCAGCAGATCGGTCCGGCTGTCAGACTATGATTCCTCTTCTTCTTTTGATATTCGGATCCGTTGAATCTTGAATCTTGAATTTCTTCAACGGTGTAACGGCGTGCGACATAATACATTGATAATGGAAAAAAAATGTCCTTAGAAATCTCCCCCTATGTCTATGCCGGTACATACATAAAAACAAACATCCGAATTATCAAAACAACGAAAAATGCCTATACAAATCTACCCTTCCATGAACCCAAAACTGGAAAGATACAATTGAATAAGACTACAGCGTTTGCTCTTCAATTCTACAGGAATCTCAACACTTTTCTCATCAGGGTGTGCAATCCAATGATAATCCATGTAGTACCTACACACATGAGACAAAGCAAAATACCAAGTGACATATCAAGTTTGAAATGATGAGATAAACATATATATATCAATTTATGAGCAAACTCAAATTTCAAATCTCCCCCATAATAAGATAATTCATTCTCCCCCTTTTTATGATGTCCCCAAATAGACAAATGAGAGAAACAAATCAAATAAGCAAGTGTGGGGTGTCACAAGGATAAAACCACACCATGAATGAATACAAAACACCCAAGTCGATGATAGCGTAAATGTGGTGGTGTGATTAAATTCGATAGGAAAATCAATGCATACAAACATGACATATGTGCACGATGAATATTGGATATTCCTAGCGAAAGAACCCAACTGCTTCCTTTGGTGTAAAATAATGACAATATAAGATATTGACTCAGTCAAATCAACAAATCAAAGCTCAAAGTGATTTTCACACCAATAACGTCCAAAACGATTTTATGCTTTTTCAGGACTTTCAAGGAAGTGCAAACCCGTTTAAAGATTCTCCAACCAAACTCCCTCAGATATAATTTTGAATAGAGGCATTCTAAATTCTCAAACTTTGGAGAATTGATGGTGAAACCTAAGTGGCCCATATTTGGCATGAATTGTTTTTTATTGCCTTTAAATTTTTTCGGGCTCTTTTAACCTCTTTGGAACTCGGATATTAAAATTCCTCCATTTTTTAGGTCCTTTTTAACGGTGGCTTTTGCGCAAAGGATAGATGATTACCTTTCGCAGCCCCTCACCGTTATACAAAAACACACAGTCTCACCAAAACGGTTTTTACATGCATTCCAATCTTGTCAAGTTTTATCGCATATTGTACATTGTATAGACAGAATTGAGATGGAAACACTCAAGCCAACATGTGATACGACAAGTGAAATAATCAAATATAGTCGTGCATGTGTGTAATAAAGGATATAGGAGTCAAACATGTAGGAAGATATCACTAATTACATCTCAAAGACTCCATACTAAGTAAAGCACATGGATGAAATGATGTAGCATCTCAAATCTCTATCAAACAGTCACATGGATATATGGAATGAAGTTGTGACTTGGCTATCTTAAATGCTCATCCATAAAAGAAGAATAAAAATAAAAATCTTTTTGGTCTTTTTCAAAAAATTTCTTAAAGGAAAATCTTTTTTTATTTTTCAAAAAAAATATAAACAGCAAAAAGAATAAATACAAGCTGTACAACTAAGCAATGGTATAGATAAAACAGACTAGCAATAAGAAGAAAATGATATGAACATGAGAAGCATCCTATTCTAGACATAGACCAACCCCTCAGTCAACTGTGCAAATCCCCAAAGACTTCCTAAGACTCTCAAATCTAAGGGCATCTTAAGGTTTCGTGAAAATGTCTGCTAACTGACGGTCGGTGGGAACAAAACTCAGGGATACAGTGTTATCCTCAACTAACTGACGAATAAAGTGCTCACGTATCCTGATGTTTTTTGTGCGCGAATGCTGGACGGGATTACGGGATATGTGTATCGCGCTCGTTTTATCATAAGAAATGATCATGGAGTCTTGTGAAATCCCATAATCTTCCAACATTTGCTTCATCCACAAGAGTTGTGTGCAACAACTCCCGGTGGCTATGTACTCAGCCTCTGCCGTGGACAAAGAGATGGAATTTTGCTTCTTGCTCAGCCAGGAGACAAGAGCATACCCAAAATATAAACACCCACCAGAAGTGATCCTACAACCATCTATATCCCCAGCCCAATCGGCATCGGAATAGGCGGACAAACGGTCATCGGTATCAAAGGAATACTAAATAACGTATGAGAGAGTCCCACTCATGTATTTAATAATACGTTTTAGAGCAAGTAAATGTGACTCTTTTGGGGACGCCTGATATCGCGCACAGACTCCAACACTAAAGGCGATGTCGGGACGACTGGCAGTCAAGTAGAGAAGACTACCTATCATACTCCGATATAAGGTTTGCTCTACGTCCTTGCCTGAAGTGTCCTTACTAAGCTTGGTAGATGTACTCATAGGTGTACGTGCATGCTTAGCGGAGTCTAAACCAAATTTCTTCACTAGGTCTCTAGCATACTTGGATTGGGAGATGAACATCCCATCCTCTAGCTGACGAACCTGGAGACCAAGGAAGAATGTAAGCTCACCAACCATGCTCATCTCAAACTCACTTTTCATCTCCTCCTCAAAGTGGTGAGCATGCTGGGAGCATGTGGATCCAAAGACTATGTCGTCCACATAGACCTGGGCAACCAGAATAGCACCGTCATCTCTCCTGACGAACAACGTCATATCTACTCCCCCTCTCTTGAAGCCATGAGCTAAGAGATAGGAAGTAAGCCTCTCGTACCAAGCACGGGGTGCTTGCTTCAAACCATACAAGGATTTTCTAAGATAGTAGACGTGCTCTGGGTGCTGAGGGTCTTCAAACCCTTTTGGTTGTTCCACATAAACCTCCTCCTGTAGAATGCCATTCAGAAAGTCACTCTTGACATCCATCTGATATACCTTGAAGCGCAGATGACATGCGATGGCGAGCAGAAGACGGACGGACTCAAGCCTCGCAATAGGAGCAAATATCTCCCCAAAGTCTACACCCTCTATCTGTGTGTAGCCTTAAGCGACCAACCTAGCCTTATTTCTGATTATGGTACCATTTTCATCCATTTTGTTCTTAAAAATCCACCGAGTACCTATCACATTAGTCTCACGCCGGGGGACAAGTTCCCAGACATTATTCATTTTAAACTGAAGCAACTCATCCTGCATAGCAGATATCCAGTGTTCATCCTTGAGTGCTTCTTTATGATTCTTGGGCTCGACTTTGGACGTGTAGCAAAGATGGCTGACAACGTTCTCTAGCTGAGCACGAGTCTTAACCCCTAGAGTGGGATAGCCAACAATGGCAGATGGGTCATGAATCTTGCGAACCCAAGCAGGTGTGTCACCTAAAACAGGAATAGGGTCCACAGAGTGTGAGAGAGGAACAGGTAAATCACTGTCAGAACAATCCTCATCCTCACACTGAAGGTTAGGATCAATAACCGTCGAAGGTTCGTCATCTTGCACGGTGACGTTTATTGATTCCATAACCTTAGAGATCTTCAGGTTAAAAACTCGGTACGCTCTGCTATTCGATGAATATCCTAGAAATATTCCCTCATCGCTTCGGGAGTCGAACTTTCCTAATTGCACTCTATCCCGTAGGATGTAGCATTTACTCCCAAAAACACGGAAATATGCCAGGTTGGGCTTCTTGCCAGTCCATAACTCATAAGGATTCTGAAGTGTGTGTGGACGCAAATAAACACTATTCACCGTGTGGCATGCAGTAGACACTGCCTCTGCCCAAAATCTCCTAGAAACTTTACGACCTAGAAGCATAGATCTAGCCATCTCTTGGATCGTTCTATTCTTTCTCTCAACAATACCATTTTGCTGAGGAGTTCTCACAGCAGAAAACTCATGTTTGATCCCGAGGCTATCACAGTAAAGATCTATCTTTGCTTCTGTGAATTCAGTGCCATTGTAACTACGCATCCTGTTAATAGTGACACCGTGTTGATTTTGCAGGACACGGCACTTGGTCGTTAAAAATTCTACAGCATCGGATTTCTCTCTCAGAAAACCTACAATGGAGTACCTGGAGAAATCATCTACCATCACGAGGATGTATCTCTTACCACCTAGACTCTCAGTACGAGTGGGACCCATAAGATCCATGTGAATCAACTCAAGAACACGAGAGGTGGTAATGGAATACAACTTCCTATTAGGACTACGAATTTGTTCTCCCAACTGATAGGGTCCACAAACGGTCGAAGTTGACTTTCCAAGAGATGGTAAGCCACGTACTAGGTCCTTTTTAGCTAAGCGATTGAGATCTCTAAGTTTCACGTGACCTAGACGTTGGTGCCATAGATCCATAGGAGTGATCATGGCACTGTTGCAGACAAGTGAGGATATGGGCTCAGTGCAATTATCCTCGGTCCTCACCCCTTGCATCAAAAGTTTACCGGCTTGATTATAGACTTTACACGCGTCCCGGTCAAACTTTACTACAAAGTCAGTGTCGCACAGCTGGCTAATGCTGAGAAGGTTTGCTTTCAAACCTTTGACGTACAAAACATTTTCTAGCTTAGGAAATCCAGGTAACTCAACAGTACCACGTCCTATAATGGTAGACTTGCTCCCATCTCCAAAGGTGACTCTGCCATCCTGATAGTCCTCAAGAGTCGTAAAAAATGAGGCATCACATGTCATGTGTCTGGAGCACCCACTATCAAAATACCACTGTGAGGTATTATGTGCTTTGAGAGCAACATGAACAACAAAGGCCTTTTTATCTTTCTTAGGCACCCAAGCAGAGATGACCTTTTGTTTGCCTTTGTTGTTGTTGGTTTTAGCTGGAATGTGAGAAGCATTCACTAACGGCAGAGACATCCGTCTGAATTCCTCCATTAAACTCTGGGTCGTGGCAGCTAAGAACTCAACTCGCTCTCTCAGACTAGAAAACTCATCAGTATGACATGGTGGAGCAGTAGTACATCGTGTTCAACCCATGCAATAGCAAGACTCCCTAAGGTGGCCTTTTCTTTTGCAATAAGTACAAAAGAGCACAGTCAAGGGCAGACCTTGGTTTGCTTTTCTTGGTTGAACTCTCCTTCGAGGTTTTTGATGGTGACCATAAGGAGTTGTAGTAAACTCAGGAACTGGTCCAGGTGCAATTTGGGACGTGGAGGCACCGTCATATCCAATTCCTTGCCGATCACCAAAACCTAAAGCGGGGCCGACGAGCATCTTTCCCATCTTCCCAGATCTGTCCTCGATTTGTACCTTGACTTCCCGTGCTTTCTCAAGATCATGAGTCAGCTGGACAACAAGGGCTTCAAGTTTCTTCCGAGTCTCCACGGAGGAATGGACCTGACTCGTAAGACTAGCCACTTGTTGAGTCAAGTCCCCTCTCTCTTTCTCTAAAACACTCTCTCTCTCTCTCTAAACATAATCTATTTCTCGACACAGGTAGATTCTCTCTCTCTCAGGGTGGTGACGGTGGAGGACTCTCTTTCTCTCACCTTTCTTAAATCTTCCTCTAAGCCGGTCATCTTAATAACTAGCGCTTTGTTACGTTTTTTAGTTTTAAATGACTCAGAATATAACTCAGCGTAGGCGCGTTGAATATCACTCTCGCTCTCACTTGAGTCAACCTCCCCCTCACTCACATCTATCTCACTATCGAGGTGTCCCTGTGAAGCATCATCTTCATCGTCGTGAAGAGAACTAGGAGTGCTCACTTGATTGGCCATGAATGCGGTGAGGTTACACTCATGCGGTGACTCATCTCCTGAATTCACCGTCTCGACCTCACTGTCGTCACTAATGGTAGCATTAAGGACATCTTTCCCTTTCTCTCTATTCAGACGATTGTCACACTCAAATGCTCTATGACCCCTACCATCGCACTCAAAACATCTATCACTTTCTTTCTTAGGAGTATTTTTGGAGTCTTTTTCATTTTTCTTTTCAAACTTATTTTTCTCAAATTTCTTTTTATCTTTAAAATTGCCATTTTTCTTAAATTTGAGAATCCTCTTGAAATTTTTTGCAAAAAGAGCCAAATCATCTAGGTCAAAATCACACTCAGAATCTAACGTGTCAGTCTCTCTTTTTCTAGACGACTCTACCCTTTTTCTAGCCGACCCCTCACTCCTTCTCTCTTGGGATTTAAGTGCAATTCCCTTATCTTTAGATTTAGAAGTTTTAGGGAACATATCAATTTCATAAGTTTGCAAATCTCCTACAAGTTCTTCCAATTTTAGCGTATTTAAATTACCCATAGAATTTAGCACAGTGACTTTAGGGATAAAACGCTTAGGTAAAGAACGAAGAATCTTTTTAACAACTCTAGCATTAGGAATATGTTCACCAAGATTAAAGGTAGTATTCACAATGTCAGAAAGTCTAGCTTAAAATTCATCAAAGCATTCAGATTCATGCATGGTGATGGTTTCAAATTGAGTTGTCAAATTTTGCAACTTAGATTCTTTCACAGCATTAGTTCCTTCATGGGTGATTTGTAAAACATCCCATGCCTCTTTTGACGTGGTGCACGTCATTATGCGTTTGAACTCATCAGGTGTGACAGACCTAGAAATAGCACTTAGACCCTTAGAATTAAAAGATGACCATTTAAATTCTTCCTCAGTCCAAGACGTGTCAGGTTTCAAGTTGGTTACATTATCAACAGTCACGGAGGGAGGAGTCCACCCTCGTTCAACCAAAATCCAGACACGTTCATCAATGGCTTTTAAAGCCGACCTCATTCGGGCTTTCCAATAAGCATAATTTGTCCCGTCAAAAATAGGCATTTTATTATATAACTTCTCCATTTGAACACGCACTTTTTCAAAAATCAATTTTTTCAGAAAATTGATATCTTAGAAAAATTTTGCGAAAAATAGGAATACGCGATAGATTAGCGTAACCTGCTCTGGTACCAATTTGAGAATGTGTGTGCTTGCGTTCAAATGAGAAAATTATATATTAAACACCTTTTAACCCAAACAAACCCTAAACATGCAACAATATGTGATTGAATACGATAATGAGCAAAGCAAGAAGATTCAAACACATGCAATTGAGGAAAAATCCCCCAAAGGGGAAAAACCATTTATTTTTATTATAATATTGTAGCTATACAATTTTGGATTACAATGAAAATACAAGTGACTAAGAATTACCCTCAGGTATCGGATTCTGTAGTCGGCGGCTGGAAATATCCCTTTCCAGGAGGGTTGCAATGGAGAAGAGAAACGGCTTCTCCACAAGGGTGTGAACAGCAAGAGTGCGTTCCTGGGTTGCAAAGTGATTCACAAAGGATTGGCAATTTGTGTGAATCAAATACCTAGAGTCTAGATGCTCAATAGGTGAAGACTTAGGGCTTTCTTTACTCTGGAAATCGTGTAAATAAGTCTTAGAAAACCACTTCCCGTAGTGGGATTAAATAAGAGGACTCGGGCCTTAAAACTCTTAACACGATCTGAACACGATTTGTTTGAGTTTATCCCAGGCGGACCGGTCCGGGTCTTAGGCGGATCGGTCCAGTTGACCGGATCGATTCTTTTATTCTGAGGAGGATCGGTCCGGTTGTGATCGGATCGGTTCGGTTGATCCTGCATCATCGGTTTTCTTGCGGTCCGGGGTATACTGGACTTCTGAAAAACAAGCGTATCGGTCCGGGTCTTTAGGCGGACCGGTCCGGTTAGCCGGATCGGTTCTTTTATTTCAGCGGATCGGTCCGGTTGTCAGACTATGATTCCTCTTCTTCTTTTGATATTCGGATCCGTTGAATCTTGAATCTTGAATCTTGAATTTCTTCAACGGTGTAACGGTGTGCGACATAATACATTGATAATGGACAAAAAATGTCCTTACAAAGAGCGATCCATCTCTATCTGCTCCCCATCATAATCCAGCCCCAGCAGCTGCTGCCCGTCTATGGGAGTCACGGTGATCTCCCTAAAATCGAAATGGAAGGTGTGGCTAGTATCCCACCACCTCTTCCCCAGAGCACACAAGATCGCTATCGAATGAGGCTTCTCATCTAGCGCAGACGCCAACCTCCCAAAACCCGCTGATGATACCACCCAATGCACCATAGGTGGAAGATGCTCCCATACATCCTTAAGCCCCGTCATCCCACGGGCATGAATATTCTTCAAAGAGACATCAGACTGTCAAAAAGAAAAAAAAATAATGTCAAAATTGAAGAAGAAAGGAAGAATCACCTGAAAGGGAAGAATGCCAAAGGTCATTATACTTACATAATCGTCGGGACTCACCACCCTCACCGAGCGATGACACGAAGGCTCCCGCAGCAAGGTCCACTCATCCGTAATCGGCTCAAATGCGTCAAAGGAGTTCTCACTCCCCAAAGCAAGAGGCGCCCTGGCCCTCCACTCCACGTTCGCCCAGTCATCAACAGTCAACCATTCCCTATGCACTACAGTGCTCACAAAAGCAGCCATTTCTTAGACATCGAAATGCTAGAACGATTCGTAAAGAGAAATCGCAGAAATAAAAAAAGAAAGAAGCTATGTAAAATAAAGGGAATTCACCCCCTTTATATAGGATTCCAAGGTACATACCGATCGGCACTGACCCCAACCATAATAATTGGAACTGTTTCTTTACCTTCCCAAGGCAGTCTAAAAGTCCGTGCCACTGCCGAATGGCACCCCTTATACCATGCCGACCGGGACCCCCCTCAAAATTTCGTACAAAAATTCCCAGAAAATACCAGAAAATCCTGAAAACCCCTCAGAAAATTCTTAAAAATCCCAGGAAGGATTTAGAACATTTTCACCCAAAGAATTTCGCACTCCCTTAGGCCAAACCTATTTTTCCCCAACGAAACTCTCAAAAGGCAAGTGAATCTCCTCGTTACAAAGCCCTGGAGGGTCTCTAAGGATCACCTCCTATACCACAAAGGTCTGAAACCTCCCAAGCAATATGTTCATTACCTGGACCACCTAATCACTTCCCTAGTGGAGTTTACAGCATCGAATTGGTTGTTCCCCTCGCAAGGTCTCAAAAAGATACAAAAGTCTCTCCAGCAATCATCTCCCCAACTCAAATCAAAATCACAAGGTACTTTTTCCCAGCGGAATCAAAATCCAATCTTTATCCTCTCTTAGGTCAGAATTGACCTCGATCTTAGATCTTCACCTCAGTTAGGTCAGAATTGACCTAGGTCCTTGGTCATCACCACTCTTAGGTCAAAATTGGCCTCGGTCTTGGATCATCACCTCAGTTAGGTCAGAATTGACCTCGGTCCTCGATCGTCACCAGTCTTAGGTCAAAATTGACCTCAGTCTTGGATCGTCACCTCAGTTAGGTCAGAATTGATCTCGGTCCTCGATTGTCACCTCTCTTAGGTCAGAATTGACCTCAATCTTGGATTGTGACCTCAGTTAGGTTAAAATTGACCTCGGTCCTCGATCGTCACTACTCTTAGGTCAAAATTGACCTCGATCTTGGATCATGACCTCAGTTAGGTCAGAATCGACCTCGGTCCTCGATCTTCACCACTCTTAGGTCAGAATTGACCTCGGTCTTAGATCATCACCTTAGTTAGGTCAAAATTGACCTCGGTCCTCAGTCATCACCTATCTTAGGTCATAATTGACCTCAATCTTGGATTGTCACCTCAGTTAGGTCAAAATTGACCTCGATCCTCGATCGTCACCACTCTTAGTTCAAAATTGACCTTGGTCTTAGATCTTCACCTCAGTTAGGTCAGGATTGACCTCGGTCCTCGGTCGTCACCACTCTTAGGTAAAAATTGTTCTCGGTATTGGATCGTCGCCTCAGTTAGGTCAGAATTGACCTCGTTCTTGGATCCTCACCTCAGTTAGGTCAAAATTGACCTCAGTCCTCGGTCATCACCACTCTTAGGTCAGAATTGACCTCGGTCCTAAGTTATCACCATTCTTAGGTCAGAATTAACCTCGGTTCTCAATTATCACCTCTCTTAGGTCTAAATTGACCTCGATCTTGGATCATCACCTCAGTTAGGACAGAATTGACCTCGATCCTCGATCGTCACCACTCTTAGGTCAGAATTGACCTCGATCATTGGATCGTCACTTAAGCCCACAAAATTGGATTTGACCCATAGAATCGGACACCATCATCTTCAAGCCCTTAAAATTGTCTTTGACCTACAGAATTGGTCATCCCCAGCATCGCTTTAGGTCCTCAAAATTGACCTAATTCTTTGATCATCATTCAAACTATCCCTTGCAAGATCCTTAGGCCCTCATAATTGGCCTCGACCCTCTTAATTGGTCATCCTCCATCAAAAGCATCATGTGGTGTCTATTCGACGGCTATCGTTTGTTCCAAACTCACTCGTCGAGGGGCTCTATAGACCACCCATTCTATTACCCCCTAAACTATCCTTAGGTCCCTAGCACCTTCCTACATCACTAAAAACTCAGGTCATACCCCGGGTACTGACCTAGAAGCCATCAAGTGCTCCCAAGCTCCATTTGATAAAAAAGTCAAACTCTCCAATTGGACCAAGACTGAATGAATCTTCAAAGGGAACTAAAACCCTTTTCCAACGGTCCATCCCGTGCACGATTCTGACTTACCATGCAGACGAACGACCCGTTTTCCCCTGAAACTTGATCTAGAGGCCAACGGACGCTTCCGGGATCTGTTTGAAAAAAGTCAACTCTTTAGCTTGATTGGGACTGAATGAATCTTCTAAGGGAACAGCAACCCCTTTCCAATGGTCTACCCCGTGCGTGATTCTGACTTACAGTATGGACGAACGATCTGTTTTACTCTGAAAGGTCACCAAATGCTTCCAGGGACCGGTTGACCAAAGTCAACTCCCCAAACTGGGTCAAACTCTTTGGAATGTCGAAGTACATCTCCTAACCTTTTCAACGGTCTACCTCGTGTGCGATTCGGACTTACCATGCGAACAAACGATCCGTTTGCGTTCGACGATTCCTCATCCAATGGATCGATGAATGCTTCCGAGCCATATTTGACCCAAATTCAACTCCTGAACCCAGGAGCAGTCCAAAGGATTTTCTAAGGTATCTAAAATACCTTTCCAATGGTCTGACCCGTGCACGATTCAGATCAACGGTTTGTGCTCTGCGATCGATTTTCCAAAAAGGCGTGAAACACACTGCCAAACGACAGGTTCCAGACCCTGCCTATCGGCAAGTGCCGATAGGCAGGAACAAGGTTATGACGATCATCAATGCCCTGGGCTTATAAAAAGGAGGCCTTCACTCTCTGCAAATTCAGAAAACCTCTCACGAAGTCAGCGTGATTTCCACACCCAAATCCCTTTCCAGCCTTCACTTTTCATCATCCTTTTCATCAAACTTGGTAAATTCACTACCCTCCATCATCATCCAAGTCTAAAGGCTGCTCTCCAACCTTCAAGATCAAGCTCAAGATCTTCAAGAAGGTTCAATTTTCTCAACTCTCTCTCTAGATTCTCATAAATTTGCAATAACTTGTTTTATTACTTATCACTTTTATTATCTCATCTCACACATTTTAATATACTTTTTATTTAGTATTATTGCACATCTCTAAATTCTGATACTTTTCTTACACTTTTCTCACAACTAAAACACTTTTTTCTACACACACACACACACACACGCACACACACAAATAAGAGACACTACAAGAAAAATAAGTATTAGGGACGGTAAAAAACCGTCCCTAAAAGTACAAAAACCGTCCCTAAAGAGTATTAGGGACGGTTGTTGCAACGGCAAAAATCCGTCTCTTATACTAGGCGTCCTAAATATTTTAGGGACGGATTTTACCGTCCTAAATTTTAATTCATGGACACTCTGCATTTGACATTAGGGACGGATTTTACCGTCCCAAATGGTGTTCCCGCGAAAAAATCCCCGCTCCCGCCAATAGTATTAGGGACGGTTTATCCATCCCTAATACTATTGAGATACTGGCAACCCAATTAGGGACGGTAAAAACCGTCCCTAAAGGTAATTTCAATTGATGCAAAAATTGGTATTAGGGACGGTAAAAACCGTCCCAAAAGGTATTCTCAATTAATACAAATAAGTATGAGGGACGGTTTATAACCGTCCCAATTAATAAATAAAAAAGTATCGTAAATAGTTATATTATTATATGTTTTATGTTGCAATAATAATTGACGCCTAATATGCATTACAATTCAAATCATCCGATCAAAAACACAATATATCAGCCACATTCATTGAAGCACGAATCCAATAATAATTTCTTCCATTAAATTACATTCAAGTCGAAATATTTAAATGAGTACAAAATCATACAAATTAATAAGATATACAATTGTCAAAAAAAATATCATCCCTAAATTAAGATGATAAATATGGTTGTCACGCTTCAAAAACTTCTCTTAGTGACGCATATAGTAGACACACTCAAAATCACGTCTCTTCAACTTCTTGTGCACAACCTGCAATCAATAAATAATCATTTTATCAAAATAATATTATAGTAAAATAAAATATCCAAATATATTAGTTAATCGTACCAACAACTTTTTACAAATTTTAAAAAAATTTGACAGAATCTCCTTTGTTTATACATGAAAACCAACCTGTTTAATCAATAAAAAAGCCCGCACAGCTATAAGAATCTCGCATATCAACGATTATATACAATTTTTCAAAAAATTCGACAGAGTCTCCTTTGTTTATACATGAAAACCAACCTGTTTAATGAACACAAAAGCCGAACGACTTTAAAAAAATTGAAAAATCTCCTAAATCAACAATTCAATACAATTTTTAAAAAAATTCGGCAGAGTCTCCTTTGTTTATACATGAAAACCAACATGTTTAATCAACACAAAAGCCCGCACGGCCAGTAAAAAAAATAAAACAACAATCTCGCATATCAACAACAATAATAAATAAGCAATCTACCAGTCGCAAACCATTGCTTTGTTCATGTGTTCCACGAGAATAAAATATAACCCAAAAATGTTATCCTGCAAAAAAACACAAGAAACAAAACAAAAAAGATATCAGTAATCAAATAATATGCTTAAGTCAAATTTTATGGATGTTTTACTTATTCAACTTTCGATGCCATGTTTTTATGCTTAAGTCTAATTTTTTGCAAATTTACATCGTACACTCCAACCAGGAGCTCCGTGACTACACGATCGATTCCTACGAGTCACATTGGTCCCGTGCGAGGTGTTCGTGACTCTTATGGAACCGTTTTAAGGCTGTTTTACATTTTCACCCGTCGATGGCACGTTTTTATGCTTAAGTCTAATTTTTTGCAAATTTACGTCGTACACTCCAACCAGAAGCCCCGTGACTACGTGGTCGGTTCCTATGAGTCACATTGGTCCCGTGCGAGGTGTTCGTGACTCTTACGGGACCGTTTTATGGCTGTTTTACGTTTTCACCCATCGATGGCATATTTTTATGCTTAAGTCTAAATTTTTGCAAATTTACGTCGTACACTCCAACCGGGAGCCCCGTGATTACGCGGTTGGTTCCTACGAGTCACATTGGTCCCGTGCGAGGTGTTCGTGACACTTACGGGACCGTTTTATGCTCGTTTTACGCTTTCATCCTTCGATGGCATGTTTTTATGCTTAAGTCTAATTTTTTGTAAATTTACGTCGTACACTGCAACCGGGAGCCCCGTGACTACGCGGTCGGTTCCTACGAGTCACATTGGTCCCGTGCGAGGTGTTCGTGTCTCTTACGGGACCGTTTAATGGTTGTTTTACGTTTTCACCCATCGATGACATGTTTTTATGCTTAAGTCTAAATTTTTGCAAATTTACGTCGTACACTCCAACCGGGAGCCCCGTGACTACGCGGTCGGTTCCTACGAGTCACATTGGTCCCGTACGAGGTCTTCGTGACTCTTACGGGACCGTTTTATCGCTCTTTTGTATTTTCACCCTTCGATGGCATGTCTTTATGCCTAAGTCTAATTTTTTGTAAATTTACGTCGTACACTCTAACCGGGAGCCGCGGGACTACGCCTTCGGTTCGTACGAGTCACATTGGTCCTGTGCGAGGTGTTCGTGACTCTTACGAGACCGTTTTATGCTCGTTTTATGTTTTCACAGTTGGATGGCATTTTTAATCCTTAAGTCTAAATTTTTGCAAATTTACGTTGTACACTCCAACCGGAAGACCCGTTACTATGTGGTGGGTTCCTACGAGTCACATTGGACCCGTGCGAAGTGTTCGTGACACCTTCGGGACCGTTTTAGTCTCGTTTTACGTTTTCACCATTCGATGGCATATTTCATGTTAAGTCTAATTTATTGCAAATTTACGTCGTACACTCCAACCGGGAGCCCCATGACTACGCGATCGGTTCCTACTAGACATATTGGTCCCGTGCGAGGTGTTCGTGACTCTAACGGGACCGTTTTATGCTTGTTTTACATATTCACACTTCGATGGCATGTTTTTATTCTTAAGTCTAATTTTTTGCAAATTTACGTCGTACACTCCAACCGGGATCCCCGTGACTACGCGGTCGGTTCCTACGAGTCACATTGGTCCCATGCGAGGTGTTCGTGACACTTACGGGACCGTTTTATGGCAGTTTTATGTTTTCACCCTTCTATGGCATGTTTTTATGCTAAAGTTCTAATTTTTTACAAATTTACGTCGTACACTCCAACCGGGAGCTCCGTGACTACACGGTCGATTCCTACGAGTCACATTGGTCCCGTGCGAGGTGTTCGTGACTCTTACCGGATCGTTTTATGGTTGTTTCACGTTTTCACCCTTTGATGGCATGTTTTTATGCTTAAGTCTAATTTTTGCAAATTTACGTCGTACACTCCAACCGGGATGCCCGTGACTACGCGATCGGTTTCTACGAGTCACATTGGTCCCGTACGAGGTGTTCGAGACTCTTACAGGACCGTTTTATGGCTGTTTTATGTTTTCACCCTTCGATGGCATGTATTTATGCTTAAGTCAAAATTTTTGCAAATTTATGTCGTACACTCCAACCGGGAGCCCCATGACTACGCGATCGGTTCCTACGAGAAACATTCATCCCGTGCGAGGTGTTGGTGACACTTACGGGACCTTTTTATGCTCGTTTTATGTTTTCACCCTTCGATGGCATGTTTTTATGCTTAAGTCTAAATTTTTGCAAATTTACGTCATACACTCCAACCGGGAGACCCGTGACTACAAGGTCGGTTCCTAAAAGTCACATTGGTCCCGTGCGAGGTGTTCTTGACACTTTCGGGACCGTTTTATGCTCGTTTTACATTTTCTCCATTCGATGGCATGTTTTATGCCTATGTCTAATTTTTTGCAAATTTATGTCGTACACTCCAACCGGGAGCCCCGTGATTACGCGGTCGGTTCCTACGAGTCACATTGGTCCCGTGCGAGGTGTTCGTGACACTTACGGGACTGTTTTAAGGTTGTTTCATGTTTTCACCCTTTGATGGCATGTTTTTATGCTTAAGTCTATTTTTTTACAAATTTACGTCATACACTCCAACCGGGAGCCCCGTGACTACGCGGTGGGTTCCTACGAGTCACATTGGTCCCGTGCGAGGTGTTCGTGACTCTTACGGGACCGTTTTATGGCTGTTTTATGTTTTCACCCATCAATGGCATGTTTTTATGCTTAAGTCTAAATTTTTGTAAATTTATGTCGTACACTCCAACTGGGAGCCCCGTGATTACGCAGATGGTTCCTACGAGTCACATTGGTCCCATTCGAGGTGTTCGTGACTCTTACGGGACCATTTAATGCTCGTTTTATGTTTTCACCCTTCGATGGCATGTTTTAATGCTTAAGTCTAAATTTTTGCAAATTTACGTCGTACACTTCAATCGGGAGACCCGTGACTACGCGGTCGGTTCCTACGAGTCACATTGGTCCCGTGCGAGGTGTTCGTGTCTCTTATGGGACCATTTTATGGCTGTTTTACGTTTTCACCCGTCGATGGCATGTTTATATGCTTAAGTCTAATTTTTTGCAAATTTACGTCGTACACTCCAATCGACATCCCCGTGACTACGCGGTCGGTTCCTACTAGTCACATTGGTCCCGTGCGAGGTGTTCGTGACACTGATGGGACCGTTTTATGCTCGTTTTACATTTTCACCCTTCGATGGCATGTTTTTATGCTTAAGTCTGTTTTTTTTTTTACAAATTTACGTCGTACACTCACACCAGGAGCTCCGTGATTACGCGGTCGGTTCCTACGAGTCACATTGGTCCCATGCGAGGTGTTCGTGACACTTACGGGACCGTTTTAAGGATGTTTTATGTTTTCACCCTTCGATGGCATGTTTTTATGCGTAAGTCTATTTTTTTACAAATTTATGTAGTACACTCCAACCGAAAGCCCCGTGATTACGCGGTCGCTTCCTACGAGTCACATTGGTCCCGTGCGAGGTGTTCATGACACTTACGGGACCGTTTTAAGGATGTTTTATGTTTTCACCCTTCGATGGCATGTTTTTATGCTTAAGTCTATTTTTTTACAAATTTACATTGTACACTCCAATCGGGAGACCCGTGATTACGCGGTCGGTTCCTACGAGTCACATTGGTCCCGTGCGTGGTGTTCATGACACTTACGGGACCGTTTTAAGGCTGTTTTATGTTTTCACCCATCGATGGCATGTTTTCATGCTTAAGTCTAAATTTTTGTAAATTTACGTCGTACACTCCAACCGAGATCCCCGTGACTACGCGGTCGGTTCCTACGAGTCACATTGGTTCCGTACGAGGTGTTCGTGACTCTTACGGGACCATTTTATGCTCGTTTTATGTTTTCACCCTTCGATGGCATCTTTTAATGCTTAAGTCTAAATTTTTACAAATTTACGTCATACACTCCAACCGGGAGACCCGTGACTATGCGGTCGGTTCCTACGAGTCACAATTGTCCTGTGCGAGGTGTTCGTGACACTTTCGGGACCGTTTTGTGCTAGTTTTACGTTTTCACCATTCGATGGCATGTTTTATGCTTAAGTCTAATTTTTTGCAAATTTACGTCGTACACTCAAACCGGAAGCCCCGTGAGTACGCGATCGGTTCCTACGAGTCACATTAATCCCGTGCGAGGTGTCCGTGATACTTACGGGACCGTTTTATGGTTGTTTTATGTTTTCACCCTTCGATGGCATGTTTTTATGCTTAAGTGTAATTTTTTACAAATTTACGTCGTACACTCCAACCGGGATCCCCGTGACTACGCGGTCGGTTCCTACGAGTCACGTTGGTCATGTGTGAGATGTTCGTGACTCATACGGGACCGTTTTATGGCTGTTTTACGTTTTCCCCCATCGATGTCATGTTTTTATGCTTAAGTCTAAATTTTTGCAAATTTACGTCGTACACTTCAACCGGGAGCCCCGTGACTTCGCGGTCGGTTCCTACGAGTCACATTGGTCCCGTGCGAGGTGTTCGTGTCTCTTACGGGACCGTTTTATGGTTGTTTTACGTTTTCACGCATCGATGGCATGTTTTCATGCTTGAGTCTAAATTTTTGTAAATTTACGTCGTACACTCCAATCGAGATCCCCGTGACTACGCGATCGGTTCCTACGAGTCACATTGGTCCCGTACGAGGTGTTTAAGACTCTTACGGGACCGTTTTATGCTCGTTTTATGTTTTCACCTTTCGATGGCATCTTTTAATGCTTAAGTCTAAATTTTTACAAATTTACGTCGTACACTCCAACCGGGAGACCCGTGACTACGCGATCGGTTCCTACGAGTCAAATTGGTCCCCTGCGAGGTGTTCGTGACACTTTCGGGACCGTTTTATGCTCGTTTTATGTTTTCACCATTCGATGGCATGTTTTATGCCTAAGTCTATTTTTTTGCAAATTTACGTCGTACACTCAAACCGGGAGCCATGTGACTCTGCGGTCGGTTCCTACGAGTCACATTGGTCCCGTGCGAGGTGTTCGTGACACTTACGGGACTGTTTTATGGTTGTTTTATGTTTTCACCCTTCGATGGCATGTTTTTATGCTTAAGTATAATTTTTTACAAATTTACGTCGTACACTCCAGCCGGGATCCCCGTGACTACGCGGTCGGTTCCTAGGAGTCACATTGGTCCCGTGTGAGGTGTTCATGACTCTTACGGGACCGTTTTATGGCTCTTTTGCATTTTCACCCTTCAATGGCATATTTTTATGCTTATGTCTAAATTTTTTCAAATTTACGTCGTACACTCCAACCGGGAGCCCCGTGACTACGCGGTTGGTTCCTACGAGTCACATTGGTCCCGTGCGAGGTGTTCGTGTCTCTTACGGGACCGTTTTATGGATGTTTTACGTTTTCACCCATCAATGGCATGTTTTCATGCTTAAGTCTAAATTTTTGCAAATTTACGTCATACACTCCAACCGAGATCCCCGTGACTACGCGGTCGGTTCTTATGAGTCACATTGGTCCCGTACGAGGTGTTTGTGACTCTTATGGGACCGTTTTATGCTCGTTTTATGTTTTCACCCTTCAATGGCATGTTTTAATGCTTAAGTCTAAATTTTTACAAATTTGCGTCGTATACTCCAACCGGGAGACCCGTGACAACGCGGTCGGTTCCTACAAGTCACATTGGTCCCGTGCGATGTGTTCGTGACACTTTCGGGACCGTTTTATGCTCGTTTTACGTTTTCACCATTCGATGGCATGTTTTATGCTTAAGTCTATTTTTTTGCAAATTTACGTCGTACACTCAAACCGGGAGCCCCGTGACTACGCGGTCGGTTCCTACGAGTCACATTGGTCCCGTACGAGGTGTTTGTGACTCTTACGGGACCGTTTTATGCTCATTTTATGTTTTCACCCTTCGATGGCATCTTTTAATGCTTAAGTCTAAATTTTTACAAATTTACGTCGTACACTCCAACCGGGAGACCCGTGACTACGCGATCGGTTCCTACGAGTCAAATTGGTCCCCTGCGAGGTGTTCGTGATACTTTCGGGACCGTTTTATGCTCGTTTTATGTTTTCACCATTCGATGGCATGTTTTATGCCTAAGTCTATTTTTTTGCAAATTTACGTCGTACACTCAAACCGGGAGCCATGTGACTATGCGGTCGGTTCCTACGAGTCACATTGGTCCCGTGCGAGGTGTTCGTGACACTTACGGGACCGTTTTAAGGCTGTTTTATGTTTTCACCCTTCGATGGCATGTTTTTATGTTTAAGTCTATTTTTTACAAATTTACGTCGTACACTCTAATCGGGAGCCCCGTGACTACGCGGTTGGTTCCTACGAGTCACATTGGTCCCGTGCGAGGTGTTCGTGTCTCTTACGGGGCCGTTTTATGGTTGTTTTATGTTTTCACCCATCGATGGCATGTTTTCATGCTTAAGTCTAAATTTTTGTAAATTTACGTCGTACACTCCAACCGAGATCCCCGTGACTACGCGGTCGGTTCCTACGAGTCACATTGGTCCCGTACCAGGTGTTCGTGACTCTTACGGGACCATTTTATGCTCGTTTTATGTTTTCACCCTTCGATGGCATCTTTTAATGCTTAAGTCTAAATTTTTACAAATTTACGTCATACACTCCAACCGGGAGACCCGTGACTATGCGGTCGGTTCCTACGAGTCACAATTGTCCTGTGCGAGGTGTTCGTGACACTTTCGGGACCGTTTTGTGCTAGTTTTACGTTTTCACCATTCGATGGCATGTTTTATGCTTAAGTCTAATTTTTTGCAAATTTACGTCGTACACTCAAACCGGAAGCCCCGTGAGTACGCGATCGGTTCCTACGAGTCACATTAATCCCGTGCGAGGTGTCAGTGATACTTACGGGACCGTTTTATGGTTGTTTTATGTTTTCACCCTTCGATGGCATGTTTTTATGCTTAAGTGTAACTTTTTACAAATTTACGTCGTACACTCCAACCGGGATCCCCGTGACTACGCGGTCGGTTCCTACGAGTCACATGGGTCATGTGCGAGATGTTCGTGACTCATACGGGACCGTTTTATGGCTGTTTTACGTTTTCCCCCATCGATGTCATGTTTTTATGCTTAAGTCTAAATTTTTGCAAATTTACGTCGTACACTTCAACCGGGAGCCCCGTGACTTCGCGGTCGGTTCTTACGAGTCACATTGGTCCCGTGCGAGGTGTTCGTGTCTCTTACGGGACCGTTTTATGGTTGTTTTATGTTTTCACCCATCGATGGCATGTTTTCATGCTTAAGTCTAAATTTTTGTAAATTTACGTCGTACACTCCAATCGAGATCCCCGTGACTACGCGGTCGGTTCCTACGAGTCACATTGGTCCCGTACGAGGTGTTTGTGACTCTTACGGGACCGTTTTATGCTCGTTTTATGTTTTCACCTTTCGATGGCATCTTTTAATGCTTAAGTCTAAATTTTTACAAATTTACGTCGTACACTCCAACCGGGAGACCCGTGACTACGCGATCGGTTCCTACGAGTCAAATTGGTCCCCTGCGAGGTGTTCGTGACACTTTCGGGACCGTTTTATGCTCGTTTTATGTTTTCACCATTCGATGGCATGTTTTATGCCTAAGTCTATTTTTTTGCAAATTTACGTCGTACACTCAAACCGGGAGCCATGTGACTATGCGGTCGGTTCCTACGAGTCACATTGGTCCCGTGCGAGGTGTTCGTGACACTTACGGGACTGTTTTATGGTTGTTTTATGTTTTCACCCTTCAATGGCATGTTTTTATGCTTAAGTGTAATTTTTTACAAATTTACGTCGTACACTCCAGCCGGGATCCCCGTGACTACGCGGTCGGTTCCTAGGAGTCACATTGGTCCCGTGTGAGGTGTTCGTGACTTTTACGGGACCGTTTTATGGCTCTTTTGCATTTTCACCCTTCAATGGCATATTTTTATGCTTAAGTCTAAATTTTTTCAAATTTACGTCGTACACTCCAACCGGGAGCCCCGTGACTACGCGGTTGGTTCCTACGAGTCACATTGGTCCCGTGCGAGGTGTTCGTGTCTCTTACGGGACCGTTTTATGGATGTTTTACGTTTTCACCCATCAATGGCATGTTTTCATGCTTAAGTCTAAATTTTTGCAAATTTACGTCATACACTCCAACCGAGATCCCCGTGACTACGCGGTCGGTTCTTATGAGTCACATTGGTCCCGTACGAGGTGTTTGTGACTCTTACGGGACCGTTTTATGCTCGTTTTATGTTTTCACCCTTCAATGGCATGTTTTAATGCTTAAGTCTAAATTTTTACAAATTTACGTCGTATACTCCAACCGGGAGACCCGTGACAACGCGGTCGGTTCCTACAAGTCACATTGGTCCCGTGCGATGTGTTCGTGACACTTTCGGGACCGTTTTATGCTCGTTTTACGTTTTCACCATTCGATGGCATGTTTTATGCTTAAGTCTATTTTTTTGCAAATTTACGTCGTACACTCAAACCGGGAGCCCCGTGACTACGCGGTCGGTTCCTACGAGTCACAATGGTCCCGTGCGAGGTGTTCGTGACACTTACGGGACCGTTTTATGATTTTTTTATGTTTTCACCCTTCGATGGCATGTTTTTATGCGTAAGTCTATTTTTTTACAAATTTATGTAGTACGCTCCAACCGGAAGCCCCGTGATTACGCGGTCGCTTCCTACGAGTCACATTGGTCCCGTGCGAGGTGTTCATGACACTTACGGGACCGTTTTAAGGATGTTTTATGTTTTCACCCTTCGATGGCATGTTTTTAAGCTTAAGTCTATTTTTTTACAAATTTACATTGTACACTCCAATCGGGAGACCCGTGATTACGCGGTCGGTTCCTACGAGTCACATTGGTCCCGTGCGTGGTGTTCGTGACACTTACGGGACCGTTTTAAGGTTGTTTTATGTTTTCACCCTTCGATGGCATGTTTTTATGTTTAAGTCTATTTTTTACAAATTTACGTCGTACACTCTAATCGGGAGCCCCGTGACTACGCGGTTGGTTCCTACGAGTCACATTGGTCCCGTGCGAGGTGTTCGTGTCTCTTACGGGACCGTTTTATAGCTGTTTTATGTTTTCACCCATCGATGGCATGTTTTCATGCTTAAGTCTAAATTTCTGTAAATTTATGTCGTACACTCCAACCGAGATCCCCGTGACTACGCGGTCGGTTCCTACGAGTCACATTGGTCCCGTACGAGGTGTTCGTGACTCTTACGGGACCATTTTATGCTCGTTTTATGTTTTCACCCTTCGATGGCATCTTTTAATGCTTAAGTCTAAATTTTTACAAATTTACGTCATACACTCCAACCGGGAGACCCGTGACTATGCGGTCGGTTCCTACGAGTCACAATTGTCCTGTGCGAGGTGTTCGTGACACTTTCGGGACCGTTTTGTGCTCGTTTTACGTTTTCACCATTCGATGGCATGTTTTATGCCTAAGTCTATTTTTTTGCAAATTTACGTCGTACAGTCAAACCGGAAGCCCCGTGAGTACGCGATCGGTTCCTACGAGTCACATTAATCCCGTGCGAGGTGTCCGTGATACTTACGGGACCGTTTTATGGTTGTTTTATGTTTTCACCCTTCGATGGCATGTTTTTATGCTTAAGTGTAATTTTTTACAAATTTACGTCGTACACTCCAACCGGGATCCCCGTGACTACGCGGTCGGTGCCTACGAGTCACATTGGTCATGTGCGAGATGTTCGTGACTCATACGGGACCGTTTTATGGCTGTTTTACGTTTTCCCCCATCGATGTCATGTTTTTATGCTTAAGTCTAAATTTTTGCAAATTTACGTCGTACACTTCAACCGAGAGCCCCGTGACTTCGCGGTCGGTTCCTACGAGTCACATTGGTCCCGTGCGAGGTGTTCGTGTCTCTTACGGGACCGTTTTATGGTTGTTTTACGTTTTCACCCATCGATGGCATGTTTTCATGCTTGAGTCTAAATTTTTGTAAATTTACGTCGTACACTCCAATCGAGATCCCCGTGACTACGCGGTCGGTTCCTACGAGTCACATTGGTCCCGTACGAGGTGTTTAAGACTCTTACGGGACCGTTTTATGCTCGTTTTATGTTTTCACCTTTCGATGGCATCTTTTAATGCTTAAGTCTAAATTTTTACAAATTTACGTCGTACACTCCAACCGGGAGACCCGTGACTACGCGATCGGTTCCTACGAGTCAAATTGGTCCCCTGCGAGGTGTTCGTGACACTTTCGGGACCGTTTTATGCTCGTTTTATGTTTTCACCATTCGATGGCATGTTTTATGCCTAAGTCTATTTTTTTGCAAATTTACGTCGTACACTCAAACCGGGAGCCATGTGACTATGCAGTCGGTTCCTACGAGTCACATTGGTCCCGTGCGAGGTGTTCGTGACACTTACGGGACTGTTTTATGGTTGTTTTATGTTTTCACCCTTCGATGGCATGTTTTTATGCTTAAGTGTAATTTTTTACAAATTTACGTCGTACACTCCAGCCGGGATCCCCGTGACTACGCGGTCGGTTCCTAGGAGTCACATTGGTCCCGTGTGAGGTGTTCGTGACTCTTACGGGACCGTTTTATGGCTCTTTTGCATTTTCACCCTTCAATGGCATATTTTTATGCTTAAGTCTAAATTTTTTCAAATTTACGTCGTACACTCCAACCGGGAGCCCCGTGACTACGCGGTTGGTTCCTACGAGTCACATTGGTCCCGTGCGAGGTGTTCGTGTCTCTTACGGGACCGTTTTATGGATGTTTTACGTTTTCACCCATCAATGGCATGTTTTCATGCTTAAGTCTAAATTTTTGCAAATTTACGTCATACACTCCAACCGAGATCCCCGTGACTACGCAGTCGGTTCTTATGAGTCACATTGGTCCCGTACGAGGTGTTTGTGACTCTTACGGGACCGTTTTATGCTCGTTTAATGTTTTCACCCTTCAATGGCATGTTTTAATGCTTAAGTCTAAATTTTTACAAATTTGCGTCGTATACTCCAACCGGGAGACCCGTGACAACGCGGTCGGTTCCTACAAGTCACATTGGTCCCGTACGATGTGTTCGTGACACTTTCGGGACCGTTTTATGCTCGTTTTACGTTTTCACCATTCGATGGCATGTTTTATGCTTAAGTCTATTTTTTTACAAATTTACGTCGTACACTCAAACCGGGAGCCCCGTGACTACGCGGTCGGTTCCTACGAGTCACATTGGTCCCGTACGAGGTGTTTGTGACTCTTACGGGACCGTTTTATGCTCGTTTTATGTTTTCACCCTTCGATGGCATCTTTTAATGCTTAAGTCTAAATTTTTACAAATTTACGTCGTACACTCCAACCGGGAGACCCGTGACTACGCGATCGGTTCCTACGAGTCAAATTGGTCCCCTGCGAGGTGTTCGTGACACTTTCGGGACCGTTTTATGCTCGTTTTATGTTTTCACCATTCGATGGCATGCTTTATGCCTAAATCTATTTTTTTGCAAATTTACGTCGTACACTCAAACCGGGAGCCATGTGACTATGCGGTCGGTTCCTACGAGTCACATTGGTCCCGTGCGAGGTGTTCGTGACACTTACGGGACCGTTTTAAGGCTGTTTTATGTTTTCACCCTTCGATGGCATGTTTTTATGTTTAAGTCTATTTTTTACAAATTTACGTCGTACACTCTAATCGGGAGCCCCGTGACTACGCGGTTGGTTCCTACGAGTCACATTGGTCCCGTGCGAGGTGTTCGTGTCTCTTACGGGGCCGTTTTATGGTTGTTTTATGTTTTCACCCATCGATGGCATGTTTTCATGCTTAAGTCTAAATTTTTGTAAATTTACGTCGTACACTCCAACCGAGATCCCCGTGACTACGCGGTCGGTTCCTACGAGTCACATTGGTCCCGTACCAGGTGTTCGTGACTCTTACGGGACCATTTTATGCTCGTTTTATGTTTTCACCCTTCGATGGAATCTTTTAATGCTTAAGTCTAAATTTTTACAAATTTACGTCATACACTCCAACCGGGAGACCCGTGACTATGCGGTCGGTTCCTACGAGTCACAATTGTCCTGTGCGAGGTGTTCGTGACACTTTCGGGACCGTTTTTTGCTCGTTTTACGTTTTCACCATTTGATGGCATGTTTTATGCTTAAGTCTAATTTTTTGCAAATTTACGTCGTACACTCAAACCGGAAGCCCCGTGAGTACGCGATCGGTTCCTACGAGTCACATTAATCCCGTGCGAGGTGTCAGTGATACTTACGGGACCGTTTTATGGTTGTTTTATGTTTTTACCCTTCGATGGCATGTTTTTATGCTTAAGTGTAACTTTTTACAAATTTACGTTGTACACTCCAACCGGGATCCCCGTGACTACGCGGTCGGTTCCTACGAGTCACATGGGTCATGTGCGAGATGTTCGTGACTCATACGGGACCGTTTTATGGCTGTTTTACGTTTTCCCCCATCGATGTCATGTTTTTATGCTTAAGTCTAAATTTTTGCAAATTTACGTCGTACACTTCAACCGGAAGCCCCGTGACTTCGCGGTCGGTTCCTACGAGTCACATTGGTCCCGTGCGAGGTGTTCGTGTCTCTTACGGGACCGTTTTATGGTTGTTTTATGTTTTCACCCATCGATGGCATGTTTTCATGCTTAAGTCTAAATTTTTGTAAATTTACGTCGTACACTCCAATCGAGATCCCCGTGACTACGCGGTCGGTTCCTACGAGTCACATTGGTCCCGTACGAGGTGTTTGTGACTCTTACGGGACCGTTTTATGCTCGTTTTATGTTTTCACCTTTCGATGGCATCTTTTAATGCTTAAGTCTAAATTTTTACAAATTTACGTCGTACACTCCAACCGGGAGACCCGTGACTACGCGATCGGTTCCTACGAGTCAAATTGGTCCCCTGCGAGGTGTTCGTGACACTTTCGGGACCGTTTTATGCTCGTTTTATGTTTTCACCATTCGATGGCATGTTTTATGCCTAAGTCTATTTTTTTGCAAATTTACGTCGTACACTCAAACCGGGAGCCATGTGACTATGCGGTCGGTTCCTACGAGTCACATTGGTCCCGTGCGAGGTGTTCGTGACACTTACGGGACTGTTTTATGGTTGTTTTATGTTTTCACCCTTCGATGGCATGTTTTTATGCTTAAGTGTAATTTTTTACAAATTTACGTCGTACACTCCAGCCGGGATCCCCGTGACTACGCGGTCGGTTCCTAGGAGTCACATTGGTCCCGTGTGAGGTGTTCGTGACTTTTACGGGACCGTTTTATGGCTCTTTTGCATTTTCACCCTTCAATGGCATATTTTTATGCTTAAGTCTAAATTTTTTCAAATTTACGTCGTACACTCCAACCGGGAGCCCCGTGACTACGCGGTTGGTTCCTACGAGTCACATTGGTCCCGTGCGAGGTGTTCGTGTCTCTTACGGGACCGTTTTATGGATGTTTTACGTTTTCACCCATCAATGGCATGTTTTCATGCTTAAGTCTAAATTTTTGCAAATTTACGTCATACACTCCAACCGAGATCCCCGTGACTACGCGGCCGGTTCTTATGAGTCACATTGGTCCCGTACGAGGTGTTTGTGACTCTTACGGGACCGTTTTATGCTCGTTTTATGTTTTCACCCTTCAATGGCATGTTTTAATGCTTAAGTCTAAATTTTTACAAATTTACGTCGTATACTCCAACCGGGAGACCCGTGACAACGCGGTCGGTTCCTACAAGTCACATTGGTCCCGTGCGATGTGTTCGTGACACTTTCGGGACCGTTTTATGCTCGTTTTACGTTTTCACCATTCGATGGCATGTTTTATGCTTAAGTCTATTTTTTTGCAAATTTACGTCGTACACTCAAACCGGGAGCCCCGTGACTACGCGGTCGGTTCCTACGAGTCACAATGGTCCCGTGCGAGGTGTTCGTGACACTTACGGGACCGTTTTATGATTGTTTTATGTTTTCACCCTTCGATGGCATGTTTTTATGCTTAAGTGTAATTTTTTACAAATTTACGTCGTACACTCCAACCGGGATCCCCGTGACCACGCGATCGGTTCCTACGAGTCACATTGGTCCCGTGCGAGGTGTTGGTGACTCTTACGGGACCGTTTTGTGGTTCTTTTACGTTTTCACCCTTCAATGGCACGTTTTTATGCTTAAGTCTAAATTTTTGCAAATTTACGTCGTACACTCCAACCGGGAGCCCCGTGACTACGCGGTCAGTTCCTACGAGTCACATTGGTCCCGTGCGAGGAGTTCGTGACTCTTAGGGGACCGTTTTGTGTTTGTTTTATGTTTTCACCCTTCGATGGCATGTTTTTTTGCTTAAGTCTAACTTTTTGCAAATTTACGTCGTAAACTCAAATCGGGATCCCCATGACTACGCGGTCGGTTTCTACAAGTCACATTGATCCCGGGTGACAAGTGAATAAGATGGGCAGTCACAAATTACAAACCCAAGAATAACTTGCGAACCATGACTAATTTTTATTCCCATTTTCACATCTCTCCTATTCAGCGCGGACTAATGAAGAATAACTTTAAGGTAATAAACAAATGGTTACCAATTAGTTTAATGTGGACCATTGCAGAGAAATTGACACGCCTTAAACCTAGAAAGTGGTAATCCATTGGATAATGCCTTCTTCTTCTAATGTTCACCCTAACTAAGTTATGTACTCCCCCCCCCCCCCCCCCCCCCCCGGGAAGTGACAAGAAACAAATGCGCCAACAATACCCCCAAGAAGTGACAATTATTTCGTACATTTACTCCAATTTGGTTCTACTTGCAAATTAGCACATCTCAAACATATTGGTCATAAATAGGATCTAAACCCAAAAGTATTAAAATTTTGGGGTTTAGAAATAAATAGGATCCAAACCCAAAATAATTAAAAAATTGAATCAATGCATATTTAACCTTATAATAAAGTTCATCATAGGTTTGCCCATTACCTGAATATTTTATTACACCCAACGCCAATCAGAACCTTCCTTATGCCAGCAGCGATGCAATTTCAGATTATGTTTGATAGTAGTTCGCCCCCAACATCAATGTATCCTATGACAGTAAAAAAAATAATGAATTTTATGAAAACAGTTTCGTTCAATTAAAAAAATGGTAGAACAAAAAAAACAAATTCAAAACCAAAGGAAGAAAACCATAGCTTTTCCAAAAGGGGGGCACACACACACCTAACTTCTTGATATAGCGCTAGAAATTGTGAACTTGAAACAACATTAAAAAAATTGTAGTATCTTAAACATCTAAATCATTCAGTAGATGCCAATAAATTGTTTCCACATCACTACCAGATTTATAGAACTCAATCCAGAGCTGGGATTACTATTATCATCTTCAAAGAAAACACACAAATTTTGAGGTTAAACTAATTTTTGTATCATGAAACTTCATTTTAACCTGAAAATGGGGAGAAATAGATGAATATACCTGATTTGCTAAACCATATAAATTCAAATATAATCACCAAATCAGTACCTGCAAAACCAAAACACAAAATATGAAAAATGAACAACTTTAAATGAAAAATCCATAGCCCTAAACATTTTCAACACAAAATAACCCTACCTTTGAGGCAAATGGAATTACTGCAATCTTCAAACCTTTCTCATACTCCTGTAGAAAATAAATTCCATTTGAGGCAAATGGAATTTCTCATACGCCTGTAAAAAATAACCCTACCTTTGAGGCAAATGGAATTACTGCAATAATCTAAACTATATAGTAAATACATTCATATATATATATATATATATATATATATATATATATATATATATATATAGAGAGAGAGAGAGAGAGAGAGAGAGAGAGAGAGGGAGAGAGAGAGAGAGAGAGTACCTGGCTTGGGGAGCTCATGGAGAGGAGGATGGGGGATGCGGCGGGGTGGGGCGGAGCAGGGGTACAGCGGGGTGGGCGCAGGGGTGGGACGGGGGTGGGCAGCGCAGGGGTGAGGCAGGGGTGGGCGGCGCAGGGATGGGGCGGGGTGGGGCGGCGCAGGGGAGAGGAAGGTGGGGCGACGGAGAGTGGGGAAAGAGAGATCGGGATGGAGACGATTTGAGAGCTGAGAGCAAGAGAGAGAGAGCGGGAGTGAATTGTTAGGGAAATTGGAGGAATGAAAATTTTTTGAGGGAAAAATACACAAAAGGGTCGGAAACATCCGTCCCTTTTAGTATAGCAAAAGGGTCGGATTTTAAAAACCGTCCCTTTTGCAATATCAAAAGGGACGGTTTTAAAATCCGTCCCTTATTTTTGTTTGGCAAAAAACTAAAGGTTTGGGATATACCAAAAGGGACGGATTTTTAAACCGTCTCTTTTACTATACAAAATGGGACGGATTTTAAAAATCAGTCCCATTTGGTATAGTAAAAGAGACGGTTTAAAAGTCCGTCCCTTATAATAGCCCGCAAAAAATTAGTGCAAAAAAATCCCATATACTTTAAGGGACGGTTTTAATTACCGTCCTATTTGATACATATCAAAAGGGACGGTTTTTAAAAATCGTCCCTTTTGCTACTATCAAAAAGGACGGTAATTAAAACCGTCCCTTTTGATATAGCATAAGGGACAAAATGACACGGCCGTCCCTAATACTCCCGTCCCTAATATTCATTTTTCCTGTAGTGAGAATCCCCCGATTGGATTTATGGAATAAACCCCACCCCTCGTTTTGCCTGCGAACTACGTGGACTTTGATGCCTTTATAGGCTACGTACGCGTCTCGGGGTAAAACTCTAGACTCGAGTCCTATTTTTACTTTTTCTCTCATTTTTTATCTTCTCTAAACTCCACTCTTTTATATTATATATATAAATATATTTGTTCTTAGTGGTGTATTATTCCACATGCGTTATCGTTCCATTATAACGGTCAATGTAATGATAATCGCGTAAATCCTATTTTCTAATATTATTTTTATACCTTCCTATGGATGACTCGCTTTACCTTTTCCATGGTACAAGTTGATGATTCCTATCTCCACTACATATACACATGCACATATATCACGGGTAAAATAAAAAGAAAATAGCAGATATCCATGAGAGACCGAAAGGGCGGAATGGGTGCCTAACACCTTCCCATTTCGTAACTTAGCCTCCGGACCCTTCTCAAATCATTTTGGTTTCTTATGCACCAGTATGCTTTGGATGCTATCCTTCGGGATGGCTTCCCCTTTTCTTTTGTCTGTTTTGAGTAAAATAGACTGGCGACTCTAATCTCTCTACATTTTTACACCTCACCCAAATGACGTCGGCCGAAGCACTCCCGAGAGGGACGCGCGGGACCTAGGATCCTACCTTATGCACCCACCCTCTACGAGGATCGAGGGATGGCCACACCACATATTACAAAGCAAAAAATTGAAAATACAAAATAATCCTAAGGTGTTTACACTTTCTCCTTGTCTTGGATTATTTCTTCTATTGACCGAGTGACCACTAATAAATCCTCAGACACCATTGAAGATTCACCAGTACCATCCTCATCCTCTATTTCTTCATCAATAACAGGAGGGGTACCAGGGTTGAACTGCTGGAAGAGGTCTAAGTCGGCATCAATGTCGACCTGATTGAGTGTAAAATCCCAGCCTTACTTCTAGGAGGTTTTTTTTAGATAGTTAATTTGTAGGGTAGTAGTAGCAGTAGTAGTAAAATCCTTATCCAACTCGGGTATAGGCATCCTCTTTCCCTTTCTTCATGGTAGACTTTAAGTTTTGGTAATTATTCTCCGCCTCAGTGGTAGCCTTAGCAGCATCAGAAGTACCTTTCTCAGCATCCTTCTTGGCCTTCTTGGCAGTATTCGATAGACCCTGCCACTTCTCTTTATCCCTCTTGTGGGCTTCCTTAGCACTATCTAAATACCCCTTTAAGATTTTGAATGCATCCTCGATGTTAGTAGATGATTCTCTAGGCTGGTCATACCTTATCAAAACTTTATCATAATCAACCAAGAACTGCAAATTTTGAAGATCAAAAGCAATCAGTAAAGAATAAGTCTAAAGGTTACCAAGCATGGAAGAAAATGGGTCTAGACAATTAGTAGAGCCAGATTATAGTTAGTTTTCTCCAACAGCCATACCCTGAAAAAAGGGGTAGCCACCGACCTATCTACGGTTAGAACTCCAAAATCGATTAATCCCCTAGCCAATCCAAAGTTCATTTCCATAGAGCACTACACCAAATCCTGTGAATGGCCATGGACATGGGTTGTGACCATTGAATGGGAGTTGCAGATTTGGTCCGTGACCATTTTGGTGGTCATGACCCAAGTCCCTGACAAGTATACTTGGTCATGGGCCAAGTCCATGACCCAACCATTTGTGCCCACAAAATATGGTAACGGGCTTATGCCGTGACCATTTAATTTTAAAATAAAAAATTATTAATAATAGTCATAGTTTTAGACCGTGACCATCTTGGTCACACCGTAAGATGGTCATAGCCCAATCCGTGACCAAACCATTTGTTCCCACAACAATGGTCACGGATTTGGACCACTAACATTTTTATTTTAAAAATAAATTGGTCACAGTCTATATTCGTGGCCATTTTTATTTTAAAATAAAAAATAGTCACGGTCCAAATTCGTGACTATTTTTAATAATAACAAAAAAATATTCAGCATTTTTTTCACGGTCCAAATCTGTTACATTGGTGTCGTACGAGGTGTTCGTGCCTCTTACGGGGCCATTTTGTGGTTTTTTTATGTTTTCACCCTTTGACGGCATGTTTTTAAGCCTAATTCTAATAGTTTGTAATTTTTTTCCATTTTCTCAAACTAGGAGTCCAATGACTACGCGATCAGTTTTATGGGTTACATTAGTCCCATGCGGGGTGGCGTACCTCTTACAGAGCCGTTTTATGGTTGTTTTACATTTTTACCCTTTGATGACATGTTTCTAAGCCTGAGTCTAACAGTTTGCAAATTTTTGTTGTGTTCTCAAACCAATAGTCCCGTGACTACACAGTCGATTCCTACGAGTTATATTGATCCCGTGTCGGGTGTTCGTGCCTAGTACGGTACCATTTGGTGGATGTTTTACATTTTCACCCTTTGACATCATGTTTTTAAGCCTATGTTTAATAGTTTACAAATTTTCATCGGGTTCTCAAATCGGGAGTCCCGTGACTACGCGGTCGGTTCCTACGGGTTACATTGCCCCGTGCGAGGTGTTTGTGCCTTTTAAGCGGCTGTTTTGGGGCTATTTTATATTTTCACCATTTGACGACATGTTTTTAAGCCTAAGTCTAATAGTTTGCAAATTTTCGTCGTGTTCACAAATTGGGAGTCCCGTGACTATATGGTCGGTTCTTGTGGGTCACATTAGTCTCGTGCGGGGTGTTCTTGCCTCTTAAGGGGCTGTTTTGTGACTGTTTTATGTTTTCACCATTTGACGCCGTGTTTTTAAGCCTAAGTCTAACAGTTTGCAAATTTTTATCGTGTTCTCATACTGGGAGACCCATGACTACGCGGTCAGCTCCTATAATTTTTTTGTACCAGACGGGGTGTTCATGCCTCTTCTTGGCCGTTTTGTGTCCGTTTTACATTTTTACCCTTTTACGGTATGTTTTTAAGCCTAAGTCTTATAGTTTGCAAATTTTTATCATCTTCTCAAATCGAGAATCTTGTGACTATGTGGTCGGTTCTCGGGGGGTTACATTAGTCCCGTGCGGGGTGTTCGTGCCTCTTACGAGGCTATTTTGTAGATTTTTTCTGTTTTCACCATTTGACGGCATGTTTTTAAGCCTAAGTCTAATTATTTGCAAATTTTTGTCCTGTTCTCCAATCGGGAGTCCCGTGACTATGTGATGGGTTCTTATCGGTTACATTGTTCCCATGTGAGGTGTTCGTGCCTCTTACGGGGCCATTTTATGGTTGTTTTATGCTTTCACCCTTAGATAGCATGTTTTTAAGCCTAAGTCTAATAGTTTATAGATTTTTATTATGTTCTCAAACTGGGAGTCTCATGACTACGCGGTCGGTTCTTGTGGGTTACATTAGTCCCGTACGGGGTGTTTGTGCCTCTTACGGGGACGTTTTATGTCTCTTTTGTGTTTTCACCCTTTGATGGCATGTTTTTAAGCCTAAGTCTAAGAGTTTGTAAATTTTCATTGTGTTGCCAAACAAGGAGTCCCGTGACTATGCGATCGGTTCCTACGGGTTACATTGGTCCCGTGTGAGGTGTTTATGCCTCTTACGAGGCCATTTTGTGGTTGTTTCATATTTTCACACTTTGACGGCATGTTTTTATGCCTAAGTATAACAATTTGCAAATTTTCATCGTGTTCTCAAATCAAGAGTCCAGTGACTATGCGATCAATTCTTGTGGGTCACATTGGTCCAGTGCAGGGTGTTCGTGCCTCTTACGGTGCCATTTTGTGGTTGTTTTATAATTTCGCCCTTTGATAGCATGTTTTTTAGCCTAAGTCTAAACGTTTGCAAATTTTTATCGTGTTGTTAAACTGGAAGTCTCGTGACTTTGTGGTCAGTTCCTATAGGTTACATTGGTCCCGTGCAGGGTGTCTGTGACTCTTACGGGACGATTTTTATGGTTGTTTTATATTTTCACCCTTTGACGACATATTTTTAAGCCTAAGTCTAACAGTTCTTGAATTTTCATCGTGTTCTCAAGATGGGATTCCCGTGACTACGCAGTCAGTTCCTACGTATTACATTGGTCCCATGTGAGGTGTTTGTGGCTCTTACGGGGCCATTTTTTGGCTATTTTATGTTTTCACCCTTTGACAGCATGTTTTTAAGTCTAAGTCTAATAGTTTGTAAACTTTCATCATGTTCTCAAACCGTAAGTCCCATGACTACGTGGTCAGTTCCTGTGGGTTACATTGGTCCCGTGCGAGGTGTTCCTACCTCTTACGGGGCCGTTTTGTTGCTGTTTTACATTTTCATTCTTTAACGGGATTTTTTAAGCCTAAGTTTAATAGTTCTCAAATTTGCATCGTGTTCTCAAATCGGGGGTCCCGTGACTACGTGGTCGTCTCTTGAGGGTTACATTAGTCCCATGTAGGGTGTTCGTGTCTCTTATGGGGTGGTTTTGTGGCTATTTTATATTTTCACCCTTTGACAACATGTTTTACAAACTAACAACCAATAATTATCCCATAACTAAACCAAACAAAACCAATAATTATCACGTACTCCTTCTAACATCTATCCAACAACCAATAATTATCCAACACCCAAGCCAAACGAAACCAATAATTATCCCATACTCCTTCTATTATATAAAAGATAAGATTGACAAGGATATCATAATAGGATACAAATCATATTAAACATTCATACATCAAAGTAAAGCACTAATACAGTGTCAATATCATAATAGGATACAAATAAGATTGACAACGATAAAATAATATCTTGATACTCAATCTTTCTATAAATCAACTAAAAGATCCTTCAAATTAGGGTTGTCATCAAGATCTAACTGGAACTCTTTTGGAGCCTTTAATGCATCCACTTGAGTAGTCATACCCTTTGGTGCATGCACAATAATAGACCAATTGCCTTCATTAATGCACTTCGAGTAGAATACTTTCTTTATGTTGTGAAAGGCACAAATAAAAGGCTCGTCGACAATGCGATCTTTTATCTTCAACCTTGATAAATCTACCATAAAACGTTTAGAGTCAGGATCAACTTTGCAAGCATTCGTAGTATCCTCCACCTTTACCCAATCATAATAGAATACGGTTTATGTGAAATCTAAGTAATCAAGTTCTAGGATTTATTGGATTATCCCATGATAGGTTAGCACCGTATTCTTTGGATTTTTATCAGATTCGCTAGCGATATAGGTGGTCAAGGAAGAAATTGAAATTCCACTATTTTGCATTAAAATATTTTCATCATGTGGATATGAAATGAAATTAAAACCGTTGGTGTGGAATTTCTTAAACTCTTTTTTTCACAAAAACTAGGGTCTTTTACTAGGCGTGCAAGCCTAGAAGAGACATCACCTCTTTTTAGAAGCTGCATTTAATAATGAATTTGAATTAGGGCATGTTTTTATCACACACGAACATATAACCGCACACATAAGATGTGAAAATTACCTATTTTGATACCCATGCCCAAAAGTTAATTTTCGTGCAATTTCTCCTTTGATTTTGAACAATTTCGTTCTCATACTTCCTATCGGTAAATTGTTGAGTTCAGATCATAAAATATAAAATACATATAATTAAAGAAGAAGAATTCAGTAGATACTCACTCTCTCCAATCTTCGACTTCATCTTGCGATTCGAAGACACAACGAATTCCTTGCTCGTATTGTATATTTGTGACTTTCACCTCTTTAGGGATCCCAAACGGTAATTCGTCCTCAAACTCATCAGGTTCCTCGATATTTCCTCCTCCACGAGGATTGAACCTCCCCAACTCTTGTTCTGGCATATGTTCCCTAGCGTATAACGATTATTCCACAGTTACGTATTTGACGCGACTTAAAAAGTGTGTCTTTAACATGTGTGTTTACAACTCAAGTGCAAGTCGGTCTCTCAGGTAATAATCCGATAAACTAGGTATCGAACTCAAGTAATAGGATGAATGCTCGTAACGACGAATAGGAAGAACGCATAACCTTACGGTCGACTCTAGAAAGGAAGAAAATGATGATTGTTTTGAGATTTTTCAATAACTAAAACGAGTAAATTAAACTAATGACTTAACTACGCATGCAATAATAATGAAGTGGTTTTAAATATATGAGAAGATGGGATTATGGTACACTCTCCCGCATTGTCGGTAAGTTCGTTGGATATAAAAGGTTCAAAAATTATATTAATAATTCAAAGATAACATTAAACCTTTCAAAGAATTAACTATATGACAATGTAACTCCGCACAATAATTAATCAATAATAAATCTAACGTGAATGGTTAGATTGCCGGTATGCTTACTATACTCTCAAATACCTCAGTTACCTATGGCAAACTCGGTTAAGATGTCTATAATACGCGTTTCGAAAAATTATCAAACCTTCAAATTATCTCCATAATTTTATTCAATTTAATACCCAATGCGTTACCTAGGTGGGGCTCATGTACCCCAACCCTCTAGAAATCTAGTCGCACATGGTGCAACTACACTTAAACATGATATTTATGTTGCATCAAATCATTATTACATAAAAATTTCATTCAAACATGTAGAGAACACTTATAGAAAGGAAGTAGCCAATCATAAACCAAAAAGATGAGGAAAACTGAAAGCAATAATATAACTATACTTGTATTGATGAAAAACCCAAGAAATAATGTAGAAGATAATCAATTGTTGAAGAATTTTACTCCTACGGTTCTTGCCTTCAAGATCCTCTCAAAACCATGTAAAAACTTTGAGAGCGTATGTGCTCGCGTTCAAATGATAAACTTATATATTAAACACCTTTTAACCCAAACAAACCCTAAACATGCAACAGTATGTGATTGAATAAGATAATGAACTAAGAAAGAACATTCAAACACATGCTTGTGAGGAAAAATCCCCCAAAGGGGAAAAACCATTTATTTTCATTATAATATTGTAACTGTACAATTTCGGATTCCAATGAAAATACAAGTGACTAAGAATTACCCTCAGGTGTCGGATTCTGTAGTCGGCGGCTGGAAATGTCCCTTTCCAGGAGGGTTGCAATGAAGAAGAAGAACGGTCTTCTCCACAAGGGTATGAATAGCAAAACTGCGTTCCTGGGTTGCAAAGTGATTCACAAAGGTTTGGAAATTTATGTGAATCAAAAACCTAGAGTCTTGGGCTCAATAGGTGAAGACTTAGAGTTTTTGTGCTCTGAAAATCATGTATGGAAGTCTTGGAAAACAACTCCCCCGAAGTTGGTATTTATAGGAAAACAGATGAAGAGATCCACATTCTTAAAACCTAAAATTATATCCAGCGTACAGGTACCCCGAACTGGTTCGGGCTGGGTTCGGGGACAATGGCTGGTAAAAGGGGCTTTCAGCACTTCAAAAAAAATTCCAAGGTTTTCCTTTGAAATAACTCCATTTTCAACGAGCCATAACTTGTTCACCGTAGCTTGGATTGAGGTACCGTTTCTTCCAGTATCTTTTTTGCGGCAAGATCTTCAACTTTCCAGTTGACCGGTCCTCCAGACGGTGGCAGTAAAATTACCAATTTTCCCTTGAACATCCCTATCAAGCCTTGTTGCACTGTTTTGACTTCTCTTGCGTACCACTTGTATTACGAGCCTAAAATCATGGAGCGTGAAGTCGTTGAGGCAGATGAGGGACACATGATGGAGATCATAAATGCTTGATTCTCGAAATTCGGATTGAGGCCGTCATATGAGATCGTGTAGGGACGTGCCAAATGTAACGGCGTACGACATACAAAACCTGTAAGATAACGGACATGAGAAAAATGTCCTTACATATCTCCCCTTATGTCTATGCCGGTACATACATAAAAAATCCGAATTATCGAATAATAACATTGCCTATACAAATCTACCCTTCCATGAACCCAAAACTGGAAAGATAAAAATGAATAAGTCTTTATCGTTTGATCTTCAAATCTTCAATACATTCAAATCTTTTCTCATCAGGGTGTGCAATTCAGAGATCATCAATGTAGTACCTACACACATGAGAACTAGCAAATACCACGTGACATATCGAGTTTGAAATGAGCTAAACATATATACCAATTTAACATAGATCATTAAACTCCAAAAACTCAAATTCCAAAAACTCCCCCATAATATGATAATTCTTTCTCCCCCTTTTTATGGTGTCCCCAAATAGACAGGTATAGGAAGCAGAAATAGATGTACATGGAGAATGTCACAAGGTAATAAACTGCTATTTTTGAATTTTTTTAAAAAATTTTCATACAAAGAATATATACAAGGAAACACACCATGAACAATCACAAAAACAACCAAGTCAGTGATAGCGTAAATGAAGTGGTGTGATCAAATTCGATAGGAAAATCAATGCATACAAACATGACATATGTGCACGATGACTATCGGATACTCCTAACGAATGAACCCAAAGTCTTCCTTTGGTGTAAAAAGGTGGAAATATGAGACATTGACTCAATCAAATCAACAAATCAAAGCTAAAAATGATTTCTACACCAATAACGTCCAAAACTATTTCATGCTTTTTCAGGACTTTCAAGGAAGTGCAAACCCGTTTATATTCTCCAACCAAACTCCCTCATATTTTTATTTTGTATAGAGGCTTTCTAAATTCTCAAACTTGGGAGAATTGATGGTGAAAACTAAGTGGCCCATATTTGGCATGAATTACTTTTTATTGCCTTTAAAAAAAAATTCGGGCTCTTTTAACCTCTTTGGACCCCGGATAATAAAATTCCTCCATCTTTTAGGTCCTTTTGAACGGTGGCTTTTGCGCAAAGAAGTGATAATTATCTTTCACAGCCCCTCCTCGTTCTTAAACAAACACTCAGTCTCACAAAAACGGTTTTTACATGCATTCCAATCTTGTCAAGTTTTATCGCATATTGTAAGTTGTATAGACAGAATTGAGATGGAAACACTCAAGCCAACATGTGATAGACAAGTACAATAATCAAATACAGTCGTGCATATGTGCAATAAAGGATATATGAGTCAAATATGTAGGATGATATCACTAATTACATCTCAAAGGTTCCATACTAAGTAAAGCACATGGATGAAATGATGTAGCGTCTCAAATCTCTATCAAACAGTCACATGGAAATATGGAATGAAGTTGTGACTTGGATATCTTAAATGTTCATCCATAAAAAAGGTGCAAAAATGCAAAAATCTTTTTGGATTTTTCTCAAAATTTTTATATACAAAAACAAAAATCTTTTTGGATTTTTCAAAAGAATAAATAAATAACTGTACAACAGAAAAATGATACATATAAAACAAACTAGCAATAGGAAGCATATAATATGAACATGAAAAAGCATCCTATTCTAGACATGGACCAACCCCTCAGTCAACTGTGCAAATCCCCAAAGACTTCCGAAGACTCTCAAATCTAAGGGAATCTAAAGGTTTCGTGAAAATATCGGCTAACTGACGGTCGGTAGGAACAAAACTCAAGGATACGACTTTCTCCTCAACTAGCTGTCGTATAAAGTGCTCACGTATCCTAATGTGCTTTGTGCGTGAATGATGGACTAGATTGCGGGATATGTGTATCGCGCTCGTGTTATCACAGGAAATGGTCATGGTGTCCTGTGAAATCCCATAATCCTCTAACATTTGCTTCATCCAAAAGAGTTGCGTGCAACAACTCCCGGTGGCTATGTACTCAGCCTCCACAGTGGACAAAGAGATGGAATTTTGCTTCTTGCTCATCCAGGAGACAAGAGCAGAACCAAAATAGAAACACCCACCAGAAGTGCTCCTACAACCATCTACATCCCCGGCCCAATCGGCATCTGAATAGGCAGACAAACGGTCATCAGTATCAAAGGAATACCAAATACCGTATGAGAGAGTCCCACTCACGTATTTAATAATACGTTTTAGAGCGAGTAAATGAGACTCTTTCGGGGAAGCCTGATATCGCGAATAGACTCCAACACTAAAGGCTATGTCGGGATGACTGGCAGTCAAGTAGAGAAGACTACCTATCATACTCTGATACAAGGTTTTCTCTACGTCCTTGCCTGAAGTGTCCTTACTAAGCTTGGTCGTGGTACTCATAGGTGTACGTGCATGCTTAGTGGAGTCTAAACCAAATTTCTTCACTAGGTGTCTAGCATACTTGGATTGGGAGATGAACATCCCATCCTCTAGCTGACGAACCTGGAGACCAAGGAAGTAAGTAAGCTCACCAACCATGATCATCTCAAACTCACTTTTCATCTCCTCTTCAAAGTGATGAGCATGTTGAGAGAACGTGGATCCAAAGACTATGTCGTCCACATAGACTTGGGCAACCAAAATTGCACCGTCATCTCTCCTGACGAACAACGTCATATCAACTCCCCCTCTCTTGAAGCCATGGGCTAAGAGATAGGAAGTAAGCCTCTCGTACCAAGCACGGGGTGCTGCTTCAAACCATACAAGGCTTTCCTCAGATAGTAGACGTCCTCCGGGTGATGAGGGTCTTCAAACCCTTTTGGTTGTTCCACGTAAACCTCCTCCTGTAGAATGCCATTTAAAAAGGAACTCTTGACATCCATCTGATATAACTTGAAGCGCAAATGACATGTGATGGAGAGTAGTAGGCGGACGGACTCAAGCCTCGCAACAGGAGCAAATGTCTCCCCAAAGTCTACACCCTCTATCTGTGTGTAGCCTTGAGCGTCCAACCTAGCTTTGTTTCGGATAATGGTACCATTTTCATCCATTTTATTTTTAAAGATCCACCTGGTACCTATCACATTAATCTCACTAGGTCGGGGGAGAAGTTCCCAGACATTGTTCTTTTTAAACTAAAGCAACTCATCCTGCATAGAAGATATCCAGTGTTCATCCTTGAGTGCTTCTTTATGGTTCTTGGGCTCGACTTTGGACGTGTAGCAAAGATGGCTAACAACGTTCTCTAGCTGAGTACGAGTCTTGACCCCTAGAGTGGGATCGCCAACAATGGCAGACGGGTCATGAATCTTGCGAACCCAAGCAGGTGTGTCCCTTACCACAAGAATAGGGTCCACAGAGTGTGAGAGAGGAACAGGTAAATCACTGTCAGAACAATCCTCATCCTCACACTTAAGGTTAGGATCAATAATCGTCGAAGGTCCGTCATCTTGCAAGGTGACGTTTATTGATTCCATAACCTTAGAGATCTTCAGGTTAAAAACCCGGTACGCTCTGCTAGTCGATGAATATCCTAGAAATATTCCCTCGTCGCTCCGGGAGTCAAACTTTCCTAATAGCTCTCTATCCCGTAGGATGTAGCATTTGCTCCCAAAAAAACGAAAATATGTCAGGTTGGGCTTCTTGCCAGTCCACAACTCATAAGGAGTCTGAAGTGTGTGTGGACGCAAATAAACCCTATTTACCGTGTGGCATGCAGTAGGCAGTGCCTCTACCCAAAATCTCCTAGAAATCTTACGACCTAGAATCGTAGATCTAGCCATTTCCTGGATCGTTCTATTCTTTCTCTCAACAATCCCATTTTGCTGAGGAGTCTTCACAGCAGAAAACTCATGTTTGATCCCAAGGATATCACAATACAAATCCACCTTTGCTTCCTTAAATTCAGTGCCGTTGTCACTACGTATTCTGTTAATAGTGACTCCGTGTTGATTTTGTAGGACACGGCACTTGGTCGTTAAAAACTCTAGAGCATCGGATTTCTCTCTCAGAAAACCTACAATGGAGTACCTGGAGAAATCATCTACCATCACGAGGATGTACCTCTTACCACCTAGACTCTCAGTACGAGTGGGACCCATAAGATCCATGTGAATCAGCTCAAGAACATGAAAGGTAGTAATGGAATGCAACTTCCTATGAGGACTACAAATTTGTTTTCCCAACTGACAGGGTCCACAAACGGTCGAACTTGACTTTCCAATAGATGGTAAGCCACGTACTAGGTCCTTTTTAGCTAAGCGATTGAGATCTCTAACTTTCACGTGACCTAGACGTTGGTGCCACAGATCCATAGGAGTGATCGTGGCGCTGTTGCAGACAAGTGGGGATGTGGGCTCAGTCCCATAGCAGTTATCCTTTGTCCTTACCCCTTGCACTAATAGTTTACCGGCTTGATTATAGACTTTACAAGTATCCCGGTCAAACTTTACTGCAAAGTCAGCGTCGCACAGCTGGCTAATGTTGAGAAGGTTTGCTTTCAAACCTTTGACGTATAAAACATTTTCTAGCTTAGGAAATCCAGGTAACTCGACAGTACCTCGTCCTATAATGCTAGACTTGCTCCCATCTCCAAAGGTGACTCTGCCATCCTGATAGTCCTCAAGAGTCGTAAAAAATGAGGCATCACATGTCATGTGTCTGGAGCACCCACTATCAAAATACCACTGTGAGGTATTATGTGCTTTTAGGTCAACATGAACAATAAAAGCCTTTTTATCTTTCTTAGGTACCCAAGTCGGGATGACCTTTTGTTTGCCTTTGTTGTTGTTGGTTTTAGCTGGAATGTGAGAAGCATTCACTAACGGCAAAGACATCCGTCGGAATTCTTCCATTAAACTCTGGGACGTGGCAGCTAAGAACTGAACTTGCTCTCTCAGACTCGAAAACTCATCAGTATGACGTGGTGGAGCATTAGTACGTCGTGTCCCACCCATGTTATAGCAAAACTCCCTAAGGTGGCCTTTTCTTTTGCAATAAGTATAAAAGGACACAGTCAAAGGCGGACCTTGGTTTGCCTTTCTTGGTCGAACTCTCCTTCGAGGTTTTTGACGGTGGCCATAAGGAGTCGTAGTAAACTCAGGAACTGGTCCAGGTGCAATTTGGGACGTGGAGGCACCATCATAACAAATTCCTTGCCGATCACCAAAACTTAAAGCAGCACGAGGAGCATCTTTCCCATCTTCCCAGATCTGTCCTCGATTTGTACCTTGACTTCCCGTGCTTTCTCAAGATCATGAGTCAGCTGGGCAACAAGGTCTCCAAGTTTCTTTTGAGTCTCCACGGAGGAATGGAGCTGACTCGTAAGACTAGCCACTTGTTTAGTCAAATCCCCTCTCTCTTTCTCTAAAACACTCTCTCTCTCTAAACGAACTCCCTTTCTCGACACATGCAGATTCTCTCTCTCTCAGGGCGGCGAAGGTGCAGGACTCTCTTTCTCTCTCCTTTCTTAAATCTTCCTCTAAGTCGGTGATCTTAAGAACTAGCGCTTTGTTACATTTTTTAGTTTTAAAAGACTCAGAATATAACTCAGCGTAGGCGCGTTGAATATCACTTTCGCTCTCACTTGAGTCATCCCCTCCCCCTCACTCACATCGATCTCACTATCGAGGTGTCCCTGTGTAGCATCATCTTCATCATCGTGAAGAGAACTAGGAGTGCTCACTTGACTGGCCATGAATGCGGTGAAGTTACACTCATGCGGTGACTCATCTCCTGAATCCACCGTCTCAACCTCACTGTCGTCGCTAAGAGTAGCATTAAGGACAGCTTTCCCTTTCTCTCTATTCAGACGAGTGGCACACTCAAAGGCTCTATGACCCCTACCATCGCACTCAAAGCATCTCTCACTTTCTTTCTTAGGAGGATTTTTGGAGTCTTTTTCATTTTTCGTTTCAAACTTATTTTTCTCAAATTTCTTTTTATCTTTAAAATTGCCATTTTTCTTAAATTTGAGAATCCTCTTGATTTTTTTTGCAAAAAGAGCCAAATCATCTAAGTTAAAATCACACTCAGAATCTGACGTGTCAGTCTCCCTCTTTCTAGATGACTTTACCCTCTGACCCTTTACTCCTTCTCTCTTGAGCATTAAGTGCAATTCCCTTATCTTTAGATTTATCAGTTTTAGGGAAAATATCAATTTCATAAGTTTGCGAATCTCCTACAAGTTCTTCCTATTTTAGCGTATTTAAATTACCCATAGAATTTAGCACAGTGACTTTAGGGATAAAACGCTTAGGTAAAGAACGAAGAATCTTTTTAACAACTCTAGCATTAGGAATATGTTCACCAAGATTAAAGCTAGTATTCACAATGTCAGAAAGTCTAGCATAAAATTCATCAAAGCATTCAGATTCATGCATGGTGATGGTTTCAAATTGAGTTGTCAAATTTTGCAACTTAGATTCTTTCACAGCATTAGTTCCTTCAGGGGTCAGTTGTAAAACATCCCATGCCTCTTTTGACGTGGTGCACATCATTATGCGTTTGAATTCATCAGGTGTGACAGACCAAGAAATAGCAGTTAGACCCTTAGAATTAAAAGATGACCATTTAAATTCTTCTTCAGTCTAAGAAGTGACAGGATTCAAGTTGATCACATTATCAACAGTCACGGAGGGAGGAGTCCACCCTCTTTCAACTAAAATCCAAACCCTTTCATCTATGGATTTTAAAGCCGACCTCATTCGGGCTTTCCAATAAGCATAATTTGTCCCGTCAAAAACAGGCATTTTATTATATAACTTCTCCATTTGAACACGTACTTTTTCAAAAATCAAAATTTTTTTTTAGAAAATTGATATGTTAGAAAAATTTTGCGGAAAATAGGAATACGCGATAGATTAGCGTAACCCGCTCTGACCGCTCTGATACCAATTTGAGAACGTATGTGCTCACGTTCAAATGATAAACTTATATATTAAACACCTTTTAACCCAAACAAACCCTAAACATGCAACAGTATGTGATTGAATAAGATAATGAACTAAGCAAGAACATTCAAACACATGCTTGTGAGGAAAAATCCCCCAAAGGGGCAAAACCATTTATTTTCATTAAAATATTGTAACTGTACAATTTCGAATTACAATGAAAATACAAGTGACTAATAAATACCCTCAGGTGTCGGATTCTGTAGTCGGCGACTGGAAATGTCCCTTTCCAGGAGGGCTGCAATGAAGAAGAAGAACGGTCTTCTCCACAAGGGTATGAACAGCAAAACTGCGTTCCTGGGTTGCAAAGTGATTCACAAAGGTTTGGAAATTTGTGTGAATAAAAAACCTAGAGTCTTGGGATCAATAGGTGAAGACTTAGAGTTTTTGTGCTCTGAAAATCATGTATGGAAGTCTTGCAAAACAACTCCCCCGAAGTTGGTATTTATAGGAAAACAGATGAAGAGATCCACGTTCTTAAAACCTAAAATTCTATCCAGCGTACAGGTACCCCGAACCGGTTCGGGTACCCTACGAACCGGTTCGCCCCCCTGAACCGGTTTGGGCTGGGTTCGGGGACAATGGCTGGTAAAAGGGGCTTTCAGCACTTAAAAAACATTCCAAGGTTTTCCTTGGAAATAACTCCATTTTCAACGAGCCATAACTTGTTCACCGTAGCTCGGATTGAGGTTTCGTTTCTTCCAGTATCTTTGTTGCGGTAAGCTCTTCAACTTTACAGTTGACCGATCCTTCAGACGGTGGCTGTAAAATTACCAATTTTCCCTTGAACATCCCTATCAAGCCTTGTTACACTGTTTTGACCTCTCTTGCGTACCACTTGTATTATGAGCCTAAAATCATGGAACGTGAAGTCATTGAGGCAGATGAGGGACACATAATGGAGATCACAAATTCTTGATTCTCGGAATTCGGATTGAGGCCGTCATATGCGATCGTGTAGGGACGTGCCAAATGTAACGGCGTACGACATACAAAACCTTTAAGATAACGGACATGAGAAAAATGTCCTTACAAACTTATTATTATCTATCTAGCCGCCCCCTAAACTAAAGGTCTCACGTTTTGTTAAGTATTTCAACCTTGTACAACTCTATTTTTAAGAAATTAATTTCAAAATTCCGTCATGCCGAACCGAATCAATTTTTGTCTTCTTTGGTGGGCAAACCAGTTCGCTTTTCTAGTTTGTCAAACCGATTCTCTTCTTTGGCATCGTTTTCGTTTGTTATTCCAGTGAGTAGAGCCGGTTCGTTGCTTTAACCAAATTGGTCCACTTTTCTATGTTTTTCTTCCTTTCTTCTTTGATTTTTTCTAAACTTTGTATATTCATATCTTTTCAACCGGGACTCTTATTTGGGTGTCGTTTCTTCTTCCTATTTTCTAATATCAAGGTCTTTTACTTCTCTTTAGGTTCCCTGTCTGAACTCTGGGTGTACAATTACTTTTACACCCTTGACTTTTCTTCTTTTCTTTCTTTCTTGATTTCGGTTTCTCTCCTGTTTTCATGTAGATTAAATACCTGTAAATGTAAGAGAAATACACGAAACTCGATGTACTATATAGAAGACATCATTAGTAATTATATGAGATAAATTAACTTAAATTACACGCATGGGGTGATAAAAGCTTCTAAATTATGGGGATAAATACAAAGAATTTAGGCCTAATCAACCCCCTAACTTAGAACTTTGATCGTCCCGAGTAATGTAAAAGAATCAAAGCATGGTCAAAAGACTTAGCAAACATGTTATTAGGATAGAATACCATTTTGCGGGTGAACAATTTCATTTAACGTATGCAATAAGCCGTTAAACCCCTAGGTTATCCTCGTAGGACGAGTGCTGTCTCGTGAGGGTTTGCAATGAATATACCCACAAAATTCATTTTTGGACTCAAAGAAAAATTAAAATACGTAAAAATTGTACAATTTAAACTCCCCCAAAATAGTCATTACAAATTCATATTCGAAAGTCTCAATTCATTGTGTGTGTGTGCGAAGCCAGAAATTAAATCGCTAACTTCCACCGATTGATCATCACGTTACTTTTCGAAAATTCGTTTTGATTCAATTCTCACAGATGCACTCACAAATGAATCACTCGAAATGTGGCTATTTCTCTCGGTGTACGTGATTGATAAGAGTAAATATAATGGAATAGAAATTCACGCACACAACTTGAAAGACGGAATATTTTAGGTGAAAATATATTTTCAATGGATTATGGTTATTGGAAAACGGGAAACATAATCTTTTAGTTCGTACCAATTAATATTTCTTATTATTTTTCGTGTCTTGGCTCTCCACACGGTAATTAATTTCGTTATTCGGACTTGGTTAGGATTTTTTCGAGTTATAAGGTGTATTGGGTAAAATGGGAATGGTTGGAAAATTTTGGGGTCGAAATTTTTTGTTTACTATGATGTCCTTGGGTACTTTTTCAGACATTTGCTCTTTTTCTTTTCTTTTTCTACATTATTTTTTTTTATGATTTTCTCATTTTTCTATTTTGTTTTTGTTTTCTCTTTTTTTCTATTTTTGTTGAGAATTTTTATGCTATTTTTTTCTCGCCCCTTTTTATTGCATCATTTTGACTTGCTTGATGAATTTTCCAATTTTCACACTTCCGGGCTAAATGGGATTTTTGGGTTATCAAACGAAATTGGGAAATTTATTCAGCTCAATTGGGTTAGGAAAAGGGATAGTTTTTCACAACTTTTTATGGCTCATATTTTTGGGTTAAACAAATGAGGGCCTACTTCATTGTCTGAATTACTAATTATTTTACCATGTGCGTCTCGAGAATAATTTAGTTTAGAGATATTTTTAGGAAATTTTTCAAGACAAAATCTAACACGTTTTTCGTAGCCGATAAAAAAAAGGAATTGAGATCTCAACGATTTATTTAAATGATGAAATGAACGTTGAGTTAACCATTAACTGGGATTGATTTAATTACTCGCAAAAATCGATAGGCTCGAAATCTCTCCGAGTTCATTAATCTCCACACTTATTTGTAAAGTCGTCAATTTTCTTTCAATTTCCATCTTTGGTCAATTCTGTCTTAATGCATTAAGTTCTACAAATTGAGACTTCAAAAAAAAATTAATGATATTTTTGAAAAATTTAAATTCCAAAATTTATTTATTTTGAAAAAAAAATATTTTTGGCTTGTTCAAAAATTTTCAATTTTATTGGAAACTTTTGAATTTTTATTATTTTTTGGGGGGCATTTTAAAATTTGTGAAATTTTTAAAAGAAGCACTTGTGACCCCCCTAACTTAGACTTTTGCATTGTTCCCAGTGAAAAGGACTAAAATCTAAAAATAAAGAAGAGTGCGGCAAAAATGAACCAACAAATAGAAAAATGCAACATTTATATTCAATGATAAAGTATAAGTACAATGCAAGAAAGCATGATAAACAATTACATAGTTCACAGCAATGTGAGTAACAAATTAACACAAAGAACTACATAAAAGTAGAGAAACCGGGCTATTATGGAGGTGGTGGGTGGGATGTCCCGGGGGCACTCGGGTCATATGGATCATAAAAGTATGTTGGAAGAGACATGTTGGGCCTCACTTGCAAGTGATACATTTCAGCTTAGAGCCGAATCATCATCCCCATATCTCACTCAAATTTGCGCTCAAAATTTCCAAAACGGACTTCCAAATTAACAAGGCGTTGGGTGATAACCGTTGTATTGAAACTTGCCTCATCGAATTCCCCCTTCAGTTTATAAGCCTCATCGTTGCTTTCTTCCTCCTCGTACTCCATGTCAACATCCTCCATCGTCGGTGGAGGTGCGTGGATAACATCCATTTGGAGCTCGCTCTAAGTGAGTGATTCTCGCCTAATGGGGTTGGATAGACGGGGTAGTGCTTGGGGTGCTTCAATTTCGGCATGTGAAAGGATGGAGGTGATGAGACGGGAGTATAAGATGGAGACCTTGCCCTTGCGATCCATGGAGGCATGGAGAATATCATTATAAGAAGTGTGTGAGAGATGAATGGTAGTGCCGGATCGAGGAGGTGGTATAAGAAGTATGCTTGGCGAATTCGCATCGTCGAGTCGTTAAAAGTTTGAAGTATATTACCACAAATTATGAGGAAGGCAAGGCGGGTTTGTACATCGAGATTACCTACGGGGAAGTTATCTCTCCCCCAATCATGAGAGGGAACGATGCGTTGGATGCATTAATTTTTGCGGAGTGGCAAGGCCCCGGTGGGGTAGTCGTAGTTATCGGGGCTTGGAACCCCCACAGCCCTCATCTTCAAGATTAAAAGGTTGAGAGAGAAGGGGACTCGTGTTGTATCAACATAGGCCTCATCTTTCGTGTCTCTCGTGTGGACAAGAGTCCCATAGAAGGTGCACACTTCGTCTTCCCATACCACCTCGTCGGGCTCCTAAAAAAAATGACACCACTCATGTGGACGGAAGAGATTAGTGATGGCTTGAGGAATCTCGTCCCAACGGATTTTCCTCTCAATATGCATGGAGCGAGAGACAGAAAAAAATGTCTAACACCAAATTCGCTCTTGGTGGGAGCGGTAGTCGTGATTTCCATAATTAAGGACATCAGTTTAATCATATTTGATGGGGAGATCACCCTTTGGCATTGGGAATAATCGGGATTTCTGGAAGAAGATGATAGTAGAAGAAGAGATGAGAGGGGTAATTTAGAATAGAGGGGATGGAGTGAATTTATAAGTGGATATGGTGAATGGAGGGAAATTCATTTGGAGGGAAATGAAATGGAGGGAAAAGGGGATGTATAATGGAGGGAAAAGGGGGTGTATAATGGAGGGAAGAATATGGAGGGAAGTGAAATGGAGGGAAAAGGGATGAACATGGAGGTAAATGAATATACAGCAGAAAATTGAACCGGTTCTGGCTGGGGTGAACCAGTTCGCCCCCTTTTTATTTTAATCGATCAGAAAAGCGAACCGATCTGGACATTTAATGTAGAAAAGGCGAACCGGTTCAGAATTTCAGTGCTGGCCTTGCATTATTTATCCCAAAAAAACTAAGTGTGGAAAATTCCAAAAACTCACTTTTTTGAAAATTTCCCAAAACGTTCCCATACATATAATATCCCAAAAAATCAAGATAACTCACCTCGAAAGGCTCGATCCTTTCCTATATTGTGTATCGATGCTCCTCTCTTTACAAACTCGCATCGTATGGACCTCTAACTAACCTACCTTACTCAACTAACTATATCACACAAGGATCACCCCATATGCATCGGGGGTGCGACAACCTCTCCTTTTAAGCTCACTCAACCTCGTAAACGGGGTCCAATGATAAAATTATGTCAACCTCTTCAACACACGCCTCTAAATATGGCTTTGTCCGTTGTCCATTTATCTTGAATGTGTCTCCCCCTTAGGATATTTTAACTCAACGGCTGTGTGGGGGAACACTTCCCTCACAACGAACGGGTCGATCCACTTCGAACGTAACTTGCAAGGAAACAACTGTAAATGTGAGTTCGATGGAAGTACCTTTTTCCCTGAATGAAACTCCTTTCGACAGATAATTTGCTCATGGGTGAGTCTCATTCTTTCTTTGGATATTTTGGCACTCTCATAAGCATCATTGCATATTTCTTCCAACTCATTCAATTACGTGCTTCACCGGCTTGATCCATGTTATACTTCAACCTCTTAATTACCCAATATTCCTTATACTCTATCTCCATGGGGAGATACCAAGTCTTGACATACTCAAAGCGAAAAAGGGACATCCCAATGGGGTTATTATATGCAGTTCGATAAGCCCATAGTGCATCTTTCAAATAGAGAGATCAATCATTTCGATTAGGATCGACGGTCTTTTCTATAATGTTTTTAATCTCATGATTGGCTAATTCGTCTTTCCCATTCATTTAGGGGTGATAAGTCGTCCCAACCTTGTGGACGACCCCATGCTTTCTTAGGAGTTTTTCAAACGACTGATTGCAAAAGTATTTTCCTTATCGCTAATGATTGCCTTCAGAGCTCCAAAGAGAGAAAGTATGTGTTCTTGTAAGAACTTGATCACCACCTTGTTGTCATTAGTCTTAGTAGCTATGGCCTCAACCCATTTTGACACATAATCTACCACAACAAGGATGTATAATAAACCAAAGGAGGGGGGAAAAGGGCCAATAAAGCCAATGCCCCAATAATCAAATATCTCAATGACAATAATTGGGGTCAATGGCATCATATCTCTCCATGCAATGGATCCTATCCTTTAACATATATCGCAAGATTTACAATAAGTGCTAACATCCCAAAAAATTGTGGTCCAATAGAGACTGCTTTGAAAAATCTTTGCAGTCGTCTTACTTGACGAAAAGTGACCTCCACAAGCTTCCGTATGACAAAAATGAATGATGCTAGGTATCTCGTCATCCAGTAAACATCTTTGGATGATTTGGTTTATACAATATTTGAACAAATAGGGATCGTCATCGAAGAACATGCGCAACAAAGTTAAGAACTTATTCTTCTCTTGTAGTGTCCAGTCAGAGGGTACGGACCCCGTGACAAGGTAATTCATTATATATGCAAACCAAGGGAGAGAAGAAGTGGCAAATAAGTCCTCATCCAGAAAATACTTGTCTATGGTTATGGGATCACTAGGTACGTCGGACGAAAGCCAGGACAAATGGTTACACGAGCATGCTTTTTAATTTTTCCAAAAGAGCTTTGGCATGCTTCATTCCACTCAAAGGGGGAATTTCACAAGTAGGTTACCCAAGGGCCTAGCGATGGCTCTAAAATCCTAAATAAACCTTCGATAAAAACTCTCATGGCCCAAAAAATATCGTACATCCTTTAGTGACTTAGGAGGGGGAAGATTGTCTCTGAAAATTACTTTCGCCCTATCAACCTCAATACCTTTGGATGACACTATGTGGCGAAGAACTATTCCTTCGATAACCATAAAATGGCACTTCTCCCAATTTTGTACCAAGTTTTTTTCCACACAATGGGCTAGCACTTTTTCAAGTTTAGCAAGGCAAAGGTCAAAAGAGGGGCTGAAGACAATAAAGTCATCCATGAAAACCTCAAGGCCTCTTTCGACCATATCGTTAAATAGACTAAGCATGCACCATTGAAAGGCAAACATTTTAGGTAAACGTGACAAAAGGACATGTGAAAGTCGTCTTCCCTTGATCAAGAACGTCTACCTCAATTTGGTTATATCCAGAATAAACATCAAGGAATTAATAGAATGGGTGTCCCACTACTCGCTCTAGAATTTGGTTGATAAATGGTAAGGGGAAATGATCCTTTCTCATATCGGCATTGACCTTCCGATAGTCACTGCAAACGCGCCACCCGATGGTGGTGCATTAGGGAATTAGCTCACCCTTGGCATTCTCGACCACAGTTATTCCCGACTTCTTCGGGACGACATGGATAGGACTCACCCACTTACTATTCGAGATGGGGTAAATTATGCCCATGTCCAATAGCTTAATAATCTCCACTCTCACAACATTTTTTCATCGTGGGGTTTAATCTCCATTGCATCTCCCTCTATGTTGAGTATTTGCATTTTTTGAAAATATCTCAATATAGAGGTGTGCAGTGAAATTTATCTCTAGGATAAATTCAACCCCACCCCTCTATAATGAATTTTTGCACTTTTAGCAATTATTTCAAAATAGATTGATGTAGTCGAATTCATCCCTTATGGGAGGTATATTCTAATCCATTCCTTTATGTTGAGATTTTGCATTTTTAGCAATTATCTCAATATAAAGTTATGATTTAGAATTTATTTCTTTGGATGAGCTCTAATGTACAATTTTATAATATTAGGATTTGTATTTTTAGCAAATCTCTTTTATTATTTAATTGTTCATTATGAATTCACCCATTATCTCTTCTTTTTTTTTTGTAACTTTCATTTTAGATTCAATAAATACATTTGTGAGGGATTATGATTGAGAGATTTTTTTATGTATAATTGAAGATTCCATTTAAATTCAAGGCTTAAATGGGTTTGATCTCCTCCTCTTGATTACTTTTAGTTTAATCATCACATGCTCTTTTTTGTATACTTTTATTTTTATTTTTTTTGGATGATGATTATTGAGGGATAATCTCCCATTTATGGGATGAAATTTTGAAGCCCTCATGAGTCCAATTTTGTTAGTTTACTTATTAGGACAATTTTGTTTATCTCACTTTTCTTAAATTAGCTTTTACTTCTTAATTAGTAGTTATAAAAATTAGTATAGTTAGTTAGTTAAAAATGATCCTTTGAAAAATCCATAAAAAATAGAAAAATAATAATAAAATGCAAATGAATTTGTATATGTCCTCTCTAATTTTGTGTTTCATCCTTAGATTTGGATTGATACCTCACTTACCACTATATTCTAGTTGTGTTCTACTTTTATAGGTTTGTGAAGATTTTTTATGGAAAGAGGAATTGCACAACGACAAATACAATAGAGACATAATTTTGTTATTCATCAAATGGAGTCGTTGCCGGGGATTAGACGTGGGTCAGCAGAGGGGTCAGGCGAGGGGGGTTGGTGTCGGCAGGTTGGATGGTGGCTACTGGTGCAGGTGGGGGTTTGGTCCGAGATTAAGGGTCGACGGTGACGGGTTAGGCTCGAATGGTTGAGGATCGTCGGGTATGGGTTTGTTTAGAGAGAGAGGATGGAGATGGGTTTTGTTGGTTGTTAATGGGGGATAAGGAGAGAGTGGAGAGAGTGGAGAGAGAGAGAGAGAGAGAGAGAGAAGGTTTGGTGTCGTGTTGAGGGAAGAAGATGAAGGTGAGGGTTATCTAGTGTGGTGAGGGTGTATGGTAGTTAGGTGTGACTTAGGGATTTGTTTAAGGTGTAGGTTAGGTGTGTGTGAGTGTTAGTTTAGGATAAGTGTATGTGTTTAATTTGGACACCTAAAAAAATAACACTAACTAACTAAAAAAAAACTAATAAAATTAAAAATTAAAATCTAAAAATAAAATCTTACTCTAAAAATAAAATAAAGATTCAATTGAAAATGAAACTCAAAATAAATAAAAATAAAAATCTATTAAACTAAAATCCTAAAAAAATGTAAAATCTAATAAATCTAAAAATAAATGAAATCCTAAAAAAAACTAATTCTAATAAAATAAAACTACTAACTAATAACTAATAAAAATAAAGATAAAATAAAAATATACTAATAAAAATAAAATATAAAAATAGTAAATAAAACCTAAAAATTCTAAATAAATCTAAAATAAAACGACTCTAACTAAAAATCTAAAAAAAATAGAAAATGGCACAAACTAAACACACATGGGGTGCGGATCGGTTTAGGCTTGGGTATGGTTACGGGAATGAGGAATTAGATCCATTTGATTCACATTTGCCTCAAAATAATGCTTTTTGAACCGCAAACGCAATCAAGCCTGCACATTGAACATTTACGAGCATAAGACCCAAATTGTCGCGAATTAGCAACTAAAATATATCTATTTGGGGTATAAAATGTACACTTTTGAGTGCTTATCACATCTCCCTCGAAGGCTTCATATCCTCCTCGAGGTGGATTTTATCGGTACAAATCAGGAGACTTACATCTTTCAAATCTGCAATGCTCCAACCAAAAGAACTTTGGTGCTTTCTCAAAATCTCTAGTAATTTACCCTCTTGCTCTTTATGGCTCGAGGAGATAATAACGAGGAATGTCTCATCCTCTCCCAAATAAGCATATGTTACGTTGGAGGGTAGTTTTTTTAATTCGAGGGTGGAAAATTTTTCATTAGAGGGAACCATGCGCGACTCCCTCGGTGGTAGTTCCTCGAATCTAGAAACCCAATTAACCTCTCTCACATCCTTATTCGACGCTCTCTCGTCTAATATCGTCCTCAACTCCCATACCTCCCTCTTGAAGTCGGTGTATGTGTCGTCACTCTCACTACCCTATAAGGCACGCTCCTAACGAATCCCCACTGATATTTCCCTAAATGTCCTCATCTACTACCTCCTCGATAAGATCCACCACGTGAAAATCATCCTCACCACCCACTTGCTTGGTGATGTTGAAGAGATTTATCTCAAGGGTCATATTCCCAAATGTGAGTTGCATTTTCCCATTTTGAGTATTAATTAATGCATTAGCCATAGCTAAGAATGGGTGGCCTAGGATGACAAGAACATGATTACTTAAAGGGATGGAGGGATCCATCTCCCGAATGACAAAATCTACCAAGAAGTAGAAAGTGTCCACTTGGACTATCACATCCTCAATAATTCCTCGAGGTATCTTCACGGTACGATCCGTGAGTTAAAGAGTGATATTAGTGGGCTTAAGGTCCCCCAAATCTAATTTCCTATATAAGGAATACAGGAGAATGTTAACGCTCGCCCCTAAATCTAGTAAGGCTTTCTCGATGCGGTTCTCTCCAATGATGCATGAATGGCCGGTGCACCCAAATCTTTAAACTTCGGTGGGAGGTTATTTAATAGAATTGAGCTCAAATTTTATTATAGGAAAACATTATTTTTAACCTTTAGTCTATGTTTTACGTCAATAAATCCTTAAGGAATTTATCATAAGGGGAAATTTGCTTTATGGCCTTGAGAAAAGGTGAATTCAGCTTTACTTGCTTAAGTACATCTAGCACATCTTCACGGGAGAATCCTTTAGGAGCAGGAACCAATCGTTGAGGGAAAGGCGCAGTAGTGGGCGGTTTCACTATGATTTTAGGCCTAGTGGTGTCCTCATTGTCACTCTCATTTTGAGGCGGTATCTTCAGCCTATTTTTTCCCAGGCGAAACCTCATTATCTTAGGTTCGTTATATGGGGGAGCTGATAAATCAACAACTTCCCCACTATGTAGAGTGGTAAAGTCTTGACATTTCTCTTGATGGCCGTCAGACGTAGAGCTAACACCAGTTTTACCTTGGGGCGGTCTTTGGCCTTGGGCCGAAAACTTCCCCTTCTCGTGGATACTTAAGCCAGCTTGCAATTTGGACATATTCGCATTTAGCTCGACAAATATTCTGGCATTTTGAGCATTATTTACCGCTTGAGATTGCATAAATTAGTCCAAAGTATCCTCGGGATTTTTCCATGGTGGAGTGACATAAGGCGCAGGAGGTGGTTCTTGCGTTTGTGGGGCTCGTGGGAAATGTGGAGGTGGTGGTGGAGGAGGGTAAATGTGTGAATTAGGATCCAACACAGCATGTAGTTGACCATAACTAAAACTTGGATAGTTCCTCCACAAAGGGTTATAAGAATTAACGTGAGGGGCATTAAAAATTACCTTTAAATGTTGCTACTGCTTCCACTTTCTCTTGAAGAAAGACTTTGTAGGCAGATATCATTGCTCATTCCTTAGTTGAATATCACGCCTCACAAATAGCACACACCTTCTCTATTAATGCTTGAGTGGATCCGGGTGTTTCTCTTGCCCGTGATTCGACTATGCCTTCCAATATTTTAGCAAGTTAGCTTATTTAAAGTATCAACTCTATTTCTTTGTCTAATTGATAGAGTCCGTACGCAGAAGGAGCTGTGGACTTTTGTCGAGCCACGGTTTGGGCATTAGGGTCGAATGTGTCCCAGGCTTGAGTGGTCTCGACGACATACTTAAGGTGGTCCTCTACATCGTTTGCGTCTAGCCCAATGAATTATCCCTCGCGCATGGTCTCAACGATTTATATAGAAGTTATACTTAGCTCATGATGGAAGAAAGAGATAAGTTGATACTTATCAAAACTATAATGATGGCATGTGTTGACTAACTCATTGAAGAGCTCCCAACAACGATCAAATGTCTCATTTTCTTGTTATTTAAACGTTTGAATTTGAGCTTTAATGGAATTCGTTTGATGTTGGGGGAAGAATTTTAGGAGAAACTTGGCTTGCATATCCCTCCACGATCCAATTGAGTTCTGTGACAAAGACCATAACCAGGTCTTGGCTTTATCCTTCAAAGATAAAGGAAAAATTTTGAGGCGAATGACGTCTTGAGTGCACGTTTGATCGCTAAAAGTTTCGCACGCCTCCTCGAGCTCGTGGATGAGGAGGTATGGTTTTTTTGAATCCAGACTGTGTAATTTGAAAAGAATCTGAATCATGCCATTATGAAAATGGAATGGTCATGTATTATACTGGATTAGAATGCATCCTGGAGTGATGGCTCGCTCGGGATATAAGAGGTATCTTATGGGGCGATACCGTAACTCACCCTAACTCGTACCAAAACTAGCATTATCTAACATCACTATCTCCCCAATTGATTTGAATTTTTCACTCGATGCCCTAGACGTGTGACTCAAAGCGTGACTCGTGATGGAGTGAGGCAGTGTAGGAGGTGGAACCCAAAATTGAGGAGCGTTAGGGGGTGTGTGGACTATTTGTATCGTACTAAACTGTAGGATTTTCGTAAATTCGTATTCGAGTAGATTGAGGAGTTGGTTGAGGATTATCATGTAAGGACTTGAAAGATTTTCTTTTTTTGGAATTTTGGCTTTTTTTTAAGAAATGGAGTCAAAATTTGGATTAATTCGACCTAATGTAAATGTCTACCTACTCCCTCGCAAAGGTGCCAAAAACTTAATGCGACTTAAAAAGTGTCTCTAATGCATGTGTTTACGACTCAAGTGCAAGCCACTAGCTCAAGTAATAATCCGATAAACCGGGTTTTGAACTCAGAGAATAGGACGAATGTTCGTAACGATAAATAGGAAGAACGAATAACCTTATGATCGACTCTACAAAGGAACAAAATGATGATTTTTTAGATAATTTTCAATAACTAAAACAAGTAAATTAAACTAATGACTTAACTACGCATGCAATAATAACGAAGTGGTTTTAACTATATGAGAAGATGGGATTGGGGTACACTTTCCTACACCATTGGTAAGTTCATTGGATATAAAAGGTTAAAAAATTATATTAATAATTCGAAGAAAACATTAAATCTTTAAAATAATTAACTATTCGAGGATTTAACTCCTCACAATAATTAATTAATAATAAATCTAACGTGAATGATTAGATTGTCGGTACATATACTATACTCTCAAATACCTCGGTTACCTAGGGCAAACGAGGTTAAGATATCTATAATATGTGTTTTGACAAAATATCAAACCTTCAAATTATCTCCATAATTTTATTCAATTTTATACCCAACGCATTACCTTGTTGGGGTTCATGTACCCCAGCCCTTTAGAATTCTAGCACGACATGGTGCAACTACACTTAAACATGATATTTATGTTGCATGAAATCGTTATTATGTAAAAATTGCAATCAAACATGTAGAGAAGACTTCTAGAAATGAAGTAGTCAATCATAAACCAAAAAGATGCGGAAAACTAAAAGCAATAATGAAACTATACTTGTATTGATGAAAAACCCAAGAAATAATGTAGAAGATGATCAATTCCTAAAGAATATTACTCCAGGGTTCTTGCCTCCAAGATCCTCTCAAAACCATGTAAAAACTAATTATTATCTATCTAGCCTCCCGCTAGAATAAATCTATCACGTTTTGTTAAGTATTTCAACCTTGTACAACTCTATTTTCAAGAAATTAATTTTAAAATTTTGTCATGCCGAACCGATTCAATTTTTGTCTTCTTTGGTGGGCAAACTAGTTCGATTTTACAGTTTATCGAACCGATTCACTTCTTTAGCATCAGTTTCGTTTGTTATTCCAGTGGGTAGAGTCATTTCGCTTCCTTAACCAAACAGGTTCGCTTTTCTGTGCTTTTCTTCCTTCCTTCTTTGATTTCTTCTCAACTTCGTATCTTCATATCTTTTCAACCGGGACTCGTATTTGGGTGTCATTTCTTCTTACGCTCTTGTGATATCAAGGTATTTGACTTCTTTTTAGGTTCCTCATCCAAATTCTGGGTGTACAATTACTTTTCTACCCTTAACTTTTCTTCTTTTCTTTCTATCTTGATTTCAATTTCTCTCTTATTTTCACATGCATCAAATACCTTTCAAATGTAAGAGAAATACACGAAAATTGATGTACTAGATAGAAGATGTTTGTAGCAATGATATGAGATAAATCAACTTAAATTACATTGAACGAGGTAATAAATGCCTTTAAATTATGGGGATAAATATGAAGAATTTAAGCCTAATCAATATTCTTCAGCAATTGACCCTCCAATATACCATGTATTCTTTACGTAATCTTTGAAGGTTTTCATCAAACACTCAGAAGGATACATCCAACGATACTTAATGGGACCACATAATAAAGCTTCATCGCATAAATGCACGAGCAGGTGGATACTGATATCAAAGAATGATGGAGGAAAATATTTCTCTAATACACAAACTGATTTGCATAATTACCCGACGGAGATCTTTGTGTTCAGAGAAGCAATGTCAAAATAACAGAGGGTTTAATTGTATGATTGCATGTTAATCGTGAGACTTGCACTATTTTTAGTCATTTTCTTGGTAGCTTACTAACCTACATAGATTACAAGAATAACCCGTTGGAGTCTTCAAGTTGAAAAACGTGTCTAAGACGATCTTCTTCTCACTAGTAGTCAAAGTGAAAGCAGTCGGAGGGGTAGAAATTCTTCATGTTATAGGATCATTTTTTAACCAGAGTTTCTTCTTTATTTTCATATCCTGTAGATCTCGGCGGGCTTATTCTCCATCTTTGGAATGAGATCCACCCATACATGTTCCTATCACATGTTCTACAACACTCTTCTCTGTGTGAATCACATCAATTACATGCCTGAAACGATGATCTATCCAATACGGCAAATAAAAAAATATTGATCGCTTGAACCATGTATTTGCTTTTTTAGGGTCGTTAGGATCCCCCTAGCTTCACACTTCAGGTTTACAAACTTGGGGTGTTTGCCTACGTACCTATTCCCCACAGTCGCAGTCGCCTACTTCTCCTCGATCTGCTGACCACAAAGCTGAGAAGGTGGCATTCGATGATCATGACCAATAGGATAAAAGTTAGACTTGTCATTCCTGAAAGGGTGAATGGTAGGTAGAAATCTATGATGACCTGTGTAACTCATCTTACTACTATGTTGTAGCCAACTGGCTTCAATTTCCTTCCCATATATGGGACATCCATAATAACCATGAGCATTACAACCGAATAAGCTCCCATAAGCAGGAAGGTCGTGGATTGCCCACATCACCATTAGTTTAAGTGTTAACTCTTCACCCCTGTAAGGGTCGAATGCCATCATGCCTTTATCCCACAACTCTTTATGTTCTTCGATTAATAGGGCTAAGAATATATCAATATCATCTATTAGAGCCTTCGTCCTGAGTATCAATAATGATAACAATGTGAACCCCTTTGTCATCAACAGTTTCGGAGGGAGACTTAAAGGTGCTATGAGAACTGGCCAATAACTCTGACTAGTACTTAAATTATCAAAAGGGTTAAACCCATCGGTTGAGATTGCAAGACGAACGTTGTACAGTTCCTTTGCAAATTCATGGTGCTTTGTATTTGAAATTTTCCAGATGAGCAAATCAATCGGATGACGCATAAGATTCCCACCCACCTCACATCGAGCAAGCCATTTTATGGCCTCTGCTATCCACAGTACAGTAAAAACCCGTTTTAACCGTAGTCCAAGTGGAAAATACTTCAAAATCTTTTATGGGACTTATGAGCACTTTCAATATTTTACAGGTTTGTCCTTTCCATTCTCACAAATGACATATCTAGGCTCACCACATACTAGACATTCATCCATCTCTTCGTGCTCGTTGCGGTATAATATGCAATCATACTTGCATTAATGAATAGATTTGTATTTCAATCCCAAACCCTTCAAGCCCTTCTTCATGGTAGGATAATTGTCTGGTAAGAATTTCGGTTACACTGTTCCCAAACAAACCAAATTGACTCTTCAAATTACGCAAACCAATCAATATATATAATTCATAGTGATCTTCATCGCAATTTTTATACAACAGTCTAACCGCATTGGCTTTCAACTATTTATATTCTCGGTCGCCTGGTAATTCAGTATTAAATTGTTCATTATGTGCATTATTTGTATCCATAGGTTGGTGATTTTGGTCATGGTGGACTCCGTAAGCATTGTCAATTAGATCGGTCAATGGACAATGTGTTGGTGAATCATTTACCACTTCCACTCATTGGTGTTCCATTACGCGGTCGGTTACCGATAATTCTTCGGGAACATAAGGTACATGTTTTTCACCATGGTATTTCCATTTGTTATAATCTTGACAAATGCCCCACTTTATTAAATGTAACTCAACATCTTTTAAAAATTTATATGTTTCGTTCGTAGAATGGGTGCACTGACACGGAATCTTCCCACTTTTAAGGTTCTTAAAAGCGTAGCTAATAAATTCTTGAACGCCTTTAACATAAGAATTAGTTATTCGGTCAGTCTCCCGCATCTACTCTTTGTATTGTGGAAAAACCATTTAATAATATTCATATTGCAGTCTTGTGTTAACATGATAAAATAAATATCATTTTGCATAACTTTGTTAACAGGATAATCTTCAAATAGAGGGAATATTATTTGTAAATCAAAGTAAAGCACTAATATAGTATCAACAACGCACCAATCAATCAAACTATGCAATAACTTAAATACAATAAGAACACACTAGTCAATGATACTACACAACCACTTAAACTCAAATTAAAAAAATTTGTCTAGTGATATTATTACAACATAAAAAAATATTACCACATCTTCATCAAACGATAAAGTGGCCAATTAATAAAAAAGTTTAAATAATTTTTCATCCCATCCCCTTATCCACTGTCAACGTGCATAGGCACATATTCAAAACCTCCATATATTGTATCAACTATGATCTGACACTCCCCCTCCTACAAAGTCCGACTAAGTATTAAATTTCCTACTTGAGTGGAGATGAGTGTGCACACCCCAACGATATTTTTAGTTAGGTCTTTCCTATAGTATTTCTCACCATAGTCACCGTGGGTTGTTGACAATGATCCAAAACATGTGACATGTTGAGGCCCTAAGAAGGGGAATGTTAAAGGAGGAACCGATATATGTGAGGGGAATGGATAAGGAGGATAATTTTGAGGAGGTAAAGGGAAACTGGGATACATTGGGTGTTGTAGGGCGTACGATCGGTTAAAAGGGACACAATTTGTATAAGTTTCTCATTCACGCCTCCCAATTCATTTTGAAGCCCCATTACATACCCTTCGGTATCTTTTCTTCATCTGGGATACCTTTTGTCTGCTCGAACACTCGTTCTTCAAATCTTCAGAAGATTTTGATCCATGTCGGTGGAAATTAGTTTTTTTGCCCTATTTTGCTTGTTTTTCTCCTTTCGCAGCATTTTCGAGTCCTTCGCCTCATTTTCCAGAAAATCATTCCATTGACCGACTGGTCTCTCAACGTTCGAATGGATTTTGTTTTTAGTGCCAAAAAGTTGGATCTTAATTCCCCGTGGGGAAATGCTTCTGCCTAAGGTTTCTTCAATATGTTCGGAGTTGTTCAACAACCCGAGAAAGAACCTTATTTTTTGAGTTTGCGGAAAATGAAAATCATGTGTTGAGTTGCTCATTCATGTCATCTTTAATAGCTTGATCTACGAGGTTCCAGTTGTCAGCTCTTCCCACTCCCACATTAATTTTTGCTAAGGACAAACACTAGGCTTTAAACTGTTGAACGTGATTCTTATCCCCTGTGGGGTTATTTTCCAATAGAGATTACCCAATGGGCTTCTTCTCAACTGACCCGACAGTTTCAGGATCATTGGGCGTGTCTGTTGGATTAATAGGAGTACCTTGCCTACTGTAACTCATAGTAATGGAGTGAACCATTGGTGGAGTTGAGTATTGGTCACCAATTGGTGATGATAATTCTCTTTGGGGTGGTGTCCTCTCGTCGGTTGGAGCATTGTCTCCATTACCGCCCAACACTATCTACAAAAATAATAAAAGTTCAATGTGTATCTATAATAAGTGCCTAATTTCAAAGTTCAATATCAAATTATAACTAACAAAATAAATTTTTTGACCATATATTATAATCTACCTTTTCATGGTAAGACTTTAATAAAGCTCAATGTGTCTGATCTCCATCCAGTCGGAATTTATTTTTAAAAACCAATGGATTTTTGCACGTGGCCAATTAGGAGGAAGCGTATCTATAATAGATTCATAGATGTCAGTGACATGAACTCGATATCTCATCTTCTTCAGCCTATTGGAAAGATTGAGTTTCACATATATATGTCGCGAGACATCACAGTCTTCGTCATGTAACAACCCGAATTTTTTTAAATAGGCATTTTTAAATTTGTGGGTACCCGGAATTTAGTATTGTAGGCCTGGACGAGTAGCCCAGCCCTAGCGGTCCAAAGTCCAGGCCCCTCATCTTTTGTATTGATCCGATTTCCCCACGACCCCATAAAGGGAAGTTATAGGGGAGCACGATCCCATGGAGGGAAGTTATAGGGACGATGGATAATAAGGAGGAACCCATCATCCCCACTAACTAACATACACATGTATAAATTAAACCCTAGGTCTGGGGCAAAGGACAAGTTGTATTCTCTGTACTCATTCTCCGAAATATTGAGAAATAATACTGACTGCACCACCGTGGACGTAGGCACATCTTTGCTGAACCACTTACATCCGTTGTTGTGTGATTGGCGTTTTATTTTCTTTGTTCTTTCTTGGTCATTACTTCTCTCATATTTATTTGTGTTGCACAATCATTGTCTCCACAATTGGCGCCGTCTGTGGGAAACGTTCATCTTTCCCTGAGAAGAGCCCACACCAAGAAAAGAATCTAAGATGTCTGGTCACAGCAGCAACGCTCCTTAAGCAGGAGATATTCAAAAGCCACCTGCTCCTCGCAGGATTAGGTCTGAAGTCCGACGTTCAGATCGTGGGGCTCGCTTGGAAAGGCCAGCCTCAGAAGAAGGTCAAGGACCAGTAAGGTCCACGCAGATATCCAGATTGATTGATGCATACGAGGTAAGTCTCCACGAGCAGAGGGAGTCTTCTCGCAGATATGAGGCCGAGAATGCTCGCTTGAAAAGAAGACTGGAAAGACTGGAGAAGGAACTACGTCCTGATACCAGGAGACACCCCTATCGCACTCCCAGCCCTCAAGCGAGCAAATCTCGCAGCCGAGGAAGGATCCCTAGGCGGGAATATCAAGGGGTCGAAGGTGGCGACTCAGACGACGACCTCCACGAACAACTAAGAAGAGCTCGCCGCTACCAGAGCCCTGCTCGCAGCGACGAAAACATACTAAACCTGGTCCGTAGAGAAATGGACCAACATCCAGCTCACTGCGGCACCAGGTCAACCAGAGAACTCGCCAGGAGAGCCCTCAAGACCCATATGAAGTCACCCTTCACGAGGGAAATTGAAGAGGAAGAGGCTCCCAAGAAATTTTCCATTCCAAGGTTCAAGATTTACGACGGGAAGACAGATCCCATTGATCATGTCAGGCAGTATCGGCAGGCCATGACCCTCTGGAATCACCGGGATGCACTGATGTGCCGTATTTTCCCCTCGAGCCTCCATGACGTGGCCCAGAAATGGTTCGAAAAACTCCCTCACCGATCCATCAGAAATTTCAAATCCCTGGCCGAGCTCTTTACGGCCCGATTCATCACCAGCAGCTCCCATCCCAAAAGGATGGGTGCTCTATTAACAATGAAGAAAACGCCTCAAGAAACACTCCGAAACTATGCGAAGAGGTACTGGGAGTTATTTAACGAGATCGAGGACTGCGCGAAAGAGGTGGCAGTGGCTTCCTTCAAAATTGGGCTACCTAGCTCCTCCCTCCTTTACCAGTCCTTGACGAAGAAGGAAGCTATGACCATTGACAACCTGATGGCCCGGATTGAGAAATACGCAAAGGTGGAAGATGTCACCCACCTTAATGTAGGAGAAAACGATCGAGCCAAGCTCACTACCAAGGGAAGTGAGAAAGTTGAGAACCAGAAGAAAGGAGGAAAGAATGGGGGCAAGAATGGATCCAAAAACGGAGGGAACCGTGACGTAAAAAAATCGTTAACACCGTCTTCAAAGAGCCAATTTACAAAATTCTCACGAAGATCAAGGATGATCCGTTCATCAAATGGCCCCAAAAAATGGGAGGAGACCCCTCGAAAAGAAACAATGCATTAAGATGCGCTTTCCACAAAGAGGGAGGGAATAAGACCGAGCATTGCAAGGCTCTTAAGTCCCACCTCGAGGAGTTGGACCAGTTTGGACATTTGAATGACTTTGTGGAAAAGAAGGTAGAGAAAGTGGCTGCCCACAGAGAGGCGAAACTCGACAACGTGCTGGAGGATGATGCCAGACATGAATTCACAGTAATCCATGGAGTATCTGACGTCAAGCAAATACAAGGGAACTCAGCTCGAATGGAGGTAAAGAAACTGACAGCGGTAATGCAAGCTTTTCAGATTGATCCAGCAAAATCATAGTCAGGAAAATGTCGGCGAGTAGAGGACATCAACTACAACAAGCATATTGTTTTCACGGATGAAGACCTAGTGGGAGTAAGGACCCCACATCATGATGCCTTGGTCATTACACTCAGGATAGCCAACTTTGACATCGACAGGCTGCTCGTCGATCAAGGAAGCTCATCCGAAGTAATGTACATCGACCTGTTCAGGAAATTGAAGTTGAGCGTCGCCGACCTAAAGGGAGCTACTGTCCCTCTGGTCGGCTTCGCTGGAAAAATGACCATGCCCCTGGGCAAAATAGTACTGCCAGTGCCCGCTGGAAATGTTTCCAAGATGATCGAGTTTTTGGTGGTCGACATTGATTCACCGTATCAGGCCATCCTCGGCAGGGGATGGCTTCATGCGATGAAGGCAGTCTCCTCGACCTACCATCAGAAGCTCAAATATGTTACCGAGCGAGGAGTAATGGAGATACACGGTGACTAGGCGATGGCAAAGAAGTGCTTCATAGCGACCATCCGACCGAAGCCAGAGAAAAAAGCCGATCAACCCAGTGAGAAAGTGGAGGAAGGTGCAATTCCTTCCAAATAGCAATTAAAATACGGAAGGCCTGAAGTAGAAGAGACCAGGATCCTCCCCTCCGAGCGTGTCATCGAAGACCTGGTAGAAGTGGCGGCTATGGAAGGCGACAATAGCAAAGTCTTCTTGATCGAAGTGTCACTCACCGACCAAGAGCAAAAGGATTTGTCAACCTTACTCAGAAGCAACATAGATGTTTTCGCTTGGGAACCTTATGAGCTGCCAGGAATCGATCCCAATATGGTCTGCCACCAGTTGCACGTCGATCCCACATTCAAGACGATAACGCAGAAGGCATGGAGAACTGCTCCCGAGAAGGCCAGAGCAATAGAAAAAGAAGTCAAAAAACTGCTCGAAGCAGGATCCATACGGGATGTGCAATTCCCCAAATGGTTATCCAACCCAGTGGTAGTTCCGAAAAGCAACGAAAAGTGGAGAGTTTGCATAGACTTTACTGACCTCAACAAAGCCTTCCCCAAGGATAGCTTCCCTCTTCCAAAAATAGACCAACTAGTAGACGCCACCGCAGCTCATGAACGAATGAGTTTCCTGGACGTGTACTCAGGGTATCACCAAATTCCCTTGTATGCCCCAGATCAGGACAAAACGGCGTTTATCACGACGGTTGGTTTATATTGTTACAAGGTCATGCCTTTTGGGCTAAAAAATGCAGGGGCAACTTATCAGTGGCTAGTTACTAAAATGTTCAAGAATCAAATGGGAGACACAATGGATGTCTACATCGATGACATGCTCGTCAAGAGCAAGGAGAAGGAGAATCACCTCTCGAACCTGTCAAGTACCTTTTGAAATCCTCAGGAAGTACCGAATGAAACTTAATGCGAGCAAGTGTTCCTTCGGTGTCCAGTCAGGGAAGTTTCTTGGGTATTTGGTCAGCAAGCGAGGCATAGAGGCTAATCCGGACCAGATTGATGCAATCAACAGAGTGCAACCTCCTCGCACAATTCGGGATGTACAGAAGCTCACTGGAATGCTCGCTGCTCTAAATCGTTTCATTTCTAAATCCTCCGAGAGATGCAAGCCTTTCTTCCAACTCTTAAAGGGCAGCAAAACAGTAGAGTGGAGCCCAGATTGCTCGCGAGCATTGGACGAGATCAAGTCCTACCTAAGCACTCCACCACTGCTTGTCATACCACAGCAAATGGACTCCTTGTACCTCTACCTCTTTGTATCCAGTCATACTGTCAGCTCGGCGCTAGTGTGTGAAGTTACAGGAATCCAACATCCCGTCTATTACGCGAGCAAAACCTTATTAGATGCCGAGCAATGCTACCTACCATTGGAAAAGCTCGCATTCGCCTAGTAATAGCCTCGAGAAAGATGAAGCATTACTTCGAAGCTCATACGATCATCGTCCTTACATCACACCCCCTCAAGGTTGTCCTAAGGAAGGCGGATTTGTCAGGCAGACTGTCTAAATGGTCAGTCGAGCTCGGCCGGTTTGACATCCAATTTCAACCAAGGACAGCTATCAAGGGTCAAATCCTCGTTGATTTCATAGCTGAATTCACAGATGAAGAACTCTCCGACCAGCCTAAGCCAACAAAGCAAAACAACCAAGATACAGTGGAAAGCTGGAAACTATTCGTTGATGGAGCCTCCAACTCAAAGGGGGCAGGGGTAGGAATTTTTCTCATCACTCCAGAAAACACAGTCCTTGAGCAAGGAATCAGGCTGGGATTTGCAGCCTCCAACAACGAAGTAGAATGCGAAGCCCTAACAGCAGGTCTCCAAAAAGCGCAAACTCTGGGAGCAAAGCGTTTGCAGGTATTCGGCGATTCGCAACTAGTTTCTAACCAGATAAGTGGAGACTATAACGTAAAGGATGAAAGAATGGCAGCCCACCTCTCCTTGGTGAAAAACTTAATGACGACCTTTGAAGAGATCAACATCCAGCATTTTCCCAGGGGGCAAAATAACCACGTTGATGCATTATCAGCCCTGAGTTCGGCAGTTGACTCTAGCCTTAAAAGGGTTATCCCTATTGATTTCCTCAGTTGCCCAAGCATTTACCCCAACTGCGAGCTGCCAAACGCGGAACCAATACTCCAATTGGAATCAGGCCCCAACTGGATGGATCCCTTGAAGGACTATTTAAAGGACGGAACGCTTCCGGAAGGACAAGAGAACTTCCCACCAGATAAGGGTCAAAGACGCTCGATTTCACTTATCCACAGGAGGCGACTTGTATAAAAGATCTTTCTCCGGTCCCTACCTTAGATGCGTCCACCCAGGCGATGTCAAGGCAGTGCTTCACGAGCTTCACAAAGGAATCTATGGAAGTCATGTCGGAGGAAGGTCTCTATCCTTCCGAGCAATGAAAGAAGGCTATTGGTGGCCATACATGTAAAAGGACTCCGCAGTATATGTCCGCAAATGCCTGAAATGCCAACTTCACGCTCCTATGGTCCACCAGCCCGCCAGCGAATTAAAATCCCTGACCAGCCCCTGGCCTTTCGCCCAATGGGGAATGGACATCGTGGGACCACTGCCCACCGCTGTCGGTAATCGCAAATACCTGTTGGTTGCAACTGACTACTTTACCAAGTGGATCGAGGCAGAACCACTGGCGAACATCCGAGATGCTGACATGATAAGGTTCATATGGAGGAATATAATCACTCGATTCGGAATCCCCAGAACCATCATCACTGACAATGGAACACAGTTCGAGAGTGGCCCTTTTCAGGACTTCTAGAACGAACACGGGATTAGGCACCACTTCAGCTCGGTGGCCTACCCTCAAAGCAACGGACAAGCTGAAGCTTCCAACAAAACAGTGATCGCTGGATTAAAGAAGCGGTTAGAGTGAGCCAAAGGCGCATGGGCAACCGAGCTACCGCATATCCTATGGGCATACAGAACGACTCCTAGGCGAGCAATAGGAGAAACACCATTCTCACTAACATATGGTATGGAGGCAATCATCCCACTAGAAGAGGGATTGCCAATAATGAGATCCGACCTTGTGGAACAAGGCCAGAACGATGAGGCTTTGCTCACTGAACTCGACCTGGCCGACGAGCGCAGGGAACTTGCCCTTGTGAAACTAGCGAGCTATCAGCAACAGCTCGCGAAGCACTACAGCAAAAGGGTCAACCCGAGGAGATTCAAAGTTGGGGACTATGTTCTAAGAAAGGTCCTGGGCAACACAGTGAAGCCATCAGACGGTAAGCTGGGCCCAAACTGGTAAGGACCTTATAAGATAATTAGAGACGACCTGCAAGGTGCCTATCATTTGGAAATGATGGAGGGCAGGGAGATACCATGAGCATGGAACGCAGCTAATCTCAAGAAACTCTATTTTTAGGAATTCTGTTATTAAATCTTTTATTGTATTCGTTATGTGAAAGGACAGTTCATTTCCCATTTCACTAATGAAAATCTCTCAGTTGATCACTCCCTAATTAAGTAACAGTTATATTTTATTACACATCCCTTCCAAATCACAGGCATAATGGTCGACATAGCAGGGGAACACCCCTCCTCAGGCCATCGTCATGAAGCACGACAGACCTCTTAGCATTTCCCCTGGAAATATATGAAGCCCTACAGAGTATTCTTAGGCATCAAAACTACTTTGGTTAAACAAAATCCTGATCGGATGAAGACATCCAATACCAGGTGTGTCCTCGCCCATTGCCCCACTAAGGCCTAAGGGAGTGTGACGACACAACCTAAAAGGTAAAGTGAGGGCACAATGGTATTCTTGTATTATACTGGACTGGGGGGACACTCGCATGACAAAATAAAAAGAATTATGAAGAAGCGAAAATATAAAAAGATTGGATGAACACGTTTAGTCGGCAAAATTGCCCAAAACGCGAACTTTTCATTAATCCTTTATATTTACAAACAATGATAATACATGTTTAGTCGACGAAGCTCGCCCAAAGCATTTACATTATCAAAAAGAAAAAGAATGACAAAATCTCAAGGAGGTGGAAGCCTCCGAGCAAGATAATCAACAACTTTAGCTCTCCTTCCATCATCAGGAGCGGGGGCTAGCTCTTCCACGACCTCATTTGCGTCCAACTCCAATAGTTTTCTGGGAATAGCATCAATGGAGATTCATCGATCATCCCTCCTGAATGGATTGGGAATCAGAGTGGAGGAAGACATCTCGTGTCGATATCATAACACCGAGTTCCTCGGGACCTGCAGCTCTCTCAGGGCACTCAACCACCCTCTGATGAAAGAAAGTTTTTCGAACTCTGATAATCTCGTGGGAGCATCCAGCCAGCCCTGATCATAGCCATCAGACCACACTTGGTGAGGGCCCTTCTTGAATAGATGCCGCAGTCGGGAAACGTCTCTCTGGAGCCCAGCAGCAATTACATAAGCTCGCTGAACATCGTCGCACAGCTCCCCAATCTCCCGCTATTCGACGGCTTCCCTGTTTCTATCCCTGGTACTCCTGCCAGCACGCGGGAGGGGAGGCCGAGCAGCTCACGACGAAGAAGAGCCTTGCAGGACTATTGGAACGGTGCTCGGCGAATGCTCCTTAAGCTTCGAGACCTCCCGCCTCAGGTATTCATTCTCCTGCTGCAGGAACTCCCCAACTTGGTTAATTTCGGGGGCCTCCAGTAACTTTTCTCTTAGTGCACTAACTTCATCTTGTACTGAGGCACCGATTTCTTCCATTTCCTAGAGCCTGTCCTTCATCTTATCCACTAGCTCGGATTGCTCCTTATATTTCTGATTCTTAGACCTAAGTGACTTACAAAGTCTAACAAAGGCCTGGCGAACAGCAGGGCTTGCATTAGGACCAAGAGTCCTACCCAGTTGGGAGGTAGCAGGAATATAGTCATCAACATCAACCAACTACAAGTAAAAGAAAGAGAAGAGAAAGAGATGAGCATAAACAAAAATGAAGTCTTTTCATTAATAAGGAACGAGGTTACATCAGATTGAAAAAAAAAATTACAAAATAGCCCTATCAATTAGCAACCTCGGGTGGCCCAGAGGTGGATGGTCCCTTGTCCTTATCAGCATCAACAGGGGCATTACCCTCTGCAGGGGTGTCCTCTGTCCTCTCAACCAAAGGAGCGTCAGCAGGAGTAGCCTGAGAGATAGGATCAGTGCCTTCAGTAGTTGGGGCAGGGTCCTCATCTACGACTGGCCTCGGCCCTGGATCGTGCTCGTTAAAGAGTGGCGATGCAACGTCAACCCCAGTATCCACGAGAGCCTTATTCCACCCTTTCTTGAAGTTCATACGGCTGATATAGCCTATCTAAACTTCAGCGTCCTCATACGCAGCAGCCCAGCCAGAGTTGTGCGAGTCCTCCTTAAGGGTGGCTGCCTGGGCTTTCTTCGCCTTCAGTTGCTCGGCCAGAACCCTGTTCTTCTCTGCAAGGTCCAGCTTTCTCGTGCACACCAGATCATAAGCCTTCCTAAGCTCGCCCAGCTCCCTGATCGCATAATCTCTCTCGCGAGCAGAATTGACAAGGGCCAGGTCAGATGAAACTCGAGCTGCATCAGCAGCCTTCAGGTTGTCCTCCAGATGAGAGCCCCTGGCTTCCAGAGCAAACTTTTACTGTTCCATCTCACCATTCCTCCTCACCAGCTCCTCGCGAGAGAGATAGAGCACAGCGAAGTCGGTCACAAACTGCAAAGACTAAAGAAGAAATCAAGAAGAAGAAACCATCAAGACTTGTTAAAAGAAATTGAGAATTAGAAGAGAACTTTACCAAGGCAAGCCTCTGGCTAGCTTGCAGAGCCAGTTGATCGGACCCCAACGCCCTCTGGCGATTCGCAGGAAGGACTGCTCTCTCGAGCAGCGCAGGGGCTAACTGAGGAGACGTGGCCACCGAAGCCCCCTCAGGCAAGGCAGATACTGGGACCAGGGCTTGATCTATTTTGGTCCTCGATTCCATCTTCCTCCTCTCCTCCTCCTTTTCTCTCTCCCTTCTCTTTCTTTCCTCCACTTTCTTCTTATCTTCCACATTCCTCCTCTCCTCCTCCTTTTTCCTCTCCCTCTCTCTCGCCTGCTCCTCCTCTCTCCTCTTCTTCTCTTGCTCCTGAGAAGAAGGCCGAGAACTAGTAGCTATAACCCCAGATGCAGACTTCAGTTTCTTGGACCTCTGTGCAAGGAGCACGTCATCATCATCATCATCAGCATCATCATCATCATCATCTCTGATCAAATTCTTCCTGGGAGGCATCTCTTCACCAGAACTGTTGGAAGTGCTCGACGATCCTTGAGTTTTAGAATTCTCCTCAGAACTAGAAGAACTGCTACCGACAGAGCTCCCTCCACCAAGATTACTGACAGGATCACTTTCAGAGCTCCTCTCCTCTTCGTCCAACTAGATTAGCTCGGCGGTAGTCTCTTCGAGGGAAGCAAACTCTGGAACACTGTCCACAGGTCGTGCTATGAAGCTGGAGCCTACGTTCTTATACTCTAACAAGAAAGCGGCAGATCTGGGATGCTCGTCGTCACCCAAAGGCTCTCTGATGTTCCAAGATTTAACCAACTCAGAAATTCGGACCTCGCTAAGAGCAGGCTCCACGTTCCTTGACCTCGCTGTAAAAGAAAATGCAGAAAGGAGTTAGAAAAGTCATAAGTCAGCAGAGATTGAAGCAACAGTACAAATATCTACCTATATATTCTTCCCCATAAAAGGGGACAGTGAATCTTTCAGACCTTGACCCTTCAGATTGGGGAGAGAACTTCCAATTCCTAACAAGAAAACCTTCCTGCTAGTAGTCCTTATGGGAATCAGGTAGATTTACTACCAATACCCTATCAGGGCTCCTAACTTTGAGGTACAAGACACCTGAACTAGTCCGAGAGAAGGAGTAACAAAAGCAGACCTCGGCAAGCCCTAAACTTGTGCCATACAATTGATTTATCCTATGCACGCCATTCACTATTTTCCATACATTGGGCGAACATTGTGCAGGTACAATACTAAAATAGCTAAAAAAATGCAAAAATAGATCATTAGGGGGAAAAGTAAGTCCCCCCTGGGAAAGCAACAAAGCATGAATCCAGTGGGCATCCTCTATATCCCTAACGTTCCTAGGAGGTGAGGCACAACACTCAATCTCCACCCACTCAGGAATGTTGTAGAATTTTCTAAATTCCGAGATTGACCTATTTCCAATCTTCGCCATTGGAAAATACAAGAAAAGCTACAAACCAAAGAGAAAATGCAAAGGGCACGAGAGACTTACAAGACAGAAGATCAGGTCAAATGATGAAGAAGCAACGAGAATGAAGATCGAAAACAGAAGGTACGAAGCGCAAGAGCTCTCAGAAGATAGAAGAGTGCTGGAAAAGCTAAAACGACGAAAAGAAATGAGCCTTATTCCAACAAACCTTCAAAATCTAATCATATCGCACAGTAAGCGAAGCGGTTGCCGCCAGAAATCGACTCTACAGCTCCCGAGGAATTGCAACACGGCTATTATGGCTAATCATTTAAATCTGTTGGGCCCACATTCATGGCACAACAAATTTAGGGGCAATTGTGGGTACCCGGAATTTAGTATTGTAGGCCTGGACGAGTAGCCCAGCCCTAGCGGCCCAAAGTCCAGGCCCCTCATCTTTTGTATTGATCCGATTTCCCCACGACCCCATAAAGGGAAGTTATAGGGGAGCACGATCCCATGGAGGGAAGTTATAGGGACGATGGCTAATAAGGAGGAACCCATCATCCCCACTAACTAACATACACATGTATAAATTAAACCCTAGGTCCGGGGCAAAGGACAAGTTGTATTCTCTGTACTCATTCTCCCGAATATTGAGAAATAATACTGACTGCACCACCGTGGACATAGGCACATCTTTGCTGAACCACGTACATCCGTTGTTGTGTGAGTGGCGTTTTATTTTCTTTGTTCTTTCTTGGTCATTACTTCTCTAATATTTATTTGTGTTGCACAATCATTGTCTCCACAAAATTTATTTCGGAAATTAGAGAAAAATAAAATTTTGGATTTCATTATTTTTAATAATTAAATATATTGGTTTTTATATTCAAAATTAGGAAAGATGGATTAAAACTCGTAATATGAGTCTATATATGTCATGGGGTGTTTAGAAGAGTCCTCAAAACATAAAACTCTCTAAGAGTCCTCGAAATATAAAGATCCCTAGAAAATAATATATCAAAAAAATGAAATCGTCCGATTGAGCTAAAAAAATTTATGCAGCTTCCTCTCGTCTTCAGCTACTGCGCCCCCAAATTTTAGCCAATTCCAACGGTCCGATCGTCTGAAATGTTTATTTTAGTGTTTGTATCCGATTAGAACTCTTTTCTTAATCAAACTCTTAATCATTTACATATCATAACAAATTTATAGCTTGGCTTTTAAAAATTCCTTTTTCATCAACTTTTCAACCAAAAGACCTCTACAAAATTATTCCATTTCCTTTACAAACCCCAGCCCTATTTCCACTACACCAAATCTTCCCATTTGTCAAGGTCATTGACCTTGACAAATCCAACTTGTCAAGGTCAATGACCGTGACATTTCGAGGAGAGACAACCTTTTTTGTCACGGTCGTGTCACGGTCATTGACCTTCACACAAAACTCGCATTTTGTGTCACGGTCGTGTCGCGGTCAATGACCGTGACACGTTTGTCACGGTTTATAACCGTGACAAAGTCGTGACCCTTTTTAAAAAAATTGTCACCGCCATTGACCGTGACAAGTCCGTGACAACTTTTTATCACGGACATGTCACGGTCAATGACCGTGACAATTCTGGGCAGAATTTAAAAAAATCTGCTGGGCAGTATGGCCACTGCCACTGCCCAGCAGTATATTTGTACCTGTTATAGCAACGTTTTACTTGTTCCAAACATCATATATCCGAACAAACTAAATATAATGCAAATATATATTCAAATAAGAAACTATTTAAGAAGAAACAACATCACCATCATTTTATCTCAAATCTACAAACTATTTGCATGGAAAAGAGATTTTGTACCGCGACGCTCGGGAACACCTCCTTATCCTTCCCTTCTCGTCCGAATAGCCACATAAGTATAGAGCATATGTGGCCTACCCTTAGGGCCACTCCCTGTAACCTGAATTGAAATAATGTAAAATTAGTATCCGCCCCTCAAATATAGATAAATATAAATCGTAATTGAAATCGAAATCGAAATTGACATATAAATAAAAATACATTACCTGTAGTGTCACTCAAACAGCTAACTTGAGCTCATATGGCACCTCCTTCCAACTAATATACCCCGGGCAATCGTGTCAAATATAATTCTCTTCATATTTAAACACTAAGAAATACCATAATCCTATGGAGTTATGCGTTGTAAATTCCTTCCAACTGTTGTGTAGCCAAAAATCAGCAGTTGAAGTTGTCAATTCCACCTTTCAATGGTCTCCCATGTTTTGCTAGAAGTTCCAAGTGGTGGGGTATGGAAAGTGGAATTGACAACTTCAACTGGTGATGTTTGGCTACATAACGGTTGGGAGGAATTTGCAGAGCATCGCTCCATAGGATTATGGCATTTCTTAGTGTTCGGATAGACGAAGAGATTCAGTCTCCTCTCCACAAATAGGACACCCCAAATAACTATGTACTAATCACCTATTAAAGGTAAGAAGCGTATATTCATGGATTAGTATAAACAAAACTTAGATGTAGTTGGAATATTTATGTATTAAACTCCTCTCCACACACGCACACTACACAAGAGTGAAAATGATAAAGTGCAGATCAAGTAAAAGCATTAAAAATGGATGTTTCGGTACAAATTGAAATATTTATTACAAATTGAAAAATTGTTTCAGATTCGGGTTATCATCAATAATGGATTGATATTCGGTAGGAGCAGCCAAGTCATCCACACTACTATTTAGACGCCTTGGCGCGTGTTGGACAATTGACCACGGCTCGTTGTTGATATACTCTGAGTAAAACACTTGCTTAACCTTTTGAAATGCACAAACAAATGACTCATCGCTCACGTGGTCGTTGCTCTTCAACTTGGACAAGTCAATCATGATCAAATTGGTGACAGGATCAACTTTACAAGCATTTTTATCCTCAACTCTTACCCATTCACAGTAAAATACAACCTCTTTGAAGCTTATATAATCCAATTCAAATATATTTTGGATTACACCATAGTAAGTCATTTCAGCTTCAACGAGGTTTTTATCTTTTGCGCTTGCTCGAAAGAAAGTAAGAGCCTTGTATGAAATTCCCGAGTTCTGTACGTTTGTACTTTCCTCGTACACTTTAGCGCCGAAAATGTAACCGTTCAATCGATACTTTTTGTACTCTTGTGCCATGAACAAGGGTCCAGTGGCTAGACGAGCAAGCCTTGATGTCGCATCACCCATCATTAGGAGCTGAGAATATAGATAAATTAATTATATTAGTGGTAAAATTTGAGTGTAATGTAACGTTATATAACGACTGTTTTCATTATAATTACCTCTTGTGTCAACCATAGCCTAAATTCGTTGTCTGATTGTACCATTGTTTTTCGTCTTTTATTGTTCTCACAGGCTTCATATTTACTGCATATTACAAAATTAATCATGTATAAAATAATCTAAAATAATGTTAAACATTATAATATTCGAAACTTACTTTTTCCATTCTTCGACATCTTCATGTGTGTCAAATAGATAACGAGCTACTTGTTCATGTTGCAAACTCGTTAATTTCACTCATTTTCCCATCACATTACCACCATCATCGAGGAATTCATCAGTGTCATCAACGCTGGTCGAGTCAGGCATATATTCCCGAGTATATATTGACGACTCCACGGTGATGTATTCCTCTGCAATTGATCCTGCAATATATCGCGTATTCTTGACGTAATCTTTAAAAACTTTCATCAATCTTTCAAACGGATACATCCACCGATATCTAACTGGACCACAAAGAAGTGCCTCGTCGCATAGGTGTACCAACAAGTGAACACTTATGTCAAAGAATGATGGGGGAAAGTACATCTCCAATACACAAATCGCTTCGTTCACAGCCAATTTTGCGGCCACTATGTGTTCTCGATTCACTACCTTCTCACACAAGAGGGAGAAGGTAATACTAATTTGCATAATAGCCCTACGCAAATCCTTGTGCTTGGAGAAACATTTCTTAAACAATAGAGGAAGCAATTGCATGATCACATGCCAATCTTGGGACTTACACTTATGTAAATCATGAGTAGCATAATTCACAATCCTTTGCAAGTTGGACTAGAAAGTAGATGGGCCTTTCAAATTATATATTGTGTCCAGAAGCACCTTCCTTTCCTCACTCATCAAAGTAAACGCTCCAGGGGGAATTATTGTCCTTCCCCTACTATCTTCTTTCAACCATAGTTGTGGTTTAAGTTTTAACGTTTTAAGGTCTTTTCGTGCATTTTCTCCATCCTTCGAATGACTCCCCCCAAGGCAAGTGCCCATAATATGTTCAGCAAAGTTCTTCTCTGCATGCATCACATCCAATACATGGCGCACCGGGTTTTTCTTCCAATAAAGAAAGTCAAATAAAATTGACCTCCGAGACCATGCCTTTCTTATCTCAGTTTCATTCCCAGTTGGGATCTTCTTACGCTTGACATTATTAAATTTGGGATTCTTACCTGGCATATTTGGGCCACATTCAGAAGATTTACTTTCAATTTCTGAACCCGAAAGTTGTCTCGGCGGTAGCCTATGTTCAACTCCGCCCAATAAAAAATTGGAACCTTTCTCAAATCTGAAACTATGAGCTGGAGGTAAAAACCTCCTGTGGCAATGGTATACATTTTTTAAGCTAGAGGATAGACGAAGAGATTCAGTCTCCTCTCCATAAATAGGACACCCCAAATAACCATGTACTACACATCCGGATAATGTCCCATAAGATGGAAAATCATGAATTGCCCACATCAACATAGCTTTCAGCGTAAAATCTTCTTTTCTAAAAGAGTCAAATGATTGCACACCCTCTTCCCACAACTCATTTAATTCTTCTACCAAAGGAGCCAGGTAGATATCAATGTCATCACTTGGTGCCTTTGGCCCAGGTATCAATAAAGCCATCATTGAAAATTCAGGTCTCATATACTGTGAAGGAGGGAGGTTGAGTGGGGCTAGGATCACTGGCCATACACTCTGATTGGTGCTTAGATTACCAAATGGATTGAAACCATCTGTTGATATAGCCAAACGAATGTTGCGTTGTTCTCGAGAAAAATCGGGATACTCAAAATTCATCCTCCGCCAGGCAGTAGAATCAATAGGATGACGCATGATATTACCCCCTACTTCTTCCCTAGCATGCCAAGTCATTGCCTCTGTAATCCATGGTACTGTGAAAAATTGCTTTAATCTAGGCCCAACGGAAAAATATTTCAATACTTTTTTAGGCACTTTTGAGCTTGTGCCTTCCTTACTAGTAGATTGGACATATTTAGGTTCATCGCATACCGGACAACGATCGAGATTTTCATACTCCTTTCGGTTTAGTATGCAGTCATACACACAAGCATGAATCGATTTATACTTCATTCCCAAACCTTTCAAACTGTTCTTCATAACAGGATTGCTATTTAGAAGTGTATTCACCTTGGGTAATAAGCCCTTCACCCATTTCAGAATTCCCGTCACGTTATTGCCAGAAAAACCGTACTACGTCTTCAAACTTTGCAAACCAACTATGGCATGTAAAGTTGTTTGATCTTTCTCACAGCCAAAGTATAACGGTTGGGTCGCCTTAAATTTTAAACTTTGGTAGTCAATATCAAGTTTTATCGTGTTATCTTCACGAGCACTTGAATGTTCTACATCATCAGTAACCTCATTCTCCTGAGCTTCATAAACTCCGTACGTATCATCAACTAAATCCTCTAACATATTATGATCTACGTCGTCCCCTTATACATCTATTCTACTTGTTGAAGGTTGTTGTGAAGGTTGGTCGGGGACAAAAGGAACTTTCAATTCACCGTGAAAACTCCAAAATCGATAACTATCTTGCATACCCGATCTTAACAAATGTAGTTCAAATGTTTTCCCCTCAAACACCTTACCATTCTTACACCTAGCACACGGACACGAAAACTCTTCATCATTACGACATCTCTTTGTATATTTCACAAATTCGTTAGCACCTCTGCGAAACACATCCCCCATTCTATTAGTCTCACACATCCACTCTTTGTATTTCGGATATCCCATCACAGCTACCACAACTAAACACCTATTAAAGGTAAACAAAACTTAGATTTATAGTATATTTTATTTAATTATCCCATCATTTAATTATCCTATTAAGGGGTAAGTGGTCCTATCCCATTCAAGACTGCATTTTTCTGTAATATACTTAACAGCTCATGCACATTGTTACGATTTGAAAAAAATTCGACAGCATATCCCCTTAGTTCTCGAAGTACATGACGTAGATTGGAAGGTGTGAGTGTTATTTTAATTGGTCAATTGAAATGACAGTCACACTTGTCAATCTAGTATGTACCCAGAGAACATTAAGATACGACTGCAGAACTTCCTCCAAAAGTAACAACTTTAAGCCAATAAGAATATTATACATAAATTATACAGTCTCAAACTGTCCAAACGGGACAATTCGAGAGATCTCATTACAGGGGTAATGACTCTCGAATGGGTCTAAGGGCTATTGAATGCGTACGCATAAGAACTAGAATGCTTGTATCTATGCGCACTATATTTAATTTCAAGTATGTTTCATATAATGGGTTAATTCAAATACAAAAATAAATTCATGGGTTAATTCAAATACAAAAATAAATTCATGGGTTAATTCAAATACAAAAATAAATTCATGGGCTAATTCAAATACAAAAATACAAATTCATGGGTTAATTCAAATATATACACACACACACACACACACACACCTCCCTCCACACCCCCCACTCACCACATACACACACACACCCATCTCCCTCCACACACACAGTAGTGACTATCTATTTAAAATAATCTCAATGTTAATTTCATGTATTGAATTTCTACTATTGTTTTGTGCTTTTTATAAATCATATTCAATGTTAGATATGTGTTTTGTTAAGATATCTAAGTTGTTCTATAGAATTATTTTTTGTATCTTGAAGTTTAAGTTCTAAAATCATATTCAATGTTATATATGTGTTTTGTTAGATATGTGTTTTGTTAAGATATCTAAGCTGTTCTATAGGAATAAAAACAACATTTTTAAAATATGAAGGGCTCACCAATTTGATCAAAATTTTCAACAACATAGACTAATTGATCTTTATTATAAGATAATTACTACAAATTTACGCGCATCGCCCGAATTCAAAAAGTAATTTAATGACTAAAGTAATACTTTTTTTAACTTTAGTTATTCACCACAAATCTTAAAAAATATTTTATTTTTCATGCTTTTTTAACTTCGGATGGTTTTAGCAACTTCGGATGACAATTACTACAAATTTACATTTTTGGATATTATTTTTGGATATTATTTACATTTACATTTTTGGATATTATTTTTGGAAATTTATAGAAAATTACTTATTTATTTACATTTTTAACCCCCTACCCCTACCCCCACCCTGCCCCCACCCCCTACCCCCCACCCTGCCCCACCCCCCACACATGCACACACACATGCACATATATACACACATACACACATATATATACACACAAACATATATATAAATGGAAGAGAGAGAGAGAGAGAGAGAGAGAGAGAGAGAGAGAGAGAGAATTAAACCTGAAAGTAGAGAGAGAGAGAGAGAGAGAGAGAGAGAGAGAGAGAGAGAGAGAGAGAGGAACGGCGCGGGAGGGAAAAAAGAAGGGGGAAAGGGATTTTGCTGTAAACATTATCACGGTCGTGTCAAGGTCATTGACCGTGACAATTATTTAAAGAATTGTCACGGTCATTGACCGTGACAATTTCTTGTCATGGTCGTGTCAAGGTCAATGATCGTGACACAAAACGCGTGTTTTTTGTCACGGTCAATGACCTTGACAAGGGTGGCCGGCTGAAGGGTGACAATTTGGCCATTTTGGTGTAGTGTTCCTTCATCATTCAACCATAGATTTAGAGGCCTATTTGGGGTTATTTTGTGTTGGGGCTAGAACGTGACTTGACTATTTTTTTTAGGGGAACGTGATGGTACAATCTGATTTTTGAGGCAGAATATATGTGATGATTTTGAGGTACGAGACTTACACAATATGCTCTTAAATTCTCTCGAGAGTATTCCGTTTGTTCATGTGTTAATTGAACTCATGTTGAATTGTGATGTTCATTTGAAAATTCTGAAATAATTGTTGGAATTTATTGTGTTGATTCACTGAGTTATTGAATTGTTATTTTGGGCATCGTGTCATGAGATTTTAATATGGCACGGAGAATGTTCACTCGTCGATAGTCCAAAATTCGATATATGGCTTCAGAATGCCTAGGGGAGGTGAGGTGAGGCCTGGTGACCCATTGATGTGTTGTTAAGAAATTAATAATTGTACAATGCTTAAGTATTACATTTGATTCGTATATGTGGATTCGTATTGTTGTGATTTATTCAGCGTGCTATTTATTTTTGAGCATCTATTCCTGTCATACTGTGTACTTCCCCGTATTTTTTCTTTTAGTGGCGGGTTAGCGTGAATTGGGACACTAAGGCTTATTTGGAGGTTTATTTTAGAGAATGGATTGAAAGATTTATTTTTCTGATGTATAATTAGTAGCATAAATTTTTGTTGGAGAATAGGGTATTTTGAGAGAATCATTATTGTAATAATTATTGTGGAAGTGTAAGAACTATGGATTTGTTATATTTAAATTGTGGAAAGTAGATTCTCAATACTTGTTGTTGATGATTTTAGTTTAGTTTTTATCGCAGTAGCACGTCGCATGTCTTTTCGGGCACGCGAGTTGTTACAGATGGTATTAGAGCTTAGGTATACGAAAACCCTTGGGTCTTTGGGTTGGGGTCTAGCATGCGTGAGAGACGTGTTTTCTTTGGAGATAAAATATTTTTTGAAGACGTATTAGGGATCGAGGTTGAGATTTGTGATCTTGATGTGAGAACGTGTAGAATTGATTGAGGACTTTAGTGTTGGGATTTTTAGGAAACTGAATCGAGTGGCATTTTATTTTCGAGTGTTAGGCTACGTCGAATTTCGAGGGAGAAATTTTTTGTTAGTCGGGAAGTATGTAACAACCCGAATTTTTTAAATGGGAAATTTTAAATTTATTTTGGAAATCGGAGAAAAATAAAATTTTGGATTTAATTATTTTTTATAATTAAATATATTGGTTTTTATATTTGGAAAGCTAGCTTAAAAGACTCGTAATATGAGTATATATAAGTCTTGGGGCGTTGAGAAGAGTCCTCAGAACATAAAGCTCTCTAAGCGTCCTCGAAACATAAAACTCTCTAGGCGTCCTCGAAACATAAAACTCTCTAGAAAAAAATATATATAAATATTCTACCGTCCGGCCGAGCTAAAATTTTTTGTGCAGCTTCCTCTCGTCTTCAAATACTTCGCCCTCAAATTTTAGCCAATTCCAATGGTCCAATCGTCCGGAATGTTTATTTTAGCGTTTGTATCAAATTAGAACTCTTTTCTTAATCAAACTCTTAATCCTTTAAATATAACAACAAATTCGTAGCTTGGCTTTTAAAAATCACTTTTTCATCAACTTTTCAGCCAAAATACCTCTTTAAAATTATTTCATTTTCTCTACAAACCCCAACCCTATTTCCTTCTTCATTCAACCATAAATTTGGAGGCCTATTTGGGGTTATTTTGTGTTGGGGCTAGAATGTTACTTGACTATTTTTCGCGAGGGGAACATGATGGTGAAATCTGATTTTTGAGGCAGAATATATATGATGATTCATGTGATGATTTTGAGGTATGGGACTTACACAATATGCTCCTTAATTCTCTCGAGTGTATTTCGTTTGTTCATGTGTTAATTGAACTCATGTTGAATTGTGATATTCATTTGAAAATTCTGAAATAATTGTTGGAATCAATTATGTTGGTTCCTTGAGATATTGAATTGTTGACTTGGGCATCGTGTCATGGGATTTTAATATGGCATGGAGAATGGGCACCCGTCGATAGTCCAAAATCCTATATATTGCTTGAGAATGCCTAGGGGAGGTGAAGTGAGGCCTGGTGACCCATTGATGTGTTGTTGAGAAATTAATATTGGTACAATGCTTGAGTATTATATTTGATTCATATATGCAGATTTGTATTTTGCGATTTATTTAGCGTGCTATTTATTTTTGAGCATCTATTCCTTCCATATTGTGTACTTCCTCGTCTTTTTTTCTTTTAGTGGTAGGTTAGCGTGGATTGGGACACAAAGGCTTATTTAGAGGTTTTTTTAGATCATGGATTGAAAGATTTATTTTTTTGATGTATAATGAGTGGTGTAAATTTTTGTTGGAGAATGGTGTATTTTGAGAGAATCATTATTTTAATCATTATTGTGGAAGTGTAAGAATTATGGATTTGTTATTTATAAATTATGGAAAGTAGATGCTCTATACTTATTGTTGATGGTTTTAGTTTAGATTTTATTGCAGTAGTGCCCCGTGTGTCTTTTCGAGCGCGTGGGGTGTTACATATCAATGCTCTTTGTACGTAATTGTATCTATAATGGGTGAATTTTTTTTGCCTTCTCTAACAGCGTAAGCAGGGTAAATGCTCTATTGGGGATTATGTACTCGAAATATATATTGTACAGCTTGATCCTGGCATTCTGGTAGGGAAAATAGAATACGATTGAACAAGTACTCTTGCTGGAGATGAACTCCACGATTTACAATGTGGTTAAATTGTTTGATCTTTCTATTCCCATACCAATAAACTGGAGTACCCTCTAAATGAAGCTCATTAATGAAAGAGGTACGAGTGCGGTCCAATTGCAACCTTTTATACTCTGGTTGTCATTAATTATCATCGTGACTCATTTTTCCTGAGAAAAATGAACGAGGGATTGAATATGATTCCTATAAATAATGGCTCTAATGAATCATTAACTAGTTAGGTTAGTTTGATTTAGGTTTTGAATAATCATTACATTTCTCTTCACCGAGTGAAATTTTAATTTATTAGTTATTATGTACGAGGGCGTGAATCTCGTGCATGTTGGATCTCACTGATGTGAAATCAAAACAACTATTCGTTGTATAAGACATAAAATTGAACTGTATGATTTGTTCCATGCTTATGTGGATAGATTGAAGACGATTATGGTTACTTTATTTCCATTCTAAGATTTCAAAATAACAACACTCAGTATACACTTACACAGTACATACAAATATTATGTTAATAATTATCCCCAAAAAATAATAGCATATCAAACCACACACATATAAAATTCTAATAAAACAAATAGTTATATATACCTACTTTTATATTTTTTAAAAAAGAATTGTTCCTTATACACATTCGCGCACGCAATATATGCAATGTGTGTGTATACCTACTTTTGTATTTATTTTAATTTTTACCCAAATAATTATATATACATACTTTTTTATTTTTATTTTAATCTCTTACGCACACTGAGTACACAAAACATACACACATATACAATATACACTCATACATACACAATACACACACATACAGTATACACACATACATACATAATACGCACACACATACACATATACACACGTATACACGCATACACATACATATGCATATGTACATATAATTACATACATACACATAGAAATACACACATATATACGAATGCACAAATACCCGAATACAAAATATTAGGGTTTAAGTGTTACCTTTGAGATTGAGAGAGAGATTGAGTGAAAAACTTAATATTGAGAAAGAAAGGTAACCGAAATCGCCTAAAAGAGGGACAGGGTTTAAGGGTTTCAAAATTTTTGAGTAAAAATGAAAATTGGTATGGCTTTTTAGTATAAAGACACTGGTCACGGCCCTGATCCATGGCCACATGTCTTGACCCCTTTAAAATTTAACATGTGAGTTTAGAAACAAAAATATGATCACGGCCCAAATTAGTGACTCCAAAATTGGGATAGTCACGGCCCTAAGCCATGACCACTTCAGTGTCTATTTTGGTTGGTGGTCACGGGCATGGACCGCGACCCCATCGGCGACCACACTAGGAGGCAACTTTGGCACAAATTTGGTGCCATAATGGTCATGCACGTGTCACCGCTATGGTCCGTGACACATAGTGGTCATGGACTTGGGTAGTGACCACCTTCAAAATGATCCATGACCACATCGGGTCATGGACTTGCTCACGCCAATGTTTGATGGGGTCGCGGTGCCGTGACCATCTGGTCACGAATCTAGGTCGTGACCCTAGGCTATGACCATTCGCATGATTTGGTGTAGTGGAGGCAGCTGCAGCAGAGGCCTGGTCGGCCAAAGTATTTTGTATTAACTCCTGATGGGAGGCAAGACCTTTCCTCAATCTTTTGAATTGAGGCTCTGTACTCTTTATTGCTTCAGTAGTCACTACTAAGGAGTACTTGGAACCCTCATATTCACTCTTCTTCTTCTCGACTGGAGGGGAGACATGGCTCCAGCAAGGATGTTTAGTATTTTCCTCTTGACCATTCTATATGGGGAAGAAAAAGTGGCTAGAATAGTCGATAAATCTAAGGAATTAAATGACGAAGAAGTTCCTTCAAATGTAGTGCCTCCTTCTTCTTGCAAAGGAAACCTAGACGTAGCAACATAAGGCGATGAAGTTGACTCTTCCAAATTAACGGGGGCTAAGGGGATATCTTCTGTAGGCCGAGCTATGAAAAAGTAATAGAGCTCTGTTACTTTAACAAAACTGAAGCCGACATGGGATGGGCTTCACCTATCCTCTGTTGGATATACCAAATGAACTTTAAGTCTTCAAAATTAACCTCAGTGTCAGGGGGACAATCCTTCTTCCTTAGATCTGCAAAAAAACAAGCACAATACATTAGTCAGCGAACCAACAGGGGGAAAGCAGACATAAAGAAAATACATAAATGCAGTACAAGAGGCCGACCTATGCCACACCTTTCCTGGGGGCATCTAGGCCCAATATATCTTACACCCTTAGGTAAGGGAGCATGTTGCCAATTCTTTACAACAATCTCATAATCCTAAAAATCCTTATTGGAAGCGGGCAAACACAACACCAGAGCCCTATTGACATGACGTGTCTTCAAATAATAAGTGTTGTTCCCAATGGTCCCCTAACTATAATAGTACATTAATTCTTTTATTTCCATATGAGTTTCATACAACTCATTGAGAAGGTTAACCCCATTAACTACCCTCCAACTGTTTGGCGCAACTTTAGCTGGGACTACATCAAAATATTGACAAAATTCCAGAAATAGATTATTTTGGGGGAAAGTAACTCCACATTCAGCAATAAAGATTATGGGTAAGCAGTGACCTCCATCCAAGGCACATGAATCACAAGGACTAGATACCATCTCCGTAATTACACATTCTGGGATTTTTCTTTTTTCCCCTAAATTCCTCCAAAGAGCTCTCATCAGCGATATAAACCATCCTAATATCTCAGAAAGAAAAAGTCTAGAGGAATAATATTCTTACAATAGTAGGCATAGGGTCAAATTTGTTAAATCAGTAAGACGAAGAAGCAATAGTGGATGAGAGAATGAGAAATTATATAAGTGAGAAAAAATAGAGGGAGAATCAAACCCTTTATAGGTACTAGATGACTCTTGAAAACTGGGATTTGAATTGGTTAAGTGTATCGTTGTTTGGACTGTTGGCGATATCCCAAATCCTTAAATTCAAAAAAGACAAGCATACCCTTCGATGGTTCGCTATTTTTCAAGTTATTTACAAAATTGCCATCTCCTTAGTATGGCCAAGGGAAAAATTACAAGTCCTAGAGGTCGTCGACAACCGCTATCTTTTTAAAGTGTCGAGAAGCTTCTGAGATGAATACTCCATTCTTTCGTTAAACCTTCAAGTATAAAGTATTGGGGGCTTCTGTTGTACCCTAAAATATCAGGCCATATGGACCCATAAAGCAATGACACCTATCAACATTATCATTGGGCTTTCCACTGCGGGTAAAACTCGATCGGCTCAAGTACCCTCCGGTAGGACGTCCAGCCGATCACACCCAGGAAGATAAGCCATCAGTTATACGAAAAGACACACATGGGGAGTACTCAACAATCACCATGCACATACATGTGAATAATATTCAACTACATTTTATTGTGTAAAGGTGTAAATGCCTGAAGATATAAAGGCATTCCATTTCTTGATTTTCTACTCAATATAAATACACTACTCCTCCAGGTTAGGGGGATAAGCAATAGCACATGATTTATGCTTAACTCTAATTTTGTCCAAGAGATTCGAATGAAAACCTTAAATAAATAGTGGAACTGATCCGCGGATGTAGGCTCCATTCTTGAGATGAACCACGTAAAAAATTTCGGTGTCTCTTTATATTTTCTTTATTATTATTATTTGTAATTAAATATTTGGGTAAGTAAGGCTAAGATACATAATCCAAATTTAAACATCTACACTATGAGTATTTTCAAAGGTTGAAATGTTATAAAGATCTTCAAATGTACCCTCTTTTAATGGAGTCTGATTCTAAAGTTCTGGTGGATGTTCTTAATATAAAAAAAATCCCTTAGAGTATTGTACAAACTGTGAAGGAGATTCTAAGCTTAGGTAAGGGGTGGGAAGTGAATTTTTCCATACATTTAGAGAATGAAATGATACTTCTAATTGTTTAGGTAACTTAGGATGTTTGAAGAAATTGAATCTATGTTTTTATAATCTAAACAACTTCTCGTATGAGGTAAAGGGTTTGATTAACCTAAATAGGTGGTCTCTACCATACTTTAGACATGGGACAGGCTTTTCATAGGCTATTTCAACTTGGCTTTAAGTTGTATTGTTGGTTGTTTTATAAAACTTTTTTAAACTTTTTCAAGCTTTCTTTCACTGTAATGCCCTTTGGAAATTTCTTTTATTTCCTAACGTGATCTAATAAAATTGGGGGTACTGTCCCTTTTCCCCAAAAAAAAATTTATGGCCTCGTGATATTCTAACTAACCCGATATTCAAATAAGCACGACAGTCCAACTATTGTTGTAAGATTCCAATTGCCCATAGCTTTAGATATGATTGTGTCTTCTAGTTAAGCAAAATATCATTAGGGTATTTTGCTTAATTGTAAATGCCTCATTTCTTAGAGATGGTCTAAAATAAGATGAGTAAATTACTTATTTGATCCTTAAAATTTAAAATAATCCTTCATCCTTTTTTACATATTGAATCCTTCATATATTAAGGAAATATGTAAAACTTCATGGATATATTTTTAACCTATGAATTGACTTTTCCCTTATATAACCTTTTGACCTAACTTTTAATATATAATATTTTAACTCTAGCATATTTTAAACTAAACATACAATCTATACACCCTAAGAGTGGCTTTATGGTCCTTTTAAAAGACCATGTGCATATTTATGATGTCAACTCAACATGTGTAAAAATTCTCTACAATAATGTGTTGAATACATGAATATGTAAATTAGTTGTGTAAAATACACTCATTTTACAATACCATGTCACTTGTTTTCCACTCTAGAACTTTAAAATAACATATATTTTGTTTATATATTGTTCATTAAATTAGTGGGTTTTTTAAATTATTCATCAAGGTCTATCAAATAATATTCATATTTAATATGAAATTAAATAATAAAAGTTAATTACACGTGTTTGTGTATCCTTTGTGTATACTTTTTTTTCAATGAATGTTCGAAAAGAAACCACTGGAGTATAATTGTATACATATTTGAAGAATTAGAGTTACTGTGTATTTTTTATATTTACATTTGAGATTTAAACAACATATTCTTGGCTTTATATGGTATATATGTTTCATTTGGATGAAATAAAAGATTTATGGTGAGTGGTATGGTAACTTTGGAGGGATTTTAGCCTGAGGTCATGGCTTAAAACCTCAGTGATATCACTATACATTAAAGGTCTATGAGTGTATGCAGTCTCGACAATAGTTACCTTACTAAAATTAATTACCTAGTTTTTAAAAAATGATTTACTTTATTCTTAGAAAGGTTAAAGAAATCGTAAAGTATGTGTGACAATTTTTTTACTAATTATGACAATAATCTTCTTTAATTATGACAATAATTCTAAAGATGCTGAAAAGTAAATAACTATCACAAGACGCGATGTACAAGGGGAAATCCACTAACAGAAAAATCTTGGGCCAATAAAAATGACAATGTACTATTGTAGAGTTCTACAAAAGTAAACTGTGAGAAACATAAACAACTTTCACAAGACATTCTTTTCGCCATATCTTCTGAGAAAGGCATCAACAGTTGGAACATGTTACACAACTACCATCAATTTTGGTCGCAACTAATTATTGGTAAAATCAACATGGGAATGACATTTAAACGTGGAAAAATTTCATCCCTAAGGATCTTTGATTAATCATGCATTTAAAATAAAACAAGAACTAGGTTTAAATATTAAATAAGGGGTTTTAAGAATCCATACCATTACGAATCTTGCTATGATTTGCATAAGGAGAGAAAGGTATGTGATGATGAAATCCTTGATGCACTCCAAGGTATCCGAAAACCTTGATTAAACCTTTTATATGATAGGATCTTCTAGTGTATGATCCTCCCCAAAGTCAGGTAGGTGGGTGGACACCTTTTGAGATGAAAACCCATTCACCAATACAAATAATTAAATTAGCTCCAAATATATACTCAGAAATCCCAATTACAATAATGTAGTTATTTCTTTTTTATTTAATTATGAATTAACTCAACTAAATCAATACGACTGTACTTCATTTTAATTATCGTAGAAATCACTAGGATATAATGAGGTCTTATTTGAAAAGTTTATTATGCTACATAATATGATTCCCCATGTTAAGTGTATGATACCTGCTTGGTCAAATTAATTTACTATTAATCGACTTTATCCAACATTTAATCAATTTTCTTGATCCTCGAACTTAACTTATTTTCTATTCCAGCGTGATTATAAAATAATTCACCACTCGAATTTTACTTAGTGGAAACAAAACATATAATTCTATCAAGGGGTATCACAATCGATGATATCCCCTAGAAGCGTATTCTTTCGAATTATGATCTCAGACCTACTTACACACCTATCACCCAATATGCGGAGATCATTTGACCTGATATAAATTAGATCCCACCCATAGCAATAAAAGTGACATATGTGCAAGTATTCCAATCCTCGTAATTAGCGAGAATAAGAATTTATGCACCCTTTACAAATAGTGTGATATTACCCGAGTCTAATCAAGACATCCCTTAGACTCAAATCTCACAAGTGCCTTGTTTAATACATTCCTCGGATGTACTGATTAAAATCCTATGTCGAACTATAGAACAAGTTCTCGAGCCATCAAACAAGCTTCCGTAGTTTGAGATAAAATACAAGGATTACATCGCAGCCATTCCGATAGGATGTCAACTCCCTATCTAGGTTGTGGGTGTTTTAATAGTGTTAGAAATGAAATTATGATCTCCTAGTGATCAACCCAAAGCGAACTCACCGAAATTCCTACTGAGATCTATCAATCGACCTGTCTAATATATTGAAAGCAAATATAAGGCATTCTCGTAACCATGATTCTTATTTCAAAATAAAATAACATACTTTTACAAAAAAGTAACCGTCATACATGGTTTTAAGAATAAAGCCCCAGCAATCTCTCACTTACTATCTAAGCCATGTATCTAAATTGCAACCCATCTAGACGGTAGTTTATTGCCTATCGCCTATCGATAGACGAATGAACGAGGTGTTATCCGATACAACCTTATGATAAACTTGTCACCCACTCCGTTCGATCTCCCGAACCATGTGAAACCTATCATCAATGTATTTAACCCTTTTATGGGTTATGGATTCTCTTGAGATTGCAATTATACTGCTATAAGCATTGAAAGTGTAATAGCTAACTGCACTTAAAGTAACATCACCCAATGTTACGTAGGAAGTAACCGAGTCATATAGTCTCTTTAGTTATCTCCAAAATGATAATAACGTTGTCCTGCCTAATGGAGTTCGCAATCTAGTATTTCTTCACACTCCTCCAACTTATAACTCAACCTCCTTGGGTAAATATGTATTCCTAGGTAGAAAACTCGGAATCCTTATCTGACTGAAAACCTAGTCTTTGTGCCTAAAAGATATAAGACTATTAGAATGGAATCTGTTTACCATGTCGCAGGCATAATAGATTTCGATCTTATAATACATATCATTCATGAGGTTGCTCACCGCCAAATCATTAGGTATATTCCCCGCTCCTTCCATCTTAATCAAATGTCCAAAGACATTGATTCCCAGACAAAATGATTATATACTTATAAAGAACCTTTTTCATTAAATCCTGATGGCAATCCTGTGGATACAACATTGATATAATCAACTTGGGATAAACATCCTTTACAATCGGTCTTGTGAAAGATTGATCATAAATATGTGTATGGCCTGTCTTAAGTACTTTATATAAAATATCTAGACAACCACACTCTTATGTAAGACAATACTCCCACCTCATTCACGATTAGGCAAGTATTATCCACAAATCGTACTTAGAAATACCACCACGTTTTTGCCATGCTTTTTATATTAACAAGTATTGTTCGGACTTAGCTGAAAATCAAAACTTGATTTCATAATCAATCAAATGACCCTACAGCTTGATGTTATCTTAAATCCATAAATGGATTTCACAAGCTTACATCGCTTTATTTTCCTGACTTCTTACTATGTACTTGTGAAGACAATTATTCAAGAAAGTAGTATTTACATTAAAAGAATCCCGACAGGATTTAGCATGTCTATCGTGACAAGGTTTTCTCATATTCAATCCCTATCTTTATGAATAAACCATTTCGCAAGACTTTCCTTGAAGATTTGCACTTTCCCATCCATATATATTTTACCCCTTTGTAGGTCCACGCATTCCTGATGGGTTTACCCACATCAACAAGCCTTAAAACATTATTCGAATACAACAAATCTCGTTTGGTATCTATAGTCATAAGTCAAAGAAACGTTCTTGTCTTGGAATGCCTCAATGTAATTCTCGGAACCCGAGTCATGTTTTCATGAGATCTAATCAAAATAATCTCCCAAATCACTAACCATTCAGTATGACTCTTGATGCTCCCACTATGACGAGTCACCACTTATTATCCAGTACAAGTGACACATTTATCCTAATCATCGATGATAATGCTCCCGCTATGATAAGGGGGTGTATTATCGATATTAGGTTGTGTTGCATATTGTACGGAAAGTCTAACGACATTGGTAATATGATGTTCTATTATATCTTATAAGTCCAACTCACACTTGGGCATGTGGTTGATTACATAATCCTCTTTCAAGAACCGTGCATTGATGCAATCAATGACTTGTTTGTCTTTGAGAATATGATATAAACTACCTTTGTAACCTCTAGGATAACTAACAAAGAGGTATACCTTTATCCTTAGCTTCAACTTCCTTGGCTCCTTTCACAGCACGTGCATTGAGCACCACCAAATCCAAAAATGCCCTAGAATGACCTTGTTCCCACTATAACGTTCAATGGGAGTTTGAAGAGACCTGTTTAAAAGGAATTAAATTCAGAATGTATATGAAGTCCCTTACGTAAAATCCTGAAAGAATGTCACAATCATGAATAACCTACCATGGACCTTATCATATTTAAAAGAGCCTTGTTCTCCTTTTCCTATACACCATTTCGAAGTGGAATACTCAGTGATGTCTATTGGGATAGAATCCACAACACCAATAAATAATCCTTTAACTGTCCCAAGATGTAAACACTTCTATGATCAAATCGTAGAATTTGGATTAGTTTACCTCACCTACACTCCACCTTAACCTCTCACACTCTGAAGTAACCAAAATTATTCAGACTTGTGGTGTATGAGGTAAACATGCTCATACCTTTGAGTAATCATCAATAAAATCGATGAAGCACTCAAAAGCACCTCTCGAATAGTCATCGACTAATCGAAATTAACCATTTTCAACATGTCATTGGCTCTTTAGCTTTGGTCTGTGAAGGGCCCCTCAGTTATTTTACCTTCAAAATGGGATTTATGACTAGAAGAACCTCCACCTACAATGAACTCAATTGCCCATCTTAAACCAGACTTCAAAATCCTTATAGAATAAAATAATCTAAGCATAAGTGTCAAACTTGTGTTTGGCTCTAGAAAAAAACTTTCTCATTAATGATATGTTTATTAAATTATTCAATTCGGTATTTAAAAGTATTGGTGAGACAAAGCCTAGCATATATAAATTATTTTCCCAATGTACCAAAATAAATAAAATATATCAAATTTTGATGAAATAATTTTATAAAATCAATAGAATATTTGTTCAAAACTAATTTCGACGACCGAAATTGACTTTTCTAAAATCATCTATATTAAATAATAAACCTGCATTAACTTTATGTATACACCAAAATTCATAAGAATATCCCACCACTAACACCGTTGTCTTGTTTTAATTCCCCTGTACTAGGAACATCTCTCTTTTAAGTAATTGACCGGTTACCTAGAACCTTTGCAACGAGTTGCAGTCCTGATATGTGGTTCCTGAGTTTACACACCAGGTTATCATAGATTGGAACATAAATCATGAATTTATTAATAATAGATAAATCATCACAATGTTCTTTTCCTTACAAAGAAAGGAAAAACTGTACATATTTTCTATAAAAGTTCTAACTACTTGTAGTGAGAATACCTTTCTTTAGGTTATTTCACTAATATAGAGGAATACAAACCTTCCTTAACCTAAACCTTTGTAACTGAGACTTAGCCTTATTCACCTACTTTCCTTTCGGTAAATAAGTAAATCTTTTCTCAAAAAATGAACCCCAAACTTTGTTTACCGATGAACCTGTAACACCCCATATTTTAGAGGATATATAAATTAATTAAATTAGTGAGTTGGATTTATTTAATTTGGAGAAATTCATTTAATTTGGTGATTTAAATTTAATTTATTTAAATTGGAGAAATTATTGAATTTGGAGATGTAGAATTTATTATTTAAATTTGGGGATTTAGAAATTCAAATTAATTCGGGTTATTGAAAATTTCACATGTGTCGCATTTTGAGGTTGAAATTGCAAAATTTTATAAAGTATCTCGGATGACAATTCTGAGTGCACGGTTGAGTCCGGAAGGGTCGAGATAGTCGGAAAAGAGTACCCGGGGGTAGTAAATGGGTCTCGGGGCATTTTTAGACATGATCGAGCCCATACGGGGGCATTTAAGTCATTTTTAATTGGCCAATAGGCTTAATTACGGGATTGAGGAATTTTAACCTAGGTTTAAGTGTGCTGGGCAGCCATGAGTCATTCCAAAACACAAAGGGTTGAGAGAGGAGAGAAAGGAGAAACAAGAAGAAGGAAAGAAGGATGACAAGAGCAATCCGGGCAAGAATTTCGACATGGGATCGTCGGATTTAATCCCCCAATGCAAGTGTTTTCTTTCTTTAATTTGAGTTGTAGTTAATGATGTAAATAGTTGTAATTATGTCAATTAATTCTGGAAATTTGGAAGTAGGAATTTGAATTGAAATTTGTGGGTTTATGGTGAAGAAGATGAAGAATAACCATTGATAGGGGATTTTTAACTTTGTGAGAAATTGGGTTAATAGTGAAATTATAACTTAATTTGAGAAGTGAACAACATGATTAGATCTTGGTTTTTGAATCTCCATTAGTGGTATTGTTGGGAGAAATTGTTAATGATGAAGTTTGGGTGGATTTAGGATGAATCTTGGGAGGTTTTTGGGTTAAAAGATCTGGGTATAATCGAAGGTTTTGGAGATTTAATGACGATTCTGTTCGCGCTGCCCTGTAGAAAATCGCGTTTTCTACATTTTGTTGTCTCACGCGCTTCCTCCAAAACTGCTCCAAAATGCCTCAAAACATCAATTTATTAATCTGGGCAGAATGTGGGAAAACTTTTTAAGAAAGTTTTTTTTTAAATCTTCTTTGAGGTGAGTCTTTATAATGCCCTAACTTTTGGCATACGGACTCGGATTAGTGTGCCGTTCACGGCCACACATAGATAGCGAAGACTATTACGCTGTCCTGGAAAAGTTTTTAATTAGACACAAAAATTGAAAGGTCTAAAATACCCTTGAAGACGGAACGAGTTATTTGATTTTTAGCACAACTTTAAATGAGCATAACTTTGTCATACGAATTCGGATTTACGTGCCGTTTGTGGCCACGCATAGCAAATGGAGAGTAGTACAAAGTACTAGGAATTTCATTACTGAGGCATATATTGTGAAATGTCTAAAATACCGTTGGAGTTTTAATTAGTGATGAAACTTTCCCGAATTGAAACTAAAAATTGTTGGGAACTTTGTGAGACTAATATGAACTTAATCAAGTATATATGAGGTGAGATATATAATTATATAAATTATATTAAATAGTGGGATGTAGTTATTTTGGTATTGGATCGTATTTAATACGAGCGAACTAGTAATAATTGGAATATATGTATATATATATATATGAATGTGTGAATTATATATATAAATATGGGAATACATAATCCAATAGAAAAATGATAATAGGTTACGGGAATACCTAAAACAATGATAGGTTGTGTGAATACGTAAAACAATGAAAGGTTGTGTGAATACCTAACATTTTAATAAGGTGCGTGAATACATATTTGATTGTTTTATTATGTGTATGGCATACCTAGTTGCTTGCTATCGCGGGGGGTTGTGTAGAGACGGTCTTATCCTGAGTGACCTTCGGGGGATATTTGACTTGTATCTCAGAACATAGGACTGTGAAAGACTTATTTGTGAGTTGATAAGTCCACTGACTATGGGAGCGTAGGTATGTGCGTGACCCATAGGTATGTGAACTATGTTCGCCGCCAATATGTGTGATTTGTTTATATGGTTCGTGGGACATTTCCGAACCGATAGTCCTTGTTTGAGTACGAGATGTACCGGGACATGATAGCAGAGTATGCAATGCACTATAGGTGTATCCTTAGGGTGCTGTGTTAGTATATATATATAATGGTGGTGGATATATATGTATACTTGTGATATAATTACAATGTGATAATTGTAGGCTATTAAGATTGTGTTAATACATATATATAATAGTGAGGGATATTTATGTATGCTTATGGTATATCTACAATGAGATAATTACAGACTATTAAGATAGTGAAATCTTATATAAACGTAAATAGTAAATACTTGAATTTAGTGTGATAACACTTATTTAAAAATGATAAATGTTGAGATCAAATATGATATACTACTACGAGGGGTAACTAGAAGGATAAGCCTTTTTCCTAGTTAGAAGTGTGTCAGATGGCTAGGCGGAATAAATGAATGCGATAGGTGTGCACTATAGAAGAGAGGTGAGATTGTCCTCAAGAGAGTGGGACCGTAAAAGAAATTATGAACATTATATACTACGCATTTCATTTATTACAATAAAATGCTTGCTAAACAATTTTATAAATCGGGCTCTGACCCGTTTCTTGTACTTCTTCTCTCTTGTCTATGTATATGTATATTAACAGGTGTCCAGCCACAGGGATGCCATAGTTGACTTATCTATTCCAGGGTTACGCAGCTGCAACATTATGGATGGTTGCAGGATTTGATTTAGACGTATCATTTCTTTATTCCTAGAGTAGGATTCTTATCTCAGTTGTAGATTCATTCAGGTCATGTTTCCCCTTTTTACTTTTAGACTCAGTATTTGGTTTATGTATTCATTTATTGAATTATTATTATTGGGATTTTGAGCTGATTGTTTATTTGGCATGTCATTTAGTCATTTAGTACTGTTTTAGACTCATGGTTTGGATGTATGGTTTATTTGTTATTCAGCATGCATATTTAATTGTTTAATAAAAAGATAAAATTTGACATCAGTCTTTTTTAATACTAGGTGGTTAGTAAAGTTTTAAAAAGTTTTCGACAGTGATGCTAAGAATGAACCCCTGAGATTCCTGTTTTAAATTTGATATAGGACTGATCACCCGGTATTTATTTGGGCGGGGTGTCACAGTTGGTATCAGAGCATCAGGTTCTAGTGTCCTTAGGATCTGTATGGCTTTTCACATTTCAGTTTAGCGTTCTTTGATGTAGAGCCTTATGATAGGATTGTCGAATTCATCTACGTATGTGATTTCGTTCTCCTGCTATCAAGTATAGTTGATGTGATTTATGTACGAGTGCGGTTAGGTTTCGGACACCTAACATTATAGGAAAATCAACGGGGACCGTTAGAAGGAATGCAGGAGGAAGGCGGCAGAAGCAATAGAGTAATCTGAAAATAGTAATGGCGATAGAAGCCACCTCAATTGTTGTTTAGAAAAGTGATGATAGGAAAATCTCGGGGACAGTAGTTTCCCGTAGCACAATCAAGGATGACAATGGTGAAAATCTTACACTCACCCAGCATAGTCGGCAAGGGGTGGGGAAAGTCGAAAGGACTCTTTCGAGGAGCCATCGATAAGAATTCGGAAAAAAGAGGAAGTGTGATAAACCAATGGAAGGAGAAATCCAACGACAACTATGTAGGGTAGAGGACAACGATACTCAGTAGTAAATTTTGGACAATAAAATTTTAAGATCATAGGAGCAACGTAAAGTGACAAGAGCCAGTCACTATATATAAGAAGAATATGGGATTAAATGAAAAATTTGAGTACAATTTAATCGTTAGATTTTCGATCTGTTGTTAGGACAGGGGTGCGAATGAAGTTTCGAAACTTATCACAAGTGAGCAAGATAGAAACTGATCGCGAGAGAGAAGTTAACTTGGTTAGTGAACTTCGTACCCGACGAAGGGGATACGAAGTATATGAAGGGTACATAAGTTATTAATGGGCTCGTGAGTTGAATACAAAAGCGTGAGTGTAAAATCCGAATAAGATGACTAGTGTCGACATCATCAAGGTTGTGCGTTACAAGTTTATATTAACGCTTCCATGGGAAGTGAATCTTGAGAATTGAAAATTGAGCTGAAAAGAAAGACTGAATTTAACGGTGTTAGTGAAGTACCACATGATGGTATACCCAGTAGGGACCCAGTTAAATGTTTTGATTAAATTTAATTTCTGCCAAGTAATGGTGGATTCAGTCAGGGCCATTGAGGACAACAACAAGTCCAAGAGGGCCAGCGAAGCCAAATGGACAACGGGGGTAGCAATCGGGGACCCGATGATCAGGCAAGGAAGATAACATGGAGAGGTGTCCTATGTGTAAAGAGTAAGAACACATGTGTATATCGTGTTTATCGCGAATCGGGGATAGAAATGGGATGCCCAGTAGGGGCAACAGTTATAAGAAGTTTTGGTTCGGTTAGGACGAGGGCGTTATGTCCCAGAACCATTTGAACCGCCACTCGAGGTGATTGAGATATGTTTTGTGTGACAGTAGTTTGTTAATACTAAATTCACATGTGAAACGGGTTTAGTAGAGATGCCGTGAATATTAAAATAGTGTACATATCTTTGTCGTCGTGTAACAGGGCTCTCGTTAGTTCCATCTGCAGGGGAGCAGGTGAGGACACTAGAAGGGTGTCGTATATTATGTGATAGATTTTTTTTTCCTTTTGATGGATATGAAAGGGAGCATATTTTTATCTTGCGTAGTGACTGTATACCGAGGGTTGGAGCAATAGTAGACTGTATGGGAAGTCTATGGTGCTCGTTGTGCCAGGGTAAGACATTCTACTTCATGAATCATCACCCGAAGGAGGGTCGAGTCAATATATATATATATATATATATATATATATATATATATATATATATATATATATATATATATATATATATATATATATATATATTGTATTATACCATAGACTTCGACGAGTATAGTTGTCTCGTTATGTTTAAATCCTAGTGAGTGGGGACTTTTACCGGTGTAATTCAAGGTATATCAGGCAACCGTTGAGCTTAAAGATTTAGATCATTATTATTTACGTGCTGAGAATTAAGTGATAGCTAGAACACCATATTGTGTGATGCCTTGAGAGACGTGGGCATAGGCAAATTAAATAATGTGTCGAGAGACAGGATTCGTGATATCTAAGTTATGTGGTTTGGACCTACGAATTTTGTTAAAAATGTTAGAGAATAGTACATTGAGAAATTTCTTTGAACTTAGTTGCAGGATGTTACATATAGGGACCTTAATTTATGTCTACGGTGATGAGACGTAGTTGGATGCTAATGCATCGGTTTTAAAATTTTAGTTACTGAACGTGTAGGGAAAACACCTTAAGTTGAGAGCTATTAAAACTATAAGGCCACTGGATGAATATATTATTATAGTGTGCATATACGTGTATATATTTGATACTGTGTTTCATAATAGACATATAAGAATATGTTGGCATTGTTATATGTAATCCCGATGAGTAGGGACATACACTGATGTGATTCAGGGTATACTAACTTATTATTGAGCAGAGAGATATAGCTCGTGATTTATTCGCGCTAAGAAACTGGTGATAGTAAAAGAACCGTATTATATATTGTCTTGTGTAATATGGGAGTGAACGAATATACTTTTATGTTAAGAGACGGGGATTTGGGGGGTATGTGCTATAGACTGAGGGCCTAACGGATCTCAACGACCAACAATGTTAGGTAGTAGTGTATCGGGAGGGTTCCTTGTTTGGATTTTTCTTTGCGAGACATCCCACGCATGAAACTTAGCACAACGTTGGAAGTGGGGAGTTGTTTGGCCATAGGACATAGGTTTGGTACCGTGGTTATTATACATATATAGTTATAACTATGAGTTGATAATTATACTACGACTTAAGGCCGATAGAGCCGTATAGTGTTGATGTGAGAACACTTTGTGGAACACTTTCACCACGAGTAGATCGGTGGGATAACCTAAATGATAATTAAGTTGCAATTGGTAGGGTAGTTTAGTATAACTCATCGTATAATCATCTCAAATATGAAAAGCTTAATTATAGCAAGTTTATTACGTTAAGTTGAATTGGGCAGTTATGTGCAGCATATAGGGTGTATGGGCACCCTAGATAGTTAAATTTTTATATATTATCAGCGGTCGATAGATGTAGAAATACATGTGCCAAAAGAGTAAACGAATAAGGGAGTTATCGCAGGGGGATGCTGGAGTATTCCCCAGTAAAGGAAGTATTATAGCCGTTAGTGGTTAGGCTCATAGTAGTGTCAGAAGTTGGAAGCTTCAAAGTGTTGTGTAGGCACCAATGTGAGATGATACATTATATGATGGAACATTTTAATATAAGATGACTAAAACAAATTGTCCACATGATTGAACGGTAGTGTAGGGACTGTTGGACTAAGGGGTATCGCTAGGAGAAGTGTAATGAGAACATCATAACGATTTAGATTGTGTGGGAAAGGATGAAGGTGTACGAGATTATATCTGAAGCTTTGAGTACTAGTCTTATCTGAATTTCGAGGACGAAATTCCATTGTAAGGGGAGAAGTATGTAACACCCCATATTTTAGAGGATATATAAATTAATTAAATTAGTGAGTTGGATTTATTTAATTTGGAGAAATTCATTTAATTTGGTGATTTAAATTTAATTTATTTAAATTGGAGAAATTATTGAATTTGGAGATGTAGAATTTATTATTTAAATTTGGGGATTTAGAAATTCAAATTAATTCGGGTTATTGAAAATTTCACATGTGTCGCATTTTGAGGTTGAAATTGGAAAATTTTATAAAGTATCTCAGATGACAATTCTGAGTGCACGGTTGAGTCCGGAAGGGTCGAGATAGTCGGAAAAGAGTACCCGGGGGTAGTAAATGGGTCTCGGGGCATTTTTAGACATGATCGAGCCCATACGGGGGCATTTAAGTCATTTTTAATTGGCCAATAGGCTTAATTACGGGATTGAGGAATTTTAACCTAGGTTTAAGTGTGCTTGGCAGCCATGAGTCATTCCAAAACACAAAGGGTTGAGAGAGGAGAGAAAGGAGAAAGAAGAAGAAGGAAAGAAGGATGACAAGAGCAATCCGGGCAAGAATTTCGACATGGGATCGTCGGATTTAATCCCCCAAGGCAAGTGTTTTCTTGCTTTAATTTGAGTTGTAGTTAATGATGTAAATAGTTGTAATTATGTCAATTAATTCTCGAAATTTGGAAGTAGGAATTTGAATTGAAATTTGTGGGTTTATGGTGAAGAAGATGAAGAATAACCATTGATAGGGGATTTTTAACTTTGTGAGAAATTGGGTTAATAGTGAAATTATAACTTAATTTGAGAAGTGAACAACATGATTAGATCTTGGTTTTTGAATCTCCATTAGTGGTATTGTTGGGAGAAATTGTTAATGATGAAGTTTGGGTGGATTTAGGATGAATCTTGGGAGGTTTTTGGGTTAAAAGATCTGGGTATAATCGAAGGTTTTGGAGATTAAATGACGATTCTGTTCGCGCTGCCCTGTAGAAAATCGCGTTTTCTATATTTTGTTGTCTCACGCGCTTCCTCCAAAACTGCTCCAAAATGCCTCAAAACATCAATTTATTAATCTGGGCAGAATGTGGGAAAACTTTTTAAGAAAGTTTTTTTTTTAAATCTTCTTTAAGGTGAATCTTTATAATGCCCTAACTTTTGGCATACGGACTCGGATTAGTGTGCCGTTCACGGCCACACATAGATAGCGAAGACTATTACGCTGTCCTGGAAATGTTTTTAATTAGACACAAAAATTGAAAGGTCTAAAATACCCTTGAAGACGGAACGAGTTATTTGATTTTTAGCACAACTTTAAATGAGCATGACTTTGTCATACGAATTCGGATTTACGTGCCGTTTGTGGCCACGCATAGCAAATGGAGAGTAGTACAAAGTACTAGGAATTTCATTACTGAGGCATATATTGTGAAATGTCTAAAATACCGTTGGAGTTTTAATTAGTGATGAAACTTTCCCGAATTGAAACTAAAAATTGTTGGGAACTTTGTGAGACTAATATGAACTTAATCGAGTATATATGAGGTGAGATATATAATTATATAAATTATATTAAATAGTGGGATGTAGTTATTTTGGTATTGGATCGTATTTAATATGAGAGAACTAGTAATAATTGGAATATATGTATATATATATGAATGTGTGAATTATATATATAAATATGGGAATACATAATCGAATAGAAAAATGATAATAGGTTACGGGAATACCTAAAACAATGATAGGTTGTGTGAATACGTAAAACAATGAAAGGTTGTGTGAATACCTAATATTTTAATAGGGTGCGTGAATACATATTTGATTGTTTTATTATGTGTATGACATACCTAGCTGCTTGCTATCGCGGGGGGTTGTGTAGAGACGGTCTTAACCTGAGTGACCTTCGGGGGATATTTGACTTGTATCTCAGAACATAGGACTGTGAAAGACTTATTTGTGAGTTGATAAGTCCGTTGACTATGGGAGCGTAGGTATGTGCGTGACCCATAGGTATGTGAACTATGTTCGCCGCCAATATGTGTGATTTGTTTATATGGTTCGTGGGACATTTTCGAACCGATAGTCCTTGTTTGAGTACGAGATGTACCGGGACATGATAGCAGAGTATGCAATGCACTATAGGTGTATCCTTAGGGTACTGTGTTAGTATATATATATAATGGTGGTGGATATATATGTATACTTGTGATATAATTACAATGTGATAATTGTAGGCTATTAAGATTGTGTTAATACATATATATAATAGTGAGGGATATATATGTATGCTTATGGTATATCTACAATGAGATAATTACAGACTATTAAGATAGTGAAATCTTATATAAACGTAAATAGTAAATACTTGACTTTAGTGTGATAACACTTATTTAAAAATGATAAGTGTTGAGATCAAATATGATGTACTACTACGAGGGGTAACTAGAAGGATAAGCCTTTTTCCTAGTTAGAAGTGTGTCAGATGGCTAGGCGGAATAAATGAATGCTATAGGTGTGCACTATAGAAGAGAGGTGAGATTGTCCTCAAGAGAGTGGGACCGTAAAAGAAATTATGAACATTATATACTACGCATTTCATTTATTGCAATAAAATGCTTGCTAAACATTTTTATAAATCGGGTTCTGACCCGTTTCTTGTACTTCTTCTCTCTTGTCCATGTATATGTATATTAACAGGTGTCCAGCCACAGGGATGCCATAGTTGACTTATCTATTCCAGGGTTACACAGCTGCAACATTATGGGTGGTTGCAGGATTTGATTTAGACGTATCATTTCTTTATTCCTAGAGTAGGATTCTTATCTCAGTTGTAGATTCATTCAGGTCATGTTTCCCCTTTTTACTTTTAGACTCAGTATTTGGTTTATGTATTCATTTATTGAATTATTATTATTGGGATTTTGAGCTGATTGTTTATTCGGCATGTCATTTAGTCATTTAGTACTGTTTTAGACTCATGGTTTGGATGTATGGTTTATTTGTTATTCAGCATGCATATTTAATTGTTTAATAAAAAGATAAAATTTGACATCAGTCTTTTTGAATACTAGGTGGTTAGTAAAGTTTTAAAAAGTTTTCGACAGTGATGCTAAGAATGAACCCCTGAGATTCCTGTTTTAAATTTGATATAGGACTGATCACCCGGTATTTATTTGGGCGGGGTGTCACAGAACCACACACCTAGATTACAAAATGGTACCGAGTTTCCCCACCCTGTCTAATCCAAATAATCCTTAGTTTAATCAATGATGGAAATCATTTCAAGAAAATGATTCTTACTTGAGTGTTATCAATTACCAAAGGTGTTAACAAATTCTCTTCGATCAATTCTTTAAAATTAAACATGTACACATAGGCGTACCCGTGGGGGAGGGTACCGAATGCGCGTAATTTAAAATAATTACCATGTATTTTAAAATACCGTGATTTCATAATGAAAACCATCCGTTGGGGGGGGGGATCCTAACTTTCTTGAGGAGTTAATTACATCACAATTTTAAAACATTGATGGGAATTTTTGGTTAAAACTGTTTATTATCCTCTTAAGTTAAAACAATGTCACATTACAATTTCAATCCTTGAAACTTATTACAATTTAATTTTAAGACTAAAACAGTAAGAAAAAATTGAATTCATTTTTGAAATATTATAATCATAACATTGATCAAATTAATTTCTATTTAACACACGATAATTAATTCGATTAAATTTTGAAGTGACATCCCTCAACTTTCCAACTTATAAAAATTAATCTCGTCGGACATCCTAGTTCCCTTATCATGTGAGATTTCTCGTTGAGAGCTTAAATCACCCCTTTTGAACCAAACAAATTTTTATATTTCATTATGCTATCCGAACAGTTCAGGAACCTTATGTCCAACATAGTGAATAGTTGATGACTTTTGTCCCACTCCTAATGATTGTGAATCCGTTGGGGAGGATATCAAATGTTGGGTCTAAATGTATACCACTAATTCATTCTTTTAGAAACCGCTCATGACGGACTTCTCCGTAAGGGGGATCAAACTCACTCACATTCTAATTATTTGAATTATCACTTAAAAGTTGTAATAAATCCTTAATGCCATGATTAATTCCATCCCTGCGCGGGGGGGGGGGGGGGGGGGGGGGGGAGGACCTAATGTAATACCCCATAATTTTATAGATTTTATTTAATGGGATTAATTAAATTAAATGGAAGTTAATTGGAAGTTAATCTGAATTTAATTACTAGCGAGATATGAGTTGGTATTTGATTATGATGATGATGATGATGAATATCATTAGGTAAATATAGTAATATATGATTATTTAAATGATTAAAATTGTCGCAGGTCATAAATACGACAATTCGAGAAATTTAGTTGGGATGCGTGCACACGCGTCAGGAATCAATTTAATTGAACTTAAAAGTAAAATATAATTTTGTCATCCATATGATCATTTTGAGTGCGCCAGTGTGTCCAGAAGGGTGGAGATAGTTAGAAAACACTAGTCAGGGGTTTAGTTTGGGTCCCGAGGCATTTTTAGGCCACACCAGCAAACCGGGAGGGTATTTTGGTAATTTCCATTTTTGGGGATTAGCAACCCACGAAATTTGGGTCTTGAAATCAGACCATATTAACACCCTTTGGGGGTCATTCATTATCACACCAAACCTTCATCAAAGAGAGAAGAGAGGAGAAGTTCTAAGGGGTTTCCAAAGCTGCCACCACCACCCGCCGCCGCGATCGCCGGAAATTGTGACCGGAAAAGAGAAGAAAAATCAACCTAGATCATCATCAAATTATCAGAACTTCAAATCAAAGGCAAATGATTTAATACATTAAGATTCAACAAATAAATTATCCATGTTAGAGTAGGATTTGATAATATCCTTGAGAATCAGAAAAACTCATGAAATTTGGAGATGTAACCTAAATTATCATTAGGTTATTTATGAAATCTTGATTCTAAAAGAACCTCACATGCTAGATCAAAATCCATGTGTAATTAATTTCGGATTTATGAAGAGATTATGATGGTTCTTGAAAAAAATTGAAAGATAAGACTTTTTATGAAATTTTGATGATTAATCCAATAAAAGACCAATTGATGATGAATTAACGGTTATGTAACCTTGATAATCAGGTAGTTAGGTTGTATAATGATCCTAGATAATTACTTTAGAATTTAGCACCTTCAAATGATGATTTGAGACAAGAGTAGGACTTAAAATGAAGCAAACCCGTAGCTTGCACCTGCTTGATCGATCGATCGACATTCATAGGTCGATCGATCGATGGTGCTCGATCGATCGATAACAATGATCTTTTTCCCTTTTTTGAATTTAACCAATTCTGACCATTTGAAGGTTAAACAAGGGGATTATGTAAAGACGTTTGAACTTAAGGGGGACCAGTAGAGATGTAATTGAACCCCAAAACATATTAGAATTGATTGGGAATATAGTGATTGAGTTTACGAGGGTTCGATAAGTAATTTCCTATTTTAGGATACGGAACATGATTTATATTACTCAAAATGATAAGTTAGGATATGAAGCATAAATAATGAGCTAAAGGTATTGAACTAATAATTGGGAAAGTTTGGAAATTTAGTAACCTCTTCAGTTAGGATTAAGTACTCGAAATTTAAAACGTGAGACGTATCGACAAAATATATTATATATCATTCGGAATAATCATATTGTATGAACTTTGACTAATGGTATAAGGCTGAAATATACCTTTAATAATATAACCAATTATTTAAGTTGTGTGAATGCTTAATACATGGATTATTATGTGTATAACATACCTATCATACTTGTTATCACGGGAGGTTGGTTATTTATAAGGGTCATATGATCTTTGTGTGCCTACGGGGGGATTTAGATTGGTACCTCAAGAACATAGGGCTTGAAATGGCCTATTTTGAGTTAATAAGTCAGCAGACCATGGGAGCGTAGGTATGTGCGTGACCCGTGTGTTTGGGAACTATGTTCGCCTCCAATATGTGTGATTTTGGCTTATTGAAATGATTCCTGAGATGTTCAAAATACGTAGTCCTTATGTACATGATGTGCCGGGATACGATAGCAGTGTATGTGTGTACCACACCTTAGTCTGGTGGTGCTATATTTGTATATTTATGCTGAGAATTATATACTTGCATTTATAACTGGCTCATTGTTAAATTGTGAATACAAATAATTGAGATATTTGAATGGAATTAAGAATGTGGAAATTCATATCGTAAGTAATGTGATAATTTTGATTAATGAAAAGTTGAGTTACATGCACGACATATTAGAAGAATACAAATATACCCCAAATATCATAATATGAAGATAAGAAGTGATACCGACTAATTAGTTAGCACCATAACTAGGATGGGTTAAGGGTATACGTTAAGTGTGCACATTAGTTAAGGGGTTAAGGACTCATGTGAGAACACGTAACATACATGTATAAAATATTCACTGTTTAATGAAATTAAACACTTGCTGTATTTTAAACTGTTTTCACCTCGGGCTCTGACCCGTTTGCTTTGAAATATATTTTTCTTGTAATAACCTTTTAGGTGCCCCGCCACAGGGATGCCAAGCATAGGAGTTCCATTTCATAGACGTGCTGTAGCTGCAGTGGAAGTTATAGGGTCTCAGTATTAGACGCCTCCACATACTGAATTGATTCTATTCAGGGTCATTTATCAGTCAGGGCATGTCGCCCCTTTCCATTTAGTTATAACACTCTCAGTGTACCAGTTTCATTTCAGTTTTTGGAATTTATTTAGTTATTCAGACTTCGTTTTGGGTTTTATTCAATATTTGTAATTATTCAGGGGAGTGTTACTCCAGACTCATGTTATAATTTCATTATCATTCTATTTTGTTTTAGATGTGGATGTGGTATAGTTAGCTCATAATTTAATTGGTTGCATGTTAATTTAATTTAATAAAATGGACCATTCACTTTTTAAATATTTGGTGGCTAGGAATTGTTTTAAAATGTTTTTCGACAGTGATGCTATGGACTGAACCAACTTGACATTTTGTATTAATTTGAATAAAGGAGTAGCTACCCGGTATTTAATTAGACGGGGTGTTACAGGTGGTATCAGAACATCAGGTTCTAGTGTCCTTAGGATCTGTACGGCTTGTTATGTTTCCGCGAAGCGTTCTTTGATATAGAGCCTTATATTTTAGGATTGTTGCACTATATTATGTATCCTACGTTCTTTAGCTATCTTGAAGATATTAACTGTGTACTTATAAAGCTTCTCTCATTTCAGATGCCTCCTAGACGTGCAAACCAAATTCCCAGGGATGCCCAACCCGAACCCCAGCCTGCACCGATTCAGAGTTCAATGAACGTCGCTGAAGTAGCCACCATCGTAGCCCAGGCGATAAATTTCGCATTAACAGTCATGTAGCAAGCACAGCCACAGGCACCGGTGGCAGCCCCAATCTAGGGTCAGGCATTCCCATCTGCTGGGTAACGTGTCCAAGACACTTTTCAAAAAGCACACCCTCCGGAGTTCGTAGGAAGCTCTGATGTTGTCATATCGAGCTGATGGAAAAAGGACATCCAAAGGCACTTAAGGATGTACGAGTGTACGGACGTGCAGAGGAAGGTACTGGCTACTTTCAAGCTAGTAGGATCAGCACTACAGTGGTGGGAGTCAATTACCACCGTAGAAGAGTGAGACGTTCTTTCGATACAAGAATTCTGGGTGCGGTTCGATCGCAAATATTTTCCCTCAGTGGTTCACACCGAAATGAGGCAAAAATTAATGAACCCTAAACAGGAGGGGAAAACAGTGGCAGAATATGAGACGGAATTCACTAATCTCCTAAACATCGTCCCTGATGAGATCCCCACAGAAGAGAGGAAAATTCAGAGGTTCACAGATGGGTTGACATGGAGGATTCGTCAGCACTTGCTGAGAAATCTCTCGTTGGCCACTTATTCAGATGTGGTTAACGTCGCATTACTACACTGCCAGGACCACCGCTTTCACATGTCCGAGGGTAAGGGAGTAGGAGGGTCCAGCCAGCAGGGCAGGATAGGAGGAAATGGTGCCAATGGGGCACAGTTAATTCAAGGACAGAATAGACTAGGTGAACAGGGTCCCCAGCAGGGGGATTTCAAGAGATTTCAATTAGGAGGTTTTAGGCATGGCCAGCAGGGCCAGTACAGTCATCAAGGCCATCAGCAATTTCAGCAGGGCCAGTATGGCCAGGGAAGGGGTGGTAACGGCCATCAGGGTCGCGGGCAGCAAGGTCAAAGAGGGGGAAACTTCCAAGGGAGATGTTTCCAATGTGGAAAGATTGGCCACAAACGCCATGATTATTTTGAAAGGGGCAGGACCCCGCAGCAGCCACAACAGGGTGCTTGAAATGAGCTCGAGAGACCAATTTTTCCCGCCGCCCTCCCAGTGCCACATCAAATGCCAGCATTTCCACTGATCCCAGCCATCCCAATCAAGTAGGGACAGCTTCAGTATGGTCGGGTTTACCAATTCCAGCAGGCCGCAGTCCCACAGGATCCACCTACGAATCAGGGTATGTTTTCTATTCAGGGAACTATGGTGCGCATTTTATTTGACACGGGGTCTATGCACTATTTTATTTCCACGAGCTTTGCATATGCTATGGAATTATTAGAGATCGCGAAGAGCATCGTTACTTGTGTAGATTCACCATTGAGTAGGGGTTCTATGATTTCCCTTATATGTAGAGGAGTTGGTGTAGAGATCGGGAGGCTTACTTTGCCTGCCGACATGTTAGTATTAGATATGACCGAGTATGATGCTATTATTGGTATGGATTGATTGATTGCGTATTGAGCCATGATTGATTGTTACAGTAGGAGAATTATTTTTGCCATAACTGGGCAAGACATGTTTTTAGTGGCAATGCCTCTCCCTTAGGGAGGATCATCCACTCACTTGTATTATATAGAGGAGGATACCTTTAGCGAGGTGGTAATACCACTTGACTCGATTCCAGTTGTTACGGAGTTCACTGATGTATTCCGAGATATTCCTGGATTTCCATCGAGTAGAGAAATAGACTTCTTTATAGATTTGGCACGAGGCACTCAGCCAATAGCCCGCGCACCTTACCGTATGGCTCCAGTGGAGATGAGAGAGCTACGGGACCAGATAGAGCAATTATTGGGTCAGGGGTTTATCCGAAGGAGTACTTCGCCATGGGGTGCTCATGTGCTGTTTGTTAAGAAAATGGATGGATCTCTGAGGTTGTGTATCGATTACCGAGAACTAAATAAAGTCACGATACGGAATAAATATTCGTTTCCCAAAATCGATGACTTATTCGACCAGTTGAGAAGAGTTGCCTTCTTCTCAAAGATTGATTTGAAATCAGGGTACCATCAATTATGAATTAGGGAGCAGGATGTCTCGAAGACTTCCTTCCTAAAAAGATATGATTCCTACGAGTTCAGGGTTATGCCTTTTGGCCTGACCAACGACCCATTTGTATCTATGGACTTGATGAATAGGATGTTCAAAGGATTTCTAGACCAATTCATCATCGTCTTTATTGATGACATTCTGGTTTACTCACAGACCGAGGAAGAGCATGACAACCACTTAAGACAGGTTTTGCAGACACTACGTCAGAACGAGTTGTATGTAAAATATGAGAAATGTGGGTTTTGACTGAAGGAGGTCCAGTTTTTCGACCATATCGTCTCGAACAGGGGATTATCTGTTGATCCAGGAAAGGTATCCTCCGTGAGGGAGTGGGGACAACCCACGACACCAATGGAGATACGTAGTTTCTTGTGCTTAGCAGGATACTACGGGAGGTTTATTTGGGGGTGCTCGAAAATAGCGGGTCCTTTGACACATCTAACTCGCAAGGGTGTGCCATTTATCTGGAGCGATGCCTGTCAATTGGCATTCGACGAGTTGAAGGACAAGTTGACCTCAGCACTAGTGTTATCATTACCCAGGCCGGGAGTGGAGTACCTAGTCTACACTGATGCATCCTTACTAGGAATTGGGGGAGTACTACAGCAATAAAGTCAGGCCATAGCTTATGCTTCCCGTAACCTTAAGCCTCGTGAAAGGAATTATCCCACCCATGACTTGGAGCTAGCGACAGTTGTCTTTGCTCTTCGGATTTGGAGACATTATCTTCTTGGGGAGAAATTCCGTTTATTCACAGACCATAAGTCGCTTCAGTACCTCTTCACCCAGAAAGAGCTGAATATGCGTCAACGCCGTTGGCTAGAGTTTGTGAAGGATTATCAGTTTGATATCCAATACCACCCAGGGAAGGCTAACGTGGTAGAAGACACGTTGAGCCGTAGGCCAGTAGGTGAGGTGGCCGAGGTGTGGAAAGCAAAGTGGAAGGATTTGGGACACTAGGACGCAGTGGCCCGATCATTCATGTCTGTAATGACAGTTATGCCCCAAATTATTTCTAGGGTGATACAGGCTCAGGAAACAGACACGTTTTGTCAGGATCAGATAGTCCAACTGTTAGCAGAAGGAGCTGAGTCTTATTTCGTTAGTTCAGACGGGGGCTTACGCTTCAATGGAAGGTTAGTTGTTCCTGAGGGGGAAGACTTGTGATACAAGGTAATGAAAGAGTCGCACGGCTCATGATTTGTGGTGCATCCTGGTGGGGATAAAATTTACCAAGATATGAGGCAACAGTACTGGTGGAGCGAAATGAAGAGAAATATTGTCGACTTTGTTTCTAAATGTGCCACGTCTTAACTAGTAAAGGTGGACCATCAGAGATCGGCATGACTTTTACAACCATTAGAGATCCCTATGTGGAAATGGAAGAGAATTTCCATGGACCTCATTACGGGATTACCTACATCATCGAGAGGTCACGACTCCATATGGGTGATCGTAGATCGGTTGACAAATGTTGCTCACTTTCTGCCAGCCTGGACAGACTACAGTGGGGGACATTATGCCCAGATCTTTATTGTAGAAATAGTAAGACTCCACGGGATGCCTCTCAATATCATGTTTGATAGAGACAAATTATTTGTGTCACGATTTTAGGAGAGTTTCCAGGAAGCCATGGAAACAGAATTGCGATTAAGTACCGCCTATCACCCGCAGACTGACGGGCAGACTGAACGGACCAATCAGATGTTGGAAGACATGTTGCGCATGTGTATCCTAGACTTTGGAGGTGGTTGGGAGTAGTATCTTCCACTTGTAGAGTTAGCCTATAATAACTCCTCCAGTTTACTATCGGTATGGCTCCATTCGAGGCATTGTATGGTAGACCCTGTCGTTCCCCATTATGTTGGATAGAGGTGGGGGATAACAAAATCCTTGGGCCAGAGATGATTTAGGATACTTAGACGAGAATAGAGATTATACGGAGCCGTATTCGAGTAGCTCAGGACCGCTAGAAAAGTTATGTTGATGCCAAAAGGTCCTTTTGAGAGTTTAACGTGGGGGATCAGGTGCTGCTCAGAGTCTCTCCTATGAAGGGAATTATGCATTTTGGGAAGAAGGGAAAATTGTCACCTAGATACGTGGGGCCATTCCCTATCATCAAACGAATTGGGCCAGTCGCCTACAGACTTGGATTACCGGAACACTTGCATAGGGTCCATGACATGTTCCATATTTCTTCACTGAGGAGATATCTTCGAGACGAGTTGGCACACACTCACATTACTTTAGAAGATATTGATCTTCAGCCCGATAACTCCTATGAGGAAGGGTCAGTTGCAATTCTAGACCATAGCAAAAGGAAACTACAGTCAAAGATAGTACCATTAGTACGTGTTCAGTGGCGGCATCATAATGCCAAGGAGTCTACCTGGGAGCATGAGGATGAGATGCGCAAGCGTTATCCAGAGTTATCTTTTCTAGGTATAATTCAATTTTGAATTTCGGAATGAAATTCAGTTATTAGGGGGGAAGTATGTAATCCCCCTAATTTTATAGGGTTTATTTAATGGGATTAATTAAATTAAATGGAAGTTAATTGGAAATTAATTCGGATTTAAATACTAGCGAGATATGAGTTGGTATTTGATTATGATGATGATGATGATGAATATCATTGGGTAAATATAGTAATATATGATTATTGAAATGATTAAAATTATCGCAAGTCATAAATACGACAATTCGAGAAATTTAGTTGGGATGCGTGCACACGCGTCAGGAATCAATTTAATTGAACTTAAAAGTAAAATATAATTTTATCATCCATATGATCATTTTGAGTACACCAGTGTGTCCGGAAGGGTCGAGATAGTCAGAAAACACTAGTCGGGGATTTAGTTTGGGTCCCGGGGCATTTTTAGGCCACACCGGCAACCCGGGAGGGTATTTTGGTAATTTCCATTTTTAGGGATTAGCAACCCACGAAATTTGGGTGTTGAAATCAGCCTATATTAATACCCTTTTGGGGTCATTAATTATCACATCAAACCTTCATCAAAGAGAGAAGAGAGGAGAAGTTCTAAGGGTTTTCCAAAGCCGCCGCCACCACCCGTCACCACGATCGCCGGAAATTGTGACCGGAAAAGAGAAGAAAAATCAACTTATATCATCATCAAATGATCAGAACTTAAAATCAAAGGCAAGTGATTTAATCCATTAAGATTCAGCAAATAAATTATCCATGTTAGAGTAGGATTTTATGATATCCTTGAGAATCTGAAAACTCATGAAATTTGGAGATGAAACCTAAATTATGATTAGGTTATTTATGAAATCTTGATTCTAAAAGAACCTCACATATTAGATCATGATCCATGTGTAAATAATTTCGGATTTATTAAGATATTATGATGATTCTTGATGAAAATTGAAAGATAAGACTTTTTATGAAATTTTGATGTTAATCCAAGAAAAAACCAATTGATGATGAATTAATAGTTATGGAACCTTGATAATCAGGTACTTAGGTTGTATAATGATCCTAGATGATTACTTTAGAATTTAGCACCTTGAAATGATGATTTGAGATAAGAGATCGACTTAAAATGAAGCAAACCCGTAGTCTGTACCTGCTTGATCGATCGATTGACATTCATAGGTCGGTCGATCGATGTTCATAGGTCGATCGATCGACCTTCCCAGAAACAATGATCTTTTTCCCTTTTTTGGATTTAACCGATTTCGGACATTTGAAGGTTGAACGAGGGGATTATGTAAAGACGTTAGGACTTAAGGGAGACCAGTAGAGACGTAATTGAACCCCGAAACATATTAGAATTGATTGGGAATATAGTGATTGAGTTTAAGAGGGTTCGATAAGTAATTTCCTATTTTACGATACGGAACATGATTTATATTAGTAAGAATGATAAGTTAGGATACGAAGCATAAATAAAGAGCTAAAGGTACTGAATTAATGTTTGAGAAAGTTTGGAAATTTAGTAACCTCTTCGGTTAGGATTAAGTACTCGAAATTTACAACGTGAGACGTATCGACAAAATATATTATATATCATCCGGAATAATCATATTGTATGAACTTTGACTAATGGTATAAGGCTGAAATATACCCTTAATAATATCACCAATTATTTAAGTTGTGTGAATGCTTAATATATGGATTATTATGTGTATGACATACCTATCATACTTGCTATCACGGGAGGTTGGTTATTTATAAGGGTCGTCTGATCTTGTGTGCCTACGGGGGGATTTAGATTGGTACCTCAAGAACATAGGGCTTGGAATGGCCTATTTTGAGTTAATAAGTCAGCAGACCATGGGAGCGTAGGTATGTGCGTGACCCGTGTGTTTGGGAACTATGTACGCCTCCAATATGTGTGATTTTGGCTTATTAAAACGATTCCTGAGATGTTCGGAATATGTAGTCCTTGTGTACATGATGTACCGGGATACGATAGCAGAGTATGTGTGTACCACACCTTAGTCTGGTGGTGCTATATTTGTATATTTATGCTGAGAATGATATACTTGCATTTATAACTAGCTCATTGTTAAATTGTGAATACAAATAATTGAGATATCTGAATGGGATTAAGAATGTGGAAATTCATATCGTAAGTAATGTAATAATTCAAATTAATGAAAAGTTGAGTTACATGCAGGACATATTAGAAGAATACAAATATACCCCAAATATCATAATATGAAGATAAGAAGTGATACAGACTAGTTAGTTAGCACCACAACTAGAATGGGTTAAGGGTATACGTTAAGTGTGCACATTAGTTAAGGGGTTAAGGACTCATGTAAGAGCAAGTAACATACATGTATAAAATATTTACTGTTTAATGTAATTAAACACTTGCTGTATTTTAAACTGTTTTCACCTCGGGCTCTGACCCATTTGCTTTCAAATATATTTTTCTTGTAAAAACCTTTTAGGTTCCCCGCCACAGGGACGCCAAGCGTAGGAGTTTCATTTCATAGACGGGTTGTGGCTGCAGTGGAAGTTACAGGATCTCGGTATTAGACGCCTCCACATTCTGCATTGATTCTATTCAGGGTCATTTATCAGTCAGGGCATGTCGCCCCTTTCCATTTAGTTATAGCACTCTTAGTGTACCAGTTTCATTTCAATTTTTGGAATTTATTTAATTATTCCGACTTCGTTTTGGGTTTTATTCAGTATTTGTAATTATTCAGGGGAGTGTTACCCTAGACTCATGTTATCATTTCATTATCATTCTTTTTTGTTTTAGATGTGGATGTGGTTTAGTTAGCTCATAATTTAATTGGTTGCATGTTAATTTAATTTAATAAAATTGACAACTCACTTTTTAAATATTAGGTGGCTAGTAATTGTTTTAAAACATTTTCGACAGTGATGCTATGGACTGAACCAACTTGACATTTTGTATTAATTTGAATAAAGGAGTAGTTATCCGGTATTTAATTAGGCGGGGTGTCACACCTAACTGACTCGAGGAATCAATCACGTCTAATTTATTAAAATATCGATGGAGAACATAGGGTGTATGTTAAAACACCTCTCCCACTTAGTATTTTAAAACTTGAGAGTTTTGAAAAACTATTCATTCAATTCTAAAAGATCGAAAATTTACTTGTGTGAAATAAATATCTTGATCTCATATTTAATCTTTCTTAAAATAAAAATTTTAATTTTCCAAAAATAAAATCCATAGATATCAAATTGGCGCACACCTTAAAATTTAATTACCTTGATTTAATTCAATTTATAAAAGAATAAATAAAACAGATTTTTCAAAAAAAGGTAATCTAGGTCGGTCTAAAAATTAAATCCATGATGTTCATAATACGAGTGTTCCTAATTAATCCAATTAGCATTCCAAATTATGCAATATGGTAATAAAGAGACATACATGCATATATAAATTAAAAAATGCAACGAATAAATAAAATAATAAGGATAAATATGTCAGTGTTCATCATGGTCTAATCTTCTTCTTGAAGTAGAACTCTTTAAGCCCAAGAATCCTTGTTATAGAAGATTTCCTTTTGACATAGAGTCCAACTTGAAGCAGACTTCATCACAACCATCAGTTCTTGTCTATCTTTAATTCTGAAAAAAACTTTTTTACATCTTTTGGGAATGATCAAAATGAAGAACCGAAGCAAGCAACATCAAATAACATCAAAATCCTCTGAAAAGTGAATATTCCCGGCCTAGGGGGCGATGGATCGGCTTCCCAGGGTCGATTGATTGGCTATGTCGGGGTGACAGGCTTCGTCTTCCTTCGCAAAAACCATGCAAAACCCTCCATAACTGAGTCAAAATTCAAAAAACTCCATGAAACTTTGACCAACACCCAAACCCATGTAAATACGTGATTCTAAATGAAAAGAAACATTACAACCCTCTTATAACTCTTCCAAATACATCGATATTGAAATGATTACAAAACCTAATTTTTATAATCAAATCAATCTAGGAGCGAAAAATATCTACGGATAAACCACCGTAGGATATAATCATACAAAATAAATATATGTGACCATGATGGAAAGGATATAAACATAGAATCTCTGCAAAATCGTGTTAGTACGACACCATACACAAAGATGTAGAATCATACAACATGCCAAAACTAGGGTTTCTTAGTGGACAACATAGACCTTTTTCGATACACGATCAATCTCAACTGGGATTCTGATACCAATTGTTGGGGAAAATAACTTGTATTGACATTTAAATGCGGAAAAAATTCAGATTTAAAGATCTTTTATCAATCATGCGTTGAAAAGAAAACAAGAACTATCTTTAAAGATTAAACCTAGGGTTTCAATAATCCATACCATTGCGAATCTTATTGCGATTCATATAAGGAGACAAATGAAGCACCTTATACGCTTGACTCACTTGAGTCTACATTGTATAAGTGCTCATCTAGTTTGGAAATAGTGACAAAATTGAGTCAATTCCCTAGATACCAAAGAGCCTCAGACATTCTATACAATTCATTCCTCTTGTTTGATTGATCAAAGGTATATTCACAAACACTCACACACATTAGGATTACATAAATTGTTCATATTTTGCATATATTTATTTGTGTGTTAATTTCACTTAAAACATTTTTTATAATTTTTTGGGAATTTTTAATGATTTTTAAAATAATTTTTTCTTAATTAAAATTGGATTTAAAAAGTTTTGGGGTCAATCTGTAATTTCTGATTGCTAGTTTTATTCTTGTAAAGTTCACTTTGGTAGAAACCAAAAGCGCTTGAGACTTTAAGGGTGTATGTGTAATTTGTTTGAGACGCTCGTGTGAGATTCAATATTAAGCCTACACTTGTCACCCTTCTATTGGTTGGAGTTGTGTTTATTTAAAGAGACAAAATCGTTGTCCTTTATCAGCCCTTGGATTGAACTTATCAACGCTATGCATGCGTCCATTTCCAATCCCTATGAAAACCTTATCCTCAAATCATAAGCCTTATAACCAACCACTTATCTTAAACCGTTGGATGGAAGTCAAAAGGCCAAGACTAAATCTCAGCCTTTGGATTCATCTCAGCCTTCTCGATCCTTCTAAGCCCAGTATAAAAGGAGGTTAACCCTCAGCCTTTGAGAAACTTTTGCCACTTCGTCTACTTCGAGTGAGAAGAGAGAAGAGAGAGGAGAGAGAGAAAAGAAAGAAAAGAGAGAAAAAAATAAAGAGAAACCAGAGAGAGAATAGGAAACCCTAATTCGTTCAAACACCTTTTCAAACCCTAACCCTTTTACCAAAAAAATATTTACACCAACCCTCAGTGTTTGATAGTTTTTGTGTGTTGATTTGAAAGTTGTTTCGTGATTTTACCTCTTTGTTTTAAGATCTTGTGCCCAAATTAAACATTAGGTTAGATCTGTATTTCTGTTTCATAGAAATCATAGATCTGGTCATTTTATGTTATATTACACTTAGATTTGCATTCTTAGTTTCTCGTCTTGAGAAATATTTTGTTGATTATTTTCTGTAAATGTTTTTAACTTCAAAATCAACAAAATCATTTTCTGTTTTTAGTTCTTTTGAAACAAGACCTTTGACCTAGTTGGAATCACACTTGGCAGTTTTCAATTTCAAAAATATTTGCAAAACCCTGAAATTGATTAAGATCTTGAAACATCTTCTGAGCAAGATGGTCGTGGATTTCGGGATCATTTTAAAGGTCAAATAAGGTTTAAGTTTCCTAAGAAGAGAGAAACTGAAAATCACAGCATATAGATCTGATTTATAATTTGCTAGAACTGTTTGTATAAATAAGCGTGTGTGTGTGCATGCATGTGTTAGAGCACCATCACAAACACTTACACACTACAACACTGAAAGTGTTGGTAATAAGATCTTGAAACAAGAGTCGATGTAAAGACTGGAACAAAGTGGAAGTTAGCAAACTGGGAGAGCCACATCAACAATCAGAACTGCAGAGAAATTAGAAGGAAACCAGTGGGTACATTCCTAAACTTGTATAGGACTGATTTGTGTGCATGTGTGTTATATAGTTTGTAACTGATATATTTTTTTTAGTGGATTTTTTTTCTTTTACTCCGTAGAGGAAGTCGTGGATGTTTCCTCAGTTGGGTGAGGTTTTACCACGTTAAAAATCTCTTGTCATTAATCTTTCTACATCTCCTCATCTCATTCTTGTTGGTGTGCTTAATTTAATCAATTACTTTATTTAAAAATAGACTCTAATTAAATAAGGTTTAATTGGAAACTTGCGAATTTAATTTAATCAATTATCACACAGTCGCACGTCTTCTCAGCTGATTTAATCTTTTCAATTTTGTTTTTCAAAACTTGTTAACAAATCATGAACTAATCTCGTGCATTTTTTATCAAACACGTCTTGTGATTAACCTGATTTGATTTAAAGAAAAGAGTTTCTTCAAAAAACAGTTCGGAGTTACTTAAATAGTTTAATCTTGTATTAAACGGCTTTAGTAACAGTTTTTCAATTAGTATCAGAGCTTTGGAAATCTTTTTAAAAGATCTTGTGTTTCTGAAATTGTTTTCTTAAAATCAAAACAATGGACGAGAAAAATGAAAGATTTGGCAACTTGACCAGACCCCCACTCTTTGATGCAAACAGTTTTGCTTACTGGAAGGTAATAATGGTTCCTTTCATACAAGGAACCTTGGGAGATGATGTCTGGGATATTGTTGAAAATGGATACACTTATCCTACTAAGCCAGCCACTGAAGGAAGTAATTAGAGGATTAAGAAAGCATTAAGTGAATTCACACAAGAAGAGAAGAAAACTTCTCGAAATAATAACAAAGGCAAAAATGCTATCTTTATGTCCATAAATGAACATGAGTTCAAAAGGATCTCATCTTGTGCCACTTCTAAGGAAGCTTGGGATACACTGATCACTGCACATGAAGGTGACACTAGAGTTAAGGCTGCTAAAACTCAAATGCTTGTCCAGCAGTATAACTCCCTAATTATGTCAGATTCTGAATCCTTTGATGACTTTTACATGAAATTGACTGACATTGTGACGAAATTTCATGCTAATGGAATAACGTATGACAGACATGAAATTGTATCTAAAATTCTAAGATCAGTGCCACAAAAATTTGACAAGAAAAGATATGCTATTGAGGAAATGTGTGATCAAAATCTCACTCCTAAATTACTCAGTAGTAAACTACGTACTGTGGAAATAATATTAGAATTTAAGAAACAAATGATTCAGTCCCATAGGAAACAGACTAGTTCCAACTTGAGTTTTTTCTCTAAGCTGATGAAACCTGAGCTTACTATTCCAACTGATGATTCTGATGAGGAATGTGATATAGATAGTTTGGATAATCAAATTTCCTTGATGTCAAAACAATTTAATAAAATTGTCAAATTTAGAAATAAATTGGCAAATAGACAAGGCAAGCCAAATTATCCAACTCAGTCTAACTACAAACCTCATGAGAAAGGTCAAGACAAACATCAAAAGGACATGAGACCCACAAAGACTTCAAGAACACTGAATGTTTTAGATGTGGAAAACTAGGACACATAGCACAAGACTGTACAGTGAAACTGAACACTGCCAATAAACATACTAGGGCCAACATTTGCAAAACATGGGATGATTCAAGTGATTCTGAAAATGAGGAACCTAAATCTTCTGGTGTTTTTTATCCTTGCATGTCTTTCTTTTCCAAGATAATCTATAATGATGATATACATGTGCCTGTGTATGAGAATGATGTTAGTAACTCTACTTCTGATGTTATGAATCATTCTGCTACTAGTTTAAATGCTTTAATTTTTGAGAATATTGCTAGTTCTACCACGGGGTGTGTGAGTCAAAGGGAATGCGATAATGACAATGTCAATGGGTGCGTGAGTTAAATAATTGAATCATTAGGGTTCACTTCACACACTACACTTAGTGACTCAGACACTGAATAGAAAAGCACCAGACTTGAGAAGATAGTGAAAGATCTCACTAAGAAATTAGAAGACTTAAGTCTGATGGTTAAACTTAACGTTGAAGAGTATACTACCCAATGTCTAACTCATGAAAATGAAGTCAAAATTTTTTATCAAAAATTGAAGAATTTGATTGAAGAAAATGAAACTCTGGAGAAAAAATATAAAGGGGCATTATTAGAATTGGAACAATTTAAAGAGAAGACAGCAACAGTTTTCAAAAAATTTGCAAAATTTAAAAATATTTCAAACTGTTTTGATGGTTTTGTTGTTGATTTAAAAACCAATTCTGATGATCGAACTGGGATAGGGTTTTGTCCCAATTTGAAGACGCAAACTAAAAACTTTGAACCAATTAAGTTTGTGTCAGGAGGAAAAGGACCTATAGAAACTTGTCCAGATTTTCACTCTCTGAAAAATGAGTTTGATGAAAAATAATAAAAGTTTGATATTGAGGAATCAAGTTGCTCTAAGTGTGAAAGTCCACCTAAGACTAAATATGTCTGCCCTCCCCCCCCCCCCCCCCCCCCCCAATTAGGAAGAGTGATTCTTCCTTTCAAACTGTTTTCCCTAGGAATAAAGTTCAACTCCAGAATTCCATGAAGCCTATGTTTAGAGACTTTCCTAAGGAGATACCATCTTCGAGAAATTTATATTGCTCTTACTGTGACTTATATGGTCATTCCTTTGAAGGATGGTACTCTAGACGTTTAGTTAACCCTGTCTATAATATTCCTATGTACCAAAACTTTAACTATTCTAGGAGAAGCCGTAATAATTATGTTCTCCCTAGACAATCAGACAAAAACTCTAACTATAGAAAGAGAAAGACCAAACCTAAAAGATCATTTCCAAGAAGGATTCCTAGACACTTTTCTAAACCAAATTCTTATACTTTACATAAAATTCAACCTCATGCGTAAAACATTTTTCAACAGAAATCTAATGCTCGCAAATTTTATCAAATGAGAGCAAATAAGCACAAAATGAAAACAAGAGTTGTTTAGGTTAGAAAAGATGATCTACTACCCCAGATGAAGTGTAATATTGTGATTACTCCTTTAAAAGCTGAACACACTCCCTTTGGTTGGTATTTAGACTCTAGATGTTCAAAGCACATGACTGAGGATGATACCAAACTTTTAAACAAAACCAGCTTTACTAGAGAAAAAGTTATTTTTGGTGATGGTGTATCATCTCAAATCATTGGTAAAGGAACACTCCAAGAAGAAGGATTAACTTTACTTGAAAATGTTCTTCTAGTAAACGGTATTAAGGCTAACCTACTTAGTATCTCGCAATTTTGTGACTCAAATCATATTGTCACCTTTTCAAAGAATAATTGTAAAATTTTAAATGAAAAAGGTGAGTGCATAATTACAGGACTCCGGATAATTGTTATACTGTCTAGAACCGTACTGAGGTCTTTAACATTACCAGAATGGATGACGATGAGATATGGCATAATCGAATGGGTCACATAAATTACAAAAATCTTAGTAGATTGTCTTCATAAGAAATAGTTAGAGGTATTCCTAAGATCAAACCTATTTCTAATATTGTCTGTGGATCATGTTAGGAAGGAAAAATTGTTAAGGCCCCTCATAAGAAAGTCAAAGATATCCTTACCTCTAAACCCTTAGATCTCATCTATATGGACCTAATGGGTCCTTCTCGAACTGTTAGTCTCTGTGGACACAGTTACATTCTTGTTATGGTTGATGACTTCACCAGATTTACTTGGATAGCTTTCTTAAAACAAAAGTCTGACACTTTCCAAACCTTTTTGAAGATTTTACTTCGAATTAAAAATGAGAAAGATACTCAAGTAAATAGAATTCGTAGTGATATTGGTGGAGAATTCATAGATACAGGTGTTATAGAGTATTGTGACTATAATGGTTACAAACATGAATTTAGTGCTCCTAAGACTCCTAAAAAAAATGGTATTACTGAGAGAAAGAATCGTACCCTTCAAGAGATGGAACATGTTATGATTCATGCCAAAACCTTACCTAAGTATTTTTGGGTAGAATCTATTCGTATTGCGTGTCACATTATCAGTGGGTTCTATCTTAGAAAGAATTCTAAAAAACTCCTTACGAACTATGGTATGGGAAGAAGCCCAATCTTAAGTACATTAAAACCTTTGGTAGTACGTGTTATGTCTGCAAAGATAGAGAACACTTATCCAAATTGAGACTCGTGGAGATAAAGTTATCTTTCTAGGATATTCTCTAAATAGTAGAGCATGTCGTGTCTATAATCTTCGCACTAAGACCTTAATGGAATCCATAAACGTTATTGTAAGTGACACTACTGTAGAGAATAAGAGTGGAGAACCAACTATTGTGGAAGAGTCTGAAAATGTTTTAGAAACTGACTCTCCATAAATAGATGATTCTTTACCAATTGAGACACCTGAAGTACCTAATTCGGTTTCTAAAGACCATCTCATAGATAACGTTATTGGTAACCCTAGTGAGCCTGTAAGTACAAGATCTCAATTAAGAAACTATGCTCATTATCCATGTTTTGTTTCCCTTGTGGAACCAAAGAATGTAAATGATGCATTGAATGATCCTCATTGGATTTCTGCAATGCAGGAAGAACTTCTTCAATTTGTCATTCATGATGTTTGGTATCTTGTACCTAGGCCTGATCACAAAAAGTTTATTGGCACACATTGGATATTTAAAAATAAATCTAATGAAAGTGGGATAATCATTAGAAATAAAGACAGATTAGTTGCTCAAGGATATTCTCAAATTGAAGGAATAGATTTTAACGAGACTTTTGCTCCTGTTACTCGATTAGAATCTATTCGTCTTCTCTTTATCATAGCTTGCTACTTACATTTTACGCTTTACCAAATGGATGTCAAATGTGCCTTCCTTAATGGAATATTGACTGAGGAAACCTATGTAGAACAACCAAAAGGGTTCATTGGCCCTAAATATCCAAATCATGTCTTTCGTCTTAAAAAGGCTTTGTATGGCCTAAAACAAGGGCCAAGAGCCTGGTATGAGAGTCTTTCTAATTTTCTCTTAGATAAAGGTTTTAAGAGAGGTGGAAATGATCAAACCCTTTTTGTTAAAAATTTTGACAAACATGTCATTATAGCTCAAGTTTATGTTGACGATATCATTTTTGGATCAACTTCGCCTTTAGAAGTTAAATCTTTTTCTGAAATTATGCATAAAGAATTTCAAATGTCTCTTATGGGGGAGTTACAATTTTTCTTGGGTCTTCAAGTCAAAAAGAATTCAGAAGGATTATTCATTTCGCAATCAAAATATGCTTTAGAGATTGTTAAAAAATTCGGCCTTGAGAGTGCAAAAGATGCTAAAACTCCCATGACTACTACGGTCAAACTATCTAAGGATGAAACTAGGAAATTCATAGATTCAACGTTATATCGTAGCATGATAGGAACCTTGCTATACCTTACTACCTCGCGTCCTGATATTATGTATGTTGTTTGCGTGTGTGCCCGTTATCAAAACAATCCTAAAGAGAGCCATTTAACTTGTGTTAAAAGAATTATAAAATACATTAAAGGCACTCTAAATTTATGACTTTGGTACACCAATGATACACCTAGCACTATAATAGGTTACACTGATGCCGATTGGGCAGGGTGTACTAATGATAGTAAGATCACATCAAGAGCATGTTACTATATAGGTAATAATTTGGTAGGCTGGAGTAGTAAGAAACAAAATTGCACGTCTTTATCAACTGTTGAATCTGAATACATAGCCGCTGGAAGTTGTTGTACTCAATTACTTTGGCTTAAGCAAATGCTAAGTGATTATGGTATTAAAGAGGAACAACTACATCTCTATTGTGATAATCAAAGCGCGATCAATATCTCTAAAAATCTTATTCAACACTCGCGAACAAAACACATAAAAATTAGCTATCACTTTATACGTGAATTAGTTGAGACTAAGGAATTAGAAATCAATTATCTTCTACTGATTTGCAACTCGCAGATATGTCTACCAAACCTTTGGATTATAATAGATTTATTTCTTTGCATAAATCGATAAGAATGGCTTGTGCTGAATAATATCTTTAGCTTGCATAGTTTTTCCCTTTGTCCATTTGAGACCAAATGGGGGAGAAATTTGAGTCTTATGTGAGTTCATTTCTTTTGTGCATATTCTAAAAAGCTTGATTTTAGTGATTATTTACAGGATTTTGTACAGTTATTCTCAACAGTTGTAATACGGTATTAAATTGTAATTAGTTGAGTTATGTAATTTTCTTTTCTAGGAAATGGGTAGATAGAATTTTTGTATAGGAATAAGTTTTTCTTTTTCTCTTTGTCGCCCTACGAGTCCAAGATGACTCAAAGAAGATTTTGTCTCATATTTCCAAAGGGGGAGATTGAAGCACCTTATACTCTTGACTCACTTGAGTCAACATTGTATAAGTGCTCATCTAGTTTGGAAATAGTGACAAAATTGAGTCCATTCCCTAGATACCAAAGATCCTCAGACATTCTATACAATTCATTCCTCTTGTTTTATTGATCAAAGGTATATTCACAAACACTCACACACATTAGGATTGCATAAATTGTTCATAGTTTGCATATATTTGTTTAGGTGTGTGTTGTCTGTGTTAATTTCTCTTAAAATATTTTTTATAATTTCTGGGGAATTTTTAATGATTTTTAAAACATTTTTTTCTTAATTAAAATTGGATTTAAAAGGTTTTGGGGTCAATCTGTAATTTCTGATTGTTGGTTTTATTCCTGTAAAGTTCACTTGGGTAGAAACCAAAAGCGCTTGAGACTTTAAGGGTGTCTGTGTAATATTTTTGAGACGCGCGTGTGAGATTCAATATTAAGCCTACACATGTCGCCCTTCTATTGGTTGGAGTTGTGTTTCTTTTAAGAGACAAAACTGTTGCCCTTTATCATCCCTTGGATTGAACTTATCAACGCTCTACATGCGTCCATTTTCAATCCCTGTGAAACCCTAATCCTCCAATCAGAAGCCTCTTAACCAACCGCTTATCTTAAACCGTTGGATGGAAGTCAAAAGGCCATGACTAAATCTCAGCCTTTAGATTCATCTCAGCCTTCTCGATCCTTCTCAACCCAGTATAAAAGGAGGCTAACCCTCAGCCTTTGAGAGACTTTTGCCACTTCGTCTAATTCGAGTGAGAAGAAAGAGAAAAGAGAGAAAAAAGAGAAAAAAGAGAGAGAAACCAGAGAGAGAATAGGAAACCCTAATTCGTTCAAACACCTTTTCAAACCCTAACCCTTTTACCAAAAATCAGTTTACACTAAACACCAACCCTGAGTGTTTGAGAGTTTCTATGTGTTGGTTTGAAAGCTATTTCGTGCTTTAACCTCTTTGTTTTAAGATCTTGTGTCCAACTTAAACATTAGGTTAGATCTGTATTTCTGTTTCATATAAATCATAGATCTGGTCATTTTATGTTATATTACACTTAGATCTGCATTCTTAGTTTCTCATCTTGAGAAATCTTTTGTTGATTATTTTCTGTAAATGTTTTTAACTTCAAAATCAACAAAATCATTTTCTATTTCTAGTTCTTTTGAAACAAGACCTTTGACCTAGTTGGAATCACACTTGGCAGTTTTCAATTTCAAAAATATTTGCAAAACCCTGAAATTGATTAAGATCTTGAAACATCTTCTGAGCAAGATGGTCGTGGATTTCGGGATCATTTTAAAGGTCAAATAAGGTTTAAGTTTCCTAAGAAGAGAGAAACTAAAAATCACAGCATATAGATCTGATTTGTAATTTGCTAGGACTGTTTGTATAAATAAGTGTGTGTGTGTGTGCATGCATGTGTTAGAGCACCATCACAAACACTTACACACTACAACAATGAAAGTGTTGGTAATAAGATCTTGAAACAAGAGTCGACGTGAAGACTGGAACAAAGTGAAAGTTAGCAAACTGAGAGAGCCACATCAACGATCAGAACTGCAGAGAAGTTAGAAGGAAACCAGTGGGTACATTCCTAAACTTGTATAGGACTGATTTGTGTGCATGTGTGTTATATAGTTTGTAACTGATATATTTTGTTTTAGTGGATTTTTTTTCTTTTACTTCGTAGAGGGAGTCGTGGATGTTTCCTCAGTTGGGTGAGGTTTTACCACGTTAAAAATCTCTTGTCATTAATCTTTCTACATCTCCTCATCTCATTCTTACTGGTGTGCTGATTTAATCTTTTCAATTTTGTTTTTCAAAACTTGTTAACAAATCTTGAACTGATCTCGTGCATTTTTTATTAAACACGTATTGTGATTAACCTGATTTGATTTAAAGAAAAAAAATTCTTCAAAAAATAGTTCGGAGTTACTTAAATAGTTTAATCTTGTATTAAACGGCTTTAGTAACAGTTTTTCAACAAAGGTGGATGATATTGAAATCCTTGCTCCCCTCCAAGGTATTTGAAAACCTTGGTTGAACCTTTTGTACACTGTGATCTTCTAGTGTATGATACTCCCCAAAGTCAGGTAGGTCAATGAACATTTTTTGAGATTAAAACCCTTGCTAATAAGTGAGATATAGTGGTCACTCTCTAGGCCTCTTCACAAAAGCATCAATAGTATTTTCTATCACCCATTTCAAACCCTAATGATCAATTATAATAATTAAAACCCATTATAACACCTTTATATACAAGTACAAAAGGCGACATTGGATCACACTGGGTTTCTTGAGAGTATGGGCCTGACTACTTGGGTATTTGGACTAAACCAAGGACCCAAGACAAACAATTAAATTAGCTCCAAATAAGTACTCAAAAATCATAATTACAATTACCGTAATTTATTTTTCTTTCTTTAATTGAACATAATTAATTCCACTAAATAATTATGATTGCACTCAAATTTAATTGTCTCGAAAATCACTCAGATATAAAGAGGTGTTATTTGTAAACTTGATAATGATACATAATATGATTCCCCATGTTAAGCTTCTGATACCCGTTTGGTTAAATCAATTTGTCGCCAATTGACTTTAACAACATCTATATAATTTCTTGATTCCCATACTTAACTTATTTTGCTACTCTACCGGATTATAAATAATCAACTAATCACGTTTACTAGTAAAAATATATCTTATAAGTCTATCGAGGGGTATCGCGATCCAAGGTATCCCAGGGCGCAGGATCTCAGACCTTCTTATATGACCATTACCCAATATGAGGAGATCATTTGATTCAATCTAAGATTAAATATCATTCATAACAATCAAAGTAACAATAACATAAGCACTTCAATCCTCATAATTCTCGGGATTAAAAATTTATGCACCCTATTTATGCACCCTTTGAAAATGGTGTGAGATTGCCTGAATCTAATCAAGCCAATATAATACCCCGCACTTTTATGGATATTTAAATTACATAAATGGGTGTAATTTGAAAATTTGAGGAATTTCAAAGAATAATAATTTTTGGAAATTACTAGTGTTAGATGTTTACCGATGTGTGTTACATTTACTTTTGGGATTAAGTAAATAAGTCAGAGTATTTTAATCACATGCCGCAGTTGGATAAAGCGACAAAGGACAATATTTAATTGGAAACCCGTATCGAGATATGTTGGGTTTAATTAGTGAATCATAGTTAAGTGACTCGGATGGAGATTTCGAGTGTGCAGTTGGTTTCGGAATGGTCGAGATATTCATAATAGAGTATTTAGGGGAGTTTTTAGGTAAACGAGTGATCTTTGGGTTTATAAGGGATAAACCCTTATTTCTCTCTATATAAGGCACGATAGAGTGAAAGAGGAGAGAAAAGACAGAGGAGAATAGAGAAATGAAGAGAGGGGGAAGAAAAAGAATATTTCGGGCCAACTCCGCCGGATTCGACTCGAGGTCGTCGGATTTTATCCATGAGGCAAGTGTTTACTTGCTTTATTTTATATAGTTTGTGTATCTCATATTATAGTTGGTAAACTATATAATTTTGGGTTACAACCCTTAAAATAAATTTGGGAAATTTGAGTTTAAGTTTACAATTTGATGTATTGTAAACCCTTAATGGTTGTTAAACCGATGATAATGGAGTGTAGAAATGGTTAGAAATAGGAGAAATGATAAAACTAGGGTTTGAATGGTTTTAGGGTTTAATTCTAAGAAAATTGGTTTAATCCCCCAAATAATTGATGTGTTAGTTGAAAAATACAGAGTAGATGTTTTTAGTGTTGTTGGTTGAGATTAGAACTATAAGAATGGAGATTGGGATGATAATTGGTGTTTTAGAGATTTAGGTTTTGTAGGAAATGGAGAGATGGCGGACCTATCTGGTATGACCGATCGACCGCGACCCTATGGTCGGTCGACCGGTCAAGGGAAAAAGGCTACTGGTTGGCTCGCTAAGCAAATTCCCATATCGCGGTCTACCGGTACTCTGTTTTCTGCCCAAGAATTGGATTTTTCTATTCCTTTTTCTCTTTGGGTTTAAAACTTAAGGGCCTTCTTAATTAGTGTATTATAGATGGTTGTGACCTAAAGGATTTGAGGAGTTTCTTATTAACCTTGGGTTAGTTAAGTGTACAATCCGGAGTGTGGACCTAACGAATATTTGGGACGAAAGACATTCGAGAAAATTATTGGGCAAGCGTATGCATGTATATTTATGCAGTTAGGATAAATATGGGCCGATTGTAACTGAGTAGATCCTAGGACGTGATTAGGATAGAATTTAGGATATGGGCTAAATAGAATTGATCAGTTGTCCTACGTCTATTGACAATTACTAGTATAGGTGATGCGATACCTATGGAATTAAGATAAGTAGTTAGTATATTCGGGTTCATATATATATCCTTAAAAGTGATTAAGGTGCGAGTTATATAATAAGTGAGAAAATACTTATAAGTTTAGTATTGTAAGTGTGCGAATACTTAGATACTATTACGAATGGGAACATTCGGGGTTATTGGCTATCGCTATGAGAGTTTGGCAATTATAACCATAAGTATTGAGAAGTGATATAGATTATATATACGACGTTGTTATAGTATATATAATATGATACGGAAATACATATATATATATATATATATATATATATATATATATATATATATATATGTGTGTGTGTGTGTGTGTGTGTGTGTGTGTGTGTGTGTGATTGGTATATTTGTATCTTAGAGGCTGGTTCCACAGGCTTTCCCGGGCGTAGGGTTGGAATAGCCAGATTATATATATTTTCTCTAGTACGATCGGGGGAGGTTGCGTTATGTGGGTAAATCCCCTGGCTTGAGGAACAGGGATAGTATATACCCAGGTCATATCGTCCCGTGTACGAGTGCGATGTGTTTACTCCACTCACAGAGGGAACATGACCGCCTCCACCGTTGTGTATTTTTACCATGACCATGAGTGAGTCTGGCTTAGTACCGTAGTTGAGTGAGTAAACCCGAATTCGAATAGGCACTATGAGACTGCATCCTCAAGTTATAGCTCGGAGGGATGGTTATTATACCTATGATTGTGATAGGTATAATTATACTTGTTGTGTACAGTTTACTGCTTGTATATGAAGATGAGATATCATATAAAGTAAACGTATATAAGAATGGAAAGAATGATAAGAGTTATTCCTCTTCCAGTAGATTATATCCGGGTTTATATGAATATGAATCATAGGTTCTAGTGTGAACTTTATATATATATATATATATATATATATATATAATAGATATACGTTATGTGCTAAGGGCCTAATGAATCTCGACGATCAACATTGCCAGGTAGTAGTGTATCGGGGGGGTCCTTGTTTGGATTTCGCTTCGCGAGACACCCCACGCACGAAACGTAGCACAGTGTTGGGAATGGGAAGAAGTTTAGTCCTTAGTACTTGGGTTTACGAGGACTTTTAGTAGACGGGTGAATAGATTAGTTAGGCAGCGTAGCTTAACTAGGTTGTCTAAAAGGTATGCGATAGGTGTGCACTATTAGAAGAGAGGTGAGGGGTATCTCATGAGAGTGCGATACCAATTTAAATATGAGAGATTTCATATTTTTAAAATATGGCATTTATGCACTTGCAGAATATCTTCAAACTCGGGCTCTGATCCATTTCTCTATTTTTCCTCTCTTTTGCTATATATATATATATATATATATATGTGTGTGTGTGTGTGTGTGTGTGTGTGTGTCCACACACAGGGACGCCTAGATGATGATTCCTTCGAGTCAGACGTTTGCTGCAGCAGTTGTGGATGCATGCAGGTTTACTGTAGATGCTTCTCTCCTTGGAATCTAGATAGGAGGTACTGTAGAAACACTCGGCAGATAGCCTAATTGTATTATTTATTCTTTTATCGCTTTTTAGTGCGGCATTCGATTTGGTTGTATTATTATTAAACCGAGTGTTCGGTTATCTTTATTTCATTTCAGTTTCGTGCATATAAATTAGGTGAATGTTTTATTTAGTTGGTTTGTTTAAAAAGGATTAGTTAATATAAAATTTTGACGCCAGCCTAATAGGTTATTAGTAATTAAATTGGTTTTCGACAGTGATACTGAGAATGAACCATATGAGACTCCTGTTTTAATTTGGTATAGGATTGATCACCCGGTATTTTATTAGGCGGGGTATCACAATAACCATTAGACTTAAATATCATGGGTGGTCATATTTTACCGATCATAATCCTCTGTTGAACTATCGGACAAGTTCTCGAACCATCATATAGGTTCCCGTAGTATGAGATAAACTACTAGAATTGCATCATAAGTGTTCTGGTAGGATGTCAACTCCCTATCTAAGTTGTCAACTTTCCAATAATGATAAAATCAAAATTTTAATCTCCTCGTGATTAACCCTAAGCTCAGTCACTAGAATTCCTACTGAGCTCTGTTGATCGACATGTCTACATTATATTCAAATCAAATATAAGGGATTCTCATAACTATGATTATTATTTCAAAATAAACTAACACACCTTTACAGAAAAGTAACCGTCTTACATGTTTTTAAGAATAAAACTCCAACACTAATGTCTTCAAATCCTTGGTCGGATAAAAACTTCTTTTGAGTTGAAGCAAAATTGTTACAAGTGTTGGAACCTCAAGCAACTACAAAAACTACACCTACGATGTGTGAGGGTATTCTAATGATGAAATGGGTGTAGGAAAATCTACAGTTCTTTAAATCTCAAAAAAAAAATTCATGCTTTTTGAAAGAAAACTTAAACTCAAAAAATAAGGTTTTTAAAAATATTTGTTCCAAAAGTTCGAGTTATCAATTCTCTATATTTTCAGTAAAGGAAAATCTTGAAGAACACAAAGAAGAAGAGTGAAAATGTTCTCTTAATCTTCATTGGGTATGATTTGCATAATGATATATTTTTTCTTTTTGTTCAATCAACTTAGTTAAAAGAGTGTGGGCACGTGAGTTATATCAACAAAATGGGGACACTAGGGTGGTTTGTAGCTCATGTCAAACACACAAAGCTTCATGGTAGTACAGGAAAATCAGTGGGTCGGGTTAAATATGGACGGATCGAATATGGGTTGGATCAACTATGGGCGGGCCAAATATGGATTATACAAGAAAATTGGGCAGGTTCGAGTTGGGCCAACCCGTTTTTTTTCAATTATATATAGAGAGAGAGTTGTCATTGTGTTCAGTTTTTTATAACTTTACTGTAAAGAGAGATTTGTTATGTGTGTCTGTGTGTACATAAGATCTAATGTAGAGTGATAGAAGATCTAAATGACATAGAGAGAGTTTTCATTGTGTTGGGTTTTTTTTAGAACATTGAAAAAGAGTTGAAGAGGGAGTCGATTTTAGTAGTGGAGTCCAGATGTGTGTGTATATATATATATATATATATGGAGACAGAGATATCAAAAGAATAAGAAAAGGTATCCACATTTGGTGTATAGAGATCAGTCGTTTCGACAAGTTTTTTTTTTGTTTTGCAAGACAAAAGGGTAACTCTGGATAAAACAATTACTGGCCCAGATAGATTCAACCCGATTTTTGTTCTCATCAACCCACATTTGACCCGCATGTGTCATATCTTGGGCCCCGTTTATTCTTACATGGGCAACAATGGGCACTTACCCAAATGTGGGATGTTTTTGTCGGCTCTACTTCATTGTTAAGTCTATGGCTAATAAAATAAAGATTTGTCCCTGACACGCTTTCCAACGTGATATTTTGGAAAGATCTTCTAAAAAGTGCAATATGCAAAAAATCAATAGCATGTTCGCTACTTGAGGAGAAGCGTCTTGAGTAGGCCTGTCAATTGAGCCGAGCAGGCCCGAAGCCCGCTTGCTCGGCCCGCTAAATTTGGGCCGAGCTTTTATTGAGTTTGAGCCGAGCCGAGTTTGAGCCGAAATATTAAGCCCGAATTCAATTTGAGCCGAGCGCGAGCGAAGTACTTTCAAGCCCGAACTAGGCTCGGCCCGAAATAATATATATATATATATACAAAATTATTTTATTTTCTATGATATGTAAAAAACATTTTAAAACAAAATAATTTTATAATTTTATCCTTATGCAAATAAACTATTAGAAATAAACTATTGGACATAATGCTGAAATGTCAATATATTAGTGCTGAATTAGATTTGTTTTAGTGTTGAAATCTATTTTTTATTGCTAAAATATATTTTTTTATTGTTGAAATATGAATATTAATTATTAAAATAAATAAATATGTATTGAAACATTCAATTCGGGCCGGCTCAAATTGGGCCCGAAGCTCGATTTACTTTGTGAGCTGAGCTTGAGCCAAGCACTCTCAAGCTCGTTCGGGCCGAGCTTGAGCTTGAGCCAAGTAAATCAAAATCGGGTCGAGCTTGATCAACCATAGGCTCGGCTCATAGAGCCCGATTGATAGGCCTAGTCTTGAGGAACAAGATCAGCATTTGCACTTGGAACAAGCTTGGTGGAAACAAGGCTTTGTTGCAGCGAAGCGCAACTTCGTCATAGCGAACCTGAAGCAAATAGATCACGCCACCAAGGCCCAGTAAGGATACATTCAATTGTTTGAAAAAATATTTTAAGTAAAACTCCAAAATATGTTGCATTCAACCAAGTGACACATATTTTAAAATACATTAAAGATTCTTTTTCTACGTAGATTTGTATACGACAACATTTTGAGCAAAACCAAGTGAAATTGATTACAGTGTTTGAATTTATTTGTTAAGGTTTCTATTGGGTTATATTTGGTTCGATTTGGTTAGATTTCTGATGGTTTGATTGGATAGGATTATTCAGAGAGAGATGCGAGGGTTGTGGTGAGTGGAGGAGATGGGGGGAGGAGTGAGGTGAGCGTTAGGTGTGTGTTGGTGGTGGTGGGTTTGGATGGGGTGGGGGTGAGGGTGGTTCTGGTAATCTCCAATTTGGGTATTGCAGGTGGAGGGGGAAGGGAGTGTGTAGAGGATGAAATAAATTTCTTTAGGTTTTTTGTTTTTATTTCTTTCGGATTTCTTTTTTTTAAATTAAAATGCATATTTTCTTGAGTTTATATTTTTATTTGATTTTTTAAATATTTTGAATTATTTTAGTCGAAAATTCACGTATATCTTTTAAGTTTAATAGAACTATTGACGATTTTGTATTAAAACCTAATTTTTAATTAAAAATGTATTTATATCTGAAATCGAAGATTAGTAATGTATTAAAGTCAAATTCACCCTTTAATTAATTATTAAACCCATTTTCACATATTGAAGGAGTCTTTTAATCAACCAAAATTGCCCATTAGTGGAGATAAAACTGAGATAGTGGGTTAAAGAGATTTTCAATGTTTTATGTAAGAGTTTTTATGACTTTAATACATTATTATTTTTTACTTTTAGACTTTAATATAAATTAATCAAAAAATCCCTTTTAATAGTGAAATTTTCTCATTTAGTTACAAAAAATGTATTAAAGTCTAATAAATTCATTAGTTTGTATCAAACTTTGAAATTGAAAATTAGTAATGTATTAAAGTAAAAAAAATCATTTATTTAAATTATAAATGTGGGTATCCTACTTTGGTTAGAAAACAAAACATTGAGACGTCTCTCTGTCTGTGTGTGTGTGTGTGTGTTTGTGTGTGTCTAAGATATCAATGGTAACAATATGGCAACCAATTTTACCATTAGATAGGGTTGTTCGCGGTATGGTAAAAATTCGTACCGTATCGTTTTGTATCGAAAATTAGTGGTAATGGTTTACATTTTTCACTTACCGAAATCGAAATTACTGAATTTTTTGGGTTGATTTTGGTTTTAACATTTTAAAAAATGATTTATTGTACCATACCGAAATGAAATATCGAAATTAATGTACAGAAAATACAAAAATGATATTATCGAACTTATCAAATTGAAAATACCAAATTAAATCAAACAAGAATACCCAATGGCTAAAGTCAAACAAAACCACACTTATTTTATAGGTACTTTGTTTTTCTTTAAGTGGTCAATCTTTTAGTAACCCTTGGATCAAGACAAAATTTTATAGCCCTTAGATCATTCACAACACAACTTATAACAAGACTAAGGTTAATGATTCATATTCTAACGTCACAACTTTTTTTATAATTTTTTTTGTACACATGATTTTTTTGTAAATTTCGACTAATTTTTATTTTTTTGGCAATATGTTGATATTCATATTTTCTTTTGTAGATGAAGAGTGAGGAATGTGCAAGAAATAAAGAACATGAAACAATTTCATTTTAGTTTGTTATTTAGTATGACGATCTGGATTGATATTTATTCGAGTTATTTGGATCATAGTGTAACTTGTATTACAATTTGTAATATTTATTTTGGAGTTTAATGTTTACATATAGTTATGGAGACGGCACAATTATCTAGGTTATTTTCTGTTTTTTTAATATGCTTATAAAAAGGTTTAGGTAAGTGATACAAAAAATTACCATTACGTACTGAGTAGTACCAAATTTACTGTAAAGAGAAATTTATCGAAATCTGCCGTATTTTCTAAAAAATTAATTTTATCGATGTACCGCACGGTTTGATTTTGGTTTATACGTTGGTTTACCGACTAGTAATACTGGTAATTTTGGTTTGATGATTTCAAAGTTGGCATGGTATTTGTATGCTCCATTTACCGACCAAACCGACCCTACCTTTAGGAGATTGTAATTTCCAAAGTTTCGATCGATAAGTTCTTGGCGACCACTTTCACCTTTAGAAGATTGTAATTTCAAAATTCTCGATCGATAAGTTTTTCCAACTTCTTCAATACTTCAAAATTCTAGTCTTTCACAATTTTTGGAATTATTTTATCAACAAATGTAGCGCTAAGAAGAAGTTAGTCCTCATAAGAGCATCTGGAGCGACTGAGCTATAAGACAAGGGGAATTACAAGCTTACCCTAAACTTGTGATGATGGGCATGAAGAGTGTGAATATGGTAAGAAAAAGTAGCAGGTTTATTGACCTTATCACGCCGCTACCATAAAAAAAGCCCTCTTCCACCATCTTCATTTGTTTGTGTGAATAGCCTATCAATAGGTCGTCTCGAGTCGTGTTTGTGTCCATTTTTATCGTATTCAGGCCTTACCAAGTTCGTATCTAAACGGGTGATTTTTTATTGTGTAAAAAAATAATATTCAAACTCGCCCCGTCATTTTAACGCGTGTCGTTTTCACCTCTTATTCTCCATTAAGATAATAAATTATTTTGAATCGTATACAAGTTGACATATTAGCTCATTTTTAAACACAATTAGAGTCATTAATTCATTTACGGTACAAACTCTCTCATTTTGTAGAATTTGTTATGATTAAATTAACATGAAGCTACATAAGCTCTTTATAAGTTCCAACAATGAATCTTATTTGCTTAAATTAATGGGTCTTATCGAGTATTAACGAGTGAAGTAAGTCAACCCTAACCTGACCCATTAATTATCGTGTCTTATCGGATTGACACTTATATGACTCAAAATCATAACAAATCCACCCATTAACTTATAATTCAATGTCGATTCGTGTCGTGTTATCGTGTCACGCCCTTCCATTGGGAGTTTTCAAATTGCAAATGGTAAAATGCATAGTTATTGGGATATTTATATCTACTACTTTCGTTCAAATGGTTTCTTTGTTGAGTATTTCTACACATCCTATCAATTTGAACCAAATTGAAACCAAATGCATTTGTACAATTAGGATTAGGGTTTAAAAACAACAAGAAGTTACAAGTTTTTAGTTCCAAGAAGATGATGTCATGGAAGGCATTTTTGTCTTCAAACTACTTAATTTATTTAGGGGAAAGTACTCTTAGGTCCCTCACAAACAAATTTTAGTTCCACTAGTTCTCTTCTTGTAGAAGTTCACGCTAGTAACATAACAAGTGAACCTAATAGTAAATTATCCTTAAATGTTTAAAAATTATTACCAAGGGACCTAATTGTAAATTCCCCATTTATTTATTAACTAGACTCCCAATCAAAGTGACAAGCATGTTAAACAGTGGGTAAGTTTAGTTACGACATTATGTAAAAGAATGAAGTAAAAATGGAAATAATTAGGAGTTTTTGTGCATTATCAATCTAATCATTATTTATGAGAAAATATATGGAACAGTCTCTCATAGGGTAAAACCAACCGACATTCGCCTCTTCCAAACTTGTAATTTAGCGAGAACGTTGTGCACAGAGTACGACATTTTTTTTTGGCAAAACTACGTGTCAATGTCATGTTTGATTTGGGTTGATTAAGTCTTTTGTGACAACCCGAATCACCAAAATAAGGGGTGGCCAGCCTAATACTCCAATATAACATGAATCATAGATGGAATCGTTCTCAGCATCACAATAAAATATAGAGTATCCAGGATAACCACCCAAAATTTCAGAAAATGGGTTGCCAAAAATTTTGTTTTAAAATAAATAAAAGAAAACAAACAACCCAAATCCTGAAAAGATAGGGGAAACTTCAAGGATGTATATATATTACTATAACAACAAGTGACAAATAAGAGGACCAAATAGATTATCGGTCCGCTGATACATACAACATTGTTACACAATTTTAATAAATTGATATAATACATTACATGAATCAAGTACAAAAGCTTGGGCCTCTCGCCCGAGTAAAAAGACATGATCTTGTCTAGAGTGCAAGAATGACAACGTCTATTTCCAAATGCCCATAATACCCGCAAAGCATCACGGCTCGCCAAAGACACCGGGATCGAAATTCAAATCAGGCATCCTTGCGGCGGAGTACCTGAGCGGATACAAGATGCAAGAACAACAGGAAATATGAACGGGTCAGGGCCCGGTTCTATATGATTACCAGATGAATAAAGATTATGACAGTTATGAATAAAAATCATGCTATAAAGAATAAAATCTATCTACACAGATATAAAACATAAGCTAAGACAAAAAGAAAAGCATGAGTAACATAAATTTAAAAGCTTTCAATTTCATTATTTTGTTCCTTATTAGGAACTCATAATTTCAACCTTTATGCTCTTTACTAGCATTTCATTCCTTATCAGGAAAGTATAATTATAATTTTAAGCTCTTTATGGCTTTTACTTCAATTACATGCCCATCCTGGCATTACCATTCCTTAGCAGGAATATAATCAACATTAAATGCTCTTTGTGGCATTATACTGTGCTCTTTGTGCACTTCAGTATGCTCTTTATGGCATATAATCCATCAAGTCCCACTTGATGATGAATAGTTATATTTATATACATATAACGATTCTAAGACCACCCCTCCGAGTTTCCCCACTAGGCGCGCCACTAAATGACCATCATCTTCCAGGGTCTATCTATACAAGACAACCTGGGCACCTATCACAATTCGTCGGGAAGCGGCCATATGCCTGCGGGAGAGTCAAGACCACACCCGGAATCTCCTCACCGGCGCAGAAAATATAACATAATTGCTCATATGGCCTATGGACTATATCCAACCTGCATTCACTAGCCAGGGGGCATCACTAAGCGCGCGAACTTCCCTTATGATGTCATTTAGAGAGGTGTGTTTAACCAAATCATCATTTATCATATTAATGATTAAGTAACTTATCATTTACCATCATTATTTCCATTTCCATTTACCATTTTCAATTCCATTTACATTTTAGCAAATGTATGTTTCATTATTATTGAAACCATATCCCTTTACGTTTTGTAAATAATATGACTTATTAACCGGAGCCATACGATAAATTGTATCGACACTACACCCTCAAAGGAGTAATTAAACTCTTCATTATCTCCAAGCATTTTAGGGTATTATTTTAAAACCCCAAAATTTTTATCTTTCAAAGGAACGAAATAACTTTCAATTTATTCTCCAAACTCACCTTTATGGTGTTATGATGAACCACCAAGGTTAACATAGCTCAATTGAGCTTCTAAAGTCTCCCAAACATGATAATACATCTCCTAGTTTTATGAAAATCAACTAGAAGAAAAAGTGCCCTAACATCAATAGGCATAATCCCGAAAAAACCCCATATAAACCAATTCTACTCGAGGGTAGCTTCCCAACTCATCTATACCTCTAGGACTCTAAGTTTACTTCGTTCAAGAAGGTTCCTAGGTCCTAACCTTAAAGAAAAAGGGTCAAAATTGAGTTATACAAAACAACTCAAAAACAATAGGAAAACGAATCGATTCGCCCAAAAAGCGAATCGGTTCGGACAATAAAACTAACTTTCTGCAATTGACCGAATCGATTCGGCCTTAACCCGAATCGATTCGGGTTATGCAAAATTGGAAGCTACCCCTTATCGAATCAATTCGCCATAGGGCCAAATCGATTCGGACCTGCAAACTTGCCAAAAATGGCTACGAAGGGTTTTAAACCCAAATTTCTCCAAACCCCAAATCTCTTCCATTTTACACACAACCAACAATATTTATCTACCCCAAATTCATCCTACATGATTTATAACAACTATAACCCAAAATTTCATCATCAAAACTAAGATTAGGGTTTAAATCTCATAAATTCCACATTTAACCCATAAATGTAAATACACAACTATCATACAATTTATGCATCTTAAATCACATATTAGCAAGTAGAAAACTTGCCTTAGGGTTGATATTTCATATTTCTTTGAGGTAGGAAAAATCCCCATTCTTCAATCTCCAATCTCTCTCTCAATTCTCCATTTTTCTCTTCTTCTCTCTTCCTTTCCTTTTCTCTCTATGTTTTAAGACATAAAATGAGGGAATGAAATAAGGGGCAAGACTAAAATCGTGGCTTAAGTCTAAAGTCTCCAACTTAAGTGGTTAATACCACATTAAAATGACTCCTAAATACGCGTTTAAGTTAAAACCAGGTAAAAGTGCCCGAACCCCAAAAATACAATATGGCATTTATTTTGACTGTCTCGGACATTCCGGGACTAACTACACCCTCTAAATTGGCATCCGGTAATTTTATAAATTATTTCGAGTTCCAATTTCATATTAACCATAATGTCATTTAAAATACATGACACTATAAAACAGGCACCCTGATGATATTTACTTTCACATACAGTAAATATGCATCAATCTAGTAAATATTAACTTTCAATTCATTCGGTTAGTATTTACTCCAATCTCCACATTTTATATAATTACCTTATGCGGTAAAATTTGTATAAAATGAGCCTCCCAGAATCGAGGGTTGTTACATACTCCCCCCCTTATGAGGGAATTTTTCCCCCAAAATTCGGGCATACCCAAATCTCATAAAGGGTATACTGCTCTAAACTAGGATTTTACCATCCTAAACAAACCCCTCGTTATCGCAATCATCCTAAATGGACCCGAACTAAGGTCGACTTTATCGATCTCAGCCTACATCATTTGTGCACTAGCATAGCACAAAGCGTTCCTCCCTAACTATCGATTCAACCGTCATAAAACGGAAGGAAATACCCACACAACTCGGCATAGACCGCTTTACTCCCTCCTCGGTGATATTTATACCAACGCTAATTGGTTTAACCCCAACACTAATCAACTTTTCTTCGCATTGACGTATCCCATCATGGCTTATAGCTCGAAAGACAAATCTTTAAAAAAATGTCACGAGACCACTCCAAGTCTAAGGAACATGTTACCCGTTGGTTCCATCCAACGAGTATGCGAATTACTCAACCGACCACGCTAGGCCACTCACGATGCCATGTCTTAGGAAATGATCCATAAGGCCATTCAATAGCCTAATGGCTGTACGGAAATCTTTATCCATATACTTACTGCTCCCGTCTGCTATGCATTCTAAGGCGCCCGCTCGAGATATGCCTTTCGGCCCTAAGTTAATTTCCTCTCATACATCCATCCACTTTAGGGTGGTAGGATATATGCCATTTTCATACGGTTCCCATTTCTTCATGGAAACTTTAGCCAAACTTTCGACACGAATATCTAGTCTCGGTCCATCCTATTTTAATAGGCACCTCCTACGGTTCTACCATTCCTCCATCAAGAATGGGCGTACTCTTCTACATGTAGTCCATCCATAATGGCCGAAAATGCACCAGTCTGGTCGAACGATCAACAATTTTCTCAAATAGGATCATGACCATAACGGTCTCGGCACTTCAATGCAACCGTCTATGAATATACCCCTTTTTCATTCCACCGATACTCTTCTTCGCACGAGTAGGTGCAATGGTCAATCACAGACCGGAATGCTCTCGCTACAGAGTCTTCCGAGTCATGCTCGTTTCATTTGGCGACCCATGCCAACACAAATATCTACGACGGTTTCTTACTCGACGCATCTACCACCCCAATCGCTTTTCCTTAGCGAATGAGAATACCCAAATGATAGTTCTTTAAGAACTCTAAACACTAACTCAATTTCTCTCCCCCGACATACTGCAACCATTTGTTGCTTGCGAGAAAGACTAAATTTCTGCCCAGGAAGTAATGCCTCCATTTCTTTGGCAATTTCCACCTCAATAAATTTTAATTCAAGCAGGAAATAATACTTCCCGCCAGTTTAAGCTTGTGTGACGCATAGACCACGGGGCCACGCTCCAGTATTATTACCTCCCGCACGTGGCAGAGACTTATTCATTAAATTCACCCCCGAACTTAACCACATGGACTTGGGAGTAGAAGTCCATTCATCCATTCACTCCCCGGAAGTTAAGTTATCAACATAACATTCAAATCAAGAAAGGCCTTATCTTCTTCGGCCCCACCTACCAAACCTCTCGAGACCCCATAAATCTCATTCCTAGCGACTTAATCCATCCTAGAGTTAACCCACAACCTATTTGTAGTCAACTCCTTACAGCCTTCCAAAACTAACGTCTCCTACCCTAAAGACCTAACATCCCAATAATACTAAAGTCGATCTATATAGGCCATATCTAAGTCGTAGATATATAATACCAAATATATCCCTAGTGTCCAAGACCTATCTCAACTTCCGACATTCGCTCGGTTTCGTGCGTGGGACGTCTCGCCGAAGCAAAATCCAAACAAGGAACCCTCCCGTTACACTACTGCCTCGCATCGTCGGTCATTAAGATGTAACGGTTTAAAACACATAATCGGGATCGATAATTTTTTTATTTTATTTTTTAACTTGCAATTATTTCATCAAAATTCTACTTCTACGTCTTACCATAGCATTATTAAAGATTTTAACTGATCAGACATTCACTTCCGGTGAAGCCTTTCAAATACATATCCCCTTATATAAACATGGCCTTCTTATCAAGGCACAATCCCGAACTCTCAATTCGACTTCGCATCACAGTCTCCCTCACATCGATCAGAGGAGAGAACTATATACAGTGCTTCTATCTCGCACTTTAATAGCCCTTAATCACTCTTCTACGTGATTCTCGGCTAATCCTTCCAATCCCACTTCTAACAACAAAATAAATAAAGTAAAAGAGAAAGAAAAGGATAGTGTCTCTCCAATCACAACATCGTTAAGTGTTCATACGGCGGAGTTTCTCGCCGAAGCGAAATCCAAACAAGGAACCCCTCCGACACATGCCTACTTAACTAGTTGATCATGGAGATAAGAGTAACATGCATAAACAGAACAAACAAATAATCAAACACTCACACAAGGTAACTAAACGATTAACAAAATCTCCTACCTACCTCGATCCACTTCTATAAAGTCTCAACCTGTATCCACGGGAGAAATCATAGAACAACTAGTTCCATTTTGAACTAGAAGTAAGATAGCCTTACAATTTTATTTGCTTGCTATCACTCCAAACCGACCAAAATATATTTACTCGCATAATGTACATAAAATAGGAGAAAGGAAAAGTAACATCTCTCCACTCCCAACGTCGTTAAGGTTCACGCGTGGAGCGTCCCGCAAAAGCGGAATCCAAACAAGGAACCCCTCCTATGCATTACTACTTAACTTTGTTGGTCGTGGAGATAAGTCATAACATCCACATACAATGCAAACAAACAATAAAACACTCAAACCATGTAACACAGACTGCAAATAACACGTATATTACATGTATATTTAGAATATCATCACTCGTTTCATAACGAGTGAGGAAAAATAGAACTTCCATACCAAGGAAGTCATATAATTACTCTTCCTATAATAGGGTCAATACAACTACAAGCTCGATATACACACCCGAATCTACAGTAGATATAATACTACTAAGTCTTCTCCTAAGGAATACACCACCCACAACTAAGGTGGAATTCCCATCAACATTCTTACTAAACACTCCGCATCATAGCCATTACTCCGACTCTGGCCGACAACAATTGCCCACGCAGTCCCTCTTACTTTCTTAGTAAAAGAGGACACGCTCTCGGCTTCAATGAAACCTCCCCAGGCAGATGTCCACCAAAAGGGTTTCATGATCATTACTCCATCAGAAGTGTTAATGACACTTATTCTGGAGCCTATCATTTTATGGTTCACGGTCTCCCTAACTGTACAACACTTTATTCGCTATCGGTCTTTAACCGAACATTGTGTGAACATTCGAAAATCCACCCTCTCCTCAGTCCAGTTTTTCCAGAGAAACTTGTTGTTGCAAGTATCCACCGGGCTTCTCTAGGGCCAAACTTCTAGCACCCACGAAGATGGTGACCACAATTTCACCCTCTCATAACTACTCCTACGGGAGGAAGGTTTCCCTCCATCCTATTTCTGGGCACTACTCTACTTCAATTTAACATCGCTTGAAATCTTAAGCTTAGTACCACTTTCCACTTCCAGCGGTACTTGGGAAACTATATCAACTGTAATTAGTGGTCGCAGCAGCAAGACAAGAAAGTGCTATAAAAAGGGAGCGACCTCCAAATCGGCCCTCATCCCCGACGACAACTTACAGTTCTTACAAATCCTTCTCATAACGCCTTTCTTCAATCGACCTACTATTCTCACACGAATGCGCAAAAGATTCTACCTCATAACAGAAGAATGAGATCTCACTAAAGAAACCAACGATCTTAATCCTAAGGCTCTATGTCAAGTCAAAAGCAACGCGAAAAACTTAAGGCGTTCACACAAATTCCTAAGGACTCTAGAACCTGATGCTCTGATACCATCTGTGACAACCCGAATCACCAAAATAAGGGGTGGCCAACCCAATACTCCAATATAACAGGAATCATAGATGGAATCGTTCTCAGCATCACAATAAAATATAGAGTATTCAGGATAACCACCCAAAATTTCAGAAAACGGGTTGCCATAAATTTTGTTTTAAAATAAATAAAAGAAAACAAACAACCCAAATCCTGAAAAGATAAGGGAAAATTCAAGGATGTATATATATTACTATAACAAGTGATAAATAAGAGGACCAAATAGATTATCGGTCCGCTGATACATACAACATTGTTACACAATTTTAATAAATTGATATAATACATTACATTAATCAAGTACAAAAGCTTGGGCCTCTCGCCCGAGTAAAAAGACCTGATCTTGTCTAGAGTGCAAGAATGACGTCTATTTCCAAATGCCCCGTAATACCCGCAAAGCATCACGGCTCGCCAAAGACACCGGGATCGGAATTCAAATCAGGCATCCTTGCGGCGGAGTACCTGAGCGGATACAAGATGCAAGCACAACAGGAAATATGAACGTGTCAAGGCCCGGTTCTATATGATTACCAAATGAATAAAGAGTATGACAGTTATGAATAAAAATCATGCTATAAAGAATATAATCTATCTACACAGATATAAAACATAAGCTAAGACAAAAAGAAAGCATGAGTAACATAAATTTAAAAGCTTCCAATTTCATTATTTTGTTCCTTATTAGGAACTCATAATTTCAAACTTTATGCTCTTTACTAGCATTTCATTCCTTATCAGGAAAGTATAATTATAATTTTAAGCTCTTTATGACTTTTACTTCAATTACATGCCCATCCTGGCATTACCATTCCTTAACAGGAATATAATCAACATTAAATGCTCTTTGTGGCATTATATTGTGCTCTTTGTGGCACTTCAGTATGCTCTTTATGGCATATAATCCATCAAGTCCCACTTGATGATGAATAGTTATATTTATATACATATAACGATTCTAAGACCTCCCCTTCGAGTTTTCCCACTAGGCGCGCCCCTAAATGACCATCATCTTCCAGGGCCTATCTATACAAGACAACCTGGGCACCTATCACAATTCGTCGCAAAGCGGCCATATGCCTGTGGTAAAGTCAAGACCACACCCGGAATCTCCTCATCAGCGCAGAAAATATAACATAATTGCTCATATGGCCTATGGACTATATCCACCCTACATTCACTAGCCAGGGGGCATCACCAAGCGCGCGAACTTCCCTTATGATGTCATTTAGAGAGGTGTGTTTAACCAAATCATCATTTATCATATTAATGATTAAGTAAATTATCATTTACCATCATTATTTCCATTTCCATTTACCATTTCAATTCCATTTACATTTTAGCAAATGTACGTTTCATTATTATTGAAACTATATCCCTTTACGTTTTGTAAATAATATGACTTATTAATCGGAGCCATACGATAAATTGTATCGACACTACACCCTCAAAGGAGTAATTAAACTCTTCATTATCTCCAAGCATTTTAGGATATTATTTTAAAACTCCAAAATTTTCATCCTTCAAAGGAACGAAATAACTTTCAATTTATTCTCCAAACTCACCTTTATGGTGTTATGATGACCACCAAGGTTAACATAGCTCAATTGAGCTTTTAAAGTCTCCCAAACATGATAATACATCTCCTAGTTTTATGAAAATCAACTAGAAGAAAAAGTGCCCTAACATCAATAGGCCTAATCCCGAAAAAACCCCATATAAACCAATTCTACTCGAGGGTAGCTTCCCAACTTACCTCTAGGACTCTAAGTTTACTTCGTTCAAGAAGGTTCCTATGTCCTAACCCTAAAGAAAAAGGGTCAAAATTGAGTTATACAAAACAACTCAAAAACAGCAGGAAAACAAATCGATTCACCTAAAAAGCGAATCGGTTTGGACCACAAAACTAACTTTCTTCAATTGACCGAATCGATTCGGCCTTAACCCGAATCGATTCGGGTTATGCAGACCTGGAAGCTACCCCTTGCCGAATCGATTCGCCATAGGGCTGAATCGATTCGGACCTGCAAACTTGCCAAAAATGGCTACGAAGGGTTTTAAACCCAAATTTCTCCAAACCCCAAATCTCTTCCATTTTACACACAACCAACAATATTTATCTACCCCAAATTCATCCTACATGATTTATAACAACTATAACCCAAAATTTCATCATCAAAACTAAGATTAGGGTTTAAATCCCATAAATTCCACATTTAAACCATAAATGTAAATACACAACTATCATACAATTTATGATTCTTAAATCACATATTAGCAAGTAGAAAACTTGCCTTAGGGTTGATATTTCAGATTTCTTTGAGGTAGGAGCAATCCCCATTCTTCAATCTCCAATCTCTCTCTCAAGTCTCCATTTTTCTCTTCCTCTCTCTTCCTTTCCTTTTCTCTCTATGTTTTAAGACATAAAATGAGGGAATGAAATAAGGGGCAAGACATAAATCGTGGCTTAAGTCTAAAGTCTCCAACTTAAGTGGTTAATACCACATTAAAATGACTCCCAAATACGTGTTTAAGTTAAAAACCAGGTAAAAGTGCCCGAAACCCAAAAATATAATATTGCACTTATTTTGACTGTCTCGGACATTCCAAGATTAACTATACCCTCTAAACTGGCATCCGGTAATATTATAAATTATTTCAAGTTCCAATTTCATTTTAACCATAATGTCATTTAAAATACATGACACTATAAAACAGGCAACCTGATGATATTTACTTTCACATACAGTAAATATGCATCAATCTAGTAAATATTAACTTTCAATTCATTCAGTTAGTATTTACTCCAATCTCCACATTTTATATAATTACCTTATGCGGTAAAATTAGTATAAAATGAGCCTCCCAGAATCGAGGATTGTTACATCTTTCAATTCCAAATAGAATTGATTGAGATTAATCATTGACTCAACCTTTCTTCAAAGTAACCTTAACTTTATTCCGATTAAAATGGATTCTTTAGTGGTTGTTAACATGATCAATGAAGGGTGGTCCATTCCATGGAGATTCATAGATATGATTGAAGAGATCAAGTCCAACCTCCAAAGTATTCAATTCAAACTCATCCATTGTTACATGGAAGCTAATATGGTGGTTGATTGTTTGGTTAAATAATGAACTCAATTACCAAAGATGAAGATTTACAATGATTTCCTTAATCTCCCTAAGAAAGCTAGAGCAGCCATTAAGTTAGATAAAACAAGCTGCAATTACCTTAGATTAGTTAAATTGATATGATTTGTAATGGTCCTATCATAAAGGACCATATTTATTATTGTATCTTCTTTGGTCATTGGCTCCCCGAAGTTGAGTTTTATTTTCTCTTGAGCATGTAAGTGCCATTTAGGAGAGGCTTTTTCTCCTATTTGTTAATAATGTGTGAGGGTCTTGTCCCTCTTCTCTTAAAAAAAAGGTCATCTAAAGAGGGAGATGAAAATGTAGACATTTGCATTGTTTCTTCCCACAATGGGTAAGAAACAATGCACATTTTACTGTATAAATGTGTAACTAATGTGTAATTCTGCAATCACAATACATGTGTATAAATAGGGCCCCACTGGTGGACAAGAAACAGTTACCTGCCCAAGCTAGTGGGGCCCCAATCAATTACCCGTCCAACAGTTGTTGTAATAAAAACAAATTCACACGCATTGTGTATAAATGACTTAAATTTTATTTTTTTAGTGGGACCTCTAGGGTGAGCGGTAGAAAGTTTCACGCCCCCATGGAAGTCACAAGGTAAACGTACATTTACATTAGCTCATTGTGGATGACCTAAACACATCTAAAAATAAAAAACAGGTAAGCATAACGTTGTCAATTGATTATGAAAAAAATATGTATATATTATCAGGAAGGACAGATTGCAATTTTAAACATAGATTAACATAAATCACTTTTATTAAATAAATAAATAGTGCAATAACTAAATAAGGTACTCCTAAAACTACTAAAATTAGATCAGTTTAATTCCATAAGAAACCCCATTTACTAGACTATCCAGATCCTAAATAATCAAAGGAATGCAAAATCATAATATCATCAATTTTTTCTCTAGTGAACGATATATCCTCCTTATGCAACAAACAGCGCTCAATGGATATTCCGAAACTGTAAGAGCAAAAAAAGATATATATGACAAAAAAAATCCAACATGAAGCTGAAATTAGTAGTCTAAATAATTTTGAAATAAATAATGCAAAGTAACAGTAAGATAAAAGAGTGTGGCAATTCCTTTAACGATCTATCACATTAAAAAGGAGGTGGATTTTCTTTATTGCTTGTTAAATTTGTCTTTAGAAACCCACACCCAAAAACATAAAAATTAAGTGCAATAAACCTCTTGAACTTCATTTTTTCTGTGAATAACCTCCTAAATGTAATGGCTCCGGACCATAGTTGGGGTAATCAGGGCCCCACCAAGGTGTACCTATGTAAGGTCCAAGGGGTGGGGGATTCTTCTAAGTTTTTGGATTTTTATTAATATTTGAGTTGGTATTTTCGAACGGGTATGTTCGTGACTAAATTGTCACGACTTAAATTCATGACAACTTGTTCCGGCAATTCTGATGGTCACATATTTTGTCAAGATTTATACTCGTGACAATTGTTGTTTGTTAATTTCTAACAATTTTATTCCGTGACAATTCCTTTACGATTTATCTCTAACACCAAAACTTTCCATTTAGTTTTGTTGCTCAATTCTTTTACGATTTATCTCTAACAAAAATAAATACAATATTTATATATTTTTTATTTTTGTGCCAATAAAATAGGGGGTATTTCCGCCCCTCAATAAATTCCTCAAGCAGCCACCACCCCAACTAGGATTTAAATATATATATATTATGAAGGATCATATGTAGACTAAAAAGGGGCCTAAAAATTGACCGGCTAGATGAATGATCGGAGAGATGATCTCCACCAAATTTCACCAAAAAAACTCATTCGTTCAACCCTAATAATTGGGAGTTTAATTGTTTAGGCCCTTTTGAGTCGGTGTAAGATCCTCGCCTGTGTGTATATATATATATACATGGAAAATTGCAAATTTAACCCCAAGATTTGGGGTCAATTTCAAACTCAAGTCCATACTTACAAAAGTTGCAAAATTAACCCTAAGATATATCTCCATCAACCAGCCATTAGGAAACTTAACGTAATGGATGAAATCCCATCCTATGTGGCAAACCTTGGACAAGGTGGATTAATCTAACCAATAAATAATTGACATGTGGCCAAAAGAATGAATAAAGTAAAAATAATAGAAAAACTAATTTAAAAGACTAAATATAGATACCCACCACCAACAACCACCCACACCTCCACCGAAAACCACCAACGCAACACCACCACCCCCATCTCTCTCTAATCTCTGGTTCTCCATTTACTCTCTCAAATCAACATACACATATAGACATACATGTATGTGTGTACATATATAAAGAAGAAATGGAAAAAGAGGGTGAGAGGAATTGGGTAGTATCACTTCAAATTTGAATCATCAACTTCTTATTAGAAACGATCATATCAACTGATGCAATCAAATTCAATATTACAACCTACACACAAAATTACAAATCAATACCTAATGCGATTGATTTCATTTTCACAAAACACATAAATCCTCAAATCAATTGAACAAAAGCAAAAGAAATCCACTGTCTTTGGCTTCCTATATGTCCTCATTTTAAGCCATGGATGGACACACAATTTTGTCTTCACAACAAAGTTGGGGTCCCAAGGAGAGGGGTGCTAGAGGGAGATAAGGTGGTTTGTTGGTGGTGGGTAGGTCAATGTGTATTCTTTTGTGTGTGAGAGGGGGGGGGGGGGTTACGAGAGAGAGAGAGAGAGAGAGTCATCATAGTTATTTTATTGTTTTTTTTTTGTACTTTTTAAACTGTTTTTAGTTTTGTATTCTATTTTTTAAGTTTGAAGTCTTTTAGCCACATGTCAATTATTAATTGGTCAAATTAATCCACCTTGTCAAAGGTTTGCCACATAAGATATTCATTCACCCATTCTGTTAAGCTTCATAACAACTGATTGATAGAGTTAAAATTATGTCACTAAATATACCTTAGGGTTAATTTTGCCACTTTTGAAAGTGTTGACATGGTTTTCAAACCGACCCTAAACCTTGGGGCTAAATTTGAATCATATATTTTGTGCGGGTATGTTTACAATTTGTTAAAACTTCCGGTTTGTATTATATTTCTTGAACTATTAATGTTGTGAATATCCCTTTATATCTGACATTTTAGTGCTTTTTTTTAGCAACATACATGGGGGTTCTGTAGCAAAATGCATAGTTCAAGGAAGTTTCTTGATCAAAAATAGTTCAAGGGGAGTTCTTGCAAGAAGTTGAAAGTTCAAGTTCTTTTTTATTTTTTCACTTTAGCATTGAAAAAAAAACTAAAAATTTGTATTGAAATTATACAAGGGAGAGGGGCGAGACTAAAAAATGCTAAAACAACTCTTAATGCTAACTAATACTCCCTTTGTCTCAAATTAAGAGTCCCTATTCACATTTTTTATAGATTAAGGTTACCTTCCATCAATGGCCAAGATTGACACATGTTTAGTATTAGGAAATTTGGATCGTTGATTATGTCCAAAAAAGGAAAATTGACTCTAAATTTGGAAAAACCCAAAAAGGAATAGTGAACTCTTAATTTGGGATAGAGGGAGTATATTCATTTGAGAACACTCATATAAAAAGGAGAATTCATAAATGCACCCATTAAATTATGCATTTCACCCCTAATTCAAAAAACATGCAACTCACCCCATCATATCTTACCAACTAATTGGGGTGAATTGCATATTTTCTAAAATGGGTGTGAGCTGCATAATTTAGTTGGTTGATTTAAGAGTTCCCTAACATGGATAAATACTTAAATATTCCAACATTGTTACGAGTGACTCAGACAATACCACCCTTCAATCCAGATTGACCCTAATAGAACGGAACATGTGAATTACATAATCAAAAAATATATGGAAAACAAAAACAAAAGACGATTTGTTCTCTCTACACAAAAATAGAGTGAGAACTATACATGGAGAGAGAGAGAGAGAGAGAGAGAGAGAGAGAGAGAGAGAGAGAGAGAGAGATTAGCATATACAGTGTTTGTATGGGTGGAAGTTTATTGAGTGTTTCTTACACATGAAATGTTTCAATTTGCATTTCTTAAATAAAATAGAAATGGATATTTTGACGTTGAAACCTCAATAATTTGCAATATAGGCTTTGGTAAATTTTTAATAGACTTCAATATCTTTTTCCTAAAGTTTGACCATTGTAACTAACATTAAGGCATCGTTTAATACAGATAAAACAGTGGGATATGATAAGAGTTATTTGGGATGAAATAAAATAATGGGGTAGATTAATTCCACATTCAAAGGGGAATGGTTTTATCCCACTACTAGTGATAAGAGGTTTATTCCAGATAACTTATCCAACTTGAAAATGATATCCCATGATTCCCATCTAACACCAACTATGGGATAGGGTAAAATTATCCGATCCTACCTCATTATCCTACACATCAAATTGGGCCTAAGCAATGAAAAAGTACCAAGGTCTTAAAAAATGTACCAGAGTCAAAAATGCAAATTAGTGAGGTACCGAAACTTTTATATATATATATATATATATATATATATATATATATATAAAATAAAAATATGGGAGAATTTTGACTTCCAAAAATTCCATAAACCCAACACTCTTTATCTTCACATTTGCAAAATTTGAAGGATTCTTACCTGATATGATGTCGTCTGCATACTCGCAATCAATTTTACCATGCGCCATTGCACCAACCTGAATTCATACCTCAAGTTACCAACCAAGTCTTGAAATTGAAAGGAAAACAAAATGGCCAAAATGCAGGAAACCCCTTTAATGCCCCAGTAGCCCATCTTCCCCCTTCTGTTTCTTGCAAAAAGGCCAAAATCATACCACAAAAACTAAGCTGACATTATGGCTGATGGCCCCAACGTATTCCTTCAAGTTAACCACTTTTTGTGAACTAAAGAACAATCCTGAAATCGTAAACGAAAATTTAGTGCAAAATTTTACACTGAAAAGAAATGTATAAATTTGCACAACCCAAGATTTATTTACCTATTTTAGGAGAGTTGACAGGTAAATGTTGAGTTACTGGGTTTTTGACCAAACGCAACAGCTTTCCACGTTTACCCTTAGCTTTAGTACTGAGCTTTTGCAGCAGCTGCACTGAAATAATTGAAAAGGCTAACGTGCAAAAAAGTGAAACATAAAAAATGAACTTCCCTTAGAGTATGTATTTTGATGCAAAGGTTTGGGAATTTTTTAGCGATGCATAAGAGGGTCTTTGCAACAAAATGCCTAGTTTAGGTGGATTTCTTGCACCAAGGGGGGTGTCGGTCTTGCAAAAGATTGAATGTACACCCTGAATGTCCCAAAAATATGCATTGTATTCCACATGCCATATACCCATTCGGGTAGACTTTTTAGTGATGATTTTAGCGACTCCAGGCACATCTCTTGCATCAAAATAGAAGGGGGGGGGGGCAATTTAGACAATTGAAAACAACCAAATAAACAGAAAACAAGAGATGGAAATTATTGTGAAGAATTGTTAGGTTATGCTAATTACAAAAATGTCTCAAGAAAGTTTAGTTAACTCACACATCATACTGCAGAAGCTCCCGAATGTTCTTGGTAAGCGCGTATTGGGTTCAATTTTAATAAGCACTCCTTGGTCAGTTTTAACATAAATGGCCTGTACTTGACCCTCTTTATAAAGATTGCTGTCTGTAAGTTCGAGGAGAGCCTGAACATCTCATGTATTTACCAAGAATCAGTAAGATGATAGAAAGTATATGTAAGTAAACATAAATCAATCAATATGTACCTAGTTTGAGAGGCACACATTGTTTACTGAGAGTAGTTGCATACAAGTGTGGGTATATTTCATGGACCCCCTATTTTCCAACGCATCCCCCGGTTTTTGCAAACTACCTTGAATATTGATACATATACTACAAAAGGCCCTTCCTCGAACAGAAGCGTTAAAATTAAATCTTGTAACTGCCAATAACTCCTCCATTGACCATATGTTGACAAAGTAAGATGCTTATTTTTTTACTTTTACTTCTAATTTAATAACATGTGAACGATGGTCACTATATTATGTTGTTCCGAAAGGGAGGTTTGTAAAGATTTATCAAAATCCAGATGGACTCCACAGTATTTCAAAAAACACGCGGTGCATCTAATTTTGTTAAAATACTGGCTCTAAATGGAAATTAGACTACAGGCTAAAATCAGGGAGCAATATTTCATGCTAAGATTTCGTTCTTAGAAATAGGTGTGTAATATATCCATTTTCTGCCATAATAATTCATTGTAGGTGTCATTTAACCATATCAATCCAATGCGGCACAATCTTGTTCAGACAACTGAAATTCAAAAAAAAATTAATAAATGATCAACTGGTTGTTAAATTTGGTGATTGTACCTACTCAGTTCGCGTAGGACCAGACTGATCGGTTACTAGGAATTAATCTAAAGTAACAGGTAGATTGACCCAACAAACAAATGAAAGAATATTTATGGAAGTCTAATTCATACTAAAGACAATAAAAGTGTATAAACCTCTCAAACCAGCAAAAGCAAATATACTCGTACAACAAAATAAAAAAACTAAGACACAAGGAATTATATAGCCCCGTTTGAGAAAAAGTATTAAGTATAAACTGGTTCAAAGAGAAAATTGAGGGGGAGTCACAAGAAATTTGACTTTGCAACTGGAATAGAATCAAGGTGTCAGTGTGTATACGCTAAACAAATTTGAAGATAGATCCACCCTGGTTGTCCCATTCGTAAGGAGGGGAATTGATAGACTCGGATAATAACCGTTGGTCTAAGGTTCGAAACTCCCCAACGGATACCTGATAGTAAGCGGGACGTGTGTTAGGGTGGATCTGGCATAGCATCCCCCCTGTTTAGCTCGAATGAGAGAGTCCAAAGGGGTCGTTCGTCGTTCGTGTAGATGATCACGGTTATCAAAAAAACAAAAGATAGATCTCCTATAAGAGAAACAGGAATTTCTACGCACACGTAGGGAAAGAGAGTGTCATAACTTGTCAACAACACATAAATGATCTCTATAATATATTCCATGACCAAAATGAGCTTGCATCCTAGTATTTGTAGCAAAATGGAGGCTGAGCCTCCAAGTAAAACCTATAAGGCTAATGACCAAAAAGGGCAAAAAATATCTAAAGAGGATATTATCTATTAGAATATGCCTAACTTAAGGATAATATCTACGCGCTAAAAGGGAATATGGAAATCGGAAGGATTATTACAAAAAAATACCCCCATTGTAATATATTTAGAGTACTTTGTTCTTGTAGCTTAAAGAAGAGCCCCCATTGATCATTTTGTCTTTTGAGCTTTTTGACATACTAGTTTGAGTCTCTCTTAACTTTTGAAGGGAGTGTTTTTTTTAATGATTCCGCCCCCTTTTTCAGTAGAATCTTTTGGATTCACAGGTTCCATCATTCCCATCGCTTCTTACTTAAGGGTTAGCCTGGTTAGGTCTGAATCTACAATGGAGTCCATCAAACTTTGCTCTTGAATCAATTTTTTTCTTCTTCTTGCTATACGGTTACCACCACCACCACCCCTCTCCCCCAACCCCCTTCTTCTCAGTAAAGCAGGGTTTATCTAATAAAAATAGAAGATAAACACTGAGGATATCCAGGACTAATCCCTGTATTTAAATCCTCTAATATGCACACACCAGGACCCTATGGGAAGTGGCACCAGGTGGAATCGACACTTGATCTCCAGAATGAGGTAAGAACCCATGCGGCTAGACTACCCTTTCGGATTAATTGATCCATCTGGTGGTAATATTTTTAAAGACTTTGATAATTTTTACATGAAAAAATGACTCTATGAGCAGCGCATATTGTTGTTTCGCTCAGAACCGAGTCTAAAATTGTGCAACCGAAACTATAAACGAAACCGTGTCTTTGAACCATGTGTAGCAAGCAGCACCAGCAAGACCTGCATGGAACAGGTATGATACTACCTACTAAAATGAGGGTAAAAAATCAAACAGCCAAGTTCACCCTTCATTCTCTTTCGTTCTCCCCAATTTTTTTTATTCGAGCAAACCTTAACTCGCCTTAACTTAAAGTCCCAATTTATTTTATTTTATTTTTTTCTTACCCGAGTTACAATTGAGGTAATCGATGACTCTGATTGAAAAGTGTCCAACTGGAGTGAGTAATTGTCGATTAACTAGCATCAGTCTAAGCCTAAGTGCCAATGAATCAATTATTAATCAAGGTTTTCAAGAAAGTGTCATCAGATAATTAGAGCTATATCAACCTAAGTGGATTTTTATATAGTTTGTGGATAGCTACTGGTGAGAATTTTGTATATACAATATCTCCTATAAAGAATTTAGTACAATATATATAACTAAAGCCACGACAACTAAATATTTAATGACTATTAAATAAAACGCTAACAATGTCCAACAAATTTGGAAAAATAATTAAATCACTGTAAACGTAATGTATTGATCAAAATCACTCACCTCAAAAATAATGTCAGGTCTGTAAATATAAGGATCCAATTTTTTTCTCCGTAAAAAATTGGCATGATCCTCGGCATTCAAAATTTGGGTAGTCTGAGACAAAGTAACACATTGACTATACCAGATTAAAAAGGAAAAAGCAGTAGCACTAACGACATGATAAACGAAACAAAAATATAGAACTACGGCAAAAACACAGCACCTTAAAAAAAATGAAGATAATGGAATATAAATATATGTGTGTGTGTGAGAGAGAGAATTTACCTTTCCTACTAATGCGGGAACCAAAGAAGCCTTCTCAAACACAAATATGACCCCAGAGTTTTCACATTGATTTGAAGGAACTACCGGGATCCCAGGAAACTTATGAGAATCCTTCTCAATTTTTATTTCCTCCTCCTTAGATGATATCTCATCACCTTTTTCTCCTACTACATTGCTAATCTCTTGTTTCTCTTTACTTGTCCACTTGAGCCTTTTTTTGGAACAAGGTCTTAAAATTCCCCCCTCTTGGTTTCTTTTTCCAACATTTGAGATTCCCCTCTCTTGTTTTCTTTTTCCTACCCTGGTAAAAGTAATTGAAAAATTGGTAAGTATAACTAAATCAATTCCATTACATTTTTTGTTCTTTAAGATGGTTCCACGAATCTATGGAGCCTATAAGGTTCAGATCCACAATGTGAAAATATTTTAGTGAAAACTCCATTTTCTTTATACTTTAGTGTGCTATCCCTGATGTAATATTTTATAGCCCGCTATTTTACAATTTGCACTGATATCATATAGCTCACAAATATGTTTTAAACCGCAAATATATTTTGACAAGGACGCGGACGTGGTCACACACTAAAATTGTAAAACATAAGGACTTTTACCAAGTTGAGCGAGTCATAGGGACCTACTACTAAATATCTATAAATCTCTATAATTATAGTGTTGAGGAAATCCGTTTGCGATGAGACCTATTAAGGTAAAAGCTATGGTTCACAAGAAGCCATTCTTTTATTAAAAAATTACAAAATTTTATTAATAATATCTCATTAAAAATATTGATGTAGGCATCATAACCAAAACAATATTAAAGTTCTTTACCAATTGCTATAATTTCCCAACTAAAAATGCTTCCAATAAATGAAATGCAGTGACAAGAGGGAGAGAGAGGGTGAGGAAGGTTACTTGAACCTTGATCGTCGGAGAAGAAACGAGTGCCTTTGATAAGGAGAGAGACAATATGCAAGTGACAAACGCCATGGAAATATTGGTTGTTTTAGTTGTAGAAGCGGCCGATATGGTGGATGAACCATCTGCAAATTGATAATCGGTTAAAGAAAAAATAGGTTTCTGTTTTCATGTATGGAAAGACGCTAAACTGTAAAACAAATGGTTGTTGAGTTATAAAATATAACAAACCATGACAAAAACTGGACAACATGATCCGAAGTTCCAAGCCACATCGATTTATAAATATGAAGCAAAATAAAAATAGTTGTTCAAGTGCTCCATTTAAGAAAAAACTAGATATAAATCAGTTACAAGTCACAAATCCTCAAATAGGACAGTTAACAAACATACATGCCAAGCGCATACAGCATATGAAGAACCGACTAATGTAAACCTACTTTTGACGACAGAACGAAAAAATATACAATTCATAGAAATAGCAACAAACTTTATATTACCCTCACCAAGAAGAAGAGTGATGATTAGATTGAGATAAAATTGTGCATAGATAGAATCACAACACAACCCCCTCCCCCACACCCCTCTGAAAAGAAAAATATAACTACACTCCAATTCGCCAAAGAAAATTTATAAATTAAGTTGTAAGTGGTCTATAACAGTGAGCTCTTTTCATTAGAAACAGGAGTCACTTCATTAATGAGAAAAGAGTGTCCATGGGGAGGAGGGCCAACAGTCATTGAAAAACAGAACATAAAAAAAATTAACAAGCAAGGAATAAAAAGGAAAAAAATTAAATCAAGAGCCTGCATCCAGATCTGGCCCATGAGGAGACCACAGTCCGCCCCCTTGCAGCTTCATCAAAAGGCAGAGTATAGCCATCGAACCCTAGCAGACATGTCTTCACCGTTGCCTATACCAAAGGTTTCATGGGTGAGGCCAAAAATGATACTCTGTACTCAATTCTCTCCCACAACCATTCCTTATCTTATTTTCCTTCAAAAACTCTATTGTTAATTTCATTCCACAAGTCCCCAAACGTCGTAACAAGAATGCATCTCCAGAGACATTTAACTTTAGAGAACTCCAATATTCCCCATCTCCACAACAATCAAATCAGCCCCATTTTTGGTAAAACCCAGAGAATATTCAACTCTATACGAATCTTGTTCCAAATGAAGCTACAGATGATTCAAATTATCATCATTTCACTTGCAAAGACAGCACCAAGAAGGGGATAAACACATTAATTTAATTCGCATAAATTAAACCAATTTCCTCCACCACCTCCACAATCATCAATCAACACCAATGAACCCTCCTCCTCCACCACCATTGATCGCATGCTGACATAAATTACTGACAGGTACTTCACAATAAAGGTGTAGGCTATAGCAAAAGTTGGTCCTTTTAAATCAAAAAACCGACGTCTGATGTTTGAGTGTTCTTATACGAGTGTCATGTGTAATTTATCGATGAATAATTTCAAATTACGGGAAGTACCTGCATGGAGAGTTTGTTTCACTTCAGTGATGTTATCGTAGTTTTTGAAATGCAACTTCTTGGAAGACCTACGGTTGAAGATATTGAGCATTTATTGTCTAAAGGGAAAGCTGGAGGTTTCTAGGCATACTCAGTAAGATAGATTGTATGCATTGGGAAAGGAAAAAATGGTCCAATAGCATAGCAGGACCATCATAATTTCACCACAGTGAGCTTACGATAAAATCTGTGGCAATAGCTGACCTTGATCTATGTACATGACGTGTTTTTCCGAGTTGACAGATTGATACAACGACCTATTTCTATGAATATTTCACCATTCCACTTTGCGTCAAGAATCAACCATAAACACAATTGATAATTTTGAAGTGTTTTTAAGGTAGACTGTAAGGATGTTAAGCATCCGTGTTTTATATGCTCAATTTGCCATTTTGAAGGGCTGATACATTTATGGCATAATAATGATTTGGTTGAATCGTGATGACTTGCATCATTCAGCAGAATATACTCCTTGAAGATAAATATGTTGCAAATCTTATGCCCCTTGGCACCTCAATTGAGTGAGCAACCAAACATGTCCGTAAAACCTTTAGTAACAATCATGATGATATGTCAACACATGCATCAAGATTAAATCACATCCGTAATTGGGGCAGCTATGTGATTTAGTACAATTGAAGTGTGGTTGGGGAATAAAGGAGACTCAAACACTACATCATGTAGTGTTTTGAGTTGAGATAGGAGTCAACACACAAGATGTAGCATCTAAAAGGGTGCATTCCAAACGAGGTCGTTTTGGCCAAGTTTGTGGTATATTTGAGGATTTTGAGGGGTTCCATTTGAAGGACACCGCTTTTTGAATGCTACTTATATAACTTTTTTGTTTAACTGCCATATGATTAGGTTGCTCTTACTCACTACCAGGAAATGATAAACTACAAATAATGAAAGAGGCAAAAGAAACCAATAACCCTACAAGCACATAGTAATCTTAAACACATTAACATGTTGACTTTGATTCGTCTTTCGAGTGTTGTTGTACTACATTTATTTGAAATATTTGGATATTTTTGCTTTTATTCACTATTTAATAATTAAAATGTTCGGTAATTTGCGTTACTTGAATTGATCCAAATTTTTACTTGGGGTGTATTAACCAGATTCTCATTCATCTATTTACAACTGTGTATAATTGTGAATAATGTTATATGTTTCAACTTGCATCATAATAGTACCTTCTTTATGACATATATACAATAAGACCTTTTTACATGTTTTGTACAATGCGTGCCTTTTCTTCAATTTGGTGCACACCTCGCCTGCACTTCTCTCGGGAGACCTGAGCAACTTGGTGCGCCTTGTGCTTTTAATAACATGCGTGGAGCTAACCTGTTAACCCGAAATCACACGGGCAGTTTACGGTAATGTACCCAAATGGTTATATGAATATGTCTTGAAAGTTGACAGACACCGAAAGCTATAGGACCAAATTGACATGTCCAGCCCTTCCAAACAAGTTAAGTTATTGATGGATATCACTTTCCGGGTCCTTATTTCCAATATATAACCAATTATTCCCCTAAAATCCCAAGAATGCAGAAAAATCCCATAAACCAATTTGGAAGGATTAGACATGTCAACCCACATAGCTTCAAGTGTTTGTCAAGTTTTTGGACATATTCATATAGTTGTTTAGGTAAATTATTGTAGACCCCCTAGTACTATTTCGGGTTAACGGGTCACCCTCGTATACTATTTTAACCGACAACCTACCCTTTGTACTTTTGACTCCTGTTACAATACTCCAAAACAATAACAGTGCTAACAAAATCTACAAAAAGATAATAATAGCCTTTGAAAGCATCAAAACAAACCTTATTCCAGCTATTTTTAGCAGATATAATAATAGTACTCTTGTTTTCAAAGACTTCACCTGCCCCGTTTCTGTGACACTGGTCAATAAACCCCTGCGGGGCATGTGACAACCCATTTGAATTCTAAAATTTACGTATATATTTAAGGAAAAATACACGACGACACAAAACTGCCAAGCCAATAAGAGGAACCGAAAAAAGCCAAACCACACCCAACCACAAAGACTAGCCCACACCCACAACAAACACCTACTAAAAAACTACCACCCAAAACAGCAAAACAGAACTCGCCACTTCTCTACCTAACCCTTCAGACGAATAAAAGCTTCATAAAGTGGGAAACCCAAGCAGAGAACAAACAGCACCATTCACACCCACCACGTTGTCATCGTCTCAACAAACCAAAGCTAAATCCCAAAACAGTACCTCAAACAAGCTCCAAACCTTTATTGCAATGAAAATCCCAAAAGATTTTACACAAAATTTGCATACAGATTAATGAAAACTGGATATAAGGTCGTTCACAATGGGAGTTCTAGCTGTATAACTTTACACATTTCACCCCAAAACTTGTCATGGACATGGACCGTAGAAAGGGAAAGAAGAACTTCCTTACTGCATTGGGTTGTAGAATGTGTTACAAACAATGCAGAAAAGTGTAGTGGTTGTGTACACATACATCGGCTAGAGAAATTATGCAAAGTGGTTCCACCATCCCTTCCGCGCTAAACATTTTAACAACTGACAGTGAATCATCCCCACGCTAAAATGTTTAGCGTGAAACATTATATATTATAAAAAATTCCAATTGTAGCCCACCAACATATTCACTCTCTTCCACGCTACAATGTTGGCGCCCAGCAAATTTACACATTTTCCCGTTGTAAACTCCACCATCTATCCAACAAGCATAACTATCTATTTTTACAATTTTTTAAACCATCCCATTGTGGATGGCCAAAACATAACTTCATTCTTCACAAGTAACAAAAAAAGATTCCATGAACAAAAAACAACACTTGAACAAAATTGGGCATAGATAGCACAATGGCATTGTACTTGTAGTCCACTGTATGAACAAAAATACCTAAACTATAATGTAGCCCCAAAATTGAGCCTCCTACAATACCTAAATTCACCCTAATAATGATTTTATTAACAGGGATGACAATCCATGGTTATGAGTACCTAAAAAGCATTATTCAGACACGAACACATAAATAATAATAAATAATTGGAATGGCAATCGTGTTTTTTCCGGCCGTGTTTCAGGGAGACACGACATGGTTTTTCGACACCAACACGACACGAATTCGTATTTTTTTAACTGACACGAATACGATTCAAATAAAATACGATACAACACGACACGGATAACAAGATCAACAAGACACTGGTAACAAGATTTTCAAATTTCACGCTAAACTAAACATTCGACACGAACGCGATACGATGTGACTCCGCGTAAAAAAAATGACACCAACACGACATATGTCATGCCAATTTCGAGTCAATTTTTCTAAACTTGACACCCCTAAAAAAGACGTATTTTGGTGACAGCAATTGTGCGAACTGTCCTGCATATTAATAGTACGAAACGTGTGTCATCCAAACGGTGAACCCAAAAAATATCGACTAAGTTATCGACAATTTTTCTCACTTTTTGGCTCATCGTCGTCAGGTGACACGTGTCCGGTCTAATCGGTTAATACCCGTAACAGTTGGGACACAAGAGTATTAACGTGTGTGTGTGTGTATATATATATAGAGAGAGAGAGAGACAGAGAGAGAGAGAGTCACCTTTTTGTTTTTTTTTGCAGGGTTTTGTCATTTGGCTTGAGCCGTGAGAGGCATTTGTATAAACACATGAAAACCGAGTCGGGCGAGCAGAGTTAAACGCATGAATAACAAATGGGTCATTTGTCATTTTGCCCCCACTCGTTTATCGAGTTTACAATTTGGTATTGATATTATCTATATTATACCTTTAGCCTCAATTTTGACTGAATCCGTACAGTTGATCATTAAATGACATTTTTTTGTTAATGCTCAAAATTAATCATTTTCCATACAAAAAGGGCATATTTTATTATCAATTTTTATTTTATTTTATGTGTTTAAATACAAATCTAATAAGGATTTGCATTTGGCATATATGTTTTAAAATATCGAATTATAATATTTCTGTATTATTATCAAGTTTTTCAGAAAATAGAAAATGGTATTTTTTTAATTATATTTTTTATTTCAAACTCAGAATTACTCATTTTTAATATTTGTATTCATTTATACCTTAATATATAATATACATACATAACATATTAATGCATGTAATTCTAATAAATAAAAAATATATATATCCATGTACAAAAATTTCATATATGTATATTTATTAAATTATATAATATATTAGGATCCACATGTTAAATAATAATAATATCAATACATACATGAGACATATATGTAGTTTTATACATGTATTATTAATGTATGAAATAATATAAAATATACATATAGTACATATGTATTAAATAATATTATCAATTCATGTATGTATATAATTTTATTGTGGATCATATATGCAATATATATATATATATATGCTCCTGTGCGGACTAGTCCGCATTTTAAGAATGCGGACCGGACATGTGTCACCTAACGGTGCGCCTAGAAATTATCGCCTAAATTGTAGGCACACTCTCTCTCTTTTCTGGGCTCACCGCCAGGTGACACATGTCCGGTCCGCATTCTTAAAATGCGGACTAGTCCGCACAAGAGCAGGACTATATATATATATATATATATATATATATATATATATATATATATATATATATATATATATATGTGTGTGTGTGTGTGTGTGTGTGTGCACGCGCGGAGCCGGTCAAATGCGGACCAGCTTAAGGACTGGTCCATGCGGACTAATTTATTTAAAATACTAAAAAAACTAATTTTGTGTTGAATTTTTTATTTGATTGTTTAAACATTTCAATATACCCACGGGAGAAAATCAGCTCAAAATTAATTTTATTACTATTTTAAAAAATTCGATCAAAATATGACAGTTTTATACTGCTTATAAACTGACATATTTTGACCGATTTGTTTGAAATATTTAAAAAAAAAATCAAGCTGGTTGTTTTTTCAGTTGTACCTTGAAATGTTTTAAACACCAAAAAAAATAATCAACTTAAAATTATTTTTTTTACTATTTTAAATAAATTGGTCCCCACCAAGTTCGCATGGACTTGGTCCGCACTTGATCCTCCCTCTCTCTCTCTCTCTCTTATATATATATATATATATATATATATATATATATATATATATATATATATATATATATATATATATGTTTGTCCATTTTGTCAAATTTTCATAAAATTATATTTAAAAACAAGATTATCAAATGCACATTAATATTTATAAGCACGAAAAATTGTATTTAAAAATAGTATTTAAATCGAGTTTTCTGAATACATAACCAAATAGGCCCTAAACAACAAAAGGAACAACTACTTGTATGTTTATTATGAAGGGAAAAAATTATAAAATAATTCTAAAACAATATTTTTAACAGCTAGAATAGTTTTTTGAAACTTCTTTTTTGTAAAAGTTTAAGAAATTGTTATTTTTGCTATTTTTAAAATAGAAAAAAAAACTTATTTGAGCTAATTTAATTTTTTTTGGGGGGAGGGGGGTTCATAACCCACAAAAAAATAATTATTGATTATATAACATTGATTATTATTACTCGTGGGTGTGGTAGTTGTGTGATTTCTAATGAAAATTATTGCTTGTAATAAAAAAATTTAATTAAATGTGAATACCTCATAAAATTAATGGTGGGTGTTGAAATAGTGTGAGACTTCAAACCCAACAAATGCTCCCCTCGGGACCTCAGACAGGTTAAGAAGAGATGTGTCAAAGTAATAAACAAGTATATAATGTGATTCGGACCTCCATTGAGGATCCTACTGTGGCCATCCGCGAGGGTTTCGCCCCTAAACGTGGGTTATGGGGGTCCAGAAAGAAAGTCCCCTTCCCACAACTCGCGCAACATTTGCAAGATCCTAAACGTGGTTTTTTGGAGAGGTGTAAGTTGATTTTAATTGGTAGTGAGGTGGTAGCAAAGTGATGGTGAAAGCTAAGGTAAGGGTGAGGTAAGAGAATGTTTTGAAAGTGATGTAATGAAAGGTTGTTGCACTGATTTTGAGAAAAAGACCCTTAACAATGAGACTAGAGTTTCTTTAAACAGGAAACCCCAAAGGGCCAAAAAGATTAGGCTCCCCAAGAAGGGGGTGTCGACCGGCATGGTTGGTGGCCTGCCTATTGGCATAGGTGACAGACTTGGCAGCCAAGTAAAGTATCTCCTGCCCACAGGCAATGGGGGCCTATAGGCATGTTGAAAATGAGTTTTTTTTAAATGGTCGTAAAATGAAAACTACAAGTCCGTTTTGCGCACACCGGGAACGTTGGAAAGAGGATTCAGAGATCTATGAAAGTATGTTGAGATAAACCTGGGTCTGAGAGTTTTCCAAAGTTAAACAAAGCTCTAGGATTATTTAGTGAACTTTAGTTTTTTCAAGCCTCTAAGATCAGACGCTTTGATCCTCTCAATCACATTAATGCCCTTAGTCCCAACACTTATCCATAACCACGTGCAAGCTCCTTCCCAAATCAATGTAATTATTATGGGAATACTAATGGTTAATTACAACTTTAGCCCCAACTTACGTAAACAGTTAAGTGTTACTCCTTGCAATCCTTGCAAGAATCAATAAGAGGCTACTGATGATGCCTTTTTTAACACTTGGTGTTTAAAAGTCTCTTGGACCTCTTGAATACCCTAAAAAAAGAACAGAGGTCCCAAGCCCAACCTTTGACCTCAGACAGGACCCTACTTGGTCCCAAGACCTCTGTTTCTCTCACAGAAAGGCTATAGTACTATAGCATAACTCGATCAACTTTTCTTCCTCCTAAAAGGGCTAGTCCATTTAATATATCTCCTCAACCAGGTTCAAATACCATAACACCAGAGTTTTGTCATGTTTGATGCTTAGATAAGACCTTTAACTAAAGACAAATGACCTCTGAAGGTCACTCCATCCTCAGTACTGAGGTACATCATTGTGTAATACCTCAAGATCAACTTATGGCAACCTCAAAATAGTTTTAGACTTCTGGGACGTCCGACAAAGCGTCTGCAACCAATTTGGCGGGTAAATAAAAAGCACAACATTGTTTCACCTACCTCTATCACTCAAACCCACTTTCATTAAAGGCTCCCATTCACAATTAACTACCTTAAACCATTTGCAAAAACTTTGGCCAACACTTCACCACCGTGTTAACATCATCAGACCTTAAAGGCACCAATCATGCTATGGCTGTCCACTCGTTATCTTTTATAGAGTTTGTATAAAAATAGGAGGTTGGCTTAATGTTTAAGACATGTTAAGATCATAATAATCCTTGAAAACTAAGAGTTTTAGCATTTATTAATGTTATCGTCTAAAACTGGTATATGAATTTTCGGGCCTTAGCTATAATACGTCAATAATATTCTTTAACAAAATAAAGAAATTACTTCTTTTAACTTGCTAATTTAGGAGGAATGGAGTGGGGTGAGAGATAAAGAAGGAAACCATATACTAACGTGGTCTAGTCCAATAGGGTGCCTACGTCCACAGGTGTAGTTGCGGTTGTATATATTTCCATTGGCAAAAGCTATGAAAAGGATGGATACATGCTCTCGAGGTTCTCTCTAGGGTTTTGTGTATAGCCGTTAGACAGAATAATCGCAAGATCCCCTATTACGTGGGATTAAGTGTTATTTATATGTAGTTATAAAAGAGGGTGACAGTAGTGGGGAAGGTGGAGTGCCTTTGTAGATTAGGCAGATACACCTTTTACATGCCATGAAATGAGTTATAGTGAGTTAGTTACAACCTATTAAATATGTGGACTATCATGTAGAGTAATCCATGTGCGTAATGGTGTGAGTGGAGTTGCTCATATTCCACCATGTAACTCAAATGTGCCTTGACATAAATTATTGATAGCGTCACCTGAAGATGGTTAATTATCTAGCCGAGCAGGACTACCACTGAGCCGACCAGATTGGCGTAGTCGATTAAGTTTATTAAATAGGAGAGCACCTTTTGACGATAGGTATCGTAATACTATTGGTATATTCCATGTCCTATATTTATGGTACAATAAAAGAAATAAGACTCCATTTATTATTGGACTAGGTAGCAGGTCCTCTGGAGTGTTAGATATTCGAAGTAGCTAGTAATGAGGAATGAATGGATGGAGTGTTAAATGGTTGGGTTTGGTAAGCTTTATAGAGATCTGATCATCTTTCAATTATGTTCAGTTGCCCCAAGAAAATGCACTTGATATTTTTTCTAATTGCTAAAGTGGAATGATACGTGCCAACTAACTTGGATTGCCACCTGACGTGACCACTATACACGTCTTTGGTAGCTTATGCATTGGTTCTCTGCATCTGCTGTGTCGTTTGACTTTTTTAATGATGATGTCATACATCATGATTAAGTGTATTTAATGCCAAACGAAAAGTATATAACGTCCATGTTTCTTCTTTTGAACTCTTATAGCCATTTCAAATACTTAAAGCATTTGAGATAGAGAAAAAAAGACTACCCAGTTCCCAAAAATACATTCCTCCTCAACCAACCCTTCAAGTGTTCGTAACTCCGGCCAATTTTTTTTCGTTTCTGGTGAAGTTCTTACCCTTTGTCAGAGTTTAAGTCTTTTCTCAATTGTCTTTAACATTTCTTAGGTTCTTCAGGTACATAATTGCTTTGTCTTTTAGATTCTAGGGTTTCCTTTCTTCTTGGAGTTATTTGCAATTATCTTTGTCTGTTCTTTTATTATTGTTGAATCGAGTATTGCTTGGTGTTGAACTTGAAGATTTTTACGTTTTAGGTGGCCATTGAGTTGGTTGGCCTAGGATCACAAAATCTTTTAGGTCTTTTCTGATTTATCCATTTGTGAGAAATACCTATCTTTAGAACTATTTTATCCCTTAAGATCTTAGTACCTTTCTCTTGTGGTATTCTTAATGAGTTACGAGCCTCATGTGCCTAAATGGCTAGAGTATTTATCTGAGTTGGAGGTTGATTAACCGAGTATTCTTACAAGGATGTTTTTCAAGCCCTTTCAAGTATTTCTCCCTGAAGATGAGCTCGGACACCTAAATTATACACCCAGGGGGACCTCTTTAGGTGGTTCTGCTCCATAGCCTACTGGAGCGCCCTTCGAGGACCCAAAATTTGAGGAGCCTGAGGTAGTGAATCCTGTTGAGCAGCAGGAAAACTTAGCTAACATAGTGTCGATGTATGTAGTGGGTTTAAATTCTTCCCCTGAAAAGGCTATGTCTTACAGGGATGATTCGGTAGGGCCCATTCTGAAGGGGGTGATTTCTTAGAGTTAATGCTTTGATACCCCAATTTTAAAATTCCAAATGTGAGATGGTTCACACAATATATCAAACTAAAAAATTCTTTCAAATTTAACAATTTTAATTTCCACAAAATTAAGATTAAACTAAACAAATCATTTAATTTCCACTTAAAAAAAATTAATTTAATTCAAGATTAAAGTTCTAGATATGCTAGACAAACAAAGCATGAATATTTTCAAATTAAATTTCTTGACTTGAACTTAACTAAAATTAACCAAACATAATTAGCACCAAAATTACACTAAAGTTGTGATTTAATCAAATTTTATTTTTTTAGTCCTAAGCATGCACCTAGGTGATTTTTCAAGATAAAACAAACAATCAGGACACAAGACCGCGATGTATGAGGAAAATCCACAACGGGAAAAACCTCGGACGACCCAGCCAACAAATCCATTAGGTATGGTTTTACATAAACAACACAAAAGACTTACTTCCTCGACTAGACTCCCTCTCAAGCCTTGACGCTTCTTCTTGATTCTACCTCCGCCTAGTTGATAACTCCAGAATCCATCATAGTCTCGAAATCCACCGATGGGGATCAACTACCGTAAACTACACACTAAGTATTTCTTCGTATGCACACCGCAAAAACAACGAACGGACTCCTGCATAGGAAACTTTTCTCATTTTGGGTAGAGATGAAACTCGGTACCAATAATATTATCTCACGCAATATAATATATATACGAACTTGGATCAAACTAAAACATGGGTGCAAACTTTGTGTTTTTATAAAAATTAAACCAAGAAAAATAAACACACAAAATGGGACTTTTTGGATAAGAATATTTTCTCTCTAATCCCTTCGAAAGTCTGAAAAGGTCACTTGAAAAAACTGTTCTTGAACTCTTAAAAACAGGTACAAAAGTAGTGGGAAAGTGGGAAGTTTTTTAAGCAAAACTGTCAAAAATTGATGTTGGTCGTTCGAACGACTTTTGAATGTCATTCGAATGTCATGATTCGAACGAGTTTACTAACGAAAATGCGTTGACAAAATTCGTTACATATGTCATTCGAACGAAACTTCTAATGAGAAAACAATGAAAATCTTGTTAGATAAGTCGTTCGAACGAGAAAAAATTATCTTTCTAACGACATTTCAGAAAAACCAAAAATGCTTTTTAAGCCCAAAAACTTTTATGCAAAGTTTTAAAATGATTTTCTGAGAAAAATAAAAAATCGTTATGACAAAAACTTTATAAAAAGACACCCATAAAAAATATCGAAGTCTTTACATATATATATATATATATTAAATGCATTCATACCTTTAGAGACCATAGACATGAAATGTTGATGACGTAAAAACTTAGCACATAAATCAGAAATGATGTAGTCTTCAAATTCATGACCACTACGTCTTCAACTCAAACGTGATAGGCTTGAAAGGATATGACAAACTAATATCCTATGACTTAATTAGTTTTGTCCGAAATTTAGCCAACAATATATATAGACTCGATTGGAAATTTTCCCTTACAGAGATCTTTGGCTATTATGGGACAAAACCCAAAATAAAAATTCTATGAGCCGTCAAGCTCTTCTAAAAAGACACAAACCCTCACAAAATAAAAAATCACAGACACTTGACAAGATACATGGGATGAAATGCTTTGTTGCTTTAAAATACTACAAAAAAAAGTAGTTTTTAGGACCGAAGTTTTTGAAACGGTTAAATTTAAGTCTCCAAAGCATACTTTTTGGGACAGAAATAATCCGCAGTCTTAAAAACTAAAAGTATTTAAAACCCTTTATATTACCCGTCTTATAAATTCATGTTAAAGAGACAGTTTATTAGTGGCCGTCTTAAATAGTATTCTTTTGAGACGGTTAGAAAAATTGGTTCCCTTTCCTTCCCGCTCGACTTGTTATTATCTTTAAAAAAAAAAAAAAGAAGGCCTTACCACATTTTTTCCTTCCCGCTTCTCTCTCTTCAGCCGTTCTCCCAAAATCTATTATTTAAAAGTAACTCTTCTGATTGAGGGTCTTCTTTTGTGCCATTGATTTATGTTACGTCAAATATATTGTCAAATTTATTTGCCCACATTTTACATACCTGAGAAATTGTTAAACCACTTTATATTGATTTGGCTATTTTTTATATTTGCTCTCGAAGCTGCTGAGGTTTTCTCACATTATAATTTAATGCTTACTTTGTCAGGAACATTTGAAATATGTTGAAAGTCGGTTTCTGATAGCTGGTGCCAATGTTAAACTATTTTATGTATATCTTCAATATATTTTTTATTAGGTTTTTGATTTGTAAAACTTTACCTAAAATTATTCTTCTCCCAAACCATTAATGTTTTTTTTTAATGTATTTGAGATTTGTAGAACGATTGATTAGTTTTTTAATGTAAAGTTATGATTAGTAGATCTTCTGTTCTTTTTTTATGTGTTTCTAAAAATGAAGTTCCCTTTTTAGTTTTTATTTTTAGTTTCAGAGATCTTTGAATAATTTTTAACTGAAAATTCCTTTTCTTTTTAGATTTTAATTTCTTTCGATTTAATATTTTTTTTAAATTCTTTTAATTCAAAATGCATTGCAGACATTAAACTTAATAGTTTTTTTAATGATATTAGGAAAGTCTAACTTTAAAATATAATGAATTTAAGTCTAAAAAAAATTGTTATTGTATTGAAGTTTAAATGACCTTGTTATTTGATTTGAATATGACGCGATCGATTAGGTTTTTGATTTAAAGTTGTGGTTGGTTTGAATAGTACAAAAGGACCAGAAGGACCCGAAGATAAGATCGATGTATTTTTACCACTGTTGATTGATGAGTTGATTGAGCTATGGATTGATGGTGTACGCACTTACGCTGCGTCAAGTAAGGAGTTCTTTCAATTGCATGCATCGTTGTTGTGGACTATTAATGATTTCCCCGCCCCGCTGATGTGTATTACATTTAATCATTCCATAATATTTACATAACCAAGTCATATTCACATCCACTTCATACATGTTGATGTATAGTTTGAACTGTGGTTGTTTAGACCATATTTCATCATTTATTTGAATTTTCATTCTCTAATGCTACTGGTCCAAACGAATTCAAATTTATTTATGCTTGGGTTGATCATGGTACTGGTCTAACGACCTTTCTAGACATTAAAAGCAATATTGGATTACTTTGCATTCGTGGGATGAAAATTATGATAGTACTTTGTATACATAAACTGATCCCAAAGAGATTTAAGTTTTCTATAAAGCTTTAGACATGTCTAGAAAGATCTTAAGCCAATGCCTCCCTCAATAGGAAAACATAGAGATTCTGAGCTACTCTAATGAAGTTTATGACCTCCTGATCATTTAATCCTGAAAAGAAATTAGCCAAAATCCTCTCAATATCTCTAATAACCTACTTTGGAGGGTGAAAATGCTGCCCCATTCATTATAATATTCTTTGAAATAGTATATTACTCTCCATTATTAGATATTAGATTAGTTTCGAGCTTGAAACTGATATGGACCCATGTGAAAGAAAAGAAAGGACCCCTCAATCCGACTACCTTGACTGAAAAGATCCCAATTAGGTCATTAGCTGGCCGAGTAACTAATAGACCAAATAAGCACAGTAGCTGTTTAGAGCCGAAGGAGCTTTATTTGGGATTCTATAGCTTACGCACTTTCCCTTAGGGGATCGAAGTTGCAAAACGGTATATAGGAAAATTAAAAAGTACATGCTTGATAAGAATGACTCTAGATACACTTGAAAGAATATCTCCATGTGTGGAATCTTTTAGTACCCCCTTACTCCATTCTACTATGTAACCCTTTGCTAAAAACATCAAAAATCTCCCTTTCTTTAACAAAGGCACCCTAAGACAGGGATATAATTTTGGGCAGAATGAAACTCAGCCTATTAGACATGATTTTTATGATAATTTTATTTAAAAATTTGAATGAGCTTATAGGTCGTACTTCACCAAATTTAGTATGGCTTTGAATCTTAGGAATTAAAGCAATCAGAGTACTTATACACTCTTTAGGCATCTCCATACCAACAAAAAACTTCTAAATGGCAGCAGTGATGTCTGGAGCTATAATATCCTAGCAAAATTGAATGAATAAACCATTGTATCTATGAAGGTCTGATATACTATATCCATTCATCTAAAAAAGAAACTAACTTGATCTCCCCTTCTTCGGGAAAAGCTTAAAAAATTCATGTCCTCACTTGTCACCACAAAAGGTCAATCTAGTCACCATTATCATCTTTTATCATTTTGAGAGAGATTATGTTTATTTTCTTATTTTCCCCTACAAGTTATATCACAAACTTCATCAAATTCAAAAATATTTTATGTCTACAATTTGTTCACGTTTCTTAATTCTCAATGATCGTATCGACAATAGAGTGTATCCGTTGTGAATTTCATGTTATCTCATAGCCAAATGTACTTTGCCAAATCTTTCTTGTACTATTATATACACCAGCATATGGTATAGCTAAACATAAGCATCATTGCATTTTCCTTCTATTCTGAGCATATGTTCCCAAACAAGTTTAGTCTGAAGCTATAATCATCGTCTTCTAGATCTTTAATCACACACCAATGGAATTTCTACCTTTAAGTGCCTTTTTTTAAACTGTCACTTATTATCATTTGAAACCCAAAAAAGTCATAGATTGTATACTGTCTGGGATATAAATTGGTAGATTAATCGCTGAGGACAGTAACTATAACTAGGTCCTGATTAGTTGACTCAAATGTATGAGATATGCATCACTATTTGAACGAAGATTACTATTACTTCATCATGAATATTATTTCAATTTATCCTCTAGTTGTGCCTCCCCCAGAACTAACCTGATATAGGAATCGAATTCTAAGTCAGACTATCCTATACATTAGTAAAAGCAATATTTTCAGAAATTCCCGATATTGTGCAACCCAATACATATAAATTAGTTTATCGTCTTATTTTATATGGTATTGAGTTGTTTTGCTAATTCTGAAATAATCATTTTTTTTTTCTGGTTCCTTTCCACAACTCAAAATGACTTATGTGTTTGATAGGTAGAAATATAGTATATGATGCTACCAACTCAGCCAAATTTCTAAACAGTGTCCCTTAAGCCAATATGCCTTTCAGACTTTCTCTTAACTCTTGTCACATTTACTCTGCTCCTCAGACATGCTCTCTGCTCTCCTATGATATTCGGTTTCACTTACACTCTACTGCTATCAGTGTTCTGCTTTTGTGAGTTTATGGTTGCTCGGATGTTCCACCAAGCCAGTATTGGTGTCTCTTCGGAGTTCTAAATTCGAGGAATTTATGGCTAGTCGTGGACTTTACTATGAAGTTGGGACTTTCTCTAATTATCCTCAATATCTGGTTACATGATTGGTTTTTACGTTTAGTTATCTAATTAGTTAACTTAATATAATTTCCCATCAGTACCAATTCTCAGTGTGTTCACCATCGGCAACGACTCAAGTATCCGTTAGCCTCGTTCAAGTTTCGCTTTAGTTTCTTGTACAATTTAGTTATTTTTTATTCTTATTACGGTCTCCGGCGGTCTTTAAAATTTATGCACTGCAACTTTGATATTCTTGATCTAATTTATGTATGTAAACTTATCCTGGATTCTCCTTGTTTCACTCTTTTTGCCTCATTTTTGTGGAGAGTAAAAACCAAGGAGTGTTTCATTATCACTTAGAACTGAAATTTTAAGGCATGTATCATCATAGAGCTGAAGGCACATTGAGTTAACTGAAATGCCACATTTTTCCACAACTTCTCCTTTACATCTGCTACTGTCATCTGAAGTGAGAAGCGGATCTTGGAAGAGAAGGAGTTGATGTTAGAATGGGTAATATGTCGCAGAATAGAGTCATCCCCTCCAATTTATAGGCGTGGCATTACGATCTGCTTCAGACTTTAGACTATTAGTTCTACTTCCTAAAGAAAGAAATTGATAATTAGGAAAGAAAAAAATATAAAAGTCAGAGTGCTTCGATTATACTGCTATAACTGTTCGATGGATACTAATATTGGTACTGCTATAACTCAATGGATGCCAATCATAGTACTGTTATAACTCGCATCTTGGGTATCTTACTCGTATGCTCATTAACCAAATAATCTTTCCTCAGGCATTGCTCTGCTCGGTTTTGAATATTTAATACGCTTTGATTATACTTCTCTCGTACGGAGTTAAGTTGATCCAAGCACAAGCTAGACATGGAATTTAATTCTTCTTTAGTCTCACGGTCCACCATAAGTGAATCCTTCACAGCTGATCGCATGACACCAACTTTGGCTTTAAATTCTTTATCCATAGATGACCATGTGGAGGTAAACTCTTCATGGGCAATATTATTTTCACAAACTTTTGCCTTTAACATTGATTATGTCTACGCAATATTGCTTTTATGGAGATATTTGATTGATAGTTGTGCATTATCCCATTGTATAGTGGAGTAGTCCACCTTTTTTGTGCACTCTTGGAGGAAATTTTTCGTTGTAGCTAATTTTCCAGTGTATCATGTTTGGTTATTGAATGAATATCCAAGAAATGGTTTATTAAGTGAATGACATTAAATGAATCTCTAGGCTAACTGTTGGGTCTCCTGTTTCTCTCATCACCACTAAACCGGTGTCCAACATTAGTTGTCGTAATATAGCTATGTGGTTTTTGGTTGGTTTGATGTTCTTAGAGTCAGTGGTGTGTAATCTATTTAAAAGTTGGCATTATTTTACTTTTGTTGTCCGACCACTGTTTTTCTCCCTGCAAATACCTATAACCCTTTTTATCCCAAACAATCAGGTAATGATCGATCCTTTTATTTTATTTTTTCCTGTTTGATTTGTTTTATAACTGGTGTTGAAATGTGATATATAACAAAAATGTGAATTGTTGCTATGACAAAGGTAAATATACATATCCATGACATTGAAGCATCGTTGTCGTCGTTTGACTATGTCCGACCTCATAGTCGAGGAAAGACCAGTCGAGAAACAACCACTTAACAGTATTTGGAAGGAAGTGAAGGTAACTTATTAATTTGTTCTTAGAATAACACAAATGTATATAATATCTCTCAATATATATATATATATATATTGAGAGATATTAGGGTGGAAAATTCTCTCTTTTAAAGTTAAATTTTCAATGGTGGTGGTGAAAATTTGCTATGGCTATGGTGAGAATTTGTTGTGGCGGTGGTCAGAATTTTCAGTTGGTTGGTGTATAGTATTCTTAGAATAAATTTTAATGTTTAAAACAGGTTGACCACCTGTGGTTTTAACGAATAAATAAATGAAACTCTGTTGATTTTTTTTAAAATTAATAGTAGTTAGATATGTATATTGTTTGTGATGAGAATATACTATATTGATTCATTGCACATTGTATTGTTGATGAGTGGGATATTAATTTCAACATAATTGACACTAATTTTTTTTTGCAAGTGATTATTTTTGTAGAACATGCAATGCTTATCAATGATTTTGGAGGTTGTACGCTTTAAGATTGAGGGATTACTTTGATAAAAGCATTTCATTTTTTGGAGTAAAAGAAATTAATGTATTTTTGTTGTCAAGTCAATTATTTGAACTTAGTGTTGTAATTTTTGTTTTGATGAATATTGCGAGATGCTTGAAAGAACTCTAACTATTGTTGAATGAAAATGATTCGTTGTGTAGATGAAAATCATCTTATGTATTATATTTTATGATTATTTGTTGTGTTGTGTCGTCTCAAACGTAATTCAATTCTATATTAAACTTTAGCGATAGATTTTATTGTCCACGATATATTGGTGCAAAAGTTTTAAGATCCTTTCACCTTTTTTGGAATGGTTAAAACTGTCCAAAAAATATATTAAAGACGGATATATTTTCGTGTCAAAAAGATCTTGTAAAATAGTAACCTTTTGAGACAGATTAACTCTCGTCTTAAAATCACTATTTTGGGACAGGTCTCTTGCCATCTCAAAAGGGTCATAAAAAATGATGAGCTTTTTAGACGGATCTGTTCTCGTATCAAAAAACTCTTTTGAGACGTCTATGGCATCACAAAAAGTATTTATAACCTCCTATCAAAAAGACCCCTCCTAGCCGTCCCAAATAGCAATTCAAAAAGTATTTGAGACGGATAAACTATCTTTTGGGATTGTTAGGACACCGTCTCAAAAGCTACTTTTTTTTGCAATGAAAGGTTGCCACTAAAGATGAAAACTTGCACACTTAAACATACCATCAAACACATAGGGAATATAAGAAGATAATTAACATAGTTAAATACTCCCCCTTTGTCTAACATGACCTACTTAAGAAAGCGATGTCTCCCCCTAAGATAAATCTCCCAATTTAAAAGGTTTAGATACCATTTCTCCCCTTTTTTGTTCAGGAATAGACAAAGATTAACATGCATATATTAACTCATTTCTCCCCAATAAGAATAAAATACTCCCCCTAAATGAAACAAGGGATATGAAGAATGGAAAAATAAGGCTACTATACAATGGTAAATAAAGTGACAAGAATAATAAAGCATATGGCATGAGAAGTAACTAATCCAACACAAAGATTAATAAATACCAACTATGATGCGATAGAAAAACAATACCAAAAAGAATGAAATAATATGATCATGCGATATCAATTGCAACAAGAAGAAATATATATTTCGACATGAATCATACATGGATTAGATAGCAAGGAAAATACTCAAAAACATAAGAAATATATATATATACACACACACACAAAAGATACCAATAATGCACACGCACATATACATAGGTATAAACACCACACATGACACAAAATACATTAAGCTTTCCACACTCATATGGAAAAAATGTGTCTAAATGACATGTGGTAAACGTAAGTGAAGGGGTGTGAACTAGCAACAAAATAATTAAGACCCAATCACTTAAACATGTTCACAGAGTTCTTATTTTATTGCAAAACTTTATTAAACTGAAATATAGCCTTATGTGACAAGGTAAAGTGAACTCAAGGAACAAACATACATAATGCACGCAAGCCTAGAATTTTGATGATTCTACAAACCAAAAGAGTCATGACAAAATAAGCGTAACCAGGATACATTGCCATTGCGCAAACCCGTTGATATATCCATCCAAACTACTTCAAATATGATAATTCATTTCTTTTCTATTGAATGATCATATCAAACTCAACTTCTTTGGCCTTGGCTAATTTTATCAATGCCATATTTTTTTAGGACAAATTTCAATGGTGGCTACTCACGCAAAGTAATTTTGTCTTTCGCAGCCCGATCCATTGATAAACAACTACTTCGGATAAATATTTTTCTATATTTTTTTAAATTCGGACAACAGTTCTTACATGCACAAATCCTCCATAGTCATAGAAACATGTAGATAACTAAATTGATAGGAGAACATCTCACTTAGCTCAAATATACATGTGAAGTTAAAGATTAAATGAGCTCGTGCATGTGTGAATCGAGGCATATAAAAAGAGAACCTATTAAGCAAGTCAAAGTCAAACTATTCCATGCAAGCATGATAAAGAACACTTTAAGGATTGAAAATCTTAACCAAAAGTTCTAGCCACATGGAAGGGGGGATGATTTTGGATTCAAACACAAGAATATGCCACATAAAATTGTAAAACTGAAATACACAAAAATGCAATATCTTTTTTGAGCTTTTTAAAGTTTTAACCAAACACAAAGATAACCTAAAAGATAAAACAAAAATGTTTTTGTATTTTTCAATAAGAAACAATAAATAAAATTAAATACAAAAGATACACAAGTTATAATTCTAGCAACACATATATGATGAACACAAGGGCTTGAAAATGACACACAGGCATACAACTAGCAAGAATATATCATGTAGCACAAAAAGCTAGTGTATGTAAACAAAACTAACACAATCAACCTTTGGATTTTGCAAGTGAGGAATCATGTGAAAGTAAATAAGAATCACAAACTCTGTCACGTAAAGTCTCCAAATCAGATCTCCTAACCCACATAAGTGAAACACGACGCTCTTAGGATTTAGTGACCTTGGCGACTCTAACCTGTGACTTTTTAGGACCCTTTTTAAGATCAAAACAAAATTTTCTAAGGTGCCCCTTCCGACCACAATGGTTGCAAGTGAAAATACGACTTGAAGTATGACCTAAGGATTGATCTTTTAAAGTGTTCCTAGATGATTCTCTCAAACTATGGTTTTGGCTTTATTAAAGGAAGTATCTTGAGTATCGAAGCCAATATCACAATTTTCATCTTTGATTTGGACGGTCCCTAATATTTTATCTAATTTCTCCGACCTACACTCCAAATCAAATTTGACCCGACTTGAGTCTTTTAATTTTTCTTCAAATTCCACTATTCGAGACTCAAGTAAGGACCTACTCTCTTCAAACTCAAGTATATCTTTCTTTATAGCCTCCATCAAACCTCTAAGGCTATATCTTTCACGTGACTTAAGATCTTCAATTAAAACACTCTCATCATTATCCATGGAACGTTATCTTATTTTAGCTTCTAACTTCAAATTAGCCCTTTTTAGTTTCAATGATTATGCATACAACTCACAGAAAGCCACTTGAAGTTCGCTTTCCTCTACCTCTTCTTCGTTCTCACTCTCTTTACCATCAAACTCATGGGATTCACAAACAATGGCCTCAAAAGTGTCATGTAAAGGAATATTTTTATGGGAAGATTCATTGTCAATCCTCACATGACTTGCCAAGAATGCGGTGAAGTTGCGTTCAATGGGGGAATCGGGCCCCTCTTTCGGTTCACTATCACTAAGGGTGACATTATATAAAATCGGTTGCTTTCCACCCTTCCTTAGTTTAGTAGGACACTCGTATGCCCTATGGCCATAACCCCCATAACCATAACATCTATTTGACTCGTCCCTATTAAGATCCTCATTATGATTTTTAGGGAATCTCTCGACTTTACTATGCTTAGACTTCTCAAACTTCTTATAATCATGTTTAAGTTTCTCTTTATTAGACTTAAGAAATTTTCTAAACTCTCTAGCAAATAAAGACATATCTTTCGAGTAAATCTCAAACTCATCGTCCAAAATCGATGTTTCCTCCTTCCAAACCTTCAAAGTTATGCTCTTGTCTTTTTTCTTCTCATCCTTAGAGGGAAATATGTCAAGTTCATACGTTTGTAAGTCACCTACAAGCTCTTCTAGTTTCGTAGAGCCTAAAGTGCCTAAAGAATTTAAAACGGTCACCTTTGAAATAAATATATCGGGTAATGCCCACAAAATTTTCTTCACGACACGGTTGTCGGGTATCTTTCTCCTTAAAAAAAGCATGAATTCACAATATCTAACAATCTCGCATAGAACTCATCAAAAGTCTCACTTTCTAGCATTTTAATGGTCTCAAATTGAGTGGCGAGTTTTTGGAGTTTTGAGGCTTTCACGACAGTTGTTTCCTCATGGGTGAGTTAGAGTATGTCCCATGCCTCCTTAGACGTTTCACACGTCATAATTCAGAGAAATTCCTCTGGTGTGGCCACACTAAAAAGCGCATTTAAACCACGGGAATTAAAATTAGCTCAGTCTCACTCCATCTTTCTACGAGTTTAGGTACATAAACCTCTCCTTCTAAACATGTTGGAGGGGTCCACCTTTTAACTACCATTTACCAAACCCACTCATCTAAGGATTTAAGTACCGTCCTCATACGCTCTTTTCAATATGCGTAGTTGGAACCGTAAAAAACAGGGAATTTTACAAATGGTAAATTTTCTGTTTTTAAAGCAAAAATTTAGATAAAGGATCTTAACACGATAATTTAGCCTTCCCGCTTTGATACCAATCCGGAAGGGGTGATTTCTTAGAGTTAATGCTTTGATACCCTAATTTTAAAATTCCAAAAGTGTGATGGTTCACACAATATACCAAACTAAAAAATTCTTTCAAATTTAACAATTTAAATTTTCCAAATTTTAATTTGCACAAAATTAAAATTAAACTAAATAAATAATTTAATTTCCACTTAAACAAAATTAATCCAATTCAAGTTCTATATATGCTAAACAAGCAAAGCATGATTATTTTTGAATAAAATTTCTTGACTTGAATAAACTAAAATGATCGAACATAATTAGCACCAAAATTACACTAAAGTTGTGATTTAACCAAATTTTATCTTTTTAGTCCTAAGCATGATCTAGGTGATTTTGCAAGATAAAATAAACAATCTCAACACAAGACTGCAATGTACGAGGAAACCCAAAAAGAGAAAAACTTCGGACGACCCAGCCAACAAATCCACTAGGTATGGTTTTATATAAACAAGGAAAAAGACTTACTCCCTCAACTCGACTCCCTCTCAAGCCTTGACGTTTCTTTTTACTTCTACATCCACCTAGTTGATAACTCCAAAATCCACCGTAGTCTCAAAATCCATCAATGGGGCTTAGCTACCATCAAGTACACACGAAGACTTTCTTCGTATGTACACCACAAAAATAACAAACGGACTCCTCCGTAGGAAAATTTTCTCCTTTCAGGTAAAGACAAATACTGGTGCCAATAATATGATCTCAGACAATATAATATATGTAGGAACTTGGATCAAACAAAAACATGGGTGTAAACTTTGTGTTTTGATAGAAATTAAACCATGAAAAATCAACACACAAAATGGGAATTTTTTTATGAGAATATTTTCTCACTAATCCTATCTAAAGTCGAAAAAAGTCACTTGAAAAAAATATTCCCTAACTCTTGAAAATAGGCACAAATGTAGTGTGAAAGTGGGAAGTTTTTTAAGCAAAACTGTTAAAAACTGATGCCGATCGTTCGAACGACTTTTGAATGTTGTTCGAACGACATGGTTTGAACAATTTTACTAACGAAAATGTAGTGACAAAATTCGTTTGATAAAAGTCAGTTGAATGAGTCTAATGCCCAGTTGTAAATACAACAATGCAACTTAGAATCGAACTAAAATCTATAACATACCACCTACGTGCACATGCAAATACCATACATATATATATACATATACTAACGCTTGAATTCGTTTATTCCAAAACGTTACTTGAGTTGATTAAATCACATAAATCTTATAAAAAATCCCTTTTTGCCCCTTTTTACTTGACTTAACATTGATTCCCCGATTTAATGCACCCGATTAAATACTTAAATAAAATAGCTTTTGTTTAGGAAAAACACTTCATTTGTCGAAATTTTCAATTTACTCACACCAAATCCACTTTAGTATTTTCCTTGAAAACTACCTCTCAACACAAGGACACTCGACATTAGAAAATACTTATTTTCCTTCTTGAAGCCTTTCACAACATACACTTGTGTTAATTATGGGTTAAAGTCATCTTAGGTTTCTTAACTACCCATTAGTCGCCTCACTTTACCATTCCTTTCACTCTACATGAACATTAGTCAACTTTTCATATTTCTTGATCACATTATCTTTCAACCGGAACATTTACTAATTTCATTGCACATCGGGATATATTTACTTATATCCTTAGCACAACCAATTTCCTTATCATGTTCCACTTTTCTCATTATACCGACTGCATCACCATATGATCTGGCTTGTAGTGATTTGGTCTTTCACCCTAGGGCTCTAGGCCCTTCTTAATTATTCCCGGTTCTTCCAAGTTTCTTTTATCATGTGTTTTAATACTCTTTCGTGTCAATATTATTCTACTTTTACTGATCAAAGCCAAAATCCCAGGGACTACTTTCCCATATTTGTGTTAAACTTTAGAAAATCACCATTTCTTATCCTTTATACATTTATGCTGATTTTATTCTGAAATCACTCCTATTTGGGACCATTTAGTGTAGCACCCCTTACAACATTTTTATTTCATAAGAATGTTCCACTTTATATAAAATTATCACTTTACCCACTTGTTTTCAAACTTTCATTTTCCTTCAATTTCACAAGTGTTATCTCTCCAAAAACATTGTTAAATTATACACACCAACTTCTTACACGTTTTAACTCATTAACACTTTGGAGTTAACATAATTTTCAAGTTAAAAATATCTTTATCTCGTTACTTTTTTTTTAAAGAAATCATTTGGCATCTTAAAGACTACTTTACAAGGAAATCACCATTTTCCCTTATCATCACATATTTTCTTGAAAACATACACTTATCACATTTTCCATATTTATTAATACATTTTAAGGGCTAAAATTTCTATATTCTCTATTTCATGTTAAAACTCATTAAAAACCTTTACTAAACTTGTTCATATGCTCATTGCCAAATTACTACAAGTTTATATACATGGGAAGGTGGATTTTAAGTCTAGAAATCCTTTACACGTGATTATCCCATGAAATTTAATAACATTTGCAAATCCATGGTTTGCAAGACTAAAAAGACATTTGTTCTTCACAAATACGTCTAAATTTTTAAATTCATAAAATCTTTATTTTTGCAAGGAAACTTCAATATTTATACTAAAAATAGCTTATCAAAGCAAATGTTTCTTTAAAAACATTTTATTTCATAAAATGTTTAAATCCAAGGTTTTCTTGTAATTTATCATCTTTTCCCATACCATTTAAACCCATTTATTAAATCTTCAAAGCTATTAAGAAAACCCATTTATTAAATATTCAAAGCTATTAAGAAATCATGAGTAATGACTACCTAAACATATAAAGATTCCATTCTTAATAACTCTAACATATATTGACCCATATATTGCAAAATAGAGTAATATTAAACTTAACAAGAGTAGAGTTTTACCACCTCAAAGAAAGCTTCAATAATGGTGGATGAAATGTAGAAGAGGATGGCAACCTCCCACATCCTAAGGTAGCCTTAAAGATGTTGACTAACTCCACTAAGCTTGATCCATGAAAACTCCAAACAAACCCCCTTGAAACTCCATTAATCTTCTTCACTTCATTTTCAAAAATCCTCAACAACATCTCCATAAATTGATAACTTTGTCTAACAATGGTGTATATGGGTTTATAAGGCTTAAATATGGTGGGAAAAGGGTTAAAGTATGGTGGTTTGGGTGGAAGAATGGTGGTGCTTGGGTGGATGTGAGGCTCAAGAGCTAGAGAGAGAGAGTCTTAATTGAAAATTCCCTAGAATGGGCCAAACCTAACTTAATTACCCCCAAATCCTAAGGGGTTAAATTCCAAAAATGCCCTAAGGCTTAACCCCGAGTTGATCTACTATTGTGGGAGTTTAACAAGTGTTAAATTCAATGTTCTATATCATAACCGCGTTTTCTCATTCGAACGAGACTAGACCTTGTTCGAATGAAATCTCGTTCGAATAGGGTTCGAAGAGGTGAAAAAGTCTCACTAAGTTATTTTAACAACTGTAAAAAAAAGTTAAATGAGTTCGGACTACTCATTGAAGAAACTCTTGTAAAAATCTTGAATAGAACACAAGATGTGTCAAAACAGTTTGTAAGAACAAATTACTTAGGAATCTTGGAAATAGGTTTTTAGTTTAAATCTAAATCCATGCAGTAGATTGTAGAACGAAAGACTAAACAACACACATAAGAGATGTGTATTTTTTACGTGGTAAAACCCCACCCAAATTGGGGAAACATCCATGGAGGTATCTACACCTCAAAATAAAAAATCCATTAAAACAATTTTAAAGGTTACAAGCATTCAATGGATTATACAAAATAGACCTATTCTATGTCCAGAAATATACCTACACTCCTCAGTTAATTTTTGACTTCTTTAAGGCTCTGATGTTGTCCTTTTTCCGTTCTTTAGCTCTTCTCCCTTTCTCCATTAGCTTTACGTCGATTTAAAAGTCAGAACCTCTCAAGAAACAACACTTTAGTGATGGTGATTGATTGTGTTATGAGTGTTGTGCCTAAAATCACATGCATGCGCTCACACACAGTTGGTTACATACAAATCCTACAAATATACAACAAATCTAATAATGAGATGTATATTTTCTCAAATCATAATTTTAGACTTAATCTTCTCACAAAAATAGTTTCAAGATCGGATTTCTTATATGGATCTTTCAAAACAGAGATCCTAAGAAACTATTTATATACAAATTTGTCAAAATGAAAAATTATCAGATCTAAACTATGTAAGTCATAAATTCAGTTTGGATAAAAAAACGAGAGATGTTGAATATAACAATATACAAACATGATATAAATAGTATCCAATAAAAGAGAATGATTTCTTACTAAAATAAATACCAACAACCTAAGATTCTAAGTGAAAATGTATCACTAAATCAGATCTACAAGTTTCTAATAAGAAACGAGTTCTGAAATCGTAAGTTGTTGTAAGATAGGTATAGAGTAAGAGGACATTTGAACCTAGAAACCCTAACTCTCAAACCTCATTTTTTGAAAATAATTTTCTAGAGTTTTTGTATGAAAATTCTATTCCTCTCTTATCTGTCCTCTTTTCTCTCTTCTATCTCTTATTTTTCCTCTCTTCTCTTAGACTTTTTAAACTTCTAAAATGTTGAGACGAATGATCCTTTTATAGGATAGTTGAAAGGATCTGGAATGATGGATCAAATTAAGGGCTGAGATTGAATGACCGTTCGAAGTTTAAATCCAAGTTCTCATAATGCATCGCACAAATTTTAACACTGAATGGTTGAAAGTGTATGCACTCGGATCACAAATAAACGGATGCAGACCTTAGATTATTTTTATCTAACGGTTGAAAGTAACTCTTGTAAATGTGAGAGACAGAAAACACAAAATTATATAATGATATACAACCACGTGCTAGCCTCACATTTGAATATAAATGCATGTTTTTTTATCTTTTTATAATCTCAGTTTCACCCACAAATTTATGTAGAGGTTTTGGTTTCTTCCCATATTTGTGTTACACTTTAGAAAATCACAATTTCTTATCCTTTACACATTTACGCTGATTTTATTCCAAAATCTCTCCCATTTAGGACCATTTAGTGTAACATCCATTTTAACATGTTTATTTCATAAAAATATTCCACTTTATGTAAAATTATCATTTTACCCATTTGTCTCCAAACTTGCATTTTCCTCAAATTTCACAAGCGTCGTCTTTCCAAAAACTTTGTTAAATTGCACACACCAACTTCTTATATATTTTTAACTCATTAACACTTCTTTAACACTTTGGACTTAACATAATTTTCAAGTTGAAAATTTCTTTATCTCATTACTTTCCTTTTTAAAGAAATCATTTGGTATTTTAAAGACTACTTTAATAGGAAAGCACCATTTCCCCTTATCATCACATATTGTCTTGAAAACATACACTTATTAAAATATTCACATTGATTAACACACTTTAAGGGCTAAATTTTTTATTTTCTTGATTTCATGTTAAACTAATCAAAACCTTTACTAAACTTGTTCATATGCTCATTGCCAAATCACTATAAGTTTATATACGTGGGAAGATGGATTTTAAGTTAAAAAATCCATAAAAATGAGCTTTACACATGATTATCACATGAAATTTCATAACATTTGCAAATCCATGATTTTCAGAACTAAAAAGATATTTGTTCTCCGCAAACATGTCTAAATGTCTAAATTCATAAAATCTTAATTTTTGCAAGAAAACTTCAATATTTATACCAAAAATAGCTTATCAAAGTAAATGTTTCTATAAAAATATTTTATTTCATAAAATGATTAAACACAAGTTTTTCTTGAAATTTGTCATCTTTTCTCAAACCATTTGAAAACCATTTCTTAAATCTTCAAAGCTATGGATAAATCATGAGTAATGACTACCTAATCATGCAAAGATTCCATTCTTAAGAACTCTAACATATTTGACCCATATATTGTAAATTAGAGTAATCTTAAAGTTAACAAGAGTAGATTTTTTTCCCACCTCAAATAAAGCTTCAACAATGGTGCATGAAATGTAGAAGAAGATGGAAACCTCCCACCTCCTAAGGTGGCCTTAAAGAGGTTGCCTAGCTCCACTACTCTTGCCCCATGAAAACTCCAAACAAAACCCCCTTTAAACTCCATTAATATTCTTCACTTCTTTTATAAAAATACCCAACAACATCTCCTAAATTGATAACTTAGCCCAACAATGGTGTAGATTGGGTTTATAAGGATTAAATATGGTTGAAAAAGGGTTAAAGTAGGGTGGTTTAGGTGGAAGAGTGGTGGAGATAAGGTGATGGGATGTGGTTTGATGGTGGTGAGGCTCAAGAGCCAGAGAGAGAGAGAATCTTGATTGAAAAAGACCTAGAATGTTCCAAACCTCACTTAAATACCCCAAAACCCTAATGGGTTAAATCTAAAAATTCCCCAAGGCTTAACCCCGAGTTAATTTGCTTCTATAGAGTATGACACATGTCATATCCAATGGCCTATATCGTAACAAAGTTTTTTCATTCGAACGAGACTAGAACTTATTCGAATGACATCTCATTCGAACAGGGTTCCAACAGGGATCTAACAAGATAAGTCAAAAGTTGACTGAACATGGTCGTACGATGGTCGTTTGAAGCAGCTGTTTGAACGAGATTTGAATCTCGTTCGAACGACTTAGAAATCTATTCGAACGACCCATAACTTTTTTTATTTAAATTTTTGGCAATTAAATCTCATTTAATTGCACTAGCCCTGAAAATCATCAAAATTTAGCGCGTGGTCTAACTTACAAAATCCAAAGCTCAATTGGGTCATACCAAGCCATCAATTTACACGGGTATGGTCAAAATCAAGGGGTAGGTGTTTCATTTACCCAACTCCCTCCCAATGCCTATAGGACCATTCTTAGTGTTATGATGCTCTGGAAGGCCCAAATAGGTTTTGACCTAATTAGAGATGTATTCAGATATGTCCATGGATTGAAAGACAATGCATAATCCCCAGGGTATTATTATTTTCCCCTAAAAATTCACACTTAATAATGGTCAAGGTTGTTTAGACTAGTAACCAAAACTTGGAGGGCTAATTCATTTTTATTAAGGGTGATAAAGAGTTCAGAAGCCACGAGAGAGATCGATCATATATGGTACCTCGATAGTGGAATGGGCTAAACAGGATAATTATATTTCTTATTTTCTTTCTATAATTCTAATCTTTATTCTTACTGTGATGTTATAATTCTTCACATCTCTGTTTTAATGAAGAAGGCTCTAAAGCTCCACACCATTCTGCAGGACCTGGTCGAGGTATACTGCATGCCTAACCCCCTAAAATTTTAAGATTTATTTTTTGTTAAGAAGTTTACCAGTTCATCATATCATACTCCCCTAGATGGGATTCCCCTAGTTGAGACTGATGTTCCAGTAGAAGGAGACTTTTTATTCAAAATGAACCTAAAAACCAAAGCTACACAGGGTGCTTAGGTCGAGGTTGAGATAGGTAGTAGTTTTCTTATTCTTCTCATCCTTGACTTATCTATGATATTTTTGACTAATTCTTTACCTTCTTTTTCAGTTGCATGCCCTGTTACTTCAGAGCAGTCACCTTCTGAGTCTACTATTGGCATGGTGCCCACGCAGTTGGATAAGACTCAAATGGAGCTGGTTCATCACAAAAAATATAGGTCGAGCAAAAAATAAAAGCATATGTTGAGACCTGGGCAAAGAATAAGGTGGATGCCCAAAAGAGGGCTAATGCGGAGGAAAGGAAGAAAACTTGAGACTGATGATAGGCAAGCAGCTGAGGCCGTGGCCACTGTTGAGGCCATTTCCTCTCTTCCTGTTGGGGGGATAAAAGACCTCTAGATAACCCCAACACTCGAAGCAACCCAAAGTTTCTAAGGGTTGGGGCGCTCCCTCTGAAAGAGTGTAGCTTGAGGATGACTAGATGATCATGTGTTCATAGTTCAAGGATCAACTCCTCATCATGGGGATAGAACGCTACAAGTTTGACGTTGATCATCTGGTGATGTTAAAGGATCTCAAGAAGGACTTTGATTCCATCTACAGGTATATAAATAATGAAATCGGACTACTAGGTATCACGTTCATATCAAGAACTTTGAGTTCATGAGGGCGTACAACCCAGGTGCCTTGTGGATATTGGCCCAACATCGTCTGGCGGTGGTAAGTTTACTGATTCCTTTCTTATCTCAAACATACTTCTCATTAATATTTTACTGACTTGGTGGTCTGTTGACACGGTTTTATGGCCGACATAAAGTTGAGAGAGAAGGCCTTTACTAATCACATGGAATACGAGAAGCAAAGGAGCAATGTTAGATCTCTAACCAAGCAGAACGCATAGCTAAAGGACATATTGAGGGAAGTTAATGATGACTTGAAGAAAACCTCAAATGAACTCCACCAAAAAGATGAGGAGTTAATCAATAAGACGGTTGCTCTTAGTTAAGCTAAGGAAGAAGTTCATAAGTTGGGGGAGAAGACTGATACAAATGTCATAAAATTCAAGAGCATTGAGGAAGTTTTAAAGAAAGAAAGTGATAATCTGACCTTATCCATTAAGACTTTAGACAATGACAACTAGAAATTGGTAAAAGCCGAGAAGTCTCTAGCGAAGGCAGAGGAAATCGATGTAGAGAAGTACAAAGTCCTCGACTGACTACAACATGGACAACATGTCTTTATTCCTTAATGGGTATAGGGATATAAAAAAAAGAGGGTGATAAAATATTTCCCCGACATAGGTGGAGAAGTAAATAAGTGGGAAAGGGATGATGATGAGGCCACTGCCCTTACTGCCGAGAAAATGATTACGGGAGAGGAGTCAATCGTTGAAACTGAACAAATTGAAGAGGTTGCCCAGGTGCACAGGGATGAAAGTTCCTCCTTCCCTTGAGGACATTCTTTCTCCTACTTCTATTGAGATTGTTATTGTTGGTGATGATTCTCAAAGCTAACTTATTCAAGTGGTCTTTATGTGAAACCTTTATGTATTCTCCTTCTTGTGCCAGATGATTAATGAACAGTGTTGTGATGATTGATTTTATTTCCATTTTGAAATGAATAATATTCATTAAATCTGTTATTTTTTTCTTTGCATGCTTATATTTATTCGTCGTCAATACTTTAGGCAATATCTGAATTTTTGAACACGTGCAAGTGAATAATATATTCTTCAAGATATTTTACAAAAGTAAATGTGACCGGATGTCTTCGACTTAGTCATTTCTAGTCTTATGGACTTATCATAGCCTTAGTTCTACTGGTCATGTTGACTTTCTACCTGTTAGGTGTTTAAAATGAGCCTACTAGTAGTTTAGTCTTATGATCACATAGTCAACTATTTCCTGATTGATCTGACTTATTAACTACAAGTTTTGTACATACCTAGATTATCATGTCCTAGGTTCTAGTGATGCTTATTCCAACTTACTGCTCTTACGAATAGATCTCTTCGTCCTGTCCAAGTGTTAGATCTAGTTACCAAAGATAAAAAAATGTGTTAGAATCTATCCATTGTGACACCCCGCCTAATTAAATACCGGGTGATCAGTCCTTTATTAAATTAAAATCAAGGTGAACGGTTGGTTCATTCTGAGCATCATTGTCGCAAAATAAAATTCCTATTTAAACACCCTAAATAATTAAGCTAATTGTCAAAACAATTTAATCCTTATTTCTATTTTATTTAATTTCATTCAGAAAACCTTTTCAATAATTAACAGTTTAAGAATTGTATACTGCTAAAGATGGCAATTAACACACAAGAATTTAACCATTCAAATAAATAAATACCAAGTTTAAAAACTATAAATGAAATCATCCTGACACGAATTACATCCCAAAGAGTACCAAATATTAAAAATAAATGAACATAAATCTTTGACAAATCCAACTAAATAGGGAAATGGGCGACACATGCCCTATCTAATCAGGACTAAAATAAGAGTAGAGTCAACAACGAGGTCGTCTAAGCAATGGCCTACAACTCCCATATAAGCTGCAGCGTGTCCGTTCCAAGGAATTTAAGCATGACGCCCCTGTGGATGTGCACCTATAATATATACATATATATACAAGAGAAAAGAAATAACAGGAAACGGGTCAGAGCCCGAGTGTAAAACAGTTTAAAAATAGTTTAGCAGGTATTTAAAATGCTTACCGACTAATGAAACAACCATGTTAGTATGCGACACTCTCTTGAGAAATTCTCACCTCTCATCTAGTGTGCACGCCTACCGTACTATTGTTCTCAAAAGTTTATTCTATCTTAACTTTCCCATAAGGTTACATTCCGATAAATACTATGACTAAGATAATTAATTTCTGAAAAGTAAGCTCTCTTATATATCTTATGTTATTTAAAATAACCCAGTGATGTCACAAAATTCCCAAACACTTATAATAAAGTTGGAGTATTTATTCATTACTTAACTACTTTTATGCTTAGTAAAAAGTTCCCATACTTAAGTATATATATATATATATATATATATATATATATATATATTAGTCACTCATATAATATATATACTATCGGCACCCCATATAAAATCTATGGTGCTGGCATACTCTGCTATCAGGACCCCGTATCACCCGTAATAAGAGAAATACTAGTTCAGAATCACTCTCGAACTATATTAACATAAAACACATACAATTGGAGGCGAAGTATAGTTCCAAGTCACTAAGAGGTCAGCACATACCCTCACGTCTCTTAGGGCCATCTAACTATCACTCAAATAGCCTGTATCAAGGAAACTATCTTCTAGGGTACAAGTCGCTATCCCCCATAAAGGCCCAATCAAGATAAGACTATTTCGGCGCGGAAACCCACATGATAGCAAGTAGCTCGGGTATAGTTTTTACACAGATATATAATATATTCACAATCACGCAATCATATATATTTAAATATTCACATTTCTAAATTTGGTGCGCCCACGACCAATAATTATAATTATCCATTCTTAGCACATTTTACTCGATTATCTCGCATAACAGACTCGTCACTTTTATTCTCATATATAAGTTACTCCATACTTACTTCTCATCTCTTGAAGTATTATATCTCCCTAAGTATAATTTCAATAGGCATACTCTCACTTACCTTATGGTCTAACTCCCTTACGAGTCTCGATCTTTTATTAAATGTATGCATGATTTCTTATTGTGTGAATAACTCCCCATTAACCCATAATTTTATCCTATATTAAATTTCACTCAATAGGGTCTACCTAGACTCTACTGGTCCTCTTTATATCCCGCTATGCTCTACCAATAATAATCAAGGGTTCCTACACATTTTAACCGGATTAAACCAACAGAAGAAAAATATGCAGTTTTCCAGGAGGGGTCGATCGATCGATCGATCAAGCAGTTATGACAACTTCTGCCATTGACAAGTTACGGGTTTACCTCTCCAACCTCTACCAAATCTCCATTATAGGTCCCCAAATTCCCAAACAACATTACTACAGGTACTATATACCTAACTACATGATTTTCTACGTAAAATATGTCCGATTTCATCAAATATAACGATTTAATGGAGTAAAATTGACATAAACTTCAAGAACCCTAATTTTTTTTCTTTAATTTCCATTCTTCCAATTCTTTTCCAGATTACTTGCTTCTAAATCCTTACAAATTCGTGGGCTATCCTCTACATGTGATTTAGATGTCCAGAATATGTCTACTTCCTCTACAACATGTGATTTTAAGTCTCAAAAATATTAATTTCTTCCATGAAACATGTTCTAAACAACCCTAGACTAACATGATTGAAACATTAACTAAAATAAAGCAAGATAAATACTTTCTTGGAATTTTAGTTTTTAATTTGTGGACGAAAGAGGTATGGTTACGCTCCTTGTCAAGCGATCTCCGTTTTGGTGCTGGTGGCGGTGGGAACGGGTGAATATTTGGCTTTGAGTTGCTTGGAAAGCTCTCCGACTTCTTCTCTAATGGTCATTCTTTGATTTTGTGTTTGTTAACCCTAGAAGGAAACTCCTAAAGGCTGATTTATCCTTAGTAAATTCATGGGTTTAATTATCCAAAAATGTTAAATGTCTAGAATACCCTCCCAGGATGCTAATTAGGCCTAAAAACGCCTCGAGACCCAAACTAAACCCTCGGGTACATTATTTTAACTATCTCAACCCTTCCGGACATATTGGTGAACTCGAAATGACCATATGGGTGACTTATAATTTATTCACTTTTAATAATAATAATTTAGTCCTGACACGACACAGGCGCGTCCCGACTTAACTTTTCATAATTGTCATTTTATTCACTTGTGAAATTTTTTATAAAATCAATCTTATATATTACTTTACTCATTTAGTAATATTCGACAAATTCCCAATAATTACTACCTCTCATCATGCTAGTAAATATTTAAATAAATTTCCGAATTAATATTAAATTAATATCTCAATTTAAATTTAATAAATTCCCAAATTTTAAAAGTCATAAAAATACGAGGTATTACATCCATGCATTAGTTAGCTATAGTTGAATCTTGTCATCCATATGACTGTAACGAATTTTCTAGACGACCAAATGTGTTAGGATCTATACCTGCATTATTTAGCTATAGTTGAATCTTTTCATCCATACAATTGCAACGAATTTCATAGATTTGGTAACCTTCTTGTTCTTGATCTGCCCTAAAGCGAGATCATACATGAAGTTAAACTTTTTTTCATGACCACGTCCGAGGATGAGGTCATACATGAAGTTTGTAATTTGTTTTTTGGTTTTGCATACGGAGATGTCATCGGCTCTGGCCTTTTAGCACATCTCCTGTGATGCCCTGATTCTGGGGATCAATTATGGACAACCTTTTTGTACTTTGATTTTATTTTAAAAAATCCTCTTTTATTATAAAATCTTACTTCCACATTTTTGTGTTGTAAATCCCATTCAATTCAATTAATCAAACGTTGTTCAACTTATAAAGTTCATACGAACACTTGAAATAAAAGAGTTGCCAATTTCATAGAGTAAATAAAAATGTAAAGAAAATCCACATCACATTTCTTATTACAAATTCAAATTACCATACTTTCAAATAGTTCCAAACGGCATGATAAAAAATTCCATCTAAATTACATACAAAAAGTAAATAGTAAATAGAGCTCTACTAACGCGCAAATCCTTCTTTGCCTCTTAAGGGTTCCTTTCCTAAAGTACCTAGGGGTGGGGGTTGGTAACATTGGGGTTTGAGCATGGGCCTAGTATGAGAAATCCTGGCAGAGTAATACGTACAAAGAATATATATACATATAAAGTATATTTTAGCAATTATGAAATCAATTATCATTTGATTAAGTGTTCTCATGCAAAATGCAACCTGACATGCAATTAGTGTTTTGACCATGAAATTCGGTCAATAAGTCTACTCACACTTAATCTTTCTTTTAACAATACCGATATCCCGTCAATTCAACTATTAACGCACCTTCACACTCTTTCAAGTTATTTCATAAACTTGTATTTACATTACACAATTATCTTTTAACTTGATTAATTGGGGTACTAATTCATGGGTGTTATATGGACCTTCACCGACTCTCACCATGCCGGAATATGGTACTGATGAGTGGTTTTGGGTCTAAGCATTAAGTTGCACCCTAGGGCTCCGAGCCCTCCTTTAATTTACCGGTCACCTACGAGTGTCTTTTACTTGTTACATCATTATAACCTTTTTTTTTCCTTTTTTCATTATTGTCCACTTTTAAAACTTTTCCCTTTATTTCTCTTTTAACGATCGATGAGGCCAAATACCCGGGATGAGACTAGTCTTAACACTCAATTTCAAGTTTCATACTTTATAAAAAGTCCATTATTATTTTACATTTAACTCGGTATTTCATCTTTGGAAATAACTTTATTTATCATTTCTTGTGAAACTTAACCTTTGAATTCAAAATACCAATTTTTACACTTTAATCGTTCGTCACTATTCATGCACACATATAAACTTGCATTTTATACACTTCACTAAAAAAATCATTTTCATCTTTTCTTTACAAAATATGAGTTTCCACCACATAAAATCCAAATGTTTTAACTAGAGTCCTTTAGTCTGGAAAATTAGCTCATAAGCCCAAGTTTTACATAAAATGACAATTTTGTATCAAAACATTACTTTCGTCACTTCAAGACTTATTCTTACAAATTGAGAACCTTTCTTTTTAGACATTTGCATCCTGTCATTTTATGTGTAAATATGATTATGTTTACTGTTTTAACTTCAATACTTTACTATTTTCACTTTTAGTCCCTTAAACTTTGAACTCTCTTTACATAAAGTAGCACCATTATATGTGACTAATATGCTGATTTTTTTCAACATTATTATTTCATATTACAAGGCTTGTTCAAATGTATTTTCAACATATTAAACCCATTTTCCATAACTACATATGATTTTATTCATGAATGAAAGGATTTATGCCAAATAAACTCATATATACATCCCACATTTTTTCACCAAATCAGTCTTATCATTTGTCATGAAATAACTAGTTTAAACATGATTTTTATAAGGAATTACTTCCTTCAATATTCTAAAATTTAACTTAATTCAAACTTTAACGTTTCATCATTTTTACATATTATCAGTACATATCCATAAATAGTCATAATAAGTATAAATAGTAATGTAAATCATACATATGTATACATATAACTAGCATGATTGATTCTAAACTTGAAAATAGTGTAGAACCCCTACCTCTTGAAGATAATAACTTTGATAAAGATGTTGAAAAGAAAACCCAATAAACTCTTATAAATTTTTGTTCTTCTAATAATCCTTTTTCACACCCAAAATAAGACCTCGACAACTCTTGGAAACCCTTGATTACGAAAGGGTAATTATATAGGATAGTATGAGTGAACTATATACATAATAAGAGAGCTATTGCTGAGATAAAATAGTATAAATAGTGTTATTTTTGAATTTGACAAAATGGACATTTTCATTCTCCATAAATAGAAGAGAAAATGGCATAGGTAACCCCCTATAAGGCACCCTACATGTCCCCTATCCATGTTCCATTAACCCTACCTATTAGTGGTTAGTAGCCTACTACCTAAAAGGTCCAAAGATGGATAGAAAGTGATAAAAACCCAAGGGAAGACATCCAAAAATAACCCCCACAAAGTTCATACTTCAATCTGCCTAAATTGAAAAGTCACTAAAACAGGCCTTAGATGACTTTTTATGGGAACCTGCAAAGCATAAAAGTTGTTCAAAATTAAATTTCACATCGTTTTGGAGATTTCTAAAATTTTTTGAGCATTTCTATTTTTTGACAAAAAAAACCATTTTTTTATATTATTATTATTATTATTATTATTATTATTTCTTGGAATTTCCTTCTTTTATCCTTGTGATATTATAACTTAATTATAAGTATTATTGTATAATTTATTTCACACAATCATATTTGATTTAAAAAGCATAGCTCAATTTAGCACCCGTAACATGGTACGGGAGTTTTTTTTTATTTTTTCTTATTAATTTTAATACATGAATTTCTAATAAAATTAACTCCATAATTTCTCATAACATGATTTTTAAATAATTTATAAAAATTCGGGCATTTCTTGTCCTCGAAATCAAAACATTAAACATTTGTAAATTAACAATTCAGGATGTTGCCTTCTCATCATAAATTCTAATTCCCAAGTTGCTCCCTCAATGTCATTGTTATCCCAAACAACCTTGATAAGGGGAATTGTCTCTTATGAAGCATCTTTGATTTTTGGTTTACTATTGCCATTGGCCTAGTCTCATAAGAAACATCGTCCCGAGGATCTAATTGACCCCAATTGATTATATGAGACGGATCCAGAATATACTTCCATAACATAGATACGTGAAAATATTGTGAACATTAGCTAACTGAGGCAGTAAAGCCAAACGGTACGATACTGAACCAATCTTGTCCAAAATCTCAAATGGTCTAGTGTAACTTGGTGCCAACTTTCCCTTCTTGTCAAACCTCATAACCCTTGGTTTAGTCTTGATTTTCAAGAATACATGATCACCCACACTGAACTCTAAATCAAAATGTCGTACATCAACATAGTTCTTCTGACAACTCTGAGTAGTTTCAAGTCTAGCTCAAATGACATAGACTTTTTCAATGGCCTCTTCAATCATCTCTGACCTTGAGATGTTCTTCTCGTTGACCTTCGCCCAACAAACTAGCAAACGATAAGGTCTCCTGTATAAAGCTTCAAATGATGCCATCCTAAATCTAACTTAAAAGTTATTCTTGTAGGAGAATTCCGATAATGACATAGTTATCCTTAGAGATCCTTGGGTTGGTATAGGCACCACAAACACCTTCGTGGAGATCCTTGAGGACATAGTTATCCTTTAGTGGGCTTAGGCATTTCTATGGTACTGAGGAGTACCTATTTTTAACATGAATCCATTGCCTAGGTAGTACCTAGAAGCCTTAAACTTTACTCCTTTGGATTGGATCTTGTCCTTAGGCAGAGCACCATTTTTTAGGTAGGCTTTGATCGGAATGGCCTAGTCTGAGCTCTGATTGACCAAAGTAATGTTGATTTAGGGTGGAGTGATGTTTGGCTAGTTCAAGGTAATAATAAGGACCTCAGTGTTCACTTCATCTGATGAGGATACATGTGCCATAGGGTCAACCTCTTAATTTTCCACCCACGGGACAATCCTGTTGCAAAACTTAGGGATGATCTTGATAAAGATCTGCATAATTATCAAATATCCTTCTATTCTATCACCCATGAACTCATATGTTGGAGGACTTAAAAATATACGGGATCATTTGATTTAAATTATAATTGCGTTTAAAATATATGGTTATGGTTGATCTATAAAGGAGATTCAAGATCTCATACTTTTGTTATTCCTTCTGTTTTGAACTGTATCCTCATCATAAATCTAATGGTATGGAAAACACGAAATCAAAATGATTTTTTCAAAAATCTTATCTTTCGGCCTCTGGAACCTATAAAAAACATTTCAACCACATCCAATCAACAATTATCAAGTTATGGTCTTGATAAGTAGACACCGTTAGGTGTCGCAAATTTGTTTAGGCATTTGAAATCGTATGTTCTTGAATTTATTTCATCCCTAAACATTCATATCAATGAATCTCAAAGTATTATATTAGGTTTTATGTGTATTGTAACACTTTCTTGAATATTGAATCAACCTTCTTGATTCATTCTTGATTCGATTCCATATCAAACCTCTGCAGTCAGATCTGCTTCGTGAATCACCATTTCGTAAATATGCTTGAAGCAGGCAGATCAAATAATATCTGCATGATGTAAAATTTCTTAGTCCTCTTCCACTATGTATCAGTAACCCTTATATCTAATTTTATAATTTTTGGACTCTCCAATTGACGGGAATTAATTTACAATATGAGAGCTTTCAAAGAGACCTATAGATCTTCCATAATATTTCTTTAAGTCAATACATGCCATTGGTGTGTGGTCACCAAAGAGAACATCCCTACCACTCCTTATTAGATATTTTTATGTTCTATGATCACACACTTATTAGGATAGAATTGGTTGCTTATATAGGCTAATAAGGAGACCCCCAGGAGAAATGGGAGACTATATTCCTACATAATTAGGAATCCTAATAAACTCTATAATTAATTCCATATTTCTATAAATTATTACTCATTCCACCAAAGAATAATAATTTCACTCTAGTATACTAACTCAAATTATAATTTGGAGCTCCTCATTATTAAATTCTCAATAATCTCCCCACATTAATATTAAAGATACCGATCGATTAAATTGAATTACTAGTGATTATATTTAATCGACCTCCTATAAATTCCTTAAGATCGACTGCTTAATTTATTTGGTATTTTTGATAAATAAATCCACTGGCCGGGTTTGACATAATCAAAACTTATAAGCTACATTAAGAGGGTATCATCAATCTTTATATCGAGACGTGAATTCCCTTCATAATTAACTTTCATCATACACTAATGACCATTACCCACTTTGTAGGAAGGGCTTATTTGTAGAACTACCTACTCAAAGATAAGTTACTGTAAGAAGGCAAAAAAGAAGTTCATTTGATGTTACATGGAAGAGGTTAATCAGAACACTTGAAAGATCAAGTCTGGAAGAGTCGAAGAAGCTCAAGGAATCTTTAATTAACCTAGTTGGGAAGTTTCCCAAAGAAACTTCTCTCAAGAACACAAATAACGGAATAACTACCCATGATTAATCACGTTGCAAAAAATTTCACCCGAGGTAGCATGCTACGAGCAACCACTAGTTTTCACAATTAAACACTCTCATGAGTTATAAAAAGATGATGATGTGAAAATCATTATCTAACATAAAGGAATATTTATTTTACACTTGATTCCATGCTGGAAAAAAATTATATAATGTATTGGGTAGTGCCATAAATACGCTTTCTTAAAGTAATACTTGTGTCTATGTTTTGAGACAAATTTATACCACGCTTAATGGTTTTGTCCCCTATTACATTGCTTATAGTGGTTTACCATAAGAACCATCAAAAAGGGGAAAAAGGGTTCATGGTCCCACGAAATAAAGACTGAGACTATATATGCTACACTATTCCATTAAAAAAGAAAACGGATAGCAGACCAAAGATAACAACAATCAGAGAGCATACACAGAGAGAGGATAGATTTCAGAATAAACTTCAAGAGATTGAAGATATTCCAAGAGAGTTTAAAAATTGTAAACACTTGTAGATATGAAGTTTTATTGAGATTGAGCATTTGTAAACATTTATTTCCATTCTAAGTGAAATAAAACTCTAGATCCTATGAACGTAGACTAAGTTGGGTGAACCACATTATTTATTGTGTTCCTTACCATTTATTTACTCTCCTAAGCATATTTTCCCCTCATTATTGAGTTTGTTTATCATCACTCTTGAAAATTATATTTTCACATTACCATTAATAAGGGTTACGCCTTAATTTTACTACAAACACCCAGATGATAAAAGAAATTACTGCTCCATCTCATTACCAAAAGAGAATCACTCTCTTACATTTGGAGACTCTATTGGGGAGGTATTATTTTAGTAATGGTGAATGGATATATAAACCGTACCCTTTCGTTTGATTATGCTCAGCATGAGGAAGTTAAGTTGTTATTACACCTGCTACGGAGGTTCCTCAAATCACTACTATCACATGGAATGTCATTGGGGGGAAATCTTCCACGAGCTCTGGTTTGGGTCCCAACTAAATGACCAATCTCATGGTCAAGTTTATGGAGTTCCTAAAAAGCCAACAAGGTATAGCGATGATTGGTTCCACGATGGATCCTAGTTCCTTCATTACATTAATGATGTGAACTATCGTTCCTATAACGGGAATCCCAGTTACAACCCCTTTTATCATCAATATTGCTCCTGCTATAACACCAACCGGTTAAACTCCAGTTGTCGTTACTTGTTTACCTGTGGTCACTCCACCACAGGACAAAATGATGGAAACTACTGTCTCACCTTCTTTTTTAAGGACATATTTTCCATAGTACCTAGTTTACATTTAGTATGTCGAATCATGTTACAACCATCAAAGGATATTCACGTTCACACATTCAAAAAGGGGGATCCAAATATCAATCATCTTTAAGATCTAAGTAAGGATTATGTTTTGAGTTACTTGGATTTTTTACTAAGTATTGGGATACTTTTTATAAAATGGTCTTATCAAAATAAAGCATTTTTCAAAATTAAAAGGTTTTTCTAGATATCTATAGGAGAACTTTAAAAAATAAAAAAAAATCCTATCATTCAAATGACATGGCTTTACCGTTCAAACGACATTAGCATGTCGTTAGATAGGTCGTTAATTGGACAAGATCTAATTTGAATCAAACGACCCCGTATTGTTTTGATTTTTAAAGGGTCATATCTTGGGTCGTTCAAATGACATCTCAATGTCGTTCAAATGACACGATGAAGTCATTTTAACGACATTCCGTCGCCTTAAAATTTTTGTTAGCCTATAAAAATCTGTTTGGTGAAGCTTTTCAATTAAGATTTTTTATTTACGCAAACTGCAGAACAAGTTCAATTAAGTCTTCACTTTTTAATGCTAAAACGCTTTTAGATTCACCAAAAAATCCCATATAGTTTTTTGAATCTTCCATGGAACCCAAAGACTTTTGTCACGAAGTATATGTGGTGTGCTGTCTCTATTGCTGGACTTGGGGATACTCGAGGGTATTCACTACTGAAGGAGGAATAACAGTTCTTGTGATTCTCAAGGGAGTCATTGCTGGTTCAAGACTACGATCTTTATGGGTTCTTGCAGGAATTCATTATAGGGTTTCACTTGTAAGTTTGTAAGATGCGCTTTACATTTTATTAGTGAAATAAAGGTTTTGCCCTGTGGAGATGTTTCTTGAAATTTGCATGCTTGTTGATTTAATGCTTTCGATCACCTAGTTGCATGTTTAGGGTTTAATAAAATTTAACTTTGTGATTGACACCTAACTATATAAGTCAACTCCATTAAAATATTGAAAACTCTCAAATTCGTATCAGTGGGTCCCCAAAATATGACTTTTACTTTTGCGGAATTAAGTTAAGGATGAATGTAAATCAACTTTCTCTTTTTGAAAACTCTTTTTCAATTTTATCAAACCAAGCTGTGAAACAAATTTACTTAACCAGATTTTATCTTGATTAATCCTAAACATGAATCTAGTGATTAAAGCAAGTAAACTTAAGTAAAGATACTCACAACGCCGGGTTTACGAGGAAAAACCCAAAACGAGAAAAAACCTCAGACGGCCCAAACCAGACAATCATTATGAATAGTGGTTTTACAAAGATAGCTTAGCCTTACTCAACGACTCAATCCCCATGGGTCTTGACGCTCCTTCTAATCTTCTACCATTCTTCAAAAGTGCCCACATAGAAATTCCGTCTTCCATGATGCTCGTCCACAACACTCGACTCTACGAATGTCTCGGTGTCCACCGATACGGCTTGATACGTCTACAACATTGAACACGATGTCCGTATCTTATCCACCACAAAACCAGCAATCACAAGTGTTCAATGATGAACAAAACTCAACTTGGTGCAACAAGGATCACATAAACATTATGCTAATGAAAGCTCGGATCTTTGCAAAGTCTAAGGGTGTCTTTAAGCCTTTAAAACCTTAGAAAACATGTGCAAACAGGTTTCTGGATTGTAAAACTATTTTTCTAGAATGCACACACTTCGAGGAACCAGGACACCTCTATTTATAATAAAATTGAGTCAGTGTCAGAATCTCGTTCGAGCGAGATGCCACGTCATTTGAACGATAGTGGATCTCGTTCGAACGAAATCAAATGTCATTTGAATGATGTCGTGATACATAGTTTTTTTTAATTTAAACAGAGTTTTGACTAAAACCAACTCTTATCCAATTCTCATCCATCCTTACCTGACATAAACGAAGTGTAAACATTTTTCTTTAAAAAATAACATCCTTAATTTATAAAATGAATTCCGATATTCATTAACATTATGCATTCATACCTGTGTGATCTCAGAATATTAAACCTTGAAGACGCAAAATTTCACCAATAAAACTTCAGCATGACTGAATCTTTATAGCTTTGCCGCAACGTCTTCAATCATTCTTCGATATGTCATCGACTCGAGGGATCAAACAATAAAATACTGTCTATGACTCAAAAATGTTTTGTTCCGAGAATAAGTCAAAACTACATTAAGACTCAATTAGAAATTTGGTCCTTACAGTATCACATCCCCCTTTCTCAAATTAGTATCAGAGCAGGTTACTCCAAGTTATCGAGTAATCCTTTTTTTTGCAAATTTTTTTATATCAATTGTTTTGAAAAATATTATCGTTGAAAAATCACAATTTTCTGATGGATAACTTATATAATCGGATGCCCATATTTGATGGAATGAATTATGCATATTGGAAAGCCCACATGAGATCGTGTTTAAAAGAAATTGATGAAAGGGTTTAGCTCGTATGTGAAAGAGGGTGGACTCCTCCCACTGTCACCGTAGATAATGTGACCAATCCGAAACATGTGTCTAACTGGAGTGAGGATGAGTTTAAGTGGAGTATCTACGACTCCCGTGACTTTAGTGCTATTTATAGAGTTGTCACCCCCGATGAGTTCCGATGTATCATGACGTGCACCACGTCAAAAGAGGCATGGGATATCGTCCAGTTGACATATGAAGGTACCAACACGGTTAAGGCATTGAAATTGAGAATTTTTACCACCTAGTTTGAGACTATCACTATGTTAGAGTCCGAGTGTTTTGATGAGTTTTATGCTAGATTTTCAGACATAGTTAACACGAGTATTAATTTGGGTCATAAAATTAAGGAGTCGAGAGTTTTTAAAAATATTTTGAGATCACTACCATCCCATTTTATTCCTAAGATCACTGGTTTGAACTCATTGGGGACATTAGATACACTTAGGTTAGAAGAACTCATAGGATACCTTCAAACCTATTAGATTGACATGTTTCCCAAAATCGTTAAGCTTAAGGATAAAGGGATAAATTTAAAGACTCAAGTTAAGAAAAAGAAAAAAGAAAGAGTTTGTGAGTCTGATTCTGAGGGTGAGACTAATTTAAATAACTTGGCCTTATATGCAAATTTTTTAAATTTTTTCTCAGATTTTCAAAATATAATTCTTCCAATAAAAATAATTTTGAGATAAACAAAAAGAAAAATGAGGTAATGAGAGTGGTGAGAAAGAGGAAGATATAAGGAGTTAGTGCGAGGGTAAAAGGCACAAAGGTTTCGTGTGTCCCACTATGCTAAAGATAAAGGGCAAGAAAATTGCTAATACGACCACTCTTAGCGATAGTGACCTCAAGTTTAATGATTATGGAAATGAATCACCACATTAAAAGTGCGTTGCTTTCATGGCTAGTTACGTGATAAAATCAAGTTTGTCCCAGGACGATGAGGACACGTGTATATGTGAGAGGCTTGATGATGTTTCGAGCCATTAGGGGGATAGTGAGTGTGAGGATGAGATCACAAGTGAGGGCGTAGGGGATCTCCAAAAGGCATTTAGATATTTGTACACCGAGACATTGGAAACCAAAAAGTTGAATAAAGAGTTCGGTCATAAGGTGTTAGATTTGGAGATAGAGATAGAAGTTTTGAGGCTATGTGAGACGTCGGAGAGTCAACTCGAGAAGGTGAGAGTTTCTTTATGGGAGCAGTTCATTGTCTTAGGCCAGGAAAAGAGTGAATTAACCAACATTGTGGTTAGTCTTACGAGATATCTTCAATCCTCATTGGAGACTCGTGAGAAACTTGAAGCCCGTGTACCCCAAATTAAGAGAGATCTCGAACGTTATCGGGAGGTCAAGGTCACTATTGAGGACACATCTAAGAAGGTTGGAAAGATGCTTCTCAGTCTCGCTTTGTGTTTTTGAGAGACTAGGAATAGGTTATGATGGTGCCTCTACTTCCCATGCTGCACCTGAGCCAATTCCCCTGTTTGTGATAAATCAATTCTAAACCTAACCCACCTAGGTGTTCGTTCCCCATAGGAGAGTGCATCCTAGAGGTTTTGAGAGAGGTGTTCGTAGGCCCATTTATGTTTGCTCCCATTATAATAAAAGAGGACACCTTAAAGAATTCTTCTTCCAGTTGGGTAGTGTGTCTCATAGGTATTTACCTCGTTATGCTACTACACGTGTTCCCACACTCACTCCCACACTTGATACTTTGCAAGCTTCCGCACATCATATGAGAGATTTTGAGCATTTTCGAGAGCAAGTTGAGTATTTAGTAAAGACTTCACATGATTTGATGGATGTTTCTCATAGGATGTCACCACCTTTGAAAAACTCCTCCGGACCTAATAATTGAGGTTTAGACTTGTTTGCTAGCATAGGATTATTTTCATGTTCATATTTTATGCCTATTGCTAGTGTGTACTACCATTGTATTTAACTTTTTCCATTTTGATATATTTTTCAAAAAATCCAAACAGGGTTTTGTCTTTCTTGAAAATTTTTGCAAAAATACTAAAATATTTTCAAAAATTAAAAATTAAAAAGGCAAAAAGATTTTATGTTTGATAAAATTTTTGAAAAATACAAAAAAGATTTTTGCAATTTGTTTTACACCATTTATGGATGGACATTTAGGATGACCAAGTCACAATATCATTCCATTAGCCATGTGACTATCGGATAGTGTTTTGAGATGATACATCATTTCATTTATGTGCTTTACAATGTTTGTAGTCATTGATATGTGATTAGTTGTTATTTCCTACATGTTTGACTTGCACAGATATATTTGATTATTGTACTTGTCTATCACTTATTGGTCGAAGTGTTTTCATCTCAATCTTATCTTGAAAATGAACCAAATGTGGTAAAACTAAACAATGAAAGTAGTACATGTAAGAACCGTTGCCCATGTGGATTTGCTTAATATTAAAAAATGATGAGTGAACATGAGAAAGGGCTGCGAGAGGCATGTGAGCTCGTCGTGAAAGCCACCGTTTGAAAGGAGACCAAGAAAAAAAATTAAAGCAATAAAAAGAAAATATACCAAAAATGGGGCCAATAGGAAATATCTTAAAAAGAGAATTTAGAACCTCATTAGAAAAATAAAAGGAATTATTATCTATGAGGGAGTTTGGTTGGAAATCAACGAGTTTGCACATCCTAACAAAGTCTTGGAAAAAAAATACCTAGTTTCAGACGTTATTAATGTGAAAATCATTTTTGACTTTTATTTATTGATTAGATTGAGTCTATATCATTTGAATTCAACATTTTTACACCTAAGGATGATTTTGAGTTCAATCATTAGCATTATCCATATTCATCGTGCACATATGCTACGAGTGTTTGAGTTGCTTTTCTTATCGAATTTGTTCACACCCATTCATTCCGTTTTCACGATTTTGTTATCTTAGTGTCAGTTCATGGTGTGTGTTGTTCTTGAAAATTATTTTTTGCTTGAAAAATATTTGAAGAAATCAAAAATAGTTTGTGGAGCCTTTTGAGTTTATCATTGCATGAGCTTAATTGATATATATTTGTGATCATTTGCTATGCTTTTGTGACACTCAGGTTCACTTTTTATATTCTTTTCCTTGCTTATTTCCAAGAAATGAAAAGGGGGAGAACGAATTATAAATTATGGGGGAGGATTGATTGAAATGGTTTGATTTATGATGTTTATCTTATTTCAAACTCGATACATCACGAAGGTATTTGCTTTGTTTGTTGTGTGTATGACTTTGATGAGCATTTGGAAAGCACATAAAAAGAAGAAGGTCAAAATCATGGAGATTTGAAGATTTTTGAAAACTTAAATATTTATTATCTTTCCACTTTTGGGTTGATGGGAGGGTATTAGATTTGTATAGGACTTTGTTGATAATTCAAATATTTTTATTTTGAACCGGAATAGACATAGGGGGATATTTATAAGGACATAATTTTCATAGTTCCTAGTTTACTTTAAGTATTTCGTATCCCATTACAACCATCAAAGGAATTTCACGTTCACACGTTTAAGAAGGCGGACCCGAATATCAAGCATCTTCAACATCTATGCGACATGAGATATACTTTGGTATGAATTTTGTTTTGAGTTACTTAGATTTTTTACTAAGTACTGGGGTAGTTTTTATTAAATGGTTTTAACAAAATGAGGCATTTTTCAAACTTAAAATGTTTTTTAGATATCTGTAGGCGGACTGTAAAAAATAAAAAAATTCTTCTTGTCGTTCAAATGACATTAGCATGTCGTTAGATAGGTCGTTAGATGGCCAAGATCTAATTTAGATCAAACGAACCAGTACTATTTTTATTTTTAAAGGGTCGTTTATTGGGTCGTTCAAATGACATTTCCATATTGTTCAAACGACATGATGAAGTCGTTTGAACGATGTTCTACCACCTCAAATTTTTGTTAGCCTATAAAAACATGTTTTGTAAAGCTTTTCAATTAAGACTTTTCATTTACGCAAACTGCGTAACAACTGCAATTAAGTCTGTACTTAAAACACTTTTTAGATTCACCAAAACAATTCCATATACTTTTGTGAATCTTCTTTGAAATCAAAACACTTCTCTCACGAAGTTTATTCTTGTGGGATGATATCTCTACTACTTGACTTAGGGATACTCAAGGGTATTCACCGCTGAAGGAAGAACTGTGGTTCTTGTGATTCTCGAGGGAGTCATTGTTAGTTCAAGGATGCGGTGTTTATGGGTTATTACGGGAATTCATTATAGTGTTTCACTTGTAAGTTTATGAGTTACGATTCACATTTTATTAGTGAAATAAAGTTTTTACTTTGCGAGGATGTTTCCTGAAATTTTCATGCTTGTTGATTTAATGCTTTCATTGACCTAGTTGCATCTTTAGGGTTTAATAAAATTGTAAATTGTTATTGACATCTAATTAAATAAGTAATCTCCATTGAAATATTGTGAACTCTCAAATTGGTATCACATCCCACTTCCTCATCTTTAACCATTGAACGGGTCAAGATGGAGATGATGAAGATGCTGGCATCATCCCCACAAACATTTAGTTAGGAAGTATCCATTTACGTTGATTTTTATACTCCTTACCCAGAGGAGTATAACGATGAACCTTATTCTGAGGAGTACATTCCTCTAATATTTGAGAAGTTTAACGGGAAAAGGGGAAACCCAAAGCAACACTTGACGAGATTTTTTTAGCATCTGGGTGCTCATTGAAACAATAAAAAGTTGCATTTAGTGGATTTTTAAATCCCTCACCGACAAAGCTTGAACATGGTATTCACACTTAGCCCCAAAGAGTATGACCACATGGAAGGATATGCATGTTCAATTTTTCTAAAAATTCTTCTTGGCAGATGATGAGTTTCTTCTGGACTAGCTTTCTCGAGAGAAGAAAGGGACAAGTGAGGAGTTGGTGGCTTACATCAAGAGATTTAGAGAAAGATCTCTAGATGTACGAGAAGTTATAACGGAGGGTTATGTCCTTCAAATTTGTGCATAATGTTTGCTATTGGAACTAATTTATCATTTAATAAATGAGACCAGAGAAGTCACATTCAAAGCCTTTATGAGAGCAACCCAAAATATCGCATTGATTATTTGACCTCCCATAGTCATGACCAATGTCACATTGAAGTAGACAGTCTACTAAGAAGTTAGAGGGGCTCAGTTTCCACGAGCCAACTATGCTGATGGGGATGGATAAGCAAGAAAAAATAATAATAAGAATAATAATAAGACAAAGTTTGACAGTGAGGATCCACCTCCATTTCCTTATAGCATTAAAGAGACAATGAATTATTACAACACCATTCTAGATGACGGTTTAGTTTTTCCTCCTAAAAACTCTCCACCTTTTTCTCCAGGGGAAAACATTCAAGCTGATCCAAATTATTATCAGATCTATTGGCGCATTAGTCATCCCATAATTTCATATTTTATGCTGAGAAAGATTATCAACAGACACTTGACGGTAGGCTGCTAGCTGAGGGTTTTTCAGACCCCTCAACTTGTTGATCAACTAAGAGAAATTAAAGCCATCTTTCCCAAAAATATTTAAGGTTCCCTATGTAACGATTTAGCAAAGAACTCTCTAAGAAATATATTAAAATATTCTCAATCTTTTCTACAACGATAGCAGTCCTTTAGATATGATAGGCCATCATCAAGTTATGAGGTCTCATACATTTAGTAGTGAAAGTATTGGGGTGAGAAATGAGAAGTTGATTAAACATAGAATAAAGTGAGCGTTGAATGATAATGTTATTCTCAAGCACCTATTGATAATACTGAATTGGCTCCACACTTGGAAAAAGAGGCTCAAAACCAGATTCACTCCGCTCAGTTTATACATTAGCCATTGAACCTTAGTCATCATGGGAGGACGAGTGAGAATGAGCTGGATCAACCAGATCCACATCAACAGAAGGCATAACGAGAGGAGGTCCCTCAAGAGGGATGATTTCTACGACAAATTGCAAAGATAGTTGTGGCCATCCCTACGACACGCGCGGGGGGCTTACTCACTTTCTCGAGGCACTCAACCATCGTCAAATGTGGGATAATGTGTAGAGATGGAGTTGCGAACCTATTTTTCATAAAACAAGTAAAAGAAATGTTACCACTTCAAGAGAGCGGCATTAAGGGCAATACTGATGCTTACGAAATTAAGTAGTTCAAGGGTTCGTAGACTAAGTTATGGAATGGGAAGGTGTTAGGCACCCATCCCTCCCTTTTGATCTCTAAAGGGCATGTGTTAGTCTTCTCTCGTTAGACTCCATAAAATGTGTGATTATGTGCATAATATAGATGAAGAATGGAATTACTCAACTTGCATCATGGAAAGGGACAGAGTGAGTTCATTCTTAGGAGTGTTTCCAAAAATAAAGATCAAAATTCAGTATGAGTGTTATCCGAATCATCAATTGTTATAGGAGAATGATGGTATATGTTAGACAAAACACAAGCATGCAAGACTATGACATGCATTATGAATATATGATATGAAAATAATATTATAAATAAGAGTAGAAGATGACTCAAATCTCGAGATTTACCTGAGATGCCTATATAGCCTAAAGGGCATCAAAGTTCACGTAGTTTGCATATAATATGGGGTGGAGTTGAATCCATAAATCCAAGTGAGGGATTTATCTTATCTGTGTGTGTGTAGATAGAAATGTGTTTTAAAAGAATGGGATGAGAATCCCTCTCTGAATTTATCGATGAATTATATTTTTCTTATTTTTTATATAAAATATAGTATGTGTAAATACTATTAATAAAGGTTTGATATTAGTATGTGTGATCTAATGAAATAAAGTGCTAAAGTAAAAATAAAGCAACTAATGCAAAAATGAGAGAATTTAGAGAAAATGGTAAAGGATTGGACCTTCATATGAACACTTGAGGTTGATCTTGAGTGCGGATATGCTGATCTTGCAATAGGATGGAGGTGGTATGAAGAGATGAAGGGGAATTTTCGAGATGAGGTAAGGAAAGGATGGAAATGGAATATGGGAAATGGGTTTTTATGATGGGATCAACTTTAACTTTGAGAGAATGTTCTCTGAATTACTAAAAGGGATGTTTAGGGGTGCTTTTCAAAGTGAGCTCATGGCCTCTATTTGTAATGACAAGGGGGTGCCGATCGACATGGTCCTAGACCTGCCTATTGGCATAGAGCCCTCAGGCAGGATCCTGAGAGGTCCATTCGTCGGTCTGTGGCTAGTTTAAAAAAAATGGTCATAAAATACAATCCGTAAGTCAGAATTATAAATGGGGTGGATCGTTGGAAAGGGTATTCAAATCCCTTAAAGATTCCATTGAGCCACTCCCGGGTCTGGGAGTTGATCGAGGTCAAATAGGTCCCGAAACTGCCCGTTGGTCTTTGGACAGGATATCCTCGAAGGGAAATGGATCGTTCATCCGAATCGTAATGCCGATTTACAGATGAGATGGACCGTTAGAAAGGGTATTCAGTTCCCTTCAAGATTTAATTCATCTTCATTTGGTTAGGATAGTTGATCGAGGTCAAACGGGACCCAGAAGCACCTAATGACCATTTATAGTAAAATAGGTTATTCATCTGTACCCTAAGGCTAATTCATGCATGAGGTGGACCATTGGAAAGGGGATTTAGAGCCCTTTAAAAGATTCCTTGAGCATCTCTCACGATGAAGAGTTAACCGAAGTCAAACGAGGCCTATGACCTCCTGGTGGCCTCTAGATCAGTTTTGAGGTAAAATAGATTGTTCATCGAAACCATAAGGCTGATTGATGCATGAGGTGGACCGTTAGAAAGGCGATTCATAGCCTTTCGAAGATTCAATGAGATGTTTCTTAGATAAGAAAGATGACTAGAGTTGAATGGGGCCCGGTAGCGCCCAATAGCCTCTAAATTTATACTCGAAATACGTCTTAGGGTTTATGGTGAATAAGTGAGTTCTAGGGACCTAAGGAGGTGCGTATGGGGGTCCTAGGATGACGTGTCAATAGAGCCCCTCGACGGGTGAGCTTGGACCAAGTGAAGGTCATCGAATAGTAGACACCACATCAATGTTGGGAAAGAGGATTTTAGATCAATTCTGCAAACCTAGAGGACGAGGGTGACCAATTCAGAGGGGAGAGGTCAAATTTGAGGACCTACGAGTCAAGGATGAGAAATTTAGAGTTCGAGGTTAATTATAAGGACCTGAGGTTATGCTGAGGATGACCGATTATGCGGGTCGAGGTCTATTTTGAGGACCTAACATGGTGATGACAAATATTACGAGTCGAGGTCAATTCTGAGGACATATGGAGTCGAGGATGACCAATTTTGGGGGCCAATGTCAATTTTGAGGACTTTAAGTTGTGACGACCAATTTTGAGGGTCGAGATCAATTTTGAGTACTTTAAATTATAACGACCAATTATGAGGGTCAAGGTCAATTCTGAGGACCTAATGTTAGGGATGACCAATTCTAAGGGACGAGGTCAATTTTGAGGACCTTAAGTTGTGATGACCAATTCTGAGGGATGATATAAATTCTGAGGACCTAACATTAGGGAGACCAATTCTGAGGGATGAGGTCAATTCTAAGGACCTTAAGTTATGATGACCAATTCTGAGGGTCGAGGTCAATTTTGAGGACCTAATGTTATAATGACCAATTCTGAGGGACGTGGTTAATTCAGAGGACCTTGCGTTGCGATGACTAAATCTAAGGGTCGAGGTCAATTATGAGGATCTGACGCTATGATGACCAATTATGAGGGCCGGGGTTAATTCTAAGGACCTTAAGTTATGATGACCAAATCTGATGGCCGAGGTTAATTTTAAGAACCTGACGTTATGACGACCAATTCTGAGGGTCGAGTTCAATTTTGAGGATCTTAAGTTAGGGGAACCAATTATATGGGTCGAGGTCAATTACGTGTACCTATCATTGGGGATGACCAATTCTGAGGGTCGGGGTAAATTTTAAGGACCTTAAGTTGGGGGACCTATTATATGGGTCGAGGTCAATTCTGAGGACCTATCATTGTGATGACCAATTCTGAGGGTCGAGGTCAATTATGAGGTCCTTAAGTTATAGTTTAGATAGGGGACTACTTCGCTAGGGAAGCCGTGAAGGATCTTGATGCAGGATCACCTTTGGTTCCGTTGGGAATGTTTAACTTGAAATTCTACTAGGGGAATGCTTATATTTGTGGTTTCTACTAGGGAATTATAATAGGCTTGGACGTGGGCTCATTATTGGTTCTGATGTGTAGTATGCTGGGGAATAAGAGTGTAAGATTTATCCTGCTAGGTATTTGAGAGCGTGTAGGGGGCTTGGTGCTCCAAAAATGATCTTCTTGAGGGAAGATAAAGTTTCCATATTTTTAAGTATTTTTGGGGATTTTTTGGATTTTTTTGGCATCTTTATTCCTTGTACAAATTCTTATGGGACTATCGATAGGCAGGCCTGGGGAGGTAGAATCCTTTTATAGTTGTTGACCCTTTGTTAGGTATATAGTGACCTTATAGTCTTTGAGTCTCTCTTTGAGAGCCGTGGGGGCTATTATGAACGTGTAGATTTACAGGCGCGCGAGTTTAGGTACATCGGGTACCTGGGAGAGAGGGTGGTGTAACATATGAGGCAACATCCATTTCTGGTTCTTTCCTCTAGAGATTTTCTCATAGATCCATCACTGTGATGGTAGGAGCTTGGTATTGACCATATTGTATGCTTGATTTAGTGGCTTGATTAAAACTTGAAAAGTGAGACTCAAAAAGGAAAAAAAGATGCATCTTTGTTTTTTAATTATCTTTTTTTAGCGGCTTATTCTACTTGCACTTTACTTTTCTTTGAGAAAGAATAAGAAAAGTTTTTTTTGGAATTTTTTGAATATGTTTTTGGCATGTTTGAGTAGAAGATGTCCTGAGAATCTTGGTTGGTATATAGATGAAGAGATCAAAAACTTGATGAAAGTTAAACCTGTCGCCTTCATTGGGTTATGTTGAATCCGTTGTATTAAAGAGATTGTACTGATGATGGCTATGTTGGAGATGTTTCTTTGGGCCTTACTGTGAGTCTTTTACCGGTGATAAGGGACTTGATAGTTGATCCCGAAGTTACTACGATAATGACATGGATGTCTTACTACCATAGTCATGTGGCGTCGGTGCTAATAGAGACCCTGAACAGTCTTGATGCTTGGAAAGAGGGCCGCTTCAATTTTCTGTGGGGGAGCCCAGTAATGTTGTTCAAGTGGCTTGAAGGGAGGTTCCATCTAGAGACCCCTCTTGACTATCACTATGCATGTGTGCCCAATTTATTCGCCTGGCCTTTCACAGTTTCGTCCCATTGACAGAGAATTGGGTTAACTGGTTTGTTGAGCATAGATCCCAGTATTTTAGTTGGTCAGTGCCATGGTGGGAATATTTTCAACCTCTTATACAACAAGGAGAGTACCGGTATGTGAAATTGGTTAGCCTCATCCACACTTCCTTTTATTTCCCCTGGAGGCTTATGCGCTAAGTAGGATGGGAACAAATAGTGCCCCCTCGCATAATGAACTTATTTTCGGTGGAGGACCTGACTGAATCATTTCGGATGATGATGGGTTCCTTGTGGAAACATCTTCAACCATCTACCCATCCATCACAATCTGTAGGAGGGGTTTGGCACAAGCCTAGGGACTATCTAAAGTGGTTGTGGATGCGAGTAGTGTAGATGATTATGGAGGCAGATATTGGGCTAAGGTGGCTACTTTCTTTTGACACTATGGAGGGTTTGTAGTGGTTTTGTCCAAGCTTATCAGGGCATATCACTCCATGGAGTGCATATGAAGTGTTAACCAAGAGTGGGAGACTTGGGAACCTTCAGGGGCATGGAACGATGATGAAGCAGGGACATCTAGAAGTTGAGGACATATACTATGAAGTTGGGGCAGCATCTGTGAAGCTGGAGAAAATTTGTGTTATGGGTAAATTTGGGGTTTTTTATTTTTTACGGGGTTATGGATAATTTCTGTAATGCTGGTAGGGTTAAGTTTGTTTATTTAAGATGGTTTTGGTCAGTGGAGGGGTGACCATTAGACTCCATTCACTGATACTTCATGTAACGGTGATGTATTCCCTTATTAGAAATAAAAATGATTTTGATCATATTTTGTTATGCCTCTTGATGAGTTTAGTATTTTTCAACTATCTATACCAATCACTAAGGCATACATAATATTTTTGTTAATATAAATTATAAATTGGACCACCTTTCTTAGAGGTTAGAAAATAATATCATTTTATAAGAAAGAAGGGGACCGTGTCCATATATGGCGTATGGGCTGCCTATGTACTTCTGGGGGTTTTGAAAATTTTCATGAGTCTCATCTTGAAAAGAAAAGTTCTTTACAGGATTAGGTCCCACGTAGTTCTGGGTAAGATATATGATGATTTTTTTTCAGAATAAAAGGGGGATGGGAAGAGTCGTAGCACGCCAAGATTTCAGACTAAGGGTACAATTTCTTGAGACAGTCCAAGTTGATTGGATGCACCATCCCCTCTCCGTCGAGGTTTGTGAGCATGCGATGTTGCTTAACATAATTTTCTTCACTATGTAGGGTCCTCTCCAATTCAGTTTTAAGTTCCTTCTAGGGTCCCAAACGATTTCTATAATCTCTTTAAGTGCAAGGTTTCCTTTCTAGATGCCACGGTCCTTGACTCTCCATTTAAATGATTGTGCTATCCGATAATGGTACCCTTATATGTGTGGCATAGAGCCTTAAGATTATTTTCATCCAAGAATGATAGTTCGTCAAAGTGGCCTTGATGTCAGTCTTCTTTATTTATTTTTCTCTCAAGCATGACACATAGGGAAGGTATTTCTAACTCAACGGGTAGGACTACCTCCATACCGTATACCAGAGAATAAGTGGTAGCCCCAGTATGCGTTATGATTAAATTAAGATAGCCCCAGAGGGCATATAGGATTCGGTCTGCCCAATCTTTATAACTCTTAGTCATCTTGCTGATGATGGCTTTGAGGTTGCTGTTGGAGGCTTCGACAGCACCATTTATTTGGGGTCGATTGGGAGAATATTGGTGTTGCTGAATCCCATACTCATCGACCAATTTTGTGACCTCGGCTTCGAGGTGCAGTCCATTATTTAATACTAACTCATGGAGAACCCTGTATCGCCAAATGATGTTCTTTATGATGAACTTAGCCACTTTCTTGGCATTCAGAACTGCATATGACTCGACTTTAACCCATTTGGTGAAGTAATCAATGGCGACTAGGATAAACTCATGATAATTTGAATATTTGGGAGTGACCTTCCCTATGATGTCTATGCCCTAGGTGGAGAAAGTTCAGGGAGAGGTCATGTTGTATCGTTCTCGGGGAGGTAAGTGTTGGAGATTGGTAAATTGTTGGAACGTGAGATATCTTCGAACATCGACAGTGCAATCTTAAACCATGGTGGTCCAATAGTACCCTTGACGAAAGATCTTCTTGGAAAGCATATGACCGTTCATGTAGAACTTGCATTACCCACTATGGATCTTCTACATCATTTCTTCAATATCTACCCCTGTTATGTAGTGAAAATGGGTTCCATCGAAGTTTCTCTTAAATAGTGCTTTATCACAGATGATATAGTGGGCAGCCAATTTGTGAAGGGTCACAAGGTCTTTCTTATCTGTGTTCTGGGGGTACCTACCATGCTTGAGGAGGTGCCAAATATCATTGTACCATAACCCGTCCATTTCGAGGTCTTCTTCAGTAACGAGCTCAATATGGTAGTAGTGCGAGGTCATAACTTGTTTTTAAACCAAGAAAGGGGACATTGATATTCCTTCTGGCATGTCAACCAAATAGGCTACGGTAGCAAGGGTGCCAGCTAGGATGTTCTTTGTACGAGGCAGATAATGGAAAGTGACACCTTAGAACTGGGAGGCTAGCCTTCTTAGGTGGGTGTGGAAGAGTAGGAGCTTCTCATCTTTGCCTTTCCATTTTTAAAGAATTTGGCCGACACTAAGGGTAGAGTCCCCGTCGATGTTTAGGTGCATGATACCATTTTCAGGGGAGATTATGAGGCCTACAGTGAATGCCTCATACTCAGTCATGTTGTTGGTGCAAGGGAAGTCTAATTTAATGGCAATAGGAATGTGAGAGTGATCAGGGGTGATCAGGAGTATCAAAATGTCGTATCCTTTTTTGGTGGCAGCACCATCAAAAAACATATGCCATCTAAGGTCTTCTTGAGAGGTGCAGAGAATATCTTCATTTGGGAATTCAGATACCCAAACATCAGTTCCTTCCATGGGGTAATCAGCAAGATAGTCAGAGATGGCTCTCCCTTTAATATCTTTATACATTATGTACACAATATCAAACTCAACAAGTAGTATCAACCAATGGCCCATTCAACTGGATAGGGCGAGTTCCATAAAATCTTCCAAAGCTTTCCCTTTAATTGCATTTCTAAGCTGATAGATAATGTCAAAATCACCTAACTTGATTGACCAGGATATTAACCTACCCGATTTCTTAGGTTTATGAATAACCTGCCTCAATGGAGTGTTAGTAAGAACCACCATCGTATGGGCTTAGAAATATGGCTTCATCTTCCTAAATGCATGTATCAATACGTAGTCCAGTCTTTCCATTTTTAGATATTTCATCTCAACCCCTTGCAAGGCCTTGTGGTTAAAGTATACAGGCTTTTGGACACCCTCGTCATCTCAAAAAATGGATGCACTGATAGGCAATTCAGATACTTCTAGGTATAAAAATAGTTTATCCCTTTGAATGGGTCGAGACAGTAGCTGGGAGTGCCCATAAAGGCTTTCAAGTTTTGGAAAGATTTTTTGCATTCTTCGTCCCAGACGAAGGCTTTCCTCAGTATTTTAAAAAATGGCAGACATTTATCTGTTGCTTTGGAGATGAAATAGTTGAGGGTCTTGACTTGTCCTGTTAGCCTCTGCACGTCCTTGATAGTCTTCGATGTCTTCATATCAATGAGAGCTTTGATTTTGGTGGGGTTGGCCTCTCTTCCCCTCTAATTTACAATGAAGCTGAGGAGCTTCCGACGCCGATGCTGAAAATACACTTTATAGGATTCAGCTTCATCTTGTACCCGTGCATCATATTATAAGTTCACTCCAGGTCGATCGATCATCGATTTTCAAAATTTTGGTTAACATATCATCAACGTAAACCTCCATTATCTTCCCTATTTGATCCTCGAACATCTTATTGACCAACGTTTGATAGGTTGTCCCTGCATTCTTTAGGCCAAAAGGCATAACCTTATAGTAGTAAGTTCCTTTATCTGTTATAAAGGAAGTCTTCTTAGCTTCGACCTCGTATATGAAGATATGATTATACCCCCAATAAGCATCCATAAAGCTCATCAGCTCATGTTCGACCGTAACATCCACCATTTGATCTATTCGGGGTAAGGGAAAACTGTCTTTCAGATAAGATTTTTTCAAGTTGGTGAACTGAATGAACATTCTCCATTTCCTATTATATTTTGGAACAATCACAACATTAGACAACCAGTCTGGGTATTAGACTTCATGGATGAACTCGATTGTCTGGAGTTTCTTCACCTCATCTTGAATAACCTTATACTAATCCCTAGTATATATTCTCTTCCTTTGCTTCACAGGATTCACGTTCTCATCAATGTTAAGCCGATGACATATGATTTTGGGGTTAATCCTCGACATATCTCTATGGCTCCATGCAGAAATGCTCTGCAAATACTTTAAAATCTTCACCTGCTTCTACTTCACTTCAACTTTTAAGGATGAACTTAATTAGATGGTTTTTTTGGCTCATCCTCATTATGGACAATGAATTCTACCTCCTTGGTGGCATCACCTTTTTTTAGTTTTCTCTCATCCCTTGGGTCGAGAATGCCAATATTATATGAAGTGGTAGCTCTTTCATAGGTCTCTCTCGCTTCGATTGATGTAAAGTAACATTCATGAGCCTCCACTTGGTCACCTTATACTTCCCCTACTCTATAAGGAATCATTTGGTGGGTTGTTGAAGGCATGACCTTAAATTCCTTGAGGATTACTCGTTCGAGAATGATATTATAGGCCAAAAATATGTGTTCGTCCATGATGAAGAAACTAACTTTTTTTATTAGGCACCTCGGCCAAGTACCCATGCATACATCCATTTTAAATACCCCTAAGGGGCGAACCTTCTCTCTGATAAATTTGATCAGTGGTCGATGGTAGGTGATGAGCCTCTTCTTGCTCAGCTTCAACCCCTTGAAATAACTCTAGAATGAAACATCAGCTGAACTCCCACCGTAAATAAGCTACGAGATACATAAAATCCATGCACCCTCCTACTGATAACAAAAGGGTCATTGTGCCGAGGCCAAATTTTATTAAAATCCATTCTGGAGAAACTTACTACAAGAGTATCCATGTCCACCTTCTTCATTTCCCCGACTTTGCTTATATTTTGGTCGAATTCACATCCACCAATTTCGGCACTATTTTGGCTTCTATCACATGCGCTTTCTGATCGGTCGACTCAATACCGCCACCTGTCAATACTCCATAGATCATCTTAATATCAAACGAGATCATGTTGAGCTAACCCTTAGGATCATGAATTTTTACTAGAAGGTCAGGGTCGTCTTCCCCACTGTCATCAGAGTCGTCATTCTTGTTTGCTTAGACCTCTCGTCTAGGCTTATCATCATTCCTTTCATTGTAGTGTTTCCTTGAATCATCTTTCTCTCCTCTCTTACCCACATACTTTTTGAGTTTTCCCTGCTTCAATAGCATTTCAATCTCATCTTCAAGGGTAAAGCACTTATCAGTCGTGCGTCCATGGTCCTGGAAAAACTCATACCATTTTCTCTTATCCCTCTTGTGAGGAGGTGACTTGAGGTTCTCCATCCATCTAAGTTCTCTATCGTCCTTGATCACATCGAGAATCAAGTCTAGGCTCACTGTTAGAGGTATGTACCTGGCAAAATTATCTTCTACCAACCTCTTATTTCCTTCTCTATCTTTCGACTGATTGGATTTGCTTCCACTAGTCTTCTTTGCATTTTCCTCTTTGGACACCACGACCTCCTCCGCATTCATGATTCTCAACCACAACCAGGAGTTTTGTCATGGTTTTTAAAGGATCTTTAGAGAGTTTCCAAAGGAGTTTTCCCTTTTGCAAACCACTAATGAACACTTTCATGGTAACATTCTCATCATAATTTTCCACTTCAACTTTTTCTTTATTGAACTGAGAGATGTAGTCCCTCGAGGCTTTGTTTTTACCTTGCTTCACATTTAAGAGGTGAGCTACCCTCTTTAGCGGCTTTATATTGAAGAAAATTTTTTGTATAAACTTCTCGATCAACTGCTTGAAGTTTTTAATAGAGTTTTTGGGTAAAGTCGTGTACCATATATGAATAGAACCAGTGAGAGTGCTAGAAAATTCCCGATAAATCATCTCATTAGGGGTGGAGTAGATATCGGTCGCTGATTGGTACATCACTATGTGGTGTATTGGGTTCGAACTTCCATCATACTTCAGACTCACAGCAGGATGTTTAAACTTGGCAGGAGAAGCATAACTTACGATCCTCGTGATGAATGGAGACCCCTCCATGTAACCTCGATCGTTGAGATCTCAGCTCTTGAGCAGAGTGCCGATGTTATCTTCAAGCCTCTAAATGAAGCTATTCTATGGACTGTCTTCATCCATGACATTATCATCAGCTCCTTCCACTCTGAATATATTTAGCGATGGCTCGCACCCTACAGTACTCTATCGTCCATTGACTTCTCTCTACCTCTGCTTCGCCTGGGTTGGTCGTCATAATGCCTGCCATTTCCCGTAAATGCAGTCATGTTATGAGAGCATGAGTGTCGATCTCTCTCATCTTCTCTAAATCCAAGATGATTAAATGCCGACTCCATACTGAGTCTATCAAAAGTTGAGGTCCTTGGTCGTCCATTTGGGGTTGGCTGAGCATTTTTTCCATTGTAAGTTAGCCCTAGACAAATTATGTCGCCAGAGATCTCATATGGATCCCAATACTCCTCGTCACTGCAGACTTGGCCTTTTGGAGAGCCCTAGGCTTTCTTTCCTAATCAAAGATGCCCACGATCACTAATATCTCTCCACTGCTGATAGTGTTGAACTTCCTTCAATCGGGTCATAGGTGGTCCCCCTATCACCGGGTCCACCATCTTTTGGCGGTCGGAGTATTGATCTCCACTGTTGTATCATCGAGGGCTCTTGACAAAACACTTTGGCTGAATGCCATGAACTTCTCCTGTATCTTCTGTTGGCTAGCCACCAAGGATCACAGCGTCGCCGCCACATCAGCCAATTCTGACTGAGGTGGTGCTTAGATGGAGCTTAAGCCAGTGATATCTCCATTAAGAAAGAGTAACAAAAAACTGGATAAGCTGTGGGTGAATAAGAATCTTGACGAACACCCACCTAAGAGCTTTTAATAGTGGTGAAGTTCCAAGAATGGTGGATCTGGACCACCACTAGAAGAAAAAGTGAAAGTCTAAGCTGAAAAATGAAGAGGAAAAAGAAAATTGCTTCCCACAGACGGTGCTAAAAATGATGATATAAAGAATCACCACTAAAATGTATGCAGAACTCAAGCCCTAGCTAAGTTAACAATAGAGATAATAACTAGAGATACATGTAAGTAAGAAGTAGGTGAGAGAGATGGAGAATATAGAGATATAAGTGGTTCGACCGCAGGCCTACTCCACTATGAAAGAGGGTATAAGTGTTTTTATTACTAAAAGGCACTCGAGGCCATAGATTACAATCACTCAAGCTTTCTCTCTATCCTATTTATAATTGCATAGAGTTTTATCTAGGTATGCAATTATTCTATCCCTTATGTATAAGATGAAGTTGGTATATATATGCTTAGGGGTGCACAATGTACACCCCAAGCATGCACCTGGTATGCATGGGGTGAGTTATCCACTAGGAGAATGCCATTTTTCCTCTACATAAGTAGGCAATGATGATGAAATATTCCCTCACGTGGTCTGGAGTACTGTTGCAACGGTATGGTCCATGTGGGCTGGTGATGCACAAGTCATGTGTTCTACATACAACAATAAGGTCAGCTTCATAGATCTAGGCCGAGCTGAGACTGTGTAAGTGATCTCCCAATTAGACATCTTAGGGTCTGTGTAGATCATCTTAGGAGAATCAGGATGGTCTCGTCTTTGTCAGTGTGGTACAAGGCCGACACATGGATGGGATGAGACATGGAGTCAGTTCAGACTGTAGAGTGAACCTTCGTATGTGACTCCAATTATTATGAGCATTAGGTCTCTAAGGCTTAGAGTGGTGCATGTGGGCCTCCTGCACATGCAGATGAGTCTGATGGATGCTGAGCAGGGGTTCTGGAACTGGGTTGAGTCTAGTCCAAGACGTGACCAGACTCACGTATATCAATAATCACGCTTGACACGGATAAGGCTTGTGATAGGGTTCAGTGGGGATTCTTGATCGAAGTCTTAAAGGCATTTGGCTTTAAGGAGATATGGTTTGATTTTTCTTGGAGGTGTGTCTCAAACAACTAGTTTTCAGTGGTTATAAATGGAAAATAATGTGGATACTTCAACTCCTCATGGGGCGTGAGACAAGGGGGTCCTCTATTCCCTAGTCTTTTCATTATTGCAACAGATTATTTGAGGAGATTACTCAACAATTTGATGTCTACTGAAGTCAGTAAGACTTATTATTTAACAGGTGGAAGGCCATTGATATCTCATCTAGCCTTTGTAGATGATTTTATTATTTTTTCTAGAGGTGACAAGAAAAGTTTAATGAAGTTAAGGGAGTTTCTTCAACATTATTGCAGTTTTTCAGGGCAGAAGATTATTTTAAAAAAAGTAGCTTTATAGTGGATGTTAAATGCAAACCTCATTCCAGAGTTAAATTTTTTTGAATGTAGTAGTCTAAAACGTAGGGAGTTGCCTTTAAAATATTTGGGGTGTCCTTTGTTTGAGGGTAGAAATAAGGTTAAATATTATGGCAACCTCATTAATGCTTTGAGATTAAAAATAGCAGGGTGGCAATCTAAGGTTATCTCAAATGGTAGCAATCTCATCCGCTTAAAAAATGTCCTCTCCTCAATTCCCTCATATCTCTTAGCCTTTCTATCCCCTCTGAAAGAAGTATTTATTAAAATTCATTGAATTTTCAATAAGTTTTTCTGCGGAGGCAATGATGGCCATGTGTGGAAGTATCAATGGAAGAATTAGGAATTCCATATCAGAGGTAAGAGGAGAATTTTCTTTTTCTTCTGCTTACGATTGTTCCAAAGTTCATTTCCCTTCTTCAATAGTCCTGAGCTTTATTTGGGATCAACATATTCCCAAAAAATATTCCATCAACTTCTTGTCAATTCTAAACAATTGCTTTTCTATAGATGCAAATATTCAATTATTGGGTATAAGAATTTATTCTAGATATAAGGCCTATCAGAATCACATTGAAACTAAGGATCATTTATTTCTTCCTGTCCTAAAATTGATCCTGTTCACTACACTAAAAATAGCAATCTGGCACGGTTTAAAACTGTGCCAGATCAAATCTAAAATAGTTTTGAACTGTCCAAAATGGCCATTTTTTTCTGGCACGGTTTAAAAGTGTGCCATATTTGGCCAAATAGGAACACTTCTGGCATACTTTTAAACTGTGCCAGAATATAATATTTCTGGCACACTTTATAACTATGCCAAATTGAGTAAATTTTGGTACACTTTGACACATTTCAAAATCGTACCAAAATTTGATACACTTTTGGCACGGTTTTAAACGGTGCCAAATTTTTGGATCAAAGGAAAAAAAATAATTATTTGAAAACAAGAAAATTCACAAATTGCGAATCTCGCACATTATTGATAAACTAATGTACATAAAAGTTCCAAAATATTACAAGTCTTAAAAGTTTACTGACAAAAAAAATTCGGCATAGTTTCCTCTATTTTCTAGACATTCTAAAACCTATTAATATAAAACATGTGTAATGTAAAGCCCGCACGATCATAAAATATAACAATAAATTACAAAAGCCCGCACGACCATAAAAGTTAACAATAAAACTATAAAAGCCCGCACGGCCATAACACAAAAAATAGAATCCTGAATATTAATGACATTAAATAAATAATCCCCTTTTTCTAAACCATTGACTTCTTCGTGTGTTCCACATGGATAAAAGCTAACGATAAAATATTATCCTACAAAAAAATAGGATACAAAAAAAGATGACATTAGTTACCAAGTATTTTTTTTTTTGAAAAAGATCTTATTCAAGCAAAAAAATTGCATATATGAGTTACAATTATTATTATATTCCCAAACCGAAAGTCTTGTGATTACGTGGTCATCTCCTACGAGTTAAATTAGTCCCATATGAGGTGTTAGTGCCTCTTACGGGGTCATTTGAGGGCTGGTTTGATTTTTCACCCCCAACGACATGTTTTTAAGCATAATCTAAATATTTTCAAATTATCATCAGATTCTCAAACCGGGAGACCCGTGACTATGAGGTCAGTTCCTACAAGTTACATTGGTCCCATGCGAGGTGTTCATGCCTCTTACGAGGCCGTTTGGGGGCTAATTTAGGTTTTCACCCTTTAACGGCTTATTTTTAAGCCTAATCTAAATATTTTCAAATTATCGTCATATTCTCAAATCGGGAGACTCGTGATTACGCGATCAGTTCCTACGAGTTACATTGGTCACGTGCAAGGCGTTAGTGCCTCTTACGAGGCCGTTTGAGGGTTGGTTTAGGTTTTACCCTCAAACGGCATGTTTTTAAGCCTAAACTCGATATTTTCAAATTATCATCATATTCAAAAATCGAGAGATCCGTGATTACGCGGTCAATTCCTACAAGTTACATTGGTTCTGTGAAAAGTGTTCATGCCTCTTACGGGGCCGTTCGGGATTGGTTTGGATTTTTACCCTTTTAACGGCTTGTTTTTAAGCCTAATCTAAATATTTTAAAATCTCATCATATTCTCAAATCGGGAGACCCGTGACTATGTGATCAATTCCTACAAGTTACATTGGTCTCGTGAGAGGTGTTCATGCCTCTTACGGGGCCATTTGGGGACAGGTTTGGGTTTTCACCCTTTAACGGATAGTTTTTAAGCGTAATCTAGATATATTCAAATTATGATCATATTCTCAAACTAGAAGTCCCACGACTACGCGGTCAGTTCCTATGAGTTACATTGGTCCTGTTCGAGATGTTAAACCTCTTATGGGGCCGTCTGGGCACTGGTTTGGGTTTTCACCCTTTTAATGACTTGTTTTTAATCTTGGAAATTTGTAATACTAGAGAATCTTGGGCAGTGGATAACTAGTGTTAAAATAGAGGTGCATTTCTAGAGAATGTGGTCCATCCAATTACATTTGACATTGAATTCACATAGATTTTCCTCTCAACAAAAGAACTACTTAAATAGTTCTTTTGGATTATTCATTTTTTGACCAAAACTGGCCAACAACAGAACTACTCATATAGTCCATCCAATGACATTTGACTACACCTGATAAACCTGATCTTGTTGTGTGGTGCGATTTTCTAGACCTAAACTGGACATAAACAATACCAACCCATCACAAGTTAGATATTTAGACAAATCCCTAACGGATAAAGGTTTCTTATTCCAAGCACCTACCATCGCATGATAATTAGACATTTAGATAAATAAATAAATAAAGGGTTATTTTTTACTTACCCCCATGATAATTTGAAATTTAGATAGAACCCTAGAAGTCCAAAATAAACTTAATCCATGTGAACAATAAAATTTCACCATAAACCGTCATAAAGTATCAAGATTAGCCTAAACACATTCCTTTACACCCAAAAACATATTCTCCTTTTTTGACAACACATGTATCAGATTTCATCTTAAAAAATAAAAATAAAAGGGTGATTATGAAAATCTATGAACAAAAAAGCAACTGGGTGTTAGTATATTACCTGAATATCATTAACTAGTGGCTAAGAAACCAATAAATCTACAAGAAAAAAAGGTAATCATAAATATAAACATGTAAACATCTACTCTCAAATAGCCATTGCTTTCATAATCAAGGATATAGGTCCAGGATCCATAGGGATTTTTGTCTATGATAAGGATATGGTTGCAATAATTTTAGTCACCACCAATTGGAAATATTACATGCTTGGACACCACTTCATCGTTTTAATAGAGAATAAGATCTTAAAGTTATTCATGGAATAAAGGCTAACCACTTTATTCAAGTATAACCGTCTCACTAAGATGTTGGAACTAGTCTATGAGATCAAATGCAAGAAACGGGAGGAAAATAAGGTTCTCTATGACTATCATGGAGAGAAGAATAATAGGTCACTCTCAATACCATTTAAAAGGTACAACTAGTGTGAATTTAGGACGTTTTGATCAAATATGAAGTTGAAATAGGCTTACAGACAGCATAAGTAAAAATATTATTGATCCTAATTGCCTTACAATTTACAAACTAGTGCAAGGCATACTAATGAAGGGGAGCATGTAGGTGATGGGCCAGGTGCATAAACTAAAGCAAAAAACCATAGACATCATCCACATTTCATCCATAAGTATCCACTTAGGCATTGAGGACACTTATAAGAGGGCTATCCAATACTTTTTCATCATAAAGACAACTCAATATCTAGCAACCATAATTTTAACATAGAATGATGTGTGAGTCCCAATGATTTGGTCTACATCATGTTGTGGTATCTAATCAAGCCAATGGAGAAATCACATAATGGGTCCAACTAGAAACAAGAATCAAATTCTCACAAGTGTGAGGTATGATTTGTTTATCAATTAAGGTAATATAATTTATGTGCTTTAATAGGCAAAAAATAAAAACAAAATAAAAGTAAAACTGGACTAAAACATGTTTGAACAGTAGCAATTCATGTTTGAACAGTGGTAATTCATGATCTATTAGAATGGTTCACAGTCCTTAAGCATGTAGGTCAAAATATTGAATGAGAGCAGGTGTAATAAGGAGGTTCACAGTCCTAAAACATGGAAGGGTTCTACTAGTAATGAAGAGTAGGAAAAGATTGTTCTGAACAACTTTATTTTAGCATATTCACATTTTTGAAATCTCTGGTTCTTGTAATTGTTACTACAAGGACAATAGTTATATATGCAACCAATTTGTCACTCGTATAGATAGTTATATATCCAACGAATGCCTAATCAAGCCAATTGCTAAACAACACATAATACACACCTATTTGTCACTCGTATAGATAGTTATATATGCAACTTGTTTGTCTCAACATTCAAAAACATAAAAAAATCTTATTCATATCATTTTATTCCATAATAAGATTTGTCGACACCAGAACATAGGGTAGAGAAATTGAGGAAATTTACCAATGCAAGTAGGCATTCATTGGCATGCTTTCGAAGAATGAAAGAGAAATAATGCCCCAACAGTTACTAACTAACTAAATTTTCTTCACGGCCTTATTGGTTTCATCTGTTGCTAACTAAATTTCATTTTAAACAGATTGGTCTTTAATTATAGCAACTATAATACCAATCTATAGAAAAGGGGAGAATAGTCATAATGTTACTCTAAATAAGAATAAATAAATGGAAAGCAATGCTTACAAAATCCCTAGTTAAGGTCGCATGGGTTCTAAGCAGTGCTCAGCTGCCTAGGTGCTAAACAGTCTCCTGTCCACTCACCTATATAGCATTCAATCAAGTGTAGGTGCTTGGAATAATAACCCTTTATTTGTTATGGTACACAACATTATATCAAGTGTACGTGCTTGGAATAAGAACCCTAACTGTGCACTCACCTACAGAGCATTCAATCAATAGATCTTAAGCATCTCTTATAACATGAACATCTAGAATCAAAATCAAACCAACATTGTAAATCAAAATCATTATTCGACATCATGTGGTCTCCAACAATCAAAGAAAATACATCAAGTGCACCGACATGGGCAACTTCTTTCCTTCAACATCAAGTGCACTGACACTTACTAGATAAACCTAGATAGCAAAAGAGCATAAAGTGTGTTACTGATTTGATTAACAGAAAAAAAGTAAAATTAAGTCAATAACTTTTACCCAAATTCATAACATTTCTGTAATCTGATCTAATTTTTCCCTATTCATCTTGGCATGATAGGTTCAAGTTTCAATTTGTAGGGATGATATACACAAGCCCTCTCTTAGCTACTTCCATCTATTATATATAGTAGTGTAATTAAGGTTTACTTATATAACTAATTGAAGTATTTTCTCTCTAACGTCTAGGGTAGACAATTGACTAAAGAAGAAAAAAGAAAAGGTGGGGTTTTGTACCATAAATTCATTTTTCAGAAGCCACTCTAAGAAATGAACTATTATTTTACCATTATTCTTGAAGAGCTTATAGTAATAGTGTGTGCAAAACTGTGTTTCCAATAATGTTTAAAAGGAGGTCAAACAAAAGTTCGGTTTAATGATTATTACTTAATCACTATATTCTACCTCTAACCAGATATTATAGGAAATGATGGTCTTAAGAATCTAATGGAAATTAACTAAAAGACATTAGAGTAATAAAATACTTAAAGTCGTACATAAATTCAATTCTTTCATGGCATGAGCAGGGAAGACCCACTCAGTTTCCGGACAAAAGTTTATAATTTACATGTTAAAACAAAGGCATAGATACCAAGGGTGAAGCAATACATGTGTGTGCGCACGTACGCAGGAATAATGAAAAAATGAAGCAAAACATGGGAAGATTGAGCGGGATATGCTTACAAGATGCCTAAGAAGAAATGCAACCACCCTTTCTTCGTTCCCTTCAGGATCAATGGAACAGGTACAGTAAAGGGAATAGGAGAAGTAGAAATGTAACTTAAATCAATCACATATTAGCAATACATTACTTATGTATATGAAATTCTCATAAGGAAATAAAATAATATCACTCCTTTCTTGTGTATGATTGACTTTACATTCATTTTTTGGTCCCTAATTTTATATTAAATTAAAAATGAAGGCCTAGTAGAGTATTGGAGAATTATTAGGTTTGAAGGTACCTAATAATGTTTATTTGGATCAGAAATGGTCTAACTTGGAAAATGGGAAATAGACATTTTTTTCGCTCACTCTCTCACACAATAGTAAAAAAACTATTTACCAAGTAAGAACGTGTCATTGATGACTCAAAATTCAATACCTATATAAAGTCGGAATGAAATACCCAATTAAATCCTCAGATGACAAGAATATAAAATACAAGCCTATTTTCCCTAAAAAATTAGACGTTGCATTAAAAACACATAAAATTTCATCATTTTAAGAATAGCATAACAAAATTTCATGATTCCCCCAAAAGTATGATTTGAAATAGAAATACCTAACTTTCAGATAGCTATATGCATAGATTTCGATGATAAATCAAAAAATTATAAACCCTAACCTATTAGCCAGGGTATAACGTCTCCAAAATGAAATCTTCTGGGCCGATCTCGCACCAGAGATTTTTCTAAACTTGCTTCGCTATAGGATTTAAAAAGTCCGTCAACAAAAATAATTTTTAAGTATGCATCTTTTGCTTTTCATACCTCAATTATGAGGTTTGGTATGCATTTTAATTACCTTATTAATACATTATCTATCTTTCTACACTAACCTTCATTTTCTTGTTTACTACCCTAACCCCTAATCCAACCGATAAGTAAAGTTTATATATTAAATTATTAACTTAATTGCATTCTTTATTTAAATTTAGTGAGATTAATAGTCATCCAGGATGCATATGTATTTGGCTAATGATGGTTAATATTTAACCAGAAGCATAAATAAGAAAATACAACCGATATTAACAAGCTCATCGCATTATATCGAGATGAAGTAAATACGAAAGATTTACCAAATAGGATGACAAAAGTTATTTTTAAGAAGCTCTTAGATATCCTATCTCGCACTCTTCAACTCATTAGGATGAGAAGCAAAGCATTTAGGATGAGTAAATGTGGAGAAATTTCCATTGGAAATTTTAATCGCCGATCTTTTATGAAATCAAATTATTAATGTGAATCCAAGAGATTGAAACCCGACCAAATAAAATCCTTAATCAATATGCCCAAATTAAAGTACATAAAAACTTAATCCTAATATCAAATTGATAGAAAATTAAACCTAACTAATTAAACCCAAAACCAACCAAAATCAAATATTGCAAACATCAAAATATAATCCTATATCAAACACTGAAAGTCCGTAACGGAAATTTAGCATTCCTAATTTTAACAAACCTTAAGAAAATATTGAGCAGTGGCATGTTCCATTTTTAAAGCTTTGATATCCCCATGGCCTATATGAAGGCTACAAATTTCGTGAAGGTATTCCATTTCTCGTGCTAGATGGAATGCTACCCCCTTTGCCCCACCGCTAACCTTTTCTTGCAAACTTTCATTGGGGACATACTCGAACACCACAAGCCCTTCTTCTGCAATAACAAAAAAATTATGTTCGAAAGAGAGAAAATAAATATGCATATGGATGGCGGCTTAAATGAAACAAGATCTGAAGTTCCTATTTATAATCTTGGGTGAGCCTCTCGCTGCTACACTGGATCTTTATTACTCCTATAGTTGAATTGGGAAATTGGGCGTGATAGGGATAAATGAAGAAGAGGTGTGTGTGTGTGAGAGAGAGAGAGAGCGATATATATATATATAGAGAGAGAGAGAGGGGAGAGCTGAGAGTGAGGGAGGCGGGAGACCAAAAGAATATGAGGATTAATTTTTTTAGGGTTTTTTATATTTTAGTGAAGTGTACTCAATTTTGGCACACTTTTAAGCAGTGCCACATTTTGGCACTGTTTTAAAGTGTGCCAAATATCCATTAAATCGTGCCAGAATTTGGCACATTTTAAACTATGCTAGATTTTTAATATCATGGTGTGCCAAATTGTTGTTTTTGGTGTAGTGATTTGAAAGTATTTTTAAAATCTCATGGGAATTGATATGATCACTGTCAACATTTTTGCAATGCTACAAAGCTGGTGGATTAATTCAGGCTCTCAAGATTATGTTAAGTTTCATGGTAATTGCATTCCTAATATTGTTTATTGGGAAATTTGGAAAAGTAGGAGTCAAGATTTATTTGAAAACTCTATAGCCAATGACAAATATATTATCTCTCAATCTAACACTTTGATTAAGGGGTTGAAGTTCAAAAATAGAAACTTTTATTTTGATAATGGTATCCAAGAGACTTTCAATTTGCATTTCAGTAGGAATTTTCAATTAATTATACCAATCAAATGGAGATTTTCTTGTTCTTCATGTTTTAAGCTAAATATTGATGGGGCTTCAAAAGGAAATCCAGGGATCAGGGAAATTGGTGGGATATTGAGAAATGACAGAGGGGATATTATTTTTGCTTATGTTGAATCTGAGGCTTATGCTTTAAATACTTTTGTGGAAACTAGAAGTCTGTGGTTGGGAATCAAATTGTGCATGGATTTCAACATATAGGATGTGGAGATTGAATTCGACTTAATGTTTGTGGTGAGATTTATCAACAAGAATTGGAAACCTCCCTGGATCTAATAAAGTGTGTTGAAGAGATTAAGTCAAACTTAAAGAAGTTAAACTTCTCATTAGCTCATTGTTTTAGGGAATCTAACATGGTTGCAGATGCTCTTTCAAATTATGGTATTAATCTTCATTATCTCTCAGTCTTTCATGAAATTTTGGATCTTCCAACAATGGTTAGAGGTTCTTATAAGCTGGAAAAGATGGGATGCCATTACATTAGATCTTATTTTAAATATTTATTATCTTTAATTCTTATAATGTGGCTGTTATAAAGCCTAAAATTTATTGCTTTTAAAGTCATTCTCTTGATCTGATGTATCGAAGTATGTTATGCCACGTGGGAGAGGCTTTTTCTCCTCTCAGTAATTATATGGGTGGGGGTGGTGTCCCTCTTTCATTAAAAAGGAGAACCCCCACCTAGATAAACACCTCTAGGAGCCTTTCTAGGAGTAGGAATGACTGTTGGGATTGATTCATCACCGACCACAGTATAATCGATAGCTAAAACCTCTATGATTGCTGTGAAATTATTGATCGAATAACAGTCAGATTATAACTAACAAGTACGTTGGTCTCTCTCTAGTGAGGATGAACACGTTTCGATTTAGGTCGTTTCCAAATTCTCTCTAGATGGTCAAGCTTCACGTGGAAATCAGTCGGCTTGATGTTCAAAATGCGACCTGCATAAAAAATGAGATTGGTTAGTAATATATGTCCTCCTATATTTGAACGAAATGCAAAAACTGGAAGACCTACCAGGTGTCCCTTTTCTTCTTGGAACCTTAAGACCGCTGTAGTTTTCACCATATAATTCCTCTAAAAACACAAGGACATTCCTTTCAGTGTCCTTTTGGATTCGAGGCAAAATGTGACCAAATTGCAAAAAATCTCCTTGTCCTAAAAGTGGAATAGGTTAGAAGTTAAGGAAGAAGTCCTCAAATCATAATAATACCTAATATCCTTGAGGCCTAGGTCTATCACACAGATTTGTTTTATGGCAGTCGTTCCCATAAATATCCGATAGAAGCTACCGTTTGCCTTGATTGGGAGTATTCCATAGTCACGAGGTACTCTCATATGAAATGGGATGAGGTAAAAGTGAACTCCCTCTTTAATATAGTGACTGTCGTAAAGGCAATATCACCAAAAGGAAGATTCATCACGTCTTCCTCTTCTGTGGTTAACCTAATCTTGATATTTTTAGAAATTCCATATTTATCACATACTCACGAAAGTCATCACTTGTAATAACCTCATATTCCCCATGCCTAGACATGATAAGGTCGAGAGAAAGGAGAAAAAGGATAGTTCCGTTAACTAAAAATTATAGAAAGAATAAGTAAGAAAAAATATTACCTTCGCATATGACTGAGATCAGAATGTAAAGTGGGTTTGGATGCCTTATTCTTCCTGTCGGCTATCAACTCGACCATCACCTCATTAATGGGGTCAGGTAACCACGCTCCCACGCATCATCATTACCCATGGAAGTGACACTAGATAACGTGGCCCAAGGATTGAAACACGCGTGAAATGATTCCCAAAGCAATGATTAAAATCCCATCGCGTGGCCCAATGAATATGAATGAGTGAGTTTGTAGAATACGTTCAAATAATTTTTTTTAATAACACGTGACTAATAACTTAAAAACAAGGTTGGGACGAATAATGTGTTTGCCGATCACCTTGACCTTAAAGGCAATTGAAGGGATAATAATCGAATTTGTGTCACGTGGATATCACATGACTTATCTCGAAAGATCACGAATTTATAGGGAGATAAGTAAAAATATTGGAAGATCATATTGGCGGGTTTGAAGATCAGTCCTTATAGGGCTATGACTTATAATTAAGATGAACATGAAGAGACTAAGATTAGGAGGATCCTTAAGCATAAAAATAAGGGCAACCTCACCCAATTTCGGATAATTGGTTATAACCTGCAGTGTTGACTTTGACTCTCATCTAGTAACCTTAGCACTCCAATTGCCATTGTTCTTCCTACGTAATATACCAATCTCCCTCCTTTCTCCGTGGACGTAGATAGACATGTGTGCTTAATCTCGTACATCTAGTGTTTTTTATTTTTTTTTCTTTCATAATTATCTAGGGACCAATATCTAATTATTACTTTTATCGTGGGTCAATATCACGACATTTATCATATTTTTATAGATCGAAAATGTTTGTTCCCATTATTTTTTTTCCATCTTTTTTATTTTCGTTTTAGATAACATTACCACGTTATATTTTGTTTCCATACATAAAAAGTAATGTTTGATAAATATTTGAAGATTTCACGTTGTAATTACAAAGTTCACAATCCTCATTTTTTTATACCAACACAGTTCCTAATCCTCTTAACAATAGAAAAATAATATTTATGTTGTGTTTGGTAAAACAAATATTATATCGTTTTACGTTTGATAATAAAAAAATTAGATTATAAGTCGTATCGTGTCGCCTTTATTTGGGTCTTTTTGATAAAAAAGTGTTTCGTGCCATGTTGTATGACATATTAACTGGGACATGTTCGTGTTAGGTAACAAAAATTACAATAAAAAAAGTCTTTATTTTATAAAAGTTGATTTCATTAAAAAAAAATACGATTTCAACCATATTTCTTTATATAAATCCTTATATATTTTTAAAGTAGTCATTTTTTCAAATGATTCCTATTTTTAATTTTGGGTTGGATTGTTATGTAATATTAGTGGTTGATTTGTTCTATTGAGTCATAATTATACTTAATTGTCCAAAAAAGTTATTATAGTTCTAAAACCTTGCCAACTAGAAATAAGAGGATAAATAAATATACTTAAAAGAAAGATAAACATTGAATCACCATCTACATTGTAATAGTGCATTTAGAAAAATAAAAGGTGTATAGTCATATAATTTCTTGACATATGTAATTAAAAAAAATGAATTTTAATTGTTTATATTTCACTAAACTATTTTTATACAATTTGTTAGGATCCAAAAAATGGATTTGGAATTAAACTAGAATTACTTGTACCAAAGAATTGAATTATAAGACCATGTAATTTGAATTCTAATTACATAGAATTAGAATACCAATTCAATTCCAATTCCATGCATCCAAACATACCCTCAAGGAACTCATATAACAACTAAAATGTTGTAGGGCAATGTACTTTCAGGTACTCATATTTTTTTTAAATCTTAAAATTTGGGGCATTTGTCAAAATCCTTGCATCATTTATACTCTTGGTTCTTTGTTCTTATCCAGTTTTCAAAACCTACTATATTGCTTTTCTTCTCCCTTGTATCGAAGAAAGTTGTAACTGAAAACATAAACGAAACGAAAAGAATCTCTTAGCTCAAACCTAAGAGAAGGTGCAAGAGTAAATTTCTAGTTTATTTCAAAAAAGGATTATAACAAGCAATCTTAGCAAACTTGTAGAAAGTATTGTTTTGACGATGATTTGCAGTTTTTGAACAGGATCCCCGAGGTCAAAATAATAAAATATATAAATTTTATCCAAACCACAAAAGCAAGAAATTTAAGCCTTAAGACAAATACAACTAAATATGGAGGAATAGTATAACATAATGCAATTCAAAATAAAAGTAGGTCTAAATGTAAACTACATAAAAAAAAGGTCGTACTCACTTCACAAGGCTTTTGCCGGCCTTACCCTCATATATGGAGAGGCTACTCCTATATCTCAACCCTGAGACCAATCGTAGCTTTGGCGAGGTCACTTGACATCATACCAAGGTATGACCTTTTAAAACATGTAAACTATATATATATATATATATATATATATATATACTAGGGTGTGCCTGTGTCGATGGCACGATGACAACTTTTTTCTTAATGCATTCTCGCATTTGGTATGCTTTGTACTTCAAACATAACATTTGTTTCATATGCATTTAAATTTCATTAAACACATGTCAATGAATACTTAAATACATGACAAAGGCTGATAGAAAAATATTCTCTTTCTTCCCCTTATCACATTATCATTGTTGCAAATTATTAGTTTCCATACATACCTTAGTCCTTAACAATGTTTAATATACCCATGCTTAGGCATAAACATGTCCTTAACAAAAAAAATATATTTCAAAATGGATTGCAATGTTGAATTGAGTTTTCCTAACCTTAATATAGAATTGGCAATGATAAAGTTCGCTAAATAACTTTGATGCCTTGTCATTAAATTTGAAAATCAAATAACCAATTTGAAAATAGTAAAAGCGACATTGAAAAAACGTTATTGTTTATAATCTTTTTAATACACAAATATTATTTTTTAATGAACTATAAAGCAATTTGGTTCATGTCATTTTTAGGCTAGGACTCTTATTTGATTTGATTTGTCATCTCAAAATAAATATTTTGACATCATAATGCCCTTTATGAGCATGTGTGTTATTATTTTCAAATCAACTTCATTCTTATATGTATTTAAAAAAACTCTAAAGTTATTCAGACAATAGTTATAACATTTTTCTATTAATGTAAATGTAGTCTTTTAATTTATATAAAAAATTGGAGACCTGAAATAAAACTTTCTTTAACTAAACAATTTTTAGTCCTTCTAGTGGTTTCCATGTCTATAACAATCAATTACTCATGTATACAAAATAAATTACATGTGAATGCTATCTCCATATATAAACTACCCCTCATTGACACCCACGTCATAAATAATGAAAAAAATGAATTGACCATAATGACATATTAATAACAAAAGCAAATCAATACATAAATGAGAGAATCAAACCTTTATAAAAAAACATGTTCATCACCAAGTCCACAAATGCAAGTGGACTTTCCATGACATTAGTTCCCAAGAACCCTCTTGCCATGGAATTAACGGCACAACCAAAATGCAAGGGAGGTGGACTTAATTGGAAGAAAGACAAAAGAGATAGTTAATTAATATAGACGAATAACTGCAAGTATAGTATTAAGATAGTTCTGAAATTATAACAGCAACAATGGATGTTTCATGACATTATTTACCAAGTACCGTCTTGCCGGGGAATTATAATTGCAAGTATAATAATGTTCACTCAACAAGTATTCAAAGCCATTATAAAACACTTGTGATCGTATATTCAAAATGGGTATTATATTTTTATAAACCATTTTACCATTGTACTCACGCTTCACAATAAAAACTAGTGAAGGAAGGAAAAGTATATATCTTATGTTCGTTGAGACTTGGAGAACTCAAAATTGTTAATGTAGTTGTAGTAATTGTAACACCTCGCGCATTCTAGGGTCGGCCGCCCGCTAAACTACATCGGGTATTACTAAATTAAATACCATTCTCATCATGTGACAAAGATATGAGACAAGAAAAACTTTAATTCCACTAGATATAAAGCAGTTTAATTTATCAAAATATAAATTTCCATCACCTTGCAAATCTTCAAAATAAATGCAACTCCAAATTATTAAAACTCAAATTAAATAATTCAACTATAAATATCTGACTTGAACCATAAACAACCGTGGAACCGATTGGCCAACTAAATCCATAAATAAAGTCTCATATTAAAAATAACGGAATGAAAACTAAATCTAAACTACTAAACCGGATCAAATAAATCTCTAGATGCACTCCAAATGTCTCTAATCACTCCTATGAAGCTACTCCAACACTATACCTGAAATGTTAGTCAATGCAATGGGTCAGAGTCCACCGCATGAATACTGGCTACTCCTTCCAAATAGGGTCTGTAAACCCAGACAATAGCATTATACATGATAAATATCACAATAGAGTATTTTAAATTTAAACGAGATATATATTAACATGTGAGTAAAATAAACTACCACATATCTAAAGCACCCCAATGTTCAAATCCAATTATGATATTTCGATCATCTAATTATGTTAAAGCAATTAATTCAATTTTCATAATTAAATTAAATTAATTCTACTCATTTTATTTATGCGACACCAATATAGCCAGTTCACCCTATTACGAGCCTGCACATATTGCTGGAACTTCCAAAGTTTTACACCGCATACATTCCCCTCACTATAGCCAGTTTGCCCAATTTTGTTAGCCCGACACATATTAGTAAGGTTCCACACACGACACGTCACTATAGCCAGTTCGTCCAATTTTGTTAGCCCTACACATATTGATGATGCCAACACACACTCACATCTTTATAGTTAGTTCGCCCTTTATTATTAGCATGTAACAACCCGCCTAATAAGATACCGGGCGATCACTCCAATATTAAATTAAAACAGGAGTTTCATATGGATCATTCTTAGCATCACTGTCGAAAATCCAATTAATTACTAATATCCTATTAGGTGGCCGTTAAAAACTTTTATCTAACTACTCTTTTTAGCGCACAAATTAAAACATTCACAATTAAATGCGTAATGAACTGAAATGGAAAAGAAAGGAACTAAAATAACCGAACACTCGGTCCAAATAATACAACCATATCGAATGCTGTACTGAAAGAATAAATAAATGCAATTGAGCCATTGGCTCGAGTGTTTATACAATATCTCCTATCTAGAGTACAAGGAAAGAAACGTCTACCGATAACCTGCAAGCATCCACAGCTGCTGCAGCAGACGTCTGACTCGAAAGAGTTTCCATCCAGGCGTCCCTGTGTCTGGACACCTATATATACATAGTATAGAGAAAGAAAGGAGAGTAGACAAACGGGTCAGGGCCCGAATGTTTAGAAAATATTTTGCAAGTGCATAAATGCTTTATTTTTAGAAAAATAGTTTTATCTCATATTTAAATTGGTATCGCACTCTCGTGAGATACCCCTCACCTCTCCTCTAACAGTGCACACCTAACGCATCTATCTAGAACATTCTAGTCAAGCTACCCTGCTAAACTAGTCTATCACCCAACCACTATCTATCCTAGATAGTCACATAGATGTACTAAGGGCTAAACTTCACTTTAATCTCGACGCTATGCCATGTTCGTGCGTGGGGTGTCTCGCGAAGCGAAATCCAAACAAGGAACCCCCCCGATACACTACTATGCAGCAAGGTCGATCTTTGAGATCCGCCAGTCCCTCAGTACAGAAAGATATATAATATATATATCATAACATTTAATAATATAAGAGCACTAAGGATTAAACTTCTCCCCAGTCTCAACACAGTGCCATATTCGTGTGTGGGGTGTCTCGCAAAGCGAAATCCAAACAAGGAACCTCCCCGATACACTACTATGCGGCACGGTCGATCGTCGGGATTCATTAGACCCTCGGCACCCAGTTTATACATATACATACATCTACAATATACTTCCGGATAATATAAATATCTCCCGGACTGAGGATTACTTGATACATAAAGTATTTATAAATACTGATCCTTTTTATTTCAAAACTTCCATTTCCCTTCTCATATCCAGGAAATGTATTTATAAAAGCCAATTCATTATCATGAATTGCTTTAACAAACCATATACTTTTTGAAAGCCAATTTTATTAACATAAAAAGCTTTTCCTTTATCAATTATCCCATTTCCCTTTTTATATTCAGGAAATGTATTCAAAGACATTTTCATTATCATAAAAATGCTTTGATCAAAACATATGCTTCCACATCCCTTCTTCCATCCGGGAAGTGTTACCGAAGCCCATTTATATATAACCCATTTCCCTTCCTATATCTAGGAAATGTAATTAAAGCAAATCCATTATTATGAACTGCTTTAATAAAAACGCATTCTAAGACCGCCCGTCCGGATTTCTCCACTGTGCGCGCCCCTAAATGGCTATCATCTTCCAGGGCCTCCAAGACAACCTGGGATCCTATATCGAAAGATGTCGGGAAGCGACCATGTGCCTGCGGGATAGTCAAGACCACACCCGGAATCTCCTAACCAGCGCAGAAAATATAACAACAAACGCTCACATGGCCTATAGGACTATATCAACCCTGCATCATTAGCCAGGGGGCTTCACCATACGAACGCAACTTCCCTTATGATAGCGATTTAGAGAGGTGTGTAATCCATATTTTATTAATTATGAAAAACATTTCTCTTTCCATTTTGAAAATATTCATTTATATATTTTCAAAATCATTTCCATCATCATATATATATATATATATACCTAAAACACACAGTATATACATATCCTATATATTCTTCCTAGAATATATATATAAACGGCCTTAGTGGCCTATAGCATCTAACGATGATAATAATCCCAAAGATTCCCTCCGGGAATCATAATCATGCATTGATATTAGTATGATTCTAAATCCAAAGTATTTCTTACTTTAATAATCACTATATACTTTAATCCTATTCTAAGGATTTATTGGATATCTCCAATGATACTATTTTCCTCAAGGTGAAGTATATATTATATATATATACCCCCAAATTATCCTAATTGGTAATTCAACTCCCCATACTCTTAAAGGGAGAAAACTAGAAATTCTGGCCTAAGCGAATCGATTCGCCCCTTTAGCGAATCGATTCGGGTGGGCGAATCGATTCGGTTCCCAATCCGAATCGATTCGGAAAGTATTCTACAAACAGGTCTGCAAATGGCGAATCGATTCGGTCTGTACCCGAATCGATTCGGCCCATTGCAGAAACCCAATTCCTCTTAGGCGAATCGATTCGGCCTGTACCCGAATCGATTCGGCCTGTTCGAGGGTCACAGTTTGGGCGATTTTTTAAACTCCAAAATACCCAAAAATCAATCCAAATTCATTTCCGGGGTTTCTAAACTACCCCAAAAGTTATCCCGAACATCTACGACATTAATTCTAGCCATAATTTTTCCAATTCCCGATTTGATTTCCGAGTTGGTACTTTCAACCCGGAGCTGTCATCTTGTAAAAATCATATCAAATCGTAGAAAAATCAGAAAAATACGCGGTCGGCGCTCACGCGGCCGTATCGAAAAGATCTACAAATTTCGTGTTTTGACCGAAAGCTAAATCAATTATCTTCTTGGTCGAAAATGACCCCAAAGGTTACGTGTTACTATTCATTATCTCTCCCAAAATCCCAAACTCCATTTTTGTCCATTTTTGTTGTTTATAACCTCACCCAACAACTCAATAAACATCTAATCTATGTTTTACAACTAACACATCAATTATTTTGGGGTATTAAATCATTTCTCTTAGTTTTAAACCCTAAAATCATAAAAACCCCAACTTATGATTTTAACCCATTTCAATCCAATTCTTCACTCCATTTACATGGATTTAACACTAGAAATCATTAAGAGTTTACATTACATCAATATGTAAACTCATATCTAAGTTTTCCCAATTTTATTTTAAGGGTTCTAACCCTAAAATCATGTTTATACCAAATGTGATATGAGAGGATTGCAAAAATGAAATAAAGCAAGTAAACACTTGCCTCGTGGATAAAATCCGACGACCTCGAGTCGAATCCGGCGGAGTTTGGCCGGAACCTCCCCTTTTTCCTCTTTTTTTCTTCCTCCTCTCTCTCTTCTCTCTCTTTTCTTCTCTTTTCTTTCCCTTCTCCCTCTTTAAATAAGAAGAAAAGGGGTTTAAACCCTTAAAACCCAAAAACGACTCGTTTACCCAATTACGAGTTACTTTTACCTCTAAAATTACCCGAAACTCATTTTCGTCCATCGGACACTCTTTTCCGACTATCTCGGACATTCTGAAAATTATGGCGCAGTCGAAATTCCCATCCGAGGTACTTGACCGCAAATCACTATTCCAACCCAAAATAAACAAATGCGGGTTTTCCCATTAAAATCTTACCTCGTGTCGCTATACTCCACGGCAACATATAATTAAATTATTTCGACCTATATAGTCCCAAAAATAATCACAACATCCTTCGAAAATCATTCAATCCTCGAAAATCCCAGAAATCACTATTTCGAGAAATTCTCCAAATTGCCAATTTATATTTAATTAGGGAATTTAATTGTCTCCAAAAAGGACGGGTTGTTACACTCCCCCCTTACAACGGAATTTCGTCCTCGAAATTCGGGTACAACCTACACCACCAATCTTAGGATCACTCCAAATCCTAATACCTCAAGGGAAACAATACTAACCCAATGGTTCCCAACCATATGCTACACGACTACCACAATCGCAAAGTGACTCTTATACGTCACATAATACCCATCATCTATAATGCCTATCAGCATAAATTTCAACCTTATATACTACTCTCATCTTAGCTAGGCGGTACATCAAACTACCTTACCAAGGTGCCCATACACCTTTCTAACTTGTGCATATCAGCACAAACATTACGAACGTCTGACACGCATCACTCTCTCCCAATAAGGATCTCCTTTCCTCGGTGTAATACTCATCTATGGGTCCTCCGAACCAGCGCATTTTAATACTCCTAACCTCGGCGCTGCTAATACTAGCGAACCTATATCCTAGAAATCTACGATCTAAGCGTTACCCTACCTACACGAAACTAATATAATCCTAAGTATGTCCCTAGTGCCCAAGGCCTCTCTCAACTCCCGACAAGTGCTTGGTTTCATGCGTGGGACGTCTCGCCAAGGCGAAATCCAAACAAGGAACCCTCCCGTTACACTACTCCCTCGCGTAGTCGGTCATCGAGATATAACGACCCAAGGCACAGAAGCAGGACGTCCTAAATCCTACTAGGCTAGCCTATGAACGCATTCCTACTATCTTATCCTTCCGCCCATACAGAAGGAAACCTAACTAATCAAGTGCCCACTTTCTGTAGAAAGTGTCACGAACATAATACCCAAAATGTAGTTCCTCAAAATTTGCCTTTTCATTAAGGCCTGACTATTGTCCTCAAATAAATTTCTCTAAGTCCAACCTCACCCACCCATTTGTGGCGAAGGGACCACTTTAGTGCTTTTCCATAGCACAATACTTCCATAAGCATATTAACATTATGTGGCTCATAGCCTATAGTGGTTCATCCACACTATAAGACCTTTCCACAAGATCAACATCCTTGCATCCCATAACAGCTCCCCACTCCCGACGCCGTTAAGAGTCATGTGTGGAGTGTCTCGCAAAGCGAAATCCAAACAAGGAACCCCTCCACACATTAACCCTTGACTTCGTTGGTTATGGAGTTCTGTCATTTAAACATGCAACTGGGATATCCCTATCCCCTAATCCAACAAAAAGTGATCTGAACTCCTATCTCTAACTAAGAGTCATACCACCCTGCGCTCGCACTCATTCCTAAGTCCTTGCGCAAGCTAATACTGAGCTAAACCTTACCGCTCAACAACGATTATGTGGGCCTTAAATTATATCTATAAGGTTGCCACATATACCATCCAAAATAAGGAAGCCTCTGCTCATCGAGGTTCCATAAATCCATAATAGCAAGGGTGTACTCAACCTGTATCAAGGTGAGACACCACAATAACAACCCGTTCCTTCCAGGAACTGCGGACACGATAGACTTGCCATCATTAGCCTGCTATCGCTCCGTTACACCATATACCGTATACGTATATATACAAAGTATAATCACCCGCCTCTATGGCGAATGAAGAGAAATAAAATTTCGCTATTGCGGAAAACACATAGGCATACATTATAATGTTATCGAGACCTCCACAACTCAAAATACACACACGAGTCTAGGGATAACTAATACCGCGACTTCATCTAGTCACGCCTAATATACCTCCTCAATTGAGGTAAAACTCATAACCACAATTTCATTATAACGATTTCCCCGAGTGGATGTCCAACCATGGGGTCCTCGAACATACCCATTCTTTAGTGAGCCCATCCTCCTTGGAAAGGACTCAATATTCATTGCACCACACTCACTTTGCCACTTTGCCATAATACTCTTTATTCACCGTCGGCCCCTGGCTGAACCTTAGGCGAATAATTCCCAAAACTGCATTCTTCTCGTCCTGTTGATTCATGGGGACTCACGGTGAGAACTATCCGTAAGATCCCTTTGGAACCCTTATCTTCACGGGGAAATCCAACTTTAGTACCACTTTCTATCACAGTAGTACTTGGTTTCTCATAACTACTATACTTTAGTAGTCGTCGCAACAGTCCTTAGCATTTGCCACAAGGAGAGTGGCATCTACTAAGATCCTCGTCCCCGTATTCTACCAGCTCCCCCAGCTAAGCTCCTACTCCTGCTGCCCTCCGAGCTCCGCACATGATTCGCAACGAGCGCGTAACAGATTTCTATAATCTTCTAATATGGCAGGAGATCGAAATCTCACAAGAGATATCAACAATCCTAATCCTGGGGCTCTATACAAATCGAGAGCAACGCTGAAAGCGTAGTACGTCCGCACAGATTCCTAAAGACACTAGAACCTGATGCTCTGATACCATCTGTAACAACCCGCCTAATAAGATACCGGGCGATCACTCCAATATTAAATTAAAACAGGAGTTTCATATGGATCATTCTTAGCATCACTGTCGAAAATCCAATTAATTACTAATATCCTATTAGGTGGCCGTTAAAAACTTTTATCTAACTACTCTTTTTAGCGCACAAATTAAAACATTCACAATTAAATGCGTAATGAACTGAAATGGAAAAGAAAGGAACTAAAATAACCGAACACTCGGTCCAAATAATACAACCATATCGAATGCTGTACTGAAAGAATAAATAAATGCAATTGAGCCATTGGCTCGAGTGTTTATACAATATCTCCTATCTAGAGTACAAGGAAAGAAACGTCTACCGATAACCTGCAAGCATCCACAGCTGCTGCAGCAGACGTCTGACTCGAAAGAGTTTCCATCCAGGCGTCCCTGTGTCTGGACACCTATATATACATAGTATAGAGAAAGAAAGGAGAGTAGACAAACGGGTCAGGGCCCGAATGTTTAGAAAATATTTTGCAAGTGCATAAATGCTTTATTTTTAGAAAAATAGTTTTATCTCATATTTAAATTGGTATCGCACTCTCGTGAGATACCCCTCACCTCTCCTCTAACAGTGCACACCTAACGCATCTATCTAGAACATTCTAGTCAAGCTACCCTGCTAAACTAGTCTATCACCCAACCACTATCTATCCTAGATAGTCACATAGATGTACTAAGGGCTAAACTTCACTTTAATCTCGACGCTATGCCATGTTCGTGCGTGGGGTGTCTCGCGAAGCGAAATCCAAACAAGGAACCCCCCCGATACACTACTATGCAGCAAGGTCGATCTTTGAGATCTGCCAGTCCCTCAGTACAGAAAGATATATAATATATATATCATAACATTTAATAATATAAGAGCACTAAGGATTAAACTTCTCCCCAGTCTCAACACAGTGCCATATTCGTGCGTGGGGTGTCTCGCAAAGCAAAATCCAAACAAGGAACCCCCCCGATACACTACTATGCGGCACGGTCGATCGTCGGGATTCATTAGACCCTCGGCACCCAGTTTATACATATACATACATCTACAATATACTTCCGGATAATATAAATATCTCCCGGACTGAGGATTACTTGATACATAAAGTATTTATAAATACTGATCCTTTTTATTTCAAAACTTCCATTTCCCTTCTCATATCCAGGAAATGTATTTATAAAAGCCAATTCATTATCATGAATTGCTTTAACAAACCATATACTTTTTGAAAGCCAATTTTATTAACATAAAAAGCTTTTCCTTTATCAATTATCCCATTTCCCTTTTTATATTCAGGAAATGTATTCAAAGACATTTTCATTATCATAAAAATGCTTTGATCAAAACATATGCTTCCACATCCCTTCTTCCATCCGGGAAGTGTTACCGAAGCCCATTTATATATAACCCATTTCCCTTCCTATATCTAGGAAATGTAATTAAAGCAAATCCATTATTATGAACTGCTTTAATAAAAACGCATTCTAAGACCGCCCGTCCGGATTTCTCCACTGTGCGCGCCCCTAAATGGCTATCATCTTCCAGGGCCTCCAAGACAACCTGGGATCCTATATCGAAAGATGTCGGGAAGCGACCATGTGCCTGCGGGATAGTCAAGACCACACCCGGAATCTCCTAACCAGCGCAGAAAATATAACAACAAACGCTCACATGGCCTATAGGACTATATCCACCCTGCATCATTAGCCAGGGGGCTTCACCATACGAACGCAACTTCCCTTATGATAGCGATTTAGAGAGGTGTGTAATCCATATTTTATTAATTATGAAAAACATTTCTCTTTCCATTTTGAAAATATTCATTTATATATTTTCAAAATCATTTCCATCATCATATATATATATATATACCTAAAACACACAGTATATACATATCCTATATATTCTTCCTAGAATATATATATAAACGGCCTTAGTGGCCTATAGCATCTAACAATGATAATAATCCCAAAGATTCCCTTCGGGAATCATAATCATGCATTGATATTAGTATGATTCTAAATCCAAAGTATTTCTTACTTTAATAATCACTATATACTTTAATCCTATTCTAAGGATTTATTGGATATCTCCAATGATACTATTTTCCTCAAGGTGAAGTATATATTATATATATATACCCCCAAATTATCCAAATTGGTAATTCAACTCCCCATACTCTTAAAGGGAGAAAACTAGAAATTCTGGCCTAAGCGAATCGATTCGCCCCTTTAGCGAATCGATTCGGGTGGGCGAATCGATTCGGAAAGTATTCTACAAACAGGTCTGCAAATGGCGAATCGATTCGGTCTGTACCCGAATCGATTCGGCCCATTGCAGAAACCCAATTCCTCTTAGGCGAATCGATTCGGCCTGTACCCGAATCGATTCGGCCTGTTCGAGGGTCACAGTTTGGGCGATTTATCAAACTCCAAAATACCCAAAAATCAATCCAAATTCATTTCCGGGGTTTCTAAACTACCCCAAAAGTTATCCCGAGCATCTACGACATTAATTCTAGCCGTAATTTTTCCAATTCCCGATTTGATTTCCGAGTTGGTACTTTCAACCCGGAGCTGTCATCTTGTAAAAATCATATCAAATCGTAGAAAAATCAGAAAAATACGCGGTCGGCGCTCACGCGACCGTATCGAAAAGATCTACAACTTTCGTGTTTTGACCGAAAGCTAAATCAATTATCTTCTTGGTCGAAAATGACCCCAAAGGTTACGGGTTACTATTCATTATCTCTCCCAAAATCCCAAACTCCATTTTTGTCCATTTTTGTTGTTTCTAACCTCACCCAACAACTCAATAAACATCTAATCTATGTTTTACAACTAACACATCAATTATTTTGGGGTATTAAATCATTTCTCTTAGTTTTAAACCCTAAAATCATAAAAACCCCAACTTATGATTTTAACCCATTTCAATCCAATTCTTCACTCCATTTACATGGATTTAACACTAGAAATCATTAAGAGTTTACATTACATCAATATGTAAACTCATATCTAAGTTTTCCCAATTTTATTTTAAGGGTTCTAACCCTAAAATCATGTTTATACCAAATGTGATATGAGAGGATTGCAAAAATGAAATAAAGCAAGTAAACACTTGCCTCGTGGATAAAATCTGACGACCTCGAGTCGAATCCGGCGGAGTTTGGCCGGAACCTCCCCTTTTTCCTCTTTTTTTCTTCCTCCTCTCTCTCTTCTCTCTCTTTTCTTCTCTTTTCTTTCCCTTCTCCCTCTTTAAATAAGAAGAAAAGGGGTTTAAACCCTTAAAACCCAAAAACGACTCGTTTACCCAATTACGAGTTACTTTTACCTCTAAAATTACCCGAAACTCATTTTCGTCCATCGGACACTCTTTTCCGACTATCTCGGACATTCTGAAAATTATGGCGCAGTCGAAATTCCCATCCGAGGTACTTGACCGCAAATCACTATTCCAACCCAAAATAAACAAATGCGGGTTTTCCCATTAAAATCTTACCTCGTGTCGCTATACTCCACGGCGACATATAATTAAATTATTTCGACCTATATAGTCCAAAAAATAATCACATCATCCTTCGAAAATCATTCAATCCTCGAAAATCCCAGAAATCACTATTTCGAGAAATTCTCCAAATTGCCAATTTATATTTAATTAGGGAATTTAATTGTCTCCAAAAAGGACGGGTTGTTACATAGCACTTCACATGTTGGCGATGAAAATTCATTTTAATACCCGTTTATTATCTTAGGCATTAATTCTCCATTTTATTAAGTTCATTATTTTCTAATAGCCTTACCCTTTAATTGAGCATAAATCCTCAAATTATCCTTAGTCCCATACCTAGTGGTCTCCAAAACACAAGTATATCCTAGCCTATCATTTAGGAAGAATACCTACCAGTAACTACTACCTAGTCTCGCACCTAGACTGCTGAACCAATGGCACGACGTAAAATTCATCCCCACCCTGGAATTACCCATCCATTAAAACCTACATTAACTAATCCCATACCTAGAAAGTGTTAACAACAACCAAGGCCTACCTACTAGACCCATACCTAGCAAGCAACTTAAAAATAAGGTGAAAGCATAACTACTCCCAAAATCCCGTCGGCCGCGGTACTCACAACAATTATTTCAATTAATTACAAGATTACTACTATCCAAATTATATCCGTTTAATTATAATATTAATTAAATAATTCATTTTCAATAACTTATATAATTTCCATCCATATGAGTATTTCAGCGTCATACAATAATATATTTCTATTCACAAGCAACACATAAATAACATGATTTTACGAGTCAAATTCAACTTATAGCGTTCATATAATTTATTCTAGCATGCGGATGCCCATATGTTCTAACTGACATCCAACCTCTAATCTAGGCATGCGAGAGTTTTGAGTCTTAATTCGTATAAGAGATTTAAATAGAAATAGCCACAACTTTATTGTCACTTTTTCTAAATAGTCTCCTTAATTTATTTTGAGAAAAACTACGATTATTAGTTTTTAGGCAATATTGAAAATCCATAATACTAAAGGGGAACAATAAAAGTATTCATGCCTGTAAAAAATCACTTAAAAAATCTGATTAGATGGTTGCGTTCCTCTCGAAAAAATAATAAAGACGCATTCTTGGATTATCTTCATAAATCTTGATTTGACCCTTCAAATCTTGGGTCAAAAGTTATGTTTAATGGGTTTAGATTTTGTAGAAGAAAGAAGATGAAATTTATGGGAGGCTGTTGATTTTAGAGGAGGCTAAAATGTGTTTTTAAAACCTTAAATTCGAGCCTTTTTATTTTTATATCAGAAAAGTGTTTGAGTCCTAAACAAACTCTAAAACAAAGGAGTTTCATTATTCACAAACGGGTAAAGCGAGCCGGTTCACCGAATTTCTGACCCGGTTCGAATTTCTATATAAATCCAAAATTCTCCTATTTTTTTAAAATGAAAAACTCTCCTATTTTGAACCCAAATTCGATTTTGATTAAAATTTTATTTTACTAACATCAAGACCAACACTTTTAAGCATTAAATTAATTCATTTCCAAAAAATTATTTTTCCCAAAATTTTCAATTTGTAAGAGATTTTACAATTTTAAAATTATGGGGTGTTATCGTAATATCACATCCTTCTTTTCTGAAATAAGGTAACATCACTACACAATGTTAATAATAAAAATGTCTTTAAAAAATAAAGAAAACTTCAGCTTCACCAGGTAACTAATCCAAACATCTATTAAGCAATAATAATAATAAATTCCCACATAGTAATCCACCATCAAAATCAATTATGGCCATTTACTACCACAAATAATAAGATATAATGTACTCATTAGGGCTTGTGTTTGTAATACCCCATAACTTTAATGATTTTTATTATTGGGATTAATTTAATTAAAATGGGAAATTAATTAGAAATTAATCTAGATTAAAAATAAATATTAAGTAAGCGTGACAAGGGTTAATATTTATTTGTATGAGAGATATATTGAATATTACTTAGTGAACAAGTAATAAATTATTAATTATACATTATAATTGTTGTGAGTGAAAAATACGGTAGTTATAGTAATTTAGTCGGGACTCGCATGTTAGTCATGTAGGGACTTGAATTATGGGATAAAAGGTAAATTGGAAATGGGTCATCCAAATGGTCATTTTGAGTGCGCTAAAGTATCTGAAAGGATCGAAATAGTTAGAAAACTATATTCGGGCATATGTATAGGATCTCGGGTCATTTCTGGGTCGACACGGCAAGTGGAAAGTCAAATTTTTGTCCTTTGAATTTCTAACCTATGAAGAGATATGGGATTAGCTACTTTAAGACCAACTCATTAGCTAATCAAATGGGGAATTGAAAAATCAAAGTGAGAGGAAACCAAAGGAGAGAAAGTGTGAGGGATTTTACCAGAAAGTGAAGAGTTTCTTAAGAAGGTGAATGGTCTTAAACGAGGAGCAACACCTAGTGCCACCTTGCACCACCACCATACACCGCCAAACTTTAGGAAGAACGAGGAGGAGGAACTTACATCACTTTCTCCAAAGAAAATTCAGAATCATCCTAAGAGGCAAGTTGTTTAAACTTGCTTAATTACGAGTTTGCTAAAATACATGCTAGATTATAGGATTCTTGGATAAAAAACCAGGTTTATAAGGTTTTGATTTGAGATGAGATCATTTGGGATTATAAAACTCATGATTAGGGTTATATAACTTATTGATGATTTTAAAATGTGAGAAAAGCATTTGATTAGATTAGATATTCAACTATCTAACTAGAAATGAAATTAACTCATAAGAATCCGAAAGGCAAATGCATGTAAAATGGTTTTAGAAAAAGGACCAACATTGTATGATAATGTTAGGACTGTTTTAAGAGGAAATTGGTAGTGTGCCCTCGAGTTCTTCTATAAAATCATGTTCTGAACAACTTTGCAGTTTTAAGTTTTTTTAAAATCGGATCAGAAAAGCCTCAAATCTTCATTTTATATTTCTGGGCAGAATGTAACTTTATCGAGAAAAAGGATTATTGGAAATTAAAATATAATTTGGGCTTGTTATAATGATTTCGGGTTTTTGACCAGTAAATAGGGGTTGAGGGTAGCTATTGAAATAATTAATTAAGTTATTTATATCCTTTCGGTTAACAAGAGATGTTAGGAATAATGGGAAATGGAATAAAATGTGAATTATTAGTTTATGGGATAAACTTGAAATATACTCTATGTATGTGTAGGATGAGTGCATGCATATATTATGTTGATTGTGATATTTTGTGTAATGAACATACCTACGCTTCTTGTTATCATGAAGGTTTTGCTTCGTGGGCGGTCTTATCCTGATAAACCATTCTGGGGATTTTAGACTCATACATTAGAACATAGAACTTAGGGTTGATCACTATTTGTGTGAACAATGTTGTGACCGGTCATTTGGGTGCGTTAGGTATGTATGTATTTCAAAGGCCTAGAACTATGTTTGCCTCCAACTTATGTGAATTGTATTTATGGTTCAAGAGTGATTCTGAACCTGTAGTCCTTTTATTTAGTATGTGATGTACCGAGATTTGATAGCAGAGTATGCATGCACCGAAGCTCAGCCTAGGGGTGTCGTATTAGTATAAACTTATGAATTATTCTATTGGGAGTGCTTAAGTAGATGAGAGAGATAATGACATCTAAAATAACCTAAGTATGTGGAAACTTAAGCTTTAATTGAAAAGTTATAATTGGCGAAATGATATGGGTTATGCGATAATATCTGATATGGGCAATGTGGGTGGCACAACGAGTTAGTTTGTGTAGAGATATATATGGTTCAGACTAGTTAGGCAGGGTAGTATAACTAGGACGGGTTAGAAGGATTCGTCAGGTGTGCACATTAGTTGAGAGGTGATGATCTCAAGTGAGGGCACGTAAACCTAACATGTATTTAGTATTTTCTAATTTTGTATTTTAAACACTTGCTAAAATTTTCAAATGTTTTCTTGGGCTCTGACCCGTTTTCTCCAAACCTATATTTTCATAAAAAAAATTTAGGTGCCCATCCACAGGGACGCCAGACCTAGGAGTTTCTATCATTTGACGTGCTACAGATGCTGTAGAAGTTAAAGGATCTCAGTAGTAGATGCCTCCACACTTACCATTTCCTTCTTATGAGACACTTATTTCAGTCGAACATGATGCCCATTCTTATTCACATATTATTCAGAGATAGTGGATTTACATCTTTATTTTTTCGTGGATTGGACTAGAATTTTAGTTTGGATTATTGTATTTGAGATTCAGGTTGGAAGTGTTTATTCCAGTCAGAGTTATTCATTCAGGCACTTTATTCTCTACGAGTTTGGTTATTGAATGGTGAATGTTTAAATAATTATTTATTTTTTTGTTGCATGTTAATTTAAAAAGATAAAAAAATTATCATCAACTTTTTGATTACTAGGTGGTTAGTAAATTTAAAAAGTTTTCGACAGTGGTGCTAAGAATGAACCAAATGAGATTCCAGTTTTAATTTAATAAAGGACCGATCACTCGATATTTAATTAGGCGGGGTTTTACACTATTCTTCCCATAATTCCTTGCAAAGCATAGGCTGCAAAAGAAATAGAATTAAAGGTTTCATTTGTTAATGAATCAAAATAAATAACCTCCTAACAAATTATTACAAACTGATCAACAAAATTATTGTGACCACCATAATCAATCAAGGAGAAAAATAAACAAACTCTATGTTATGATTTTCACAACAAAAACTACAAATTCTAATATGAACAATAGGTAATGATGAAATATATTAGACTTTTTGTAAATAATTATGAATTTTATTTTTTTACAATCATCATGTATTCACCCACTGAAACATATTGACTAAAACACAAATACTAAAGATGGACATTTGATAGGAGCCCATCAAGATAAAATATAGAATGGTATCCTTTCAATCATTTGATCAAACACTTCTGGAATGTCCTACAAAAGTAACATTTAAATTTATACAAAATCACCATTAAACAAAGGAGATCATAGATACAAAACTGAGATATGTTATACAAAGTGTTCCATTTATGAAACTCATAATGAACATATTACTTAAAATATTCCATTTATGAAACTCATGTATGTAATATAAAGATACCCATTGATGAATTAGACCATACTTTTGCAAGGATGGTGTCCAAGATCTCAGTAACCACTGTGTATCTGTTGATAGTTACCAAACACTACATATTTACAACTTTATAAATCATGAATAAAAACTGGGAAAAAATGAAACAACTTCAGGAAAAAAATCCATAATCTAGTATTTACAAATCACCAATCCAAATACCCAAAACGAATGTCAGTAACTCAAAGCCGAAGATCAATCGACATATAGGAAAGTGTTTGGGTTCGAAAAAAGAAAGGGTATTCTGAAATAGATTAGAGAGATAGGTATGAGAGGGAGAGGGAGGTTTATTAACTGAACAAAAAACTACCCAAAAGAAAGGAAAAATTACATATTTGTTTTAGGATAACCTGAATCTCATCTTTTGCCATGACATATTTCATTCGCATGCGATTTCCTATCACTAACACACCTCCTACCCTCCAAGTGCTTGAAAGGATTCAACAAAATACAAACTCAGATTTAGACATCCATTATGAAAAGAATCGACTTTCATTATGATTAGGAAAGATACCTAGAAATGAAAAGAAATCAAACAATTCGATGTCCTAAAGAAGTAACATTTAACTTTATACAAAATCACCACTGAATGAAAGAGATCAAAGATACAAAACTAACGTATATTATACAAAATATTCCATTTATGAAACTCAAAATGAACACATTACTCAAAATGTTCCATTTATGAAAATCATGTATGTAATACAAATATGCTCATTGGTGAATTAGATCATACCTTTGATAGGATGATGTCTAAGATCTCAGTAACCACTATATATCTGTTGAGAAAATTGGAAAATGGAAAATGAATTACATCATACATTTGCAAGGAGAAAAATGGATAGTTACCAAACACTACTACATACATACAACTTCGGAAATCATGAATAAAAACTGGAAAAAAAGAAGTGAAACACTACATCGGCACGACTATTTTTTTTCTAACTTCATCTCCAATTATAGCTCACCGTATTTGTTGCACCGAAATCACACCGCCAATAAAAACTCAACCCCCTACCTCATCACACTTATGACATGTTATTGGTATACTCCTAAAGTAATGTCTTGATTGTATTTTCCATTAACGAATACTCTCGTATTGGTGCTTATTAATTTTAGTTAGAAGTATGAATCATAAAGCATTTATAATCACACATATATGTACAAACATCACGGTGCTACCAATAGTAACCCAAAAATAAAATTTCAAATCTGAACCAATATAAATAAATACATATCTTGTATATATAAAACTTAAAAGTGAATTTGACATGAGACATTAATGTCACATACCTTTAGCCTTTTATACTAAGTGCAAAACTCAAATTATTTGCGTGAAATTTTAACATTGATGGCAACATGGATATATTACAATAGAATAACATGAAAAGTACACTCCACTACTATATCTTAGAGTATAATGTTTTACACATGTTTGTTAATAAAACCTTAACACAAACTAAATATTATACCTATGATACTGTTACTGAATTCTGTTTAAAATCAAACTCGACCTAGCAATATATTGTTGATAAGCTCTTAAATTATAGACTAATTAAATACAAATATAGACATTTCAATGAATTGAAAGTGATGACACAATTTTATATAGTTCAAACATGGGAGGGAAATTAGATTTAAGCAACTATGATGACACAACTTTCAAACCATAATATTAAAATTTTAGCTTAACTTTTGCTTAAATCTTTCATTCAACAAAAAACTACAACCTCTATTTTGTAAATCTTTAAACTGCATATACACATTCCAAAGCGACGGAGAGAGAATGAAGTGGTCAAGACAAACTCTTCCGTACGACCTTAAATTATTTGCGGATGACTTACATAAGATTTAAGTTCTTCAAAACTTTAAAGCATATCATCTTTCCTACATGCTAAAAAATTCAACCCAACAAAATACACGATAAAGCATGTCAAGGAGTTAATAAAAATATCATTTTTAATAGAAAGACTGTTTACCCAAAAACTACCATCCCAAGATGAAGCGGTTAACAACTAAAACCTTTCTGTAATATATCGGACCCTTCTTTGTTTGTCGATTTCTTCTTTTAGACTTTATAAAGGTGACTTGTGAGATCACACATTCACACAGTCATTGTCTCCTCTCCCCCACCACTATACACACACCCAGCTAGTGAAGTCACTTTTATGAAGTTTTGTGTGTGAAATAAAATAATACTCGTTGGGTCCGTTATCAGACATGTAGGAGTGAGAACATTTCATGAAAGCCACTTTAAAAAAACAAAAATGAATAATATTCATATGAAGTTAATGTAGATGAGTACCCGGATATATCAAACCATTAGTAATGTGTACATACAAAAACAACGTACTCATGTGTTTTATGGTAACAAAAAACAAAAATCAATCACAAAAATAAAAATTAACCCAAGACACTATGACACCCCGCCTAATAAAATACCAGGTGATTAGTCATATATCAAATTAGACAGGGATCTCATTTGGTTCATTCTTAGCATCATTGTCAAACACTTTTTAAAACTTACTAACCACTTAGTATTAAAAAAGAAATGGTGCAGAATTTTATCTTTTTTGTCAAACAACAACAACAATCATGAAGATGAATATAATTTAAACCGTTCACATAGTCACTGAGTCAAACAATACTGAAAACTAACAAATACAGTCTTTGCCGAATAAACCACCGGTTATAAAACCCAAGTTCAAAAATATAAACCACCAGAATAATAAACTGAGTACATCATTTGACTGAAACAAATGAAAGAACTAGGACGACATGCCCAAATGAAGTACTGAATGCATTCTAATCTAGGAATGAAACAACTAAAGTGGCTAAGTCTAAATCCTGCAACATCCACAACTGTCGCAGCTACGTAACCTTGGAATAGAAATAAGTCTGGCATCCCTGTGGCTGGACACCTAAAAGGTTTTTGAATTTTTTTTTATAGCAAGGGTTAGAGCCCAAAATATTTTAAAAATATTTAGCAAGTGATTAAAATATAATAATTAAAATGCACGAATGCTCTTCATATTTAAGCTAGTGTTGCACTCCCTTGGGGACCTACTCACCCCTCAACTATGGTGCACACCTAACGCTTTTATGTAACCCACCTAGTCATCTACCCCGTAACTAGTCCTTGTTATAACTCCTTCCTGACACACTACTCTCGCCTGAGTATGTTTAATATATGATTTATAAGTTATTCATCACATTAGCTTAGCTAATCATTTTCCATTTAAGACCATATAACATTCTCACTAGTTATACATAACAGTACAACTCATTTCATGTATTTTACCTGCATATAATTATTCACTCCATTATATACGTAGAATTATAATGCAACATTCACACATATGTCATATATATATATATATATATATATATATATATATATATAAATCCATCATTCCTAGTAATACCTCGCCGGATGCTTATCTAAAGTGCCATTATCCCAGGTCTACTCAGTTCAATCTGGATTCCCGAGACAACTATATACCGTCGAATCGGAACATGAAAATATAAGCGTAATGGAGGCGGTCATATTTCCCTGAGTGTGAAGACAATCATCTCAATGACTCACCTCTATTTGGACGCTATGACCTGGGGATTATACTCTCCTTACTCCTCACGCCAAAGGGATTCACCCACATCGCGCAACCTCCTGTGATAACACTAGAGGGTATATATTCCTATAAATGTTATTCACACCAATATTTATAAAGCGCGCGCACACACACACACACACACACACAGATATATATATATATATATATATATATATATATATATACTACACAATCACTGCATATATATATTTAATAAATCACGGCTACTCTGTGCACATTTACCGTAAGACTAGCATAATATTCCCAAGTCTATATACTGACTTTTAATTTAAATAAAACCCACATTTATTTATCTATCACTCAAGTTGTGTCACCCAACTAAATTACCCAGACTCACTCCTTCGGTCCGAAATTCCATCTCACATAATTTATTCCTCAAAATAACATTATTCCGGTTAACATCCTTTTTATTTTTAATATTCCACAATTTATTATATAACCCTATAATGAATTAATTCGGCCAAATCTATGTCTAGGCACTCGTCGCACCAGCCCAAAATATCCAAGTCAATTCCCCGACTCTAAGCTTTAATTAACGTTCCAATTAATTAATTGGTTATCATGGCGTCACTCAACCGAAATACCCGGACACACTCCCATGGTCCATAATTCACTCATTAGAATTTATCACCAAATTCTCTCATGTAGATCTAGTCCCTTTTTCCTCTACATAAATAAATATACTAAACCCCTTTTTAATCCATAATTATAAAAGGGTAAAATTCCTTAGTGGGTTAACTAAAACCACAAAAAACTATTCCTTCCGCTCCAAAATAGAACCTATCCTAAACTGAGCCTAGCCCACTGCATCGCTCGAATGACCCATCCTATTGTTCGAACGAAAGGTGGCGTCGCTCGAACCAAAAACCCCGTCGCTCAGACGACCCCTCATTTTCTCTCTCCTCCTTCTTCTTCTTCCTGCGTTAATTGTCAGAGATTTCTGCTACTATTCATAAACCCATAACTTCTACTGATTTCCTTAAACCCCATTTTGATGGCTAATGAATCCTTTAATAATTTAATAGAACTCTTAAATAGATGGAAACCCAAGTCCCATATTAATTTAACAAATAATATATGATTTCTCCACAATATACCTGACACATTTAACTTCTCCCAATACCCAATTCACACGTAGGATATACCCAGATAAAAACACAGATTTAAGTATTAACCTAACCCATAAATTACACCCACTATGATATGAATTGATTATCACAGATTTACATTAAAGCAAATTAATCACTTGCCTTATAGGGTTCGTAGGTTCTGAATCCTTTGATGTATATAGTGATTTGATGAAGAACACACACACTTGTTCTTGATTTTGGCTCCCAATGGTTCTCCAATTTCTTCCTCTTTTCTCCTCTAAATACTTAGGGTTTATTAAATGAGTTGTGGCTGCCACACCCTCACAATTTTAGGTTTTATTAAGACAATCCCATTTTTAGGCTTGTGAGTTTTATTAAAATGGCCCAAACACTCCCGTGTGGGCCTGATTATGCCTAAAAATGTTTCGAGAGCCATTTGCCACCCCGGTACTTATTTTTGACTATCTGGGCCTATTCGGACTCAACCGTGCACTCAGAATTATCATCAGAATAATTTTACTAAAAGTCTTTATCTCAACCCCAATATAGTCTATACTTGCTCCTGGTTGAGATAAATAAATGCCACGTCCCTATCACTCGTCAAGATGCAAATAAATTATTATTCACTTAGTAATATAAATTCCATAAATATTAATCATTTACTCTCTAGATAAAATTTTAATACATACTAATAATAGTTAATTCAATTAAATTATGACACACAAGTAATTTAAAATTAGTCGAATTTATTAAATATTAAATGTACAGAAATACGGGATGTTACAGACACTTAATGACAAGGACTTAAAAATAGAATCTAAATATTCATTCTTTGAATGCATTATTGTCGTTAATCCAAAACGAACATTTATTTTTATGCACAAAGAATAATAACACACAGATGAATCCAATTAATCAGTTATACCAATGATTAAATGTTTTAATCAAATTCGATGACCTCCACCACACCAGAACAACTTCTGATTTCTTTCTCATCGCAAATTTAAAATTTCGTATGGTAGTATCTTCAACAATAAAGAATGGGTTATTGTTGGTTTCATATGCATGTTTCATGTGCCAAATTCTTAAAAATCAAAGCTTAATGAATTTCATATGCCAATTTCTTCACCCATTAATCAATGCCTACTATAAATTATTTAATGGGCATTTACATTTAGATCCTATTAGACTTTTTTGTAGAAATTTTAGTCCCACCATGTTTTTCCCTTACATATAAGTCCTACTCCTAATTTTTTGAAACTTTTTTTCACAATTTTACCCTTTTAAAACCAACCATCCGTAACTTCCTTTAATCTTCAAATGATCATAACTTTTAATTGACATATCCGTTTTTCGCAAAATTACTATTTTTGAAATCTTCTCGACGAGATCTATCAAACAAGATTCATGAAGCCTATATAATTTCAAATAAAAAATTACACAAACAGTAAACTTTACTGTATGCACCAGAAAGAGAAATAGGTTTATATCTGTAACATTTTCACAAATAGTAATATTTACTGTGCAAACACAGTATATATATACACACACACAGAGAGTGGATCCAAACCCTTTTTTTTCGAAATTATCTTATTTTTAAAGGTCCACGCTATCCAACAACCTTCATTAGAGCTTCGATTTGGGGTGGGTAGGGTTAGCATTGGGTTAGTTTATATTTGTAACATTTTCACAAACAGTAACATTGACTGTGTTATAACACACACACACACACACACACACATATATATATATATATATATATATATATATATATATATATATATACCCCAACACCACTCACCCCCATTATCGGAGCTACAACAACATTCATCAAAGCTCTGATTTGGGGTGACATAGGGTGTCGCTGGCGCGGACCTTAGGAAATAATAGAATATTTGATAAATGGGGTTTGGATCAACTGAAACTCCGGGTTGGGGTGGGTAGGGTTAGCATTGGGTTAGTTTATATTTGTAACATTTTCGCAAACAGTAACATTTAATGTGTTATAACACAGTATATATATATATATATATATATATATATATATATATATATATATATATATATATATATATATATATATATATATATGGTGGATCCAAACCTCTTTTTTTCTGATATTGTCTTATTTTTCACGGCCCGCGCTAGCGACATCTAATCCCCACCACCACCAACCCCAATTTTCGGAGCTCCAACAACCTTCATCAGAGTTCTGATTTGGGGTGACATGGAGTGCCATTGGCGCGGACCTTAGGAAATAAGAGAATATTGGATAAATGGGGTTTGGATCCACCGGAGCTCCAGTTTGGAGTGAGTAGGGGTAGCATTGGGTTAGGTTTATATCTGTAATATTTTCACAAATAATAAATATTACTATTTGTGAAAATGTTACATCGGCACCCCATGCTACCTCAAATCAGAGCTCTGATGAAGATTGTTGGAGCTCCGACAATGGGGGTATGTGGTGGTGGGAATTAGATGCCGCTGGCGCGGACAGTTAAAAATAAGATAATATCAGAAAAAAGAGGTTTAGATATATATATATATATATATATATATATATATATATATATATATATATATATATATATATGTGTGTGTGTGTGTGTGTGTGTGTATACTGTGTTATATGAACACGATAAATGTTAATGTTTGTGAAAATGTTATAGATATAAACCTAACCCAATGTCGCCCCTATTCACCCCAAATCGGAGCTCTGGTGGATCCAAACCCCATTTATCTAATATTCACTATCACCCACCCCAAATCATAACTCTGATGAAAATCGTTGAAGCTCCGACAATAGGTGTGGGTAGTGGTGGGGATTTAATGTCGCTACCGTAAACCTTTAAAAATATGATAATTTAAAAAAAAAAGAGGTTTGGATCTACCGTGTATATATATATATATATATATATATATTGTGTAATATTAACTCAGTAAATGTTACTGTTTGTGAAAATGTTATATATATAAGACTATTTCATTAATATATTAACACAGTAAGTGTTATTGTTTGTGAAAATGTCACAGATATAAAACTATTTCATTTTCTGGTGTATATATATATATATATATATATATATATATATATATATATATATATATATATATATATATATATCCAATATGCTCCTATTTTTAAAGCTCGGCGCCACCGGCACCTAATGCCACCCTACTCACCCCAAACCGGCGTTCCAGAGGATCCAGATCCCATTTATCCAATCTTATTTTCAAAGCTCCGCGCCAGCGGCACCCCGTGACACTTCGATGGATCCAAAATCCATTTATTCAAAAGTCTCTTATTTTCAAAGGTCCTCACCAGCGGTACCACATGCAACCCTTACCCACCCCAAATCGGAGCTCTGATGAAGGTCGTTGAAGCTCCAATAATGGTGGTAAGGATTGGATGCCGCTAGCGTGAACTTTTAAATATAAAGTAATTTTGAAAAATGAGGGTTTAAATCCACCACACACACACACACACACACATATATATATATATACTGTGTAATATTACCATAGTAAATGTTACTGTCTGTTTGTGAAAATGTCACATATATAAAACTATTTCATATTCTAGTGCATACAGTAAAGTTTACTGTTTGTGTAAATTTTTTTCTTTGAAATTTTATAGGCTTCATGGATCTTATTTGATAGATCTCGCCGAGCAGATTTCAAAAATAGTAATTTTGCAAAAAATGAATTTGTGAATCAAAAGTTATGATCATCTTAAGATTAAAAAAAAAGTCCAACCACTTATGTAACTTCCTAAAGAAAGTTACGGATGATTAGTTATAAAAGGGTAAAATTGTGAAAAAATTCCCTAAAAAGTTGGAATATGACCTAATTGATTGTTGAAAAGTCAATAGAACTTATATGAATGTTGACCCGATAAATGGAACTTAAATATAATTATCTCATTATTTAAATGGAAATCAAAGACCACTTGTCGATACACAGAAAGCCCCTTTGAGGCATTTAGTCAAACACTTGGGCACTAATTGATACAACAATCTAATAGCACTAGTTCAATGTACAACAAAAATTACATATTTTTTTCGCTCTCTAACTATGAAAATCCAAATATCAATCCCATATTCTATCTTTTGTTTTAGATTTTTAACGTACCTCCCATTTGTTTTTTAGATCTTTTAACAGGACCCATACTTGCGTATGGAATCTAAAGTTGTGGGGAGACCAAAACTCAACGATGAAACATCCCTCATCCTCCCATTGATAGAAGCCACATAATCACCATAAAATACACATAAAAACACGGAGGCATAGAGATAAAAAAAACTAAGCTCATCTTGAGCAGAAAAAATTACTAGAAATGAAATTCATATACAGTAGAAATGAAGAGGTTTAATTAACTCATTATTTGGTTCTGTTCCCATCTTGTCCACCTCATCACCAGAAATTAGATCTGAAAAAAAAAAACCAAAATGAGTCTTTGAGTGTGCGTGTGTGTGTGTGATTCCAAAAAGGAGATGCAAAAACAAAAAAACTTCAAATCAAAAAATAAAAATAGTTTGCGATTAAGAGAATTGACCGATCGTGCGGTGGCTAGAGGTCGAGAGTCTCTATAAACAAATTCTCTTATGCTAGGATCTGGCTGAGGGATATGGGTCTATGGGGATATACATTTAGAGATGGTAGATGGGTTTAGAGTGGGTGGAAGCGGTGATTTTCAAGTTTGCATCCCACTCTAGCCACTCTAGGTGGCGTGTAAGATTATTGAAAAAACCTTAATAACTTTTGGTTAGGCAGATTCTAAGCCGTAAGATACAAACCCCTGAATTTAATCCAAATCGTTAGTTCGGGGAGACCAAAATCCCCTCCACCGTTATTTTCATACACTAGCATGCAACCTGCACGATGCATGTACATATTATAATTACCTACAAAAATAATAACATGTCAAAAAAATAACAATAATTTAATAAACACTATATACTAAGACTTTTTAGATCATGGTGTCAAATGCATAACTCAGTGTGACCAATCCTTCATAAAACAAATATAGTTAAGTTTGTATGTATATTTAATAACAAGAAAATCAGTCATACGATCTATTAAAAAGTAGTATCCTCGAGATGGTTTTGGTATTTCGCAAGAAAGTTATTTCATTACCTTGAATGTAGATATAAGTGTTTATTTTTTGTAATGAGTACTATGTTATCCCAATATTTACATAAAAATTCTAAACTTTATCATTGTAATTTTATAAGGGTTGTAGAATAAACAAAACTATAAGAAACATTGGCTCAATCCTTGATAATTTCTGGGGGTCCGTTAATCAATAATATCAGTTAACCTTTTAACAATTAGATGGCATGTGGATAACTATACAATAGTAAAAGAAAATAATAAAAAATAAAAAAAAGAAAGCAGCTTATATAATTGCAAGACTATCAGCATCCCCATCACGTTAATTTTCATTCACATGCTTTGTTCATTAGATGGAACCATGACTTTATAAAAACAAACTGCTTTGAGGTTCGATCGGTCGAGGAAGACCTCCAATATACAAATTGACTTTTTTATTCCAAATCATTCATATTCACTATTGTTGTCCTTTTATCACTGAAACAAACTATTTCTCTTCGAGGACATAGATCTCCATTAGGAAATCATCTTCACTAGCATCATTCTTTTATGTAAGGATCTCTATTCGGAGAGTGATGAGATGGGTCAACGTAACGATACCTCTTGTTGTTAAAGGATTTCTGGGGAGGGGAAATGATAATGAAAAGGGAAAGATATGGGTAACTTTAGGAGGTAAAGTTCAAGTGTATTTAAAAGAGAAACACGAAAGTTTTTTTCCTGGAACAACAAATTTAAGAAATGAAAGGTTGAGGGAGTTGAAAGACCAACCAAATATAGAGGATATTTAAGATAAGCGAGGAGTAAATACCATGATGGATGCATCAGAACACTAAACCCTCCAAAGAGGGAGAGAAGAGGGGTTTAATAGGGGTGACATGGGAATTCCTAATGGGAAAGCAATATCAATAGAAGTACTCCATTTTATAATACCACTAACATAAGCAAGAAGGAGAAGAATATGTCACTAAAGCCATATCTATGGGTAACAAATAGAGTTTTAGTTTATGTTTACTACTTACTGTGAGATAGATAAACCAACTATTGACACAAGTGGATGATTAAAAACTATTTAAAACTTTCGAATCAAACAATCTCGTGTTTTATTGCTTCATTTTGGTATTTAACTAAATAATTTATATGCAAGGATATCATAAGACAAAATGATTTTTTTGTATATATACTACTAACCTTATTTCTTCATTGCATTTGCAGTATCCGTGACAACCCGCCTATTCTAATATCGGGTGGCCAATCCACTACTAAAATAAAGCATGAATCTCAATATGGTTTCAATCTCAGCATTACTGTCAAAACAACAATAACAATATAATCTGAATAAGACCATATAACTAAGTGAATAGAAAGAATCAACATGCATAAATAAATAATAACTTTGAAATGAGTAAATCATTAGTCACTAAAATATAATCATCCAACTAAGTCAACCGGTAAAAACTTAATAAATAACAGAGTACTGAAATATAAATGTCTGACATCAATATAAACCTATCCATCTACGGGCAGCATGCTCGACCTGAAAATGGAATGACTTATCCTATTTAGATAAAATAGACTGAGGCATCTAAACAAAGATGTAACATCAACAGCTACTACATATAAAGAATGAATCTATCCCTGTGGTCCTGGCTACTACTGCACTCTTAGGGATAATAAAAGAAAAATAAGGGAAAACTAAAATCCTTCGAGTCAAAGCCCAAAAAGTAGAAAACATTTTGCAAGTAGATAATTGTTTTAAATCGATTAAAACAGTTATGTATTACTTTCAAAATTAATCGCTCGCACTCACATGAGATAATACCTCAGCCCTCAACTACAATGCGCACCTAACATGTTCATTTAAATATCCTAATTAAACTATTTGGTCTAACTAGGACACGTAACTGTTATTTAAGCCTAATCCCGCTAATACTCTATATAAGCTAAGTATAACTACCTTCACTCGGTACTCATTCATAAACAATATTGTAGCGACACCTTGATGTAAATAATTATTCATGTTGTAAACATAACATAGCTACACTCGTGCTATAAATAGATATATACATTATATCGTGTCAACAACCATATATATATACTCTCTATAGACGAATAACCATATTCCCAGAGCTTAGACCTTGTGGATACATTCCTCATGTACTATCTAGCTCCAGTAATCACGCCTCACATTGAGCCACTAGGTAGAAACCTCAACACCGATCCAGAACGAATACACATACAATGGAGGCAGTCATAGACATACATCTGTGGGTCGCAACCATACCACATCTCGCTCAACCGGACTCGAAACCAACTCCTATACTCACACACGGATAATAGTCATTCAACAGTATTATGATATGGGGATTCAACCCAACACCTCTTGGTCAATGCCAGGATGGACTGCCCACTGTGTGAGACCTCCTACGATAGCACTCCCGGGTAGGTATGTTTAAATAAAATAAGTATCATGCTACTTCACATAAAGAATGAATCTATCCTTGTGGTCCTGGTTGTTGCGGCTGTTGCTGCACTCTTAGGGATAATAAAAGAAAAACAAGGGAAAACCAAAATCCTGCGAGTCAAAGCCCGAAAAGTAGAAAATATTTTGCAAGTAGATAAATGTTTTACATCGATTAAAACAGTTGTGTATTACTTTCAAAATTAACCGCTTGCACTCACATGAGATAATAACACATCCCTCAACTACAATGCACACCTAACATGTTCATTTAAATATCCTAATTAAACTACTTGGTCTAACTAGGACATGCAACTACTATTTAAGCCCAATCCCACTAATACTCTATGTTAGCTAAGTATAACTACCTTCACTCGGTACTCATTCATAAACAATATTGTAGCGACACCTTGATGTAAATAATTATTCATGTTGTAAACATAACATAGCTACACTCGTGCTGTAAATAGATATATACATTATATATTGTAAACAGCCACATATATATACACTCGCTATATACGAATAACCATATTCCCAGAGCTTCAACCTTGTGGATACATTCCTTGTGTCCAGTAATCATGCCTCACAGGGAGTCACTAGGTAGGAACCTCAACACCGATCCCGAACGAATACACATACAATAGAGGCGGTCATAGACATACATCTGTGGGTCGCAACCATACCACATCTCGCGCAACCGGACTCGAAACCAACACCTATACTCACACATAGATAGTAGCCATGCAACAGTATTATAACATGGGGAATCAACCCAATACCTCTTGGTCAACGCCAGGGTGGACTGCTCACTGTGCGCAACCTCCTACGATAGCACTCCCGGGTACGTATGCTTAAATAAAACAAGTATCCTACACACACACACACACAAACACACACACACACACACACACATATATATATATATATATATATATATATATATATATATATACTAGCGTATGCCCGTGCCTGAAGGCACGATGAAATTTTTCAAAGTACGTAATCGCGAAACGGCGATAATTTTTCAAAGTATGTAATAGCGAAACGCAAAAATTTCGAAGTGTAATTTTAAAGCAATGTCAAATAGTCCAATAACATTCAAATAGTCTAGATTCATCAAATAAATTCACATATAATACAAAATATACAATATTCATCCATCGAATTCACATTGTCTCAAAAAAACAAAGTGTCAAATTTTTAAAAAAATTGGACATAATCTCCTTTGTTTATGGAACGATTCACCCTGCTTAACAAATAACAAATAGTCCAACATCCGAATTGTCTAAATTCTTCAAACAAATTCACATATAAAATGAAATATACAATATTCACCAATCAAATTGACTGTGTCTAAAAAAACAAAGTGTCAATTTTAAAAAAAATTGGACATAATCTCCTTTATTTATTGGACTATCCACCCTATTTAAGGGGTAACAACAAATCCAACAAATTAAAAAAAAAGCTCCCAAATTCGAAGATGGGAGCTAGAAGGCAGGGAAATGAGAATATGTGGGACTTCCTCAAAATGTCTTTGCCATGGTGCTTCTGGATTAGGTGCTACTACTGTTGTCTTCCCATCCTTCTTCCGACCTCTAGTCATGATCACTCTCTCCCTCTCGGTTTTCTATACGATTTGACAAATAATAAACATAATTAATCAGTTTCTCGAACAAAGATACAGTCACATAATTAAATATACAATCAGTAAAATGAAATATACAATCACATCCAATTAAATATACTTCAAATAACACTTTTTTTTAAAACATGACATGTAAATCAGTTAATTACATCAGCCCCTACATAAGATTCGAGAAAAGTTGGAGGATCCTGCAACCATAAAATAAAATCATCCACAGTTTTAGCAAACGTGGCTAAGATATGGACATGACCGTTGTCCTCTCGGTACACATGACTGCACTAAACAACTGGAATTGAGAAGCCAGTTTCTTTGCAAAATGAGTGCAAGAAGTTGTTGTTGAAAATTTGTCATAATCCCCCTGAAGTTCATCAACAACATTCTTGCAATCCCCAATTCAATGAAAATTGATTAGTCGCCACCATTGATTCTTCGATCACAGGTTCAACTGGTTGTTGCACTACTTTGGACATAATAGAATATAAGTCCCCCAAGTCGTTTCAAATTATTATACCACTTCCCACACTATTAGTCCCCCAAGTCCCCCGATGCCAACGGCTTCCATATTTTAGCGGATACCTCTCCCAGGTTGCTTGGAGCTTCAACAATAAATTTTGGTGGATTCCACCCTTTTTCTCCATCCATTACCTTGTTCCTGTTCAATCATTTACACCAACAAACCATATATTACCCTCATTACCGGTCAATTCCAATACAGATTTAGAAACTAAAGAAATTACAAATAACCCTTATTACCTGGGAGAACATAATTCTAATCAGATAGGAATGTATACCTGGGAGAACTCATGTCCCTGTGAATCCTTCGATTTAGATCTGCAAAATCAAACAAATAATCAAATATCTAGTTGGAAACATTCATAACACCGTTATTGAAATTTATAGATCTAACACAAAAAAATCTTTAAACTAAGTAAATATCCTTTGTTTAAACCCTAGTGTCAAAACACTGTATCACTTCCACGTTATTATAATTTCAACACAAAAATAATTGCGCACCCACCAAAATCTCAAAAGTCATATTATGCAGGGTACGAAAATTAAATATCAAAAGAAAAACTTTCGAAAAAGCCCTAAAATCATAGCCCTAAAAATTTGTACAACCATAGCCCTAAAATCCAATCAAGTTTACAATACCCAATCAAGTTTAAAAAGCCCTAAAATCCAATCAAGTTTACAATACCCAATCAAGTTTACAAAGCCCTAAAATCTGCGCAATCAAGTTTACAACAATCAAGTTTACAATCAAGTTTACAAAATATGTATAAGTGTGTGTATGAGATCAGAAATAAAAAAGATCACACACACGCACACGCAGAAATCATAAATCTAAAATCGATATGAATGTGTGTATGTGTGTGTGTGTGAGTGTGAGTGTGCGTGTGAGGCATAGGAGGGGAAAAAGTTGTGTGTGTGTATGCGTGTATGTGCGTGCGTGTTTAAGAGGGTGAGTAAACAAATCGCATGATTATTAGAAATATTTCAGTGTGACTTTATTTCAGTGTGACTTTATTTCAGTGTCGTCATAATGCAAGTAACCCATATGCCTATAGCATAATAATCCCTAGTTAGTTCTTAAACTGTTGGGGGTGTAAGTACAACAAATCGCATGATTAAGCTAAAGCCCTTATGGAGATCCATTATTTATGAGGAAACATGGCCTTTGTTTTACTCTTGAGCTCCCAGAAATACAAGTTTATCTTAGAATTATTAGAAATATCAGTGTACCAGAAATATAACAAAACAATATCATCTTTTTCTTTGACCAAACATATAATCAACACACACACACACATACTCATATTAAAATATGTACATATATATACCCATTGTAGTCCTCCAAGGTCGGTACATTATTTGATATATGTAATGAAAGAATTTAAACCAATATGAAACATAAGAAAAATTAAATTCCAAATTGTAGTCTTTCAAAACAATAAAGCTACCCGTTTTGATCATTAAATAGAGAGATGTGTATGAAAAAGGAAATATTTTCAATCAAACACACCATATATAAAAGGGAAAAACTATATATAACCCTAGGATTAAAAAAATCCAAATTGGAGTTTTTTAAAACAATAAAGCTACCTATTTAGGTCATTAATTAGTAGACAGATATGTATGAAAAGGAAAGATTTCTAATCAAACAACCCGGATATAAAGGGGAAAAAACTCATTATAGCCCAAGAATTCATATAAGAGAATGTAATTGATTTTGCAAAATAGAATTGTGAGAGAACAAAGAATATACCTGAGAGAAGCACAATCATTAAACATATATTATGCCTGCAAAATAGAAGAAAAAAAACTAATGACAGCAAATTAACCATTTTCAAACCAAAAGAAAAAACTAAACATAATACAACAAAACAAAAAGAATCTAAAGCCAAATCGTATGACAAAGGGTCAATAGAATATAGGAAGGATACCTGCAAATCCATCAAATTAGAATGAACTAACCTTTTAAGAAATTAGTAGCAGAAATTAGAAGAATTTTGAACAAAACCCAAATCAAACTGCAAAAGAATATTTCATAAAAAAATCAAATCAAATCCCCCAAACCTCTAAATTATACCCATACATCAAACTCAAATGAGGCACCAAATTAGTACCTAAAAAACAAAACAAACTAACAAATGAGGCGCTTAAAATTTGAATCGAAAATAATTAAAACCGATTTAAACTCCAAATAAGAAAACTATGGATATATTTATCTGTGGCCAAGCCAAAAAAATTAAACATTGGTGCCAAATTTGGAACGAAGAACCGTGTAAAAAACTTTGTGAACTAAAAACCCCCAAAAATTTGTAAGATCTGAAAAATAGCCCTAAAAAAAGATCTAAAAATACCTAGTGGCTGCTAGCACTGGTTGGAGAGTTGAAGATCTTGGTTAAATACCTCTTAATCCACGATCAAACCTAGAAAATAAAACAAAAAAAACCCTGGCTTGAAAACTAATTCCAAGACGTAGAAAAAAAAATTCAAAGCGCGGAAGGAGAGAGAGAGAGAGAGATTACCTTTAGGAACCTAATGTGGGAGGCTTTTTGTTCCGGTAGCATTGGATCGTAGTGTGGGAAGGATGAGGGCTTGGGAGGGTGGTTATGTTGAAGTTGAAGAGAGAGTAGAGAGTGTCGTGGGAAAAAGTGAGATGAGAAAGTGAGAGAGGAGTGTGTACTCGGTGAAGAACGAAATGGAGAGAGAGAGGTGGATTTCTTAAACCGGCTCGATAGAGACGGTGAAGGTAGTCTCGGTAGTGTGTAAAACTTTCTTAGTGTTAATTTCCAATTTTATCCTTGTATTTGAATTTTGGGTACAAGGAGGAAAGGAAATTAAGGGTAAAAAAGAGGGGGAACTCAAATATGTAAAGGACAAACTTGTCTTCCAAATTTGTGAATAGTGAAAACACCATCCTACTTTATTTTATATATATATATATATATATATATATATAAAATAAGTATTAAACTCGTACACATGTCCTACCATGCACAGTTCATCCAATCTCGAAGTTCGACCAAGCTTCTCGATAAATTATTTAACTAGTGCCTTACCTGACCACCCTAGTTAATTATTAAATTTCGAAAAATGAATAGAGACATGAAACTATTTTTAATTTAATATCCACTCACTTAGATAATCTCCCACATGCTCACTTAAGTTCATAAAAATACCTGGAACGTTTCCACGATCTAAAGTTGACATAAACCCACGGTTTGTTCGAACAAAATCCCATTTCATTCGGACGAGAAAGGCATCTCGTTCAAACGAGGTTCAAACGAGATTACATGACAAGTACCCGAAGAATTTTTCTTAGGCAGGATTCATCCCCCAAATCCCAACTTCGTTTCTAGGGTTATTTCTATAGAAATTCCAAGAAATATAATCCATATATCATCTAGAAAACATATTCCCATCACTATATATTTGATTCGTACATGGAAATCCCCATAATTTAAAATTTATAATTCTTTTATCAAGTTGATTATTAAAGATCCCATATTTCATCAAGGTTCTACATCTTTTCCCATTAAAACCCAGAATTCTATTTCTAATAACGAGCATAATTAATCCCAACTTACTTATTTATTCTAGATCATTCAATATTTATCAATAGATTTCTTCCTCAAATCATCAATTTTCAATCTTTCGCACTCAAAATCCCTAATTTTTATTTTGAGCCAAGAAAGTAATTAACTACAAATGAAAGTGAGATATAAAGCAAGTATTTACTTACCTTGTTGGATTACATATCCGAACTCTTCTATGCTAGATTGAATCCTCGCCTTCTCCTCTTCAAGATTCTTCTTCTTTTTCCTCTTTTTCACTTCTCTAGGGTTCTCTCTCTCAACCTCTTGTGTATAATATGATAGTTGGGTTGCCTTCCACCTACCCAATCTCTTTAATATCCTCTTAATTGACCGAATCCCATTTTTTCTTCTTAGATCAAAGTATAAAATGACCCTCTTACCCTTGTACGTATCCTCTTATGTCTAAAAAGCTCCCAGAACCAAAAGACAATACTCGGTACCTACTCTTGACCAAAATCAACAGTGCACTCAAAAAGGTCATTCGAGTCACCCAACTCCAAATATGCTAGCATCTCATTAATCAGGCCTAATACGTGCATACTCTAAGTGTCGCCCATAAATTATGCCGATCTCCCGATATAACAATCTATCGACATATAATAATAAACTGTCGCTATCACTTATACGTGATATATAATGCATCAGATAACTATTTACTTATCACACACATGTAAATAACAATTAATAATAAATATTAATCATTTATCTCTCTAATTAATATTGACTAAAATTTAATTTAATTTCCCTATTAAAATAATAATATAAAGCAAATGGGAATTAATTAATAATAAAAGTATGGGATATAACATTCTCCCACTTATAAAAGAATTTTATCCTTAAAATTCGACTGTACCTATCACGAAGAGCTTCAGATACTTTTTCCTCATGGCATCCTCTCATTCCCATATCAACTCGGTAACATTGTGTTGTCCCTACTACATGCGCACTCACGGGAACACCTTTTACCGAAGCTTATGCTCGTTATGGTCCATAATGACAACAGGTCTCTCTTCATAAGAAATATCTTAATACAAGTCAATCTCCTCTAATTCTATGTACCGGTAAGCCACTTTATCTCTGAGATACCTCCTTAAGGACGACACATAGAACACATCATGAATCCTCTACCAATGCTCTGGTAAGGCAAGTGTATACACAACCAGCCCTACCCTCTCGATAATGGGAAAAGTCCCCACGTACCTAGGTGATAACTTCCCCTTCTTTTTTAGCCGCATCACCCCTTTCATGGAGGATACCCATAGCAACACGTGGTCACCACATTAAACTCCAAAAATCTCTAGTTCGCATTGGTATAACTCTTCTATCAGTCCTGAGTTACCCAAATATGACTCTTGATCAACTCAACTTTTACTGACGTCTTCTGAATCAAATCCAACCCGAGAAGCTTGTTATTCTCCAGCTCTAACCAATAAGAGAGAGACGAAAAGGTCTTTCATACAAAGCCTTAAATGATCCCATGCTAATAGTGAACTGGTACGAGTTATTATATGCAAACTCTACCAAAGGCAAAATACTTCTCCTTTTTACCCTTGAAGTCAATAATACACATCCTTAACATATCTTCCAACACCTAATTCACCTTTTTCGTATGATAATTAGTCTATAGGTGATATGAAATGCTCATATGCCATTTCGTCCCCATTGCCTCCTAAAAACTCTGCCAGAAGTGGAACATAAAGATCTTATCCCAATATGAAATAATATCAAAAGGCACCACGTGCAATCTCATAATATCAGCTATGAATAGTTGTGCATACTACCCCCGTCATATAATCCACCCGAACTCGCAAGAAATGGGACATTTTAGTCAATCGATCCATAATATCCCAGATGAAATCGTGATCTCGCCATGACATCGGTAACCCTGTGATGAAGTCCATCAAAATACTCTCACATTTCCACACTGGAATCTTTGAATATTATAGAATCTCGACTAGTCTCTGATGATCAACCTTCACCATTTGAACAGTGGTGCACCTAAAGACAAACTCTGTTATGTCCCGCTTTATACCGGGCCATTAATATTGTTGCCTCATATCATGGTACATTTTATCCCCTCTGAGATTCACCAAGAATCATGACCCATGAAGTTCCTCCATAATAGAGCGACGTAGGTCCTCATCATCTGGGACAATTAACCTCCCGTTAAAGGGTAACCCACCCTCAAAACTGATTGAGTAAGACTCCTCTCCACCTGCCAATATTTGATGAATCCTCTCATGATAAGAAGGATCCCCTACCTGCGACTTCACAACACATAATAAGATCTCGAGTGTGATGGTCATCACTACTATATAAGCCCAGACTACCTCATACTCCTGATGAAGCTCAACCCAGTTTGCCTTTCACACTGCTGCTAGAGACCCTGCCGACATATGGCTCGATGCATCTGCTACTACGTTAGCCTTTCCCGAATTATACTGAATGTTAAATTAGTAATCCTTCATGAACTTAATCCACCTACACTGCCTAATATTCAGCTCCTTGTGCTTGAAAAAAATACTGCAATGACTTTTGGTTCACAAACAACCGAAACTTCTCCCCCAAAAGATAGTGCCTCCAAATCCTCAAGGCAAATACGATCACGACTAACTCCAAGTCATGAGTGGGATAGTTCTTATCATGGGGTTTAAACTTGTGAGATGCATAAGCTATGGCGTGCTCCTCCTACTACAGAAATCTTCAAAGATTCCTTGTAAGGATACACCGGTAAAAATAAAGTATTCTACTCCTCCCCTAGATAATGCAAGTACTAGTACTGAAGTTAGCTTGTACCTTAGCTCATCAAAAGCTAACTGACATTGGTCATCCCATATAAAAGGTACTTACTTACGAGTTAAATTCATTAAGGGACCCAGAATCTTTAAAAATCCTCTAATGAATCGATGATAGTACCCTACTAACCCTAAAAATTGCATACCTCCCTTGGTGTCGTAGGTTGGCCCCACTCCCTCGTCGCTAACACCTTACTTGAATCCATATAAATCCTTCTCTCGTAGAAAATGTGACCTAATAACTTCACCCCCTGTAACCAGAATACACATTTCTTGAACTTAGCACACAACTGGTGGTCCCGCAAAGTTTGAAGAACCCTACACAAGTGCTATGCGTGTTTGTCCTCTATCTGAGAATAAATCAATATGTCATCTATAAACACAATAAAAAAAACTGATCTAAGAAACCCCTTAACACTCTGTTCATGAGATCCATGAAAGCTATTGGTGCATTGGTTAGCCCGAATGACATAACTCTGAACTCATAAGACCTGTATCTCGTAAAAAATGCGGTCTTAGTGACATCCTCCATCCTAATATGTAACCAATGGTATCCTAAACTCAAGTCAATCTTAAAAAAGTATGCTTCTCCTCTTAGCTGATTGAACAAGTCATCTATACACGATAATAGATACTTATTTATGATTTTTACCTTGTTTAACTCCTGATAATCGATACACAACCGTAACGATCCATTCTTCTTCTTCTTCTTCACAAATAGAATTGGGCCCCCAAGATGAATTACTCTTGTGGATAATAAACCTTCCCTAAAAATTATTGAATTTGATCCCTCAACTCTCGCATGTCTAAAGGGGCCATATGATATGATGCTCATTCTATCATCCCATTCCTTGGTGCTAAGTTGATCACAAAATTGATCTCCCAATTCGGCTATAATCTCGATATATCTTGAAAAACATCAGCATAATCCCTATCAACAGGATCAAATCTAACAAGATGACCATACCCTCAGAAGTCACCTCTTAAATAGAAGATAAATGTGTGCTTGACCCCCCTCCGAACGAGGGACCGCCACAAGAAAAATCTCCTGCCCTAGTATAATGAACACGATAGTCCTATTGTAACAGTCCACCCTCACTCTATACGTCACTAACCAGTCTATACCGAAAATAACATCACACTTGTCCAAGTCTAACACAAGTAGATCCGCTGCTAAATAAAACCTCCATATGTCCACACCCACCCTTTACAGATGGTATGAATGAGAGTCCCACCACCTAACGGTGAATCTATAGTCATGATAATATTTGTGGCTAAATCCACTAGTCGCACATGCAAAGCTAGTTCTGACAAATGAGTGTGACACTCTCGTGTAAAATAAAACTCGCCCCATGGGTTAAAATAAACCCAAGGCAAATTTTATCACCCCAGCTAGGAGAGAACCCTCTAGCAGGAAGGGTAAAATATTCCCTCCTGCCCCCATAAAGATAAGCAACATGCCTCCTAGAAACGGGCTTTAGAGAACCCAAGGAAACTAAGTTTGGGTTCACAAGATAAAAGGAGTAGATCCAAATACTTTAGATCACAAGATGATAGGTTATATTGCCCAAGGGTCACTTCGTCCCTCAGGACAACTGATTACTATGACGAATAATCATTCTCTAAGAAGAGGCTAAGAGTGTTCGAAGGCTGAGCAGAAGCTCTTCATTTGATCGTCTGGGTCTACGAGCAGCAAAAGGGTGGCATCATAGAGAGACTAGAGGGCTTAAAGAACTCCGAGAATACTAAGAAGGCTCATCCATGTCAAAAAAGAGAATATGATGGTCGGTACGTGTTGAGCAAACTTGTTAGGAAGAGAGATCAACATAAAGTCATGAACGAGCAGCTAAAACCATTATGGTTAAAGCTGAATAGGATAATCAACCCTGGAAGGGTTCGATTTAGTGATTGGAGGATCGTTTGGGGAAAATGGACAATTAAAGAATCCTTTATACAGAGGTTTTGTGAAAGGTTTTCCATTCATTCCATATATTGTAGACTATCATATGCCTGCGAAGTTAAAACTACCCGTAATAATCCTAAAATACGATGACAAAGCTGACCTAGTGCTGCATATAGAACAATACCAATTTGTCGCTGACATCTACTCAGTCCCAAATGATATGCATTGTCGAGTATTCTCTAGTATGATCACTGGGTCGGTGCATATCTGATACAATAATTTACCGTGAGGACAAAGGTCAAACTTTCAGCAGTTGGCTGATCTCTTTGTCAGTAATTTCTATTTTGGAACCAAGCCTATAAAGAGGTTGACTCATCTGCTAAACGTCCACTAAAAAATTAGCGAGACTACCCGTGAATACATCACCCACTTTAACAATGAGAAGATGGAGGTAATTGACTATGGAGAGAAGACAATAATCACTGCATTAATGAGTGGGTTGCTACCTAAGAAGTTGTATTGGGTACTGCTATGGAGACACCTAAGATTATGACTGAATTATTAGCCAAGGCAGGAAAAAATATGAACGCAAAGGAAGTTATGGCTGCCAAGGAGTCCCGCAACTCCAAGGCTAATGCCAACAAGAGATTGGAGAGGAAATAGCAGAAAAATAGAAAATTTGAGAAGCCAAAGAGATACGATGAGTACACTCCTCTGATAGTTTACGTTCACCATATCCTCTAGGATATTCGTAGGAGTAGGGACCTGAAATGACCTTGAAATCTGAAAGCTCCCTCGAAGATATAAGAGAGTAAATATTACGAGTTCCACAAGGATCACGGCCACGACACTGCTAATTGTTTAGCCCTGAAAAATAAGTTAGAGAACCTGATCCAAAGAGGCAAACTATCAAAATTTATGGAGAAAGTTGGTCGAGAAAATCAAAGGGACGAGTAGAAAACTAAGAGATGTTCAGAGTTTCCTCATTGAAAAGAAGATAACAAGAAACAAGGCAGAGATAAATAATTTTTAGGATTACCTAGACTTGACCAAAAGACCAAAGGAACCCGTGCATAAGGTAAATACGATCTATTTTGGGTACAACTTTATTAGAGGAGGTGACGCAGGGGGGAGATGATCCTATAAATAGGAAAGCATATCTCAATGAGGCGAAGGCTTGTGCTTACATTAGGTAGATCAACCTGAATAATGATGTAGATGTTTATCTTAAAGAGGTGAATAAAGATCATTTGGTGGTCGATTTCTCCAAAAATGGTTTATCAGGAGCGCTTTACCCTCACGACAACCCCCTGGTTGTCACTAGGGGTGACCATAGGACCGAGGACCGCCAAGCCCGTCCAATAAAAAAATAGGGCTTGGGTAAGGTGAATAGGCCCGCAAAACGGGCCTAGTAAAATTTTATAGGCCCAATTTTTTTTCGGGCGGGCTTGGGCATGAGTTCTTAAGCCCGATGAGGCCCGATCCGGTCCGAGGCCTGAAAATATATATATATATATATATATATATATATATATATATATATATATATATATATGTGTGTGTGTGTGTGTGTGTGTGTGGGGGGGGGGGGGGGGGGAACTTTTATAAATGTAAAAACGTATACCAAGTCTTTTCATGTAGAGTGAGAAACTTTATATATGGACTTTATAATATATGGAGTTTAAAATAGATTTTTAATTAAAAAAATAGGTCTTTATATAAAAAATAGGTATTTTAATTTAAAAAAAAATCTTTTAATTAACATAATAAGGCCCGATCGGGCGGGCCTGGGTAAAGAGCTTTCCAATCTGGACGGTCTTGGGATTACATAATAAGGCCCGATCTGGGCCCAAGCGGGCTTGGGATAGCACTTAATTTTATAAGCCCGGCCAGAGACCGATCGGGCCTGCCCGGTCCCGGCCCACGGCCACCCCTAGTTGTCACGATGATGGTACATGAGGGTAAAGTGGTGAGAGTTTTGGTCGATAGCGGAAATTCAACCTATATCTTTTTCTATAATTACTTTAAAGGCTTGGGTCTACGGGACAAAAAACTTGAAGCTTAACATAAGCCCCTCATTAATTTATTTAGAGACCAGTGATATGACCAAGTGTGAACTCATCTTAAGACGAGGGTTAACAATGTCCACAATCGAGTTCTCAAAAGATACCACCTAGGCTACCCAAGGCCCGTCTGAAATAGGGTCAGCTTTGTGAATCCATGATCTCGACCCCTTCATGAATCGAGATTCCATAGCAACACTACATTGGCAAAGTCATGTCTAAACCTGACGTGCTAAGCCGCGACTACACTTTCAAGGAAATATCTAATAAGGCTATGTTTGAGCTTCGTACTCGAATAAGCTGAGACCCCCTAGACGACCTCTACAATATGAGCAGTACAAATTTCTAAGATGGAAAATCCAACATGGACAAGTTTGTTACAAAAAAATTATCCCCTCACGTGAGGGAATATTACATCATGATTAGCTACATGTGTGAGGGATATGTGTCAAATCATTATTAGGAGCCTCCTCATGAACATGTTGATTACGTGCTTGGGGGAGCATTACACCCCTAAGCACTATAAATGCACTTAATCTTCTATATTGTAAAGGGAGACATATTGAAAACCCTGCTAAAACTCTGTCAAACTTACTGTTAGAGAGAGAAAGCTTGAGTGCATGTATCTTAAGGCCATTAGAGCCTGTATTAGTGGAATTCACACACTTGTATAGTGGATGTAGGCCTTCAATAGGCTAAACCACTTAATTTTGGTGTTTACTTCCTCTTTGCCTCATCTCTCTCTATATTGTTATATTGTTGTATTTCTGCCATTATTGAACCGGTGTGAGCTTATTCATCACTTTGATCTGGTGATACCAATTTCGGTGTCATCATTATGTCACCGTATATGGGAAGGAGGATCATCATCTCTTCCCTATTTTTGCTTATACTCATCGGAGTCTTTGGTGATGAGGCAATCCTTCCCTCTTGTGGAGTTATTTAACCATTAAAAGAGCTCTCGTTGAGCTTCTAAGATTTTATTCTTTAGTTTACATCTCATCCACCACCTTTGAAACATGGCATCAGAATTTCCACCACCAGTTGGTGGTCCTAGCTCTAGCCATGCGCCTTCTCAGTCAGAGATGGCGGAGGTGGCTGATATGGCAAATATAACACCCTACCGCGGAGAGTACTGCACTAAGCCTTACAAGTATATAATTTCGCAGCCTTATAATTACATACTAAAGGTGTGTGAACTTACGTGTCGTGCACCTGCATACTATAGGGTGCATCCCCATATGCTACGGGATGCATCCCCTCTCATTCACACCACAGGGTATGGCCGCTGCCTTATAGCGTAGCTAGATGCATCCCCACACCATTTATAACAACAATACAAGACCTAAAACTCCTATAAATAGAGGTCCACACCTCGAGATTCAGGGATCGAGACCAAACTTGACCAATACTTAGCCCGTAGATCACTACACTTGGGGGTATTGCCAAATACCCCACGCTCCTTCGGTACAGCTTAGAGGCTATTCATCGGCATCACGATCATCTCTCTGACACTCCTGGAATCATCACATACATGTATTCTCTTCTCTCATCTACATTGTACACCTATTACGGCATTGTAAACATGTACTACAATGCATATAATGAGAGTGTGGCACCAAAGTGGACGGAGGCTCATTTTAATAGTCGAACCACTCTATATATTATCTTTTATCTTTATTTACTTGCTTTATCTATTATTATGTATTTTACATTTGACTTTTTGGTACGAGAACGACAAGAGGATGATTTCTCGTATCATTAGTGGCAACGACGTTGAAGTTATTTGTGGCTAGCCAATAAGCGATGCAGGAGTAATTGGTTACCTTCAGCCAAAATATATTAATGAAACCCACTGTGGTAATACTGGAGATGATTACTCCTACCGCCATGGAGTAGCATCCAAATGCCAGGGGACCACCCCAAGCACAACACATGGAGTTGCCACATCATCAATGATGGGGGACGTTGCTGATCCTAGGCATTTACGCTTGAGGAGGCAAGGTCAACCCTACCCAGATGATCGATACGATGACCATGAGGCATAAGATGCACGGGCCAAATGATGGGAACCATATAAAATATCAGGTAACACTATACACCCCGTTCAGGTCAGCCGAGGGCACAACGAGAATCTGTGTCAAGACGCACAACCAAGGGACTCAGTTTTTTATCGGCTTAGTAGAGGGTCAACCTTTGAAAGGCTCAACCTAGTGGTTGATCTCAGATATCGAATGTGTAGGTCAAGGAGTATCGCTGGCTCAAGCAGAGATGAAGCAGGGTGTCGACGCCCATGTGGTCGAGATGAGGGGCTTAAAGAAGTAAATAGTTGACAAAGGTTAGTGGCAAGGGAACTGATAATACGCAAATACTGCGTATTTCATCCTACGAACAGACGCATTTTAGCCCCCTCGGGTATCTTATACCCTATATTTATGCTCATTAAACAGACAACCTTGTATTTCTACGTTAACATGTTTTGCAGGGGATAGTTGAGCTTTTATAGGTAATTGGATGCTAAGTGTGAACTTCGGACGTGTTCCGCTCTATTTTCGTAAACAATCGAACGTTTAAGGGTATTTTAGTCTTTACACAGCTTGGTCACCTGGACCAACATCTCATGGAAGTTGTATCCCTCCTCGCAAGCTTCACGTGGCCTCAAACGGTGCGCGATTCCGATTCATAACGAAGAAGTTACGGCGATTTCAGCGAACGAGAAAAGCTTGGAAACCAAAACAGCAATGCAGTGTGCTGCCCCTGCTTGATCGATCGATCGACTATTTGGTAGATCGATCGACTATATTAAATTGTCAAAATTTGGCCTTGATCGATCGATCGACCAAATCATAGATCGATCGATGCTCTGTTTTTCTACAGATAATTTTTGCATTTCTTTTCTTTTCTCTTTTCTTTTATAATTAAATTCCCACTTGGTATATAAGCCAATTTTGATGTAATAAACAGAGGTGAACGTTTTCAGATAGTTTTAGAAGATAGAATAGGTTAGGGTTTGGGTGATTTCCTTATTTCTTCTTCATTTCTTCTTGGATTGACACACTTTTGCGCTTGAATGTTGACTATTCATCATCCTCTCCATTAATATAGTTTGTATTTCTTCATTTCTTGCTTTCTGGTTAATTTACAAGCTTTCTAATTCAGGTTTACATGCTTTATTTACATGCTTTGTAGAATAGATTTACCGCGTTTATTTACCGCTTTCCATTTACCGCGTTTTTAACATGCTTTCTAGGTAATTTAAATTAGGTTGTGCTTTAATTGAACTCACTCGGGTTGACGCGTTGCTTTGCTTTGGTGATGGAGTTTACGGGTCTATTTCGAGTGCGTTGTCCTAGTTATTATGCCTAGGAGATTTGACGGGGTATATCATGTATGTCCCGTGCTTACGACCTTTCGCACGTAATTTCCGGAATATTTGTTGACGCCAAAATCTTATTAGGCTTTTAAGATGATTCAGGGCATGATAACCCTTGATTTAATTAACTGTCGAAATGAGACACACTTGTAATAACTCATTGACCCATGTAACCATTTTATACTAATTAACTCGGGTGAGGGATATTCGACGCAACCTATAGTTTTACTCGCTTTGTTAATCTAGTTTCAATACACTCGCCTAGATTAATCTTTCCCTTTTATGCATCTTTTCCTTTTTAGTTTCTAATCATTTTTTACACTTTTATTTCGAAATATTAAACCTTATTAATTCTAGCAACTCGTCTCTGTGGATTTTCGATACCCGACTTACCGATGTGCTTGCCTCCCAAGTGTAGTAGTAATTTAGGTTTTTATATTGAGTTGACGAAATGAAAACAATGATTAGCGTCTTTACACGCGCTACTTTTTGCTGTCGATCAAAATGGCGCCGTTGCCGGGGACTAGTTTGTTTTAGACTTTATTTGATTTAGTATTTTATAGTATTTTCTTTCTATTTGTATTATTTGCTAATATTTTGCAGGACTTCCACATTTGAGCACTTAGAAACGCTCGAATCTTTCCCGCGCGCACTTACTTTGTGGAATCCGCCACTTCGAGCCATTTTTGGGGTAAGCATGTCTTATTCCAATTCTTTCCGTAATACTTGTTGTAATTCTCAAAATTCTCGCAAACCTATGACTTTTGGTGCATACTTAGAATCCCAAAGTATAAAAAAGTCAAATATGACTTTGGGCGAGTATAACTAAAGTCAAAATTTAGGTTATTGGAATTTTGATGATGATGATAATGATTTTGGGCCTTTACCTCCTTATAATAGGAATTTTGAAACGAATTCGAATAGTTTTCAAAATTTCTATAATAATGAGTTTTCGTTTAAGTCCGATGGTAATTTTCAAAGTTTCCATTTTCATGCATCCGCACCTCGACCCATGACATTCGGTGACGGTTTGCGTATGTATGAAAATGATAAACTTAAAACTCGTTATCGGGAAGAAAATTGTTCATGGGAACATGAGTTGGATTTATTATTTGAGTCCGACGATGATTTTGCTTCCGAGACTTTCGAGGCCGACGAATGTTTTGAACCAAATGAGGTACTTGTGCCTACTTTGGAACAAGCCATTCCAGACTTTGCCCATTGCGTAATAGATATTGAAAGTGAGGATGATAATGACGTAATATCTATTTGCAATGAAATGATTTCTTCTTTGGCCCACAAAGAAGAACATTTCATTGAAAATGATATTATTTCCTTTGAAATTCCAACTTCATGCGATGATGATTCATCTCACGAGTTTGAATTTCTTTCATCCCCATTTTCTTTCTCTATTACCCCATCGAAACAAGTACCCGATGATTCGGTTTCGAACTTTAATGTTTTAAACCCTATCGCCGATGAGGAGTACTTGCTGGAGTCGCCCTCTACGATCGCATATTTGCCTTTGTGTGTGCCGCCTCCCATTCCAACTTCAAAATCATTGGGAGGATATTCGGCTTTTCTCGGTCCCCACTTGTTTTTGTCACCCGTGCAATCCAAACCCCCCATCGTCCCACCAAAACTTTTAATTGGCAATGGTTCCTTTCTTACGCCTTACACATGCCTTCCGTTGTTCAAACGGAATTCATATTTTTTGGAAGGCATGCTTATATGTGAGGGTACACCGGTTATCCTCCAAAGTCAAACCGTTCTCATGGTGGACCCTCAGCTATTTAGACTTCTAGTGTACAGTTAGTGTGAAGTCTAAATAGTAGGTTGTATATAGTTAGCTTTTTAATTTAGTTTAGTGTAATTAGTTAACTTTTTGTTACTTGTTTTTGCTATGCTCGGTACTAACTTGTTTTGTAGATTCTTTGGACTTATTCTTATGGGGATCGCTCCACTTTTGGGTAATATCATTATTTTCCTCTCTTTGACTTGGTTCTTAATTTACATTGAGGACAATGTCAAGTTTTAAGTTAGGGGGTGTGGGATATTCTATCCATTTCTATTTTTAGTCCATGTTTTTGCTCACATGTTAGTTACTTTGTATGCTTTTCTTAGAAAAATTAAAAATTTCAAAAAGATTTTCTTTCTTTTTTCTCCTTTTTTGGGCATTTTGCCTTTGTTTTCGATGATAAATTTCAATAATTGCCCGATCCAATTGACAACCCAATGATGCATGTTCTCGATTTTAGAAGTTATTATATTTTAGTCTCACTTATTGATATTATTAATAACTTCATGAAATAAACTTTAATACCATGAGCACATGCACTTTTATTATTCTATTGATTTGGTTTAAGATTTTTATAACTCGGTAATCTTTTGTTGCATTGTATATACTTACAATGAGTGAGCTTTGTACCTTTCATCGTTTGTGAGTGTATACACTATTCTTTTCTCATTGAAAACGTTGAATTCGTTGATAATCTCACTATTCTTTCATTTGATCGTTCATTAATTGAGTTCATACTTGAAATGTGTTACTTGATCATGATTTTCATATATTATTTTGATTCGAGAATTGCGTAAACTTTGTGAAATGATCATAGGCCCTCTTTGTTATACCACCCATATTAGCCTTGACCTCACCTTATATGTTTACCCTCGTTAAACCCCTTTGAGCCTAAATATAGCCATTCATTTCATACCCCATTCCCATAACCAACTCTAAATTGGAGTTTTAGCCCATATATACACTTTCCATACCTTTGTTTGGAATGTTACTTGGGATTGAATGATGTTGTTATGATGTCGGTTGCAATTTAGGCATATGAGAGTTTGATAAGTAAAGAAAATAAAGTAGTGAAAAAAGTGAAGAAAAAGAGAAAGCAAAAAAGAAAAGCAAAAGAAAACATGAGAAAAAGAAGAAAAGAAAAAGAAAGATAATTTTGTATATGTTGTATATAGTTCAATAAGCTTTGATTACTCTCCCCGATGATATATCTAATGTCGTTTCGAAACTTGTTTTCAATTTTGATATTGCCCGCATTTTTCCACTATCCCGAGTTTTCATCCCGAACACTTTTAATCCGTACATACACTCCTTTCATTTCATACCCTAGCCATACCTGCATTATAACCCTATTAAAGTCCTATGTGATCCTAGGTTGATGTAATTTAAAAGTCATAACATTTGCGATAATCTGTGAAAATGCATTTCACCTCTTTTAGTGTGCGGTATCTTTCATTGAGATTACAAGTTTTTATTTCCTATATAGCGTTCTTCATTGTGACATGTGTGCAGCCTAGTTTCCACTTACATTTACTCTTTATCCCGCATGTTCCGTGTGTTACCTCCCTATTTTGAGTGAATTCGCTTGATGAGTGTAATACCCGTGAGGATTGAAGATATGCTTGCTTTAATGTTTATCCGATTTATTTAAGTTTTTGCCAAATCACACTTTGCATGTGCTCGCTCCCCCTCCCACATTTTAAGGTTTCAATTCTATGAGGTGCATTCTATAATGTTAATGATTTGGACTTTTGTTTGAATTCATTCATTTTGCTAATAATGTGTATGAAATCCTTTTCGCTATTATTGGGCTTGTTGTACGTTGGGTTGGGCATATTTTGAGGAAACCATGTGATGTTTGTGGGTACCATCTCTGAAAACCCTCACGAGACGACACTCGTACACTAGGGTGACCTAGGGGTTTAACGGCTTATTGCATACGCTAAATGCAATCGAATCGCCCACGAAAGTGGCCTTATCTTTCTTATGCTTTTATACCATACTTTTGAACTATCTCCTGCTTTTGGTTTGCTTATAGTTCTTATTGCATCCTATTTCATTGCTAGGGACTAGCAATGTGTAAGTTAGGGGGTGTGATAATACGCAAATACTGCATATTTCATCCTCCGAACGGACGCATTTTAGCCCCCTCGGGTATCTTATTCCCTATATTTATGCTCGTTAACCAGACAACCTCGTATTTCTACGTTAACATGTTTTGCAGGGGTTAATTGAGCTTTTGTAGATAATTGGATGCTAAGTGTGAACTTCGGACGTGTTTCGCTGTATTTCCGTACACAACCACACGTTCAAGGGAATTTTAGTCTTTTCATAACTGGGGCACCTGGCCTAACATCTTCATGGAAGTTGTACCCCTCCTAGCAAGCTTCGCGTGTCCGCAAACGGTGCATGATTCCGATTCATAACGAATAAGTTACGGCGATTTCAGCGAACGAGAAAAGTTTGGAAACCAAAGCAGCAATGCAATGTGCTACCTCTGCTTGATTGATCGATCGACGATTTGGTAGATCGATCAACTATATTAAATTGCCAAAATTTGGCCTTGATCGATCAATCGACCAAATCATAGATCGATCGATGCTCTGTTTTTCTGCAGATATTTTTTGCATTTCTTTTCTTTTCTCTTTTCTTTTATAATTTAATTCCCACTTGGTATATAAGCCAATTTTTATGTAATAAACAGAGGTGAACGTTTTTATATAGTTTTAGAAGATAGAATAGGTTAGGGTTTGGGTGATTTTCTTAGTTCTTCTTCATTTCTTCTTGGATTGACACACTTTTGGGCTTGAATGTTGACTATTCATCATCCTCTCCATTAATATAGTTTGTATTTCTTCATTTCTTGCTTTCTAGTTAATTTACAAGCTTTCTAATTTAGGTTTACATGATTTATTTACATGCTTCGTAGTGTAGATTTACCGCGTTTATTTACCACATTTTTAACATGCTTTCTAGGTAATTTAAATTAGGTTGTTCTTGAATTGAACTCACTCAGGTTGACGCGTTGCTTTGCTTTGGTGATAGAGTTTACGGGACTATTTCGAGTGTGTTGTCCTAGTTATTACGCCTAGGAGATTTGACGGGGCATATCATGTATGTCCCGTGCTTACGACCTTTCGAGCGTAATTTTTGGGATATTTGTTGACACCAAAATCATATTAGGCTTTTATGATGATTTAGGGCATGACAACCCTTGATTTAATTAACTGTCGAAACGAGACACACTTGTAATAACTCGTCGACCCATGTAACCATTTTATACTAATTAACTTGGGTGAGGGATATTCGATGCAACATATAGTTTTACTCGCTTTGTTAATCTAGTTTCAATACACTCACCTAGATTAATCTTTCCCTTTTATGCATCTTTTCCTTTTTAGTTTCTAATCATCTTTTACACTTTTATTTCAGAATATTAAACCTTATAAATTCTAGCAACTCGTCTCTATGGATTTTCGATACCCGACTTACCGCTGTGCTTGCCTCGCAAGTGTAGTAGTAATTTAGGTTTTTGTATTGAGTTAGCGAAACGAAAAAAATGATTAGCGTCTTTACACGCGCTACTTTTCACTGTCGATCATGAACCTTCAATTCGACCCGTTGAGAGAGCCAAAGACAATATCGTCTAGGCCGATGATGCAGATATAGCCGAGAGACCCTAGAATAACTCGATCCAAAGGTTGGAGAATAAAATAGGAGATATTCTGAAAAGTCGAGACCCCTTACAGAGGGGATACTCTGAAGGCTCTCCCTTCGTGAATAGGATCTTCAGTTATCCAACCCCCATCAAATTCAAGCTACCGATGGTCACTCCAAAGTATAATGGGATCACTAATCAAGTCCACCACGTAGAGATGTACCAATCCGTTGTCAACATTTGCTCATTATTAGATGATACAAAGTGCCATGCCTTCTCAAGCACATTAACTGTAGTAGTCCATATATAGTTTACCTCACTCCCTAAGAACTCAATTGAGAACTTCAAACAGCTTGTAGAGAGGTTCATACATAACTTCTGCTTTGGGGTGAGACCCTAAAAGAAGATGACACACCTGCTATATGTCAAGCAGGGGAAGAATGCGAGTTTGAGGGAGTACGTCGCGAGGTTTAATAAAGAGAAGCTAGAGGTCGAAGATTATGAGGAGAGCATCTCAATGACAACTCTGATTAGTGGACTGGAGAAAAAAAAGCTACTTTGGAAAGTTTTCAAAGACCCACCAAAGTCCATGGCATAACTCTTGGCAATGGTTGGCAAGGTCATAAATACCGAAGAGGCTATGACAACAAATAATGAAGATGATAAGGGAACAAATAGCGGGCGAAAGTTCCAAAAAAAGAATAAAGATGGTAAGAAGATATTGATGGATGATAAATTTATCGATTATACCCCTATGACAGTCAGTTGTGAGCACATCCTGAACGAGATAAGAAATGATCGGCCCCTGAGGTGGCCTGAAAAGTTAAAAGCTCCTTTGTATAATAGGAAAAAGAATATATAGTGTGAGTTCAACCAAGACCATGGGCACCTAATCGAAAAGTGTTTTGCTCTCAAGGATGGAATTGAGAAGATGTTGAAATATGGGAAATTGAGAAAGTATGTAGCCTATCGTAGCTCGGAGGGTAGCCGAGACGACGCCCAAAAGAAGAAGAGAAGTCACAAGTGCAATCCGGACACTCTATTCGACCGAGATGATGATGAATCAGACAATAATGATGGAGATGACCTTAACCTTCCTCCTCCATTTGCTGATCCCAAAGGTCGGCTCCACATGATCTCACATGAGGTCAAGATGATCTGTGGAGGACTTAGAGGAGAAGGGAAAGAAGTCGCTAATAGAAAATCGCATGTGGACAAGGTCAAAGCTCTTCTACCAAAGTCGAAGACTGTGAACTCAGGTGCAGTAGAGCCTATAAAAGGTAAGAGAGCTAAAGTTGTTATGAATACCTTAGTTGTTGGTTTTTTAAGATTAGATTTAAAAGGATTTTAGCTTCATACGATGACCCTCTAGTCATCACCACACTAGTACATGGTTATGAGGTGCCGAGGATTTTGGTGGACGATGGTAATTCAATCAACTTTTGGGACTATTACAAAGGTTTGGGTCTGAGAAAGAAGAGGTTGATTCCCTATCACCAACCACTCATTGGCTCTAGTGGTGAGATGGTTAATCCCCTGGGTATATATGAAATGGATGTAAGAATGGGAAATAGTTGTCCGAAATGTCTTACAAAGAAGATCATCTTCTTCATCATGAATCAAAACGTCTACTCGGCATATAATATAATTCTTGAAAGGGTAGCCCTCAAGGAATTTGAGGATGTACCCTCAATAGGCCATCGGATGATTAAATTCTCGATGCCATATGGGTTAGGGGAAGTTTAGGGGGACCAAACTGAGGCACGTGAATGCTACTTCAACTCAGTCGAGGAGAGGGAAGCATATAAAAGGGCCACTACGACCTACAACATTGATAACTTGGACCCTAGAGATAAAAAGAAGGTAAAGAAGGGAGAAGCCGTGAAGGAGGTAGAATCCATTGTCCCCAATGAGGATGAATCGAAAAAAATTGTCAAATTAAAAAGGCCCTAAATAAAGAGATCGAAGAGGGTCTGATCAAGCTGTTAAAGAAAAAACAAAGTATCATTGCTTAGAGCCATCAGGATATGCTAGGCTTTGATCTAAAGGTCCTTTGCCAAAGACTCAACGTGGAATAGTATGCAAAGCCGATTAGGAAGAGAAGGAGAGTTTACTCTTAAGAGAAGTACGATGTCATTCGGGAGGAGGTAAAAAAGCTAAAAAAAAGCCGACTTTATCAGTGAGGTCCTTTACCCTGAATGGCTTGCGAATGTTGTCATCGTCCCTAAAGCTAATAGAAAATGGAGGATGTGAGCTGATTTTAGAGATTTGAACAAAGCCTGCCTTAAAGACAGCTTCCCATTATCGAGGATAGATCAGATGGTCGATGCTACTGCCGGCCATGAATTTATGAGCTTTCTAGATGCATACTCAGGTTATAATTAATTATTCATAGATCCGGATGATGTAGACAAGACGACGTTCATATCTAAAAGGGGACGTACTGCTATAAGGTCATGCCCTTTAGATTGAAAAATGCTGGGGCTACCTACCAAAGATTAGTCAATAAGATGTTCAAAGAGAATATTGGGAAGATAATGGAGGTCTATGTTGATGATATGATGATGAAGAGCCTTAAGGCCGACACTCATATGGCTGATATTGAGCGTACTTTCGACACTATGGACCAATATAGAATGAAACTCAACCCCGCTAAGTGTATCTTCGACATGGGAGACGGCAAGTTCTTCGGCTTCATCATAAATCAAAGGGAAATCGAAGCCAATCCTGAGAAGATTAAGGCTTTGTTGGAGATGAAGACTATTACAACTATAAAGGATGTGCAGAGGCTAACTAGACAAGTGGCTGCATCAAACAGGTTTGTGTCTAGAGCTATGGATAAATGTCTTCCTTTATTTAAAGTATTGAGAAAGGATTTTGAATGGAACGATGAGTGTGAGAAAGCGTTTCAGGATTTTAAGTCCTAGATCGACTCTCCACTCTTGCTGTAGAGACCAATCTAGGGAGAGAGGTTGTATCTTTATCTAGTGATGTCGGAGTCGGCGATTAGTGCCTCTATTGTCAGAGAAGTGGATGGAGTCCAGAGGCCAGTGTACTTTAATAATAAGGCCCTCCAAGGGGACAAGAAAAGGTATCCTAAAATAGAGAAATTGGCCTATTATTTAATCTATGCATCGAGAAAGATGAAGCCGTATTTCCTGGCATATACAATGGTGATCATCACAGACTCACCAATCAGACAGGTCATTCATAAGCCTGAGAAGTTAAGAAGGCTGATGGCCTAGGCAATTGAGTTGTGGGAATTTTACATCATCTATTAGCCGAGAATAAAAATTAAGGGGTAGGCCCTAGCTGAATTCATAGCCGAGTTCACGTGGGATGAGGATGACATAAAAGAGATTGAAGCGACAACTTGTGAGTGAGAAAGTAGGGGGTGTCTCCCCCTGACTGAGGCCGAGACGAGTTTAGCAAGAAGCAAGGTGTTTGAGAATGAGGAAGAACGATACCTCTTCAACAAGGGAGTCCTAGAAGAGGATAATTTTTCTAGCAATAATATTGTGTGGAGCATGTTCATTGATGGATTTTTGTGTAAAAATGGAAGTGGGGTAGGTTTAATTGTGTCAGACCCAGATGGGGCTAATATTGAGTATGCACTAAGGTTTAACTTTAAAGCCTCTAATAATGAATCAGAGTATGATGCCCTCCTAGTAGGTCTTTCCCTTTACCGAGCACTAAACGTTGGCCAACTCCTTATCCATAGTGATTCCAAGTTAGTTGTAAACCAAATTTTGGGGGTATACGAGGCCAAAGACAACAAAATGGCCAAATACTTGGGAAGGGTGAAGACAACACTGAAGCATTTTAGTGAAGTGAAGCTGAAGAGGATACCCCGGTTAAACAATGGTCGAGTCGATGCTTTGGCGAGGTTAGCTTTCGCTACCAGAATTGAAATTAAAAGAATAGTCTCGGTACAGATCCTCCATCGATCGATTATTGAAGGATAAGACAATATTATGGAATTTTGCTTAAATTTGAGTACGGGATCTTCTTAAATGGATCCTATCATCCAGTACCTCAAAGATGGAGAGTTGCCAGAGCCTAGGGCCGAGAGAAAGAAGCTGAGGTATAAAGTAACTAAGTGTTCCTTCATATGAGACATCTTATACAAAAAGGGTTTAATAATTCCTCTTCTCAAATATGTCCATCAATCTGAGGTAGAGTACATTTTAATAGATGTGCATGAGGGGTCTTGATCCATTCATATTAGAGGAAGGTCATTAACTAAGAGGATCATCACTCAGGGTTACTAGTGGCCGATCTTGGCAAAATATGAAGCTGCGTATGTTAAGAAGTGCGATAAGTGCCAAAGGTTTGCAACCATACCCTATAAACCTCATCAACCTCTTACTTCTATTACTTATCCTTAGCCATTTGCGGTCTGGGGGATTGATTTAGTAGGACCACTGCCTAGAGTTGTGAACAATATTACTATTTGATTATGGCGATTGATTATTTTTTGAAGTGGGTAGAGGCCGAGCCGATTATTACAATCACAGAGAAGAAAGCCTTCCAGTTTATATGGAAAAACATCATTTGTAGATATGGCCTACCTAACACTCTGATTTCTGATAACGGGACGCAGTTCAAGAATATCGCATTTGAGAAATACTGTGAGCGGGTCGGCATCAAACAGTTCTTTTCGACTCCAGGCCGACCCTAAGCTTACGGGAAAATAGAGGTCACCAACAGAAAAATCCTTGACGGAATAAAGACAAAGTTGGAGGACGCTAAAGGGAGATGGACTGAGGAAGTGCATGCTATCCTATGGGCATATAGGAAAATAAAGAGGAATCCAACAGGGGGGACTCCTTTCATGCTAGCTTACGGCTCAGAGGCTATAGTGCCGACAGAGATAGGTCTCCCAACCCATAGAGTCCAGACATATGACCCGGAGCAAAATATGAAAGAGAGGAGAATGGATTTGGATCTCGTAGAGGAACGAAGATAATATACTGAGGTTAGGCAAGTTGCCTATCAATAAAGAACAACAAGGTTTTATAATAAGAGGGTGATGACTTGGCCACTAGCAGTAGGAGACCTCGTTTTGAAGAAGACATGGCAGAAGCCCAACAAGCTTCATCCTAACTGGCATGGTCCTTATAGGGTGATTGAAGATGTGGATCTAGGAAGGTATCAATCGAAAAACTTAGAAGGAGAGACATTCTCCAACCCATGGAACCCTGACCATCTCAATAAATACTACCAGTAAGATTTTAGTTTTTATTGTCTCTTATCAATTAGATTGTGGTACATGTATATAAAAATCCGATGATGAATTAAATTCTATAAAAAATTCCAAGTGTTCCCTCATACCTTGTCTATTGTTTGAATACTTGTTATGTGTATGTATCAACTTATCTTAAACTATAAAACATCATTCGTAGTGAAGGAGATTTAGGTTGCTCTCAATGACACGACAGTCGATACGGGGCTGACCTCCTCCATGGACTCTCAATAACATCGAGAGGGGTAAAAATCACATAGTTGTGGTTCATTATTAAACACCATAACTTGGTGAAAATTTTCTCTCGACCGAGACGACAATGCATGGACGAGACGATTCTCATCCATAGACTCTTAAAATGACGAGAGGAGACTTATGATATAACACCATAATTTGGTGGATTCAAATTCAAAATCACTTAGTTGTGGTCCATTATTAAACATCATTAACTTGGTGAAAATTCTCTCTCGACCGAGACGACAATGCATGAAAGAGATGATTCGCATCCATACTCTCTCAAAATTATGAGAGGGGACTTGGGATATAACACCATAATTTGGTGGATTCAAAATTAAAAATCACTTAGTTGTGGTTTATTATTAAACATCATTAACTTGGTGAAAATTATCTCTCGGCCGAGACGACAATGCATGGACAAGATGATTCTCATCCATACACTCTCAAAACGACGAGAGTGGACTTATGATATAACACCATAATTTGGTGGAGTCAAATTCAAAATCACTTAGTTGTGGTTCATTATTAAAAATCATTAACTTGGTAAAAATTATCTCTCGGTCTGCATAGGCGAGACGATTCTCGTCTATACACTCTCAAAACGATGAAAGGGGACTTGTGAATTATGGTGGATTCAAATTATGCTACTAATGAAAAATTAGGGGTGACATATTTACATAACACAAGAAGAAGATAGTAACAAATAAAGAGCTTCATTTGATAATAATGAGCTTACAAAGGAGTTTAGCATGAGATCTACAAAAAATAACTGAGTATAAGGACACATACGACCATCCCAATAAAAACAAAAAATTATAAATAAGCCCAAAGTTGTAAATTGCCCTCAGCATCTTCTTGAGCCGACCCATCAGTAGGAATAGTCTCGACCCTCGCATGAGTAGTCTCAGCCCCATCATCATTTACGATTGTCTCGGCCCTCGCATTATTATTCTCGATGACCTCGTTAGGGTTGACCTCTAAAATGTCACCCTAATTTTTAACATTGGCTAGAGCAATCTCGAGAAGAGGTCACTAAAGTCTAGACCCACGAAGTCATCAGGGGTCAGGTTCCTAACCTCAGCAGGCTTGAGTGCATCCCATCGGCCGACAATCTTTATGCCTATTTCAAGATACTCAAGGGCATAGCCCCCGAACTCATCAAACTTCTTGAACTTAGCAATAGCTTGCGCCTTAGCCTCGTCCAAGGTAGCCTTGACGATAGCATCAATCTCAGCCTATTTGTTCTTGGCTATCCTCTTCAAAGTATTGGCATGCTCAGTCTTCAAATTAGTAACCTCATCGATCGATTTTTGCAATACCGACTCAGACTTTTGAAGTTCGCCCTTCAGGTTATTCTCGGCCATCACTGCATATCTTCCCTTTTGAATCAAGGGAAGTTTCTTGTGAATTCAGTCCCTCATTTGATAGAGGTAAACTACGCTCTGTAATAAAAAATATTGACAGATAAATCAGTATAGGACAGGACTAAAGAGACTACACTTGACAAGTCTATGTAAATAACTAAACAACCCTATGAAGAGTAAACTCGATAGGCAATGATATGTCCGTAGGCTGGAGGAATCCCTTATCACCATCGAAGATGAGGGAGCCGACACCATCCATGGCCTTTTTAGCATGGCCAATGATGCTCTCATCGTCTAGTTTTAATTGAGAGAGACAAGCTACCAAAGCCTCGTCTGTGGAGATGGGGATCACCTTCTCAGGACGAACCTTCTTAGTTAGACGATGAGTCATAGTATTGTTGGCTCGTCCTTTCCTCTTCTTCCCAGCATCATTGGCTCGGCTGGAGCCACCCACAGTGGATTTGTTAGTCTGAGCAGCAGGGGTGTCAGACTTCTTATCGTGCTTACTGACAAGCTTGCTTAGGTTTGGGGACACCATTTTCCAAAACGTAATCTGGGATGTTCTCTGGAGAATATGCAATAAATGGACAAGGTCAGTAATGAAAAATTAAAAAGATACGACACAATAGTTGATAAGAAAAATCACTTACACAACTCGGCTAGGGGGTCAACCCCCAGACCTGTCTGAGCCAAGTATTATGGGGTCATCAGCTGCTCAAACTTAACAAGACGACCACCATTACCTTATTTACGAAGTTTCTTAACCTTTTTAGTAGCCTCAAGGTTCAATCCTAGATCAAGTTTGGCCAACGCAGAGACCTTGTCCCATCCCTAAGGAGTCCGGGCTCAGATGTGCCACAAGCGACATTAGGACAGAATTCCCAAGTCCTAGAGATAAACAAGTAACGAGGCTTCCAGTTATGGTTGGAGGTTTGGGTTACCAGCAAAACCTTCTTTGTAAGTTTCCTGGCTACGAGATGATAGTATCCAGATTGAGTCTTAGAGGATGACACAGTATAGCAAGCTATAAAAATATTAACGGGAAGGTCAGTTTGGTGAACTATCTTTCAGATAGCAATGAAGCCGAGAATAACTCTCCAGGCATTAGGATAAAGCTGAGATGGGGCAAGACCTAAACGGTCGCGAATAGCTCATATGATCGGGTGAATAGGAAGTAAGAAGCCAACCTTAAACATCTTCTCATAGACACAACCTCACCCTCTCGGCCATGAAAGGGTCTCTCGTCTTTAGAGGGTTTTCTCATGGAAATGGAGGGTCCAATGCTATAAAGGTGTCTCCAAACTAGAAGATCGACCTCATAGACTATTCTCTCATAGGACTCAGTGATAGAAGTGTTAAGTTCACTCTCTTCACCACTGTGATTCGGTTAGGGATTGTTTGGGTCACCACTTGGGAATTTTCAGACAAACTTGTCGCTCATCGTGGCCGAGAGAGGAATGGCATTTATTGAGGGTGGTATGGAGAAACTAGGCTCATGTATTTTTTATAGAAGAGTCAGATTGGTCTGACATCTCGACCTCATGAGAGGGTGAGACACGAGAAGAAGCTTCATTTACCTCAGACCCTTCAGCAAGGGGTGAAAGGTTTGCCATGGCTTCCTCAAAAGAGTCAATACTCTCACTTGACTAGGAGATAGACATATTATCGTCTGTAGAAGAGGAAGATTCAGACGTAGAGTCACTCAACTCTATAGTTGGAGGATGAATAATAGCCACTTGGGGGGGGGGGGGGGGGATAAATGGGACGAATAGGAAAATCCTCAGCTTCCTCAACCTCTACCCTCCCAATTTCTTGAAAATACCTCCCTCTGAGGCTTGGAAACTCTTCGGCTAATTTATATAACTGTCTTAACATTAATAGGACGAGAATCAACTTGGTTGAAAACTTTAAGGGGGACAAATAAGATGCAAGTTTGAATTATGTTGACTAAAGGATCTAAGACTGGAAAGTTAATTGTTTCCAACAAGAACAACTAATAACTACCCAAAAAAACCACCGGAGAAGATGATCGAAGACGGGCTTGAGAAACCTTCCTACGGTGGTTTACCCCTAAACTCAATGAACATAGACTCTACCACTACTAACTACCCAAAAGAGTAAATGAAAATGGGGGGGTTTAACCCTTAAATCCACCCAATAAGCTCGTTGGAGAGAGAAAACTCATCGAAAAAAGCAAGTGCAGAAAAATTTACAAACTGAAAGAAGAAAACCAAAAAAGTGACAAGAAAGTTGTTACCTGGAGGAGAGGGAACCTCTTAGAAGGTAAGAGAGTCCAGAAGAACTTAGAAACAGAGGGAATCAAGAAGCTATGGAGAAGTTGTTAATGGTGTTTGCAGAAAACTTGAAGCTAGAAAGTTTTGGGTAAACTGAGGAAACAGATAATTATAGGTTTAATACCTTAAAATGACCAATCACATTTCCTAATACACATCATCATTGAGGTCACAAAGCCACAAGTTCCCAGCTGTCAAATCAAACTTGGGGAAGACACTACCCAATCAGAACAAGTACATGTGTCACTCTCCCATCCTATAAGCTGTAAGCATCCGACACATCAGAGACGTCTCATGAAAGGGTATATCGACTCGTACCCCTCAGCCACCTTTTCACACATATGAATAAGGGCTAAGGGTGATTGATATAACTAAGTGAGATCTCATCTTAAGATGAGGTTCAACAATGTCCACAACCGAGTTCTCAATGGATCCCACTTAAGCTACCCAAAGCTCATCCAAAATAGGGTCAGATTCGTGAATCCATGAACTCAGCCCCTTCATGAGTCAAGATTCCATAACAACATGACATCGGCATTGGCATGTCTTGGCTTGATGTTCTTATCCGAGACTACACTTCCACCAAAATATCTAATAAGGATATGTCGGGGCTTCGTACTCGGCCAGAATGGGACCCCTAGATGACCTCTACAGTACGAGCAGTACAAACTTCCAAAATGGCAAATCCAACCTGGACAGGTTTTTTATAAGAAAATTATCCCCTCACGCGAGGGAATATTACATCATGATTAGTTACATGTGTGAGGGACATGTGTTAACTCATTATTGGGAGCCTCCTCATGCACATACTGATTACCTGCTTGGGGGTGCATTACACCCCCAAGCACTATAAATACACTTCATCTTCTACATTATAAAGGGAGACATATTGAAAAGCCTGCTAAAACTCTGTCAAACTTACTGTTAGAGAGAGAAATCTTGAGTTTATGTATCTTAAGGCCTTTAGATCCTGTATTAGTGGACTTCACACACTTATACAGTGGATGTAGGCCTTCAATAGACTGGACCACTTAATTCTGGTGTTTACTTCCTCTTTTCCTCATCTCTCTCTATTGCTATATTGGTATATTTCTACCATTATTGAACTGGTGTGAGCTTATTCATCACTTTGATCAGGTGATACTAATTTCGGTATCATCAAGAAGGTTTACCCTTTGGTAACAATTGAATTTGAAGTTATAATCGGTATTTGGCTAACCTACCGAATAAAGAAGATCCATTTCTTCGTCCTAGACAAGAACATCAATTCAGCATATAATATTATCTTCGATAGAGTGGGGTTAAATAAGTTCGAAGTAATTCCTTTGACTGTACACTAGTGTTTGAAGTTTCCTACTCATTACGGTGTCGACATGGTTAAAGGGAACCATGTCGAAGCCAAAGAATGTTACTATACCTCAGTCGAGCAGGAGGAGTAGAAGAAGGTGACAACAACCTAATAAATTGAGACGTTAGATTCGCGTGACAAGGAGAAACTAAGGTTATTCTTAATGATGAATGCCCAGAAAGAACTGCCTAAATTTTCACATCATTAGACCTAACCTTTGAAATGGAGTTGATAGAATTTTTGAGACAATGAAAAAGCTTATTTGCCTGGAGATATGAAGATATGCTAGGAATTGATCCAGAGTTTATTTGTCATGAGTTGAGCATAGTGAAAGATGCTAAACCCATAAAACAGAAGCGTCGGGTCTTCGGCGAGGAAAAAATATGGCAATACAAGAGGAAGTAGAAAAGTTGCAGAACGCATACTTCATAAAAGATGTCAGATACTCAAAATGTCTTTATAATATGGTTATGGTCAAGAAGAAGAATAACCAGTGGAATATGTGTGTTAACTTCACTAACCAGAATAAAACATACCCTAAAGATCATTATCCTCTGCCCAGAATTGATCAGCTGGTCGACGCTATTTCAGGCACGAGTTGCTCAGTTTCATGGACACTTATTCGGGATATAACTAGATTATGATGAATCTTGAGGACAGGGGGAAGACTTCTTTCATCACTAGCAGAGGCACTTACTTCTACAATATCACACCTTTTGGATTCAAGAACACTGGGGCAATGTATAAGAGGTTGGTGAATAAATTGGTCAAGAATCAGATTGATAGAAACATATAAGTGTATGTCGATGACATGTTGATGAAGAGTAAAAAGATGTCCCACCATCTCAATGACCTGAGACATACCTTTAACCAGTTGGAAAATCACCAGATGAATCTCAATCCAACAAAGTGTGTCTTCGAGGTGAAGGAAGGAATGCTCCTAGGCTTTATAATTAATCAAAGAGGAATTGAGGCCAACCCCAACAAGATCTAAGCGTTGATCAACATACAGTCTTCGACGAATAAAAAAGAATTAAAATGTGAAAAATGTGACTGTGTGATAATTGATTAAATTCACAACTTTATACGTTGGCACACTTATTTAATTAGAGTCTATTAATTCAGCCCCAAAATATTCAACTGCGTGTGTCAAACCATAAAATAAATAAAGCATGTGACACAAGCTTAAGGAAAAATCCCCGCAGGGCAAAACCTTTTATTTCTAGAACTTTGAGAAGTTTACAAGACCATTGACTTACATACCATCTTGCATCGCCCATAAGAGTAACGCACGGTGTCTTCGTCAAACCTTCAAAGCAACGGTTAGAAATCTGCAGTAGATCCACACGCAGCGAACCCACATGAACCGCAATCCAAAATCAGCAAGAGAACACCCGCAAGCACTCCCTAAAGACCGCAGTCTTAAATCTTCATAGAGTCTCGCTCCACAAAAGCATGCAACTGTCGGTTGTAGAGATCTCCCCACAAAGAATAAACAAGGGCAAAAGTTGTGTTCTTGAACACCAAAACAATTCACTAAAGCATATGGGAGTTTTGTGAATTGAAAACAAAAAGGGATTAAACCCAAAAAGAAGAAGCCTAAGGATTACTGCTTTGGCAATGTTTCTGTTCGTCAAAACGTATGGAATTCTTAATGAAAACGTTATCAAATAATGAGTATTTATAGGAAAATGCGCCGCCTCGAAAACAGAGCTCGTTCGAACGAGAAGCTATGTCGCTCGAACGAAGTACGCATGTCGTTCAGACGACATCGCGCGATTTCCAATATCGTTCGAACGAGATGCTGATCTCGCGCGAACGACCGGGGTGTCAAAATCGAGGACGCTTCAAAACTTAGAAAAAATACTCACTCTTAATATTTGACGAAAAAGTCCGCTCAAACACTTAGAAAATATTTTGTAAAAATATCCCAAAAGCTCTAAGTGAAAAATTAAGGTATTTAAAACATAACCTTACCAAAGTGAACTTCGCGGAGTCTTGAATGATGAATAACTTGAATAATTCGGATCCGTCTTTGATGTAGATGTCTCTTGAATGTTCTTCGACGGTGTAGGGTTATATGACATAATAAATTGATAACGGACCTATGAAAATATGTCCTTACAAATCTCCCCCTATGTCTATGCCGGTACATACATAAAAAATCCAAATTATCAAAAACCAAATTACCCATACAAATCTACCCCCCCATGAATAAATTTGCAAGACCTCAAACTGTTCTTCAGAACTTGGGCGTCAAAATCGAGGACGCTTCAAAACTTAGAAAAAATACACACTCTTAATATTTGACGAAAAAGTCCGCTCAAACACTTAGAAAATATTTTGTAAAAATATCCCAAAAGCTCTAAGCGAAAAATTAAGGTATTTAAAACATAACCTTACCAAAGTAAACTTCACGGAGTCTTGAATGATGAAGAACTTGAATAATTTGGATCCGTCTTTGATGTAGATGTCTCTTGAATGTTCTTCGACGGTGTAGCGGTATATGACATAATAAATTGATAACGGACCTATGAAAATATGTCCTTACAAATCTCCCCCTATGTCTATGCCGGTACATACATAAAAAATCCGAATTATCAAAAACCAAATTGCCTATACAAATCTACCCTCCCATGAATAAATTTGCAAGACCTCAAACTGTTCTTCAAAAATCTTCATCAAATCTCAAAGCTTTTCTCATTAGGGTGTGCAACATATCAATCTTCAATTTTGTACCTACACACATGAGAAAAAGCAAAAACCTTTGTGACGCATCGAGTTTAAAACGATATAAGAATAAAGCATTAATAATCAAATCTCCCCCATAATGCAAAAACTCCCCCATAACATGATAATTCTTTCTCCCCCTTTTTATGATGTCCCAAAATAGACAGATAAGAAGAAAAAATCAAAACATGGAGTGTCACGATAAAAATGCACAGCAAACAAGAATCAAGCTACGCGCATGCAAAGGTGTATCCCCAAAAATTTCACAAACTATTTTTGGATTTTTTAATTTTTCATACAAAAATAAGATACCACTTTGAAAAATATTATACAAAAAAAAAATCACACCATGGATTTAAACTCAAACAACCAAGTCATGAAAACGAAATGAATGGGTGTGAACACATTCGATAGGTAAATAAACTCAATCAATTATATGTGCACGATGCATGCGTGTACCCCTAACGAATGAACATCAAAATAATCCTTAGGTGTAAAAATTTGTTGAATTTAAATGACATCGTCTTATACAAATCAACAAATCAAAGTCAAATGATTTCCACACCAATAACGTCCAAAACTATTTAGTGTCGTTTCGAGAAATTTTCAAAGGACGTGCAAACCCATTGATATATCCATCCAAAACTCCCTCATATATAATAATGCAATTTTTATATCTAAAGAGGTACTAAATTCTCAACTTAGAGAAAACCTATTGGCCCAAATTTTTGGCTTATTTCATCTTTTTATTGCCTTAATTTTTTGTGTGGGCTCTTTTCAAACGGTGGCTTTCACGACGTGATTATTATTCACTCGCAGCCCTTTCCCGTGTTCACTCATCATTTTTTTAATATAAACAAATTTTTCACGGGCAATGGCTTTTACATGCACTACTTTTATTACTCTCGTATTATTGCACTTGGTTCGTTTTAAGGACATGATTGAGATGAAAACACCCAACCAACATGTGATAAGTCAAGAACAATAAGCAAACAAATCCGTGCATGTGTGCAATAAAGGAAACATGAGTCAAACATGTAGGAAGCAACACTTAATTACATCTTAATGACTCCAAACATTATAAAGCACATGAATGAATTGACCTATTGTCTCAAAACACTATCAAATGGTCACATGGATAAATGGAATGAAATTGTGACTCGGTCATCCAAGTGTCCATCCATAAAAGGTGCAAACAAAATACAAAAATCTTTTTGGATTTTTCTAAAAAATTTATGAAAATAAAATCTTTTTGTATTTTTTAAAATTTTAAAAAAAAATAAAAATCTATACAAAAATGATACATACTAGCAATAGGCAAACAATGTCATCATGAAAAGTAGCCTATGCTAGTAAACAAGTTAAACCTCAATCATTAGGTGCGGAGAGGTTTTCCAAAGGTGGTGACAACTTATGAAAAACCTCCATCAATTATTGTGAAGTTTTGACTAAAAACTTAACTTGCTCACCTAAATGTGCAAACTCTCTCATATAGTCTCCGGGAGCATGTAAAGAATCATGTGTGGGTGCATGTGTGTCAGAAACACGTGTAGAGGCAAAACGTGACACATACCCCAACTTAAAGCAAAATTCCCTAAGGTGTCCTCTCCTTTTGCAATGTGAGCAAACATAAATAGGCCTCGGAACACCTCTCTCAAAAACTCTAGGACTCACTTTCCTAATAGGAATGGGATGCCTAGGTGGGTTAGGGTGAGACTCATGTGAATCTATCACAAACGTGGGAACCGGCTCGGGTGCTAATTGGGAAATAGAAGCGCCGTCATGACTTATTCCTAACTTCTCGTCTTTACCCTTAAGAACCACCTTTTCAACCTTCTTGGGTGCGTTCTCAACAATGACTTTGACCTCCCTGGCACGTTCGAGATCACTCTCGAGTTGGGATACACGTGTTGTCAGACTAGACAACGTGTCGGTCAAATCACACTTCTCCTTTCTTAAAACCTCCTTCTCTCTCTCCAAATCTAAAACCCGACGACCTAAATCTCTATTATACTTTTTTGTTTTCAAGGTCTCGGTATACAAATCTCTAAAAGCTTTTTGGAGTTCACTTTCATCTCCACTTTCTTCCTCACTCGAAGAACACAAAGCACTATCATCGCTCTCGTGTGCACTCTCGTGAGACAAAGTGGGTGTGCTCACACGACTAGAAAAAGCGACAACCATCCCATGTGCTAAACCTTTATTGGACTCTTCTCCCTCATCACCCTAACTATCACTAAGTGTGGCAGGCATGACTACTTTCTTCCCTTTCTTTCTAAGCCATGTTGGACACTCAAACGACTTATGTCCCTTACCCCCACATTCAAAACAAGTCACGTTCTCAGGATCTTCCTCACACTCCTCATCTGAGTCATTATCTTTTTCTCTCTCACCACTTTCTTTGGCCTTTCCTTTCTTTTTATTTTTCTCAAAAAATTTCTTTTTATTGGAAGAGTTATTTTTGTTCATGTTGAGAAATTTTAAAAAAAAATTCGCAAACAAGGCCATATCATTAAAATCAAAGTCTTCCTCAGAATCGGACTCACAAACTTTTTCTTTCTTTTTCTTACAATGAGTCTTTAAAGCAATGCCATTTTCCTTAGCCTTAATGGTTTTGGGAAACATATCAATCTCATAGGTTTGAAAATCTCCTACAAGTTCTTCCAACTTAAGTGATTTCAAATTTCCCAAAGAGTTCAAAACAGTGACTTTAGGAATAAAGCGTTTTGGGAGAGATCTCAAAATCTTTTAAACGACACGCGTGTTATCAATCACCTCACCCAAATTAAAACTGGTGTTAATAATGTCCGACAAACGTGCATAAAAATCATCAAAGCATTCAGATTCAGACATGGTGATAGTCTCAAATTGGGTGGCCAAATTTTGTAAATTAGATTCTTTAACTGCGTTCGTACCCTCATGTGTCAATTTCAAAACATCCCATGCCTCTTTAGACGTGGTGCACGTCATAATTCGGCGAAACTCATCAGGAGTGATAGCTCCAGAGATAGCACTCAACCCACGTGAATTATATTTAGACATTTTATGATCATCTTCAGTCCAGGCTGACACGGGTTTTAAAGAGGTGATATTATCAACGGTGACCGTGGGAGGAGTCCACCCATTTTCACAAAGGTACCAAACACGCTCGTCAATGGCTTTTAAACTAGATTTCATGCGAGCTTTCCAATAGGCATAATTAGACCCGTAAAAAATAGGCATCTTATTATATAAGTGCTCCATAGAAAAAAAAAAGCGATTTTTCAAACAACAGATTTTTCAAAAAAAATCAATATCACACGGTTTTGCGAAAAATAGGAATACGCGATAAATTAGCGTAACCTTCTCTGATACCAATTTGAAAAACGTGACTGTGTGATAATTGATTAAATTCACAACTTTCTACGTTGGCACACTTATTTAATTAGAGTCTATTAATTCAGCCCCAAAACATTCAACTGCGTGTGTGCGTGTGTCAAACCATAAAATAAATAAAGCATGCGACACAAGCTTAAGGTAAAATCCCCGCAGGGCAAAACCTTTTATTTCTAGAACTTTGAGAAGTTTACAAGACCATTGACTTACATACCATCTTGCATCGCCCAAAAGAGTAACGCACGGTGTCTTTGTCAAACCTTCAAAGCAACGGCTAGAAATCTGTAGTAGATCCACACGCAGCGAACCCACATGAACTGCAGTCCAAAATCAGCAAGAGAACACCCGCAAGCACTCCCTAAAGACCGCAGTCTTAAATCTTCATAGAGTCTCCCTCCACAATAGCACGCAGCTGTCGGTTGTAGAGCTCTCCCCACAAAGAATAAACAAGGGCAAAAGTTGTGTTCTTGAACACCAAAACAATTCACTAAAGCATATGGGAGTTTTGTGAATTGAAAACAAAAAGGGATTAAACCCAAAAAGAAGAAGCCTAAGGATTACTGCTTTGGCAGTGATTCTGTTCGTCAAAACGTATGGACTTATTAATGAAAACGTTACCAAATAATGAGCATTTATAGGAAAATGCGCCGCCTCGAAAACAGAGCTCGTTCGAACGAGAAGCTATGTCGCTCGAACGAAGTACGCATGTCGTTCAAACGACATCGCACGACTTCCAATCTCGTTCGAACGAGATGCTGATCTCGCGCGAACGACCTGGGTGTCAAAATCGAGGACGCTTCAAAACTTAGAAAAAATACTCACTCTTAATATTTGACGAAAAAGTCCGCTCAAACACTTAGAAAATATTTTGTAAAAATATCCCAAAAGCTCTAAGTGAAAAATTAAGGTATTTAAAACATAACCTTACCAAAGTAAACTTCGCGGAGTCTTGAATGATGAAGAACTTGAATAATTCGGATCCGTTTTTGATGTAGATGTCTCTTGAATGTTCTTCGACAGTGTAGCGGTATATGACATAATAAATTGATAACGGACCTATGAAAATATGTCCTTACAAAATGTTAATAAGGCATGCGGCTGCGTTAAAACCAATTTATTTTGTAAGCTTCCAACAAGTGCCTACCTTTGTTTAAAGTACTGCAAATGACATTTGAATGGAATGATGAATGTGAGACAACATTATTGGAGTTAAAAAAAAAGTATATGGGATATCCACTTCTACTTTCAAGGCATATCATGGGGGAAATTTTACATATACTTGGTCGTATCTGAATCAACAGTTAGCTCGTCATTGGTCCGATAAGAAAATGGAGTGCAGAAGTCAATTTACTATACTATCAAAGAATACCAAGGAACGAAGATCCGATATCCAAGGCTCGAAAAACTAGACTTCCCCTAATTGAAGATTCTAGGAGGATGTAGTTGTACTTCTAATCCTATACCATTGTTGTTTATACAGACCCACCACAATGCCAGGCGATTCAAAAACCTAAGAAATCAGGCAGACTGATGGCTTGAGTCATAGAATTATAAGAGTATAACATACTATATGAATCAAGAACGACTTCAAGGGCCAAGTAGTAGAAGATTTCATTGTTGAGTTTACATGTGTTGAAAACCCCATCGAGTAGATTTCTAAGGAAGAAAGCTTAACGGTAAAAGGGGCAAAGCCGACTTCTATGAAAGAGAGTTCATCTCCATAAAATACCTAGAAGACTTCTTTAAAAGGGAGTTCAACAGCTCATTCATATTAACAGACTCCTATATGAGAGAGCTCAGACATTAACCCGACCGACCACAATGCCGATGTACCAGAGTCATTGGCCATGCAAACAGAAATTGCTCGCGACTTAGAGCAAATGAAAAATTTATTCAAATATAGAAGCTTAATCAAAAGGAATTTTAAAAAAGATCCTCCCACCTGGAAAATGTTTATAGATGGCTCATACCGTGCCTCTTCTAGTGGAGCGATCTTAATAATTATGATGCCAAATGAAATCGATGTGGAATGCACTCTTAGATTTTAATTTGACGCCTCCAACAATGAGGCAGAGTACAAGCACTTATAGTAGGATTTTGCCTTCCATCATCTATTAGTGTCGAGCAGATACAGGTGCATAGCGACTCTCAATTAATTATGAACCAAGTGTTGGGAATAAGTCAGGAGAGGAGTTCATGGAGAAATACCTTGACAAAACCGATGGATTTTTAGTAAAGTTCCCAGATGTTAAGTTGGTCAAAATCCCAAGAGCGGAGAACGATCGAGCAGATGCACTCACTAGACTTTCTTTCTCCACAAGGATAGAACTAAGAAGAACAATTTTAATGGAAATCCTCATGCACCAAAGTACCGACGAGGAAATTATCAACATAATGGAATTGGACTTCGGACCATCATGGATGGATCCAATACGAGCATATCTAGAGAAATGCATTGTCTCGACAGACTCTAAAGAAGTAAGGAGACTTAGATACAAGGCAACAAGATATGTGATGGGAGGAGAACTCCTGTTCAGAAGAGGGTTCATTATTTCATTACTTAGTTGTGTCCACCCAACTATATTCAACGACTTAATAAAGGAGGTGTTAAAGGTTCTTGTGGAGTATATTCAACAGGTAGATCATTGGTGAAATGAATGGCCACGCAAGGCTACTATTGTCTTACTATAAAGGTAGACTGAAAAAATTAATGCAAGAATATGTGATAAGTTCCAAAAATAAGCCATAATCCATAAGAGACCAGGGGCTTCTCTCTTATCGATTATGTCCCCGTGGCCATTTGCCAAGTGGGGTATAGACTTGGTCGAACATCTACCAAAAATAATAGGCAAATTAAAGTGTTTGGTCATTGTAGTGGACTATTTAACCAAATGGGTGGAAGATGAACCCCTTGTGGAGATTCCATACAAGAAGTTCTTCCATTTCATCTGAAAAACATTATTTTTTGATATACAATGCCGTATGACTTCATCACCGACCACAATACTCAATTTGATAATTAGGAGTTCAAATATTACTACATTCAATCTAAAATCCAGAAGCTTCATTCGGCACCTGGTCATTCCTGATGCAACGGGCAAACTGATATGACAAACAAAACTCTGCTCGACAAAATGAAAAAAAGACAGGTCGATGCTAAAATAAAACTGAATCAATGATCTCTAAAGTGTCCTCTGGGTACACAGGAAAACACTGATAATAGCAACGGGAAAAACCCCTTATATGTTAGCCTTCAAAACAGAGGGAGTGGTCCCAACAGAGATTGGTCTGCTAAGTCATTATATCCTCAATTTCATCTCAATAAAGAGCGGCCTAATGAGAAGACTAGATCTAGACTTGATAGAGGAAGTAATAGAACATGCAACACTTTGGGTGGCAGTATACTAACAACAAACTGCTCGATTTTATAGTAAAAAGTAAAGATAATCACTCTGAAGGAAGGAAACTACGTGTTGAAGAAAGTTATTTAGAAAAGGAACAAGTTAGAGCCTAATTGGAATGGTTCATACAAAATTGCTGTTGTTATCCAACCAGGAACTTATAAAATTGAAACCTTAGATGTATAGCAGTTCAAGAACCCTTTGAATGCAGGAAGTACTATCAATAGTGGCAAACATGTAAAGTCTTTTCATTTCCCTGTAACCCAATTTCAATGATCAATAAAAAAATTTAATTCCCCATAAATGTTGTTGTCTCTTTTCATATTTTTTTCGTCGGTATGAGGAAGATGTGCTAAAAAAAATTCCAAAAGCCAAAGCCGAAGACATCTCAACTACACATACTAAAACTTCATATATGACGCCATGAGGTCACGAACAAGAAGTTTCAAACTTCATGTATGACCCCATGATGTCATGAAAAAAATTCCATACTTCATGTATGATCTTACTATAAGGCAGACCAAGAGCAAGAAGTTTAACAAATTTAGGAAATTCGTTGCAGTCATATGGATGATAAGATCCGACCATAGCTGGCTAAATGCAGTGATAAATCCTAACACATTTGGTCGAGATATGTTCATATGACCAGTAAGCTGGAATAATCATTAGTAAAACTCAAGATCGAAAAACCCAAGTTTGTCCAACACTGGTAACTAGTAAGGCAGATTAGTTGGGCAATTGAAGACCACATAATCATTAGACTAAACTACTAGTAGACCCCTTTTTAAACAATTAACACACAGTAAGTTAAAATAAAGGAAATAAAAATGTAGATTTCAATTATGACTTATGAAAATTTATTATAAAGAAAATAAAATATAATAAGTTATTGGCAAGAACGAGGTTCCTCACTTGGTACATTCTCAAATCGAACAGGTGGTATATCCAATGCGTAAGGGTTGATGGTCGTCCTCAAGTATCTAAGTCTTAATTTACTACTGGAGATTGCCCTATCCACTAAATGCTAAAGGCGATGAAGTTTGTCATGTCCATCAAGGCCATAATCCTCAAGGTATTTCCTCATTAAGCTCACTGGGATAACATCCAAAGGGATTCATAAAACATTAATCTTAACGGGAGGCTCAGGATATTCCAAGCAACCTAGGTCATGCCAATACGATTACTCATTTTCCCTTGGCAACTTTATCACAATAAGGTCATTGACTAACCTTATTTATAGCCAACCTTGTGAGCATGGTTAAGTTATGTTCCCATATGTGTAAAGGACACATTGTAACCATCCATCCAGACAATACGAGGTTGCTTATAAAATTGATATATGAGGCGATCTACCCTCTCATTCAATCTCTTGATAGTGGACATTTGATTCTTCATGGTCGCAACTTGATCTAATAGAGTTTTCTTAATTCTCTCTTCCTCTATAGATTATAAAATCCCCCCTGCTGCTAGGAGGATTGACCCTTAATTTTCTTTATTTGATTTAATTCCTCCCTTAAGCGAGCATTATCTTCTTTTAAAAATGAAACACCCTCATTTTAGTCGGCAGGACTTGACTTCTTTAGACCTTTAAGCTCAACCCAAAGAGCATTATTTGTTTATTTAAGTATGGAAGCAACTTGCTTAGCTCCAGACAACTCAGTATTAAGGACAAACTCCTTTTTGGAAATGCTGATGATATTCTTATCAAACTCACTGCTCTTCTGTAGGTCAGCTAGCTTTCTCTTATGGTCGGCCTAAAGGCTTTCCATTGACTCTTTGTGGTTCTACTGCATAGTGAAAATCATATCGTGGTAGGTAGCATTACTTGGTGAAAAAGATGATGCAAATTCAAGTATGATTGCTTGGGCAAAGGAAAAACGTCAAAACTAAGTAATTCTTCAAAATCCTCTCCATCAACCTCACTGCAAAGCACATGGTTAGATATAAGTATTTTCCAAGCAACAAGAACTTACTAAAATTAAAATGAATCAGTAATACGTGAAATATAAGTTTTATTCCATCATCAAAATAGATTTACATTAAGGCAAGTCCCATACATTGGAATTTGAAAGATAAAAAGATAAATCAAATATTCCTACATTGACTATCGGGATTACTTCCCCACCATCTTTTTATTGGCAGTAACTTGATCATTACCTTGTTCGATGATCGCTGCATGCTCTTTATCAGTAACAATAATAGTGTACTCCTCATTATCATCAACCTCCTCATCAATCTGGGGAGGAGTGTTGAGATTGTGTAATTGAAAGATTTATGACCCTTCAATAGTGCCAACCTTGCTATGTGATGCATCCCAACCATCTTAGAAGAATGTTTTCTTCATGCAATCAATTTACATAAAGGCATTAGTGAAGGCCTTGTCCCAACCTTTGGTAAAGGCCTCTTCCTTGGCATTGGCAACAGAAACCAAAGGTTGCTCGGCTATAACCTTATCATCCTAAGCTTCTTTTTTGGATTTCTCAGCAACAACAACGACATTGTGCAACACCAACCTCTCCTCCTACAAGTCACTGGACCTCTTCTCCAACTTCTCTTTCTTCTTCATCTGGGCCAAATGAGCATGATCAACAGCTTCCAAAGACCTTCACAACTTAGAAAGAGCAGTCTTAACATCAGGAAATGACCTCCTCATCTTATCATTTCTCTCCAACAGTTGCTTGTAATCCACTAGGAACTAAAAAGTTAAAGGGTATAAAGAAATGATTAGTAAGAAGATGAAATAAATTTGAAGAATAAACATTTAAACAACTAACTTACAAGGACCAAGTTATGGTTGGATCGTTCTTATAGCTTAGTGAGGGATTAAATAGGCAACTGCTCAGTCAACAAGAAGAACCCCATCAGTGATTAAGTCGCGAAGAAATCCCGGACAAACAACTATCGATTGAGTGGTACTCTTACTTTTATCAAAAATTTCCTTACCAACTATATCAATTGGGGGAGGGAGATCGTTCCTTACCCTCTTAGACAGGGGTTCATGCTGCTCAGGAGAAGAATCCAAAATCTAGATATGACTGGACACTCCAACGTCAAATTTCTTTCTCATTGGATGAGCTAGAGGAGGTAACTTATCCCCATCATGAGTGGCAATTATGTTGGTAATCTTTCGTTTTGCCATCTTGCTTAAAGAGATGTTGATCGATATTTGCGCAATGTTAAGAGGCTCAAATGAGGAAGAAGTTCTTTCTGTTAAAAGTATATCCCATTCTCAATGAGAGGACTTAGAATCAGACTTTGATAAGTTAAATGTAGAAGAAGTCAGCTCATCGAAAGAGATTGGTGCGAAAGGTATTTCTTTAGTAGGTCGAGCTATAAAAGAGGTGATTGTACTCATATATCCAAGCAAAATAGAGGACGACCTAGGATGGTCCCCGGTCCCAACCCTTTGCTGAATAGACCAAACAACTTTCGAATCAACAAAATTAACTTCGGGGTCGCGAGGAATTTTCTTCTTACTCTTTATTTCAAAACAAAAATCAGAGGTACAAAATTAAAAATAAAAATAAAGCAAAAATCAGAATAACAAGATTTAAAATGTATGTTTGTGTCCTAACCTATTTCCCTGCCTCCCTGAGGGCACTTGGGCCCCTCATATGTTGTACCCTCAAGAAGAGGGGCAAACTGCCAGTTCTTCATAATCAAAACATAATCCCAATAATCCTTATTGGAATCAGGAAAATTCACAACCAAGGCCTTGTTTAATGCAATACCCGGTAATTTTTTAGCAATTTAAATTACACGTGTGCACATAATTTAATTAAATTGAGAAATAAAGTGAATTAAATTAAATATTAATTAATGAATAAAAAGATTAATATTTATATGGAAATTGTATTTACTCCTGTGAGAAGTAATTTAAAAGATATTAAATCATATTACATCGTAAGTGAGTAAAAGCGACTGGTTTATCGGTATCTCATTCGAGACACGCAGAGAGGATCGTGTCGAGCATGAAATTTTGTATTTATGTTATATAACTCAGATGTTGATTTCAAGTGCACCAATGATTCAGAATGAGTAGAGATAGTCAGAATTAGATACCCCGGGGTTGTAATAGGGTTTTGAAGACTTTTAAAGCTAAATGGGACCCGTATACGGGCGTTCGAGTCATTTTACACATGAGGCCTAACCTAATTTCGGGATTTATAAGGTTAAAGGTTATATCTAAGGAATGTGGATGTAGTGGGAAGCCATTCTACCATCCGAAAGACCAAGGGTTTGACAGAGGAGAGAAAAGAGAAGGAAAAAACCAAAGAAAGTGAAGATAAACAATTTGGGAAGGGAATTGAGTCATTCCGAGAATACGAGCCATATGTAAAGAAGAACTAAACTGGAAGAATTCAGAATCTCTACAATTAAAAAGGCAAGTGTTTATCTTGATTTAATTTTTCATGTAGTTTCAATCATCCATATATAAATTTGGTGTAGGAACACAAATTTTTGGGTGGGGTTAACATGTAAAATGGGAATTTTATGAATGAATTCATCGAGAAAGAGTTTGAATGTATTTACATATTAGATCGATATGATTGAGCATATAAAGAACGGATCTTGGATGATTAAGAAGAGAGATTAGGAAATATTGAATTTGGTATGAAATATTGAATAGTCCTTGATGAACAATTGATAATCCCATGAATTTATATGTTTTTGGGTTGTTTTGAACGTACAAATATGTGTAATTATGATTGGGAATGATAAAAAAATTCATATTTTGGGTTTGATTGATGTTGGGGACTCATATGGTTGAAGGAAAGATGATGAAACTCATCAAAAGTTGGTTTGTTGCCCAGGTGAGCCGAACCGATTCGCTGGCAAGGAAAGAACCAGTTCTCCCATCGAACCGATTTGGATAGCCAGGCGAATGGATTCGCCCAACCTGGCTGCCTCTCCTTGTGTTGTGTGGTATTTTGGGGTCATTGAGGGTTCAACTTGATTTATGGAGTTTGATAGGTAACACATGACTTCTGGGAGTATATAGGAGAAATTATAAACAACCTTGGGTTAGATGGGGTTCAAATCGGGGTACGAGTATACAAGTGTATTAGGATGAATAACACTCGAGTTCTAATTTATGAAATCGGGTTGGGATTTCAAAAAGATTTAGACTACAGGCTTGAGTATAATAGTATCGTGGCTAGAAATATGTAATTTAAGAATCAAAATAAGTAAGTGAACACTTGATAAATCGGGAGTCGGGGTAGACTCAGAAATTGTGGGCTAGTGCTACGAGTGATATATGCACGATTAGCCGGTTATATGTATATATATATATGTGTGTGTGTGTGTGTGTGTGTGTGTGTGTTATATGTGAACATACCTACTCTAGGGATACTATCGTTAAAGGTTGTGCATAGTGGGAGGTCCACCCTAGCTTGACCATCAGGTGTTAGGTCGTAGGACTATTGCATGACCAATGTATGTGAGGTTAGATTCCGATAGGGTAATGTGGTGTGGTTATGACCCAAGGATGTATGGCTATGACTGCCTCCAGTTTATATGTTTACGATTGGGGCTCGGTGGTGAGATTTTAACCCAATGGCCCAGGGGTTGTAGGTGACGTACCTGGAGACTAATAATATACTAGGGAATTCATTCCGGAGGATAGCTCAAGGATGTTATCTATATAAGTATAAATGAGTCTTATATGTATAGGTGTACTCACTGAATGAGTGAACATTAAAATTATATGCATCCGGGAGGACAACTCGGGGATGGAATGTGAATTATTTAATGATAAGATTATGATTGAGAATTATAATGATATAGCTTACGTGATGGATAAGGGAGAAATCAAGTAAAGTATAATATGTGTAGCGTGGTTGGGCTAGACGTTTATCATATTGGGCTATGTTAAGTGAGTAAACTAGTTAGACGAGTGAAGTTGCAAGGTTATATAAATTTAGTTCAAATTCGTAGAATACACTCCTTGAAACAAATATCAATTATGCCACTAAGTTGATAATTTCCAAATTTTAATCTTACTTACTAAATCCTATGTGAGCATACGAGATTATAAATATGCAACAAGAAATCACACATATAACACGCCGATATATGAGGAAAACCCAAATGGGAAAAACTTGGACAGCTAGGCCTAGACAAATCCACTACGAATATGGTTTTAGAAAAAGACACAAAAGAGTTACAAACTTGACACAAAAAGACCCATTGATACTATTTTCAATACCTCCATCCGTAGTATGCATAAGTCCAACGTGCTGCACAACAACTCCAGTGTCAAAATATCTATTGAAAGCCAAAAATTGCCTCCAATCCAAAATTGGGCGGAGATCCACCGCACCCAACCATGGATGAATGTATGAGAGGATGTAATTGGGCTTTTTGGTTCTTGAAAAATGATCAAAAGGTCATATAAAATTGTTGGAGACTTTTTGGAAAAAGGATATGAGTTTTCTATTTAAGTTCAAGAAGTGTTCAAGTGTATATTTTCGTCCCTTGTTCAATTATTAAAGAGAAAGAAGCTGACCAAGGAAGATATGGAGAAAAAATTGCACGAAAACTAAAAATATTAAAAAAATTACCCGATCGTTCGAACGACTTAACAACCTAGTTTGAACGACGATGTTAGAATGAGATTACTGAACAGAAATCACACAAAAATACAAGGGAAGTCGTTCAAACATACTCGTTCAAACGACCACGTTTAAACGAGACTTCGAAGGACAAATCAGACAATTCCATAAAAGAAATTGTTCAGAAGTCGTTCGAACATACTCGTTCAAGCATGCTCATTTGAACGACTTAGGCAATTTTGGAAAATAAAATTTAACTTTAAAAGGCTTAAATTGATTTGAAAAATCCCATTAAGAAGCATTTAACAATATGGGAAATGTCTCCAATGACATATAAAAGAACAGGGTCATATAGCTTTAGTAAAAAGAGCAATCAGATGAAGATGTATCAATTTCTAAAATGATGAAATCCTGGATGCTCAAATTCTTCATCGTTGAGAGTTATATGACACACAATGACACAAAATGTTTTGTCCAACAGAATTACCCAATAATACAAATTGACTCAATCATAAATTTGTCCTTATAAATCTCCCCCTTTGGCTATTTCGGGACAACACATAAAATAAAAAATACAAAAAAAATACTCTTAATTTGCTAAGCCAAGTTGTCAAGCCTATCCTAATGCCCATCCCTAAACCCCACCACCAAAAGGATAGACTCGACTGATAACAAAGCTTCTACATGAAGATGTTTGAAAGTAGGCAAGAATCTGGCACATAAATAATTGGACTACACGCATGAAACAACAAACAGATAAAACGCATGGGGAAATTAAGAATTAAATAGCCAAATTCCGATACTTCCCCTAAACATGTTCTCCCATTTTCGCCCAAAAAGACAAAGGGATAGAACTAAACCTGCAATGTTAGTGAATAGAGAATGAACCAAAAGATAGATAATTTTATGGCTAATAGGATCAAAACAATATCCACAACATAATAATTAATGTAAGTCATCCAAAAAAATAATATCATAGAAGATGAATCATGTGATTATTAGCTTTAAAGACATAATATCCAAGATGTTCCAACAATAATATCCAAACATAAGGACTGGAAAAGGAAATTCTAATATCTGGTATAAATGAGAGTATAACATATAGAAAATAGAAATCTCTGTCTCATAAGTACACAAAATGAAGCAACTAAAAAAAGGCTAAATTATGGAGCTGGAGCATCAGTAACATTATCACAAAGAGAGGATCTGATACCAGAAGATCCTGCACTATGACGCATCTCAGAACGACATAGCTCCTCAAAATGCTACATGAGAATAGAGTCTCTTCGTGCCCGAGCCTCCTCTCTATGAGCCTGAGCCTCCTCAACTCTCTCTGTCTCTCTGCATAGTGCATAAGAGCTACTTCAATATAGATTGGTCTGGACGAAGATCCTATTGAATCTACTCAACTTGTAAATGCACGTACTTAGGATCCTCCATATGGGGGATAACGAGAAGTAGAGGGTCTGGACGGAGGTAGAATGGATAAGGCTGCAGAGTGAGATAACTCGAAGTTGGATGAGGTATGTCTCTAGGAAGATGACCTCGGGAATGACCAATGATGAACTATCAATGGTCTGATAGTGGGTGACAGGAAAATCCAAATAAAGGAGTGGGAAACCGACATTCACACATTTATGGGTAACTATAATCGCAAAAGGTAAGGATTGCCTAACTAGATTAGATAGAGATATACAGACAAGCTTAGGAACTCCAAAAATGTAATCGAGAAGATTAATAGATGCCCGAATGTTGATAGAATACATCAAATCCATATGATCTTTTGAAATCTGATTATGGTTTGCACGTGGAACGAGACATGCACAAACGATAAAATTAAGGATCATAAGATTAGCATTAAAGTTTTTATGATATAAAATGGTAGAACCAGGATGGATCACATGACAAACAGTCTTAATAATAAGATAAAAAGCAGGACTAGCATCTTGGGGCCAAGGAAAGTTGTGGTTGGAAACTTGGGCAAATCGATATGATGTTCAATGGTTCCAAAAACTTAACACGACTCTAAATGTGTCTTTAGTGCGTGCTAATTGCGATTCAAGTGCAAATTGATCGCATAAGTAAAAATTCGAGAAATTCAGGTATCGAACTCATGAATTAAGATGAAAAATGTAACGATGAATAGGGAAGACGAATAAATCTCATGATTGACTCAGAAAGTGAAAAGAAAAATATGATTATTTTGAGAGAATTCTATCAATGAATGAAATTTGAATGATGATTGAGAATTAACTATGCATGCAAGACCAACTACTTTGCTTATAAACTATACAAGAAAATAAAGTTGGAGTACACTCTCCCGAACCGTCGGTAATTATATTGGATATAAAACCTTCAAGAATTTAATTCATAATTTAAATAAACATTAAATATTTTATACGCATTGGACATATGCCATTTTTACTCCTCACAATATCAAATCAAAAACATAATTAAAGTGAATGATAAATTATCGAAACTTGTATTATATTCTCAAATATTCTGATTACCTAGAGTAAATGAAATTAAAAGACCTACAACATTTGTTTCAACAAGATTTCAAACCTCTAGATTAGTAATTAAATTTTATTCAATTTTATGTCCATCCGTAATACCTAGGTTGGGTTCATGCACCCTAACCTTCTAAGAAACTTAGCCAAACATGGTGTAACTACGATAAAGCATGATTTCTACATTGCATGGATTCGTTGTTATGTAAAGAGTGCAACTAAATATGTATAAACTATATCCAATAGGATAATAGAGAATCACAGTCTGACAAGATAATGAATCTTGAAAGCAATAAGAGAAGAATACTTATATTGATGAATTAAATCGAAAATAATAAAGAAGATGATGTTTTTATTATAATCTTTTCTTCTAAGGTTTCTTCCCTCCAAGAGCCCTCAATACTAGGGTAAAACTATCTAAACTAGGTCTATAATCCAAGAAAGATCCAAATACCACGTTTTTACAAGAGATACAAACATATACAAATTTAATTTTTAATAGCATAAAATAGTAAAAATTTTCAGATCATCGAACCGGTTCGGGCTGGTCTTATAAATGGGAGAACTGATTCATAATTCCCGTGTTGGTACCAAATTTTCTAGCCAAACTGAAGTGGTTCACCTTTGGGACCAAACCAGTTCAAAAATTCTTCTTTTCTTCCTTTAATTATCCTCATATTCATATCATCATAACTTCACAACCAGGTCTCGAATTTGTGTGTCATTTCTTCCATACGCTCGTGAGCTCATGAATTTCATTTTCTCTCGAGGTACCTCATTCGAATTCTATTGTGTAATTATGAACTTGCCCTTGACTATACTTCCTAGTTTTTTTTATCTTCATTCCGATTTATTTCTCGCTTTTAAGTGTATTAAATATGTGCACAAGTAAGAAAGTACACGAAACACGATGTACTCACAGGAAATCGTTAGTAGCAATAATATGAGATAAAATCATCGAATGAACATTAAACGGGATGATAAATGTAGATAAATTATGAGGATAAATGTGAACAATTTACGCTGAATCAGTGCCAAATAGTTTATTTGGTTCATATTTATTATTTATTTATGCATGTTGATTCTTTCTGTTCACTTAGTTATATGGTTTTATTTGAATTCTATTGTTAGTGTTTTTTCGATAGTGATGCTGAAAATGAAACCATACTGGGATTCTTATTTTATTTTAATAATGGATTGTCCACCCTGTATTAGAATAGGCGGGTAATCATATTTTCTATCAGAGTTATCCAGTTCTAATGTCCTTAGGATCTTTGTGAACTTGCTACGTTGTTTGCACTACGTTTCTTAATATAGAGACCTATGTTTCGGATTGTTGTTTCATATTGTGCATTTATATTCTTCTGATATTGTTCATTATTAAAGTGAATCTCATACAATTTTGATTTGGTTTGAGATACCAAATAATAGGAGAGGTTGACCAGCACGTGCCACTATGAGGGCCACTGAGGAGGAGGCTTGGCTGAAGTCACATGCCACCCAGGGAATGGTCACTGCAGTAGGGGTCACCACTATTATTCACATGCGATTAATGCCATGTTGACTGCCTTAGCACACCATTTTCTCTAGGCACATCCACAATAGCTAGTGGCACCAGTTCAGGCCTACCTAATGTCGTCTGTTTGGGAGAGAGTCAGAGAGGCCTTCCAGAAGTGCCATCCGCTAGATTTTTAGGGGAGTGTGGATGTGGTTACAACTATTCAATAAAAGAAATATGTCCAGAGGCATTTGCACATGGTTGAGTGCAACGACACTCAAAAGAAGATATTATATACGTTCAAGCTAGCTGGGGCAGTTCTTTAGTGGTGGGATTGGTGATCACGTCGGAGGAGAGGGATCGAATGACTATCTAGGAGTTCTAGGTGAGATTCGATCGTAAATTCTTTTTGCCATCAGTTCAGGCGGAGATGAGGAAGAAATTTCTAGACCTTTTATAGGAGGGACGGACTGTGGCTGAATATGAGGAGGAGTTCATGCATTTGGTAAACTTTATGCCGGACAAGGTGAACACTGAAGAGAAGAGGGTCCTCAAGTTTACAATTGGACTTACTTGGAGGATTCGCCAGCACTTATTAGGGAACCAGAAATTATGAAGTTACACTAGGTTCATTAATGTCGCGTTGCTCCACTACAAGGCCCTTCACGTCTATCTGAATAGAGCGAAGAGGACTAGAGAGTCTAGCTAGCAGGGCAAGACTAGAGGTAGCGATACTAGCTGGGCATCGCAGCAGTAGGGGACGAAGAATGAGTTGGGTTCCCAGTAACAGGGTGACTCGTTAAGAGATTCAAGATGAGTAATGGCAATTTTACAAGTCTAAGGTAACCAAACTGGAAGCCAGCAAGGCCAGCGTTATCTAGGCCAGTAAGGCCAGAGATAGGGGTAACTTCTTCAGGGCCAGAGGTAGGTAGAGTTTGTTAGGAGTTGTTTTGTATATGGGGAGGAGGGCCACACGCAGTGTGAATGCCTGAATAGGTCAAGGAGTGAGAAACAGGAGGCCCAGTCGGGGCAACACTTACAACAGCTTCCATCCCCACCGACAGTTTCTAGCATTACCTCCACTGATCAGTTTTATTGGGAATTCCACCAATAATTTAGGGTGTTTTTCCTATCCATGGGCCCTAAAGTGTTTGCGTTAGTTGTTTCGTAGTTTCTTACATCGCCTCTTTAAAATGCTTATTATAATTCCTTATAGATCCCCCATTCTATCGGGGGTTAAAGGTGGAATTATTTCATTTTTATGGCTGCTTTTTGGATTGTCTCCCAATTCCAGAGTTAACATGTATCTGAGTAAACACGGATTAGGTTTTTGAATATGAAATGCACGAAAATAACAAATGGCTTGTCGAATTTCCTACAGACGGTGCCAATCTATTATCGTCTAAAAATGGTATATGGATTTTATGGGTCTTAACTGGGAAATACTAATGATAAACTATTACAAATCATGAGATTAACGAGTTATATTTGAGTGAGATAAAACCACGAAAAAGAAAATAGGGGATTAACGTGGTTCAGCCCAATGAGGTGCCTACGTCCACAGGTGTAATGTAGTTTGTGTTAACTTTGAAAGAATGAATACAAGCTCTTAAGGATTTCTTTAGGGTTTTGTGTATGGCTGTTAAGTTGAATCTTTTATGTTCTCCTTGTTCTTTATCTTTGAGTGTTATTTATAGGTCATTTATATGAGAGAGAGAGAGAGAGAGAGAGAGAGAGAGAGGAGGGAAAGAGGTAGAATGCCTTTATAAATTAGGCAGTTACACCTTTCCATATTCTAGTAGACTGCTAATGATGAGCTAATTATAATCACCTGAAAGGACTAACTTACATGTGTGTATAATGAGAGTTGTACATATTCCTATCCATGGCCCATACGTATGTTTGGTGATTAATAAAATAAATTCATTATGGTCGGCCACCCAGCCGACCATAAATAATACTGAGCCGACCAAGGAGATGACGTGTTGATCATGATCAGTCAGTGAGTGAGCATCTTATGATAACAAATGTCACAATACTATTGGTCCATGTCACATTACATATATATAGTACAACAATTATACTAAGTACTCACATTGGTATGAGAAATATAATCAAGTTGCTCCCATAACTGAATTAGTTGATGATTGGGATGCTTACCAATCGTACGTGATTGCCATCTAAATAACTGGGTGTAGGTCTCGTTGTTTTATATGTTCAAAACATCGTTTCTAGTGTAAAAATGGTTGTATATATAACTTTCCAATAGCGATAAATAACCTCTAACTTGCTTTACATCCATCTTGGGCGTCAAGCATAACTGTCAATATAAATGAGCAAGCACGCCAGTACCTTAAGCAGTCACACTGACCCTAGATAAGTCTCTCAAACTATAAAGATATTTAAGTAAGATCTTATGTGATGTCTTATTGGGTAGAACTATACAACCCTATAAAAATAGGAGATATGCCATCAAATTTTGTTCAATATCTTCCCTCATTGGGTTCTCCTTCAATGACATTCCCTTATAATATGTTTTCACCCAATCCAAATGCACAACACAATTATCCCAACACTCGGTTCATACCTTATCAATACTAATATCTAAACACTCGGACACCATCTTCAAAGCATTATCCTTTGTCATCGACCCTAGTTCTTCCCTTCTACATACAAAATGTAGAATATGAAACACATCATCTAACATTATTATCATCTCACCAAATGGTAGATGAAATGCTTTGTATCCATTTACCATATTTCTACCAATGAATTTATGGATACGTAGTTAATGAATCGATGAGTCACCTCTGATAGATGGCCCAATCCAGAACCGTGAATTAGTTTTTTAACTTTGGCGTGTTCTTTTGTTAAGTCCCATTGCCCCTATTTTTGTGAAATGATTTTGTGTTTTCAAACAAGCATAATCCTGCATAATGAAATGGAAGAGAATTACATTAGAAAAAACTATAAAAATACATCAATTCATTACACGAAAATAAAATTATCCATAACTCCTCTCCATATCGCATATACTAGATGGTGATTGAAATACTTTAAAATTATCCCATCTTTAGGCTCATCGTCATCTTCAACTACTAACTTTCCCTTACCCTTCTCCATGGCTTAGGATTTTATCTTTTTACCCTTACCTACTAGTTCCTCTTCTACTTGCTCACGTTCATTATCACCTTAATCTCACGCTCACTTTCCTCAACACAAAAGTCAAGGGAGGCTATCACAGTAAACCGAGCCGATTTGTTTCCCCCAAATTCAAATTTCCTTGCCTTTGTGTCGATCGACTAGCCTCCCTTGCTTTTTGTGGGTTGTTGAGGGTTTGTCTTGGTTTACACAGTTCGATAGGTGACATAGGCCTTCTGGCTATATATAGGAGTTATTATAACCCACCTTAGGTTAGACAGGAATCAAATCTGGGTACGATTTTATGGGTGTATTAGGGTGAATAACATTCGAGTTATAGTTTATGGAATCGAGTTAGAATTTCGGGAAGAGTTAGGATACGGGTTTGAATATAATAGATTAGTGGCCTGAAATATGATATTATTGAATTAAATTAAGTAAGTGAATACTTGATAAATCGGGAGTCGAAGAAGACTCGAGAATTATCAGCTAGTGCATTAAGAGATTTATGCACGTTTAACCGGTTATATGTATATATATGTACTGAGAGAGATAGTATATATATTGATATAATGTATGATTGATATATGTGAACATACCTACTCTATGGATGCCATCTTTGGAGGTTGGGCGTAGCGGGCGGCCCACCATGGCATTAGCCAGGAGGTGTTAGCTCCGTTTCTCAGGTCATAAGACAGTTTCATGACCATTGTATGTGAGTTTAGAGTCTAGTGGGATAATGTGGTATGGTTATGACCAACATATGTATGTCTATGACGGCCTTTAGTTATGTATTTACGATATGGGCTCGGTGGTGAGATTTTGACCATGTGTCCCAAGGGTGGTTCGTGATGTACCTAGAACCTGATAACATGCTAGGGATGCGGTTATATGTATATAACGAGTGTTATATATGTATGTTTATGATATGTGATATTTATATACGTATATAAGAGCGATATATGTATATGTGCAAATTAAACGAATGTTTGAACATCGAAATTATAATTAGTGCATAGTTATGTGAATCGGTTAATGAAAAGATTATAATTGGGGATTAATGATAAAGCTTATGTGATAGAAAAATGAGTTATGAAGCAAAGTAAAATACGTGTAGGATGATTGGTCTAGAAGAATATCGTGTGGGACTACGTTAAGTGATGTGCTAGTTAGGCAGGGTAGCATCACTACGGTATTTAAAATACATGCGCTAGGCGCACACTACAGATGAGGGGTAATGATTAGCTCATGGTAATGCGACACCAGTTTAAATATGAACGATTATGATGCATATTTGTTATTGTATTTCAAACACTTGCAAAATATTTTGAAATGATGTTTGGGCTCTAACCCGTATAAAAATCTTTTTAAAATCCTTTTAGGTGCTCAGCCACAGGGACACAAGGCTTAACTATCCTTCTGGTTAGAAGATGTTGCAGTAGATGTGGATGCATGCAAAGATTTATTAGATGCTTCTGTCATTGTGATCTAGATAGGGTGGTTACTTTAGGTTTCATTTTGGGCATGTCTCCCAGTTAAGCAATTATTGTATTATTCAAAATTTATTCATTTCAGTTTTAGTTGGATTATTGTATTTGGGATTTTTATCGAGAGTTATTAGTTTATTTATTTATTTCATCTCATTCAGTATTCATTTTATTATTACAACGAATGTGTATTTAAGTTAGATGGAATGGTTTTTTGTGTGAATGGATGTTTTATAAAGGTAAGTTAATAAGTTTTAAAATTTGACACCGTGCTCAATAGGTTATTAGTAATTAATTTGTTTTTCGATAGTGATGCTAAGAATGAGCCAGTCTGAGAATCCTGTTTTATTTTATAGAGAGTTGGCCACCTGTTATTTAAATAGGCGGGGTGTCACAGTTTCCTCATTGTACCTTGTGATTTGGCCCGTGTAGGTTTACTTTTCTTTGATTTAGACACCCTAACCATGTTTTAACCTGCAAGACATATTTGCGACACCTGCTTATTAAATTAATGAATGGTCATCCCTTTACTCAAATAAAATAGGAATCTCATCTGGCTCATTCTTAGCATCACTATCAAAAATTCGATTAATTACTAATAACCTATTAAGCCTGGTGTAAAATTTTAAAACTTATTAAATTATCGCAATAAAATTCCATTCACCACAAACCATTCAAATAATAAAACACATTCACCACAAGAAATAAGTGAATGCTGAAATAAAAATAATAATCCATATGACCGAATAAACACTCAGTATAAATCCAATACAATATCAAAACTGAAATAAATAAAAGCCGAATAATAAAATAGTCTAATAAAAGGGGAGACATGCACGAATAATAACTGAATGAAATCATATATAGAACTCAAAGATAGATGCGTCTAACATAATCCCTGCAAGCATCCACAGTTGTTGTAGCATCGTCTGACTGGAAAGATTGTTCATGCTTGGTGTCCCTGTGGTTGGACACTTAAAAGTTTTGAATATATTTTGATACGGGTCAGAGCCCAAAACATTTTGAAAATATTTTACAATTGTTTCGAATTCATTAATAAATACGCAATGCAATATTTCATATTGAAACTGGTGTCGCACTCCTATGAGATAATCCTCACCCATCATCTATCGTGCGCACCAACGTATTTATTTTAAACACCCTAGTTAAGATACCAACCTTTACCTTTGCCCCATACACTATCCTTCAAGCCAAACTGTGTCACATGTATTTATTCTTTGCTTTCATTCTTATTTAGCTACACACAACTAAATCATTTTAGCTGCCAACGTTAACTAATACAAATTACTTCACCCAATTATTAATTTAATATTCACACAATTATTTTACTCACCCGTATATATTTATCACACATATATATGTATGCACATACATATATATATCACTCGCTATATATGTATAACTACAATCCCTAGAGCATTACCTCGCGGATGCCCTCTCCAGCATGCTATTAGGCTTCAGGTACATCACGTACCACTCCTGGGCCACCAGGTCGAAATCTCACCACCGAACCCAAAATATAAACACGTAACTTTAGGCGATCATAGACATATATACGCGGGTCATAACCATACCACATTATCTCACTAGACTCTAAACTCACATAAAGTGGTCATGCAACGTACCGAAGACCTGATGAGCCGATCCAACACCTGTTGGTCAACACCTAGGTGGAGCGCCCACTACGCACAACCTCCAATGATAGCATCCCTAGAGTATGTATGTTTCACACATATATTCATACATATATATACTATCTCTATACCCGTATATATACATAAAAACCGCTAAACGTGCATAAGTCAATCGTAGCACTAGCCCATAATCCCCAAGTCTAATCCCGACTCTCGAATACAAAAGTAGTCACTTACTTATAATTAATTCATAATTATAATTATTATTCCGGAAATTAAGCCATCTCAATCCATCCCGTGTCTCAATTCTATTCGAAATCTTAACCTGATTTCATTACTTAATTTTCGAGTGTTGTTCATCTTAAACACCCATAATTTCACACCCCAGATTCGTCCCTGTCTAACCCAAGGTGATAACAAGTTCCATATAAATCCCAGAAGTCCTAAACATCATCTACAAAGCTTATAAAATAATTCAGGTCCTAATCTTTTAACGAAACAATCAAAATAGCAAACCTGGGCCAAATAGGTGGCCCGAATCGGTTTGCCCCTGGGTTCCTGCCTGGACGGGGCTGCTTGTTCTTAGACGGGGTTTCTTCATCATCCTCACCCCATATGAGTCACATTCTTCCTCTAAACCCATAATATTATTGCCCAAACATTACTAAACATCAACATCCATGTTTTTATGTCCCAATCCATCCAATAACAATCTAAATCATGGGATTCAACATCAAATTTCCAGAATTTATTCACATCTTGATTCTAATGTCAATTTACACAATTTCCAGATTATAATTCAAGATCCCATATTTTTTTTATATCATAATTCATGCTCATGTTTTTTTATCAAATTTCATCTTACATATATAATAATCCTCCGATTTAACAAATATCATAATCAAATCAATTTTCCATGAAAATATTCCCCCAAACCCTTTTTTCCAACATGTGAATCCCATTTAAAAATTCATATTTATTCCACCAACTATAATATGAATTAAAACAAGCATAAAGTATCAAAGAAATTTTAAGCACTTGCCTTAGATCAATGGAGACTCTGGATTTTCTTTATTAAGTCCTTCTTGATTTTTCTCTTGAGTTTCTCTTCTCTTTTTTTCTCTCTCTCAAGCCTAGGTATTTTAGAATGAGGTGATGGATGCCTCCATCATCTACCATCCCTAAATATCCTCCTGATACCAAAATTAGGTCAAATGATAACATTAAAATGACCTGAATACCCCCGTATGAGTCCCGTATAGCTTAAAAAGTCCCCGAACCCCGACTATAACCCTGAGTACCTATTTATTACTATATCGAACCCTCCCGAATCACCCGTTCACTTGAAATCACCATCCGATTCGCCTATCAATAATTTACCATCTTATTCCCAACATGACCCTACATGTGCATCTCAAATAAAATCATGTCGACCAGTCGCTTTTACCCACTTACGATGTAATATAAAATAATACAATTTTATTTACTTATCACACAAGTAAGTATAATAACACATAAATATAACTCCATTTCTCGCTAATTAATATTTATTCAATTCACTTTATTTTTCAATTCAATTAAATTATTGCAACACATGTAATTTAAATATTCTAAAAAATATGGATTGCACCTGGTACTCAAAACTTCATATCCTTACCCCCATTGCACCTGAAAGTACTCAAAATCAACTCGTGATAACATTTTGGTTCCTCCATTACACACCCTTTAGTGGTACCATTCTAACTGAAGGCCTTACTCGCTATGGCCCAAGATTAGCAACAAGTCTATTCAAACCATTTCATACCGATATATTCCATCGTTCTTAAGGTCTTATGTTGATGGTGATATGCAAAACCATAGCTAAACTACTAAGAATGCTCTAATAAGACGAGCCTATATACCACTAGCTTCATCGTCTCAATGTTGTGGAAAGGACCCACTTCCCTAGGTGCCAACTTCCCTTCTTGTTTAATCACATAATTACTTTAATGGGGAAAATACCCGCAATAATTTATGACCACTCACATAAGTCTTTAACTCTTCGATTCGTGATGACGTAAATCTTACGATGTTCATGAACTATAAGAATATAACTCTAGATTAACTCAATCCTTAATGACAGACCCCGAATCACGTTCGGTCCGAAAAGGTTGTTATCCCCTACCTTTAATCAATCAGAGGGCGGATGACATGACTTCCCGTATGAAGGCTCAAAAGGAACCATGCCAATAATAAACTTGTACGAGTTATCACACATACCTCTACCAATAGTAATTACTCCTCCTAACTACCCTAAAAATTCAGGATACGCATCTTTAATATATCCTTTAACATCTTAGTCACCCCTCCCCTCTACCCATCGGTCTACGAGTGATACGCCTTGCTCAAACGCAACTCCATCCCCACTACCTTATGATAATCCAACCATAGGTGGTACATAAGGATCTTATTTTGATCAACAACAATGTTGGGTATCATTTCGTGTTAGATCATTCTCTTTCTTCAATGAAGTGTTAGGCACACTGCCCGATAGTGTAACTCACCCAATTTAGCAATATTTGATCCATCTCGGTCAATTAATTCCATAAACCCAAAGTAAATATTGACCCTTTTGTGATGTTGGTAACCCAAATATTAACTTCAGCGGTCTTCTATCTATTCTGTCACTTGAATCACTAAATATTTCAAAACTCTAATTAATCACCTAGGACCAACCTTTTTTCCTCTAATGAGTGGTGCACCTGGAGACAAACTTCGCTAAGTCTCCCTCCACACCAATCCACACGTCCTTCATCCCACATTATGTAGTATATCTTACTCCCCCCTCCTGGGATATATCGAAAGTCGTGACCCATGCATATGCTCCAAAGCATCGCACTTCCCGGGTACTTCTCATCTGGTAAAATTAACCTCCCATTTATGCGCAAGCCACCCTCGGACCTTCACTGAGTACGGCTCCACTCTACTTCTGAAAACTATTGGATCCCCTATGGGCAAGATATATCCTTTGTTTGTGTCTTCACGGTCTTTTAACCCATCTCGAGTGTGATATTTCTCTTTGCTGTATATGTCTGAACTTCCTTCTTCCTCCCATAAAGTTTACTTCATCTTACTATTCTAACTCTATTTGAAACTGCCCTATAGGCACACAGATCAACACATTTATTTCCATGCTCCCTTATCTCAAATGATACTAAAAATCGAACTAACCAGGGTGCCCATACACCATATACCCTGTGCATATCTGCACAAATATCACAGTCTTAACATACATATATCAAACTCGTCCCCGCATGATTAATATGGATATACAGTAAGGGTATACTCGATTACCCTACTAATCGCGACTTAATTATTCTTAAGATTGCCCCACCTATCAATTAGTGGTGTAAACATTCCACGCTGCTTTTTACACAACATTACTTGGTTCCGCTGATTATAAATCATAAACTCTCTCTCAGCTCAAAGTGTTATCTACATATATGTGTAATAACTAAAGTACTAATCTCATGCCCAAGTGTCCAACACGTCTCCTAAATCCTGACGCTCATTAAGGTTCATGCATGAAATGTCTCGTAAGCAAAATCCAAATAAGAAATCCCCCATTCCCGATACATCATTACCTAGAATTTTCGGTCATCAATATCCGTAAGCCCAAAGAACATAATCATGACACCCAAAACCCTACACCCAAACGTATAAGTCTAGTCATCCACTCCCACATCACTAAAGGACTCATACAATATGGAGATCTCACTATCACTAAGTTCCCAATGCTAAATCAATAACGAGCTAAACCTCTTCGCTCAGCAGTAAACTCGATAGACCCTGAATCACATCAGTAAAGTCCATATGCACCGGGATCAAATATAACAAAGACGACTATATTATCCTAAGTATCCACCACAACATAATATATATGGGGGCTCAACCATCTTTCAAGTGAAACCACAAAATAATACATCTTACCCTGGAACAACGAACACGATAGCCTTACTATAATAGTCCACCATTGCTCAAACCATCACTAACCAGTCAATATCCAGGATAACATCAAACTCTCATAACACATCTCTCTAAAATGAGTAGATATACAAAAACATATTCTCTCAGTGTCCACACCCACTCCCCTATAGATGGAACTAAAGAGAGCCCCATTACCCAACGACATATATATATATATAGTAGTGATACTAATGATAAATCCACTAAACTCATCTTATGCGTGAATCTAGTGCTAATCAAAATATGGTGACACACCGTGTCCCGTAAAAATTAGCCCATTTACCCAAGGATAAAATTGTACTTTAAACTGCCAATGGCATTGGCTATTCAACCGGTTATTGAACGTAATATTCACGTCTAAACCAGACCAAAAATTATTGTAACTATTATCCCTGTTGGGCACCCTACTATTGTCCCCTATCTCTCTACAGACAGGATCGACGCATGTAGTCCTGCTATCCACATATAAAAGACCTCCCTGTATAATCCCCCTTTATCTAGCCCCATTGGCCATATTGGGGTTTCCTTACTCTCTGGTTCTGGTAGTCTTAACTTGGTGGCTACCCTAATTATTCCCTTGGCTCCATTAGACTCGTGGAACACATTGCTGGCCCTTATAGCTCTGTCTAAATATACCTTCACTCGGTCAAAATTCTCTTGATTTGAAGCTTGTAAATGGGTCCCTCTCTTTGTTATCCCCTTTATGGTTCCCCATTAGCACCGATTATATCTATTACTGTCTAGCTGACTAGACTCTCCAATATCTTGGCTCCCTTCACATGGAAGCATTGATATTGACACGATAACAATACGACATTGACGACATTGTCATAAGTCATTCAAGTCGGATTTCCCTACAAGTGTTGGAGAAATATACTCATAAGTCCATCATCAAACTTAAGGACCCTATTCTCCTTCGTATCCACCTCATCAGGTTTGAAGTTCCTTAAATAAGAAAATTCGTCCTTATGCTCGGCCACCGTTAGACCCTCCTATGATAAGTCCTGAAACTTTATTAGCATCTCTGTTTGAACTTAACATGAAAGGACTTGCAGTTAAACTGCACTAAAAATTTCTCGATATTTATACTATATATTTCCTTAGATGTGTTGACTTACTCCCACCACTTCAACGCTACACCTACAAGCTTGAAAATCGCTAAAAAAAATTATTTATGAGTGTCACTGCACTCCACCATACTCAAACGCCTTTAGGTATTCCCCTTCCATTGGCTAGTTAATACAATGTCTGTATTTCCAAAAAACTTCGGTGTATGGACCTTTTGAATGGCCCCGCTGACTCTCTCTTATACTGATTGAATTGGGTGAGTCTGAATTAACGTCATTGTCCTCTATGGAGGTGCTTCGGAAAACTATTGCGCCATAGAAATAATTATATCATTAACATTGCAGTCACTATCCCCGGAATAGTCTATGGCTTCGACTGAGCCTTTCCTCCATGGTCCTCCTAACACCCCTCGCTGGTTGTCCTATCCTATTCAGTAGACGAAACCCAATCGAATTCATTTAAGATTCACTTCAATTTTACATAATAGCATGAAAACGTAAATCGTAATAGAAATCGACAGTCCTAAGCATAGGGCTCAACATCAAAGAAGAGCAATGTTGAAAATGTAGTAAGTTCGCACAGATCCTAACGACACTAAAACCTGATGCTTTGTATCATCTTTGACACCCCGCTTAATAAAATAACGGGTGACCATCTCTCGACACTAGAACCTGTTCATTTATAGTTTCGGTGTGGTACCCATTTCATCGGATATCTTTATAACTGAGCAGATTCCTCCTAGATCTGATTGAATACAAAACATGACTAACATGCAATTTTGTACCACATGGTAATCATATAATGGCTTATATCAGATTTTTAAAACCTGATATTGTATTAATATTATCTTCAAATAATGTTAATTTTCAAAATTATTTTCTATCTCGAAGGATTGTATGCTGTGGACATCCCTCCCCTATTTTTTCATTTTCTTCTCCTTCTCCATCTCATGGGTTGGCGCTCGTGCCAGAAATGGAGAGAAAAAGAGGTCTTGCTCCCTTCTTAGAAGCGCTTCGGTTGCCATCGATGTGGGGTGATATAAAGAGATAGAGTCCCTAGCCTACTTGTACAAAACAAGCAAAAGAAACATGTTGCTACTAGAATCGAGATTAATAATCTCTCACAGGGCGAACCGTTAGAAAGGGAATTTATATCCCTTTGAAGTTTTAATGAGCTTTCACTCTGGCGATGAAGTTGATCAGAGTCAAACAGATCTCGAGAGCGCTCGATAGCCTCTAGATCGTTACTCGGTGTATAAACTAGGGTTTATGGCAAATGGGAAGTGTTAGGGACCTAAGTAGAGATTTAGGGGTTCCTAGAATGTGGTATCTACATATGGGTTATTTCACTATCTTCCAAACATACATACATCTTCACCATCCATTCCTAATTAAATAACCTAATCTTGATAAAAACAAACACTCATATAACATGATAAGAAAATTGCAACACTACAAGTTATAAGTAAAGCTAACTTATGCAAAATAAAAGGCTTAAAACAATTATAATTGAAGGAAACAGACCCATCACCAATTATTTATATTATCAATTTTATCGTCAGGGTCCTCAAAGAAATTTGACACTTCAAGGCTAGTAATGTAAATGGAACCATCGGGGTAATATACATCATTGAATTTTCTTTAACATCTTTCCTTTTATCTTTCACTAATGACTGATATAATTCCACCAAATGTTTTAGTGTACAACACGTTATTGACCAGTGAATTTTCATGCCACATTGATAACACATATTATCGTATTGTTTTTCCATACCATCTCCCTCTTCTTTCTTGGAATGAATAACATTCTACTTCTGGTGGTATGTTGATTTTATAATATTTTTATGACCAAAATTACGTTGCTTAAAACCTTCAGGATTATAATAGCATTGTCGGCCGTAACCATGACCATAACCTCTACTGTGACCACTTTTGGGGGCACATCCTCGTCCATGTCTACGATCGCCATAAAATTTTGCATGTGCTTCAAGCACTCGTGCAGATCCGATGATCAAATGGGATTCATGATTTCTCATTAAAAGTTAATTATGTTGTTAAGCAACAAGAATAACATATATCAATGTCGAATAATTCTAGTAATGACATTGTCGATATTGTTTTAGGAGAATAATATTATTGTTATGAAATGTGGAATATGTTTTTTCAAGCATATCCTCTTCACTTACAGGATAAGGGCATGTTTTCCTCTAAGACTGAGAAGTAGAAGGATAAGGCATTGCTTTAAAATCCTGGAAGAAGGAAACACCTATTTCAGATGACGAGTCTGACCGGAGATATGGACATGTTAGCAAAGAAATTTAAGAAATTTATCAAATTTCATAAACAATCGAAAGATGCAAAAAATTTTGAGAAAAACATATATAACAAGTCTGATCACTTTCCTAAAAATCGTATGATAACTTTAAAAGGGATGAGTCAAAAAGATGTTTTGGTTGTCAGGGTTATGGCCATATGACGGCTGAGTGCCCCACTAAACTAATGAAGGAGGGCAAAAATTGAAGGCGTATAATGCCACCGTTAGTGATAGCGATCCGAAAGAGGGACCCGATGCTCCTCCCATTGAGCGTAACTATACCTCGTTCATGTCTAGTCATGTGAGTGTTGATGAGAAATTTTCTTGTAAAAATATTCCTAAACACCACACCTCCAAGGATATTGAGTTTAAATCCCAAGTGAGTAATGGTAGATAGAGTGGAGAAGGGAATGAGGATAAAGAAGAGGAGGAGAGTGAACTCTAAATTGCCTTCCGTGAGTTGTATGCAAAAATGTTGAAAGTAAAGAAGGCTAACTTAAAAGTTGGAAGCTAAGTTAAAAGAATGCATCGTAGGAAATAATGATTGTGTTTTGATTAAGGATTTTAGGTCACATGAGAGGACTCTTACAGAGAAGCAATAGTATGTTGAGGGTGAGAGAGATAGACTTCGTATTTGATGGAGGTTATGAAAAAAGAGTTTCTAGAGTTTGAGGAGTCTAGGCGGTCACTTGAGTCTCTAATCGTTGAGCCATATGAGAGATTGAGAGACTCAAGTTGTGTCAAATTTAATTTGGAATCTAGGTCGGAGAAGTTGGATAAGTCATTAGGAACCGTTCAAATCAAAGATGACAAGTGTGGAATTGGCTTCGATATTTCAAATGCTTCCACTACCCAAGCCAAAACCATGCATTTATAAGAGTCGGCCATTGACAGAAACCTTAGAAAAGGTCAACCCTTAGGTAACACCACTCGTCGTGTCTACACTTGCACACATCGTGGTAAGAAAGGTAACCTTAGGCATTTTTGTTTTGATAAGAGAAATGGCCTTATAAAGTCTAAGAATAGAGTCATCAAAGTTCCTAAAACCCGAGAGCGTTATGTTATACCTATGTGGGTTAGGAAATCAAATTTGGAGGTTTTAAATGTTAGACTTATTGATTCTCATTTTCTTGCACATGATACTTCCCGTGCTATATCTAATGGTTGATTGTGTTCGCATGTTTGCATACACTAGCTTTTGTGCGTTATTTTATATATATATATATATATATATATATATATATATATATATATATATATATATATATATATATATATATATGTCTGCTAGTTGTATATTATTTGAGTCTTTTGTATTTTTTATTTTCATTTATTGAGTCATATTGAAAAATACAAAAAGATTTTATTTATCTTTTGAGTTAGTTTGTTTTCAAATTTCTCTTTTTGATTTTTTTTTATAAAAACTTGAAAAGATTCTTAGTTTTTGTGTATTTTAGTTTTACACATTTTTATGTGGCATATTGGTGTATTTGAATCCAATTCATTCCATGTTTTCAATGTAACTAAGACATTTGGTTATGATTGTCAATGCATAGATTATTCTTAATCATGCTTGCACATAGTTGTTTCTACTTTGACTCGCTTAATGGATTCTCTTTGTATATGCCTCCACACAAGCATGCATGAGCTCTTTTGAATTTTAACTTCATATGTTATATTTGAGCTTTGTGAGATGTTCTTTTGTCAATCATGTCATCTACATATTTTGTGACTATGGGGGATTTGTGCATGTAATAATCGTTACCCGTGAGATTATTTGATTTGTATTGAAAATATGAGGGTGCACGAAAAAAAGCTATGAGAGGAGAAAATATCCTAAGCGGGAAAACCACATTGGTAGGATCCTAATAGAAAAAAATTAAAGGCAATAAAACAAAACGATTTCCAAGGCCAACAAGTTTTGTTTGTTTGTTTAATTTTCAAAAATGATAGCTTTAAAAGAATTGAATGAAAAGAACATATGATATCTGTTTATCTTTTAAAGGTGTATAGTTTAAGATCAATGGGTTTGCATAATGAATCTTAGTAATACTTATTTTGTCATGAAGCTATTGATTTGTAGAATTATCAATATTCTAGGCTTGTGTACATTGTGTTCGTTTATTCATAGCATTCACTTTATCTTATCACTTGAGGCTAAATCTTAGTTTGATAAAATTTTGCAGGAAAATAGAATTCTTTGAATATATTTGAGTGTTTGGATCATAATTCATTTGTATCTAGTTCATACCCATTCATTCCATCCCACATGTTTATACACATCGATACTATACTCATGTGTAAAGCTTATGTGATTGTGTTGAGTTTTTGTGATTGTTTATACCTATATATACCGGTGTTTCATTGGTATATTTTGCATATTTATATATATAGTATCGTTTGTTTTGAGTCTTTTCGGTTTGCATTTAGTCCACGTTTGCTACATGTTTTATCTTAGGATTATATTTGGCATGCTATATGATAATATGGTATATCTTATTGTGTGCATTGAAATTTCAAATTTCAAATTGGTATCATACTTTATTGATTATTCATATTGGTATCTTTTTGCATCATTATTGATATTATTTTATCATTATTTGGATTATTTGTGCTTGAATTGTCATGCTGTGTGTTTATTGCACTTTACACCATTACATGATTTTATATCTTCCTCCCTATTTCAAATTGGTATCACATATTCACACATTTAGGGGGAAATTTGGTTTATAGGGGAGAAATAGTTTTATGCATTCTAGATTTGTCTATTCCTGAACAAAAAGGGGAAAAATGGTATATTTCCCTTTATGATTAATATATCTTTATCTTAAGGGAACGTCTTACCTGGGTTGAGATTGTTATACCTAATTCAAATTTTATTCTTATGCAGATTTATACTTGTTATATTTTTATTTTACATTTGAAGGTATGTTTAAGTGCACAGGTTTGCAACATGAGGCAAAGGTTTACAAGCATGCAAAGTTACTCAAAATACGTGTCTGTTGAGTGTATGTAGTGTTTCCTTTTGGGGTTGGGGAGTGAGTACTTTTAGAGAGCTTAATTTGAAAGAGTGCGCGTGCGTTCAAACAGAGATATTATTTAATTAAACTCAATTTTTATCAATTAAATCATAAACATGCATCTATATGTGATTAAGTAAGATGATAACTCATGCAAGAACATTCAAACACACATATGTGAGGAAAAATCCCCCAAAGGGGAAAAACCATTTATTTTCATTATAATATTGTAACATACAATTTCTCGGATTACAATGAAAATACAGTGACACAGAGTTACCCGTAGGCGTCGAATCTGTAGTCGGCAGCTGGAAGTTTCCCTTTCCAGGAGGGCAGCAATGAAGAAGAAGAACGGTCTTCTCCACAAGGGTACGAGTAGACACACAATTGTGTTCTTGGGTTGCAAACATATTCACAAGGGTTTGGCTATGTGGTGTGAATCAAACAAGAGTCTTGGGACTCAAAAAGTTGAAGACTTGGAGTTTTAGGACTCTGAAAATCGTCTATGAAAGTCTTACAAAATAAATCCCCGAAGTTGGTTTATAAAAGAAAAACTGGGCCGAAAATAATTGAACACGATCTGTACGATTTTATCCCAGGCGAATCGGTCCGTTTTGGAGACGGACCGGTCCGACCTAGGATCGGTTCATTTTTTAAAGGGCCTTCTTTGGTTTGCATTTGGTCTAGGGTATACTGGTGCAAAGCGGATTGGTCCATCTTGAGGCAAATCAGTCCGAAGGCGGATCGGTTCTTTTTCCAAATGGGCGGATCGGTCCGGCTGACCAGAAAACTGATTTCTTGAATATTTTGATATTCAGATCCATTGATGACGATGTGATCTTGAGTTTCTTCAACGATGTAACGGCTTATGACATACACATAGATAATGGACAAAATGTCCTTACAAATCTCTCCCTATGTCTATGCCGGTACAAACATAAAAAATCTAAATTATCAAATATTAAATTGCCTATACAAATCTACCCTTCCATGAACCCAAAACTGGAAAGATACAAATGAATAAGACTTCATCGTTTGATCTTCAACTCTTCAGGAATCTCAACGCTTTTATCATCAGGGTGTGCAATTCAAATATCATCAAAGTAGTACCTACACACATGAGACAAAGCAAAATACAAAATACCAAGTGACGTATCGAGTTTGAAATGAGAGATAAACATAGATACAAATATATGATAATTCTTTCTCCCCCTTTTTATGTCCCCAAACAGACATATGAGAAGAATAAATCAAACAAGCAAGACCAGGGTGTCACAAGGAGCAAAAATCACACCATGAATGAACACAAAACATCCAAGTCAATGAAAGCGTAAATGTAGGGGTGTGATAAAATTCGATATGAAAATCAATGCATACAAACATGACATATGTGCACGATGAATATCCTATACTCCTAACGAATGAACTCAAAATCTTCCTTTGGCGTAAAAAATTGGAAATATGAGACATTGACTCAATCAAATCAACAAATCAAAGCTCAAAGTGATTTTCACACCAATAACGTCCAAAACGATTTCATGCTTTTTCAGGACTTTCAAGGAAGTGCAAACCCGTTTATATTCTCCAACCAAACTCCCTCAGATTTTTATTTTGAATAGAGGCTTTCTAAATTCTCAAACTTTGGAGAATTGATGGTGAAACCTAATGGCCCATATTTGGTATGAATAGATTTTTATTTCCTTTAACTATTTCCAGTCTCTTTTAACCTCTTTGGACCTCGGATAATAAAATCCCTCCATTTTTTAGGTTGAACGGTGGATTTTGCGCAAAGAATAGATAATTACCTTTTGCAGCCCCTCCCCGTTCTTAATTAAACACATTGTCTCACCAAAACGGTTTTTACATGCATTCCAATCTTATCAAGTTTTATCGCATATTGTACGTTGTATAGACAGAATTGAGATGGAAACACTCAAGCCAATATGTGATAGACAAGTACAATAATCAAATATAGCCGTGCATGTGTGCAATAAAGGAGATAGGAGTCAAACATGTAGAAATCTATCACTAATCACATCTCAAAGACTCCGAACAATGTAAAGCACATGGATGAAATGATGTAGCATCTCAAATCTCTATCAAATAGTCACATGGATAAATGGAATGAAATTGTGACTCGGCTATCTTAAATGCTCATCCATAAATGCTGCAAATAAAAAATCTTTTTGGAATTTTCAAAATTTTATTAAAAATAAAATCTTTTTGAGCTTTTCTAAAATTTTTATAAAAAGAAAATCTTTTTGGATTTTTCAAAAAATAAAAAACAAAACAAAATAAAATAAAACATATGATACAATCTAGTAATAGGCATCATATGATATGAGAAAAGTGCATCCTGTGCTAGACACGGACCAACCCCTCAGTCAACTGTGCAAATCCCCAAAGACTTCCTAAGACTCTCGAATCTAAGGGCATCTAAAGGTTTTGTGAAAATATCGGCTAACTGATGGTCGGTGGGAGCAAAACTCAGGGATACGACTTTCTCCTCAACTAACTGACGTATAAAGTGCTCGTGTATCCTGATGTGCTTTGTGCTCGAATGTTGGACTGGATTGCGGGATATGTGTATCGCGCTTATGTTATCACAGGAAATGGTCATGGTGTCCTGTGAAATTCCATAATCCTCCAGCATTTGCTTCATCCATAAGAGTTGCGTGCAACAACTCCCTGCGGTGATGTACTCAGCCTCCGCAGTGGACAAAGAGATGGAGTTTTGCTTCTTGCTTAACCAAGAGACAAGAGCAAAACCAAAATAAAAACACCCACCAAAAGTGCTCCTACAACCATCTACATCCCCGGCCCAATCGGCATTCGAATAGGCGGACAAACGGTCATTAGTATCAAAAGAATACCAAATACCATATGAGAGAGTCCCACTTACGTATTTGATAATACATTTTAGAGCGAGTAAGTGTGACTCTTTTGGGGACGCCTAATAACTGGCACATACTCCAACACTAAAGGCTATGTTGGGACGACTGGCAGTTAAGTAGAGAAGACTACCTATCATACTCCGATACAAGGTTTGCTCTACGTCCTTGCCTGAAGTGTCCTTACTAAGCTTGATAGAAGTACTCATAGGTGTACGTGCATGCTTAGAGGAGTCTAGACCAAATTTCTTCACTAGGTCTCTAGCATACTTAGATTAAGAGATGAACATCCCATCCTCTAGCTGATGAACCTGGAGACCAAGGAAGAAAGTAAGGTCACCTACCATGCTCATCTCAAACTCACTTTTCATCTCCTCCTCAAAGTGGTGAGAATGCTGGAAGCACATGGATCCAAAGACTATGTCGTCTACATAGACCTGGGCAACCAAAATAGCATCGTCATCTCTTCTGACGAACAATGTCATATCAACTCCCCCTCTCTTGAAGCCAAGGGCTAAAATATAGGAAATAAGCCTCTCTTACCAAGCACGGGGTTCTTGCTTCAAACCATACAAGGCTTTCCTCAGATAGTATACGTGCATCGGGTGCTGAGGGTCTTCAAACCCTTTCGGTTGTTCCACGTAAAACTCCTCCTGTAGAATTCCATTCAGAAAGGCACACTTGACATATATATGATATAACTTAAAGCGCAGATGACATGCGATGGCGAGTAGCAGACGGATGGACTCAAGCCTTGCAACAGGATCAAATGTCTCCCCAAAGTCTACACCCTCTATCTGTGTGTAGACTTGAGCGACCAACCTAGCCTTATTTCTGATTATGGTACCATTTTCATCCATTTTATTCTTAAAAATCCACCTGGTATCTATCACATTAGTCTCACTAGGTCAGGGGACTAGTTCCCAGACATTGTTCTTTTTAAACTGAAGCAACTCATCCTGCATAGCAGATATATAGTGTTCATCCTTGAGTGCTTCTTTGTGATTCTTGGGCTCGACTTTGGACGTGTAGCAAAAATGGCTAACGGCGTTCTCTAGCTGAGCACGAGTCTTGACCCCTAGATGAGGATCACCAACAATGGCAGAAGGATCATGACTCTTACGAACCCAAGCAGGTGTGTCCCCTAGAACAGGAGTAGGGTCTACAGAGTGTGAGAGAGGGACAAGTAAATCACTGCCAGAAAAGTCCTCACCCTCACACTGAAGGTTAGGATCAATAACCGTCGGAGGTTCGTCATCTTGCACGGTGACGTTTATTGATTCCATAACCTTAGAGCTCTTCAGGTTAAAAACCTGGTACGCTCTACTATTCGATGAATAGACTAATAATATTCCCTCATCGCTTCAGGAGTCAAACTTCCCTAATTGCCCTCTATCCCGTAGGATGTAGCATTTACTCCCCAAAACACGAAAATATGCCAGGTTGGGTTTTTTGCCAGTCCATAATTCATAAGGTGTCTTAAGTGTGTGTGGATGCAGATAAACCCTATTCACCGTGTGGCATGCAGTAGACACTGCCTCTGCCCAAAATATCATAAAAACATTACGACCTAGAAGCATAGATCTAGCCATTTCCTAGATCGTCCTATTCTTTCTCTCAACAATCCCATTTTGATGAGGAGTCTTCACAGCAGAAAACTCATGTTTGATCCCAAGACTATCACAGTAGAGATCTTCTTTTGCTTCCTTAAATTCTGTGCCATTGTCACTACGGATCCTATTAATAGTGACTCCGTGTTGATTTTGTAGAACACGGCACTTGGTCGTTAAAAAATCTACAGCATCGGATTTATCCCTCAGAAAACCTACAATAGAATATCTGGAGAAATCGTCTACCATCACGAGGATATACCTCTTACCACCCAAACTCTCATTACGAGTAGGACCCATAAGATCCATGTGAATCAGCTCAAGTACTTAGGAGGTGGTAATGGAATGCAACTTCCTATGAGTGCTACGAATTTGCTTTCCCAACTGATAAGGTCCATAAACCGTGGAAGTTGACTTTCCAAGAGATGGTAAGCCATGTACTAGGTCATTTTTGGCTAAACAAGTCAAATCTATAACGTTCATAGGACCTAGACGTTGGTGCCACAAATTCATAGGAGTGATTGTGGCGCTGTTGCAGACAAGTGAGGAAGTGGTCATAGTCCCATAGTAATTATCCTCGGTCCTCACCCCTTGCACTAAAAGTTTACCGGCTTGATTGTAGACATTACACGTGTCCCGATCAAACTTTACTACAAAGTCAGCGTTGCACAGCTGGCTAATACTGAGAAGGTTTGCTTTCAAACCTTTGACGTACAAAACATTCTCTAGCTTAGTAAATCCTGGTAACTCTACATTACCTCATCCTACAATGCTAGACTTTCTCCCATCTCCAAAGGTGACTCTACCTTCCTTATATTCCTCTAGGTAGGTAAAAATTGAGACATCACCTGTCATGTGTCTAGAGCACCCACTATCAAAATACCACTATGAGGTATTATGAGCTTTGAGAGCAACATGAACAACAAGGGCTTTCTTATCTTTCTTAGGCACCCAAGAAGTAGTAACCTTTTGTTTACCCTTGTTGTTGTTGGTTTTAGCCGGAATGTGAGAAGCATTCACTGACGGCAAAGACATCCATCAGAATTCCTCCATCAAACTTTGTGTTGTGGCGGATAAAAACTCAACACGCTCTCTCAAACTGGAAAACTCATCAGTATGACATGGTGGAGAAGAAGTACGTCGTGTCCGACCCAAACTATAGCAAAACTCCCTCAGGTGGCCTTTTCTTTTGCAATAAGTACAAAAGAACACAGTCTGAGGCGGACCTTGGTTTGCTTTTCTTAGTCGAACTCTCCTTCGTGGATTTTGGCGATGACCATAAGGAGTAGTAGTAAACTCAGGGACTGGTCCAGGTGCAATTTAGGACGTGGAGGCACCATCATAACCAATTCCCTGACGATCACCAAAACCTAAAGCGGGGCAGAGGAGCATCTTTCCTATCTTCCTAGATCTGTCCTCGATTTATACCTTGACTTCCCGTGTTTTTTCAAGATCATGAGTAAGCTGGGAAACAAGAAATTAAAGTTTCTTCCGAGTCTCCACAGAGGAATGGAGCTCACTCATAAGACTAGCCACTTGTTTAGACAAGTCCCCTCTCTCTTTCTCAAAACAACTCTCTCTCTCTCTAAATAAACTCTCTTTCTCAACACAGGCAGACTCTCTCTCTCTCTTAAGGTAGTGCAGGTGGAGGACTCTCTCTCTCTCGCTTTTCTTAAGTCTTCCTCTAAAGCGGTGATCCTAAGAACTAACGCTTTGTTACACTTTTTAGTTTTAAAATACTCAGAATATAGCTCGGCGTAGGCGCGTTGAAGATCACTCTCGCTCTCGCTCTCACTTGTGTCATCCTCCCCCTCACTCACATCGATCTCACTATCGAGGTGTCCCTGTGATGCATCATCCTCATCGTCGTGAGAAGTACTAGAAGTGCTCACATGACTAGACATGAATGCGGTGAAGTTACAATCATGCGGTGACTCATCTCTGTAATCCACTGACTCGACCTCACTGTCGTCATTAAGGGTAGCATTAAGGACAGCTTTACCCGTTTCTCTGTTTAGCCTAGTAGCACACTCAAAGGCTCTATGGCCCCTACCGTCGCACTCAAAGCATCTCTCACTTTCTTTCTTAGGAGGATCTTTAAAAACTTTTTCATTTTTCTTTTCAAACTTATTTTTCTCAAACTTCTTTTTATCTCTAAAATTACCATTTTTCTTGAATTTGAGAATTCTCTTGAAATTTTTAGCAAAAAGGGCCAAATCATCTAAGTCAAAATCACACTCAGAATCTGACATATCTGTCTCTCTTTTTCTAAATGACTCTCCCCTCTTTCTTGCTGACCCCTCACTCTTTCTCTCTTGGGCATTAAGTCCAATTCCCTTATCTTTAGCCTTAACAGTTTTAGGAAACATATCAATTTCATATGTTTGCAAGTCTCCTACAAGTTCCTCCAATTTTAGCGTCTTTAAATTACCCATAGAATTTAGCACAGTGACTTTAGGGATAAAACGCTTAGGCAGAGAACGAAGAATCTTTTTAACAACTCTAGCATTAGGAATATGTTCACCAAGGTTAAAGCTAGTATTAACAATGTCAGAAAACCTAGCATAAAAATCATCAAAACATTCAGTTTCATGCATGGTGATGGTCTCAAATTGTGTTGTTAAATTTTGAAGTTTAGACTCTTTCACAGCATTCGTACCTTCATGGGTAAGTTGCAAAATATCCCATGCCTCTTTTGACGCGGTGTAAGTCATTATGCGTTTGAACTCATCAGGTGTAACAGACCCAGAAATAGCACTTAAACCCTTAGAATTAAAAGATGACCATTTAAATTCTTCTTCAGTCCAAGAGGTGATAGGTTTTAAATTGGTCACATTTTCAATAGTGACATAGGGAGGTATCCACCCTCTTTCAACCAAAATCCAGACACGTTCATCAATGGCTTTTAATGCAGATCTCATGCGGGCTTTCCAATATGCATAGTTTGTACCGTCAAAAACTGACATTTTAATATATAATTTCTCCATTATGAACACACTCGTTTTCAAAAATCAATTTTTTGTGAAAATTGATATCTTAGAAAAATTTTGCGAAAAATTACACGGTAAAGTTGTGTAATTGGCTCTGATACCAATTTGAAAGAGTGCGCGTGCGTTCAAATAGAGATATTATTTAATTAAACCCAGTTTTTATCAATTAAATCCTAAACATGCATCTATATGTGATTAAGTAAGATGATAACTCATGCAAGAAGATTCAAACACACATATGTGAGGAAAAATCCGCATTTATTTTCATTATAATATTGTAACATACAATTTCTCGGATTACAATGAAAATACAGTGACACAGAGTTACCCGCAGGCATCGGATCTGTAATCGGTGGTTGGAAGTTTCCCTTTCCAGGAAAGCAGCAATGAAGAAGAAGGACGGTCTTCTCCACAAGGGTACGAATAGACACACGATTGTGTTCTTGGGTTGCAAATAGATTCACAAGGGTTTGGCTATGTGGTGTGAATCAAACAAGAGTCTTGGGACTCAAAAAGTTGAAGACTTGGAGTTTTAGGACTCTGAAAATCGTCTATGAAAGTCTTACAAAATAAATCCCCGAAGTTGGTTTAGAAAAAAAAAATGGGCCGAAAATAACTGAACACGATCTACAGGATTTTATCCCAGGCGGATCGGTCCATTTTGGAGGCGGACCGGTCCAACCTCGGATCGGTTCATTTTTAAAAGGGCATTCTTTGGTTTGCATTCGGTTCGGGGTATACTGGTGCAAAGCGGATCGATCTGGCTTGAGGCGGATCGGTTCTTTTTCCAAAAGGGCGGATCGGTCCGGCTGACCAGAAAACTAATTCCTTGAATATTTTGATAGTCGGATCCGTTGATGACGATGTGATCTTGAGTTTCTTCAACGATGTAACGGCTTATGACATACACCTGGATAATGGACAAAATGTCCTTACAGGCCCATAGGATCTTTTGTTGTAAGTTTGTCCCGGAATAGCCAAATGAGGAGATTTGTAAGAACAAATTTCTAATTGAGTCAATTTTTTTATAATTAGCATAATTCCGGTTAAAACATTTAAGTCATAGGCTAGGCTTTGTATTGTTGACCTTGTATGACATGTTGGATGAATACGTAGCGGCCATGCATTAAAGTTGGATACACATCGTGTCATGTTTCGTGTCAAGTTTATCTTTGCTTTTACTGAGGATTTCGCAAGTATGGATGCATTGAATATGATCCCTGGAAATAGTTTTGGGTGTTTGTTTTTAAACAAAATCCTTTGGAACTGTTTTTGAAATATTATTTGGAGAAAAAATATTTTTTGGTTTTTAAGTTCATTAGAACGAATTTTTAACTTCGTTAGAACGACTTTTGGATCTCGTTAGAATGAGATACAAAGCTCATTAGAACGAAGCTAGAATATCGTTGGAATGAACTTAGACACCTCGTTATAACATACATCTAATGAATATCAAATGAGCATTCTCTGCCAACAGAAGGGCACTCGTTGGAAGCTCGTCAGAATGAAAAAGATTGTTCATTTGAACGAACCTGAGTTTCGTTAGAATAAAATAAGCCTTTCGTTAGAACGAACTATAGGTTTTTATTCGAACGAGTTTGTCGCCTCAAAATTTGTGTTATACTATTTATAGGCGTGTTGGGCTCAAATTTTTCAACAACTTTTGGTGAAAATAAATTTTCTAGAGATTGAAGATAGAAGAGTGTCAAGGCTTACGAGGGAGAGGAGTCATTGAGTAAATCTACCGTCTAGTCTTTGTAAAACCTTATCATAGTGAACTTTTTGGCTGGGCCGTCTGAGGTTTTTTTCATGGTGGATTTTTCTCATACATCGGCGTTTTGTGTTTCAGATTTATTTATTTTATCCATAATCACCTAGATACATGTTTTAGGTTCAAAGATAAAATTGGGTAAATTATTTTTTCACAACAAACAGTTTAATTTGGTAAGAAAATTGTATTGGGTTAGTTTGTTTAAAGTTTTATTCTTTAAAATTGAAAAATATAAAAATAGACTTTTTGTTTGTAACCATCCCCCCTAAGAACGATCGGGCCTTCTCAGATGGTCGTAGCATTCTCTCAGACTATTCCAAAGGAGCTGCGGGTCCTTGACCATGAAATATTCATTTATTAATATTTCGTGGATATAGTGGCGTTGAAATATCATGGCTTTAGCTTGGTCTCGCTGGGACATGTTAATTTTTACTTTAACGGTGCCTCCCAAATTCATAACTTCAAGATGAATTTCAACATTCGTAACGCATGGAAGATAATTATTTCAACCTATGTTCAACATAGTAAAATCAAGCTTTGCAAGATTCACCATAGCAATAAACTATTTGAGATACAAAACAACAAGTTTTAATTTAGTAATAGTAAACTTTGGTATAATATATAGCATGTTCATAGAATAATATGTAGCATGTTCATATATATTTCTCGTAAAATAATATATGAAGATATAGTAGATCTTATAAATTATGTCTAATAAATTTATCGCATAAAATAAACGATACCATCTGTAGTTGAAACGAAAAATATATATGATTTTAGTAGCGACATAGAATATAACCTGGCTATCAAAATCGTATTGATAACATGTTGAATAATGTTGAAGGGGCTTGAAGGTAATCCTGAGATTAGGGATAATTCCCTAATTGGCAATAGTGTTCGAGATTAAACAACCGAGGCAGCCTAAGCGTGGCAACTCAGCGAGGCAGCTTGGCGTGGCAAATCATACTTTAGCTTATTGAATTAGTCATATTGTATTTCTGTTTATGTTGATTACGAGCTATAATGGTTATAATGTTGTAACGAGATTAATAACGAGTTTTAGTGTGAGGTCAAACGGTACTCGCGAGAAACCAGGCTTGGCAGGGTCTGGGAGAGCTTTCATGCTCTATCGAATGACCTCACTGTGGAAACTTTAGAGGGACATGGTTTGGAGGATTGAGAAGTGAGGCACCGTTGGGGGTTTTCATGACCATTTTAGATACACCTAGTAAAACACCGAAGGACCCTAACCGTGGAACCTCGGGCGGAGCAACTTTGAGTGCCATCGGGCATTGAGTTATGAACCAAACAACCTTCTACCTAATGTCACATCTTCTGTAAGTGATGTCACTAGCCAGCTACACAATGTCAGACCTGCACTTGAGTAAACCACTATGGTATTTGGGGCTATCAGGCAGTTGGTGAGCCACCTCTGCGACAACAGCCCCCTGACACATAGTGGTTGGGCAAAAGGCATGTCTTGACATTTAATGTTTATGACATGAAGACAACTAGTGCATCAGGCATTTAATGTTGTGACATAAATTATGAGGGATGTCTTTCATAGTCTTTAATGACTGAGTTGCCTCGGGGATGGTGTAGGGGGCTATTTAAGGACCCCAACCACCCTTGAGGAGAGGATGATCTTTTGAGAGTTCAGGAGTTATTGCTAGAGAGAATACACACCAGAGGGAGTTATTGCAAACCAGAGGTCTTACTCACTCACCATTGTTATTTGTTACGAAGCTTTTAATACTTGACATAGATTCTTGAGGGTGTTTGGGTGTGTTTCTACCTGCCTACCAAGGTGTTTCTAGGGTGCTTACTTCTCTCTCCCTCTAGCTAAGTTACTTCTAAAGTTCATTACTATTTCCTGAGTTATACACGAGAGCTTCGTGAGTTTAAATCGAGTCTTATCTTCATTAAGTTTGTGTTTGCATGCCCTATAACCAATCCAAAGCCTTGACCAATTAGCTTATCATTACCATACTCGAACAGGGGTTACGCCTTCATCTATAATCTAAAGTACCCTCCTATATTTGGCGACTCTGCTGGGGATGGTGACTCGCCCAGCCAATGTCGAACTCACTCCCCATGCGTCCGTCGAGGAGAATAGGGAACATGCCTTGCCAAAAGATACCTTGGGGTTAGATAACTGAAACACCGGGCGAGGAGCCCCTTGATCAAAGACAAATTAACGGCTGCATCGGTTAGAATTTTAATGTTCGCTGGTGTATCCCCACTTGGTGTATGAGGGCAGGTATCCCGACGAAAATAGCAACACAACGAACAATGAGGGGTCTTCAGTAATGAGGTCTATGATGGTTGGCTAGACCACTCTTGCCCCATGCTTAAAAAAATCACAAGTATAGAGAAAAATATCCTCCCCATAGGGCCTCATTACAAAACTTGAAAAGTCATCAATGAAGGAGGTCAGCTCCTTTCGACTCTGCCTCTTGTGGTAAACAAATGAGCGAGGGGGCAGGATTGCTTCCCCCGAGGGAGGACGGTTAGCCTTGGCGGCTACGGTCGGGAAGCGCACATAAAGGAAATCCGTCAGGAGAACGCAGTTGGAAAAATTGACTAGGTTGTAACGACCCAGAGATTGCTCCATGTCAAAAAGGACCCTATCAATCCATGTGTAGAGGGACCCCAAGTCGATTGCATCCAGAGGGAGCTTGATACCTCGAGCCAATCGGAGGGATAGGTTGATGAGATCCCTTCGAGGTTGGTCGTTGGGTTTTCCCATTAAAAATAAGCGAGAAAGAATGACAAGGATATAGGCATGAAGCTCTAACGATGTACCTTGTCCAGGGGCGGCTTCGGAGAAACTTCCTTCGGAAGGGTCCTTGAAGAAGTAGTTGATAAGGATGGTGAACGTGGATTTGTTTGAAGTACCGATGCACCTTCGGCATATACGATCCAGCTCCAAACTGTCAGCAATTTCTTGGGCATTCAGGGCTTCATCGGAATAGGGCTCATGACTTGTTGCCTCAAGGCCTAAGAGCTCGCACACGTCCTCCAACGTTATTGTAAACTCTCTGTGACACCCCGCCTAATTAAATACCGGGCGATCACTCCTTTATAAAATTAAATCAAGGTAAACAGTTGGTTCATTCTCAGCATCACTGTCGATAAAAATAATTTTTCCAATTTAACACCCTAAATAATTAAGCTAAGTGTCAAAAACATTTTTCATACGAACTTCCAAATTTTAATTAAAGAAAAGATTTTTTTATTAATTCAAAACAACATTTCTACAATAGAGAATCACACCACGAAATTTAAATAAAACCATACATTCACCAAACGAATGTCGATAATATAAAACTAAAATCATAAACCATCCTGAAACAAATCCCATAAACAATACTGGAATAAATGAAATATAAAAATCCCCAACAATAAATGAAATGATGAAAAGGGCGACACGTGCCCCATAAATGAGAGTAATAAGAGTGGAGTCAATGTCGGAAGTCGTCTACTCAAGGGACCTGCAACTCCCACCTAAGCTGCAGCTCGTTCTTCTCAAAGAGTCCTAAGCAAGACGCCCCTGTGGCTGGGCACCTGAAAATATACATATATATACACAAGAGAGAGAGAAAAGGAAACGGGTCAGGGCCCGAAAGTGTGTTTGATTTTAAAATACGTTAAGCAAGTATTTAAATTGATACAGGCCAATGCAACATCATATTAGTTCGTCTCTCTCTTGAGAAATACTCACCTCTCTTCTAATGTGCACTCCTATCGTACTAACCTTCCCAATGGTTCGTTTATCTTAACTTACGCATATGTTTTCAAAACGGAACGATGACAATGTTATAAAAAGGTTACTTTCAATTTGTAGTATTCCTCTCGTTTTAGCTTCATTAAATTATAAGATTTCTCCGTGCCTTTTCATATTTTCACAAAACAAGTGTTTAATAATTTGAGTCAACAACCATGTTCTACTTATCAAATCACAGTAGGCAGTTCAAAGTTTATAAACTCATATATACATTAACTACTCGAATAAAATATATATATAATGGCACGCCAACTAAACTATGGTGCGGGCATACTCTGCTATCCAATCCCCGTATCGCTCACATAAAGGGAAATACAAGTTCGGAATCACTCTCGAACTGTATTAACATATACAAAACAACGTTGAGGCGAAGCATAGATTCCAAGTCCAAGAGGTCAGTACATACCCACACGTCTCTTAGGACCGTCCGACTATCAATTTAATAGCCCGTACCTAGGATCTCTATCTTCTAGGGTACGATTCAATATCCCCATAAAGCAACACAGGATACGATCGTCCCAGCGCGGTAACCTCAGGGATAGCAAGTAGCGCGGGTACGTTTTTCACATGTATATAATATATGTACACACATTCATATAAATATACCAATTTCATCATATTAATATAGGTCACTCTCATTACCCATAATTACAACCTTTGTTCTAAATTTCACCTTATTAGTATAACGTATAAGGTTTCGCCTCTAACCTTAATTCGAAGGGGTTTTCTCACTAGTTATGGGACACTCATGGGTTCTATCCATCCAAGTAATATATTCAGTAGGTAGACGTCTATTCACTAACGTGGTATTCGTTGAAATCTCTCATTTGAAATACGTAGTTCGTCGTTCCTTAATTAACTATTCCTTAAACCCAATTATCATTTCATAATAAAGTTCACAACACTTAATCATATGCCTTACTGGTCTCTCTTATATCCCAAAACATTTTATTTGAAATGCCCAAGAATTCTTTCATGATAAATTAATTCAACTAATTAAACAAGGGAAATAATAGGCTGCCAGGAAGGGTCGATCGATCGACTACTGGGGTTCGATCGATCGAACCTTCGATCGATCGACGCTATAGGGTCGATCGATCGATCAAACAGGTATTTCGATTTCTGCAGAAGTACAGTTACGGATTTAACTAATATTCTTCATTCAAATCCATAATTTCCCACACTAATCGTCCCAAAACTTATACTACAATCATGGTAATATATTTCCAGATGTTTCTAACGTTAAGCATGCATATAACCATCATTAAACATGATTAAACAACCTAAAATCTCATCTAATCATCAAGAACCCTAAGTTTCTTAATCTTTTGTTCTAATCCATTTTCTCCAGAATTTTCTTCTACAATAACATCAAAAATTCGTGGGTTTATCATCTACATTACATAAGACTTCCAGAACATAATTTTAATCTTGTCTACATGCAAATTCCTATCACAAAGTGGGGTTTTCTTCCATAAATTATACTCCTAATCATTCCTACACTAACATGATTATTGCACCAACTAAAATACGCAAGTTAAACACTTGCCTGGAATTTCAGAGGTCTGGTTTCCTGCTGATATTGGTGTGGTTGCGTTCTCCTCCTCGCGATTGGTGGTGACGGTGGTGCAAAAGGTGGTGTTTTTGGCCTTGAATCACCTAGCAAGGTCTCTCCTCTCTTCTCCACTAGCCGTCTTAGGGTTCTGAATGATCTAACCCTAAAAGGATGACTTAAATGGCTGCTAAGGATGGCTAAAATTCGTGGGTTTAATTACCCTAGTTTGTAAAATGACCAAAACGCCCTCCCGGGTCACTAATTAAGCCTAAAAACATCCCGAGACCCAAACTAAACCCCCGGGTACACTTTTTTGACTATCTCAACCCTTCCGGACGCGTTGGCGCACTCAAAACGACCATACGGACAACTCATAAAATATTTACTTTTATATCTCAATAATTAGTCCCGACGCGACACGGGCGCGTCCCGACTAAAATTACCAAAATTGTCATTTTCATTCACTCGTGACATTTACCATATATTACTATGCTCCTAAGTAATATTCAACAATTTCATATTATTACTAACTCACGTCACGTTAATAATTATAACATAATTAATTTCCGGATTTTTATTAAATAAATCTCCAAATTAATTATAGCATAAAAATACGGGGTATTACATACTTCCCCCCTAATAACGGAATTTCGTCCCGAAATTCGGAAAATAAGCCATACCTGGTAAAAACAACTCTGGATATTTCTCACGCATATCTGCCTCACGCTCCCAAGTGGATTCCTCCACATTATGATGTTCCCACTGGACCCGCACGAGTGGAACTATCTTCGACCTCAATCTCCTCTCACTGTAGTCTAGAATAGCCACCGGTCTCTCCTCGTAAGAGCTATCCGACTGCAAGTCGATCTCATCTATCGCAATATGAGTATGGGCCATATCATCCCGAAGGTATCGTCTCAATGACGAGATGTGGAATACATCGTGGATGCGATGTAAATGTTCTGGCAAACAAAACCTGTATGCTACTGGCCCAATTCTCTCGATGATGGGAAATGGTCCTACGTACCTCGGAGCCAACTTTCCCTTCTTCCCGAACCTCATCACTCCTTTCATAGGATATACACGCAACAACACTTGATCTCCCACATTAAACTCCCGGAAGAATCGTTTCGCATCGGCGTAGCTCTTCTGTCTGTCTTGGGCTACCCGAATACGACTCCTGATTATCTCAATCCTCGCGGAGGTCTCCTGGATCACTTCTGGTCCTAATAACTTGTTGTCCCCCACCTCGAGCCAACAGGTTGGAGAGCGACAAGGCCTGCCGTACAAAGCCTCAAATGGAGCCATGCCAATCGTAAACTGATAGGAGTTATTATAAGCAAACTCGACCAGTGGAAGATGTGGCTCCCAACCTCCCCCGAAATCGAGGATACACATGCGTAGCATATCTTCCAACATCTGATTAGTACGCTCTGTCTGTCCATCTGTCTGTGGGTGGTAAGCTGAACTCAGTCTCAACTCTGTACCCATAGCCTCCTGAAAGCTTTCCCAGAAACGCGACACAAAAATCTTGTCTCTATCTGACACAATATTCAGGGGCACCCCATGTAATCTGACAATCTCAGCGATGAACAACTGGGCATACTGACTCGTGGTATAATCTATCCTTACTGGCAGAAAATGAGCCACCTTGGTCAGACGGTCTACAATCACCCAGATAGAATCGTGGCCTCGCTGTGATGTAGGCAACCCTGTAATGAAGTCCATGGAAATACTTTCCCACTTCCACACAGGTACTTCCAACGGCTGAAGTAATCCCGACGGTTTCTGGTGGTCCACCTTCACCAGCTGGCAAGTAGAACATTTGGACACAAATTCAGCGATGTCCTTCTTCATCCCACTCCACCAGTACTGACGTCTCATATCCTGGTACATCTTATCGCCTCCCGGATGTACTGCAAATCGGGACCCATGAGAATGAGTCATTACCTCATGACGTAGCTCTGCTCCTTCTGGAACCACTAGTCTCCCATTAAACCGCAGCCCTCCATCCGAACTAACAGAATAGGACTCAGCACCCTCGGCTAGAAGTCGTACAATCTGCTCCTGACAAAACGGATCTGTGGTCTGTGCCTGTATCACCCTCGTAACAATCTCGGGTGTGACTGTCATCACGGATATGAAAGAACGTGCTACCGCATCCTGGTGACCCAACTCCTTCCATTTTGCTTTCCAGATGTCCGCTACATCGTCAACCGGTCTACGACTCAACGCATCAGCAACTACGTTGGCTTTCCCCGGATGATACTGTATATCGAACTGGTAATCTTTCATAAACTCTAACCATCTGCGCTGACGCATATTCAGCTCTCGCTGAGTGAACAGGTACTGCAGTGACTTATGGTCTGTGAACAAACGGAATTTCTCGCCCAATAAATAGTGCCTCCAAATTCTCAATGCAAAGACGACCGCAGCTAACTCCAGGTCGTGGGTGGGGTAATTCTTCTCATGCGGCTTAAGCTTGCGGGAAGCAAAAGCTATAGCCTTCTCTTCCTGCTGAAGTACTCCCCCAAGTCCTCGTAAGGACGCATCTGTGTAAACCAGGTACTCTACACCCGGCTTCGGTAAAGCAAGGACTGGTGCCGAAGTAAGCTTGTCCTTCAGCTCGTCGAAAGCCAACTGACAAGCGTCATCCCAAACATATGGTACCCCCTTGCGAGTCAGATTCGTCAATGGACCCGCTATTTTGGAGAATCCCCAAATGAACCTCCTGTAGTATCCGGCTAACCCCAAGAAACTACGTACTTCCGTTGGTGTCGTGGGATGCCCCCACTCCCTCACCGCTGACACCTTGCTCGGGTCAACTACTATCCCCTGCTCAGAAACAACATGGCCCAAGAATTGTACCTCTCGCAACCAAAATCCACACTTCTCGTACTTAGCATACAACTGATGCTCTCGTAGGGTCTGGAGAACCTGCCTCAAGTGTTCGGCATGCTCCTCCTCGGAGTGTGAATATATCAAGATATCATCTATGAAGACGATGACGAACTGATCCAAGAACTCTCTGAACACTCGGTTCATCAAGTCCATGAAAACGGCTGGGGCATTTGTGAGTCCGAACGGCATCACCCTGAACTCATAGGACCCATATCTCGACAAGAAGGCAGTCTTCGAAACATCATGCTCTCTAATCCGTAACTGATGGTACCTCGACCTCAGATCTATCTTCGAAAAGAAAGTTGCTCCCCTTAACTGGTCGAACAGATCATCGATTCGAGGCAACGGATACTTGTTCCGTATCGTGACCTTGTTCAACTCCCGGTAGTCCACACACAATCTCAGTGAGCCATCTCTCTTCTTCACAAATAAGACTGGAGCGCCCCACGGTGAGGTACTCCTACGAATGAAACCCTGACCTAATAGCTGCTCAATCTGATCTCGTAGCTCTCGCATCTCTGCTGGAGCCATACGGTACGGTGCGCGTGCTATAGGTCTCGTATCCGGCAATAAGTCTATAACGAAGTCTATCTCACGACTGGGCGGTAGGCCTGGTATCTCCTGAAACACATCGGAATACTCCCTAACAACTGGGATCGAATCCAAAGGAATCACAACCTCCTTAGAGGTATCCTCCTCAATGTAATATAAATGAGCGGTCGAACCTCCCTCTGGGCGAGGCATCGCCACTATAAACATCTCTTGCCCCGGAATGGAAAAAACAATGCTCCCACCGAAGCAATCAATCATGGCTCTATAAGATGCGAGCCAATCCATACCAATAATCACGTCATGCTCGTGCATGTCTAAGACTAGCATGTCTGCAGGCAATACCAAGCCACCAATCTCTACCCCTACTCCCCGGCATATAAAGAATATAAGCGACCCACTCCCCAATGGTGAGTCGACACACGTCACGGTGCTCTCTGCTGTGGCTAACAATCCTAAGGACTTCGCAAAATGAGTAGCTATAAAAAGTTGCGTTGCCCCCGTATCAAACAAAACTTTACCCATAGTACCATGGATAGGAAACATACCCTCAATCGCGGGTGGTGCCTGTGGAGCTGCTGCCTGGTGGACGTTATAGACACGTCCGTACTGCAATTGCCCCTGCTGCACTGGAGCTGCTGGAATGGCTGGTAGGGCTGGCATCTGGGCTGGAGCTGGAAGGGCAGGTGGAAAGAGTGGTCTCTGCGGCTCATTACGGGCTCCCTGCTGCTGTGGGGCCCTATCGCCCTCTGGGCAATCCTGACGCTTATGGCCATGCTTGCCACACACAAAACACCGGCCTCTGAAATTACCTACCCTCTGTCCCTGCTGACCACGGCCCTGCTGGCCGTTACCTCCCCGCCATTGGCCCTGTTGGCCCTGATGTGCACGCTGTTGGCCTTGCTGGCCCTGCTGTTGACCCTGCGGTCGGTGTTGGCCCTGCTGGCCCTGCTGATTAGGCTGACCCTGATGGCCCTGCCTGAATCCCCCGAATCCCTGCCTAGAATCACCTGAACGGAATCGCTTAGCAGGGTCCCCCTGATGGGAACTCTGCTCGTGCTGACGAGTCTGTCCCTGAGTTGGTGCCCCACTGGCACTATTACCCCCGGTCCTGCCCTGCTGGCTGGACTCCCCTGCTCTCTTGCTTCCCTGAAGATGGAAGCGGTGATCCTGGCAATGTAGTAGCGTTGCATTGAGTACGTCAGTGAAAGTACTCAGGGATAGATTCCCAATAAGGTGCTGACGGATCCTCCAAGCTAACCCGTCGACGAACAGCAAAATTTTCTTGCTCTTAGTGGGTGCCTCATCCGGCACAATAGTGAGAAGTCTCGTGAACTCCTCCTCATACTCGGCTACAGTAAGGTTCTCCTGCTTCAGATTTAGCAATTTCCGCCTCATCTCAGTCTGCACTGCGGGTGGAAAGTACTTGCGGTCAAACCGCTCCCAGAACATCTGAATAGGGATCGTGTCCCTCTCCTCCAAAGTAGTAGTGGACTCCCACCACTGTAATGCAGCTCCCACCAGTTTAAAAGAGGCCAATAGCTGCTTCTGCACTTCGGTGCACTCATACATATGGAGGTGCCGCTGGATGTCCTTCTTCCATTGGCTGACAGTAATAATATCGGAGCTACCAGAAAACTCAGGGGGATGTGCTTTCTGAAAAGCATCCCGAACCCTCTCCCATGCAGATGGAAGCTGTGCTGGTACTGGCGCCACTGCCTGGACCTGTGGTGGAGCCTGCTGAATCACCGCTATCGCGGCATTTACCGCCTAAGCAACGATGGCGGCTACCTCATTCGCATTCATAGTGCCTGGTGCCGGAGCTGCTGGTTGGTCGGCTTGGGCACGCCTATCTTTCGGAGCACGTCTCGGAGGCATCTGAAACGTGAACAAGTTTATTAGTCTACAGTTATCAACAAATCTCGAATAGCTGAAGACTTAAACGTAAAAGCAAGAATACAACAGTCCTAAAAATAGGGCTCTATGGCAAGTAACGTTAAGCTGAAAGCGAAATAAGCCGTACAGATCCTATGGACACTAGAACCTGATGCTCTGATACCACCTGTGACACCCCGCCTAATTAAATACCGGGCGATCACTCCTTTATAAAATTAAATCAAGGTAAACAGTTGGTTCATTCTCAGCATCACTGTCGATAAAAATAATTTTTCCAATTTAACACCCTAAATAATTAAGCTAAGTGTCAAAAACATTTTTCATACGAACTTCCAAATTTTAATTAAAGAAAAGATTTTTTTATTAATTCAAAACAACATTTCTACAATAGAGAATCACACCACGAAATTTAAATAAAACCATACATTCACCAAACGAATGTCAATAATATAAAACTAAAATCATAAACCATCCTGAAACAAATCCCATAAACAATACTGGAATAACTGAAATATAAAAATCCCCAACAATAAATGAAATGATGAAAAGGGCGACACGTGCCCCATAAATGAGAGTAATAAGAGTGGAGTCAATGTCGGAAGCCGTCTACTCAAGGGACCTGCAACTCCCACCTAAGCTGCAGCTCGTTCTTCTCAAAGAGTCCTAAGCATGACGCCCCTGTGGCTGGGCACCTGAAAATATACATATATATACACAAGAGAGAGAGAAAAGGAAACGGGTCAGGGCCCGAAAGTGTGTTTGATTTTAAAATACGTTAAGCAAGTATTTAAATTGATACAGGCCAATGCAACATCATATTCGTTCGTCTCTCTCTTGAGAAATACTCACCTCTCTTCTAATGTGCACTCCTATCGTACTAACCTTCCCAATGGTTCGTTTATCTTAACTTACTCATATGTTTTCAAAACGGAACGATGACAATGTTATAAAAAGGTTACTTTCAATTTGTAGTATTCCTCTCGTTTTAGCTTCATTAAATTATAAGATTTCTCCGTGCCTTTTCATATTTTCACAAAACAAGTGTTTAATAATTTGAGTCAACAACCATGTTCTACTTATCAAATCACAGTAGGCAGTTCAAAGTTTATAAACTCATATATACATTAACTACTCGAATAAAATATATATATAATGGCACCCCAACTAAACTATGGTGCGGGCATACTCTGCTATCCAATCCCCGTATCGCTCACATAAAGGGAAATACAAGTTCGGAATCACTCTCGAACTGTATTAACATATACAAAACAACGTTGAGGCGAAGCATAGATTCCAAGTCCAAGAGGTCAGTACATACCCACGCGTCTCTTAGGACCGTCCGACTATCAATTTAATAGCCCGTACCTAGGATCTCTATCTTCTAGGGTACGATTCAATATCCCCATAAAGCAACACAGGATACGATCGTCCCAGCGCGGTAACCTCAGGGATAGCAAGTAGCGCGGGTACGTTTTTCACATGTATATAATATATGTACACACATTCATATAAATATACCAATTTCATCATATTAATATAGGTCACTCTCATTACCCATAATTACAACCTTTGTTCTAAATTTCACCTTATTAGTATAACGTATAAGGTTTCGCCTCTAACCTTAATTCGAAGGGGTTTTCTCACTAGTTATGGGACACTCATGGGTTCTATCCATCCAAGTAATATATTCAGTAGGTAGACGTCTATTCACTAACGTGGTATTCGTTGAAATCTCTCATTTGAAATACGTAGTTCGTCGTTCCTTAATTAACTATTCCTTAAACCCAATTATCATTTCATAATAAAGTTCACAACACTTAATCATATGCCTTACTGGTCTCTCTTATATCCCAAAACATTTTATTTGAAATGCCCAAGAATTCTTTCATGATAAATTAATTCAACTAATTAAACAAGGGAAATAATAGGCTGCCAGGAAGGGTCGATCGATCGACTACTGGGGTTCGATCGATCGAACCTTCGATCGATCGACGCTATAGGGTCGATCGATCGATCAAACAGGTATTTCGATTTCTGCAGAAGTACAGTTACGGATTTAACTAATATTCTTCATTCAAATCCATAATTTCCCACACTAATCGTCCCAAAACTTATACTACAATCATGGTAATATATTTCCAGATGTTTCTAACGTTAAGCATGCATATAACCATCATTAAACATGATTAAACAACCTAAAATCTCATCTAATCATCAAGAACCCTAAGTTTCTTAATCTTTTGTTCTAATCCATTTTCTCCAGAATTTTCTTCTACAATAACATCAAAAATTCGTGGGTTTATCATCTACATTACATAAGACTTCCAGAACATAATTTTAATCTTGTCTACATGCAAATTCCTATCACAAAGTGGGGTTTTCTTCCATAAATTATACTCCTAATCATTCCTACACTAACATGATTATTGCACCAACTAAAATACGCAAGTTAAACACTTGCCTGGAATTTCAGAGGTCTGGTTTCCTGCTGATATTGGTGTGGTTGCGTTCTCCTCCTCGCGATCTACGCGTCGGTGGTGCAAAAGGTGGTGTTTTTGGCCTTGAATCACCTAGCAAGGTCTCTCCTCTCTTCTCCACTAGCCGTCTTAGGGTTCTGAATGATCTAAACCTAAAAGGCTGACTTAAATGGCTGCTAAGGATGGCTGAAATTCGTTGGTTTAATTACCCTAGTTTGTAAAATGACCAAAACGCCCTTCCGGGTCACTAATTAAGCCTAAAAACATCCCGAGACCCAAACTAAACCCCCGGGTACACTTTTTTGACTATCTCAACCCTTCCGGACGCGTTGGCGCACTCAAAACGACCATACGGACAACTCATAAAATATTTACTTTTATATCTCAATAATTAGTCCCGACGCGACACGGGCGCGTCCCGACTAAAATTACCAAAATTGTCATTTTCATTCACTCGTGACATTTACCATATATTACTATGCTCCTAAGTAATATTCAACAATTTCATATTATTACTAACTCACGTCACGTTAATAATTATAACATAATTAATTTCCGGATTTTTATTAAATAAATCTCCAAATTAATTATAGCATAAAAATACGGGGTATTACACTCTCCCCATCCAGCGATGAATGTGTGAGTAGTAACATTTCAGCGAGATACCAGAATAGGAAGAGCAGCATTATATTTGGAGAGGGTGAACTCACTAAACCACTTTGCTCGATGAAGCCCAATCTTAGCGAGGGTATCAATGTGGGAACTCTGCATATGAGAGTTCCAAGCAGCAAAGTGAGTAGGAGAGCCCCCAGGACTTTCAAAATCAATGTGGGACCATGGGAAGTCCCCTCGCTCAAGACGAAATCTGAGAGTCCCCTAGGGAGGTAGAAAGCCCCATTCATCAGATTTCTCGTCTTCATCACCAAGCGCCAAGCCATCATACTTGGCGTTAAAAATGCAGCTCTTGCAAAACCCAGCAAAGTCATCACTTTCGCTAAAAATGGGAGACCGACAGTAGAAACGCAACTGTTCTTGATGAGCAGCGGTCAATGAGGCAGTAGAAGGGGGCGACAATGGGCGCGGCAGGAGGAGCACTGGTGGCAGGAGTGGCAGGGTTGCTTCAAGAGGCCATTGCAGACAATCGAAGTACGAAGAGGTCTGGTAAAAGAAGAGTTGGAAATGAATAGGGAGGGGCATAACCGCAGATGGTGGTGCAAAAGATGAGAGAAGGTGGTTGAGTAAAGAAGGGGGCAACAATAGAGGTCATAAAGAGCTCGTACAAAGATCTCTCTCTGAGGAAATATGAAATCGTGAAGAAGAGGAAGAGAAAGGTTTGAAATAGAGAGACGTTTAAAACTTTTAAACCCTTTTTACTTGTCGTTTGAGTTTCCCACCCACCCACCCATCCACCCACCCCGCACGTGCCAAACCGCCTATAATCATTTCAAAGGCACACGTGGCACTTCGGGAAGTGTTTTTAACAGGGGAAAAGATAGCGCTACGTCGAATACGAAGTGACGTCTGGGGAATAAAAAGGGTTGCCTTCCTAACCAAGTTTATGTTTTGGCGCCAAAATGGTGTCAGACATATCCAATAATTTGTAACAGTTACATCGAGGAAATTTTTTTCTTTTTTGAACATGGAGAAGCATTCCAAGGGAGAATTTGACTTACCAAGAGCCCAAACGAGTATTTGAGAAGGTTAGTAGGCCTTTCAGGAGAATTGCAAAAAATAAAGCTAGAACAGTTGAGGCTCAACATGAGGAAAAAGTTGCGATGTCCCTTCACCCAAGCCCCAATAAGTCATGGCACTTCGGCTCATGTACATCGGGGAGAATTTTACTTTTTTCAGGAGATTATAACGCTGCAGTTCTAACGAATAAAGGAGGCCAGAATTTTTCACTTAGAGAGGGTTCATCGGATTGAGAAGTTTCGTGCAGACATTTCTTGTTCCAACAAATCTCTCCACGAAGGGGAAAATGTATAAGGGGCTTGAAGGTAATCCTGAGATTAGGAATAATTCCATAATTGGCAATAGTGTTCGAGATTAAACAACCGAGGCAGCCTAAGCGTGGCAACTCAAGTGTGGCAACTCAGCGAGGTAGCTTGGCGTGGCAACTTAACTTTAGCTTGTTGTATTAGTCATATTGTATTTCTTTTTATGTTGATTGCGAGCTATAATGGTTATAATGTTGTAACGATATTAATAACGAGTTTTAGTGTGAGGTCAAACGGTACTCGCGAGAGACCAGGCTTTGCAGGGCCTGAGAGAGCTTTCATGCTCTATCGAATGACCTCACCGTGGGAACTTTAGAGGGACTTGGTTTGGAGGATTGAGAAGTGAGGTACCATTGGGGCTTGTCCTGACCATCTTAGATACACCTGGTAAAACACTGAAGGACCCTAACCGTGGAACCACGGGCGGAGCAACTTTGAGTGCCATCGGGCGTTGAGTTATGAACCAAACAACCCTCTACCTAATGTCACATCTGCTGTAGGTGATGTCACTAGCCAGCTAAACAATCTCATAACTGCACTTGAGTAAACCACCGTGGTATTTGGGGTTGTCAGGCAGTTGGTGAGCCACCTCTGCGACAACAGCCCCCTGACACACAGTGGTTGGGCAAAAGGCATGTCTTGGCATTTAATGTTTATGACATGGAGACAACTAGTGCATCAGGCATTTAATGTTGTGACATAAAGTATGAGGGATGTCTTTCATAGTCTTTAATGACTGAGTTGCATCAGGGATGGTGTGGGGGGCTATTTAAAGACCCCAACCACCCTTGAGGTGAGGATGATCTTTTGAGAGTTCAGGAGTTATTGCTAGAGAGAATACACATCAGAGAGAGTTATAGCAAACCATAGGGTTTACTCACTCACCATTGTTATTTATCACGAGGCTATTAATACTTGATAGAGATTCTTGAGGGTGTTTGGGTGTGTTTCTACCTGCCTACCAAGGTGTATCTAGGGTTCTTACTTCTCTCTCCCTTTATCTAAGTTACTTCTAAAGTTCATTACTATTTCTTGAGTTATACACCAGAGCTTTGTGAGTTTAAACCGATTCTTATCTTCATTGAGTTTGTGTTTGCATGCCCTATCACCAATCCAAAGCTTTGGCCAATTATCTTATCATTACCATACTCGAACAGGGGTTACGCCTCCATCTATAATCTAAAGTACCCTCCTACAAATAAAATATAATGGAAATTGAGCACAAATATGGATCAAAATCTTCAATATTGTGTTATACTGATTTCACAAGTATATTTCAAAGTACAAAGATGAGGGAGTATTTATACGAAACACAAGTTGATGTATCAACAATGAACTTTGCTTCGTGCTTCTAGCTTTGTTGTGCTTTCACTTTGCATGCTCGACCTCTCATGGTTATACCATAGCACTGTCGTGCTTATGGGTATCCACATATATATTTGATAGCTCCATATTTATAACAAAAACATGTTTTTAAAGGAAATTATACATACTTTACTTTGGTGATGGTTTAACAAAGGGATCATTTATTTTTTTAGCCTCTGAATACTTAATTCTGAACACTGCATGTTGAATGCTTAACCATGAATGCTGAAAAATGTTTTTTATTTTTATTTTTATTTTATTTTATCTAAATGAACCTCTGAAGGTATGTTGTTTGTTTGGAGTTATGCGACTCTGGATGCTGAATACAATTAAATTGACTATTTTGCCATTACACACAATTTACTAAGTTATTTTATGTTAGTGTCATTTAACAAATAAAATAAGATTAAAATTAGAATGAAATTTTATTAGAAAAATTCAGCATTAACCATTAAACATTAAGAAGAATGCTTATCTCTCAGGGTCCATTTGGTTCGGAATGAAATACTTTTAATCACAGTGAAAAGTAAAATGGTGAAATGTTTTTCATATATAAAAATTAACTTTTTATTGGGTTGACATTGTGAATAATTTTACGCCCTATAATTATGAAACTTTAAATAAGAATAGGGGAAAAAATTTAGTTCTAAATAGGTGAAAATGTATTTCACCATATTACTTTTTATCGCGTTGAAACATATTTTACCCTGAACCAAACAAACCCTTAATGATTAATGCTAAATTTTACTATTTTCCAGCATTAATGGTCCGTTTGATAATCTAAATCCAAGTCGTAAAAATGAAATTAAAAGATCAATTTTAATTTTTCGAAATTCACATTGACTTTCCAATTCTAAATCCAACCCTTCATATGAGATTGCCAAACTGTACTAAAAATTAAAAACAAACAACAAATATTACCTTTCATTTTGGAATGAGGCACCGTAAAACATTAAAAGTTAAAAACGAACACCACTAATGGTATGTTTGGCAACCCAATTCCAAGCCATGGAATTGAAATTCAAAGGCCAATTTCAATTCCACGGAATTGTAATTGGCCTTTCAATTTCAATTCCAAGCCTTGGAATTGGATTACCAAACGGGCCCTAAGTATTCAAAAGATATTTGATTTCCGTTTCCAAAACAAAAAAAAAAGGAAAAAAGGAGATTTGATTTGATTTGATTTGATTTGATTTTTTAACTAACAAATCACACACACCGCGTGTGGTTTCCGTATTAATCAAATTGAATAACAGTTGTTATGGTTTTGTTTTGTCTAACCGTTTATTTCTTATGATCGATCATTGTGTGTAATCCCTCACAACGCCAACTTTCAGGTTCTCTCTCATTCTTCCACACACACACACACATATGTGTTTGTGCTTTATATGCATAATAATGAAACTAATTTTGAGTTGTTTTTTAATTTTGTGTTATTTGAGCATTTCAATGTACCCCCAAAATATCAGCTCAAAATAAATAGTTTATGCTATTTAAAAAAAAATCGATCAAAATATGTCAATTTTTAAATTGCTTAAAACTCACATATTTTGAGCGATATTTTTATTATAGTAAAAAAATTATTTTGTGTTTATTTTTTTGTGGAGGTACCTTAAAATGTTTAAAATTACACAAAAAAGTCAACTGAATTTTTTTTTTTACTAAAAAATTGGTCGGCATGGAGTTATCCTTAAATCGGTCATTATCTAATTCGACCTCTCTCTCTCTCTCTCCGCGTATATATATAGGGAGAGGATCACAAGTGGACCTAAAAAATGAACTTTTTAATGGACCTTAACAGAAAATACCTAACAACCCATTAATTTTAATTATTATGGTGTAATTGGTCCGCGCCAGCGGTAACGAACACGCATGTCTATGGAATATTTTTTTACACCCCCTACTCCTCCCCTCAAACTAACCCAACCTCCTAACCCATCGACAACAGCTGTACCCGACCAGCCTCTAGCACGATCCAATTCAACTCCGGCCAGCATCGATAAAAGTCGGCGATGAAATAGGTTTGATGAGGACAACAGGTGTTGGGATTTGTTTAGCCGGAGCTATGGCGATCTGTCCGATTTTGGGTTTGGGTTTAAGGTGTCAAACCGGGTTGGAGGTTTTGGAGTTGGTGTTGAGATTGGTAGGTTCGAACTAGGTCGCGAGTTGGAATAACTCCGGGTTTGGATATGGTGGTCGAATTCCAGTTGAATAGCTGGTGTGGGGTTTTGCAAGTGGGTTAATGGTAGAAGAAGGTTGAACCTGGTCTATTTTTGGGGCAGATGAAAGGGGGGCATAGGGGTATGGGTGTAAGGGGGTCTCGGGTCACACGCGTGTCTGTTGCCACCGCTGGCGTGGACCAATTATACTGTAGGAATTAAAATTAATGGTTTGTTAGGTATTTTTTGTTAAGGTCCATTAAAAAGTTCACTTTTTAGGTCCACTTGTGATCCTCTCCATATATATATATATATATATATATATATATATATATAAAAACTACTACTACTACTACTACTACTACTACTACTACTACTAATAATAATAATAATAATAATAATAATAATAATAATAATAATAATAATGCTCTTGTGTGGACTATCCCACATTTTAACAGTGCGGATTGTACACGTGTTACCTGGCAGTGAACTTAGAAATTATCAGCTAAATTATAGGCACTCTCTCTTTTCAAGCCTCACCGCCTGATGATGCTGGAAACAGCACCACCCTTCAAGGTGTTTGTAAGCTCAATTTAATGTTAACAATGGCAGTATAAGGGTATATAATAGAAGGAGGTGAGGAGAAGAGGATTCACACCGAAATATAAGTGGTTCAGCTAATTAGGCCTACGTCCACTGTGCAAGTGTATAATTAATATCACTGTATGAGGGCTCTAATGGCCATAGATACAAACTCTCAAGCTTTCTCTCTCTACTGCATATTTATACAGAGTTTTAGCTAGGGTTGTTAATTTCGGGGTCCCTTTCCAAGAAGGAGAAGACAAGTATATATAGTATGTGGGGGGTGTAATGCACCCCCTATGCATGCAATGAGCATGTGTGTGTTGATCTAGCCAATATGATGAAGACATCTGTCACTGTCACATGTAGAGAATGATGATGAAATATTCCCTCACGTGAGGGGAATGATTCGGTTATAACTGATTTGTGTACATGTGTTCCTAGCCACACATATGCACATAAGAGCTCGGCCATCTATGACTAGTCCCAACCTCGGCCTGAAAGAGGATGAGGTTGGTGTGGTAGGGTAACTGCTTGATCCGTGGTGACCTTGGCTCAGTGGAAGAGATGAGATAAGGCCGATGGGACTGCAACGTCGGCCTGGGCTAAGGTAATGGTGGCGTAGCAGGAGCCTCGGTCGATTTATAGTCGAGGCTAGTTATGATGATGGAGTTGTCCTTGTGACCTCGGTCTGCATCTAGCCGAGGTTGTCAACCTTGGGTGGCCTGATGAGTAGTCTGCCTCTGTACATCATGAAGATCTCAACTACTGTCTGAACGCGAGACTAGTAACGTCGGCCAAGGCCGACCTTGCTTAGGACGAGACTGCTGACAGCCAATCTATGACCCCTCCAACCTCAGCTATCTCCCTAGCCGAGGTTGATGTCTTTGAGCAGTTGGGTACATATAGGGCATATCAGTAACCCCTAGCCCTTAGTTACCTGTGTGATCAGGTGCCTAAGGGGTATGTTTGTCCGAGGTTGAATTTCTTTAGGTGTTGAATACTTTCTTGACAAGTGTCAGCTATTGGAGTAGGAAGCGTGCCTGATAAGTGTGATGATGTTGGTTGTCTTTTGGGATCCCAAGGCAATGATGGGCCTTGGGACGTGTACAATCATACTTAAGGGTTCAACCCCATTTTTCTTCTCTTTCTTCCTAATTTCGCTCCTTCTCCTAACTTGGCTGTTTCTGTAACTCTCGCTCTCTACAAAGCTTGGCTGCTTCATTGTTTGGGATTTCTGTGTTTCTTCAAACCTCTCTTCATTCCACAAGTCTTCAAGTATCATCTCCACCTTACTCTGCCACTTTTATCCCCTTTTATTCTTGTCTCTTCAATTTCTGGTGAGAGTTTTGAGTTTTTTGACGACTGCTTGCATTTTCCGGTGGTACTTGTTCTTGCTGTTCTTGGTTGTTTTTGTTCAAAGTTTAATAGTTTAATCTTTAATTCAATTTTCCAATCCTGTTTATTTAGGAGAGTCATAAGTGTAGGGTCTGCCTCATAAGCTCAGACCCCTTTACCAACTCTTAGAGTAATTCCCCTCTCTTAGGGAGAAGACCTTAGATGAAATTAGACAAATAAAAAGAGCCCAAGAAGAAGCTCGTAGGGCAGAGGCGTTCCCCTTCAAGACTATTTTTCCACCACCTCTGAAGGTCATATACCCTGAACCAACCGAACCAGTTAATCAATCAGAGGTCCCAGTTGAACCCTCTCCAATGTCTGAGTCTGAGGCATCCACCTCAGACCCTATGTCTGTGGACTCTTTTCAAGAGGCCATGGATTTCTCAACTCGGTAAGATTAGGTCCATGATCAAGTTGAGGTTTCGAGTCGCGTCTTGTCCCATGCTGAGTCTGGCACATCCCAGTCCTCCACAAATATTGAAGTTGTTAAAACGAGTGTGGCTGTTCCACTAATTCTTGAAGCCATTCCCATGTCGGCTGTCATGGGAGCTGAGTTTGCTCAGAGGTTCCCCAGTGGTAACCCATCGTCTACTCAGGCCGACGTTGAACCGGAGGATGCTGATGATGCTGAGAGTGATGTTGACACCTCTGAGGCGACCGAGATAAAGAGAACTGTCAGCAAGGTCGGCCTTCTGGCGTTCAGACATCTATATTCTATAAGTCCCTCCATAAAACTCAAGACACCTCTGAGGGACGAGAGAGCTTATGGCGGCCGGGATGGTGAGATCTGCATGTATGAGCAAATGTTCTAGTTAGGATTTCGTCTGCCCATTCATCCCATCATCAAGGCTATACTGTCCTACATCAACTTGGCTCCTTCCCAGTTGTCACCCAATGCCTAGAGGGTGATAATTGGATATTTTGTCCTATGGAGGGTTGTCCATCACTCAGACCTTCCCGTCCAAGACTTCACAAGGTGTTATGTCCCATCCTCTGCCAAGAACCATCCGAGCTATTACCATTTCTTAGCTCGAAAGTCAACTAAGAAGATGTTGCAGGTTACCCAAACCTCGAACCATAATTGGAAACCACACTACTTCTTCGCGTCAGGGCCCTGGGAATTTCGTCTATGTCCCCCCTCTTCCTCATTAGAGCCGAGGATACCCCTGAGATGGGGAAAGGTAATAATGGCTGCTAGGTTCGACCCTGGGCTAAGCCAACACAATCTTCAGAACGTCAAAGACCATCAGGATCAGGGTGAGCACGGTCTGCTTGTCAAGTTTGAACACCTGATGACCCCCTACTATCTCTCTGAGACTGGGCTTGGGGGGAGTCCTCTGACAGAGCTTTGTAAGTCGCTTTATTATTTACAAGTTATACCTCTGAATTTGTGTATCTCTGATTTTCTAACTCAGACCTTTATGTTCTGTAGAGAGCCCAAAAGGAATATCTGACGAACTCTGGGAGATGGCAGCCCCTAGTCTCACGAAGCTCGTGAAGAAAGCTAGTCTGAATACGCCTCCTCCCTCTCCATCTACCTCAAGGGCTGAGGCTACCAAGAAGAGGAAACCTGCCGACCCTGCCCTTGAAGATCAGAGGCAGAAGAAGAACAAAAAGGGGGATCGTGCCATCCCCATTTCTTCTGAGGATGCATTGATTGCTCGTCTTGAGCAATTGAAGATTGGCGACAGTGTCATTGTCCATAGTCTAAAGGCCCTGGATGCTATTAGCAATGTCATGACCGAGTCTGACAGGCGATTTTATCGCTCCCTAGATAAGCCTCTGCTGGTTGAATTCTCTCTTCACCGTTCTATCCAAGTAAGAAATTTAACTGTGTAACATCGGCCTTTGAATTATATCAGACCTTAGACTGACATCTTTGCACATGTTCTGTAGGGTCTTCTCACCATGCATCACTATGTCAACTAGACCTTGGGAAAACTTCCTCTGATTGAGAAGGGCCAAGAGGTCGAGAAGATCGAGGCCACTTTAAATGCTGAACTGGAACGTCTGAAGGCTGCTCTAAAGAAGGCTGAGATGAGCATTAAGGGGATACAGAAGGACATAGACAAGCAGAGGAAAGATCATAACGCTGCCCTGAAGGCTCATACTGACTCTCTCCAACATAAAGTCGATGTGGCTGTCAAGGCTGTCTTGGATGATGCCTCCCAGAAGATCTTGGAGGAGTACAAGGTCTCTGAAGAGTTTGTCAGTTTAGGCTTTGAATATCTGGAGAGAGGGGTCAAGGCTACTGGCAAATGGGATGCCATGAAGGAGAAGGAATCAGGGAGCCTTGCAGCAGCTGACTTCATCAGCTTGGGTTATGCCGACCCTAAATTTGCTCAGGCTCGACAGGAAGTTGAGGAGGAGGGAGGTGCTGCCCCTACCGAGACTGCCCCCTAAGGATACACGATGATTGAAGATGCTGGTGCCCAAGATGACGGGGTGGAAGTAGCCACCCTCGGCCAGGGACATGCGGACGTGTCCACTAACCCTGAGGCTGCAAACACTTGATTCTTTTTTGTGAAGCTTTGAACAATTTTAATTACTTTATATTTGTAACCTCTGATAAACTTTGTCACTTTGTATTTTTGCATCAACTCCCAACTTAATCTGTCAACCTCTGAGGAGGGCTTTTATGTTTTCACTTGCTGGATTGTTTATTGAATGACTTTCTTTGCCATTCAGTTCTGAAGTCTCAATATAACTTTTCACCAGATTAATGATGTTTAGTATCTGAGGTCATCCAAGTATGATGTCTAACCTCAGACCTTGTCACCAAATCGTGATGTTATAAGGTCTGAGGTCATCAACTAAGATGTTACCCCAGTAAATAATTTTTACCAAATTAATGATGTTAAGGGTCTGAGGTCATCTAAATATAATGTCTGACCTCAGACCTTATCACCAAATTAATGATGTTATAAGGTCTGAGGTCATCAACTAAGATGTTACCCCCATAATTAATTTTCACCAAATTAATGATGTTAAGGGTCTGAGGTCATCTAAGTATGATGTCTGACCTCAGACCATGTCACCAAATCATGATGTTATAAGGTTTGAGGTCATCAACTAAGATGTTATCCCCATAAAATAATCTTCACCAAATTAATGATGTTAAGGGTGTAAGGTCATCTAAGTATGATGTCTGACCTCAAACCTTGTCACCAAATTAATGATGTTATAAGGTCTGAGGTCATCAACTAAGATGTTATCCTCATAAATTCTACCACTAGAGCACAATGAACCAAGAATTGACATAGAGACTGATCTTCTCATTAATAATCTCTTCATAAGATGATATATTTACACAAACTCTTGAAACATCATATGTAATACTTCTTTAGATGATCAGCATTCCAGGGATTGGAAAAAGGTTCCCCCTCGAGGTTCTCTAGCCTGTAAGTCCCGGGTACAACCTCCTCAATCACTTTGTAAGGACCATGCCAATTTGGGTGAAGCTTGATTGCCTTTTGTGACGTCTTCTTCAGCACTAGGTCCCCTACAGCTATGGGTCTTAATTTTACCCTTTGACTGTATAATTTTGTTGTTCTCTGCTGGTAAGATGCCTGCCTAACTTCTGCATCTTCCCTTCTCTCTTCAATCAAATCTAGGTCGAGTCTTCTCTCCTCCCCATTCTTCTCAAGGTCATAGGTCTGAACCCTATGAGTAGGGAGTCCAACCTCTGTTGGTATGACGGCCTCTGAGCCATGTGATAATATAAACAGAGTCTCCCCTGTTGGCGTCCTAGCCGTTGTTCTATAGGCCCATAGCACAACATAAACCTCTTTGGTCCATATACCTTTAGCTTCTTCTAACCTCTTCTTGATCCAGTCAAGGATCGTTCTGTTTTTTACTTCGGTTTGACCGTTTGCTTGAGGTCAACCAGGAGATGAGAAAAATTATTTTATCCCAACTCTTTCGCAGTATTTTTCCAGGGAAGAATTCTTGAACTGGGTTCTGTTGTCCGAAATAAGGGTGTTTTGGAGGCCATGTCTGCATATGATATTGCATATGATGTTTTTCCAAATGAATTGGAAGGTCTTCTGCTCTGTAATCGTGATCATTGGCTCTGCCTCTGCCCACTTGGAGAAGTAATCAATGGCAACTATCATAAATCGATAATTATTTGCAGCCCTTGGTAGGGGACCCACTAAGTCAATTCCCCATACTGTAAATGGCCAAGGGGAGCTGATAAAAGTCATAGGCTGATGAGGTTGATGGGGGATAGTGGAGAATCTCTGACATTTATTGCACCTCTTTACGTAAGCTGCAGCATCTTTGGCCAAGGTCGGCCACCAATATCCTTGCGTGATAATCCTCTTCGCCAAAGGTCTCCCTCCTATGTGACTGGAGCAAGAACCCTCGTGTACCTCCTGTAGGACGTGGGGAACTTCGGTGGGGTGAACGCATATGAGGAGGGGTAATAGGAATCCCTTCTTGTACAGGACATCTCTTACTATTGAGAACTTTGCTCTGTACCTCAATTTCCTCATTTCTAACTTTTACTCCGGCAGCACCCCCTCTATGATATATCTGATAAGGGGATCCATCCATGAGTCCCCTAGGTTTAAATTGAGGCAAGGGTTACTGACCTCTTCTTCTTTAATGGTTTCTCCGGGTAATATCTCAATAGGGACTGTCCTTCTGATATCTGTCCTCGTTGTCGAAGCTAGTCTTGCTAATGCGTCTGCAAGACTGTTGTTTTGTCGAGGTATTCTCCTCATCTTTACCTCTTCGAAGCCTATGAGTATCGTTCTCGCCCTCTTCAGGTATTTGGCCATCCTTTCGTCCTTGGCCTCATAAACCCCCAATACTTGATTAACAACCAACCTTGAGTAACTGTGAAGGAGGAGTCGCCTTATACCAATGGTCCCTGCCAAGGAGAGTCCTGCTATCATGGCCTCGTATTCTGACTCGTTGTTTAACACCGTGAAGTTAAACCGTAGGGCATATTTGATGTTGGTACCATCTGGGGCTAAGAGTATCGACCCCGCACCGCTCCCACTTTCGCAAGAGGACTCATCGATAAAGAGGTTCCAGATGTCTCTATCTGATGAGAAGTCGCCTTCTAACATTATTCCCTGCCTGAAGAGGTACCGGTCTTCCTCATTGTCGGCTATTCCATCTCTGGATCCCTTGGTCATAACCTCTTCTGGGTGTCAAAAAATGTTGTTGTTTGACCCTTCTACGGTCTCTAAATTATTCTCAACTTCGTCCTCTTCCCACGTGAACTCTGCGACAAAATCTTCCAGTGCCTACCCTTTGATGGTCGTCCTAGGCTGATGTGAGGTCATATTCCCCTAATTCAATGGCCAATGTCATTAACCTACCCAACTTCTCAGGCTTATGGAGGACCTGTCTTAGTGGGGATTTGGTGAGGATGACCATGGAATGACTTGAAAGTAAGGTTTCATCTTCCTAGAAGCATGTATCAGGGCGTAGGCCAACTTTCTATCCGAGGATAATTCTGCTCAGACCCCTTAAGGGCCTTACTGTTGAAGTACATAGGCCTTTGTACCCCAACATCCTCTCATATAATGGCCGCACTTACAGCCGATTCAGAGATCGCTAGATAAACAAACAGCCTTTCTCCCACTATTAGCCGAGATAAGAGCAAGGGAGATCCAAGGTAGGACTTGAGTTGATCAAAAGCCTCATCACACTCTTTGTCCCATTCGAAGGCCTTTCTAAGCACCTTGAAGAACGGAAGACACTTTCCGATCGCCCTGGAAACAAATCTGTTAAGCGCAACCACTCTTCCAGTGAGCCTCTGAACGTCCTTGATACTCCTTGGTGTCTTCATGTCGAACAAAGCCTTGATTTTCTCAGGGTTTGCCTCTATTCCTCTTTGATTGACGATGAATCTAAGAAACTTCCCAGCTCCTACCCCGAAGACACACTTCGCCGGGTTGAGTTTCATCCTGTATAGGTCCATGGTATTGAAGTTCTTTTCCAGGTCTGCCACGTGAGAGCAGGCCTTTAAGGTCTTCATCAACATGTCTTTTACATACACCTCCATAGTCTTGCCTATATGTTCTTCAAACATCTTATTCACAAGACGTTGATACGTTGTCCCCGTATTTTTCAAACCGAAGGGCATCACCTTGTAGCAATATGTCCCTTTGTCAGTAATGAAGGCTGTCTTTTCTGAGTCTTCAGCATCCATAAAGATCTGATTGTAGACTGAATACGCGTCCATGAATCTCATGCCCTGCAGTAGCATCTACCATCTGATCTATCCGAGGTAAGGGATAGCTGTCTTTTGGGCAAGACTTATTCAGGTCAGTAAAATCTACGCACATTCTCCATTTTCTATTGGCTTTGGACACAATGACTGCGTTCGATAGCCACTCCGGATATATGACTTCCCTAATAAACTCGGCCTCTTCCAACTTCCTGACTTCTTCCCGGATGACATCATACTTCTCCCTGGAGTAAATTATTCATCTTTGTTTGATTGGCCTAGCATCCTTAGTCACGTTGAGTTTATGGCACATAACCTCAGGGATAATGTTATGCATGTCTGCGTGAATCCAAGCGAAGACACTCTGCCTCTTCCTTAAGAAGTCTATCAGTTCTTCCTTGGTTTTTGCTTTTAACGCTTCGCCGACCTGGACGTTTTTTTCCGGTTCGTCCTCATTGACGACGATGGATTCTACCTCTTTCGTGGCCTCTCCTTTCTTTAACTTTGTTTCGTCTCTAGGGTCAAGTGTGTCAATGTTATAAGTGGTAGTTGCTCTCTTATGAGCCTCTCTCTCTTCAGCCGAGTTGAAGTAGCATTCTCGTGCTATAGTCTGGTCACTCTGCACTTCTCCTACCCCGTAGGGGGTCGGTAATTTTAGCATCTGGTGGATCGTCGATGGCACGACTTCAAACTCCTTAAGGGCTACACTTCCTATGATGAGGTTATAGGCCGAGAAGACATTTTCGTCCATAACAAAAAAGTTGATCTTCCGGGTTAACCTCTTAGGCCACTCATCGCCCATTCGCACGCCCATCTCATACATGCCTAACGGATGGACCTTTTTTATACTGAACCCCATTAACAGATGATGATAGGGTACCAGCCTAGCTCTGCTAAGGCCCAGGCTTTTGAAGCAGGGCCAGAGCATCACATCTGCAGAACTCCCTCCATCTACAAGAATTCTATACACCTCACATCCATGAACTCTTATTGTGATTACCAAAGGGTCATCGTGTGGAGCTAGGATGCCTTTGAAGTCGAGTCGGGAAAATCCAACTACGAGAGTGTCCATGTCTACCTTCTTTCTCTTCTATGTAGCCTCGGAAGACGTCAGGTTTACCACTTCAAGTTTGGCCACTGATTTGGCCTCTGCCATATGATCTTTTCTGTCAACAACCTCAGAACCACCCCCCGCAAGTCCTCCGCATATGGTGCCGATGCCAATGAATATCATACCAACCCTCTTCACTGGGGAGTTATCATATTTTGGTGGGAGGTCTGGATCATCCTCGCCATCACCGTCTGAGTCACCATCTCTTCTTGCTGGGGTATCGTCATGACATCTGTCATTCCTCTTCTTTTGGGGGCCATCTCTTCCCCTTTTGGGAGCTTTGCCATCAACATATTTCCTCAACTTTCTTGACTTCAACATCTTCTCGATCTCATCCTTTAAGGCGAAGCACTTGTCTCTTATATGGCCATGGTCTTGGTGGAATTCACACCATAAGTTCTGGTTCCTCTTATGTCGAGGAGCCTTCAGCTTCTCCGGCCATCTTAGGGACCAATCATTCTTGATCTCATTGAGGATGTGTTCGCAGCTTACAGTAAGAGGGGTATAACGCGCAAACTTGTCATCAGCTGCCCTTTTCTTTCCATCCTTCTTTCTTTGGAACTTTCTGCTACTACCGCCGTTCTCGTCTTCATACTTAGCGGCCATGGCCTCCTCAGCGTTCATGACCTTCCCTGCAGTTGTCAATAGCTTCGCCATGGACTTTGAAGGGTCTTTCACAAGTTTCCACAACAACTTCCCCTTCGAAAGACCTCCTGTGAGGGCGGTCATGGCAATATTCTCTTCGTAATCTTCAACCTCAAGTTTTTCTTTATTGAACCTGGCGATGTAGTCTCTTAGGCTTTCGTGCTTACCTTGCCTGACATACAACAGATGGGTGGTCTTCTTTTTGGGTCTTACCCCAAAGCAGAAATTGTGAATGAAACGTTCAGCCAAGCCCTTAAAGTTCTCAATTGAATTCTTCGAAAGAGAAGTAAACCATGTGTGCGTAGCTCCCGTCAAGGTCTCGAAGAAGGCCCGAAACTTCGTCTCATCTGGTATTGAGTAAATGTCCATCGCCGACTGTTACATCTCAATATGATGTACATGATTGGTGATACCGTCATACTTAGGAGTCACTGTGGGTGGCTTGAACTTGGCTGGGGTAGGGACGTTTACTATCTTAGCCACGAACGGAGATCCCTTTGAGAAACCTCTTTGCAGTGGATCCCGACTTTTGATAAGGTCTCCTATCTTATCCTAAAGACGTTGGATGGAATCATTCCATGGTCTTGCAACGTCGTCCTGGCTGAGGTTATCCCTAGCCACCTTCAAGGGGTGGACTGAGGGTTCCCCAGCCACGGCACAACGTCTATTTTTGACCTCTTCTTGGTCTCTTCCTCGTCCCTAATGAGGCCGACGCTGTCTCTCTTCCCTTTGTGAGCCGGCTGCACTTCTCGACCTTGATAACCTTTGTCTTAGGTCATTACGGGGTCGAGCCTTTCAAAGGTCGACCCTCTGCTTAGTCGATCAAAGGCTGATGCTCGTTGTTGGGCTTCTTGACCTCTTCTGCCCCCACAACCATGGCTTCATTGGATAGGACGAACTGTATTGTTTGAAACCTCATACGACTCCCAACAATCTTTCAGGACATCTTCCGCCTCTAGATCATCATACCTGTCCTCAGGGCAAGGGTTTCCTTACCTCCCCAGGCGCAAGCGCCTAGGGTCAGCAATGTCCCTCCTCCGCTGGGGTGTACGTTGGTCTTTTGGCGGTGCCTGGGGTGGTCCCCTGGCGTCAGGATGAGGCTGAACAACCGTCAGAGTGATCATTTCCAGTGAGACTCTAGGTGGCCTCATCATATTTTAGCTGAGCTGTGCAAATTGCTCCTGCATTGCTTATTGTGTTGCAGCCAAAGACCTCAAGGTTACGGCCACCTCCGCCATTTCGGACTGGGGCGGTGCCTGGCTAGAGCTAGGTCCTCCCGCACCAAGCGATGGAAGAGGTGGTGGTAATTCCGGTGCCATGTGTTAGCACAAAAGAGTTGGTGTAGTAAATAAGCTTAATACCTTACAGGACCTCTTTCAATGGTGAAACATCTCCACGCGAGGGGGGAAGCCCGGTTCACCACCAGAGTCTCCGGTGAGGTTAAGCAAATAAAGAGGAAGAGATAGCTTCTCGTTCCCATAGACGGCGCCAAAATGATGATGCTGGAAACAACACCACCCTTCAAGGTGTTTGTAAGCTCAATTCAATGTTAACAATGGCAGTGTAAGGGTATATAGTAGAAGGAGGTGAGGAGAAGAGGATTCACACCGGAATATAAGTGGTTCAGCGAATTAGGCCTACGTCCACTGTGCAAGTGTGTAATTAATATCACTGTATGAGGGCTCTAATGCCCATAGATACAAACTCTCAAGCTTTCTCTCTCTACTGCATATTTATAAAGAGTTTCAGCTAGGGTTGTTAATTTCGGGGTCCCTTTCCAAGAAGGATAAGACAAGTATATATAGTACGTGGGGGGTGTAATGCACCCCCTATGCATGCAATGAGCATGTGTGTGTTGATCTAGCCAATATGATGAAGACATCTCTTACTGTCACATGTAGATAATGGTGATGAAATATTCCCTCAGATGAGGGGAATAATTCGGTTATAACTGATTTGTGTACACGTGTTCCTAGCCACACATATGCGCATAAGAGGTCGACCATCTGTGACTGGTCCCAACCTCGGCCTGAAAGAGGACGAGGTTGGTGTGATAGGGTAATTGCTTGATCAGTGGTGACCTTGGCTCAGGGGAAGAGCCGTGGTAAGGCCGATGGGACTGCAACGTCGGCTTGGGCTGAGGTAATGGTGGCGTAGCAGGAACCTCGGTCGATTCATAGTCGAGGCTAGTAATGATGATGAAGTTGTCCTTGTGACCTCGGCCTGCATCTAGCCGAGGTTGCCAACCTTGGGTGGCCTGATGAGTAGTCTGCCTCTGTACATCATGAAGATCTCAACTGCTCTCTGAACGCGAGATTAGTAACGTCGGCCAAGGCCGACCTTGCTTAGGACGAGACTACTGACAGCCAATCTATGACCCCTCCAACCTCGGCTATCTCCCTAGCCGAGGTTGATGTCTCTGAGCAGTTGGGTACATATAGGGCATATCACCACCAGGTGATACATGTCCAGTCCGCACTATTAAAATGCGGGATAGTCCGTACAAGAGCAGGACTATATATATATATATATATATATGTTTTGGTTTTATAAAGATAAAGTCCATGTGTCTTTTCAATGTGGCCTTGTGTTGTAATGTGTACGCAAACTTTCGTAAGGCATATGTGAATTTTTTAATGTTTTCGTGAATTTTCATAATGTGAAAGAGAGTTAGGTTTGTGTATACTATAACATAGATCTTAGAGCTGAAAATATGTTGATGCACTAGACTGAAAAATTGGTTCTTTCAATTTCATGAAGCCTTTGTCGATGGTAGGATAATGTGAATTGGGTGTATTATAAGTTATAGGGTTATTTGGGTTTTGACTCCCATTCGTAATATCCGTTTGGATTTTGGCCCCCCAATTAAAAGCTATTGTATGTTTCGCCCATTTTTCACTTTGAGAGACATTTTTTGAAAAAAATTTGTCGCCAAAAGTATCAAAAAAATTCAAAAAGTATCGCTAAAAGTGAAAAATAAGGGTCAACCATAAAAAGGTAAAAGGTCGTACCCAGTGCGCAAGGCTCCCGCTTAACTGCAGGATTTGGGAAAAACAAATGTCGGCTGGCCTTACCCCCATAGATGGCGATACCGCTCCTATGTCTCGAACCCAAGACCAACATACAATAGCTTTTAATTAGGGGCCAAACATCCAATAGCTTTTAATTGGGGGCCAAAACCCAAATGAGTATAATTAGTGGAGGCCAAAACCCAAATAACCCTAAGTTATATTGATGGAAATAGGCCATTTGTATGGATTATTTGTCATTTTTATTTTCTTTTGTATTTTGTTTTGTTTTGTTATTGTATTTTCCTTTATTTTTTTTTGTTATTATTTAGAGGTAAGGAGTAGTAATGACATTTTTGTAATTAGGGCCTTAGCTTGGAGCCTAAGCTATTCCTCCCCTTTAATTAACCACTTGTAAGCCTTATTTGAGGTAGACTTGAATTTTGAAATAGAAAAGAGTATTTTTCTCTCTGAAGTGGTGTTTAGATAATTTTTAGGAGCCTTTTGACGGGTGGTTTACGTTATATGATGTTTTTGTTTGAATGGGTTGGTTTTTGGTTTAGTATTTTGGAATATGTTGGACAACGTGGTTGTGGTAATCTGTAAGTAGGGCATTATTAGAGTAAATATTTGGTTTAACTTGTGTTCAATTAGCTGTGATTGGTTTGATTTTGGGGTATAATTAAACCATGAATTGCTAGATATGATTTTAGTAAGTTTTTTGATATTTGAAAACAATCAGATTTTGCATGAAGCTATGATTTAGGAGTTTGTTTGGATTCTTTCGAAACTTGAGTAGCAGAAATTAGGGGGATAAAAATAGCACAATAATTATTGTTCTCATTAACATATGTTCTGGTGGGAAAAAAATACAAAACATAAGTTAGCTTGACAAGTGTACAATGGTTTGCAAAGTTGATCCTGTTTTGAAGGATTAAATATATGTCCCCCTACGTGCCACTTTACCAACCATTTTCTTGTGTTTTTTCTGCTAATTTTGCAGCAAGTTAATTGAATAGTGATTGCATAGATATGTTCCATGGTTCCATATATGATGATACAACATCTGCAAATTGTATGTCTGTGTGAAAGTTTAATTTTGTTAGACATGCTTTGTGATTATTTTCTTGTTGGAATATTGCTTTGGAATCATATGTGGATAATTTTTACTTCAAAGTTTTGTGATTATCAGTTTTTATTGGGTATGGGAATTGAAAATAGTGGTATGTGGCCACTTCTGTTCCCAATACATCCGAAAACTTAGGAGCCAGGAACTTTAGTGATCCCCGAGCCCAATATTTTTAGTTCAATTTTGAGTTTTTAATAATAATTACTTAAGTATTCAGTGGTCATATGAGTACAATCAATTACTAAGAATCAAAATGAGTACTTCTCAATTAAGTTAAATGTTGTAACAATCATAATAGTTTAATTAATAATAGTTTCCATTCTCATTTTAATCCTAAATATTATCCCAAAATGCGAAATATTTACAACTTTTAACATTGATTATTTTGACTTTATTACCCATATAGTTTTGATAATTAGACTTTACCCACCATTTTGTTTTCCTGTACACTTCGCCCATCATTTTTTACGGGCCCTTTAGTGGCTGTTAATTTAGTCCATCGCCCCCCATAACAAAAAATGACCAAAAGTAAAATATTAACCAAAATTTTACCCAAAATTCAGATTTAACCCTAAAGTTTGAGTCTTCACTAGCCCTATTAACTGAAAGATTGAGAGTTGAATTGAATGGTTGGAAATTGAATTGGAGGAGGAAACTTGAGTGAATGGTTGAATGAGACTTCAAAGATTGATACACTAAATTTAGTCAAAAATTAACACTAGTGCAACCCTGGAAAGAGAGAGAAAGAGTGGGAAAGTGAGAAAGGTTATCGTCGTCGACTCGTCGAGTTTGGTGTAGATGTTGGAGAGAGTGAGAGGTCGTTTGTCGGAACGAGAGCGTGGCGGCACTTGTTGTCGATTCTATAGCAGAAAGTCTTTTGAATGAAACCCTTTGGTTTTCGTTTTACCATGCAGGCTTGAGTTAACTCATATGAGTTTTGCAAATATACACCTTAATTTACTTTTAAATAGTTAATATTTATTTTTCTTTTGCTACATGTCTATTTTTCTTCTTTCCTTAAAAGTTATCCCATGGTCCTTCATTGGCTCTATCACTGCTTCTCATGCTTCTATTTTTGCAATGCACACAATGTTAATGCATCTAATAGTTTCTTCGTGAGCAGAAGAGGAGAGAGAGAGATGGTACACCCTTGCTCAGGAAACCAGAAGAAGAGAAGGAAAAATAAGGAATGGCTGAGAGTTGGTAAAAAGAGGAGTAAAATAAATATGGAAACCAATATGGAAACACCAACAATAATCCCACCTTCCATTCAGAATGCCAATAGACCACCTCGTGTTACTTTTGTTCTCGACAAGGCCTCTTTGAAATTGGGCATTTTTCGAAAGGTACATAATTATTGATTGACCTTTATTTTTTTTTTGAATTGTCATCGACAGATACTTACTTTTCTAATATTATCATGCTTGTGTTGAGGGGACATTGTTGTGTAGAAAATTGTATGTCATAAAATGTCAAAAAAAATCTTGGTAAAAAAGTGTGCACATTCTGTTTCAATATTGATGTAATGCAACAAAATGTCACTCAATAATAGACATAACACATTATCTAATCCTCTCATGTCTCATGAATAAGGAAGACATAAGATATTTATAGCATGACAGTGTTGTGTCCTAGGTTAACACCCAAAAAGAGTAAAAAGACGTTAAAGGACAAAAGTCGCTTAAAAGTCAATAATGCCCATAAGTAATCTAAAATTCCATAAATGACAAGACAACTTAGAATATTGGTAAAAGGCAAAATTGCTCTCTATAGCTTTGGGATGATCCCATCATTCCCCCCAACTACGAAAGAGCTCTATCACGAGCTCAAAGGGGAATGGCTTCCTGATTAGGAGCAATCCGAACGATGTATATAACTAATGCCTCTCGAGTAATATCATCAGGAGGTCCACCTCGTACTCATCTCTCTACATTCGTGGCCAAAACATGATGCCTCTTCTTCTTGGGAAACTCTGATGGCTTGTGACCCATATGACCATGCTCGTAACACTTCAAGGGCTAGTCTCCCTTCGAGGACCTTCGAAGGTGCTCCCACAATTGTCTAACTGAACGTGGTGGTACCCGGGGCCTTAGTGACCCATTTGCCTCCCTAGGGTGGAGCAACCACACTTCTATCACGATTTAAAAAAATTCCGTGCGAATTCTCACAAATTCATGCTCTAGAAGGTCGAATCCACAGTTTGATATAGTCAAATTTGCATGTTGACAAAACTAAAGGAAAACGGCTGAAAGTTTACTCCTATTTTTCAAAACTTTAACTAATTAAATAATTATAGCCCTAAAACTGAAGCCCATAAGCATTGCTTTATTACTTTACACAAAAGAAGGAAGAACAGTGGCCCCTATTATAATCTTGAAATAGACTACTCCAAGCCGATGTAGAATTCTACAATTTGAGTTATAACCATTTGATGCTATTTTTTACATCGGTATACAAGGATTTTGCTCATGTCTAATGTGGAGAATAAATAACTATACAAGATGTGTTACATTTATTTATTATATTATTAAACTAATTTTTACTCTCGTAAAATATATTTTATATACAAATTAAATATATATTAAAATATATTTTAATATAAATATATGTAGATGCTCAGGTGGTTCTTTCAAATCCCATTAATCTAAAAATTAACACCCAGACGCACTGGCACTGCGTATTGGGCACTTATCCCCAGACTGACTGAAGGTAATCATCCAACCTATGAACATGCTTGATGCTTTTCACCATCGTAGGAATGCCCCTCAGGATAAATCTTGTCGAAAACGTGGTTGTAGGCCCCGGATATATGGATATATGTAGGTGATGAGCTGCTCCTCATCCTCTTCTACTGCTGCTTGAGAGCAAAGTAGTTGGAATGGCTATAGTCAATAACTAATAATGTGCCCTGACACATCACACAGGAAGTCGTGTGAACAAGTGTTGGCGGTAAGTAGGGTATGAATGCCCCTCGGAATAAGGGCCTCATTATTAGCCATGAGTGTACGGGCTCCAATCCATCCATCTCTCTTTTTGAATCACCTCATTCCACTACACCTTTGCATAGCGTTGAAACTTGATTGCCACCAAAACACACTTTATGCCTCTCAAATTCTTATACTCGAACACCTTCTCCACGATATTAAACCAATTTACATATGCATCCAAATTCATTCGGCCATCAAATATCGGAAGGTCCACTTGGATATTACATGTATACTCTTGCCCAACAGTGTAAGACTTAGCCAAGATGATCTAATGCAACCTGTCTCTCCTCGGTGGGCTCCTCCCCCTCTTCCCACCATTCTCAACATCAGAATGACCCAAAATACATGGCCTCTGGCCGCCAAAATGTTGCCTTGGCTCCTGCTCGCCTATCTTACGCTCACTACCCTCGCGATTCGGGCATTCATCCTTATCATGCCCCCTCCCTTGGCATAGGAAACAAAGACGTTGCTCTCGGGGTATATATAGTCGTACCTTAGGGCTCAAATCTTCAAATGGAAATCATTCTCGCATCGATTTTTACTCCTCCCTCTCCGACCGCCATCTACTAATCATCATTTGATAATGAATTTGGGTCGAAATGTGACCGGGTAGAATCCTCGTACTCTGTTATAACAAAATCTTCAAATTCTTTCTTCTTTGGGGTCATTTGTTGCACCCACTCCTTTGTTCTTCGATCCTCTTGATCCGTATCATAGAATCGGGGATTCGATAGGGCAGACATGGTTTATTGAGTATGTATAGTAACCCTTGGAAGCTTCAGGAAGGCTCATAGGAGCTTTTCAAATTTTCCAAAATCCACATCGGGGTCACGTGTTGGGGCCCTCAGAAAATGGTGTCGAGAGGCATAGGATATCAATAGAAGGGGAAATGGTCTGGGTTCGGGCCTCACAAATGGTTAGAGGTGGTTTGGGTGTTGGGGATCGAGATAAGCGGAATAAAAAATTTCAGCCATTGAATCTTCGATTAATCATATGAAAGAAAATGTAAAAGAAAAAATTAGATTTGATAACCAAACCTAAGTTTACGAATATAATACCTTTGCGGATTTGGTTGCAATTTGATATAGAGAAAGGTATTTGAAGAAGATGAGGGGTTGCCTTGTTTTGGTTCTCCAAAAGCTTGCTTGAATGCTCCGAAATGCTTGGATCTTCTAGTATATGATCCTCTTAAATCTAGGTAGGTGTGTGGGCACCTTTGAAGAAGAAAACTATTGCTTTGAGTGAGATATGGTCCTCTCTCTTGTAGCGTCTTCACGAAAGCATGAATAGTATTTCTTCTCTCCACTCTCAAACCCTAATGATGAATTATACAGCTTAAAACCCTAAATTAAACCCAATATATAATAGTCTACATGGTGGGCTTGAGCTGAAATGGATTTCTTGAGATTCTGGGCCTAACTACATGGGTATGTGGACTATACTAGGGACGTAAGATAAATAATTAAATTGGCTTCCAAATAAATCCTCAGAAATCTGAAATTACAAATTTCCTAATTTATTTCCTTTCTTTATTTAATCACAATTAATTCCACTAAATAATTATGACGGCACTCCAATTTAATTATCTCAAAAATCACTCGGATATAATGAGGTCTTATTTGCAAAGTTGATTATGGTATACAATGTGATTTCCCACGTCAAGCTTCCAATACCCGCTTGATCAAATCAAATTGCCGCTAATTGACATTAACCAACATCTAATCAATTCCTTGATTCTTAGACTAAACTTATTTTGCTACTCCATCAGATTATAAAATAATCCACTGATCAGGCTTAACTAGTGGAAACAAATCTTATAAGTCTATCAAGGGGGTATCGCAATCCAAAGTATCCCCGGGACGAGAATTTATTCGAATTATGATCTTAGACCTACTCACACAACTGTTACCCAATATGCGGGGTTACATTGACCCAATATAAAATCAGATCGCACCCATATAAATTAAATTAATATTTGTGCAAGCATTCCAATCCTCATATCTCTCGGGATTAAGAATCTATGCATCCTTTACAAATGGTGTGAGAACCTAAGTCTAATCAAGATAGCCCTTAGATTTAAATCTCAAGGGTGGCCTATTCAATACATTTTTGGATGAACCGATCACAATCCTCTTTCGAACTGTCATACAAGTTCTCGAACCATTGGACAAGTTCCGTAGTTTGAGATAAACCACTAGGATTGTATCGCAACCGTTCCAATAGAATGTCAACTCCCTATCTAGGTTGTGAACTATTCAATTGTGCTAGAACTAAAATTTCGATCTCCCATCATGAAACCGAATGTATCTCACCGGAATCCTGCTAAGCACAATTGATCGACATTTCAAACAATATATTTGAGGAATATAAATATAAAGCATTCTCACAAATATGATGAATAAGACAATCCTTTTCTTTCTTTAAAATAAAATGACAGTACATGGTTTTAAGAACGAAGCCCCAACAGGGTGGGTGGGAACACCACCACCCCTAGCGGTAATCAAGGTTCTAAAAGACGCGAGGCGTGAAGGTCAAGTTTCAAGCCTTAGGAGCCTAGGCATAAAAAGGCATTTTCCCTTTTCTAATATTTTTTTAATTATACTTAGGCTAGCAAAATAATAAAATAATACTTGACTCAACAAAGTCTTTTCCCAATTATTTGGGTTCGGCTAAAACAATACATACCTTGAAATTTGAAACTATATCCGTATGTTTGGTAGCCATCGTTCCCATATGCATTCCCCATAATCAAACATAAGCATTATTATTCAAACAAAAAAATAATTGACAAAAGAATAAGAAGAAAAAAATATTTAAACAACAGTAGTATAACAAAAAAAATTATACAATATCAGCAGCAGTATTGAAATAAAAAAATTATAACATCAAAAAATTACAAGCAGTAGTATTGAAGTAGACTCAGGAAAAACCACATTTTGGAGTTACTTGGGACTGAAAATAGGAAACCTAAGACAACTATGAAGGTTGGAGTCGGAATCAGTTTGCGATTAGCCCAAAAAAACTATAAAAGTGATCAGAAATAAAACTATAAAAGATAAAATGAGAAAATAGAGATATACCAGAAAAAACGAAAGGAGTCGGTCGAAGAGGGAGAGGGGCTGAGTGGAACTTGGTCGGTCGGAGATGGAGAGGTTGTGGTCGGTCGGAGAGGGAGAGGTTTGAGCGGTTTGGAGTTTTAGTTAGTTTTTTTGTGGTTTTGGGGTGGTGGTGGTGGTGGTGGTCACAAGTAGGGTCTGAGCAGGGAGTTGTGAGCATTTTTTGGGGGGGTTTTGGACTAAAGGAGGGATATTGGTCCGTTTTTGAAAAAAGTAAAAAAAAAATAGCCTTCAAAACCACGTCGTTTCACTAAACTTAAAGAAAAGTCACGCCTTAATGCTCACGCGTGGATCGTTGACCACGCTTTACACGGGTATTGAACGTCTTTTACCACACATAACGCATAGGCAGGGCATTTCTCCCAGACCTCACGTCTAGGCGTGCCTTGGCGCCACCTAGGCCCACCTTTTAGAACACTGGTGGTAATGCTGCTGCTAGGATTTAGTGTTGGCTGGATTGGACTTGGTCAGGGGTTTTGTGGGTGTATTGGGTCCTTATCCCTGTCGCGGTGGCCTGGTGATGCTTTTGAAGTCCGCGTCAAGGGGCGTAGGTGATCCATGGAAGGAGACGGGGCCTGGGTCGGGCCTCACAAATGGCTAGAGGTGGTTGTGGGTGGGTGGGAACACTACCAGGCATAGAATAAATGCTGCTAGGTTTTGGTGTTTACGGTATTGGACTCGGTCTTTGTGCATTTATTGGGGCCTTACCCTTGTCGCGGAAGCCTGTGGATGCTTTTGGGGGCTGCGATCCGGCTGAAGGGAGACCCCTAGTGGGTTAATTGGATGCACAGGAGGCTCGCGAGCTTTGGGTCTACACGAACGTGGGTGGAAGGGAAGCCAGGAGAAGGCTGGTTGTTGGTACAGGCCACCTCGACTTGGTTTTGGGCACCTGGTGGTGGTGGGGTTGGGGTTGTGCATAGAGAAGACCGATTAGACTGCAGATGTCAGTGGACATCTGAATTGAGTCTTTGAGGGTGGCTGTATGATGTTTCGTGTCAACTTGGTTGGATTTTTTGGGAGCCATGATGAAGGTATTACGATTTTACAACAGCCTTGTTTTCTTTTGTTTTTTTTCCGATTTCTCATGTCTGTGGCTCTAACACAAATTTGATGTAATGTGGCAAAGTGACACTCGAGAATAGACATAAGACAATCTCTCTTTCTCTGTCAACTATATGGTGCCTCATAAATGGAGAAGATACAAGATATTTACAACATGAAAGTTTGTGCCATAAGGTAACACCCAAAAATGGTAAAAGGACACTAAAAGACAAAAATAGATTCTAAATTCAACCATTTATACATAGGGCTTACATCACTATTAAAAGGTAGTAACCAAAAATGCATAAAAGACAATAATAACCATAAGTTATTCTAAAATACCAAAAATGACAAGACAACCCAAAATTGTTGTAAAAGCGCTGAGGGATTTTGGGTCGATCCCTTCAAAATTTTTGGAATATCGTTTTTTTGGCGAAGAAGGAAATATCAGAATAAATGATCAGAAAATTCTGAAAAATAAGACTAACTAGGAATAATTTTGGGAAAAATTTTGGTAAATCCGTAACCGACATATATTAAGAAAATCGAAATAGTATAATTTCAGAAAAAACTAGGAAATTTTTCGAAAACTATTTGGTCCGCATAATTCAAAAATAAGATTAGAAAAATTGGAAAGTTGGGAAACTAGAATTGATTTCGATTTCGATACAATATTTTTCTTCAAAAAATAGATTTGGAAAATTTAAAATCGGCATCTGAAAAAATATCATTCCAAAATTGGAATTTCAGAAAAAACGCACACCCACCCATACCCGACCCATTTATAGTTATGTATATGCGTTTTTGTCTCATATCAGGTTTATGTGTATCCTTCTAGAGGGTTCACGTCATTTTTGTATAATTGTGTTTATAACCCGTTAAGACTCAACTCAAACCCACTAACTTCTTGTCATGTATATAATTGTCAACCTTGGCACTATGGACCATAGTTCCACCTTACTAATTTGTATTCAGAGCTACAGTTTTTGATGAGTTTGTGAAGAGCGCTGAAGTAGATTATTGCAAGCACGTGTTCTAACTCAATGAAGAGAGCTCCTCGATATGTGGTGGATGTTTTTATTCGGGACTTCGGATAGTATATGATCATAGAAGAAGCCATCAATTATCTTATGTTACGTCGAGAAGTCATTTTTTTGCTCTTCTTTGTTCTGTTCTTTTGTTAACTATTTCCCTACTGCTGTGACTTGGGAGTGAGGAGCCCAACTGATTCTAGATAATCTAGACTATGAATTTCTACTCAAACGATGCATAACTATTCATTAATTAATTAGTCAATTTCTACTCAAACGATGCATAACTAGGGCTAAACAACTTAAACTGAGTTTCCAAATCAACATATTAACCCGTAACCAATCCGACTACCAGGTACAATCCCATCAATCCGTAACCAATCCAACTATTAAGTACAACTCACCAATACAAAACTAATCCAAGTACCACGTATTAGGCTCCCACTGGGACAGTCTTGGAGGTGGATTGAGTTTGGTCCCCAGTTCGATCCCTGACACTATCAAAATAATGCTTGGCCAGCGGAAGCCATGAACCGCGAACGTGGATTAGTCGAGGTGCGCTTAAAGCTGGCTCGGACACTACGTGGTATGATACAAAAAAAAAAAATTACCACGTATAACTCACCAATCCATATATTATGGAGCCATATGGGGATGGCCAAAATTCATGTATGATATTTTTGACATTTCATGCCCATGCATGAAATGTCATGTTAAATGCTATTTTTTTTTTTAATAATTTTTTTTAATAAATAGATATGGATTTTTTTAAACTATTTTTTTTCTTTTTATTTTTTTATGGGCTGAGTTTTTTTATTATGGGGGCAAATTTATTGCCGTGCCCTCGGCACGGGTAACTGCTAGTACATAACTATACCAACTACTAAGTACAAGTCACCAATCCATGACTAATCCAACTACTAAGTACAAGTCACCAATCCATGTATACATACCCAATCCAACTACTAAGTATAACTCGCCAATACATAACTACTACAATTAGTAAGTACAACTCACCAATCTATAACTAATCAAGCTACTAAGTACAACTGACCAATACATAACTAATTTAACTACTACGTACAACTCACCAATACATAACCAGCCTATCTACTAAGTACAACTTACCAGTCCATGACTAATCCAACTACTGAGTACCAAGTACAACCTACCAATTACATAATCAATTCGGCGACTAAGTACAATCCATCCATAACCAATCTACATAATAATTCAAATCCCAACAATTTATAAGAAAAGCCTAAGCTCTTAAATAATATCGTTCCAATTATGGCATTAATCACTGCATCGTACTTTGCAACTTGTTTATTTACCTCGTTTGCTTTTTCCCAGCTAATCACGTAATGGTTAAATTGGTATTATTACCCCACTCCTTCACCCACTTAACTTTGCGTTTTTGTCTCCATGAGATCACATCTTTTTTTATGATTTCCTCAAAGTCCTGAAGTTGAAACCTCTCTCCTTTTGAAATCTTCTAAATTTTATCTCTACTCACATCGGTCTTGCAAATCTTATTCAACACCAATTGTTTCTCCATCTCAACATCCCTGAATACCTCCTTATTCTGCATTTTTCATTCAACTTCATCTTCTTCAGTTTCCTCATGAATTTGAATCCCTTTTCTCCAAATGCTCCACTCTCATTCCACTGCTCCTTTGAGTCTATCTCCTTGTGCTTCAGCCACATATTCTAGTGATAATGAGTGATGATCCTTATCTTTTAAAATTGAGTATAGAATAACAGGACAATGATATGAAACCCTCTTGCCTTATGTTATGGAATATCTCTTCTTATTCCAACAATAACAATAACCCATCTATCCTGTTATGTTATGCAAATCTTATCTTTTGACTGATTTTTTCTTCTCCCCTTGTGGGGTTGGATGTTAACTGACGGTAATCATCAACTTCTGGTGGGGAATTAATTTTTGAGGGATCTCTACTTGCTCTTCGGGTGTGATCTGTTTGGGAGATGTAAATGTTGGAAATTAATGTTAAGTGACGAAATTAATTATTTAATTTCAATTGTATTAAATTCCGAATTTCCCATTTATGTGGTTTTAATAAATGTCAGATAATTAATTAGGAATGTGATAAATAAAGATATTAAAAGATTTGGGTAAACCTTATCCGTTAGTCACATGATGGTTAGTGGCATTAGTGGGAGACTTGAAAGAGTCCCACCTTGACTAGGATTCCGGCCCTCTTCCCCTTATAAATAGAGACCTCTACACCATCTAGAGTCATCTCATAACACACTATTTCTGAGGTGGGAGAGAAACTCCGAGATTCCATTAGAGTGCATTTTTTTTCAAGAAGGCAGATTGATGGAGCAATTAATCAAGATTGATCTTTGATCAAGGTATGTCTTATTTTCTATCTTTTAGACGTATTTATTGTGAAAACATGAAGATCTAAGATCCTTTTATTAAGAACAATTGTATGTTAAACTTTAATCATATTAATGTGTTCATGATTAATATTAGGGTGTTCTTAAGAATGATTTTATATGTGGTATCAGAGCTAAAGTTTAAGATCTCATGATTTTCCTTATTGATGTTCGTCTATAATGATATATGTGCCTGAGACTTTCTGCGACATTTTTATTTATGTCATTAAATTGCTTTTGTGATTGAGACCTTCTGCGACGTCTTATTTCTGTCATTAAATCTGCTCTTAAAGTGTGTCTGAGATTTTCTGTGACGTTTTTCTTCTGTCGCCAATACTCACTGGTGAGAACGAAAGGCCAAAACTTGCTCGGAATTTTACGAAACTGACGTGGTCGACTGGAAACGTCAAAATAAACAAAACCCATTGTAAACAATGGGCACCACCTTACTTTTGCGTTTTGACGTCGTTAAGGCCCTCAAAACCCCGTTTTTGCCATTTTAGGAAATAATCTCGGGGTTATAACTCTTTACAGAAAATTGATATTAACGTTCCGCAAAAAGTTTTGATTTCATGGCATGTTTTACTTCAATTCCATGGTGAAAACTCATTTTTGCCATTTTTGCAAAATTCATGTATTACGTGTTTTTATATCTGGGCAATTATGTTTTTGAGGCATTCGAGCTACTATTGGTATCTTTGTGATTACTGATAGATTACATATTATAGTTAATATTAATGCATGATTAACTATATTTAAGTTGAGACATGTAAACAATTATTCATTTGAGTTAAGTCAAAGGCCAAACACAGGCTGAGACTGCATGTACGAATAATATACTTACATTCATTAAAGACTTATTCTAATGTTAGTTATAAAATTGGATTGAGGCGCAACACATGCTAATATCTGAATTGAATAACATTAGAACCAGTTTTGTAAAAACAGAATATTTGACATTAAGTCCATTAATCATGGTATTAAAGGAATTAGGCAACAAACACAGATGCCAAAATTATGGGACCATGATAAATGAATTATAGGGTAATATATCTTTACAATCTGAATATTATGTGATGATTAACACAGATTCCGTGATATTCGGAATGTAGATGAAATATACCAAAATTTTAGTCAACAATTCAATATTCGACCCCTTGCAATTTTTGTTGTGTGTGAAAATTTAAGTTTTCCCATATTTCATGTATGTTTTATCTAGAACTGTGATAAAACCTTGCTCTAATGATCCTTTTTTAGTTGTATATTCGTGCGAAACACATGCCAACATATTTCATATGGTCGGATATTAGACTTGTGTTATTGTTAATATTCATATTTTGATGAATCTCGTGCCAAACACAGGCCAATGATTCATATTGTTGAATATTATGATATTCATGTTTTAATGAGTCTCGTGCCAAACACAGGCCAATGATTCATGTGGTTGAAAATCAGAATTATTGTTTATTTTAAGGCTAGTACTCCCATTAAGTTGAATTAAATGCCAAACAAAGGCTACAATTCATATGTGCGGATACTAGATTTATTCGTTGCATTCATGCATATTTGAATGCATGACTTGCAAGTTTTGAGACTCATAAGTAGGTATTCATTCAGTTTAATCAAATGCCAAATACAGGCTAAGATTACATGTGAAGATACTATACTTGTAGTCATTTCAGATTATCCTAATGTTTGTTATAAGGTTAAATTGAAGCGCAACACATGCTGAAATTTGAATCAAATAAACATTGGAATTTTTGTAAATGTTAAATAATTGCTATCAATGTTAAAAAGTCATATTTACATATGTCACTAGTATGATAATTGTGATTATAACCATATTGTGCATTAGTATGACCATGAATGATTTGGGTCAATATTTCTGATTTGTTACTCATACATAAGTGATGAAGCGAAAGTAAATGATTTGTGTCTTCCATTTACTATTATTTGTGTAATATCTCATGTAAACTCTTTGTCTATTTGATTTTCACATTATGTCTAATTTTTCGTGAATTTCAAATTAAGGAATAGACAATAATATAATTATTCATGTATTACGAGTATTTTGCACATGTATGCGTATCTCTTATATTTATATAATATATGGTTTGGTGTTCATTAAAGTGCTCCATTCCAGAAGATATAAATATTGGACTAATACATTAATATCATGCATATTTTGGTTGCCTACGGGTCCATGTATGATATTGAATGCTAGGATGATGATACTTTATGATGTTGCATACATATTATTGTTTATTCATTTATTGTGATTACAATAATTGAACAAAATGTTAGTGGTGATATATATTTTGGGAAGGTAATAATGGTCGTCAAACACAGATGCCATAGTTTCTTTCACTATCATATCACCAATTAAGTTTATGAAAACCATAAACATGAATAATTTAGCTTATTGATCATGCGATATTTAATGAAAATAAGTGAAAAATTTATTGACTTGTGTATGTAAGTCTTTACGTAATGTAATATTCATATTATGAAATGTTTGGTAGTCACTACAGTGACCCGACTAGAATTGCAATGAATATTAAATGTAAAGATGATGGTAGTAGTAACTCATGATTCTTATAATTGTAAAGATATTAATGGGGTATATTGAGTTTATTTCTTCAAGCAAGGTTATTCTTTACAGGGAATCAATTTTGAGTGATTGAATGAACATCATAGATCACATACATTATTATAGTATGTGAAAAAAAAAAAGTTGTGCACAAATGTCGTGTACAATATAATGAAATAACATTATACCCAATAAAGTAATCTACAAGCATCATATAATCGATATTTCACCGTTACTACTGACAAAAACTCACGGTTATGCACTCAATTTATCATGTAATCGATGTGTGTGTTGTTAAATCAAAGCATTAATGAAGTGAGCAATTTATCTCATTATCTTATCGCATATTATTGTATCCCATTTTATTTCTCTAAAAATTTCATATTTGATTTGGTTAAACAAATTAAGTTTGTTTACATGTTGCACACTCGGACTAATAATGATAAAGATAATATGTATCTTTTATGATTTAAAATGAGTTTTTCATCTCAGTAGAGTTTTCAAGTTATACTTACTATGTTATAGAAAGTATTTACTTTTGATGCAAGGATTTCTTACAAAACAAACTAGAAATGCTAATAAGATTCTTTTCTTTTGTTCTTGGGGAATCAAATCGCCATTTGTTTTCATAAACCCACAATTTCTTTTGGAAAATGTTTGTCTAGACTTTATCGTGAGGGATATGTTCTAAAGAATCTTTTGATGTATATTTTTTCAAGGGTTATGATTTTAGTTTTGATGTTTTGTACAAAATAAAGTTTGGACATACTTCTTTAAAGATTTGTTTGATCCTGCATCATAATCGTAGCGTTTTTTTTTTTTTTGAAACTCTTTAAATCTTGTACCAAATTAAATCTAGACTCTTTTTCATAATTTTCGTGGACAAGATTTTTGTAATGTCTCTTACAAATTTTGATAGTCGAGTTGTGCTCTTAAGGTATTACGATGTCTAATATAAGGATGACCTATGTGGCCCAAGTGGGAGATTATGAGAAACTTCCCTTAAAGTGGACCTACATAGATCATATAATTGTCATTGACATGTATTTATTGCATTAAAGTCAAATTCATTATGAAAGGTGAAATTAGTGGTAGTAGAAAATCATGAAATATGGTTATAAAGGAAGGTAGGGTACTTATCCCATTATCGATAACCTTCTTGAGGTTATAAAGGAAGGTAGGGTACTTATCCCAAAACGATAACCTTCTTGAATCCTTGTTCTTTTAGTTGTTAAATTGTCTAAACAACAAAGAACAAATAAATGGTCAACCACTAAATGATAGTATTGTCACCGTGAGAGAAATGTAGATATAATCATAAGGAATAGTATTAAGAAGATCTTAAAAGTTCTACTATCCTCGATGATTATGTGGTGTATCTGCATGAACATGAATTTGGCGTAGGAATAAATAATGACATGGTTTTATTTTCAAAAGTCATAAGAAGTGAAACTAATGGACTACAACTAAGGTTGAAATCTCGTTGAATTACATAATTGATGCACTAAAGTCGGGTATAAGGGGGTCATCAAGATCAAACGCGACACTAACGGTAGTTAAACGAGATAAAGTTAAATTGTAGTAAAATATTTCACTATTAATGAAGAAAAGGTTATAAATGAACCTTCTCAATTATATGTAAGGATATGGAATTCCTATGACATTAGTAGCTCATTATGATTGAGAGTTACATGAAGTGGATGTGAAAATTACCTTTTGAATTCTAACAAACCATGCGTATATGTTTAGGAGATCATTTTATAAACATAAGTTTCCCACATGACGCATTTTAAGAAATAATATCATTATTTTTAATCGTTGTATATTTGTATACACCTTAAGATCAGTGGGAGTAAGTTTATATATTTTCTCTATATACAAGCACGGATTTAGAAAGTAGAGAATCAAAATAATTTTATGGGTTTAAAAGTTGTGTATGAAGTAATGAGATACTTAAAGGACTATATGCTCACATTTATGATGTATGTGTTCATTTAAATATGAACAATTATTGTGACTCAGATTTACTGTTTGTACGGATGGTACGAAGTTCACTCTTGCTTAAGTATGTTTGGTTTGGTTTATCAACCAATATAATGAAGGAGTGCAACACAAACCATCCATTAAGTATTGTGAAAGTTGAGTTTGTAGTATGCTTGATGCTACAACTTATGTATTTTGGCAGCGTGACTTCATTTCGGGACTTGGAGTTGTCGACACTATTATCAAGTCGCTGAAATATTATGATAATGTCGCTGCAATCTTCTTTATGAAGAAATGTTAGGTATTCCTAAAGTAACTAAGCACATTGAATGAAATACCTATCAGTTAAAGAAGAAATTCAGAAACAAAGAGTGTCAATTGATCACATCAGTACGCGTGATAACATAACAGATCCTCTTACGAAAGGACCATCTCCGAAGACCTTTATGGAACATGTCAAAGAGATGGGTCTCGATTAGTTAGACTATGATTGCTATTTTGGCTTAGTTGTTTGACACCATTACTTGAATTCAATAAAAGTGTTTCTGATTTCAATTATTTCTGTCTTTTGAGAAAGCATGCATAAAATTATGAATTATTGTTGACAAAAATAGTCCTTATTGAAAAGGACATTATGAGGCCATTATGATACCCAATATTAAAGGCTTAGTTGAATGAAACATTGGTGTTGTGGTACATGCAAGGAACCATTCTCTTGAATAGTATGGAACCGCCATGACTCGCATCCGTGAATCATTTGATTCAGCAAAATAAATTTATCAATGATTGTGCACCTTATGATACCTAATCTAATTATGCGAATTATTAAGACCAAGTGGGAGACTGTTGGAAATTAATGTTAAGTGATGAAATTAATTATTTAATTTCAATTGTATTAAATTCTGAATTTCCCATTTATGTGGTTTTAATAAATGTCAGATAATTAATTAGGAATGTGATAAATAAAGATATTAAAAGATTTGGGTAAACCTTATCCGTTAGTCACATGATGGTTAGTGGCATTAGTGGGAGACTTGAAAGAGTCCCACCTTGACTAGGATTCCGGCCCTCTTCCCCTTATAAATAGAGACCTCTACACCATCTAGAGTCATCTCATAACACACTATTTCTGAGGTGGGAGAGAAACTCCGAGATTCCATTAGAGTGCATTTTTTTTCAAGAAGGCAGATTGATGGAGCAATTAATCAAGATTGATCTTTGATCAAGGTATGTCTTATTTTCTATCTTTTAGACGTATTTATTGTGAAAACATGAAGATCTAAGATCCTTTTATTAAGAACAATTGTATGTTAAACTTTAATCATATTAATGTGTTCATGATTAATATTAGGGTGTTCTTAAGAATGATTTTATAGTAAATGCTAGTTTTTTGAGCAGTGATTCCCCTTGTACCTATGTATCAGGCTTTGTCATTGATTTTTCTTTTGTTCTCACCTTCTTTTCCATTGCAATGCCCTTACGTGGACTTCTCATCCTCACGCTTATATTTTCATTGATATACTCATACTAAATACCGCCGTCCTAGAGTCACATTTACACTTCAGCTACCCCCTTTCTTTTTCGTATTTTCTTTCGTTCTCATGATGAGCTCAAAGAAGGAGAAAAACTTATGTTAGACATGTGCTAAACAGAAATAAGAGAACTGTTTGAAATACAACACTCTGCTCAAACTAAAATATATTACTCCAAATTACTTATATTTGTTAACTAAAAATAATTAATTAAAATAACAGTAAGTAAAATTCTGTTTTCCATAATGGAATTAGATATTTGACATATAAATATGGTTACATATGGAAAATGCTTTACACTATTGTCTGTTTTCATCCCCTCCTCCCCTGTTTTATATACATTATTCATGTTGCTGATGATTTCACTATTTTATTTGTAAATGTTCTAGGCTTCAAAGATTCTAAATGTCGAGGAACATTCCCAATTTTTTCTCAAACAGAAGAAGAATCTTGATGATTACAGACCGGAGATTCTTCACCGGGTTAGTAAATATATGGGACGTTTAAATTTATATGCCTGGTTTTAGAAATCATTACTAACTAGTTCTCATTCTTTTGATTTATGTTATATTTAAAGTATTTATTTCTTTCCCAAAAATGTACGATTTTGTATCTGTGACACATGGCAGTCTCTCCTCGCTATAATTGATAGTCCACTTTGGAAAAGGAGTATGGTACAAGCTATCTACGTGAAAATTGACAATGGGGTGCTTTTTGAAGTTAAACCAGACACTCGTATCCCAAGAATGCACAAGCGTTTTTATGGACTTATGGGTGAGCCAACTCATATCCTCCCTTCTGTTCTACATCATTGTGGGCTAACTTTTTCTTTTCCGAGTCGAGTGCATTTCGGGGTCTTGTAATCAATAGTAATTTTAGGTTGGGGTCTTAATTATTGCATATTTGCACTTTGGGTTTCATTTTGACTTTTTGCAACTATTTTCAGAGGAAAAACGTTACAAAATTATTCAAAAGCGTCACAAAAAGTGATTATGAACTCAGAGGTCACAATATGGAAAACTTTGGACCTGAGCCTAAAATTACCCATAATTACTGCACCCCAAAAATGCAAATAAACCTTTTTTCCCTATGGAAAATACTTATTTTTACTCATTATAAACTTTTTTGGTGCTTGATTGCAAAATATTCTATGGAACAATATTCTTAAATGTGACATGGGTTCTATCTCTTACTTATTTTGAATTAATATTTCTTTTACTCGTCTTCTATTCCATTATTTTTTCAACATTTACAAAAATAACTTGTCTGATTATATTTCTGCTCTCTAATATTTTAAATCGCTGCAGTGGAGCTATTAAAAAAGTCTTGCATAACTGCCAGCGATAAGCATGAAAAACTTCTGCACGTGGTTCAGCAACCTGTGACTCAGCATCTACCTTCCAACTCACGTATAATAGGTAAGGGTCTCTCCGTTTTATATCAAATAATGCCTATCCGATTTATAAAAAGAAATAAATTTTCCTGAAATTATACTATTTTGGAACTTTTGTAACATTTGCCGATTAGAAATTTTCCGAGTCTCATGAAAATTTTGAACTTTTCCAGTTTTGACAAAAATTCTGATTGTTCTGAAATATAATATCGGGAAAAAAATACGATTTCTGAAAAATTCAGTATCTGGCCGAAAATCAGCCCTTGTAACACGAAGCTTTCTTTTGAGCAAATTTAGGTCTCTCACAGTGCAGAAAAATTGGTTAAACTAAGGGATTATGTTGCTTCTTTCAATGATGATGTCAACCTTGTTTTTGTGGTATGTTAATTTGTTATCTTGTGTGTGTGTGTGTGTGTATATATATATATATATATACACACATTTATTATACTGATCTTCGAATTGATAGACCTTGATAAATTGTTATGCATGTGAGCAGGTAGATTTGATGATGCAGGGAGAAATTGACAAGACCTACATAGATGATTTTATATCTGGTAATTACTGTCAAAACGACATATGTAATACTATTAAGATTGCTTTCTTGTTGATAGTTTTTTTATTAGGGTTGTGTTTCTCCCCCCCCCCCCCCCCCCACCACACACAAAAAAAAAAATCTGATCTGATTTACGATTTTGGGATGATATTTTAATTGATTAGGAGTTTTCCAACCCCCCCCCCCCCCCAAAATCTGATCTGATTTACGATTTTGGGATGATATTTTAATTGATTAAGAGTTTTCCAACCCCCACCCCCCCACCCCCCCACCCCCCCACCCCCCAAAAAAAAAAAATCTGATCTGATTTACGACTTTGGGATGATATTTTAATTGATTAGGAGTTTTCCAACCCCCCCCCCTCCCCCCCAAAAAAAAAATCTGATCTGATTTACGATTTTGGGATGATATTTTAATTGATTAGGAGTTTTCCAACCCCCCCCCCCCCCAAAAAAAAAAAATGTGATCTGATTTACGATTTTGGGATGATATTTTAATTGATTAGGAGTTTTCCAACCCCCCCCCCCCCCCCCCCCCAATCTAATCTGATTTACGATTTTGGGATGACATTTTAATTGATTAGGAGTTTTCCAACCCCTCCCTCCCCCGGGCCAGAAATTATAATGATGTTGTCCATTAAGTTGAAGATTTTAGATTTTCTGGAACTTTCCAAGTTCTATAACTTCGGCAAAAAAAATTGATATATGAAAAAAATCAGAATCAGCATTTTTTTTTTGCCAAAAAACTTGAGAGCTATTCTGAAAGGCCATTTTCTGATCTGATCTAGCCGAAACACAACCTTATTGGGTACAAATCTCCCCCCCTCTTTTAGAAGACGGTCATATTGATGTTGCAAAAAGCAAGTTGTTTGTCACTACTGAATGCTTCTATCTGCTTGTTTATATCTTTTGGGGATAGATTGATCAGTACCCCTCAACTCTCACTGTTTTGCACTTTGCTGCTAAACTAAAAAATGCGGCAATTGAAGCCCCAAACTAATGAAAGCAAAGTTGTATCCAACACCATTGATAAAATAAATAAAAGCCTTTAAATGTTTCGTTTTTAAGTTCTTGATATGTTGCTGATTTGTTTTGGGTATTGCAGTTTCGGGACATCAATTGAGTTCCTCGGGTACCATAGGAGGGTTCATCTGTGATGCTTTGGAGGAGATATGGAATATTATTTGAGCCTTTTTTGCACAAAATGATCAATAAAATCACTGAATTTATTTTATCCACGTTTTAAGAAAATAATTAAAATTGAGTAGAGATATAGTATCTTTGGCAGTTGATTATATTTACATGATCTTCACGGACGGTTAATGATACATTGATGTCATTCAAGATTATTTTTGGTTAATCAAATGATGTCTCTTAGTGGGTTCTACAATTGGGACTATCTACACCTTATTCAGCTATTAATTCCACTTTGTATTAGTATTATTGTTTAATAGAATGTGAATTATATGGGGACTGGTTTTTGAGTTTACATCATTCTATAATTAGACTTGTTCCCCAACGAGTAAAAAAACTAGAACCAACAATCCCTCCCATCTCCCTCCTCAGATAATGCTCCAGTATAAGTGGGTTGATGCACCGGTAGGGGTTAAGTTTGATTATACAATCATTTTAGTGTTAATAGTAAATAAATGATTTTAAAAATAAGAGAATTTGGTAGAGCTTTTGATGATATGGTTTTAACATCTATGGAAGGAGGGGGGGGGGGGGGGGGGGGGGGTGGAGGGAGGGATCAAATAAAAAAAATCCAACATATAAGTGGTGGCAGTGATAAACTTGGGTTTATTTGGGGTTTAACTCCCATTAATTTCTTGTAGTTGAGTTTAATCCCCATATGTTTTTATTCTTTGGGGTTTGATCCCCAAAATTACTTTTAGTGACAAAAATAGGTTAACAAAAAAATTTGCCAAATATTTTTTGCAATGTTTTGTCGCTGTTGAAAGTCATTTTGGGGGTCAAATCTCAAAAATTTAAAATTTTTGGGGCCAAAATTAATATCAAAGAATTAATGCGGGCCAAACCCTTAATAACCCGATTAAAATCTCTACTAGTTTCCATGTTAAATTCTAGTATCAAATTTAGTAGAACTAGAAGCTTGGTATAAATAAAACATGGGGTTTTAGAGTAAAGTTATGAAGTTTGCTCTAATAGTATAAATTATTTTAATTAACTATGTTCTCTAAATCAAATTATATAGTATAGACTCATCGTTCCATTATGTTTTCATGTTCTCAAGTTATCAATAAAAAAAATTAATTTTAACAATATTTTCCATGTTCTTAACTTCCCTTTCTTCAAAATTTAAGTTTCTATTACTCATAAAGGAAAAAAAATACAAAGTTAATCCTTAACTTTAGGATAATTTTCAATTTTGGACCCTTCCATGAAGTATGTTAAATGAAATATGTATGATCAATTTAAACCTTTCTATTTAATGAAATATGTAATGGAGTTGTTCTAAAGCATTTGACTCATTTAATTCATACATAAGCATTAGTTTGACAACCAAAACAAACAAGATCGTGGGTGTTGTACCTTGAATAGGGGTGGTTATTGTATGATTTTTTAACAGTATCATGCCATTTTTATTCAGAAAATAATGGTTTGGTATCTAGAAAATAATGGTTTGGTATATACATACTTTTCATTACCGCAAATCGAATTTAACAAAACCAAAATTACTAAAAGTTTGGTGGTTTCTTTTAGTTTACACATTTAAAAAATCGATTTAACGAAATTACCGTACCAAAAGTAAATACCGAGACTACCGTTCAAAATATCGATTTAGGATGTTAAAAATACAAATTTTATATTATATTTTCAAATTTATATTGTTAGTTGAACTTATTTTACACAAAAGTTAATATCAAAATTGGGTGGAAATTTTATTTTTGGAAAGTATGTAAGTTTTTAAATTAAGAACACATGTTTATTCTTTCTTTTTTTCTCAGGGATGAACTAATTCCAATTCTTATGCGAGCAATCTGTGTCTACACCTAGTTTATTAGATATTTTAAATGTACGACATATAACATAAGTTTAGTTTATGAGTTAGTTATTATATCTTAGATTTTGAATTGAAAACACCTGAAAAATAATTAATAGGAAATAAAAATTGAGCAAAAAACTAAGAAAATCAAAAATAAAAATACCAAAAAACAAAATTATCGGAAGTAGAATTTATCGAAAATACCAAAAAAATCGAAATACTGAACATTTTGGTGTTGGTAAGGGTTTTTGAAAAATCAAAAACCAAAACTACTAAAACCAAACATACCGAAAAAAATTGGTACGGTATTGGTACATGCCAAATGCCAAATATCGCATTGTATGGGATAACCACCCCTGAATATAATATGACTTGTGAAGGAATCACAGGGTGACATGTCATAAAAATCAATCGGGCCCAATAACCTAAAATGGTAGGACACATGGAGGACCTTAAGTTCGACTTCAGTTGAGGTTGGCCTCAGCCTAGCCAAGGCAGAGAATATTACTAAAGGGGAAACCCCATTTGATAACGTCGTTATACCATACAATGCGAGCCACATGAATGGATGACGACATCATGAAGAGAATGTGCAACATGAGAAATACATGAAGATATTTTCCCATGTGTATCAACTAACTAATGATTATTATTTTCCTCACATGTAAAGGATGATCACACCTAACTCTATACAGATGAGACACGTGTCCTAGGGATCACACTCTCTCACCTCTTCACCCATTATAAATAACAATCTTATTATCCAGTTTAAGGGGATATATTATGAATAGCTAAAATGAAGTGAGAGCTCTTGTAACCAACGGCAATGTAGATCATTCACTAGAGGAATATAATTTCTAGCACTTGTGGATGCAGGCACCAACTTGGGCTGACCCACGTAAATCTTGGTCTTCATTCTCTCTCCCTAACACTTTACTTACTATACTGATTTAATATATTGCTTGTTTGTCTCTTAACAGATTGATTGATACTAAATTGGTAAAATATAACTAAGATCAATGTAAATCCAATTTCTAGCAGCAACAGTTTGGCACCGTCCATGAAAAACTGCATAACCATGTTCATTTTACCTAGAGGTGTGCACGGGTCGGTTCGGTTCGGTTTTGGACCGCAATTCAGACCGAACCGATCGGTTCGGTTTTGGAAAAAATCAGACCGAAACCGAACCGACGATGAAAAAAACCGTCGATTTCGGTTCACATCGGTTTCGGTTCGGTTCGGTTTCGGTTCGGTTTGAACCGATTTTCAGTTTTGGTCAGTTTTTTGTAGGTCGGTTTTCGGTTTTGGTCGGTTTTGGAGGTTGGTTAATGGTTTTTGGATATAAAAATAAAAGATATTTAAGGATTTTTTAATATATAATATTGATGTCGGTTCGGTTCGGTTCGGTTCGAATCGGTTTTTTCTTTGTCTAAATCGACAACCGAACCGATATTGTCGGTTTTTTAAATCCTTAAACCGCAAACCGAACCGGGCTAAAAAAAAACCGCCGGTTTCGGTTCGGTTCGGGCCGGTTCGGTTCGGTCGGTTTTTTTGCACACCCCTAATTTTACCCAATTTTATTCTTAAAGCCTGAGGATACCCTAATCAATAATATCAACAAGTGAAACGATATGATTAAGTGTTGCAAAGGGTTAGAACATTCATAAAGAAATTAATTCGATCTAATATGTTTAATTCTTTTAAATCTTCAGCTCTCTATTGTAATTAACTTCGTTAGGAACCCAATGTGTATTGCCATTGGTATTTCTGTCAAAATGTCCAACGATTAGAAATGCTTCAGAGATGAATGCTCCATCCCCTCCAGTCAGAATGATTGATTTGCAGGGAGTCCTATAAAGTTTGATCAAGAGCCATACTAAAATAGAGGAAACCATGAAAAATCTCACGCGAAGTCTCGTCATTGGCCAGATCCAACGGTCCAGCTCAACCAGGAGCTAGATACAACTACCCAGCTGTTATAGCCAAAGTCGATCAACGGTGAAAAGACCCTCCACCATCTCCCCACAATAGTAATAGATATTTATTACGATCGCGCGATTTGGAGAATCCACGACGACTCGAAATGGATTCTGGAGAAATTGTAACAGTCTGACTATCGAGATGGGTCATACCATCTCGACAAAACTTTTACAATTAAAACAACATAGGGTGGAATCTATATCCTTGAGCCACCACGTCCTAGTGTATTTGAAGTTTGTAGCAGAGGAAACTCATTTGATCGATTGGTAAATAAAATTCAGGCCTCAAGAAGCCAACTAGGGAGGGGGAATTTGGAGGAGTCCCTACAGTCGGTGACCAATGGGGAGTCCTTTTTGAATAGTTTGGGGAAGAGTTTTAGGGGTCAGATAGAGTTTAATAAAGATAGAAAATAGGGGCTCGGGTGGTAGCCCTATTTGAGCTAAAACATCATTGGAAAGGATCCATACAAAGGCTCGAAGATAAGTTGGGGGACCTGATGAAAAGAAGAAACATGCTTCATAAAGGCTATATGGAACGTTCTCCTTTCTTTCCATCCATACGGAATTAACCAAATCTATCCAAGTTCAAGTCGCCAATAATGTCTCTTAAATATGATGGGAAAATAGATAGTATGAATCACATTGAACAATATCAGGCTACCTCAGACATCTACTCTATCATTGACGAAATGCATTTTCAGACATTTTCCATCACTCGAACAAGACTAATACATGTATGGTATATGGGACTCCCTTAGGGGAAAATAAAGACGTTTAGACAACTGGCTAATCTGTTTATCATCAACTTTTTCTTCAACACCAGGCCGAAAAAGCGAGTCGCCCATATCTTAAGTCTGAGACAAAAAGATGTTAAGACCACCAGAGTATACATAACCAAATTCAATAATGAGAAGTTTGAGGCCATAGGTTGTGACGAGATAATTAAGACCACCATGGATCACCAAACAATTAAAACCCATGAATGATTGATTGGTCAAACGTCCTAAATCAGATCCTATAAATAAAGGTCCCCACCAACCATGAAAAGAACCCCCAACCCCAACTTGATTCAGTTTTCTAACTTTTTTCAATCCCGAGCATCCAATTTATTTGAGCTTATTCAGAAAAGTCCCAAAGAACTTCGTACTTCATAAAAGTCATTTTCCCCGACGAAAGCTCGTAGTTTCGAGAAGTCACTTCTCCCTAGTGAAGTTCGTACTTCTAAAAAATCGCTTCCTTCGAGAAACAAAGGCAAACCTCAGAACGTATTTCGCAAAAGTCGACGCTTCTAAACAAAGTTTTGCCTGATGTGGTGACAATTATTATGCAACACAAATAAATATGAAAGAGGTAACAATCAAGAAAAGATAAATAAGATGCCAATCACACAACAACGGGTATACGTGGTTCAGCAAATATGTGCCTACGTCCACGGTGGTTCAGTCAGTGTTATTTCTCTATAGTCTGAAGAATAAGTACAGAGAATACAACTTGTCCTTTGCCCCGGACTTAGGGTTTAATTTATACATGTATGTGTTGGAGTAGTGGGGGTGATGGGTTCCTCCTTATTAGCCATCTCCCCTACATGGGATCGCGTTCCCCCACAACTTCTCCTCATGGGATCGTGGGGTAATTGGATTAATACAAAGGTGATGGGCCTGGGCTTTGGGCCGCTAGGGAGAGGCTACTCGTCCAGACCTATGGTGCTAAATTCAGGGTACCCACAATTGCCCCTAAATTTGTTGGGCCATTTCTACAGGTCCAATGAATTTAAATAATCAGCTATTATGGTTGATTTCTTTGAAAACTGTGAAGTTGCTTTGGCGGCACCCGCTTCGCTATCCGTGCGCTATGATTAGACTTGAAGGCACGTTGGAATAAGGCGCATTTCTTTTTGTCGCTTCAGACTTTTCCAGCAATCTTCTATCTTCTGAGAGCTCTTGCGCTTAGTACCTTCTGTTTTCGATCTCTACTTTCGTTGCTTCTTCGCCATTTGACCTGATCTTCTGTCTTGTAAGTCTCTCGCGCTCTTTACATTTTCTCTTTGGTTTGTAGTTTTTCTTGTATTTTTCCAATGGCGAAGATTGGAAATAGGTCAGTAACTGAGTTTAGACAATTCTATAGTATTCCTGAGTGGGTAGAGATTGAGTGTTGTGCCTCGCCTCCTAGCAACGTTAGGGATATAGAGGATGCACATTGGATTCACGTCCTGTTGCTCTCCCAGGGGGGACTTACCTTCCCTCCTAATGATCTGTTTCTGCACTTCTTTAGCTATTTCAGTATTGTGCCTGCACAATGTTCGCCCAACGTATGGAAAATAGTGAACGGCGTGCATAGGATAAATCAATTGTATGGCACAAAGTTAGGGCTTGCCGAGGTCTTCTTTTGTTACTCCTTTTCTCGAACGAGTTCAGGTGTTCTGTACCTTAAGGCTAGGAGCCCTGATAGGGTATTGGTAGTAAATCTACCTGATTCCCATAAGGACTACTGGCAAGAAGGTTTTCTTGTCAGGAATTGGCAACTTTCCCCCCAATTTGAAGGGTCGAGGTCTGAGAGGTTCACTGTTCCCTTTTATGGGGAAGAATATATAGGTAGATGTCAGATTATTGTTTCAACCTTTGCTGACTGTGTGATTTTTCTAACTTCTCTTTGCTTTTTCTTTTACAGCGAAGGCAAAGAACTTGGAGCCTGCTCTCAGCGAGGTTCGTATCTCGGAACTGGTGAAAGCTTGGAACATCAGGGAACCTTTGGGTGACGGCGAGCATCCTAGGTCTGCTGCTTTTCTGCTTGAATACAAGAACACAGGCTCCAGCTTCATAGCCCGACCTGTGGATAGTGTTCCGGACTTTGACTCCTCCGAAGAGATTTCTGCTGAGCCCATCCAATTGGACGAGGAAGAGAGCAGCTCGGAGAGTGAGCCTGCAGGTGTTGGGAATTTGGGTGCAGGCAGTGCTGACAGTAGCAGTTCTTCGAGCACTACCAGCAGTTCGGGTGAAGAGATGCCTCCCAGGAAGAATTTAATCAGAGATGATGACGATGACGATGATGTGCTTCTTGCACAGAGGTCCAAGAAATCGAAGACTGTCTCTGGGGCTATAGCTACTGGTTCTTGGCCTTCTTCTCAGGAGCAAGAGAGGAAGAGAAGGGAGAGAGAAAAAGAGGAGGAGAGGAGGAAGATGGAACTGAGGACCAAAACTGGTCAAGCCCTGGTCCTAGTATCTGCCTTGCCTGAGGGGGCTTCGGTGGCCACCTCTCCTCAGCTTGCCCCTGCTCTGCTCGAGAGAGCAGTCCTTCCTGCGGATCGTGAGAGGGCGTTGGGGTCCGATCAACTGGCTTTACAAGCTAGCCAGAGGCTTGCCTTGGTAAGGTTACTTTCTCAATTTCTTTTGGCAAATTTTGATGGTTTATTCTTCCTGATCCTTTCCTTGTTCTTTACAGTTTGTGACCGACTTCGCTGTACTCTATCGCTCTCGCGATGAGCTGATTAGGAGGAATGGCGAGCTAGAACAGCAAAAATCTGTCCTGGTAGCCAGGGGGTCTCAGTTGGAGGCTGATCTGAAGGCTGCTGACACAGCTCGAGCTACATCTGCCTCGGCCCTTGCTATTTCTGCTCGCGAGAGAGATGATGCTGTCAGGGAGCTTGGCAAGCTGAGGAAGTCGTATGACCTGGTATGCTCGAGCAAGCTAGACTTTGCGGAGAAGAACAGGGTTCTTGCCGAGCAACTGGAGGCGGAGAAAGCCCAGGCAGCCACTCTCAAGGAAGATTCGTACAACTCTGGCTGGGCTGCTGCGTATGAGGACGCCGAGGTTCAGATAGGCTATATTAGCCGTCTGAACTTCAAGAAAGGGTGGAACAAGGCCCTCGTGGCTGCTGGGGTGGACGTTGCATCCCCACTCTTTGACGAGCATGATCCAGGGCCAAAGCCAGTCGTGGATGAGGAGCCAGCCCCAACTGCTGAAGGGACTAATTCTGCTTCTCAGGTGACTCCTATTGATGCTCCCTTGGTCGAGGGGGCAGTGCACACCCCTGCAGAGGGTAATGCCCCTGCTGATGCTGATAAGGACAAGGGTCCATCCACCGAGGTTGCTAACTGATAGCTAATTGATAGGGCTTATTTGTAACTTTTTTCTTTTTATCAATGATGTAACCTCGCTCATTATCAATGAAAAGGCTTCATTTTTGTTTATGCTGATCTCTTTCTTTTTTCTTCCTTTCCTTTTTACTTGTAGTTGGTTGATGTTGATGAATATATCCCTGCCACTTCCCATCTGGGTAGGACTCTTGGTCCAAATGCAAGTCCTGTTGTTCGCCAAGCCTTCGCTAGACTCTGCAGGTTTGCTAAGTTAAGTAACAAAAAATATAAGGACCAGTCTGAGCTGGTGGCCAAATTGAAGGACAGGCTTCAGGAAATGGAAGAGATCGGTGCTTCAGTGCAAGGAGAAGTTAGCGAGCTGAGAGCGAAGCTACTGGAGGCCACCGAGATCAACCAAGTGGCGGAGTTCCTGCAGCAGGAGAATGAAGACCTGAGGCGGGAGGTCTTGAAGCTTAAGGAGCATTCGTCGAGCATTGTTCCAGCAGCCCTACAAGGCTCTTCTTCCTCGCGAGCTGCTCGGCCTCCCCTCCCGCGTGCTGGTAGGAGTGCCAGGGGTAGGAATAGGGGAGTCGAGGAACAACATGAGAGGGAGATGGAGGAGCTGCGCGGCGATGTTCGACGAGCTTATGTGACTGCTGCAGGGCTTCAGAGGGACGTCACCCATTCACGGCAATTGTTCAAGAATGGTCCTCGACAGGTGTGGTCCGATGGCTATGATCAAGGCTGGCTGGACGCTCCGACGAGACTGTCAGAGTTTGAAGAGTTATCCTTCATCAGGGGGTGGTTGAGTGCCCTCAAAGAGCTGTAGGTCCCAAGGAACTCGACGCTGTGGTATCGACACGAGATGTCCTCCTCCACTCTGATGCCCAATCCATTCCGGCGGGATGATCGATGGATACCCATTGATGCTATCCCCCGGCGATTATTGGAGTTAGACGCAAATGAGGTCTTGGAGGAGCTCGACCCTGCTCCTGATGATGGAAGGAGGGCTAAAGTTGCTGACTATCTTACTCGGAGGCTTCCACCTTCTTGAGATTTTTTACTTTTTATTTATTTTTTGTAAATGCTTTGGGCGAGCTTCGCCGACTAAACATGTACTTTTGCTGTTTGTAAATATAAAAGATTAATGAGAAGTTTGAGTCTTGGGCAACCTTGCCGACTAAACGTGTTCATCAATTCTTTTGTATTTTTGTATTGTAAATGCTTTTGTCATGTGAGTGTCCGCCCAGTCCAGTATAAGAATACCATTGTGCACTTCCTTTACCTTTTAGGTTGTGTCGTCACACTCCCTTAGGCCTAAGTAGGACAATTGGCGAGGACACACCTGGTATTGGATGTCTTCATCCGGTCAGGATTTTGCTCAACCAAAGTAGGTTTGATGCCTAAGAATACTCTGTAGGGCTTCATATATTGCCATGGGCAATGCTGAGAGGTCTGTCGTGTTTTATGACGATGACCTGAGGAGGGGTGTTTCCCTGCTATGTCAACCATTACAACTGCATTTTGAAGAGGATGTTCAATAAGATATAATTGTTACTTTTTAGAACTCCTAAAAATAGAATTTCTTGAGATTAGCTGCGTTCTATGCTCGTGGTATCTCTCTGCCCTCCATCGTTTTCAAATGATAGGCACCTCGCAGGTCGTCTCTAATTATCTCATAAGGTCCTTCCCAGTTCGGGCCCAGTTTACCGTCTGATGGCTTTACTGTGTTGCCCAGGACTTTTCTTATAACATAGTCCCCAACTTCGAATTTCCTCGGATTGACCCTTTTGCTGTAGTGCTTCGTGAGCTGTTGCTGATAGCTCGCTAGTTTTACTAGGGCAAGTTCCCTGCGTTCGTCGGCCAAATCGAGTTCAGCGAGCAGAGCCTGATCGTTTTGGCCCTGCTCGACAAGGTCGGATCTCATTGTAGGCAATCCTGCTTCTAGTGGGATGACTGCCTCCATACCATATGCTAGTGAGAATGGCGTTTCTCCTGTGGCTCGCCTAGGAGTTGTTCTGTACGCCCATAGGATGTGCGGCAGCTCGGTTGTCCACGCGCCTTTGGCTTGTTCTAATCGCTTCTTCAATCCAGCGATCACTGTCTTGTTGGAAGCCTCGGCTTGTCCGTTGCTTTGAGGGTAAGCCACCGAGCTGAAGTGGTGCCTGATCCTGTGTTGGTCACAGAAGTCCTGAAAAGGGCCACTCTCGAACTGTGTTCCATTATCAGTGATGATGGTTCTGGGGATCCCGAAGCGAGTGATTATATTTCTCCATATGATCCTTATCATGTCAGCATCTCGGATGTTCGCCAGTGGTTCTGCCTCGATCCACTTGGTAAAGTAATCAGTTGCGACCAACAGGTATTTGCGATTGCCGGTAGCGGTGGGCAGTGGTCCCACGATGTCCATTCCCCATTGGGCGAAAGGCCAGGGGCTGGTCAGTGATTTTAATTCGCTGGCAGGCTGGTGGACCATGGGGGCGTGAAGCTGGCATTTTAGGCATCTGCGGACATATACTGCGGAGTCCTTTTGCATATATGGCCACCAATAACCTTCCTTCATTGCTCGGAAGGCTAGAGACCTTCCTCCGACGTGACTCCCGCAGATTCCTTCGTGAAGCTCGTGAAGCACTGCCTTGACATCGTCTGGGTGGACGCATCTAAGGTAGGGGCCGGAGAAAGATCTTTTATACAAATCGCCTCCCGTGGATAAGTGAAAGCGAGCAGCTTTGACTCTTATCTGGTAGGCAATCCTCTTATCCTCTGGGAGCGTTCCGTTCTTCAAATAGTCTCTCAAGGGATCCATCCAGCTGGGGGCTAGTTCTAATTGGAGTATTGGTTTCGCTTTGGTCAGCTCGCAGTTGGGGTAAATGCTCGGGCAGCTGAGGAAATCGATAGGGATGATCCTTTTAAGGCTGGAATCAACTGCCGAGCTAAGGGCTGCTAAGGCGTCAGCGTGGCTGTTCTGTCCCCTGGGAAACTGTTGGATGTTGATTTCTTCAAAGTTCGTCATTAAGTTTTTTACCAAGGAGAGGTAGGCTGCCATCCTCTCATCCTTCGCGTTATAATTTCCACTTATCTGATTGGAAACTAGTTGCGAGTCTCCGAATACCTGTAAATGCTTTGCTCCCAGAGTTTGCGCCCTTTGGAGACATGCTATTAAGGCTTCGTATTCTGCTTCGTTGTTGGAGGCTGCAAATCCCAGCCTGATTCCTTGCTCGAGGACTGTATTTTCTAGAGTGATGAGAACAATTCCTACTCCTGCCCCCTTTGAGTTGGAGGCTCCATCAACGAATAGTTTCCAGCTTCCCCCTGTAGCCTGGTTGTTTTGTTCTGTTGGGTTAGGCTGGTCGAAGGGTTCTTCGGCCGTGAATTCAACTATGAAGTCAGCAAGGATTTGACCCTTGATAGCTGTCCTTGGTTGAAATTGTATGTCGAACCGGCCGAGCTCGACTGACCATTTAGACAGTCTGCCCGATAAATCCGCCTTCCTTAGGACAGCCTTGAGGGGGTGTGATGTAAGGACGATGATCGTATGAGCCTCGAAGTAATGCTTCAGCTTCCTCGAGGACATTACTAGGGCGAATGCGAGCTTTTCCAATGGTAGGTAGCGCTGCTCGGCGTCTAGTAAGGTTTTGCTCGCATAATAGACTGGATGTTGGATCCCTGTAACCTCACACATTAGCGCTGAGCTGACAGTATGGCTGGATACAGAGAGGTAGAGGTACAAAGAATCCATTTGCTGCGGTATGACAAGCAGTGGTGGGGAGCTTAGGTAGGACTTGAGCTCGTCTAATTCATGTGAGCAACCTGGGGTCCATTCTACTGTTTTGCTGCCTTTTAGGAGTTGGAAGAAGGGCTTGCATCTCTCGGAGGATTTAGAAATGAAACGGTTTAGAGCAGCGAGCATTCCAGTGAGCTTCTGTACATCGCGGATTGTGCGAGGAGGTTGCACTATTTTGATTGCATCAATCTGGTCCGGATTAGCCTCTATGCCACGCTTGCTGACCAAATACCCAAGAAACTTTCCTGACTGGACACCGAAGGAACACTTGCTCGCGTTGAGTTTCATTCGGTACTTCCTGAGGATTTCAAAGGTACCTGACAGGTCCGAGAGGTGATTTTCCTTGTCCTTTCTCTTGACGAGCATGTCGTCGATGTAGACCTCCATTGTGTCTCCCATCTGATTCTTGAACATTTTAGTAACCATCCGCTGATAGGTTGCCCCGGCATTTTTCAGCCCAAAAGGCATGACCTTGTAACAGTATAAACCCCCCGTCGTGATAAACGCCGTTTTGTCCTGATCTGGGGCATACAGGGGAATCTGGTGATAGCCTGAATATGCGTCCAGGAAACTCATTCGTTCGTGAGCTGCAGTGGCGTCTACTAGTTGGTCTATTTTCGGAAAAGGGAAGCTATCCTTGGGGCAGGCTTTGTTGAGGTCAGTGAAGTCTATGCAAACTCTCCACTTCCCATTGCTTTTTGGAACTACCACTAGGTTGGATAACCATTTGGGGAATTGCACTTCCCGTATGGACCCTGCATCCAGCAGTTTTTCGACTTCTTTTTCTATTGCTTTGGCCTTCTCGGGAGCAGTCCGTCTTGCCTTCTGCGCTATTGGCTTGAATGCGGGATTGACGTGCAGCCGATGGCAGACCATATTGGGATCGATTCCTGGCAGCTCGTAAGGTTCCCAAGCGAAAACATCTATGTTGCTTCTGAGTAAGGTTAACAAATCCTTTTGCTCTTGGTCAGTGAGTGAGGTCCCGATCAGGAAGACTCTGCTGTTGTCGCCTTCTTTAGCAATTACTTCTACCAGGTCCTCTACAACACGCTCGGAGGGGAGGAGCCTGGTCTCCTCCACTCCGGGCCTTCCATATTTTAATTGCTATTTGGAAGGGATTGCACCTTCCTCCACTTTCTCGCTACGGCTTTTTTCTTTGGCTTTGGTCAGATGGCCGCTATGAAGCACTTTCTCGCCATCGCTTGTTCGCCATGTATCTCCATCACTCCCCGCTCGGTGACATATTTGAGTTTCTGGTGGTAGGTCGAGGAGACTGCCTTCATTGCATGAAGCCATCCCCTGCCGAGGATGGCTTGATATGGTGAATCGATGTCGACCACCAAGAATTCAATCATTTTTGAAACATTTCCAGCGAGCACTGGTAGTACAATCTTGCCTAGAGCTATGGTCATTTTTCCAGCAAAGCCGACCAGAGGAACAGTTGTTCCCTTTAGGTCGGCGATGTTCAACTTCAATTTTCTGAACAGGTCAATGTACATTACTTCGGATGAGCTCCCTTGATCGACGAGCAGCCTGTCGATATCAAAGTTGGCTATCCTGAGTGTAATGACTAAGGCATCGTGATGTGGGGTCCTTACTCCCACAAGATCTTCATCCGTGAAAACAATATGCTTGTTGTAGTTGATGTCCTCTGCTTGCCGACGTTTTCCTGCCTGTGATTTTGCTGGATCAATCTGAAAGGCTTGCATTACTGCTGTCAGCTTCTTTACCTCCATTCGAGCTGAGTTACCCTGGATTTGCTTAACATCGGATGCTCCATGGATTACTGCGAATTCGTGTCCGGCGTCGTCTTCCAATACGTTGTCGGGTTTTGCCTCCTTGTGGACAGTCACTCTCTCTACCTTCCTTTCCACAAAGTCATTCAAATGTCCGGATTGAGCCAACTCCTCGAGGTGGGACTTAAGAGCCTTGCAGTGCTCGGTCTTATGCCCTCCCTCTTTGTGGAAGGTGCATCTCAGTGCGTTGTTTCTTTTCGATGGGTCTCCTCCCATTTTTCGGGGCCATTTGATGAACGGCTTATCCTTGATCTTCGCGAGAATTTTGTAAATTGGTTCTTTGAAGACGGTGTTGACCGCCTGGAACGACTTCGCCACGTCAGGGTTCCCTCCGTTTTTGGAGCCATTCTTACTCGCATTCTTTCCTCCTTTCTTCTGGTTATCAACTTTCTCACTTCCCTTGGTAGCGAGCTTTCCTCGACCGTTTTCTCCCACGTTAAGGCGGGTGACATCTTCCACCTTTGCGTAATTCTCAATCCGGGCCATCAGGTCATCAACGGTCGTCGCTTCCTTCTTTGTTAAGGACTGGTAAAGGAGGGAAGAGCTAGGTAGCCCGATTTTGAATGAAGCCACTGCCACTTCTTCCGCACAGTCCTCGACTTCGTTGAATAACTCCCATACCTCTTCGCGTAGTCTCGGAGTGTCTCCTGGGGCGTCTTCTTCATTATTAATTGAGCATCCATCCTTTTGGGATGGGAGCTGCTGGTGATGAACCGGGCCATAAAGAGCTCGGCCAGGGATTTGAAATTTCTGATGGATCGGTGAGGGAGCTTTTCGAACCATTTCTGGGCCACGTCATGAAGGCTCGAGGGAAAAATACGGCACATCAGTGCATCTCGGTGATTCCAGAGGGTCATAGCCTGCCGGTACTACCTGACATGATCAATGGGATCAGTCTTCCCGTCGTAAATCTTGAACCTTGGAATAGCAAACTTTTTGGGAGCTTCTTCTTCTTCAATTTCCCTCGTGAAGGGAGATTTCATCTGCGTCTTGAGGGACTTTCTGGCGAGCTCTCTGGTCGACCTGGTGCCGCGGTGAGCAGGATGTTGGTCCATTTCTCTGCGGACTAGGTTCCGTATGTTGTCGTCGCTGCGAGCAGGGCTCTGATAGCGGCGAGCTTTTCTCAGTTGTTCGCGGAGGTCGTCGTCTGAATCGCCACCTTCGTACCCTTGGTATTGCCGCCTAGGGCTCCTTCCTCGGCTGCGAGATTTGCTCGCCTGAGGGCTAGGAGTGCGATAGGGGCGTCTCCTGGTATCGGGACGTAGTTCCTTCTCCAGTTTCTCCAGTCTTCTTTTCAAGCGAGCATTCTCAGCCTCGTATCTGCGAGAAGACTCCCTTTGCTCGTGGAGCCTTGCCTCGTATGCGTCGATCAACGTGGATATCTGCGTGGACCTTGCTGGTCCTTGACTCTCTTCTGAGGCTGGCCTTTCCAAGCGAGCCCCTTGTTCTGAACGTCGGACTTCAGACCTAATCCTGCGAGGAGCGGGTGGTTCCTGAATATCTCCTACTTGAGGAGCGTTGCTGCTGTGACCAGACATCTTAGGTTTTCTCTTGGCGTGGGTTCTTCTCAGGGAAAGATAAACGCTTCCCACAGACGGCGCCAATTGTGGTGACAATTATTATGCAACACAAATAAATATGAAAGAGGTAACAATCAAGAAAAGATAAATAAGATGCCAATCACACAACAACGGGTATACGTGGTTCAGCAAATATGTGCCTACGTCCACGGTGGTTCAGTCAGTGTTATTTCTCTATAGTCTGAAGAATAAGTACAGAGAATACAACTTGTCCTTTGCCCCGGACTTAGGGTTGAATTTATACATGTATGTGTTGGAGTAGTGGGGGTGATGGGTTCCTCCTTATTAGCTATCTCCCCTACATGGGATCGCGTTCCCCCACAACTTCTCCTCATGGGATCGTGGGGTAATTAGATTAATACAAAGGTGATGGGCCTGGGCTTTGGGCCGCTAGGGAGAGGCTACTCGTCCAGGCCTATTGTGCTAAATTCAGGGTACCCACACCTGACTAAATGGAGCTCTGCCTAATTAGGCACTTCAAGTGGGGACACTCCCCTAGAAAAACAATGGCTCATGCTACAAGGGTCTAGAAACTCTGTACAAATATCAGGGCAATACCCCAGATATATTGTGATAAACTACCCATATTTATTTATCTCTTTTAACCAGACCCCTGTTTAAGGGACCGGGTATGTACTTTACAACATTTATATTTTGAATCCCCGTTTCTAACCCGACACCTCTGTTTATTGAATTGACATGCTCATATGTTAAATAAATGCTAATCAAATGCCAAAACGACGAAATACAAACATGAGAACATACCTTTCAAACCGTTCTCAAGAAAGTGTAAGTGAACCGAGTCAACCTGACACTTTGCACAAGAGAAAGTCCAAAATTCGGTTGCTCAAATAACTTTTATAAGAGAAAAAAGCCCACCGCTATGATGATACCCCCGGATATGTGTTTTTATACAAATACATGTCAAGCATCGGCCTTTGATTAACATATTTTTAATATATATAAGTATATCGATTTGACAAAACGAAAATGCTATTATAAGGACTAGACTCCACAAATACGTTAATGTTGTATATTATATACCTGGTATCCACTGCCTACCCATTTTTTGAAACTATGTAGGCTTTGATCTCAAGTCCTCTTGGGTACGTAGGCGCTATACCAAGCTAAACTCGTGAAGCCCAAGCCTTATAATATGTCTCTTGATGTACTATCTATTAGGGATGCCTCCATCTCTAGTCCTACCCCCCTCTCTCCACATCCGTAGGTAGTGAAGGATGTCTACAAATTACACCCTTTGCTTTACACCTCCAAACTCATGTAAAGGATAATACCTTCCAGCTAGTGATCACCCGATGATCATAATATGATATGCGAATAGTAGTGATATTAGGGTCCACTCCTATTCTGAACCTCCATCAAAGCTACCATCTTTCCTATAAATAGTTTATCCCCCTCTCCAAGCCATATCCTACACTTGCACACACATCACATTGGAATACGTAAACAATCGAATTTTGTAATCTTGTGATAGAGTCAACTTTTGCATATATTTTTTTTCTTTTGTCGTTGCTTGAAAAGTCTTTCTCTAATCAAATCCTCAAATACCTACAAAATTATATAAACTCAAGTGTAGAGGTAAGTAAGGGTATCAATCCACTTTCAAGGTTGCAAAGGAAATGGAACAAATTCAATTGTAATTCACTTTTTATTTTCTTTTTGTGCTTTTTCACTTTTTCTAATTTTTTTAGCTTTTTTAATATTAAAACAATAAGGTGATGTGATGATTTAAACTAAACTAACTAAAATGAAAATAACTAACTAGAAAGTGACTAAAATGGAAAATAAAGTCTAACACTAAAATAAGAGATAAAGTGAGGTAAATAATGGTGAGAACAATCAAGGAGTGAGATTACACCACAAATTTTAGTTATTCTAATTAATTAATTGAATTAATTGAATTTTTCAAAATTAATATCAAGATTACAAAACAACTCTCGTTGCAAATGTAATTTTAATAGTAACATTTTAGAAAATTAAGCTTAATACCTCACAACTCTAGAAAAATAAATCTACACTCCTTTTAATTAATCACCCGCTAGGATCGATCAATTAAAGTTCATGTAAATCTTAGAAAATAATTTTAGAGTTGAAATTCAAGTGATAATACCCCACTTAAGAAATCCCTATCTCTAGTTCGAATCTAAAATGGGTATTATCACTAGAATATCAATTTTCTCTCGAAAATCATTTACCCTCTCTCGAGGAGTAAATTTAAGCCTGAGGGATCAAATTTAATATTCAAAGGGACTTTTAAAGTAATTAAACTAATTAAAATACAATAACATTAGATAAGGGTTTTACCCCACCCCTTGAAAGGGATTTAGCCTAACATGGTATGAAATATGACAAACTAATATTCAAAGGCATAAAATAATAAAAGAAGAGAAGAGAACAATCAAACCAAATCTCTTTGATTAAGTTGAACTCCAATCCTTGAAATTGAAGCATACATCTCTTAATTGATCATCCAAATGATTTGAAACATCCACTCAATTAAATCTCAATCAATATTTCTCCTCACAAATCTCTAAAAGAAAAGAAGAAAAAATAATAATAAAACTATTTACACAATGAAATTTATCCTAATTTATTTCTAAGCTAAAATTTCTCTCTTTAGAATTCTCTCTACCAAACTCTTTTTTTTTTCATGGGGTCTTGTATCTTCTTTTTATACAAGGGATGAAGCATGGGGGATAAGGGGTATATTGGGTAATTGGTATAAGTGTGCATGTGGTTTGGGTGTGTCATGTGAATGGAAATAAAAATCTGATATGGTGAGGGGTAATTTTGGGATTGAGGTTAAGTGGGTTAGTTGGGGGTTATTTAGGGTAAATGGGTAAAAGAGGTTTTATTTGGCACATGGGTTTAATGGGATGTGGTTTATTTTGGTTTTTGTTTGGCAGATCGTGGCTTTCTTTGTGGAGGTTCAAAGTTGGAAATGGGAAACGGGGTTTTTGAATTAGGTTATGGAAGAAATGGGTTTGGGTTTGGTTGGAGGTGAATGGGTTTGGATAAGGGGAGATGGGTGGATTTAGATCGCGCCGAAGATGGGCTCGCCGGCGCTGGGGTAGGGGTCTTCAGGTGGGTATGGCAGGCCACCGACGGAGGGAGGTTCTGGGGGTCGTCGCTGGTATGGATGCCGGAGCAAGGCGGCTCCGGCGACTGGGGTTTCAGCTGGGACGAGAGAGAGAGAGAGGGGGGCGCTGTGGTTATGGGCGACGCCGGCAGGAGGGTTGGACGCGGGGTCTCCGGCGACGGAGTTGTATGGGGTCGCCGGTTTGTGAGGCAGAGCCGCTTGGGAGATCTCGGGCTGCACCTGGGTATAACAGGGGGTTATTGCCGGCGGGGTTGAGGTTTTGGTTGGTGGTTGGTTGGATGAGAGATGGTGGTTGTGGGTATATGCAGTAGAGAGAAAGGTGGGAGTTGGTTATGGTGGAAGTGGAGAGAGAAGGTGATGTGGGTTAGGAAGATGAAGGTGGGTATGGTTTTGTGGGTGAAGGTACAGGATAATAAGTGTGTATGTGAGTGTAGGGTGAGAGTGTATGTAGGATATGTTTGTGGGTATAGGGTGTGTGTGTGTTTAATTTGAATTCCTAAAAATAACATTAAAATTAACTAATAAAATAAAACTATAAAAATTAAAAATCTAAAAATTAAATTTCTATTCTAAAAATAAAATAAAGACTCAAATAAAAAATAAAACTAAAAAGAAATAAAATAAAAATAAATAAATAAATAAAATTTAATAAAACCAAAAATTAAAATTTTAAAAAGAAAATGCAAAATCTGATAAAACTAAAAATACATAAAATCCTAAAAATCCTAATCCTAGTAAAATAAAATAAAACTAAAACTAAAAACTAATAAAATAAAAATCAAAATAAAATTATACTAAAAAAATAAAATAGAAAATAAAATCTAGAAAATACTAAATAAATTTAAAGTAAATCTTAAAAATAAAAATGACTCAAACTAAAAATCTTAAAAATAATAAAAGTGTACAAATTCAACACACACGGTTTAGGGTAGGTTAAGGGTAGGCTTAGGCTCGGGTACAGTCAGGGAATTGGGTATTTAGCTCTATATTGCGCACAATTGCCTTGATTTAAGTGTTTGAACTCTGCAATGCACAATTTGACCTACAAAATAAACATTTAAGCACATAAGACCCATATTGTCGAGAATTAGCAGCAAAAGTACGTCTATTCGGGGTATAAATTGTACAGTTTTGGGTGCTTATCATCTTGGATCATTGTACGCAGATTATGGGAAAATCCACAAGGTCATCTAAAACAAGCTCAATGTATCATGGGTTCCTAAGGAAGGCATAAAATTTCTGAGCCCAAACCAGAGTGGATATTACCCGTATTATTTCCTAATGAAGTTTCCGTGGTAGCTATGTTGGGGGCCTCAGAGTTAACTCTCTTGAACACTTCCAAAACTGGTACACTGCCTCATCCACCCAAGGTATCCTTACTAAAAAGGATAGTTAGTCAACATCCTTGAACTTAACCGCTACCTCCGTGTACTAGACACAACAACCCTACCCCCTGAAACAACGCCTTCGATCGAACCTTAGGAGGTAGCCAACCATCCCTCATGGGAATATTAGTGGAATGAAGAAAGCGGCCAACTCTTATCGCAAGACCTCTCCAAGTCACTCCCATACACTGACCCCATAGTAGACCCAACATAAGATCCTATTACAAACTCTAAAGGAAAAGTAGTGCAACTTGAGCAACATCGTTTGCCTTAGCCTACAGTCTATGACAATGTTCCCGATCCCCGAAAGATCATTCTAAACATCTCCCGACATAATTCAACACATCTCATCACCAGCATTACGAGAACTGTAATAGTCAATAGCGGGACTTCTGTCAGATACGCCCTGGTACATGTTATTTAGAGGCCTTTTGAGTCTGTCATGTTAGCAAAAGAGACTTTTCTTCTATTATAAATGTTGTCCTTCCTCTATTTGATGGCATACTAAACATTGATTTCAATTATTTTCCAACACATGTTGCATGTGATGATTATGAATCCAATGATGGACTCACACCTAATAATGATAACTCTGCAGATAAAAATACTTAAAACACTTATAAAAACTTGGCATAAGTAAAAAAAATGAATGTTTCCTAACAAGGATGACAAAATAAACATAAACTCGGGAACTCCCAAAAACCCAAAGCAATTTCAAATAGGGTCCTCTCTAGACGAGAATGAACAAAAGGAGCTCATAGATATCCTCACCAGATGGATTTATTATCTTGGTCTTATGTTGACATGCCCAACATCGACCCCATTATCGTCCTGCATGAGATACCCAATCTCCCTGATGCCAAACCCATAAAGCAAAGACTCCATAAGCTGATACTCAAATAATCCTTGAAAGTACAAGATGAAGTAGAGAAACAAATCATCATTAGCTTCATTCGAAGAATAGAATATCCCACTTGGCTAGCTAACATCGTACCGGTACCTAAAACCATTAGCAAAGTTTAAATATGCCAGACTATAAGATTATCAATCGAGACTGCCCCAAATACGATTTCCCTCTACTGCACATTGACTTATTCATAGATTTTACAACCAACAATGAGCTCAAATCCTTCATAGATGGATTCACATGCTATAATCAGATACAAATGCACCCTTATCACTAAGAGAAAATTGAATTCATTACCCCCGAGGGACGTACTGTTATACAATTATGCCCTTCAGTATCAAGAATGCTAGTGTAACTTACCATAGAGCAACCATGACCATACTACATGATCTCATACATAAGTAAGTGGAGGTATACGTAGATGACGTGATCATTAAATCCAAGGATCGTAAAAGACACGTTATGCCACTCCGTAAATTATTCCAAAAACTATGCCTTTTCAAAATGAGTCCAAACCCTTATAAGTGTTCCTTTAGAGTCATTAAGGGTAAATTTTTGAGTTCATTATTATCAGTGATGGGATCCAAAATCCATACGAGAGATGCCACCACCCAAAACAAAAAAGGAGGTTAAAGGTTTCCTAGACTAGTTACAGTTCGTAAGCCGGTTCATCTACCTACTTACTCGCATCTGTGATCTTATGTTCCAGACACTCAATAAAAACTCACCCAAAAAATGGAATGCTCAATACGAGGAAGCATTAGAGAAAATACAAGAGTACCTCACTCACCCATCGGTGTTAGCACCTCCCCAACCGGGGCAACCTCTCTTAATATACACAATAATAAATGACACTGCTATCAGAGCCATGCTGGCTCAGTACATATAAAGTTTTAAAAAGGAATGTGCTATCTATAATGTCAATAAAAATCTAGTACCCTATGAGCTCAAATACACCGCCTTGGAAAAGACTTGTGTATACCTCTTATGGATTACTTACAAACTATGCCATTACATGATGTCCTTCAGCATACGACTCATCTCTTAAATGGATCCCCTGAAATACCTATTTAAAACTCTCTCTAATTGAATGGCCAAGTGGATATTGATGCTGTCTGAGTTTGAAATCACATACATCAAACATAAATTTACCAAAGAACGGTCCATCTCCGACCTTCTTGCAGGGAAATCCCTGTCAGATAAGAAAGAACAAAATGAGGCAGAATTTCCCGACAAAGATATATTTGCCCTAAACGATAGATAAACTTAGGAACTCTACTTTGATAGGTCCTCTAACAAAAGGGGATTTGGCATTGAAATGCTCCTCATATTCCCTGAATCACAACGACTTCCTACTACCATTAAACACCTACGAATGTATTGGTAATATGGTCGAGTGCGAGGCTTGCATTATAGGTATCAAAATCGCTTTAAAAATGGGAATCACAAACTTAAAGGACTATGGATATTTGAACCTAGTCATTATCTAGATATTGGGAAAATTGAAAATTTGAGATGATAAACTACAACTGTACCATGCCTACTTAAAAGAGGTAGCTTCACGATTCCAGCTTCTCGAATTTAACTTCCTCCCGAGGGATAAAAAAACTTCACAGATGGAGCACCCCTTATTACTAATTTGAGATCGATGCCATCGAGGAAATTGCAATAGACCCATGGTCTGGTACTACAACATATTGAACTCGCTAAACAAAAATTTCTACCTGCCCGGTGCTTCACCAAATGATCGACTTACCCTAATATGATTGGCGATCCAATTAATCATTTATGGGGGTAACTCTAGAAAAGGGGGTTCAATGGACTGCACTATGATACGTTACATAAGATGAGACCTTTAAAATCATGGACAAAATCCATAGTGGCAAATGTGGTCTATATGTGAGTGGGCACACCCTATCTTGAAAAATACTCAAGCAATCATACTACTGGACCACCATGCAAAAATATTGCACGGATTAAATTAAGAGGTGCCTTAAGTGTAAACTTTATGCCATACGGCATCATCTACCTCCCCGAGAGCTCTACAACACGATATTACCCCGAATTTTCTCCACATGGGGTATAGACATTATAGGAAAAGTAATCCCTAAATACTTCAGCGGGAATGAGTTCACCCTAGTCGCAATCGATCATTTCACCAAATAGGTTAAAGCCAAATCTTACGAGTGTTGAATGCTAAACAGGTGGCCAAATTCATACGTTAAAACACCATCTGCGACTTTGGTGTATCCCATGAGATGGTATCAGACAACGACTCTATAAGATGCCAGGATTACACAAATATGGGATTACTCGGCATAATCCATCCCCATAGAGACCCTAAACCAGTGGAGTAGTTGAAGCTACTTAGAAAAATGTAAAAACATCATCATCAAGATGACAGAGACCTAGAGCAACTGGTTAAACTTCCATATGTCCTCTAGATCTACCGTACGACATAATGAAATTCAATTGGGGCCACCCCTTAATCATTGGTTTGTAGGATGGAGGTAGTACTACCCATACCATTACTACATGATTGTGATAAAAAGGAAAAGGACAATTTACACAAAAGTAATCGATCGTAATGGGAAGGAAAGGCTATGTAAGCCCATACATGTTCCTAACCCTAAATCGAAAATCCCACTTGATCCACCAACCTTTTGCTTAAAGTCTTAAAAAACACTTTAAGCCAACAACCTTTTCAATTAAGATAACTACGTAGACCTAATTCTCTGTTATATTTTTATTACAGACATTCAAATACATACATGCCGTTGTCTTTGAATTGTAAAAGCACAGGTAGCCTTAGATATCACTTTGGGCCTAGTCTAAAAAAACACCCAAAACCTATTGTATGGGAAACCCCTATTTATGATCATTGTGACCTTGCTCCAAAATAGTCGACACAGTATAAATAAACTAAGCATAAATTAATAAAATCATGCTCTAAGGAATTTAAGATTCATTAGGGTCATACTTATTTAAGAAACATCGTATAAAGGATGCTACTACGAAAAAAACAATCAAAAGAAGCCAAAACAGGAAAATACACCGCCCCTATTCCTTTCTTCCCAGAAATGACTACCGGAACAACACCACCTCCAAACACCCAGCAAAGCGGCACCTTATCCGGGGCAAAGATCAACATTCATAATTCCGGGGCTACATTAAAAGGATCTTGCCCGATCGTCAAATAAAGAAAGGAGAACTCCCTTCCCTTAAACTCCAACGTCATCATAGACAAATGGCTCACTAAGAAAATAGATAAAATTACATATCTAAAAAAAAGTCTAAAAAATATGGGTCATTTTTTTCATGTGTATGTGTACCTTTTATTTATTTGTATTCCCACCATTTTAATAAAAAAAACTTAGGATATCTTTATTCATACGCATATTTGGCATCATTTATCATATAAATAAAAGTAACATTGCACCTACTCTAGAAAAACATCGTCAATAATATTTCCCTATGGAAAGTATAAAGGCATATGCATGAATGAAATCCACATTATGTTATAAAAATCAGCAAAATATCAAAATCCCTCATATCTGACCTTTGAAAATAAGGTATGATATTTGTGTAGCAAATGAAAGAATAAAGGAGAAGGAATCAAATGTATGAATTAGTGGAGACATGCCCTACACTTAGATAATAAAACTAAAGTTTAGTCTTGAAGGGCCTTCTTGACTCACTCAGCAACATCACCAACATCGCCTACTACATCTGGATCCTTGTAAGGCCCGGGACTGGGCCGAGTTAGAGGATCACGCATAAATTAAGTCATTGTGGCGTACCAACCTTATAATGGAATATATAACTACATCAGGATGTGAGTGTGAACGAGTACGAAAGAAAGAGTGAGACGAAACCTGATTTGTTGTTCACCCCTCATGGACTGTCATGGGACCATGTACTTGTATCGAATAGGCTAGCTCCCGATATATCGAGGACTAAAGGTTCATCATCCTCTGAAGTATGGAAGCCGAGAATTGAAGCCAAAACTAACACCTCTTGAATAATAATAAATAAGAGAATGAATCAGCATAAAGGAGGACAACGAAGAAAGAAAAAGTAGTGAAGGAAAAGAAACATAAAAAGTAAGGCGTACCCCCTTACACTCTCAAGGTCGCCTGGAATCCAGGAGAAAAGTGATCTAAGGTATTAGTAGACGAGGGAATAGGAAACCTAGAAGACTCACCACGATTGAAAGATTTTACCTTATCCGATAAAATGGGGAGATCTACCCTTCTAACAGATGAATCCCCCTGAATCGTACCTCCCTTGTTGACTCGCATCCTATGTTTCTAGATCCCTCACCCTAGCCTCTAAGGTAGCAATACGAGATATAGTAACCTCTTTCGCTTGATCTCGACACTGACTATAAAATTTTCTATCAACCTGTCTTGATCATCGATACCCATCTGCTGACGCCAACCCTCTAGGTAATCCAATCCCATGCTAGGGAGGGGATAAGACTATCGCCCATCCTGCAGCACAATGCTCGGATTAACCCCTCAAAGTTTAAGAGATGAAGGAAGGAAGGAGTGAGTCTCCGTACTCCTAAAATCTTTCCTCGATGGGCCTACCCCATCAAAACCTAACAGCAAGACTGCCCCCATCGGCCCTATCGACCCAAGTAAGTCCGTCATCACCTCCGAGAATGGTCTCATAGAACCCCTAGTATATCTCATATCCCCAACACCCCCTTTTTCATACCCCATAGGTACATATCCTCCCCTGGTCATCCCCATATAAACCTCCCCTTAGAACTCGACACCCCCTCAGGTGTGATATCCGCCTCTTCCTACTCTCCCTAAATGTCCCTCTGATCTCCATTTGACGTCCCTTGGGCACCCTTTGGAGCATCCTTATCTCCACCACCCACCTCGAGCCCAACCTTCATCGAATCTCGGGCCAATAAAACCTCACTAAGCATGGGAAGGGGAATCGCCATCACAAGCCTCTCCAAAAAACCTTGATAATAGAGGTCCATGTTGAAAAAATACTACAGTCACTCCATCCATAAAAATATGTTGATCCACTAGGGTTAACCCCTCATCATATCTCATATGATGGGGGAGGAAATGACTCCCCGATAGGAGCACCCCACATGTGCTGGTGAGTCACCATCTAGACTAGGAAAAAGAGGGCTCCATAAGGCTCCTCCAATAATAACCTCCACCATGACAACTCCCACAATGCAACACCCACCTTCGACACATGACGGGTTAACCCCGAGTGTACCTGAAAAAGGAACACCTAAAAGAAGAAAGACACCAAGAACGATAATGATTCATGAGAAACAAATAAGTACTAAAAGTGGAGATAGAATAAAAATGATCTAAATTACTTAGAGTCTCCACATTCATCCCATTAAGAAGTTCCTTGGCTGCCTCCGTTGACAAGGATGACCCTTCTCTTAGATTCCCCCCACATACTGCCTAAAAAGAGGTAACACGCCATTTCTTGGCACCCTGACCCACTGGATATCCAAATACATATCCACGTGAGCAAAAAGAAAACATCTACACAAAATAAAAAATAAAATATGACGTGAGTAATAGTAAAAGACGAGGATTTGACTATAATGAATAAAAAGAATGAAACTAAAAATTGACATACCTATCACTGTCAAGAGAAGCCTTTGAAATTATCCATGCGATATCTCGAGGAAAGGAACATGGACGACACATCTTTGCCTGCCCCGTAATCCCCCGTAGGGGTTTCACAGGTCAATTGATTTAGTTTTTAGCCTTTTTAAGTCGAATCAACTTTATTAGCTTTCGAATATTTTGAATCAAAACGGAACCGATTGTATTGGATAACCGAACCGAATAGGGTCAGCTTTGACAGGGTCAGTTCGGTTTGACCATCGATTTCTAATAGGGATGATATTGATAGGACCGATTCAGTTTAATCGATTTTGACAGGGTTGATATTTTTTAGATTTTTTTAAATATTTTTTTCATATCTTTTAATCATCTTCCATTTAAATTCAACTAACACTATTTTATTTATATCAAATTTAAAATTGGTCTAAAAGTGCCCTAAATCCATTAATGTAAGTTTATAATATATATAATATAATATATATAATATTATATAATAAGTAGAGTAACGGTTTGGTTCGGTTATACCCGAGCCCTATGTGGTCCAAATAAAAAACTGAGCCGATCGTGCTTAAACTGAACTGACCTGGCCTTCAAAATAAGTCAGTTTAAAATCATCCATTCGATTAAGTTTAATTGGTTTGGCGTTTGATCGCTTTTTCTATGCACCTCTAATCCCCCGTTTATATCCTAAAATTTAGGAAAAATCCACCAAAAAGGCAACCCCCCACAAATGGATCCCATCGGAACCACCCGGCGCCAATAACGATCCTACAACAAACAACAACAAACTTCAGGCATCGGGTATCTCCTCCACCACATCAAACCTTAGATCATGAACCTCCTCCAGATATGTATTCAAGGCGCTAACATTAAGAAATTCCCCCGTGAGTGGGAGCTATTTGTATGCCCAAAGTTACTCTCAGACCCTCTACAATAATAGTCAGGGTCTGATCCACCATTAGGGACATTCTGGAGAACGGGATTCCTGTGAAATCATATAAATCTAAGGGAGTCATGAGCATCTCCCCCATCGATAAGTGAAAGGTGTCGGTAGTATCCCACCAACGCTCTCCCAAGTTAGCAGTAATCGTCCAACTTTTACCAAGTCGAACCTTATAGTGTACATAAAGGCTTGAACAAAAGGGGTCCCACATCCAAACTTTGTCCAATGGTGCTATAGAACCTAGGACTCAGGACTCCCAATAGGCTACAAGAGAAAAATGCAATAAGAATATCAGTAATACGAAAAAGAGCTTTAACTATTAGGGATCTTGTTACCCTATGGTCACACTTAATCTTTCTAACCTTGGTTACCACTAACCAGGTAGGATAATTAGTCATGAGGTTACCAGAAACCACCAGAGATTTTTACCTCCTGGAGTTTGGGTTACCGCATGTTCACACTAAATCTATCCACCCTCGGTTCCCACTAACCAGGAATGATAACCGGTTGTAAGGTGGTGAGAAACCCCACAAATATTTCTCCATCCCTAAATTTGGGTTACTGTATGTTCACACTTAATTTCCATATCCTCGATTCCCGCTAATGAGGAAGGATAACCAGTCGTTAGATGACTAGAATCCCCCTCAAGCTTTTTCCCTCCCAGAGTTTAGGTTACCATATGTTCACACTTAATCTCCCTACCTTTGATTCCCCCTATCTTGGAAGGATAACCAAAATCCCAGGGAGCTTTCTCCCTCCTGGATTTTGGGTTAATGTATGTTCACACTTAATCTCCCTACTATTTATTCGTGTTAGATCTTAATGGAATGATTTATGTAATTAAATGTCCAATCACAAATTCAATTTTATCTTATTATCCTAAGACATCCATGTAAGTGATAAGACAGATAAACAAAATATACAATCACACAACAACTCAGGAAAAATCCCTTTTCAGGAAAAACCTTTTATATTAGCACTTTGATACAACCACAAGTATAACACGCAGTCTTCAAAAAATCTCTAAAGAATACCACTCGTTCTTGAGTAGTTCATAGGAGGCTATCCACTCTCGGTATCCACCGACCAGCCTTTAGTCTTCTGTCTTCAGCCGTGATCCTTTTGGGTTCACAAGTCAGCCGTAAAGAGGTTATCTCCATAATGAATAGAACTCAACTAAGGTTAAAAAAGATTCAAAAAATATATTTGGGGATGTATTTATGAATCCAAAGTTGTTTTGTAAATAAAAATATTGAAAACTTTTGCAACAGATATACAAAAATTACTTTGGCAAAATTCCCATAAAATTTAGGAACAAAACAAATATTTATAGGCCATGCAAAAAATTCCATGTGGTGACTCATTTGAACAAAATTGAAGCTCATTCGAATGAGAATGTCATCTCATTAAAACGAAAATACAGTTCGTTCAAACGAGACTCCAATCTCATTTTAACCAGCTTCTAACGAGCATCAAACGAAGTCAAACAAAAGGTAATCGTTGGATGTTCGTTCGATGTAAGATCTAATGACCCTTCTAATAAAATGCCTAATTTTTTCGAATGAGTTAAAAAAAAATTCATAGAAAATCAGCCCCAGTTTAAATAAAAAATAACATCCTAAATAAAGTTTATGAATAATCTTAACCACCAATTGTTTTATAACTTTGTGGGATGTAGGGAAGTCTTTAATGTTGCAGTCAGTTTGTCGTAATGGTACGCGACAGTTTTTATCGGGATACGAAAAACTAACCTAAAATACAAAAAGGCCTATACTGTGAGAAATATAAAAAAATGCTCTAACAAATCTCCCTTTTTAGCTATTTAGGTACAAAACCATACAAACCTGACCAAAATTCAAATTACATAAAATACCCTTATAAGTGATAAAAGATAACCTAATACCCTTCCTAACCCTAGAAATGGAATGTCATTAGATTCGTTGTCTTCTTGTGATTCCCTTGGGCTTCTTTGACTTCATCCGATATGTCTTGATTTTCGCATAAGGTACCTACACACATGAAGCAAAGAAAAATATCGTGACGCACTTTAAGTTTAAAATAGAAATAAAACTTGTAATTAAATTCTCCCCCATAAATCAAACTCATCAAGTACCCCCTTAATTTATTCTCCTACATTTTGTCCGTAATAGACAAAGGAGTAAAAACGTAATCATGAGTTTCAAAGTATCACGTATAAAAGAAGATATCATCATAAAAGTTATAAATAATGCACATGTAATGATAATCTCAAAGTCTTACCTTCACCGTCTCTTGATGAAAGTTTTTCAAATTATTTCTCAAATATAAAATTTTACAAATACAACACACCATGAATTAATACAAAAAATACTCGAATCATGGAAACATAATGTATGGCTGTGAACATATTCCAAAGATTAATCAATGTAGACAAACATAACATATGTGCATGAAGGATTGAGATACCACTAATGAATGATCTCAATGTCTACCGTAGGTGTAAAAGATTATAAACTCGTGTGAAATTGACTTAACCTAATAAAAAAATCAAGACCATAAGTGATTTTCGCACCAATGACACCCAAAGCTATGTAAATTTTTTTCGAGATTTGTATAGTTTGGGCAAACCCATTGACCTTCAACTTAAATCCCTTAAAATCTCACATATATGATGATACACTCTCAAAATTTTGAAGAAATTAATGCTCATTTGTAGTGAAGAATCAATGTTCAAGAAAATGGCCAGGGACTTCTGTTTTTATGTGACTCTAATCTTTTTTGGCTATTTCATTGCAAATGGCGGCTTTTAATAGAAAGACATTTGTCTTTTATAGCCCCTTTGCACTGCGTTAATATTTAAACAAATTTCCGAAAAACTGATTTAAATCTGGGCAATGGTTCTTACAAGCACGACTTTTTATCTCATTTTGCACATTTGGTTCGTCTTAAAGCAAAATTGAGATGAAAACATTATGATTGACATGTGAAAAGTAAGTGCAATACTCATATAAGCTCGTGCTCGTGTGCAATAAAGGAGACAAGGAGTAAAACGTGTTGCAAGTTATCATCACATCACAACTTAATGACTCCACACATTATTAAGCACATATATGAAATGATGTCATGTCTCAAAACACTATAAAATAGTCACGGGATATGGAATGAATGGGTGACTCACACATCTTTAATGTTCGTCCATATACGGTGTAAAAAAATACAGAACTCTTTTTGTCTTTTTAAAAAAAATTTATCAAAATAAAATATTTTTGCCTTTTTCAAGTTTTTCTTAAAAAGCAATTTTTTTGTATTTTTCAAAATTTTTCAGAAAAACAGAACTCTTTTTAGATTTTTCTAAAAATATAAAAATGAAAAATATAAATACAATGATAGCACAATCTAACAATAGGGATATAAGATATGAGCATGAAAAAAAATATCTATTCTAGAAACAAGTCTCAATCTCAATCATTAGGCCCGTAAGAGTTCTCCAAAGGAGATGACATCCTATGAAATACCTCCATCAAATTTTGTGAAGTCTTAACTAAATACTATACTTTCACTCAAAAACTCTCAAAATCTCTTAAGTGATGTGCGGGAGCATGCAAAGTAACATGTGTGGGAGTGCATGCAAGAATTCGTGTGCCAGCATACTATCGAACGTACCTATAAGACACTCTCCCTTGCTCAAAACAATGCTATCTAAGGTGAACTCTTTGATTGAAATGGGTACAATAAATGGGCTTGGGTCCATCTTTCTCAAAATGTCTAGGACGATCTCTCCTAGGTGGGTTAGGTTGAGGGCATAAGGATCCAAAATAAATGTCGGGAATTGGCTCAGGTGCGGCATGAGAAGTGGATGTACCGTCATAACCTATTCCTTACCTCTCGATGTTACCTAAAGTGGGATCGAGGAGAATCTTACCTACCTTCTTAGATGTGTCCTCTAAAGTGACCTTAACCTCTCGGGCATGTTGGAGATCGCTCTTGAGTTGGGATACATAGGCTTCAAGTTTCTCACGAGTCTCTAATGAATATTGATGATCTCCCGTAAGAATAGCCATGGCATTAGTCAAATCAGTCTTTTCTCCACCTGATCAACTACTCACATAAAGAAATCTTCACCTTGTCGAGTTGACTCACCGATGCCTTACACTCTCTCAAAATTTTTACCTCCTTTTCCAAATCTACCAACTTAAGAGATAAATCTTTATTTAGATTTTTAGTTTTCAAGCTCTCGGTGTAAAGATCACTAAACACCTTTTGGAGATCACCTTCTTCCTCACTCAAATTTCCATCCTCACTTTCACTATCCCCAGAATGAATCGAAATATCATCGAGACTTTCATTTTTAGATATGTACTCATCGATGTGGGAAAAACTCGAAGTGCTATCGTGACTATCCATGAATGCAACGAATGGTTCATGTGGTGATTCTCCCCTTGAATCAATCGACTCGACATCACTATCGCTAATAGTGGCCTTATTAGCAACATTCTTGCCCTTTCTCTTAAGCCTAGTGGGACACGCATGTGCCTTGTTCTCTTTACCATCTCATTCATAACACCTCCTATTTCCTTCCCCCGCTCGTGCCCCTATTCTCATTTTTCTCAAAAATCATTTCTTGGGAAGAATTGTTTTTTGGAAATTTGAGAAACGTTTTGATTGTTTTTGAAAAAAAGGCCAAGTCATCAAAATCAAAATCAACTTCAAATTCAGACTTGCAAACGTTTTCTTTCTTCTTTTTCATAGTTTGAGTCTTTAAAGCAATCCCTACTTCCTTAGGTTTAATATTTTTAGGGAACACATTAATCTCATATGCTTGAAGATCTCCTAGAAGTTCTTCTAATCTAAGTGTGTCTAGGAACTCTAATGAATTAAGTAACGTGACCTTAGGAAAGCAGTAGGAAGAGACCTCAAAATTTTCTTAACAACTCTCATCTCATGAATATTCTCACCCAAATTAAAACTATAAGTAATTATGTTCGATAAATGCGCATAAAAATCATCAAAAGACTCGAACTGTATCAAGGTAATGGTCTCAAATTGTGAGGTCAAATTTTGTAGCTTGAATGCCTTTATAGCGTTAGTAACCTCGTGAATGAGATGGAAGGTATACCAAGATTCCTTAGACATGGTGCACATCATAATGCGGTGAAACTCATCAGGGGTCACGACTCCAGAAATAGCACTTAAGCCGCGAGAGTTAAAATTACTCCACTTAAAGTCGTCCTGTGTGCATTGAGAGACATGTTTAGGGCAATCAGAATTATCTACATTGGAGGAGTGCACCCTCTTTCACAAACTAACCAAACACATTCATCAATGACTTTTAAATCAGACCTCATCCTAGCTTTCCAGTAGGCATAATTGGAATCATACAAAATGGGCATTCGATTGTACAAATTCTCCATTAAAATTCAGCCTTTTTCAGGATCAACAATTTTTAAAAAATAATTTGATATCAAAGAAAAAAGTTTTTCCAGAAAAGATCACATAATATTTTTGAGTAACCTACTCTGATACCACTTGTTACGGTTGTGGAACGCTCTGATATCAATTTGAGAGTGCTTTCATGACCTTAATGGAATGATTTATATAATTAATTATCCAATCACAAATCCAATTTTATCTTATAATCCTAAGACATGCATCTAAGTGATAAGACAGATAAACAAAATAAGCAATCAGACCACAATTAAGGAAAAATTCCTTTTCAGGGAAAAACATTTTATATCAGTACTTTTGAAACTTTTCAAGATAGTCGACTTACAATACTACTTGATACAACCACAAGTATAACGCACAGTCTTCGCGGAATCTCTAAAGAATACCACACATTCCTAAGCAGTCCATAGGCGACGACCCACCCTCGATATCCACCGATCAACCTTCAGCCTTCAACCTTCAACCTTCAGCCGTAATCCTTCCGGGTTCGATTATACATATTATCCCTTAAATCATATTTTTTAACGATCAACAATTTTTTTTTAAAAAATTGATATCATAAAAAAAATTGTAAAAATGATCACAAAGTAAATTAGTGCAACAGGCTCTGATACTAATTTGAGAATGCAAGTGATTCAATGGACTGATTTGTATAATAAAATATCACACACACAAATACATTTTTTTTTATCAAATTTTATGTTTAATTAAATTAATTGTCCATACAAGATGTTTATGATTTCTAATTTTCAAGCTAAGCATGCAATCAACACAAGTGACGAGGAAAAATTCCTAAAATGGGATAAACCATATTCAAAACTATTAAATTTTTGAACAACAATCGACTTATAAAAGTTAGACAATCTAAGTGAAACGTGTAGAGACTTCAAAACCTTCAATAGAATGCGACTCAGATCCAGAGTCGTCACTACAAGAAAAAACCTTTTTATGACTTTTTTTAGTGTCATAAAATGCCTTCTATGACCATTTATTTTTAATCAAACCCGGTATAAATTTGGGTGTCATAATTGATACCCATAAAAACTATCATATTAGGTTAACAGTTATATATGACTATTTTTTTGAAAACAATCATATCTACTATGAAAACAGTCATAATATACTCTACAAGCCATCATATTTGATTTAAAAAGCATCGTGATAAATAATTTTCAAATATTTAAAAAGGTCATATAAAATATTTCATCACATGAGAGTTTAATATAAATGGTCATAAATTAAACTTATAATAAAAAAATTAATAACCAATATTAATGTCATAGTTGATAAATAAATCTAAACATAAATAAAAATTCATAGCAATATAAAAACAGTCTTGAATTTTTTTATATTTGAAGTCATATACATCTAAAATGCACCAAACCAAGTCATTTGTCCATATCAAAAAAATAGTGGGACACAAATAGAAATATGCCACCATCTACATTATTAAAAAAAAATAATGACCTACTACATGTATCATAGTTAGATATACCCACTATGTACATCATTCAAAAAAAAATATCTCCAAAAAAATATACATCCAAAACCACACATATATGCATCGGTCTTTCTTTGACTTTCGCGAAATTGTATCGACAAAGTGCTCCAAATCATATATTGAGTTCATTGATCTTATGAGTTTGATATGACGACTTTCGAGTCGACTCCTTCATCTAAACAAGACAAATAAAATTACATTTAGCTTTTATCACATCACAAACTCTTTAGGTCAAGCAACATGTGAATTGTGTGCATCTTTAACAACATACATGTCCACATTAGGTACCAGTTCAGGAAAATTTTCTTCGGGAAAGTGAACTTCAGTTATTGATGCACATATATAATTATCCCCCAAGCAAACATTGTGGACCGTATCAATAAGTGATATACGATAAAAAATTACTCTCGACACAACAACATTTGCATGTGAATTCAATGCCAATCTACATCGTTTTTTCTATAGAAAAAAGTAAAATAAGTAATGAATGATATATATATATATATATATATATATATATATATATATATATATATATATATATATATATATATATATATATATATATCACTGTTCTAAAAAACATGCCTAGGCATGAGGCTTGGAAGAAAATCCTCACCTTAAGCTTTTTACGCCTTATTCTTGGTAAAACCCTTAAGGCACACTTTTTTCTAAAAACAACAACGCTTTAATGAAAGGATATCGCCTTTTAAAGAATATTTTTAGAAACCGGACCATTATCTCATCCAAAATGATCAAATAGTACTTTAATTGGCAAATATTCAGATATATTTTTATTATATGTACAATTTTAGTATTTTAATAGCCTTGTTATGGTTAAGAAATATTAAAATATATTAAGAAGACCTAAACACCTTTTCACGCCTTTTTACGCCTAAGGCCCGCCTAGGCTTCTAAGGCTTAAGTCTTGGCCTCCCCGCCTCGATCACGCCCCGTATTTTTTAGAACCTTGATATATATACACGTCACTAATATATCCGATGGTGAAATTATGCATTGTCAATTCACATTGCTTTGGGCCTATATACACATTAAAGATCCTAAAATAATAATAGTAAAGTATGATACATAAATATAATAATTTTTTTCCAATAACGTGATTACCTTCTCTTTTTTCCTCCTGGATGGAGAATCACATGATTCACTCACATAATTTGAATGCTTCTCGTATTTTTTATTATCATTTTTCTAACCATGTGAGGAAATCTTCTCAATTAACGATGGTGCAAGTGATCTAGTCTGATACTTCCTCAATTCTGCCATTGCATCCTGAAGTTGTCGATTTTTTTCTTTCGCCTTCTCCTCTTCTTGATGAAGCCTAGACTCAATTTTTTCAACATTGTTGTTGGGGATATTTAGATCCTTTTCAACCCAATTTTTCTAAATTGGTAGTAACAATTTTAATAGTATATTAAACCATTATATATTAATATTAGTCATACCCTTTAACAAAGCTAGCTAATAATTATTATGTTCCTCTTGTAACATTTTTCATCTTTGCACTTTCAAGGATACTTTTGCCTCAGCTCTCCATATGCTCCTTATAAGGGTGTTAATAGAGAACAAGCTTTTAACCATTAAATTAAAATACAATATAGTACATGAGTTGTTACAAAAGAAGCAAAAAGAGAAATTACTCGATATATGGTTGAACATCATCTGTTTTTTGAAACACATAACGATGTGCTTGCTCCCATGTCAATTCGTCCACCTCAATTACTTTACCACCATCTATTGGTTTACCATCGTATATTTTATCTTCATCATCATTTGTTGTATTTCTACCTAATGGAACCCCAACGGAATCGAGCCCATATAAAAATTCCATACAAAATTCAATTATTTCTTCGGTAATATAGCATTGGGAGATGGAACCTTGTGGATAATTCCGATTGTTTACTTTTCCCTTTAATAATTTCAACAAACATTTTAAATTAAACAAAGATAAATAATGTTTACTTATAACTTTATAAAGTAATGACACATTTGTAAGCATGTTCAAACCTTTCAAATGGATACATCTAATGAGTGAAAACTGGACCACATTATTTAATTGTGACAACCCGCCTACTAAAATAATAGGTGGCCAGCCCAATACTCCAATAATTACAGGAATCATAGATGGTCCATTCTTAGCATCACTGTCGATTAAAATAATAGTATGAGATAACCACCAATCATTTTAGAAAACGGATTGTCATATACAAAAAATTTAAAAGTAAAAGAGAAACACTTAGACAATCCCATTTGTAAAAACGGTGGGTATCAAAAATCGATGAATAAAGTATGACAATACAATAAATAATCACCGAATAAGCTGTCGGCGCACAGACCAATACAAGTAATACATTAAGTATTACAATCAATATTTACAATATAATAAATGAGTGCAATACCTTGGGCAAACACGCCCGAATAAAAGTACCGAACATAACTAGAGTACAATAGAGGGGAGCGTCTACTACAAGTATCCTACAACATCCGCAATATGCCGTAGCTCCATGACAACTGGAAATGGAAATGTAAACACGTGTGTCCATGCGGAAGAGCACCTGTAACGGCAAAGAATATGCAGAAACAAGGAAATATAGAAACCGGTCAGGGCCGGGTTTGATATGATTACCATGACTAAAATGCATGGCAGGTAAGTGCGTAAATCTCTCGCAGATAACAATAATATTCCTCACCTCTCAATCTAGCAGCAACCTAACGCAATATCGTGAGATGTTCTAGTTAACCCTAAGTACTAAGGGCTAACTTTTCCCCATTCTCAACACTATGCCCTATTCGTGCGTGGGGTGTCTCGCAAAGCGAAATCCAAACAAGGAACCCCCCCGATACACTACTATTTAGGCAAGGTTGATCGTCGAGATCCATTAGACCCTAAGCACGAAATAATAAATAAATACATGTGTGTGCATGAGTGTGGGAGGTCACAACTACAGCTACTCAAGAAATGTAACATAAACCCAAACCATAATCAAATGGCAAAATTCCTAATTCTTACTTTAGGAATATACATATATGGTAAATTCATTTTATCAAATGTTTACCAATTAATCTCATTTCAAAACTTCTTTACCAAATTTTATTTCCTTTCTTCTATCCAGGAAAATACATAATTTAAAGCAAGTTTTATTATCATAAAAATGCTTTACTTTCATATCATATCATCCATTTTCCTTCTTCCATCCGGAAAATGTATTTATCATCCCATTTCCCTTCTTATATCCGGGAAATGTAAATTAAAGCCATTTTATTATCATAAAATGCTTTAATAACCAATAATGTCCCACATTATTGAATCATAGATATATATCATATATATAACGTAATCTAAGACCGCCCGTCTGGGTTTCCCCACTGTGCGCGCCCCTAAATGGCTATCATCTTCCAGGGCCTCCAAGACAACCTGGGATCCTATCGAAACGTCGGGAAGCGACCATGTGCCTGCGGGATAGTCAAGACCACACCCGGAATCTCCTAACCAGCGCAGAAAATATATAAACAAACGCTCACATGGCCTAGGGACTATATCCACCCTGCATCATTAGCCAGGGGGCTTCACCACAACGCGCGCAACTTCCCTTATGATAGCGATTTAGAGAGGTGTGTATCCATAAATTAACATTTATGAAAAACATTACTTTTTCCATTTTTGAAAACTCATATTTTACATTTCCAAAAATCATCCATTTAGCCATTTAGCACCAAGTCTTAGAAGGTGCATTTCATTCTTATTAAGTCATCTATTATTAATGACCTAAGACCCAAAGTGCCACTAACCTCAAAATAGCCTCGGATAGTTTATATAATTCATAAACCCTCAAAGTGAGTCTCCATAATGGAGTGTCTCCCAAAAGCTCAACATAATATTTTAACTTCCCATTATATCTTTAGGTAAATTTCCTAAATCATTCGGATATCAACCTACGTAACTTATCCCTCGGGTAAGCCTAAATATCCCATTAAATCCTAGGGCATTAGTCTATCCAAAACCACCCTCTAGGACTCTTAATTTCTTCCCAAAGGAAGGTTCCTAAACCTTGGACCTAAAAGAAAAAGGGCTAAAAATCAAAATAAGAAAATCTCACAAAAACAGGGGAACCGAATCGATTCGCCCCTTGGGCCGAATCGATTCGCCATTGCGAATCGATTCTCTAGACAGCCGAATCGATTCGGTGAGCAAAAACTGACCTTCTGCAATTGCCGAATCGATTCGCCTTAAATCCGAATCGATTCGGTCTGCAAGACCTGTATCCCTCTCCTTATCCGAATCGATTCGCCCTTAAGGTCGAATCGATTCGGTCCTGAGATTTTGCCCAGTTTGGGCGACGGGTTACATAAACCTTAAAATCCCAAAACCTCCATTCTTTGCTTTTATCCAACATCAACAACATCTAATTCTACCAAATCATTCCTACACCAATTACAACTAATAATTTATCCTCAAATCCAATTTAAAACTAAGATTTAAGGGTTTAATCATCAAAATCAACAAATACCCATTTATGGGTTAAATCTCCAAAACCTAACTATACATGCAATTTATCACATTAAATCAATATCTAGCAAGTAAGAAACTTGCCTCGAGGTTCGTAGTCTCGGAACACCTCCGGTAGCGACGGATTCCGGCCCAAATCTTCCATCTCTCTCTTTCTCTCTACTTTCTCTTCTCTCTCTCTCTCTCTCTCCTTTGGCTTCTCTCACACAAATGAAGAAAAAGAAAGGGGGTGGGGGATTTATAAGGGTCTAAAAATATAAACCCCCACTCCTAATTACTAATACACCACTAAAATGACTCGTAACCACTTAATTGAGTCATAACCCCTTAAAATTGCCCGAATCCCAAAAATTACAACTGGGCACTTATTTCGACTATCTCGACTATTCTAAAAACAACCGCACCCCTATTTTGGCATTCGGGAAAGTGTGAACTATTTTTACGTTCCCATTTTCATTTTAAATTCATTAATGATACCCGATTTAAATATAGGTCATAACCGTCGTTTTACATATAACGACGCAAAATACACAATATAACACTATTTACCTTCTCATAACGGTAAATAGTCAAAATCATAGTAAATATTATCCCTAAGTCTCACAGGAAATAATATTTACTCCAACATTCCTATTTTATAAAATTAGCCCATCAGGCAAAATAGCATAAAATAGTCGTTCGAAAACCTGGGTTGTTACATTAATCTCCCAAACAAGATGTACCATTAAATGCACCATTATATCCAAGAATGTTGGAGGGAAGTACTTTTTCAACAAAAATAATGTGATCACAATGTCATCTTGAATATTGTTCAACTTCTTCATATCCACTTATTTTGCACAACGAGCATTAAAGAAAACGCACACCCTTATGATTGAAAATCTAACATGCTTTGGTAATATAAATCGAATGGCCACCGAAAGTATTTGTTGCATGCGTATGTGAAGATCATGGGACTTGAGACCAATTTTTTTTAACTCTTGCATTCAAACAAGGTTACTAAAATTTGATGAGTATCCAATCGGAACTTTAAGTTGAAGCAACGTCTCACATTCCCTTTTCTTCTCCTCTCTAAACAATGTATAACATGCGAGTGGTAAATACGTTCGTTTTCCCTTATCTTGTGGTTCAAACTCCCTTCTTAAACCCAATTCTACAAGATCAATATGACTCTTAACTCCATCTTTTTTCTTACCGAGAATGTTGAGTAATGTCTCTATTATGCTGTCAAAAATATTCTTCTCGATATGCAAAACATCCAGATTGTTTCGAACAAGAAAATGTTTCCTATATCCTAATTGAAAGAATATTAATTTTTTCTTCCAACATTTGGAGTTATTAGGCTCATCCGTATTCTCCTCAGTGCGTTTCCTCTTTTATTTCAATTTATCCGTTCCTTTTGCTATTTGCACTTTAAAAGGATCCATCTTTTTTCCCTAACTTGCATTAAATATTTTCAATCTTCTCCAGTATTTTCTCTTTGTTTAATGGATTATAATGTTCACAAAACTCTTGCTTACCATTAAAAGATTTCTTTTGCTTTTGAAACAGATGATTTTGTGGAAGAAATCTTCTATCTGATGTATATACATTCTTATTAGAATGAGTTAATCGAATATAATCCGTTTCTTTACTACAAATTGGACAAGTATAGTACCCCTTTATAGAACAATCACACAAATTATTGTATGCGGGGAAATCATTGATGGTCCATAGTAATACCGCCTTCCAAGTAAAGTATTGTTAAAAGTAAGCATCATAAGCATGTACAACTTCATCCCACAAGGTTTTCAAGTACTCAATTAATGATGCAAAGTCAATATCATTGCCAAACTATCACGGACCCGATATAAACATTGTTAACATAAAAAAATTTCTCTTTATGCTCAGTGATAGATCAAAGTCATAAGTTGCCAACATCATCGGTTAAAAACTATACTTACTGATAAAAGTACTATGTGGTTTAATTCCATATGCTGAAAGTGCTGACCAAAGGTTTCAAGCTTCATTTTCAAACTCCGGACACTTGGCATCCACCGACTTCCATGCAGGGGAATCCGTCGGGAAACATAACTTACCATAAACTTATCTTTCATTTGCATGTCAAGTCAAGGACTTTGCAATTTGAACATATTGAAACCACCTATGAACCTAATACTAGGTGGAAAATACCATAATATGCTCCCACCTTCACCTCAATTGTATTTTTTTCAACTTATACCTTGGTGTTCCATAAGTAGGGCATTAAGTTGAATCTTTGAACCCTTTTCTATAGAGCATGCAATCATTAAGGAATGCATGTATTTTTTCATACCCCATCCCAAACATGGACAATGTCAGTATGGCCTTTTTCACAGATAAAGGCAGTTCATTACTTATGGGAGCAAATGGGAAAATAATTCAAGCGTGTTTAAAAAGCTCGTATCAGTCCACCCACTCTTTGCTTTCAAATTGAGTAGGCTGACCAGTGTAGACATCCTCATAAACTTTTTACACCCTTTGTAAAAGGGCTTTTTCGCATCCTCAAGAAACTTTTCAAATGATTTAGGGTCCCGTATAAAGTCTTTATTTATCGTATTAAACATCTCCGTCATATAATCAATATCTTCTGGATTTTCAACCAAATTATCGTAATGGATGGGGTCAACCGGGTTGACAGGTGAGAAAGTTGAATTTGGCGCAACTTCCCCATGTCATATCCATATTCGATAACTATGGTCAATAATGTTCGCATATAAATGACCTTTAATATCTTTTAAACTCTATTTAAATGGATTTCCACATGATATATATGAACACCGCACAACTTCACTATTTATAACATTCCTTTATACAACTTTAAGAAATATTCAATCCCTTGCAAGTACTCGTTTGATAATATATGCATAGACATCCACGACTTGTTTGTTCCCATTTATAAAATTGTACCTATATTAAGATTGTAAATATGAATTGTATAAATGTGATTTCTGTAAAAAATAACACAATCCTTAAATCATATTATTTTTTTATTTTAAAATTCAAAAAGTATTCATGTGTTTTAGACGATTCATCTTGGTTTAAGTCACAAATAATATTATTAAACATATAATACTAACATCGCTGACACACATTAACTTTATTACTAAAGATAAATGATAGGATGGATGCATTTTAACTCGAGCTCCCGAGGTTCATAATCAAATGTATTACACACCAAAATAAGTAAACAAATTTATGCAAAATATTCCAAATAAAACAAAAGGCAATGCCGAGTTGAAATTCTTTTAAACGACAACATGTTTTATTAAAAACTCGATAATGTTTTAGACAACCCTATTATGACACAATAGTTGACACAATTCATTAATTAAGCTTGTTTTATTACTACTAAAAACTAGTATGTGAACCCAAAGCATCATAACCCGATTATCATCCCTAATGCCTAATAACGTGGGATGGTCGTTCTATATGAGGTAACTAAGATCATTGCCATGAATTTTAACACTAAAATCAACGAAACAATTCTTTTATCCTGGGTTAAAGTGGAAAGTATTGATTTCATAGGCCAAGGAGACAAAAAAATGTTAACTTATAAGTTCACTAACAGATTTCATCACCAATTAAATGAAATGCAAAAAAATAATTAAACCCTAGTAGCCTTCTTGTGGATGAATATATGTAAAAAATTGACTGCAAGAACAAAAATAAAATGACAATAAGTTAATGCAAGCATAAATAAATAATCAAGAAGAGTTGAAACTTGAAGAAGTTAATGAAAGCTGTAAATCATGATAAGTGAAATAAAAGATGTCTTCAATCCACCATAAACTGTTTGTAATTAAAAAAAAATATAACAAAATATAAATATCTTCAGAGAAAGAGAAATAAAATGTTTGTCGATTAATATTTCATAGACCGATTCAGATTCAGACTGAACTAAAATTAGTTGTTACAATATCTTTGAAGACGAATATTTCGTAGGTTGATTAATATTTCATAAAAGATGGAAACAAAATAACATTTTTATACCAAATCAACTATCATAATATCAAATCTTAAAAGATATTCGGAAATGAAATCAAGGTCTTGTAAACTAAATTGAAACCCTCTAATAGGGTCCTGATTGAAAAAGGAGCAGGAGAATTATGAAATGCTATCTAAGTTAAAAAAACAATGGGTGTGTATTCAATCAGTATTAGTAAACAAAACATGTGTCATAGATTTTTTACTTTTTCCCCTTCTTTTTTGGGTGTGTTCATTTTTGTTCATTTATTCTTGTACTTTTATTCTTTTTCTTAATATAATAACTCATTGTAGATTTTCTCCGGCTAGAGTTACATCTTCTTAAGTAATGAAAACTCAAGCCATGGTCTCAATAGCATATTTTATTAGAGGCAATCATTTAAATAAAGTCATCTTTGAATCGAATTCCCAAATTTTGATAAATTTCATTCTTCAAAATCAAAAATCAATTTGGAAAATTAATATATGGGTCAAGAAGATTAAAGAAATTGTTATAAACTCGCAAATATTTTTTCAAAGTCTTTTGATAGTACAACACAGCTCATACCTAACTTGTTCACTCTCTTACATTTATTTTTTATACAATCAAAATCAAATTCATTACCTTCTAAACGTAAGTTCAAATAATCAAAATCTATAAAAACACTCAAATCACTATACCGAATAAAAAAATTCTTAATCAGTATGTCATAAAATCTTAAGCGACTAAGTTTTTTGCATCTATTTTCTGGCAAGAAAAAATTATCAGCGTCTTTTTGTATTTGTTTCTCATATTAAACTATTTGATTCAAAACCTAAACTCAATCAATCAAAATGAATTTCAACATTTTTTTAAGAATCTTTGAAAATCACAAATGGGTAAAACTGAACCGATTTTCATATAAATCAAAATCCTTAGATTCAAAACCAAAACTCAAAATATTTCTTAAAAGCCATTTTAATAAATGATAATGTAATCTTTCTTATGAAAATCAAAGTCATTAGTTTTAAAACCTAAACATAAACAATCTAAACATATCTTCATAAAAATTCAAATTTTGCAAAAGTAAATCCAAATCAATCATCTTGACGTATATGTCTAGAACAGCTAAGAACAAACTATCAAAATCAATTGTTATAAACTCATGAGATAGAGAGAGAAGGAGATGCATGAAACAATTGAGTTTGATTTGCTATAGAATGATGTACCAGTGTGTGTGAGAGAGAGAAGGAGAGTGACAGAGTCCCTTATCAGTGTGTGTGAGAGAGAATAGAGAGCCACCTTAGATCGGGAGACAAAAAGCAGGGAGCAGGAGTAAATGAAAGACAAAAAAAATTAGGGGGAAAAAACTCCACTTCTAAATTTTGGGGGAGAAAAAAAAGATCATAATATGTACACCTAGGTTATAAACTCTTGAAAAAGGTCATAAAATTTGTAATAAAATATGATTTTGATATTTAAACTGTTATGAAAAATAATACTAATATGTATAAAATGACATTTTATATTAGAAATGTTACATTAATAATTGCATTAACCTTTAAATGAAATTTTTGTAAAAAATGTCTTTAAATTATTTTTTCGACCGTCATAAAAAGGTGATTTTCTTATAGTGTGTCCACTGATAGGGGTATACCATCTCTATCCACTGATAAACCTTGTCTTTTTTAGCAGTAAAAACTCAGTTTCACAATACATCATTAGAGATTTCTGTCTACAAATGTTTAAAATGATAGAAACCTTCTTTGTGACTTGGTAAAGTGATCTAAATTATTCTAAGGGGTTTGAAATGTTTTTAGAGGTGTTTGATCACAAAAGAGAACTCAAAAGAGGTGTTCTTGAATATGAAAAGAGTTATTGAGAAGTCTAATCTCTTTCATCCTAGTTATAAGAAGATTGTTTTAAATAGGGTAAATATAAAACATTTGAATTAAATTTAATTAAAAAAATAAATTCTCTCCCGATCGTTTAAATGAACCAGTACCTCATTTGAAAGAAACCCATGATAACGTTAGAATGGGTTCGAACGACCGCTTTGAACAACATTTCAGAGAACAAACAAAAATGCTTCTTTAGAAGTTACACCAATCTCGTTCGAACGGATCCAAATCTCGTTCGAACGAGGCATTATTTTTCCAAAATATTTTTCTATAAAAAATTCAGACACCTTTTTAGAAAAAGTAACCTCTTAAAAAATTCTTAAATCCCGAAAATAATTAATAAACCATTTTACCGGTCAATACCATGACTTCTTCCAATGATGTTGAGATGAACTGTTCTTTTAATTTTCAAATGTATATAAATTTGTCTTTGAGTCCCGAGATGTCTTGTAAGGGTAGTGTTTGTGTGACGGGTTATGCCAAAATTATCATAAAACATGAGCAATTATAAAACTTGTTCGTACAACTAATGAATGAAATATGTTTTTGAATCCAAGGTGAGTAAATTTATCTCTATAAAAAACAATGGCTTGAAGAACTCAAAGAAGATGAGTGAAAAAATGTGCTTTCAAATATATAAAATGTTTTGATATGGAAAAATACTTTTTAAAACTCTCACTCTTGGTTTGGAAGAGTAAACAACGCTTAACTATATACTATTTTGATTTGAAATGATTTAAAGGATCATATGTTCGGTGTCACGCTCTTATGGATTCAAGTAGTCACTTCAAGGTCTTAGTCACCCAAAAAATTATACTTGAAACGCTTTTCAAGATGTTCTTTAGGATGATCTTGTGCAAAAAGGTATTTCTCACACTGTCAGACACACCTCACAAGAGGGAGGAAATTCCTTATTATGGCGAACATGAAGGAATAATCAGGTCATACGAAAGACACGAAATTTTGCACGGGACACAAAATTTAAGCAAGACATTATCGCTGTAGCGAAGAAAATCTTTACTGGGGCATCGTTGCGGCGATAATGCAAGTGAGGGGACTGCAAAAAAAATTCCCTAGTTTTCCTTTGAAAAACTTTTAAAACAAGTTTTAGGTAAAATTTAAGTATGTTTGTCCCAATAGAAAACATCCATCCTTATAATATACATAAAGTTGCAATTCTTTATAAAATAAGTTTTTTTTATATGAAAGGTATATTTGCATTGTGTATTTGACAAATTTATAATATTAAGGCTAATTAAAAATAGTTTTTAATTATTAAAACAAATTAACCGATGTGTGAATCTAAGTCCTTTAAGTCTTGTACCTTTCCTATGAGATGTAATTGAGTTTAAGCATTGAGTGAATCCGAGATGTTGATGAAGTTTTTTGATGATCTCTTGGACAAAGACTCAAATACATTTTGGTCAAGGAATATAGACAATTTATTTTATGGAGTACATCGAGTAAACTAAACCTTTAACTAAAGTGAAGTGATAGCTCTTGTAACCAAATCCAACAGAGATTTTTCATTAGAGGAATAAAATTTGTAACACCTGTGGATGTAGGCACAAAGTTGGGGCGAACCAAGTAAATCTGGGTCTTTATTCTCTCTCCCTAGATATTTTCTTTACATTCTTTCTTGAATATATTCCTTGTCTATCTCTTAACTAATTGGTTGATAGTAAATTATTAAAGCATATTTAATGGGTTATAATTCAATTTCTAGCATCAACAGTAAGAATGACAATTAACCACTATGGTATGGGTTTAGCCATACCTTATACCACCCCCAAAGTAGAATGTTAATCTGAACCTTCCCCAAATTTAGGACACGTCTGAAACTCGAACCCTGTTAGTATAACATTCCTAGATCCTCATTCCCGATATCGTTTAAACTAAGAACCATATACAAATATACCTTCAAAACATGTCTCGTCCGAAATAACAATCAAATTAAACCAAGAAGCAATCTGAAATCAATAAATTTAAATTTTCAAAGCGCAAAAGGTATCAATTTATAATACCATTTATCATACAACACAATTTTATGCATTTCACCCAACAACTTGCTCATTAAATAAATATAGTTTTCCCAAGATGTCATCACATTTCTAGTTTTTTTTATTATTATTATTATTTTTTTATTTCTACTGAACCAAGTAATGGCATCATAGTACACACAATTTGTCCTACATAACATAGTCTAGACATTTCCAAAATTTCCGCCTGAGCTCGTTAGTGAAACCCTCACAATGAACAAAATGAGAATAACTCAAGGGGAGTTATGTACATCATAAAATCTAAATGGGGAAAAGAACCCTAAGGGGCACAATTTCAATAAACTTTGGGGAGCTTGGAAGTATACCTTCACACGTGTAAAACATAAAAATGTTAAGGGTGAAGATAATTTCAAAATTTTAAAATCATAAAAAGGTTTTATATATTTCTATAATACAGTTTTTTCAAGAGATTCCACCGAAAAAAACACTCATGTCAAAATCAGCGTATATCTTGAGAGATAAAACTCTCAAAGATGTAAACTTTAAAATGTTGGGGCTGAAAAATAAAATTTTACGAATTTTTACCTTCTCTTCATGGGTCTCGTTTGATAGATCTCATTGAGATCTCTCAAAGTATATAATTATTATGCAAACAAAATTTATATTTTGATTGACATGTCATTTTAAAGCTCGAGGACAAGATGAAAATCTAAGGAAAAGGACCTTAGCATTCAGAAAATATGGATTGAAACACAAAAAAGAAGACAATGGCATTTGAAAATTAGAGAATTAAGATAAAGGTCAGGTTCCTTCCTATATTGGATTTTTGGATAATGCTTTTCAAGTTTATAAATCTAGTCTCTTTGGTACAATAGTATTTATTTGTGTGGTCCCTTTAGAGTTAGGAATTCATTTTTTATCCGCATCAGCGTCACCATTTTTTTTACCATTTTCATGGTATTTTTAGTAAATGGACTAAATTTATAAAATTATGTGGAGTGTTCTATTTTTATACATTTAAGAATTATGAGGACCTTTCCCCAAAACTCCCAAAAATAATATGCCAAATGACCTATGAGTATATTTCTATTTTTTAAGAACTGAGTTGTGATTTAGAAAAATTCTTATGGGACAAGAATGCTTATAAATATTTGTTGACCAAGTTAATGATGATTCTCATAATATTAGGTAATATGTAAGGATAAGAAGTTAGGTAAGTGATAATTCAATGAAGGACTCAACCCTTACAAAAGATAAGCGTCAACATGTCGGAGTCCCAGAAATGACGGAAGAGAAAACATCGATAGAAATTCTAATTACTATGGATGTTATTTATATATATTTGTAACCCTTAAGGTTTGGATCTTAGCTAGCATTTTATGACCCATATCTTTATTTCTCCCCTCTCTTTCCTCGTGGTTGTTGGCAAGGACAACTTGCTAAACCACATATATTCTGGCGTCTTTTCCTTTTTCCATTTTTATGCATTTTAGGTCACTACTGGTGGTGTATGTTAATATTGATATACACCCCCTACATTCGCCATCATACAACTCATGCTAAAGGAATATTCATGAATAATAGTTAATGCAAGAGTAATCAAACTATATTCAGAAATCAACTTCAATGTCTAGATACCTAACTCCAATTTCTTCTCAATTAAGAATACCAAAATCTCAAGTCCGGGGAAAATTAATTTCCTTAAAGTAAATGTCAATCAAATTTTAATGTCACTAAAGAATTGGCCATATTAGTACAAGATGTCAACTTTCCATTTCCTACCCGCACCTCTTGAAGTAAAACATAAAGAGGACACGTCCATTTTCACTTCACTTACTTATTTCATTAATCTTGAGTTGATGTTCATTGAGTAAACCATAACAAGCTTCCCTAGCCATCTTGATATATCTTGAACATACTCTATTACTTACCATATATCTTATGAAGAATATTCTTTAAAGGAAGTCATTTCATATTTATGGTCTAAAACGTTTGTTATTCCAATAATAATGAGGTACTCGCTACAATATTTATCAAAATTCTCTAACATATATGAGTACATCATTCTAATCACCTCACTTTCAAGATGTAATACCCTATATTTTTATATACTTAGTGTTGAGTATTCAATTTGGTTTGTTATTTCTTATGTACATGGTATGTGTATATGATAATTTTGAGAATTATTGAGACATTTAATTTCCATGTTATAAATAATTTAATTGGTGAAATTAAATCATACGTGGATGACTCGTAGTTTAATAATAATGTTGTGATTTATTTTTGTTTTTAATTAGTCCATTTGGAAAGAGAACTAGTGGATATAGAGACCCAAATATGTGTTTTTAGTATGTTGGAATGTCATACCCCGCTTAATTCTAGCGTCGGCTGCAACCAAAACTAAGACGGGTGCGAGTAAATAAATATTATTCTCAGCATGTGACAGATATGAGACATCTATAAAATCAATCCACAAGATAAATATTTGAATCAATTCCAAATGATATTAACAACTGAGCTAAAAATATCCATCTCCATGCTAAACTCAAAGTAAATTCAAATCTCTAATAATATGAAATCGAATAATCTCCAACTAAATCCAGTGAAATAACTGAATAAAACCCATAACAACTTTGGAACCGAATGGACCAATCAAAACCATGAACTGTGTCTCAAAGTAAACACGACGGAATGGAAAACTATACTAAATCAATACGCATAAGGTAGAGCAACTCCACTAGCATCTCCAAAAAACTCTTCAAACATTTCTATGCGGATTCTCCAAATACTATTTTCTGAAAAGTTAGTCAACGCACGAGCCCCTAGCATGAATACACACTACTCCCCGCAAATAGGGCCGTAAACCCAGACAATAGCATTATACGCAATAAATATCGCAATAGAATATTTTAATTTAAGACGAGATAATTAATCGCAATAATAAAGAATCACTACCTACTCGATTGTTCTTGTTCCAAAAATCCACACCAATATTATTTTAAAAATATTCAGCAATCCCAGATTGTTAATTTAATTAAATTAACCACATGTATGATTCTTCTCACTTTATTATTAGGTATATCAATCCTCCCGCCACGGGTGATTTCTACACCAAAATACACATCCCCTTGTCAAAATGATCACTGATCCGTTTAAACTGTCGATCCCGCAATTTGACAAGGTTCCATGAACGACACGATATAAAAGTTTGGCTGGCCTGTTTAAACTGTCGGCGTTCACTATTTATGCTGCCAATATATTTTAATACCCATTTTTATCTTAGGCATTAATTTCCAATTTCACAATTATCAAATCACCCCACCCTTTTTATCGATGTGAGATCCTCAAAATACCCCTTACTCCCATACCTAAGGGTCCCCAAGTATACATACGTCATATCCTACATATAGGATGAATCACCAAGAGAAAACACGTCCTAGTCTCATGTCTAGGCTAGCGAAATGTCGATATAATGTAAAAATCTGCTCCACCTCGAAATATAAAATCCCCACGAATTTACACCAACTAGTCCCATACCTAGCAACTATAAATTATAACCAAGGTCTACTCACTAGTCTCATACCTAGTAAGCATCATATAATAGAGGTGAGCAAAAATACTACCCAAAAATCTCTCGTCCCCTCGATGGCAAAAGTGAATAATAATAATCCACACAATATCATAAATTATAAACACAACATGGCAATATAATCATAAAGGTCCCAAATTTAATTTAAATCAATGAATAATACCATCGACGCTTTCAACATAATTATTTACGTACAAAAAGGATAAATTAATTAACATGCAACAATATTCAATACGATATAATCGTTATCTTTTATAAGTTATTTAATTTTTATAAATTTGAGCGCGTCCCATTAACCATATAAATAATCCCATAAAAGTCTACATGAGAACCTACACCCAAAACCATAAAAATCCAAAAATCTAACCAACGCACCAAAGGGTTTCAAAGATTAAATTATATTTAAATTTTTTCATAAAATCAGTCCCCAAATTTAAGTGTCCACTTTCTCTAATTAAGTTACTAATTGATTTTAATCAAAAATACATTATTAAGGGTTTAGGCGACACTTAAAACGAATAATACTAAAGGAAAGGAATAGAGTATTCATGCATGTGATTACGATGAAGAAAATATGAGTCGACGGTTGGATTCCTCTCGAAAAATTAACAAATAGTCGTTCTTGAACAATCTTGATAAAACCCGGTTTAAAGCTTCAAAACTTGGATTGAAAATAACTCTCCAATAGAGTTAAGGTTTTGATGGAGGAAGAAGATGTAAAAGAGGAGATTGATGCTCTTAGGGTTTAGAAGAATGTGTTTTTAAAAGTTCTAAATTCGTCACTTTGCTTATATACCAAAAATAATTTGAGTCCTAATAAAATACGAACACTTGAAAAATTATTACGGTTGATCGGACCGTCAAAATGACTTCAAATTTAAGCATCTATAGCTAACTGCGAGACGGAGCTGTTGTGAAAAATTCAGCTCGATCGGACGGTCAGATTTCTAAATATATTATTTTTATCCTCCTTAGCTGGGATCCTCCCCTGATTTTTATAGAAAAAAAATTATAATTTCCAAATTTTAATCCCGATTTAAATTCCACTTAAAACCATGTTTTTTTTTAATAAAAACCAACATTTTTCCCTACCAAAATTAAATAGATTCCAACAATTTATTTTAAATTCCGAATTAATTAATTAATTAACTAATAAAAACACGGGGTGTTACATGGACTCGGTATAGGGGTGGGTACCCCTTTAGGCTAGGTTTTAGGAGCATTTGGGGTAGTATTTTGGGCTTGGTTAGGGATCTTAACTTAGTCCCATAGGATAATTTCATGATTAGAGATTTAAACCTCATTAATGACACAAAAAAAACATAAGACAAACCATAGCCTAACAGAGGAGATTTTGGGAGAACAAGAGGATCACCAAGAGGACTTAATCAAGGATTCAATCGTCCAATTTTAGGCAAGTCACAACTTTGATTATTGCGTATTATAGGTAACTTGTTTATGATTGATTTCTACTTTAATTTTAATTGGGATTAGTCACATTATAGGTTGATATTTAATGCAACTCAATGCATACATTGTGTCCATCCTTTATGCGCTGAGCAACAAGCCTGTGGAACAGGGCAGTCATACGATACTCGAGGGTACAGAAGACATAAACGGTCATCGTCGGCGTGTGAGGTGTGTTAGTATGAAGATATCAAAGTCGCAATCCTATTATACTAAAGACAGGCAACAGAAGGAACCACCTCAAAATAGATATCTAAAGACAACTAGTACATGCAAAACAAAATGAGACATGAGTTCAGAGACTATGTTATGGAGTGGTACGGTGTTAGGCAATAACTCCATCCTTTAGGTATTTTAAGGTCTCAATAATATGTTCTCCATGTTTATAATGCATGAATGTTTGTGCTAGTGTGTGTGACAAATGTGTCATGTGTGTAAAGTAGACAAGAGCGAAATAAGGATGAATGTACGCATGGATTTGCATGTATGTATATGTGAAGAGTGGAGTCATCACCATGGCAAGGCGGATACGTATTCTCCTAAGGATACAATATCTAAACAATATCACAAAATTGTGACCTTAATATGGTAAAGTGAATACACATGGGAGCGCTAAGAAATCAAGCAATGATGATACTAAATATAAATGAATAGAACGTGTACTAATGTGAGTCCCCATAATCATTATCTCACAATAAAAAAGTGGATATACCTAAATGGAACCGCTAAAAGAATAATAATAATGGAACTAAATATATATGGATAATATTATGATGGAAGAATAAATCAAATGACTATACATGTGAGTGACGTCCTTAAATCGTAACTTAATCATGGAAAAGTGCATACGCATAAATGGGCCCGCTAAAATAGTAATGAAAGTGAGAGAATAAAATACATGAATAAAATGCTCTAAATAAATTGGTGAATTCATAAAAATATGTAATAAACTAAATGAAATGAATAAAAATGGACTTAAATCCCGAAAATAATTTTGGGAAACCTACGTAGCCAAACGGACACGTTAAAATCCACATGGTTCACATAATCAATAAGAGCGGGTCTAAATATAATCTGAATTTGGTATGTCTCTTTTTAGTTTGCGAAAAGGGATGAAATATGATAAAATGTTGAAAAATATGAAAGAATACTTTAAATTGAAAGTATGCCTTAAACCCCCCTTTTAGGTTTATTATTTAAGAAAAAGCAAGTTTGAGAGCATATATGATAATAAAAGGGTAGAATTAATGGCTTAATAAAGATAATGATGGAATATAATAAATATAATAAGAACTAAGGCCATAATACATGCAAAATCTCATTCATGGATAATGGTAAATACACATGGGGTTTTAACCTTTAAGCTTCTTCAAATTATGTTTTGGATGCATTGTTTGCTTATTTTTGTTATTTGAATGATAATGGTGGTGAATTGGTTTATGGTGGACTAGGAAGACGTAAGAGAATTTATGAGAGAGTGTTGAGAAAGTGATGTCATATAAATTTGAAATTGTTATTGCAATGAAATCTAAATCTAGTGAAAATGATGTCAAGGCTTTCTTAAATAGGAAAATCTTAGAAGTGAAAAGGAAAAGCTTTACCCCCAGGGGCCTATCGAATTGTAGGTCACCTAGGATACTAGCTTTCAGGCTGGGAAGACTTGCTCACTATGTAAGCTCCACCTGCCTACAAGTAAATCAGGTGTCCTTCTTACGGGGCAGGTTTTGTAAGGTTATGTTATTATTTCGGGTGATAACTTATGATCTGGGAATTTTTTTCGTGCATGGTCAGTACCGTTGGAAATATGATTAAAACCTCCATGTAACTACGGGAGTGATTATCGGGTTCAAGAGTTGAACAAGGTCAAACGAGGATGGGGAGAATGTTGTCATTATCCGATTATGGTTTGAAAGAAAATTGAGGGTCCAGTATTTTAAAGGACATTATTTGGACCCTAAATAAGAGTTTAGGAGTTCATGGATATAGTGTCTGCAGATCCTCTCGATGGACTATCATAGGATAAGAAAAAGGCTATGGAAAAATAAATACCCGATAGTTATGATTGTTGAGTTACTTTGTCTTGGAACTCTAATGGGGATTAACCCACTAAGGAAGCTGAAGATGTGATGTGGTTGTATGGAAAATTGGGGATATAATGAAATCCTAAGATATGTTATGACCATGCCGAGCTACTGGCCTGATTTTAAGGGTCAAGGTCTGACTTTGAGGATCTAAAGTGTATGTGTCCAAATGCGGTGATCGCGACCTAATTTTCAAGGTTAAGGAATGATTTTTAGGAACTAAATTATATGCAAAAAATATCGGGATAACAACATAATTCTGAGGGAAAAGGTCTAATTCCAAGGACCTAAAGAGTGTATGCTAACAATACAGGGATCACAACCTGATTCGGTCTATCAGTCCAATAAAGAAGTCAACTCTAATTCTTTCTCTTACCTAGTTAGAAATTGGTATTCTATTTATGGTGTAAGGGTTGGTAGCAAGTATATGATTAAGGTCTAATTATGAGGACCTAAATAGTGTATGTGATTAAATATGAATATTGCATCCTAATTTTAAGGGTAAAGGTACGATTATGAGGAAATAAATGGTGTATGCGACCAATACGGGGATCGTGGACTGATTCTGAGGACCAAGGTCTGATTTTAAGGACCTAAAGGGTGTACATGACCAATACGAGGATTGGGACCTCCTTTTAAGGGACAATGTGTGAAAAGAGTGTATAAGATCAATATGGGGATCAAAACTTAATTTTGAGGTCCAAAAAGTGTATAACGACATTTGTCAAAATATGTGATGATGTGGGACATTCTAAAGGCTTCAGATATTCTACGGGATGTTTGGATAATTTTTTGTGCTTTATGTTATTGAATATGATTTTTAATCTTTAGGTTCTTTGTAGTGTATGTTAATTTTTTTTATATAATTTGAGTTTTTTCGATCTTTGGGAATTTTTATGAATTTTGGGATTTGTTTTTCAATTTTTAGGGATTTTTGTAACAAAATTAAGGAAAGATACCCAAGAGGTGGTCCCTGCCTCTCATAAGGGTACTTGAATAGAGGGGTGCATAGATTTTTAAGGGATGTTTACTGATATTCATGGCCCCAAACCTGTGGGATCAATAGGTAGGAGTTCTTCAACCTGAAAACACTTGCTAATTTTTCTCTCTCTATAAAAAAAAATCGTGTTTTAGATTTTTTTGTATTATATTAGAAAATATGGCTTTCATGAACGCATAATAGGGGATGAGAATATATACCATGGGGCGAGACCGATGGAGGATACGATGATCCTTTTGAGAGAGCCTATGTTTTATTTCTAGACTTTTATGAAGATTCTGAGTTGTTATGTTAATTTTTTGTGTTTGTGTTCTTTTTGTTTTTTATCTTTATTTTGAGATAAATATTTCTTGTTTCTGTTCTTGAGGCTCTCTTTGACTTATTTGTGGAATGTCTTTGCAGGTTGGGGTTTATATTTTGGTTATTCGCGCCCGAGGGTCAACGGGTGTGAAGAGTGTGGGAGCATCTCCCTCCAAAGGTACAAGATCTTGTACGAGGTGTGGATTTCAATGATTTTGCAAACTCTATAGATGATATGCCTCAATTTTCATTTATTTTTATGCTTTGGGGGAGAGGTGGTGAAATACTACCTTCACTGTACATTTCGTAATAGGTGAGATGACAGTGACATCTGTCAATGTGTATTAGATATCGAGTTTGTCGTGCAAGGGTATGCAAGTGAACGTGGACCACTCCTTGCATTTGATGAGCAAGGTTAAATACGCGTATTTAGGGCTTTGGAGTGGGTTAGCTCTGGGAAGTTTATTTGCATGGAGGATTTGAAAGAGGTTTATTGAGTTAAAATATGGACATGGAGGATGCTCGGTAGGTGCGTGAAATGGTGCGTCTCTTCATTATATTTCGACTGACGACTACTTTTGTGGTGAAAAGTGGAGATGAGATCCAGTTTTGGTTCCTACCTTTCTTGCAGGACTTCATTAAAATTAGGCTTTTTTTATTAGTGGAGTTTAGATCTCACGTCTTTTTATTTCTCTCTGGATGCATTTATCATGTGTTGTAGGACTATCTTCACTGGTTCGCCATGTCTTTTGGAGGTACATTTATTATATTCTTTTATTTTGTTTGCCATAGTTTATTTTTTGAACCTTTTTTTTGTAAATTTTATGTTTTTGTATTTTTTTTCATGTTTTTTAATTATGGTTTTATGAGGTTATTGGTCCTAACATCCGTTTGATGTGTCCACACGATCTGAAGGTGGCAATATAGTCGAGGCTAAGGAGGTGGAAGAAGGAGAAGAGGGTTTGAATTCCCTCCTTCACATCAAGGCGATAAGGAATGTTTTGAACACCCTCATTAGAGTGTTAGTTGGTTCTTTTTTGTATTTTTTCGAATTTTCTTTTAAACTTTATTACTTTGTTATTTTGAATTGTATTTATAACGAACTTGTTTTGATTCAGAAGGTAACCTTCTTTCCCTAGCATCCAAGTACTGAGAACATGGGCGTTACTGTCATGCACACGCAAATGTGACAATTGTTATACCATCAGTTGAGGTACAATTAGAACCTCGGGGAGCGGGTGATCAAGCAGGTGATGGTAGGAAGGGGGGTCATTCACCCTTTAGGACCTCTAGACCATATTATATTTTGGTGAAAACGTGGCATTATCAATGGAAGTTGACACCTATGACGTGGAGAATGGTCGGAGAGAAATCCATGCTTGCTCTTCAAGCTAGGAGGTGGACAAAGTGTCTAATGAAGGTTGTGAGTAATTGAGTCAAGGAGAGGTTCAAGTTTGTAAGTCATTTATCCCCTTTTTAAATGTTTACCTATCGAGTGGAAGGTGTCGGTTTGGCCAGACATTTTTTCTGCAATGGTTTTTACCTCGTATAAATCCTCATCTTAAGTGCATGACTTACTTTATAGCATTTTGATTTATCTTACATGCATCATGAACATATATTATTAAAATTAATAAACTTGTAAATCGTTATTTTGTCACTTAGACGTTAGGGTTAACTTTTTCCCATATTTGAATTAAAAGTAAATATTATCTTCATTTTGGTAATAATTTTTAATTTGGGTAGTTCCTCTCTACCTGCACAAACTTTCAAATGGTATTAGAGCTAGACCTCATCTTTGTTAAGTTTAATCACCTATAGGTAGATCTTCTGTGTGTATAGATGGACTATTTGTTTGACATTATTTAGAACATACCTTGTAGCATGTCTGCTATGTCTCATTTTTTATTTTATTCTCCCCACACCCTTGCTTGTCGCCCCTCACCCATAAATGAATATGAATCCAATGACGATGATGGTGAAATTTTTGGTTTCTTGAATCTTGATGATAATATGATAGAATTTATGAAGTGTCTTTAAAACTTTTTAAAGAGAATACCTTATTGTCCTATAATCTCAAAGAATATAAAAAGGAGAAAAATAATTTTTAATTTAAAGCATCTATGGTTTATCAACTTCAATTAACCATGCTCCCTCGAGTGAGAAGATTAAATTGTTAAAGGAAGAGACTCCAATTGTTTATTCTAGTTCAAAAAATGTTTTAAAGAATAAAATGGAGCTCTTAGGAAAAAGGTCAAAACGCTTGAAAGAGAAAAATTAGAGTTTTGTAATTATCTTACACTTGTGAAAGATGAAAATAATTTTTTGTACAATTTGAAAGGTTAAAGTCCTATCATCTTTGAAAAACTTAATAGTATTTATGTTTCTTTTTTGGATCTTTTATATTTTGTTAGATGCGTTAAAAGAGAAGAACATTATTTCAAAATAAGAGGATAAAAATTTAATCTATTTTGAAGAAGAGAGAAAACATTTTTGTACATCTCTTTAAAAATTGAAAATAGATCTTCTTTTGTGTGGAGAGTCCAAAATCATTCTGAAAAAGAAATTTGAAAGTCTTCAAAATGATTTAAACTTAATTAAAAAGGTGAAAGTAAAATTTGGGCTAGGTTAAAAAAATCTTAGGAAATTCATGTTGGTGCCAACCCAAAAAGGTTAAGATAAAAGAGAGTTAAACATTAATAATTCTAAAGTTTTGACTTCAACTAGTGAAACAATTTTTGTAAAATCGTCTTCTCAAAACGAAACAACAAATATTGATTATCTTCCTTTGAGTAATCAAGATAAAAAGGAAAATGTTGTAAATAATTTTGAAATGAAAGATATACTTGTTCATCCCAAGTCTGATAACAAAAATAATGCACCTACCTTGAAAAGACCTAAAAAGAATCTTATTTGTTATCATTTTCATAAGAAAGGTCACATAAAATATTTGTGTTATAAGTTGATAAAAGGAGATCATTTTAAGAAGCTTGTTCCCCAATCTAAAATCCAAATTATTGAATCAAAACCATTTAAATGTGTTCATTATCACAAAGTTAGTCATTTGAGGGAATTTTGATATTTATTCAAGCCAAACTTACCCTTGAACCATGTTAAGAATGGTAAGAAATTTTTGGGAATAACAAAGGTAAAAAAATTTATGGTTCTTAGAAACTTTCTCCTAAAATTGTTAAAAGGCAAATTTGAGTCGTGTGGGTAAAGGAAAGAGAGGCAAAATCAAGAAAAATATTACTAAAGCCACAATTGAACCCAAGGATCATTGTGTGAGTCATGCATGGATTAGGAAGGACGTTTTGGGAGGAATTTAAATTGAGAATAAGAAAATTCTAAAGTTGGTCCTTCCACCTCTAAACGATAAAGGTCGTTTACTTTATGGTCATAGCCTTAGTTGAATTTTATCGTCATATATCTTATGCTAGGATATGTTTTCATACGTGAGTTTGTATTTTCATGATTATCATTCTTGATAACTCACATGTGATTTATTTGTCTTCTTGATTCACTCTTGATTTATTTCTTGAATAAATTGAGAAGTCTTTGTTTTTTAGATTACCTTGCTATGGATTTACAAATATACGCTCAGGATTGTCACATCTAGTTTATCATTTAATTGATCCATATATGTTATGTTCTTATGCACGTTAAAAGTATTCTCACTTTATCATGGATATATTATTTGCACTTTTTTATTATCCTTAGATTTTACCTAATCTTGCACTTAGTTTTTACATGCTCTCTTAACCTTAAACATTTTTATCTTTAGATTGAATATCTTAGGAATGCTTTGGTTATTTTTGGTGAGTTAGTCTTGTTGGAACATGTTTAGGATTACGTGCCTCATGTATATCTTTTAATCCTATGCCATGGTTCTCTGTGGTTGTATATCTTTCAATGAAAAATTCAAAACTATATTTTTTGGTACAATCACATTTTTCATTTTAGGTGATATACTCCATGACATATTTTCATATATCAAAATGTCTTATTTGATCATTTTTTTCATTTGTTTGGGAATATAACATGTGCTTCATGAGACAAATTTGATTTTTTAGGTCCCACTTTAATTTCAAATCAGACTTTGCTTTAAGGATGATGAAACACTTTCTGTTTTTGAAAAATGCCTTTTCAAACTTTATGTGCACCAAATTGTGAAAAAATTTTAACTTAACCAAATTTTATCTTGATTAATCCTAAACATGAATCTAGTGATTAATGCAAGTAAAGTAAGGAAAATAATGCTCACAATGTCGGATGTATGAGGAAACCACAATGGGTAAAAAACCTCGGACGACCCAATCCAAACAATCACTATGAATGTGGATTAACAACGAACAAACACAAGTCTTACTCAACGACTCGATCCCCACGAGAATTGACGCAATTCTGATCTTCAACCAATGCTCTCATAATACCCACACAGAAAGTCCTTTTTCCACGATGATCATCCACAACACACGCCTCCACGTATGTCTCGGTGTCCACCGATATGGCTTGTAATGTCTACGATGTTGAAAATGAACTCCTTCGCTTTTTCACCGCAAAACCAGCAATGTTCTTCAGATAAAAAAACTTTTTCTTGGTGCAAACAAGATCACTATCGCGTATACTAATGAAAACTCGGATCTTGTAAACTCTAACGATGTGTTTTACTTGGAAAACCATAGAAAACTTTTGTGTAGAAATGTACTATTATGAAAACTATTTTTTGGACTGCACACCTCCAAAATCTGATGGAAACACGCCATTATATACTTTTCTTAAGGCGGTAGCTCGTTCAAGCGAAACAGACATGTCGCTCGAACGAGATAAGATCTCGCTTGAATAACCTGTCAGGTTGTTTGAACGACACACGCGTTAGAGTCCCAATAAACCACAACTCTAATCCGTCCTTATCAGATTAAAACGAAGTGTAAACGATTTCAAACCCTTTAAAAACATTTTTAAAACATTTTCTTATTAAAATAACATCCTTAAACATTTTATAATAAACTCCAAGTCCCATTAAAATTACGTATTCATACCTGAGTGATCTGGAATGCAATTAGACTTTAAGACGAATAAACTTGCACCAATTAAACCTTTGACATAAATAATTCCTTAAAGCTTTGCCGCAACGTCTTTAGTAGACTTCAATTCGTCATAGTCTGTGTGGGATCGTGACAATAAAAATCTGTAAGGACACAAGTCTCCGATAAAGTCCTAATGTTGTGTTGGCTCAATTCCGGACAAAAACATTTGAGTCATAGGATAGTGTTCATGTGTATCCATCCAAGCCTATGACGTGTTAGTTGAAGACGTAGCGGCCAAGAGTATAAAGCTTCATCATATGTGTAACACCCCACTTAAAATAATAACGGGTGGCCAGCCCTATACTAAATTAAATCAGGAGTCTCAGATGGCTCAGTCTCAACATCAACTGCCAATACTACATAATAAATGACTAACTACCCGATATCATATAAGCGAGATGTTAAAATTAAATAAAACACACCATGACTACCAAACCAACACTATAAAATACTAACAAAGAAAAGAAAGATGCATACTAGAATTACGATAAATGAAATGAATAACTATAAATGAATATGCCATAAGGAAATAAACCCGAATAAGTTGTCGGGTCACAGCTAATACAATAGATTAAATGGAATAAATATGAACATATATAAATATCCCTTGGGTACAAACCCGATGTACAACATGAATCCTACCTAAATTTTTAAATAACTAGGAAGCGACTACATTCTACCTCCCGCAACAGCCCGCACCTGTCACGGCTCCCAAGACTCTGGATAGAAGGTCATCCGGCATCCATGCGGTAGGACACCTGTAGTAACATATATATATATATATATATGTATATACAGGAAGGAGAGAAGAGTAAACGGGTCAGAGCCCGAGAGTGAAAAATATTTAGCAAGTGTTTTAACCGTGCATAATAAATATCGGTGCACTTATTTCATAATTAAAGTGGAATCGCGCTCTCGTGGAACCCCAACTAAACTCTCATCTAACGGCGGGCACCTATTCGCGTCTTCAGATTTTAGTTAAATTACCCCAATTTTAAGGACAACCTAACTTATCATAGGCCTAGCCTATACCCACGAGATCTGCCTTCCTATCATAACCCAAGAATCCACTTCTTTTAAACACACTTAAGTATTTTTACAAACATATATGCCATATTAGGCTTAATGGATTCCGATTTATAATTTAACTAATTATAAATCTTAATAAGTTACCCATATGCATTTGGGTTGAAGCATATGATTTAATTTCTAAATAATAGGCATACAAAATTTATTATTGACAAAACTTCTCTCCAATTTCAACGCTGCGCTGCGTTTCGTGCATGGGGTGTCTCGCAGAGCGAAATCCAAGCAAGGAACCACCCCGTTACACTACTCCTTGTCAACGTCGATCCTGTAGATCCATTATGCCATACATACCATATTGTACTACTACTACAACTAAATTTTAGACTACAATTATGAAAACAATTAAAATCTCCAATAATATCCTTGGGATGATGTAACCGAAATATTCCTTAATTGCAATACATCAACCCCCATCAATCTAGTACATCATAATCATCCAAGATGTACTCCATAAAAGTCCATATCCTTCCATCTATAGGATATATATAAATAAATATATATATATATATATATATATATATATATATATATATATATATATATATATATATATAGGCATTTTGTTCTAACCATATATATATATATTCCATCATCCATACCCATGACCAAATGTACATATCATATATGATGTACAATTGACATGCACATAATCCACCCCACTATATATATCACTGATAAAACTGCACCATGCTATCATCTTCCCAGTGTCTGGCTCACGTAGCAACTGGGGACCACCATGGTGGGGCTCAACGACACCCATCTCGTGGTAATTCACACACACGACGTTCCGGGAAGCGGTCATAGCTCCTAACCGGCAATGAGACGAAACATACCCACCACGTCTCATCCCAAAATTATATATATATATCACATAATAACACACTGGACGACTATGGCCTGGGGAATATCCACACCCTGCTCCTTAAGCCACGATGCTCACCCTTTGCGCGAAAACTTCCCAATGATAGCATGAGCAGGGTATGATTAACCACATAAGTATATATATCGTTCACATGCACAATATACATACATCCATATGATCCCATCATATGATCAAACATTAAACCATCATATACGGTTTAAATATCCAGGGGTTATGTAGATGTTTATTTCCTCCCCGAGGGTCACTAGATCCCTATTTTATTTATAGCAGAGTGTGTCATAACCTTTCCACCAAACCCTCTTTTTCTTGAATTTTGTCAATACTTCGATGTTGTTCCTGCTAGAATATCCCCCAACACTTTGAGGGTTGTGAATGGGGTTCATAGGTTAAACAAACTTTATGGGACCCATATTAGGGTTTTGTAGTTAATGTTCTATTACAAGTGGGTAACTATTAGATAGAGTTCTAATACTTGAAGAATAGGTAAGCCAATAGGGCTTTAGTAATAAATCTACCAAACTCTAATAAGGATTATTAGGAATATGGTATTATTGTCAAGAACTGGCAATATGCTCCTCTCCCTATCGGAATGGATTATAGTGGTCCCATATGTCCTCAATTAGGATGTGGCATATGTTATAACTCTATTGATTATTTTTTTCCTCTTTTGTTATGCACTTCTTATATCTGCTGACTAACTTTGTTGTCTTTTTTATGCAGGGGAAAGTAAGAAAAGGTTCCCTAAGGAAGGGAAAAATAATATCAACAATATTAAGTTCTTGTGGGGGCTTGAACCAAAAGATTGGAAAAGAACATCCAAGGCTGCTTCATTGTTGTTGGAATATAAAAGTTCCATCATTTCTTTTGTTACCCTACCTACACTTGTTTTGCCCCCATTGCTGTCAATCTTGAGGGGGTTCTTGTGCCAACTTCCTCAGCCACTGAGTCCGTTGGGGCTGAATCTATCCCAGGAGGAACTTCTTTCGCATTTGAGTCCTGGGACAATTCTGAGATTTTTATTTCTCCTTTTGTAGATATGACTAAGAGGAATATGCCTAACTTAATGGGTGTTCCCCTATTTCCTACCCCCAAGAGAGCTGCTAATACCGACAAGAGGCCAGAAGATAAGAAATCTCAGGCCAGTGATAAGAGGCCTATTAGTTCTGATGAGACTCAGATTGTTGACCCTCAATTGAAGAGGTTGAGAAGAGATTTGCCTGATCCTTCAAAATAGGTCCATAAAAATTCAGCTGAGCATCAAGCCTTAGCTGCAAAGAAGATCGCTGACCAACATAAGTTGATGAGAAAAAATCAGGCTAATCTTGATATTAGGTAAGCTTTTGCTGCTATTAACCCTGGGCTGACTAGGGGTTTGATTAAATCTAGAACACTCCCTGCTGACAGAGCTGCATCATCCCCTATGCCTAGGTCCAGACTGACAGAAAGGGCTTGCCATAACTTGGCAATTGTAATTTCTTTACTTGTCTGTTCTTTTCTTTATGATGATGAATTCCTTATGATATTTGATCTTTTTCCCTTCTTTATAGTTCCTGGTTGATTTTAACTAGATGATGGAGAAGGACGATCAACTACGTTCTTCTCCAGGAGAAGTTGAAGAGGCCTTTGAAGGTTTAAAGAACTCGTTGGTAGCTTCTCGACAAGCTTTAGAGATAAAGAAAAAAAATCCTAAGAAGAGGAGTTAAAGAAAGCCAATGATGGGATAATGTTATTGAAGGCAAGATAAAGGCTACTAAGAAAAAAGCTGAAATGGTTGATAAAAAACTGAATGATGTTGAAGGTAGGTCCAAAGCTACCGAGGATAAACTTTCAGATGCCACAGCTAGGGCACAAGATTCTGAGGGCAAGGTGACTACTTTGAAGGCCAAAGGTAAAGCGTTTTTTTATAAGGGATAGGAGAAGGACATATGTGCTGCCTCTTCTCAGGTTAAGTATACTAATAAATGGTACTTCAAAGAAGGTTAGACTAAAGCTTTAAAGGTGGTCAACAGAGAAGAAAGTTCTGAGTTATTCACAAGGCATGACCCTAGTACTCCTCCTAACCTGGATGAGGAGTTTGATGAGGAGGACGGGTCTGGATAATCTTATGTGCTTCCCCATGATTCTTCAATGGTGCAGGACAAGACCAGACCAAGGACAAGGAGAAGGTTTAACAAGTTTTCTTATTTTTATTCTTTTTTGTCTTTTCTTTCTTGAAAATGTAGCAACTTTTGTACTTAAACTATCAATCAATGAAAGAACATCTTTTTATCTTCAACTTCTATTCATACCTTAGAATGACTTGTATTTCTTGTGTTGTCTGATCTTATAGATTCCCATAAACTCATGTATTTGTGACTTTCTAGCTTGATGCTATGAAAAAGTCCATAATTTCTATTAAATCTGACCTACTTAAGTGAACTAGAAACCTTCTAGAAGCTGGTCATGTTCCTATGTCTGAAAAAACTTAACTGGAGTGCTTGGCATAGATGCATTCTACCAAGTCAAGGAATCATATATCCATATTTATTGCTTGTTGGACAGGGTTATTGCTAATAATGATGTGTATTATGAAATGATTGTGCAACTGTAAGAGAATCACAAACTTTCCCCTACTCTGCTTCATTCTAATTATGGGGCCAAGTACAAAGCCTTAAGTAAAGGTTGGGGTTTTGACAATAAATTGAAAGATATCTCTTCTGCAATGAATAAGAAGGAGCTTTCCTTGAAACAAGATTTAGATAATGCCAGGTCCATTGCTATAATGGTAGAAAAATAGAATAATTCCTTAAGAGATAAAGTGGATAGCCTGAAGAGATCAACTTCTACTGGTCATGATGAAGGTGCTTCCTTTTTGGAAACTAAAAATGCGAAGCTTTCAGAAGGACTGGAAGCATTGGAGAAGAAAAACCAAACTTAGGTAAACTTCTAAGCAAAGGATAGTTTTTGACCAACTGTTGAGGAAGAAAGAGCTAAGAAAACTCTTGCCGACCAAGCTGCCCAATTGAAAGCCAAAGATAATGTCATTGCTGACAATGCTGCCCAGCTAAAAGCCAAAGATAGGGTCCTTAAGAAAATTTAAAATCAAGTGGAGAGATTAAAATTTCAATTTCATAAACAACCCAGGGAAGTTTGGATGGAGGGTTATAATGAGGCCTCAACCCATATAGATGGTCATCTTGCTCAAAGTAATCATGAAGGCTATAAATGGGGATGGACTAAATTGCTAATTTTGCCGAAGTTTGATCAAAATAGTGACTTATGGAATTGGAATGATCCATGTCTCTTGGATTGTGAGAAACCTCCATTCAAATTGGAAACCAAATAGATTCCTCCTAATTCCATTCCCTAATACTTGATAACAAATTATTTAGGGGATTATGGCCTTCATGATGAGTGTGAGATAGTTCGTCCTCCTCATTTTCTTGATAGGCCAAGCAGCAGTAATAGGCAGATGTTAAGGGATTTCAACACAATTAACTCTCCATATACCCTTAATAACCCTTCGATCGGGATGGACAAGGAACAAGGAAAGCATCCAGCAAAATAAATTTACATTTTTCGTATTGTATTTTTCTTACTTATTGCTACTGTAATATAGTTTGTTCAATGAAATGAAGTCATTTTTTTTTATTAAATTCTCTTTATTCAAGCTAATTGTAAGAATAGTTTTTCTAATATTATTCATAGCATAGCTTTAGGATAGTTTGGCGTATTCCATTACAAATCATCGCGCATCGAGAAGACGAACCAAACTCAAGCATCTCCAAATTTGAAGCCAAAAGATATAAAATGATTTAGAGTTTAAATCAATTCATGAAATTATATTTGGTATGCTTATTTTTTATCAAAAGACGAATAAGACTATTTTACTCTGCAAAAAAATGTTTTTGGAAGACCTATAGGCGTAGTTTAAGGAAAAAAAGTTTTATGACGTTTCAGTCGTTCAAACGACATTTGATGTTGTTCAAATAACATGTTGTTGTCGTTCAAACGACATGGAGAAGTCATTCGAACGACCCACCTACTTAAGGTTTGTTATAAATACCTGTTTCGCGGAACAGTTTGTTCAAGAAGTTTGCCAACATGTTTTTGCATATCAGAAGCAAAATTTCTTTAAAGTTTTGTGCTCCTAAAACTATTTTAATTCACAAAAAGGATCCTTGAATATTGTTCTTGGAAATTAGTTTAGAACCCTAGAAAGTTTGTATCTTTGCATACACCTTTTATGGAGAGGCACTCCATTGCTGACTTGTGAACCTGCGGGGATTCACTGTTTAAGATAGAGGCTGAGGCTAATTCTGAGGACAACGGTCATGTTATTCTTGTGAGGATCATATTTGTTCCTTAGAGATTTTTGACGAATAGCGCGTTATGCTTGTGGGGGATCAAGTAGTCTCTTAGTCGACTCTCTTGTAAATTTCTAAGTCAATAAAAAGTTTTTACCCGAAAGGGTTTTTTTCCTTAAACTTGGCCTTGTCGTATTTGCGTGATTTGATTTTTTTTTTTATCACATAGTTGCATACTTAGGATAAACAAGATAATATATGTTTAAAATTCACTTCCGCATATTTAAAATTGGTATTGCAATTGTTGTTGAAATTACCCTTTGCAATTATTTTGTATTTATAAGTGGTATATTAAATAAGTCTAAAGTTTAGAAATTTGCGAATTAAATTGATAATTGATATCGCATCATTCTCAAATTGGTATCAGAGCGGGTTACTCTAATTTATCGAGTGATCCTGATTTTTCTAAAAGTGGGCGTTTTGGGTCTTTTTGTTTTTTTTTCTCCTCTCTCGATGTATTCTCATAGTTTTGACTACTTAAATTGTTTGAAATTGAAGTTTTTTAAAAGAATTGAAATTCTTAAAAAAGACAATTCACATTTTTAAACTATTTTGGAACTTTTGCAAACTGTTCGAGATCAAGAGATTTAATTAGCAAGAGACTTATCGACATGAACAGTGAATTTAAAAAATTAAATTTTTTCCAAAAGGAGAGTGATGATAGAGTCCTATTTTTGGAAAAGGAGTTAGAGGACTTTAAGAATTCTAGGATTTGTGTTTGTGTCAAAGCGGATGGAAATATTTTAATTAATGATTTTGTGGCGCGTCAGAAGACTCTTAGGGAAAAGTTTTCTTTTATTGAGGGTGCACGTGATAACGTTGTAGGAATTATTGAAAATTTGAAAAAGGCATCCCTAATATTGGAAGAGTCTAATTCTTTTCTTGAGTTTAAAATTTTAAAGTTAAAAAATAATTTAAAATACTCGAGTAGTGTGTGTAGTGATGGTAATGGCTCGTCTTGTTCTCATGCTTCGAGTGTCAAAGACAAGACCATTGTTTATTTTAGAGGGTCAACCAAAACCAATGACATTATAAAAGGTCAACCCATGGGTAAAATTCCTCCCGTTTTCACATGTTCACATTGTGGTAGGAAAGGTCACCTTAGACATTTTTGTTTTGATCTTGGAAGAGGTCCTAGGAAGTTTAAGGATAGTGTATCGTCGGTTCCCATAACCCCTCGAGTTAGTTACACACCAGTTTGGGTTAGGAAATCACTTTTGGAGACGTTATAATCACTATTGGTTGATTCTCACATGCTTGCCATTAATGCGACACATGCTATTTCATATCGTTGATTGCTTACATGATTGTGTTTGTCATACAGTAGTTGTGCTTCATGATATAATCTTGATAGTGTTATGACATGTGTACTTTTTGTATTATATTTTTCTTTATTGACTCATATTTAAATAATACAAAAAGATTTTTTGTTTTTATATATATTTTTTTAAAAATACAAAAAGATTTTATTTTTTGAAAAATTCAAAAAGATTTTAGATTCTTTGTGTATTTTAGTCTTATACATTTGGTGTAGCATATTTGTGTGTTTGAATTCAATTCACTACGCAATTTCCATGTGGCTAGGACATTTGGTTATGATTTTAGATACTTGAATTGATCTTAAACATGTTTATGGAGTTCTTTCGAACTTGACTTGCTTTATGGATTCGACTTTATACATGCCTCCACACACATATGCATGAGATTATTGGATTTTTATTTCATGATGTACATTTGATCTTAGTGAGATGTTCTCCTATCAATCTTGTCATCTACATGTTTATTGGACTATGGAGGATTTGTGCATGTAATAACCGTTGCCCGTGAGTAATTTATTTCACATTGAAAAAATGATGAGTGCACGAAAAAGGACTAGGAGTGAATAATAATCACGTCTTGAAAGCCACCGTTTGAAAAGAGCCCAAGAAAAAATTAAGGCAATAAAAAGAAAATTAGGCCATATAGGGGCCAAATTTTTTTAGTTTGAGATATTCATTCAAAAAAAAAGAAAATAATTATTTTGAGGGAGTTTGGATGGAAATATCAACGGGTGTGCACAATGACAATGTATCCTAGTTAAGATTATTTTGTCATGCCGCTATTTCTTTGTGTAATACCCCGTATTTTTAAAGCTTTTAAATTTGGGGGTTTATTAAAATTAAATTGAGATAACAATTTAATATTAATCCGAAAAATTATATTAAATATTTACTAGCGAGATGAGAGTTAGTAATTATTGAGAATTTGTTGAATATTACTTAATGAGTAAAGTAATATGTACAATTGAATTTATTAAAATTGTCATGAGTGAATAATATGACAATTATGGAAATTAAGTCGGGACGCGCTTGTGTTGTGTCGGGACTAAATTATTATTATAAGAAGTGAATAAATTTTAAGTCGCCCGTATGGTCATTTCGAGTTCTCCAACCTGTCCGAAAGGGTCGAGATAGTCAGTAAAGTGTACCCAGGGATTTAGTTTGGGTCTCGGGGCGTTTTTAGGTCGAACAGGCACCACGGAGGGGGAATTTAGTCATTTCCAAATTAGGCCTTAATTAAATGACAAAAATTGGGACATTATTATCAGATATTAAAAGAGTCTTCTAGGGTTAACACTCAAAAATATAGAACGGTAGTGAGAGGAAGGAAAAGTTTTTTCAAGAAATCGAAGGCCAAGAACAAATTCGATTGCACCACCACCACCACCAAAACATTGATCGTAAGACGAGGAACGCATCCATATCCTTATCATCAACAAATCAGACATTCAAATCCCAGGAAAGTATCTATCTTGCTTCTTTTCTAGTTAATGTTTCATCCCTGTCAGAATAGGATTGTTAAAAATATGTTTTATGGAAGAATTTGATGATTTAGGGAATTTAAATCACACGCTTCAGAGGAAATACATATATTCTGGAAATCTCAACATATGTAGAGGATTACCCAAGAAATTGTATTGGTTGAGGAGTGAGAAATATGGAAAAATAATTAGAAGAATGGAAGTTTAATGTAAAATTAGGGTTTTTGATAATTATGATGAATTACCCCTTTAATTCAATACTTTTAATGAATTTGTACATGCTTCACGTAGGAAATCGTGTATATAGGTATATGTAACCAGTAGTAAATTTGTTTGGGAGTTTGGGGATCGTGAATGGAGTTTTGGTTGAGGTTGGAGAAGAAAACCCATAGTTAACAATGGAAGAATTCGGAATACCTTCTTGATCGATCGATTGACCCCTTTCCTCGATCGATCGACCCCTCCTAGAAAACTGCATATTTTTTCCCTTTTTGTTTAATCCGGATAAAATACGTAGGAACCCTTGAATATCATTTAAAGAGTATAATGGGACATGAAGAGGACGAGTAGGGTCTAAGTAGACTCTGTTGAGTGAAATTTTATATGAGATGAAATTGTAGGTTAACGGGGGGTTTCATCACACATTGGTAGTTGTGCGTACGTTCACTAAAGAATTGAGAGACTCTTGAAAGACTTAGACCAAAAGGTTAGAGAGGGTGTACCTACTGATGTTATGTTTAGTAAGAAAGAATACTTCGAGAGATGATAAGTACGAAATGATTATAATTGAGAATAAAAGAGATAAATCCGTTATGCCTGATAATTGGATAAAATTGTGCTAAGTACGGTTAATAATAATGATGGGTCGTGGGCGAACCTAATTGGAAAATGAGACTATTTATATATATGACCAAGTGTACGTGTATATATTTATATTATGCTTGTGTATAATCATACCCGCACTACTTGCTATCACGGAGGTTGCCGCACTAGGACAGTCTTATCTCGATGGGACCTTTATGGGGGATATTGACTTCTACCCTAGAACATAGTATTCCTTGGTACAGGCTATCTGAGAATGATAGTCAGATGGTCCTAAGAGACGTGAGGGGTATGTGATGACCTCTTAGTGACTTGGAACAATGTTTTGCCTCCATTTGGTGTTTATTGTGTTAATACAGTTCGAGAGTGAACTAGTATTTCCCTTAGTACGAGACATACGGGGACTTGATAGCAGAGTATGCCAGAACCATAGATTTTATGTGGGGTGCCGATAGTATATATATTATATGAGCGACTAATATATATATATATATATATATATATATGGAAACTTTCTACTGTGCGTATAAGTAGTCAAGAATTGAATAAATACTCCAAACTTTATAATAAGTGTTCGAGAACTTTGTAAAGGTACTGAGATATTCTAAGTTACGTAAGTTATCATAAAGAGATTTATTCTCTAAACTAAATATCATAGCCTTGTTATTTCTCGAGATAAAACTTTATGGAGAATAAGTTAGATAGACTTATGAGTTTTAGTAGTATGGTAGGTGTGCACACTAGATGAGGGGTGATAATTATCAAGAAAGTGTCGCATACTAACATGGTTATTACATTAGCCAGTAAGCATTTTAATTACTTGCTAAACTATTTTAAAACTGTTTTACCCTCGGGCTCTGACCCGTCTCTTGCCATTTTTTCTCTTTCTTGTATATATATGTATGTATTACAGGTGCCCAGCCACAGGGGCATCGGGCATAGGTTCTTTGGATTGGACGTGCTACAGGTTATGTGGGAGTTACAGGCCCTTGCTTTAGATGACCTCTTCATTGATTCAGTTATTGTATTATTTCTTCACAGTTAGGGCATGTGTCTCCCGATTTCCTATTCCGTTTGGATTTGTCAGAGATTGGCATTTATTTATATTTCCAGTATTCAACACTCATTGGGAGTTAACTCTTGTGAGGATGATTTCATTTATGGTTCTTTAAATTGGTTTGGTTAATTTAGATGGCTTAATTCTTTTGTGTTGGTTGCCATCCTTATCATTTATGTGATTCTTAAACTGGTGATTATTTAAAAAGGTTTTCATATTGGAATTTAATAAATGGAAATAATACTTTAAACTGTTTTGACACTTAGCTTAATTATTTAGGGTGTTTAAATTGTAATTTTTTTAATTTTTGCAACAGTGATGCTAAGAATGAACCAAGCGTTCACCTTGATTTTAATTTAATAAAGTACTGATCACCCGGTAGTTAATTAGGCGGGGTGTCACAGGTGGTATCAAAGTATCTGGTTCTAGTTTCCTTTAGGATCTGTACGGCTTATTTCACTTCCAGCTTAGCGTCTTTGATATAGATCCATATTTTAGGACTGTTGTATTCTTGTGTTTACGCTTACATCTTCAGCTATTTGAGATTTGATGATAACTGTACAAAAATAAACTTCCTTCTCGTTTCAGATGCCTTCGAGATGTTCACCCCAAAATAAGAATGCCCAGCTCGAGCAATCAGCAACTCCGGCTTAGGGAATGATGAATGCAACTGAAGTAGCCACCATTGTTGCTCAGGCGGTGAATGAAGCATTAGCGGTGGTGCAGCAGGCTCCACCCCAAGTTCAGGCAGTAGCGCCAGTACCAGCACAGCTTCCCACTACATGGCAGTGAGTTCAGGATGCCTTTTAGAAGGTGCATTCCTCGGAGTTCTTGGGTAGTTAGGACATCGTGATCGCCAGCCGATGGAATAAGGATATCCAGAGACATCTGTGCATGTATGAATGCACTGACCTGCAAAGACAATTATTGGCTTCCTTCAAGCTAGTTGGGGCCGCTTTACAGTGGTGGGAGTCCACCACCACCTTGGAAAAGAGGGACAGTATATCCATTTAGTCATTTTGGGCGCGGTTTGACCACAAGTATTTCCCATCCGTCGTGCAGACTGAGATGAGGCAGAGGTTGCTGAATCTTAACCAAGAGAGTATGACCATTGATGAGTATGAGGAGGAGTTCACTAGACTTCTTACTATAGTGTCGGATGAGGCACCTACTGAGGAGAAGAAGATAATGTCATTTTTAGATGGATAAGCCTGAAGGATCCGTTAGCAACTCAAAGGCAATCTATCGTTGGGTACTTACACTGACGTACTCAATGCCGCTCTGTTGCACTATCAGAATCACCGCTTCCATCAGCAGGGGAGCAAATGAGCAGGGGAGTCCAGCCAGCAGGGCAGGACAGGGGGCAATAGTACTGGTGGGGCACCAGAAGACCAAAGGCAGACCCGTCACATTGAGTACAGTTTCCATCAGGGGGATCCTACCAAGTGATTCCGATCAGGTGATTCCAGGCAGGGATTTGGGGGATTTAGACAGGGCCAGTCCAGTCAGCATAGCCTACAGTTCCAACACCATCAATATCGGGGTCAACAATAGGGCCATCAGGGCCAACATCATTTTCAACAGGGCCAATGGCGAGGTGGTAACGGCTAACAATTTCATGGTTAGCAGGGAAAGAGGGGAGGTAACTTTAGGGGAAGATGCTTTAGATGTGGCAAGAATGGCCACAGGCATCAGGATAGCCCAGAGGGGGATAGGTCCCCACAGTAGCGGGGTGCCCGTAATGAGCCATAGAGGTCACTCTTTACAGTCAACCTCCCGGTGCCAGCTCAGATGCCAGAATTACCATCCATCCCCATAGCCCTAGTTCAGCAGGGGCAATTGCAGTATGAACGTGCTATAATGTTCACCAGGCAGCAGTACCTCAGGTGCCACCCGCAATTGAGGGTATGTTTCCTATCCATGGCACTATGCGTCGAGTTTTATTTGATACTGGGGCATCACACTATTTTATAGCTACTCATTTTGCATGGGCTTTTGGGTTATTAGACATGACAGAGAGTACAGTGACATGCGTAGACTCACCACTGGGGAATGGGTATGTGATGTTATTTATATGACGGGGTGTAGTTATAGAGATTGGTAGTTTGATTTTACCTGCATACATGCTAGTTTTAGATATGCATTAGCACGACGCCATTATTGGCATGGATTGGCTAGCTGCGTATAGAGCCATGATAGATTGTTTCGGTAGGAGTATTATCTTTGCCATTCCGGGGCAGGAGATGTTCTTGCTGGTGATGCCTCGCCCAGAGGGAGGATCTTCCACCCATTTGTATTACATAGAGGAGGATACCTCTAAGGATATTGTGATCCCCTAGATTCGATTCTAGTCGTTCGTGAGTTTTTGGATGTATTCTAGGAGATACCGGGCCTACCCCCAGTCGAGAGATAAATTTTGTCATCGACTTGATGCTCGGCACTCGACCGATAGTACGTGCACCATATCGTACGGCTCTAGTAGAAATGAGGGAGTTACGGGATCAGATAGAGCATTTGTTGGGCCAGGGCTTCATTCGTAGGAGAACCTCACCTTGGGGAGCTCCGGCGTTGTTTGTGAAGAAGAGAGACAGCTCACTGAGGTTATGTGGGGATTATCGGGAGCTAAATAAGGTCATGATACTGAATAAATATCCATTGCCTTGAATCGATGACCTGTTCGACCAGCTAAGAGGAGCAACCTTCTTTTCGAAGATAGATTTGAGATCGAGATACCATCAGCTACGGATTAGGATGCAGGATGTGTCGAAAACTTCTTTCTTGACGAGATATGGGTCCTATGAGTTCAAAGTCATGCCGTTTGGGCTGACAAATGCTCCAGCCATATTCATGGACTTGATGAACCGAGTGTTCAGAGAGTTCTTGGATCAGTTTGTCATCTTCTTCATAGATGACATCTTGATTTATTCACAAACTGGGGAGGAGCATACTGAGCACTTGAGACAGGTTCTTCAGACTCTACGAGAGCATCATCTATATGCTAAGTATGAGAAGTGTAGATTCTGGTTACAAAACGTACAATTTGTGGGTCATGTTGTGTCGGAATTGGGGATATCAGTTGATCCAAGCAAAGTGTCGGCATTGAGGGAGTGGGGACATCCCACGACACCAATAGAGGTGCATAGTTTTTTGGGGTTAGTCGGGTACTACATGCGGTTCATCCGAGGCTTTTTAAAGATATCGGGTCCATTGATAAATTTGACTTGCGAGGGAGTACCGTATGTATGTGATGATGCTTGTTAATTGGCTTTTGATGAGATAAAAGATAAGTTGACTTCGACGCTAGTTCTTGCCTTGCCCAAGCCGGGAGTGAAGTACCTGGTGTACACTGACGCCTCTTTACGGGGACTCGGGGGAGAACTCCAGCAGGAGGAGAAGGCAATTTCTTTTGCCTCCCGCAAGCATAAGCCTCACGAAAGGAATTACCCCACCCACGACCTAGATCTTGTAGTGGTCGTGTTTACATTGAGAATTTGGAGACGTTACTTGTTGGGGGAGAAGTTTCGCTTGTTCACAGACCAAAAGTCACTACAATAATTGTTCACTTTGCTAGTTGAACATGCGTCAGTGCAGGTGGTTGGAGTTTGTGAAAGACTACCATTTCGAGATAAAGTACCATCCGGGAAAGGTTAACGTGGTTGCTGATGCGTTAAGTCGTAGACCGATAAGTGACATAGCGAAAGTATGGAGAGCGAAGAGGAAAGAGTTAGGTCACCAGGATGTGGTATCCCTCTCTTTTATATCCATTATGTCGGTCTCGAAATTGTTATGAGGGTGATACAGGCACAAGCAGCGGATACATTTTTCCAGGAGAAGATTATACGGTTATTAGTTGAGGGTGCTGAGTCCTATTCAGTGAGTTCTGATGGGGGTTTAAGGTTTAATGGGAGATTGGTGGTTCCGCAGGGAGAAGACTTACATCATGCAGTGATGACATAGTTGCACGAATCCAAATTTGGAAAACATCCCAGAGGGGATAAGATGTAATAGGATATGAGGCGGCAGTACTGGTGGAGTGGGATGAAAAAAGACATTGCTGAGTTCGTGTCCAAATGTTCTACCTATCAGATGGTAAAGGTGGACCACCAGAGACTGCCAGGGTTACTTCAGCCCTTGAAGATACCTACGTGGAAGTGGGAGAGTATTTCCATGGCATTCATTACTAGGTTCCCTAAATCACAGCGGGGTCATGACTCCATATGGGTTATAGTGTATCGATTGACTAAGGTAGCTCATTTTCTGCCAGTATGGACAGACTATACCATGGGCCAGTATGCACAATTATTCATTGTCGAGATCGTTAGGCTATATGGGGTACCCCTGGATACTGTGTCTGATAGAGACAATATTTTTGTGTCGTGCTTCTGGGAGAGCTTTCAGGAGGCCAGGGGTACAGAGTTGAGATTGAGTTCAGTTTACCACCCACAGACGGATGGACAGATAGAGCATACCAATCAGATGCTGGTGGAGTTCGCTTATAATAATTCCTATCAGTTCATGATCGATATGGCCCCATTTGAGGCATTGTATGGAAATCCTTGTCGTTCTCTCGCTTATTGGCTAGAGGTGGGGAACAACAAGTTACTCGAACCAGAGGTGATTCAGGAGACTTCAGCTAGGATTGAGCTTATCAGGATTCGCATTCGGGTAGCCCAGGACCGGAAGAAAAGCTACGCCGATGCAAAATGGTATTTTCAAGAGTTTGGCGTGGGGGACCAAGTATTACTGCGTGTGTCTCCTATGAGATGATTAATGAGGTTTGGGAAGAAGGGGAAGTTGGCTCCGAGATACGTGGTACCATTTACCATTATCGAGAGGATTAGGCTAGTGGCATACAGATTGGGGTTGCCAGAGCACTTGCATCGCATTCACGATGTATTCCACATCTCGTCGTTGAGATGATATCTTCAGAATGACATGGCCCACACTTACATCGCGATAGAGGAAATTGACTTACATCCCGACAGTTGTTATAAGGAGAGACCAGTGGATATCCTAGACCATAGCGAGAGGAAATTGAGGTCGAAGGTAGTTCCACTTGCACGGGTCCAGTCAAACCATCATAATGTGGAGGAGTCCACTTGGGAGAGCGAGGCAGATATGCGCGAAAGATATCCAGATCTATTTTTACCTGGTATGCTTTATTTTTTGAATTTCGGGATGAAATTTCGTTATTAAGGAGGAAGTATGTAATACCCCGTATTTTTATGGCTTTTAAATTTGGGGATTTATTGAAATTAAATTTAGATATTAATTTAATATTAATCCGAAAAATTATATTAAATATTTACTAGCATGATGAGAGTTAGTAATTATTGAGAATTTATTGAATATTACTTAATGGGTAAAGTAATATGTACAATTGAATTTATTAAAATTGTCAGGAGTGAATAATATGACAATTATGGAAATTAACTCGGGACGCGCCTGTGTCGTGTCGGGACTAAATTATTATTATAAGAAGTGAATAAATTATGAGTTGCCCGTAAGATCATTTCGAGTGAGCCAACGTGTACGAAAGGATCGAGATAGTCAGGAAAGTGTACCCGAGGGTTTAGTTTGGGTCTCGGGGCATTTTTAGGCCGAACCGCACCACGGAGGGGCAATTTAGTCTTTTCCAAATTAGTCCTTAATTAAATGACGAAAATTGGGACATTATTATCACATATTAAAAGAGTCTTCTAGGTTTAACACTCTAAAAAAGATAGAACAACAGCGAGAGGAAGGAAAAGTTTTTCCAAGAAATCCAAGGCCAAGAACAAATTCGATTGTGCCCCTACCACCACCAAAACATAGAACGTAAGACGAGGAACGCAACCATATCCTTATCATCAACAAATCAGACATTCAAATCCCAGGCAAGTATCTATCTTTCTTCTTTTCTAGTTAATGTTTCATCCATGTTAGAATAGGATTGTTAAAAATATGTTTTATGGAAGAATTTGATGATTTAGGGAATTTAAACCACATGCTTAAGAGGATATAAGTATATTCTAGAAATCTCAACATATGTAGAGGATTACCCAAGAAATTGTATTGGTTTAGGAGTGAGAAATCTCGAAAAAGAATTAGAAGAATTGAAGTTTAATATAAAATTAGGGTTCTTGATAATTATGATGAATTACCCCTTTAATTCAATACTTTTGATGAATTTGCACATACTTCACGTAGGAAATCATGTATATAGGTATATGTAACCAGTAGTAAATTTGTTTGGGAGTTTGGGGATCGTTAATGCAGTTTTGATTGAGGATGGAGAAGAAAACCCGTAGTTAACAATGTTAGAATTCGGAATACCTGCTTGATTGATCGATCGACCCAAGAGTATCGATCGATCGACTGATCGATCGATCGACCCCTTTCCTCGATCGATCGACCCCTCCTGGGAAACTGCATATTTTTCCCCTTTTTATTTAATTCGGATAAAATACGTAGGAACCCTTGAATATCATTTAAAGAGTATAATGGGTCATAAAGAGGACCAGTAGGGTCTAAGTAGACTCCGTTAAGTGAAATTTTATATGAGATGAAATTTTGGGTTAACGGGGGGTTTCGTCACACATTGGTAATTGTGCGTATGTTCATTAAAGAATTGAGAGACTCGTGACTGACGTAGACCAGAAGGTTAGAGAGGGTGTACCTAATGAAATTATATTTAGTAAGAGAGAATACTTCGAGAGATGAGAAGTAAGTACAAAATGATTATAATTGAGAATAAAAGAGATGAATCCTTTACGTGAGATAATTGGATAAAATTGTACTAAGTACGGTTAATAATAATTATGGGTCATGGGCGAACCTAATTGGAAAATGAGACTATTTATATATATGACCAAGTACATGTGTATATATTTATATTATGCTTGGGTATAATCATACCCGCGTTACTTGCTATCACAGAGGTTGCCCCGCGGGGACAGGCTTATCTCGATGGGACCTTTATGGGGGATATTGACTTGTACCATATAACATAGTATTCCTTGGTACAGGCTATCTGAGAATGATAGTCAGACGGTCCTTAGAGACGTGAGGGGTATGTTCTGACCTCTTAGTGACTTGGAACTATGCTTCGCCTCCATTTTGTGTGTATTGTATTAATACAGTTCGAGAGTGATTCTGAACTAGTATTTCCCTTAGTACGAGAGATACAAGGACTTGATAGCAGAGTATGCCAGCACCATAGATTTTATGTGGGGTTCCGATAGTATATATATTGTATGAGTGACTAATATATATACGTATATATGGAAACTTTCTATTGTGTGTATAAGTAGTTAAGAATTGAATAAATACTCCAAACTTGATAATAAGTGTTCGGGAACTTTGTAATAGTACTGAGATATTCTAAGTAATGTAAGTAATCATGAAGAGATTGATTCTCTAAACTAAATATCATATCCTTGTTATTTCTCGAGATAAAACTTTATGGAGAATAAGTTAGATAGACTTATAAGTTTTAGTAGTACGTTAGCCGTGCACACTAAATGAGAGGTGAGAATTCTCAAGAGAGTGTCGCATACTAACATGGTTGTTACATTATCCAGTAAGCATTTTAAATACTTCTTAAACTATTTAAAAACTGTTTTACACTCGGGATCTGACCTGTCTCCTGTCATTTTTTCTCTCTCTTGTATATATAGGTATATATTACAGGTGCCCAGCCACAGGGGCGTCAGGCATTGGTTCTTTGGATTGGCCGTGCTGCAGCTTATGTGGGAGTTGCAGGCCCTTGCTTTAGACGACCTCTTCATTGATTCAGTTCTTATTTTAGTTCTTCATAGTTAGGTCATGTGTCACCCGATTTCCTATTCTGTTTGGATTTGTCAGAGATTGGCATTTATTTATATTTCCAGTATTCAGTACTCATTGGCAGTTAACTCTTGTCAGGATGATTTCATTTATGGTTCTTTAACTTGGTTTGGTTAATTTAGATGGATTAATTCTTTTGTGTTGGTTGCCATCCTTATCATTTATGTGATTCTTAAACTGATGATTATTTAAAAATGTTTTCATATTGGAATTTAATAAATGGAAATAATACTTTAAACTTTTTTGACACTTAGCTTAATTATTTAGGGTGTTTAAATTGCAATTTTTTTTATTTTTGCGACAGTGATGCTAAGAATGAACCAACCGTTCACCTTGATTTTAATTTAATAAAGGACTGATCGTCCGGTATTTAATTAGGCGGGGTGTCACACTTTGTACAATCATTAATATTCTAGGCTTGTGTGCATTATGATTGTTTTATTCCTTGAGTTCAATGTTATATGTCACTTGAGGCAAATGCTTAGTTTGATAAAGGTTTTCGGTCAATTAGAACTTTTTGAATTTATTTGAGTGTGTTCTTTTGTTTCTAGTTCACACCCATTCATTCTATTCCACACGTTTGGACACATCGATACTATGCTAGCGTGTAAAAGCTTATGGGCTTGTGTCATGTTTGGTGGTCGTTTATACCTGCATATGTGTGCCGAATTTTCTTTGATATATTTTGTATATATTATATATGGTATGTTTCATGTATTTGTGAAATTTACATTTTTTGGGAAAAATTGAAAATTTTCAAAAATAGTTGGTGTTTGTCTGCTCGTGAGATGATAATTGCACATGCTTGATTTACATCTTTTGTGATGATATCTTTTCTTCGTCTTGCAATTAATGTTTATTTTTTCTACTTGTTTGTCTATTTGTCTATTTCGATAAAAACAAAGGGGGAGAGAAAATTAAAATTGAGTTTTTGATGAGTTTGAATTATGGGGGAGTATTTATTTATTTATTGTTTCAAACTAGATGCGTCACGAAGGTATATGTTTGTTATCTCATATGTGTAGGTACTTAAAGCGAATTTCAAAACACACAGATGAAGACAAAGTTTGAAAGGGAAGAAAAAGTTTTTGAAGACAAAAAGGCTTATACCGTTCCGTTCTAGGGTTAGGAAGGGTGTTAGTAAATTTGTAATAAGAGATTTTGATTTTAATTTAGTATTCGATCTATTTGTTTGTTTTGTACCGAAATAGCCAAAGAGGGAGATTTGTAAGAACAATTTTTCTAGTATTATTCATATCATAGCTTTAGGCTAGTTTTGCGTACCCCATTCCAAATCGTCACGCACAGAGAAGACGAATCGAACTCAAGCATCTCTAAGTTTGAAGACTTCCCGGCATCCTAAAAGGTATAAAATGATTTAGATTTTGAATTAAATCATGAAATTAAATTTGGGGTGTTTAATTTTTATCAAAAGACGAACATGACTGTTTAACTTTAGGAAAATATGTTTTTGGAAGACCTGTACGCGAAGTTTAGGAAAAAATGGTTTTTTGACGTTTCAATCATTCAAACGACATTTGATGTCATTCAAACGACATTTCCCGGTCGTTCAAATGATATGCAAAAGTCATTCGAAAACCCGCGAACTTAAGGTTTGTTATAAATTCCTGTTTCATGAAACAGTTTGTTTAAGAATTTTGCCAACACATTTCTGCATATCATAAGCAAAAAAATTTCAAAGTTTTATGTTCCTAAATACTGTTTTAATTCACAAAAATCATCGTTGAATATTGTTTTTGTGAATTAGTTTAGAACACTATAAATTTTGTGTATTTGCATACACCTTTTGTGGCGAGGCACTCCATTGTTAACTTATGATACCTACGGGGATTCACTACTGAAGAAGAAGGACGAGGCTAATTTGGAGGACTGCAGTCTTATGATTCTTGTAAGGATCATAGTTGTTCCTTAGAGATTTTTGAAGAATAGCGTGTTATTCTTGTGGGGGATCAAGTTGTCTTTAAGTCGACTCTCTTGTAAATTTCTAAGTGAATAAAAGGTTTTTAGCCGAAAGGTTTTTTTTCCTGAAACTTGGCCTTGTCGTATTTTCCCGGTTTGATTTATCTATTTCATCACATAGTTTCATACTTAGGATAAACAAGATAAAATCTGTTTAAAATTCGCTTCTGCATATTTAAAATTAGTATTGCAATTTTTGTTGAAATCGCCCTTTGGAATTATTTTGCATTTACACTAATTGTTATTAATCATTTTGTCGACTAGGTAAACGGTATAAAGATTAGTTAATCGACTTATAGAGTAAATAACCAACTCAAATATTTATTATATGATTCATGTTTGAATCATGTATACGGCCTTAGATTCGACTAATGCACTTAGATAAAACTGTAAATAACTTTACTATACTAAGTTGTAACATTAGTTATCAGTGGAGACCAAGTGTATTAGGAATGTAGAATTATTCCAGTATTTTAACCTGGTCGGGTAAGACTTCTAATTAAGAAATTTGACTAATTTTTTATTCGTGAATTATTGAGGACAAATCATACATGATGTTTAACTTTTCATAAGTTGGAAAAGTTTAAACCATGTTATTCGGCGACGAAATTTTTGAGAACTTTTTTGAAGTTGAAAAAGTTTGAACCATGCCCTTTTCGGTGAGGAACGTTTTGAAAACTTTTCTGAAGTTAGAAAAGTGTAAAAAATCGATCATTAATTATAATTAAGGTGGTTAAGGTGTAGCCACCATACTCAAAAAACTAATGCCAAAAAGGATGTATAACGGAGAAAAGCTAAAATTTGATTAACTTGAATAAGAAATTACATTAAATACATATTTTTTAAACTGAGTTTGTAATAATACTTGCACAGATGGTCTGCGTTCTAAAGATTCTTGAATTCTTCCCCTTTATAGTTTCCAAGAGATAAATTCCTAGTCGGATAACCGTGATATACGGTATGGACCATGCCAATTAGGATCCAGCTTCTTATTCTTCTGAATTACTTTCTTGAGTACCAGATCTCCTTGTTTCAGGTTAGTTGGCTTGACCCTTCGATTATAAAACTTTGCAATCCTTTGTTGGTAGGTAGACATCAGGATAGCAGTATCTTCTCAGACTTCTTCTATCATCTCAAATATAGTCTCCACATCAGGTCACTCTTGGGTGATTCAAAGTTTAATATCCTATGAGTTGGTATACCTATTTCCACTGGTACTAGTTCCTCAGTGCCAAAATCTAACATGTATGGAGTTTCTCCTATTGCTATTCTGGGAGTAGTCCTGCATGACCAAAGGACACTGTGGAGCTCATTAATCCAGTTACCTTTAGCCTCATCCAATCTTTTCTTCAACCCATTTAGTAAGGTTTTGTTGGTGATTTCTATTTGGCCATTGCATTTTGGATCCCCGGGTGCTGAATGAAGTTTTTAAATGCTTGATCGAATAATACTCTTCAAATTCTTTATTATCAAATTGAGTGTCATGGCCAGTGATAAAATCATAGGTCATACCATATCTACAAATGATCTATTTCCATATGAATTGGAATACTCTCTCATAAGGCATATCAACTAGGGGCTCAGCCTCCACCTATTTGGTAAAATAATTAATAACTATGACCTGGTACTTGAATCTTCCATTGGTGGTCGATAATGGTCCGATCATGTCAATTCCCCATATAGCAAAAGGTCATGGAGAAGTGATGAGTGTTAGTCTTGTTCTAGGTCTTCTGCAAATGGTCATATATTTCTAGCATTTACCACACTTCTTATTGAAGGCAAAAAAGTCTTCTTTCATCATCTGCCAGTAGTAACCTTGCATTGTTATTCGTTGTCTCAAATACCTCCCAGCTGCGTGTGCTCCACATGAGCCTTCATGAAACTCTTTGATCAAGTCATTCACTTAGTTTGGATGAACACGGCGAAGTAGGGAAGCAGTGTATCCTCGCCCATACAAAATACATTTTTCTAGCACATAAATGGTTGCTTTGTACCTCATCTTCCTGGATTCCTTATGGTTGAATGGAAGTGTTCCTCTTTTGATGTATTCTCTAATTGGGTCCATCCATAAAGGAACTAACTCCATAAATATGAAGTTGATTTACATCCCATCAATGCTTCTGTGGGTAAGAATCTCCATTGGGATTATTTGTCTGAGTTATGTTAGAGTTACCGAAGCAAGCTGAGCAAGAGCATCTGCTCAGGCATTCTCATGTCCGAGAATCCTCATTATCTTGACTAAAATGAGCAAAGAAATAAATTCCATTATTTTTTATGATATCTCATCATAGTTTTTTCTTTGACACCATAAATTTGCTGCATCTGATTGACGATCAGCTGAGAATCACTATATACCAATACTTGGTTGGCGCTCAGAGATGAAACTAGTTCCAGTCCTGTGATCAATGCTTCATATTCAGCCTTATTGTTGGAAGCATTGAATTTAAATCTCAGAGCATATTCTACATCCAAGTTATCTGGAGTGTTGATGATGAGTCTTGCTCCACTTTCAGTAGCACATGAGGATATATCTACAAACAACTTCCAAGTTGGAATATCATCAGAGAACTCTTTTTCATCCAGTACTCCATGATTGAAAACCTTCAGTCTTTGTTGTAATTTTTCTTAAGCATTCGACGACCCAGGTTGATCGGCTACAATCTCTATTTACTTTTGAGCTAAGCTCTCTTCCCTATAAGTCTTCTCGGCTATCAAATGTGGATTATAATGCTTCTATGCATATGTGAATCCTGTAGAGGGGGCCTTAAGGTAATCCTGGGATTAGGGATAATCCACCAATTAGCAACAGTGTTCTGAGGATAAGCTCAGCGAGGCAGCTCAAAGCGAAGTAGCTCAGCGAGGCAGCTCAGCGTGGAAGCTTGGCGTGGCAACTGGTGCTTTAGCTTATTGTTACTTTGTCATATTATAGCTTTGTTTATATTGACTACGAGTTGTAACGACTGTAATGTTGTAACGAGAATAATGAATGGGTGTGAGGTCGAACGGTACTCGCGAGAGAATAGGCTTGGCAGGGCCTGGGAGAGCTTTCATGCTCTATCGAACAACCTCACCGTGGGAACTTTAGAGGGACTTGGTTTGGAGGATAGAGAAGTGGGGCACCGTTGGGGCTTGTCCTGACCATCTTAGATACACCTGGTAAAACACCGAAAGATCTTCACCGTGGAACCTAGAGCAAAGTAGCTTCGAGTTCCATCGGGAGCTTTGCTGTGAACCAAACAGCCCTCTACTTTATGTCCCATCTACTGTAGGTGATGTCACTAGCCAGCTACACAACGTCAAGTCTGCACTTGAGTAAACCACCGTGGTATTTGGGGCTGTCAGACGGTTGGTAAGCAACCTCTGTGGCAACAGCCCCCTGACACACAGTGGTTAGGCAAAAGGCATGTCTTGGCATTTAATGTTTATGACGTAAAGACAACTAGTGCATCAGGTATTTAATGCTGGTGACATAAGGTATGAGGGAGGTCTTTCACAGGCATTAATGACTTAGCTGCCTCGGGGGTGGTGTGGGGGTTATTTAAGGCCCCAACCACCTCCAATGAAGGGCATCGATCAAAAAGTTCTAAAAAGAGTTCTTTTGGAGATATTCTTCTGAGATTTTGAGAAATTATTACTAGAGAAAGAGTTATTGAAAAACCAGAGAGTTCTTCCACCCAACATTTGTCATTTATTAGGGAGCTTTAATCACTTGACAGAAATCCTTGAAGAAGACCTTTTCGGTGTGTGTGTTTTTTTTACCTGCCTACTAAGGTGTATCTAGGATGCTTACTTCTCTCTCCCTCTAGCTAAGTTATTTCTGAGTTCTTTATTATATTGTGAGTTATACACGAGAGATTTGTGAGTTTAAGCTGGGTTTCATACGTTCCAAACTGTTCTTTGTGTCTTGTGGCTAAATAACTAGTGTTTACTGATTAACCTTGTCATCACCATACTCAAAAGGGGTTACGCCTCCATCTTATCTAAACTACCCTCTTACATTTGGCGACTCTGCTGGGGAGGCATTCTTCTAAGGAAGGAGTATGGCGCAAGATAACGTTAATCGAAGGCTCAACTTTGATGATATCCAACACAGTGAAGAGCAAGCAGCGGTAGAATTGTAGGCTTTAAGGAGCGGAGCTCCTCGAATAGAAGTGCCTCCAGTTCAGACAACAACAGGCGCTCAAGGAGTGACGCAGGCTTCCACGAGCGCTGGGCAGGGACCTGCCCAGATGACCCTCCTCATGAGCAAGTTCTATGAGTTTTTGCAAACTCCTGCAGCTTCAACGGTGCTGGGAGGACTCGAAGCCAATTCCTTCGTAACACCAGGGGCAGCTCCAACGGTTCCACCAGGCGCAGGTACAACGGGAGTAGCCCCGGCAAGCATACCCTCCATCGTGAATCCGGCGGTGGGAATCTCCAGAGTATCAACGGCGCCAGCTGTAACGATGGCTCCAACTGTAACGGTCATTCAGCCAACACCCCCATTGGTCGTTGCCCCATCGCCCATGGAGGAAATGAGGAGAGAAATGCAAAAGGAGATGTTGAAGTTCATGCAGGCTTCCTCACAGTCTATAGGCGAGGTAGCTTCAGTCTATGACAACTTTAGGACACCTTATCCTCAGGAATACAACGATGAGCCTTACCCGAGGGATTATATTCCCCCCATCTTTGAAAAATACACAGGGAAGGGTGGGAATCCGAAAGAGCACATTAAATGTTTTATTGAGCACTTGGGGGCGCATTGCAACAACAAGAAGCTCAGGTTGAGGGAGTTTTCCAAATCCCTAACCGATAAAGCATACACGTGGTATTCTCATTTGGCCCCTAAGAGTGTTTCCACGTGGGAAGAGTTGCATGTGCTCTTTGTCCAAAAGTTCTTTCTAGCAGAGGATGAATTCACTCTGACCCAACTAGGGAGAGAGAAGCAACGACCAGGAGAAGACGTGGTGGCATACGTTCGGAGGTTCAGGGAAAGGTCTCTGGATGTGAGAGAGGAGGCCAAGGAGTCTAAACTATTACAAATCTGTGCCGAAGGACTACTCCCGGAGTACATTTGCCATCTTATCAATGAGACGCGCGAGAAAACTTTTTCGGCATTCGTAAAATCTGCAAGGAACATCTCATTGGTCATACGACCAAACTCGGTGGCGGTGCCTATGATATTCAGGCAGCCAATACAACTTGGGGGAGGAAGGCCTCAACCCCCACGAGTGGGATACACCGAAGGAACATATGGGGGTAAGGCGGCGAAGAAGGACAACAAAAGGAAGTTCGGAAGGGATAGAGAAGACCCACCACCGTTACCGTGCACGATAGAAGAGGCGGTGAGCTGTTATAACACCATGGTCAAAGGTGGAACGGTCTACCTACCAAAAGGCGTTCCGACGGAAGAACCCGATGACGCAACGAAGGCGGATCCTAGGTATTGTCAGGTTCATCGAAAGATCCAGCACCCGACAGAGAGCTGCTTCACACTGAGAAGAATCATTGACAAGTACATGAAGGCAGGGACGCTGCAGATCCCCCCACAGAACATTAACAACAACCCACTTCCAGCGCATGGGGTCAACTTGGTGATGGCCTACGATGATGAGGCGGAAAGAGAAGGAGGAAGGTCAACAATGAAGCAAAGGGAATTCGAAGAAACTCTGGAACATTGCACCACAGGAATGGCTAACGTAGTTTTAGCCTACTATGAAGCAAGCGCTAAAAACGTGGAAGACGTATACAGCGTTGAGGGCGAGGAAAGGGAGGCAGTCGTTGAATACAGCGCAGTTTCAAAATCCCCAAAGTTCGCTTGGTTCTTCGATCAAGTGGGGATACCAAAGGAGAGCAGACTGGAAATAACTCGGGAGATCCTAGACATCGTGAAGAAGGACGCGGTTCCCTCGTTGAAATGGAGGGGACCCATGGCGAGGCTGATGAAAAAGTTCCTATCAGAAGTGACCTTCAACGATGCAGATAGAGCTGTAAGGTTCCCTCATAACAGGCCCTTGTATGTGACGGCCAGTATCAACGGGGTTAGTTTTGCAAGAACGCTTATGGATGGGGGTGCTTCCATCAACATTATGCCGATCAACTCCTTCCACGCAGCTAATATCCCAGAAGAAAGGTTGGTCCCCATGCCTCTGGTAATCTCAGGGTATGACAACCAATCTTCCAAATCCATTGGGTATGTGAATGTGGGAATTGTAATGGGAAATCTGAGTTCCCACATCAAGTTCCATATAATAGAAAGTGCAACTTCCTATCATTTACTAGTAGGAAGAGTGTGGATGCACAATCAAGGTTTAGTTCCTTCAACATATCATCAATGCGCCAAGGCGAATGTCAAAGGAACAGAAGTGACCATTAGGGCTACAAAAAGGCCTTTTGCTATCGAGGAAGCTCACTTTGTAGATGCGGCCTTTTATACGGAGTTGGAGGAGGATGCTCGAGTCCTAACGAGAAGAATGGAGGGGGCATGGGTTCCCTCGATCAGAGATAGAATGGGGCCTCTGAACGAGCAAAGTAAAGAAGCCGCGAGTAACGAAGGGGTGAGGGCCAAAGAAACTCATCAGGTGATCCCTCGACCCCAAAGTACCACGAAGCAGCTCAAAAACAAAGTAAGGCTTAGAGTTGATCCTGTGGAGCATGAGGTCCAACGGCAAAGCATGCTGAGTCGCTTTTCAGGAGGAAGAATCGTTGAGGCTTCGAGAGAGAGGAAGAGGAAGGCCGTGGCAACAGCTGCCAACAAGCAATGCAAGAAGGTGGTCACTGAAGAGGGGAAGGTGGTATACCGTTTATAACGATGTGAGTGGGCAGCCGAAGAGACCGAGGATGGGGCTAACCCATTATATGAGTGTTTTTTGGTGGATCAACAGGGACAGTGTATGGTGATAGACAACTCCAACATACAGGAGTTCGTGGAGGAGTTCGCCGAAGAACCAGACTACATGGCAAATCAACCAAAGCCCCAGGCACAAGAGTTGGATCAGTTGAACCTGGCAGGAGAAGGGGAAGACCCAAGGCCCATCTTCATCGCGAAGGATCTCGGTAAGGAGAAATGAGAAGCCTTGGTTGGGATAATCCGGGAGTTCATAGATGTCTTTGCATGGAAGTATACCGAAATGGAAGGGCTAGATGAGGAAGTGAGCTGCCACAAGCTAAACGTGATGCCTTCAGCCATCCCGGTGAAGCAGGCAATAAGGACTTATAAACCTAAGTTGGACTTGAAGATTAAGGAAGAGGTTCAACGTTTATTGGCAGTAGGATTCATCAAACCAATACAGCATCCCCTTTGGCTATCTAGCATTGTGCCAGTAGGGAAGAAGAAAAAGAGTCAAATAAGGATCTGTGTGGATTTTAGAGATTTGAACAGGGCTTGCCCCAAAGATGAGTTCCCTCTACCCTCCATTGATAGCTTGATAGATGCCACGGCTGGGCATGAGATGTATAGCTTCATGGATGGGTACGTAGGGTACAACCAGATCAAGATGGACCCCGCGGACGCAGAGAAAACGGCATTCAGAACCCCGTTGGGCAATTTCATGTACAAAGTAATGCCGTTTGGAATTAAGAACGCAGGAGCTACTTATCAAAGAACAATGATGGCCATTTTTCATGATTTCTTCCACAAATTTGTAGAATTCTATGTGGATGATTTGGTCATCAAATCGAAGAAGGAGGAGTCCCACCTAAACGACTTAAAGAAGGTGTTTACTCGATGTAGGAAGTATAAATTAAAGATGAACCCATTGAAGTGCATCTTTGGAGTAACAAGAGGGAAGTTTCTAGGCTTTGTGGTTGATCAACAAGGGGTGCAGATGGACCAGGATAAACAACGCGCGATCTTAGAGATGCCGTGACCAAGAACGACGAAAGAGCTAAAAAGTTTCCTCGGTAAAGTCTCCTACCTCAGAAGATTTGTACCGGGATTGGTCGAGGTAACACACCCGTTGATGCAGCTGCTGCGAAAGAACACAAAGTTCAGGTGGGAAAAAGATCACCAGGAGTCTCTCGATGAGTTGAAGAAGCTGCTCGTTTCACCACAAATCATGGTTCCTCCACAGGCAGGAGTACCGTTGCAGCTGTACCTCACCTCCACTACAAGGTCCGTTGGAGCTTTGCTGGCACAAGAGATTGACGGGAAAGAACGGCCAGTGTATTACCTCAGCAGGATCATACATGGGCCAGAGATTAGATATAACAGCCTAGAAAGGCATTGTTTGGCCTTAGTCTTTGTAGCACAAAAACTTAGACATTATATGCTGTCTTTTACAATTCATATTGTAACTAGATGTGATCCTATTAAGTATTTGTTGGCTAGAACTATCTTGATTGGCAGGGCAGCTAGGTGGTTCCTTATTCTCTCCGAATATGATTTAAAGTGTGTGGTTCCTCGTGCTATCAAGAGCCAGGCGTATGCTGATTTGTTGGCAATCTTTCCATCAGGAACGTTTGAACCACCTAAAGAAGACATTCCGGGAGACAACTTACAAGCCAACTATCTGGATGAAACCGATGAGGAATGGACGATGCAATTTGATGGGTCTTCGGCAGAGAAAAAAGGAGGGGCAGGGGTCATCCTTTCAAAAGGAACGGAGGAGATTTGCCTTTCCTACAAATTAGATTTCCCTTGCTCCAATAACGAAGCAGAATACGAAGCGTTGGTACTAGGGCTGTTGGAGGCTCTTCGAAGGGGAATTCGTTCACTCTGCATCAAGGGTGACTCGAACTTAGTAATTCAGCAAGTTAACGGAGAATATGTATTGAAGCACATGAGTTTGGCACCGTACAGAACGATCATTCAAAGGCTCCTCAGCCAGTTCTATCGGACCAAAATCAGAAGACATCCCAGAACGATGAACCGTTATCCAGACGCTTATGCCACTATTGCTCAAAAGATGGTCATGAGGAGCGATACGACTATCGTTACGATCCAATGAAGAACAGCTCCTTCGGTGGTGCAGTCAATACTACCGATGGAGGGAGACGCGGATTGGAGAGGAGAGATCAGGAAGCAACTGGAGTCTGGCGAAGGAGCTATGGGACTAAGAGAGTTAGCCCAATACTTTACAAACCAGGGAAATAGTTACTTCAGAAATGCAGGGGGATGGTTATCGAGATGCATTGGGCCAGAGGAAGCAGAGCGGAGGTTGAAGAAAACACATGAGGATCACTGCGAAACAACTGAGATACCTCTTTATAGGAGAATTCAAAGAGGGGGATATTTTTGGCCTAGAATGAAACAGGATGCGACAGAACTACAACGGAATTGTGATAAGTGTCAGCTATTTTTCGAAGCAACTGAGTGCCATTTCATCGAAGCCCAAACGGACTGGAGGCAGCCCTATATCGACTTTATTCAAGATGGAATTATCCCAACGGAGAAAATGGATGCGATGGGACTGAAGCGAAGGGCCCCGAGGTTCTATATCCAGGAGTGGCAGCTTTATCGAAGGGGGTACTTCAACAGGCCATTGCGTTGCATCACAAAGGAAGAAGCAACTGAGGTCCTCAAACAAGCCCATGACCCAGCTCACATAGGAGGGTCCAAGTTATATGATCAACTAATGACGTTGGGGTATTATTGGCCAACGATGGAGAAAGACTCTGCCGAATTTGTTCGAAAATGCAAAGCTTGCCAACTTCATGGAAATATGATCCATGCCCCATCGGTGGACTTACACTCTCTGGCAACGCCTTATCCTTTCCACACTTGGGCGTTCGACCTCGTGGGGGCGATACATCCTTCATCGAGGGGCAAGATATGGATACTGGTAGCAACGGAGTGCTTTACAAAATGGGCTGAAGCAATACCACTTAGAAGGGCAACGGCTGGGGTAGTGAGTAACTTCATCAGAGAGTATATCATTTGCCATTTTGGGATCCCAAAGGTTATTCTCTCAGATAATGGGACTCCCTTCGTCAACTCAGAAGTAACGATGCTCATAGACAAGTACTCCATTGTTCATCACACTTCAACGGTGGCATACCCGAAGGGGAACGGTCAGGCCGAAGCAACTAACAAAACTCTGGTTAATATCTTGGCTAAAATGATGGAGGACTTTCCAGGATCGTGGTATGACAAGATACCAGCAGTGTTGTGGGCCTATCGAACGACGAAGAGGAAGCCCACAGGGTACACTCCGTTCTCCCTTGTCTACGGGGCTGAGGCAATCCTTCCAGTGGAGTTGGAAGTTCCCTCTGCTCGATACGCCTTGCGAAGTAGCATGCTTCCTCAGAACAGGCATGTGCAGTTAGAGGCATTGGATGAACACAGAGACAACGCGATGCAACATTTTCAAATGTATACAAAGCAGCTCTCTAGGGCATATGACAACCTGGTAAGACCAAGGAGGTTCGTGGAGGGAGATCTCGTTTTGAAAGTAGTGGTGAAACACATTAGGGGACTTCCTCTGCCAAAGTTCGCAGCCAATTGGGAGGGACCTTTCATCGTGAAGGAAGCTCATGATTCAGGTTATTGCTTAATTTCTAAGTTGGAGGAAGATAAGCCATTCAAAATTAACAATAAATGGATGAAAGCCTATCATGTGTAAACAATTAAGTTTGTACCATCGATGTATCTAGTCTTTGATTATGAATATACAAGTTTTATTGATGACGTGAAGTATAGACGTTGATATGAAAGCAGTCATAACTCAGAGATAAACTGGAAAATATACATTCTTTCATTCATTAAACAAGAGAGCATTACAAAAAATTGGGAACTATTGCCCAAGAATTACATGAATGGACGAAGAAAGAAAATACATACAGGAGTTTACTACCCTAAGGGTAACCATAGGTCCGGGGAAGAGAAAAAATCCCCAGGAAGGCCCGAAGAAGCTGACGCAAAGGAGCTTTGAGCATTGACAACAACCTCTAGCTTGGTTTGCACCTGTGCGCGTTCAATAAGAAGTCTCTCCCGTTTTAGCTTGGCCAAACGCAGAGCCTCTTCGGCATTCTTTACTTCTTCATCCGCCAATTCCAAAAGAGGTGCCATCTCAGCTAACTTAACCTCCTCAGCCCGTTGGTCCTCCTGGTGCTTTCTCAGTAGTTCCCTCTGGTCGATCAGCTGCTGACTCTTCAAAGTTTTCAAATACGTTATAAGCCAGTCGAAACGGAAATCGTCACGACCCAATTCCTTCAGAAAACCCAGAAACTGATTAATGAGGGCTCGGGTGACACTAGAAGTGGGAGTACTGGCAATCTCAGCAACAACGATCGCCATGCCTTGTAGTCGATGACTCATCACGGGAATGTTGGACCGTAGGCAGTCCACGGTGAAGGTCTTGGGGTGATGGTTCACCAACTGCTCAATCACCAAGCGATGGCTCACAGGCATTTGGGGAGAATTGTGAAGCACCATTAGGCAAAAGGCAGGAGGAGTTAAGTCAGGAAGAGGCAATTCGCACCCAGATTCACTTTCTGCCTCAGCACCAGTCGTTGAACCTTGGTCAGCATGATCAGATTCTTCCGAAACAGCAGGTTCCTGACGAGGTGTGCCCATAAGTGAAAGAGCTGGTGAGGAATCCTCCCGAGCAACCTGAGAAGAGATATAAGAAACAGTGAGATTATATAAAAATCTTAACAAGAGTTTTCGTTGTTAAGTCACCGTTATAAGGTGGAGATTATATAAAAATCTTAACAAACGTTTTCGTTGTTAAGTCACCGTTATAAGGTGGAGATTATATAAAAATCTTAACAAGCGTTTTCGTTGTTAAGTCACCGTTATAAGGTGGAGATTATATAAAAATCTTAACAAGCGTTTTCGTTGTTAAGTCACCGTTATAAGGTGGAGATTATATAAAAATCTTAACAAGCGTTTTCGTTGTTAAGTCACCGATATAAGGTGGAGATTATATAAAAATCTTTAGAAGCGTTTTCGTTGTTAAGTCACCGTTATAAGGTGGATATTATATAAAAATCTTAAGAAGCGTTTTCGTTGTTAAGTCACCGTTATAAGGTGGAGATTATATATAAAAATCTTAACAAGCGTTTTCGTTGTTAAGTCACCGTTATATGATGAAGTTATGAAAAAAAAAAACCCTAACATACGGTGGAGTTTATGCAGAGAATTAAGAAAGTACCTGAGTCACAACAGGGGCAGGAATGTGAGTCACCACAGAGGTTAAAGGGGCAGGAACCGTTGGGAGGGGACTTGTTATCTCATCAGCCTCAACGGGGTCTCTGGCCGCAGAAACCTCAACTATCGACAAAGTTCCCTCCCCCACATAAGGTACCAAAGCAAGCGTAGGGGATTCATTGGGAATAGATGATGGACTCCCGAAAGAGGCCCCAGCACGAAGGGGCGCAGAAAAACCACCAGGCTGCGAAGAAGCCCCAACCTTAGCCCTGTGTGCGTAAAGACTACCCAAAGATGAGGGTGGTGAAAGATCAGGGGAAAGCTGCAATATAAAAGCCAATGTTAGTAAAGAGGAACAAGTACAGAAAAAGGGTGAAATATATCCAAGTGTTACTTACCTCATTCAGGACATTGAAAAGGGGCACTGTGGTCAGAGGTCTCGCCAGCACCGTTGGACGAACAATGTTTGCTAGCAGCGAGGACACTTCGACCTAGGGCAACCAACATCCCAAATTCAGCACACAGAATGGGGTGAAAGAGAAGGAATTCTAGATCAGACAAATTAAGTATGAAATCATTACCTCAGGGTCACTTGCAGCAGCCAGAACAATGGGCAGAGCAACCTCAGGGGAAGCCAGTGAGCCAAAGGGGACTGAGGTAGTTGTCTCGGATTGCGTTGTCTCTGGTGGCGAAGAGACATCCATGGGATCTATAACCTCACCCTCCACAGCTGCCTCCCTCGCCCATCGTGAGATTGAACGACAGAGTAAGTAAGCCTGGTCATTGGCGAACGGGGTGGGGTAGTATCGGATGAGAGGGCACCACAGCGACCACCCACGAAACGGCTTATGGGGGGACTAGGAGGACGAGGCCCAGTTTCTTTAAACCCCTGCACCAAAGTAATTAAGAACAATATATATAAGCAAATGCAGCTTGCTTTAACTAAAGAGGAAAAGAGAACAAGATAAGTGTACATACCTCAGATCGGGAAGAAGAATGAGAAGCTTGCACCATGGGAGCTTACTTCCTCTGGGACTTGGTGCCTAAAGTCTTCCTCCTTGTCCTTGTCACATCACTGCCAATGGCTTGAGGAACCTTCGAACTTTTCCTCCTCCTTGCAGCTGGCTCAGTTGGATCGACGACGATCGTAGGGAAAGCAACCGAAGGAGGAACGACGACAGCGCGCCGTTGAAACTCTGCATTTACCCGATCTACCTCAGCCTGCACCTCCCTCCTTAACCTCTCGGCCTTTTCAGCAGACACGGGAGGAGGAACGGAGGCTGTGGGAAGGGCTGCCACAGGAGTCTGGGATTTGGACTTTGATTTTTTCGTGGAAGCCACCCCACTCTTGGCCTTCTTGGTCGATGGTTGCGAAGACCCTTCATCAGCAGTGGCTCCAGTTGAAGGAGCAGTCTTCCTGGATACCCCAGCACTTTTAGCTTTGGGTATGGCAGTAGGAATCATGGGGCATAACGGAGGAAGCTCTTCGATAGGCCTTTTAGGGGTTTTGCTTAGAGGGAACTCAATCCCAAGAACGGAGTTGCCTTTAAGTCCCAGCTCCAACGCAGAAAAATACAGAACTGGAGGGTACACGGGCTCGCCATCTATGAACTCAGCAATGTCATCCAGTTGTTTCGGCCAGAACTTCGTGGCAAATAGACCGGTCACATCCCCTTGCCTTTTGTTGGAAGGAATGGTGACTCGCCCAGCCATTGATTCACTTATCCCCCACGCAGCAGTAGAGGAAAATAAGGAACATGCCTCGCTGAAGCTAACCTTTGGGTTTGAAGATTGGAAAACTGGGCGAGGAGCCCCCTGATCAAACCCAAATTGACGACTGCACCGATTGGGGTTATAATATTCGCTGGAATATCCCCACTCGGTGTAGGACGGCAGATACCCCGGAGAAATGAGAAGCACCACGACTAACTGAAGATCTTCAATGTCTACCCCCACCTGAACCACCCTGGATTCGTGCTGGAAGAAATCACAAGTATGAAAAAAGACGTCCTCTCCGTAAGGCCTCATAACAAAGTCCTCAAAACGGTCAATTGAGGCGATCAGCTCTTTTCGGCTCTGCCTCTTGTGATAAATATAAGAGCGTGGGGGCAGAATGGTTTCCCTAGAAGGAGGTCGGTTGGCCTTGGCCGCTACAATAGGAAAGCGCACGTACAGGAAGCCGGTTAGAAGGACGCTGTTGGCAAAATTGGCCAGGTTATAATGGCCAAGCGATCGTTCCATGTCGAACAATGTTCTGTCGAGCCAGGTGTAGAGGGACCCTAAGGCAATTGCAGCCAAAGGAAGTTTGATGCCCCGGGCCAAATGAAGGGATATGTTGATAAGGTCCCTTCGGGGCTGATCATTTGGTTTTCCCGTCAAAAGAAAATGGGAAAGAATCACAAGGATGTAAGCGGGGAGCTCTAACGAAGTACCTTGACCAGGGGCATCCGTTGAAGTTGAAGAACTGCCTTCACTAGAACCCTTGAAGAAGTAGTTAATCAGCGGAGTGAAGGTAGCTTTGTTTGAAGAACCGATGCAACTTCGGCATATTCGGTCCAACGCCAAACGGTCAGCAATCTCTTGGGCATCGAGAGGCTCATCGGTATAAGGCTCATGGCCTACTGCTTCGAGCCCCAGGATCTCGCAGACATCTTCTAGGGTTATCGTAAACTCGCCCCACGCAGCGATGAATGTGTGAGTCGTCACGTTCCAACGGAAAACAAGAATGGGGAGAGCAGCATTATTTTTGGAGAGAGTAAACTCACCAAACCATTTGGCCCGTTGAAGGCCAATCTTACTCATAATATCACCATGGGAACTCACCATGTGAGAGTTCCAAGTAGCAAAATGGGCAGGAGAACCCCCTGGTGCCTCGAAATCAATTTGGGACCATTGGAAGTCCCCTCGCTCCAAACGAAACCTGAGACTTCCCTCTGGAGGAAGAAAGCCCCACTTCGAGGGTTCTTTGTCCTCGTCACCCAGCAATAAGGTCTCAAACTTGCATTCAAAGTTGACAGTCTTGCAGGCAGCAGCAAAGCTATCATCCTTGCCAAAAATGGGAGAGCGACGATAAAACCTTAACTGTTCATGACGGGCAGCGTCCAAAGCGGAAGCAGTAGTAGTGGCAGCAACAGTGGTAGCAACAGCGATAACAGGCGGCGCACTGGTTGAAGAGATGGTGGGGTAACTTGGAGACGCCATGGCAGAGTGTTAGAGCAAACGGAAAAAACCTTGAGTAAGAGGAGCTTGAGAACGATAATGGAGGAGAGCAACCACAGGAGGTGGCGTAGAAGATGAGAGCAAGAAAAGGAAGGCACAAGCTTGAACAGCAATGGAGGTTTCAGATGCTCAACAATGGAAGCTCTCTCTCTCTCTCTCTCTCTCTAAAAGCGAAGGAAATTTGAAGAAGGTAATGGCAAAGTAATAGAAAGGAAGGTTTTAAGTGTTTGGGGGATTTAGCCGCTTAAATTTTTAAGTTCGTCGTTTAAGTTTCCCACCATTGCACGTGCGAGGCCGCCTGCAATCATTTCAAATGTACACGTGGCACTTCGGGAAGTGTTTTGACAACGCTACGTCATTAATGAAGTGACACCTAGGGAACAGCCATCGTTACCTTCCTAAGCAAGATTGAGTTTTGGGCGCCAAGATTTTCTCAGACATATCCAATAAACCCCCCAACGAAGAAGATGTCCCAATGGTTCAAAAAAGCCACGATGTCCCTCGTCAGAAGCTCAAACGTTATTTAGTTATGACTCAGTTACATCGGGGAGAATTTTTCGCTTTTTCGAACATTACTGGGAGAATATTAGCAGGTCCTTCGGGAGAATTTCAGATATTCAAGCTAGAACGGTTGAGGCTCGGCATTAGGAAAAAGTAGCAGGCCAGACAGAGAAGGTTCATCGGATTGAGAATTTTTCGTGGAGGCACTTCTTGTTCCCCCAACAAATCCCTCCACGAAGTGGCAAATATAGAGGGGGCCTGAAGGTAATCCTGGGATTAGGGATAATCCACCAATTAGCAACAGTGTTCTGAGGATAAGCTCAGCGAGGCAGCTCAAAGCGAAGTAGCTCAGCGAGGCAGCTCAGCGTGGAAGCTTGGCGTGGCAACTGGTACTTTAGCTTATTGTTACTTTGTCATATTATAGCTTTGTTTATATTGACTACGAGTTTTAACGACTGTAATGTTGTAACGAGAATAATGAATGGGTGTGAGGTCGAACGGTACTCGCGAGAGACCAGGCTTGGCAGGGCCTGGGAGAGCTTTCATGCTCTATCGAACAGCCTCACCGTGGGAACTTTAGAGGGACTTGGTTTGGAGGATTGAGAAGTGGGGCACCGTTGGGGCTTGTCCTGACCATCTTAGATACACCTGGTAAAACACCGAAAGATCTTCACCGTGGAACCTAGAGCAAAGTAGCTTCGAGTTCCATCGGGAGCTTTGCTGTGAACCAAACTGCCCTCTACTTTATGTCCCATCTACTGTAGGTGATGTCACTAGCCAGCTACACAACATCAAGTCTGCACTTGAGTAAACCACCGTGGTATTTGGGGCTGTCAGATGGTTGGTAAGCAACCTCTGTGGCAACAGCCCCCTGACACACAGTGGTTAGGCAAAAGGCATGTCTTGGCATTTAATGTTTATGACGTAAAGACAACTAGTGCATCAGATATTTAATGCTTGTGACATAAGGTATGAGGGAGGTCTTTCACAGGCATTAATGACTTAGTTGCCTCGGGGTTGGTGTGGGGACTATTTAAGGCCCCAACCACCTCCAAGGAAGGGCATCGATCAAAAAGTTCTAAAAAGAGTTCTTTTGGAGATATTCTTCTGAGATTTTGAGAAATTATTACTAGAGAAAGAGTTATTGAAAAACCAGAGAGTTCTTCCACCCACCATTTGTCATTTATTAGGGAGCTTTAATAACTTGACAGAAATCCTTGAAGAAGACCTTTTCGGTGTGTGTGTTTTTTTACCTGCCTACTAAGGTGTATCTAGGATGCTTACTTCTCTCTCCCTCTAGCTAAGTTATTTCTGAGTTCTTTATTATATTGTGAGTTATACACGAGAGATTTGTGAGTTTAAGCTGGGTTTCATACGTTCCAAACTGTTCTTTGTGTCTTGTGGCTAAATCACTAGTGTTTACTGATTAACCTTGTTATCACCATACTCAAAAGGGGTTACGCCTCCATCTTATCTAAACTACCCTCTTACAAATCCAACAATAAATTCTGGCACTTCTTGGCCTTATATCGCAACTCTGGGTTCATAAACAATTTCATAGTCTTTTAATTCAATTGCCTAAGACATTAGACTTCCAAACTTCTCTTGTTTGTGAAGCTCTTGTCACAGAGGCAAATTCGTGTTGAAAATAATGTTGTGGGATGAGAAGTATGGTCTCATCCTCCAAGATGCTTCAATAAGAGTTAGGGATAACTTCTACAAGCGTGGATATCTAATTTTATCTCCTTAGAATGCCTTGCTAGTATAATATACGGCTTGTGTACCCTTTGATCAAGTCAGATCAAAGCTAAACTAACAGCCGACTCTGAAATAACCAAGTATAAATATAGTTTTTTATCCCAGACCTGGCCAGGAAAGGAGTGGGAGAAAACATAAATACTTTTTCAACTCTAGGAAGGCTTTATCACATTCGTTATTCCACTCAAAGGTCTTTCTAAGAACCTTGAATAATGGGAGACACTTATCAGTTGCTTAGGAGATAAAACGGTTTAATGAATCTACTTATCCTGTTAATTTTTATCTTTCTTTCTTGTTGGTAGGGGAATGCATTTCAGGCAAGGCTTTAATTTTGTCAGTATTTTGTTCTATTCCCCTATGATTGATAATGTACCCTAGGAACATCCCTTCCTGTACTCCAAATATACATTTGGTTATATCGAGTTTCAGCTGGTGCTTTTCCAATTGATCAAATGTTTGAGCTAACTCTGCAATGTGATCGACATTATTTTGCTCTTAGTGAGCATGTCAGCTACATAGACCTCTATATTTTTACTGGTTTGATCTTGAAAAACCTTATTCACTAATCTATTATAGGTAGCTCCAGCATTCTTTAACCCAAAGGGCATGACATTGTAATAATAAGTTCCTCAGTTGGTAATGAAGGAAGTGTTTTTCTTATCTCTAGTCTTCATTTTAATCATGTTATAACCAAAATATACATCCGTAAAATTAAGAAATTTACAGCCTGCTGTATCATCGACCAATTGATCAATCCTTGGTAAAGGAAAATGATCTTTTGTACATGCCTTATTGAGATCAGTGAAATCCACACACATGCGCCACTTGTCATTTTTCTTCTTGACCATCACCACATTAGACAACTGTTTAGGCACATATTCTGCATATTTATCCCCTTAATTTCGGTATTTTTATGATCCCGTGTAGTGTAAATATTTTGGATTTGTCTCGTATTTATGATACTAACCCCTTTTGGCAAGTATTTCGTGTTTTGTGTATTTCTCATGTGTTTTACAGGTATTTCATGCAAGTTAGTACGAAGGAGAACTCAAAATAGTGAAAGAAACCAAGAAATGGAGAGTTGAAGGTCATTTTCGTAATTTTTCAGCCTTCGTCCGGAGGTGAGGCCAACTAGAAAGTTGAAGAGCTCTAAATTACAAGAATACTGGAAAAAACGGCACCTCAATCCGAGCTACGGTGAAGAATTTACGATGTTTTGAAGTTGCACGATAATGGACCGATCCGGTCATGCGAAATCCAGGCAATTAATTATGCATTTAATGCAGCGAAACTCTTGGAAAACTTGTGCCACAAGCGAAATTTGATGCCAAATTCGTGCAACTTGGTTCTATAAAAGACCAAGCCCTACCTCATTTTCAATAGGAGTTGAATTCTAGAGAGAGGGAGTCAAATTCTAGAGAGTAGAATAGAAAATTAGAGAGAGAAATTCTTTTTTTTAGAAATCCTTTTTAGTTTTTCATACTCTTAGAAAAGCCCTAGTTTGTATGTTTGAAGATTCAAGATCATCTAGTGCAGATTTCAAGTATCAATTCTTCAATTCAATTCAAGTATCAAATTCCCTTCTCTTATTTAATCTCAATTCTATTTTCAATTTTCAATTGTTTTGCAATTTGTTATCAATGTTTGTTAGATCCATAATTCCATGTATAGGTATGAATTTGTTTTCTAGAAAAATCATGAGTAGCTAAATTCCCAAGGGTTGGGGTACATGAACTCAATCCAAGGCAAATTATTTATGTATAAAATAGAGGTTAAATTAAAATATTGATTGAATCGTGAAAGAAACTCATACAAACATTGTCAATCTTTTAATCTCTCTTGCCCTAGGTACTTGAGATGTTTAAGAACGCTTTGCGAGTATAATTTATCATTCATCGCTTTATATCTATCTTTGATTTCATATGATGCGGGCTAGATCTCTCATATATGTAATGCTTAGAATTTATAAAGACCGGATCTAGTCAATAATTTTAATTTACAATCCTAGTATTCTATACGGTAATTTGTTAAGGTTTGAGGGATTGTACCCTACCCTATTTTCTCATTCATCTTAATTAATTTAATTTCATTATTTACCTATTTTTTTCCCTTTTCAACCATCATCATCTTTTTCACCTTTTCTATAGAAGTAATAAATCAGTTAAATTCTATTAAACATTCCCTGTGGATTCGATACCCAGACTTACCGGGTTACTACTTGAGCGACAGGCTTGCACTTGAGCCTAGAGTAAAACGCACTTTTGAGACAAATTCTTAGTCGCGTTAAGTTTTTGGTGCCGTTGCCGGGGATCCGAAATTGTTAAATTATCAAGAAAGTTATTTTTATCTACAAGTGATTTCGAAAAAAAAAAAAAATTCTCATCTTTTATGTGCTTATATGCAGTATTCATCTCCCACCCAAGTTCACGAAAATCCTATTGCCGAAGTAAGTTCTGAAAATTCTGACTTTCCTCATTTTTGGGTTCCACCTCCTTCGCCTAATAATTCTCATACTACCGACGTTCCAAACTTTTGAGTCAAACACTGAGTGAGGGTTCTGAATCGTTGGGTAGTAATATGTCTGTGCACGATAGTGTTGGTGTTGCGCACAGTGAGAGGAATGGTTGCAACATCGAGAGCAAGGTAGGGGAGGTATGTTTAGTTAATTCATTCGAGTGCATAAGTGAGCCCATGAACAAGAGTGAAAGAGGAGATTTAGAGTGTGTCGGGAAAGGCTCATCGAAATATTTAGAGGAAAGCGAATGGCAGGACACTATCGATACATTTCTCCTCGATTACCACCCACCCACACCAGCTTATAATTCGGCGAGTGAGCACGAAAGGCAGGTTGAGGAAACCAAGCAAGAGAGAGAGCTAGAGGAGTTGAGCCTAACAGAGTTTGAGCGCGAGTTCGGACAGGTGGATGCAAGCCTAAATGTTGAAGTCAAATCTTTCTGGGCCTCATTTCGTCATTTAGACGAAAGCGAGTGGGAAAATAGAATTGATGAATTTCTCCTTCCCAAACCTGCACCAGATCCATTTGAAAAGTTGGGGGGAGAAGATTTTGAGGACAAGGACTCAATGTTTAAATTATTTTCCAAGATGGACTCTTTCTACTTGTGTGATCCGCCTCCCATACTACTTGAAAAATCTTTGGGAAGTGATTCTATTTTTCTTGGATCCCAATGGTACTTGTCCCCCTGTGCACTCAAATCCCTCATTATCCCCCTAAATTTTTTACTTGGTGATGGTTCATTTTTTAAACTTTGCACATGACTTCTATTTTTCAAATGTAATTCTTATTTTTCGGGAGGCATGCATCTTAATGAGGGTACACCATTAATCCCTCAAAGTCAAATTGTATTTTGGGTGAACCCTCAAATTTTTTGACTTCTACTATATAACTTATTAGAAGTTCGAATCGTAGGTTGTACATAATTAGCTTTTTATTTTTATTTTTATTTTTTTATAATTTAGAGTAATTAGTTAGAGTTTTTGTTATTCTTTTTGTTATGCTTGGTTTTAACATGTTTTGTAGATTCAATGGACTCGCGCTCCTCGGGGATCACTCCATTTGGGTAATATCTTTCTTTTCCTCTCTTTATGTTGTGTTCTTGATTTGCATTGAGGACAATGCAACATTTAAGTTAGGGGATGTGGGATATTCTTCCCATTTATTGTTTAGATTCATTGATTCAACCACGTGTTCTTTCCAAGTGTGTTTTTTTAGAAAATTTTAGAAAAAAAATATGAAAAATTTAGAAAAAAGCAAAAAATATTTTTCTTCAAAATAAATAAAAATTGAAATTTAAATTTATAAAAAATATCACCTTTATTATATTTAAAGTCTCAAATTGTTAACAATCAATTACAGTAAGCCAAAATTGATCGAAGATGGAAATTGAAAGAAAATTGACAATTTAATGAATAAGTGTGGAGATTGATAAAACCCGGTGAGAATTCGAGCCTATCGATCTTTTTGAGTTTTTAAATCAATCCGAGTTTATGATTAACTCAAAGTTCTTTTCAGCATTTTATTAAGTCGTTGATGATCTCAGTCCTTTGTTTTGATCAGTCATGGGAAATGTGTGAAATGTTATCTCGAAATTCATGCTAAATATATATCTAAACTTAATTAATCTCGAGATGCATATGGTAAGGTGATTAGCAATTTGGACAATGAAGTAGGCCTTCGTTTGTTACCCAAAAATATTAGCCATTAAAAGATGTGAAAAATTATCCCTTTGCAACCCAAGTTGAGCCTAATAAAATATTTTCCTTTCGTTTGATAACCCGAAAAACCCAAATAGCCCAGAATTGTGAAAATTGAGAAAATTCATCAAGTAAGTCCAAATTGTGCAATAAAAAGGGGCAAGAAAAAAAGATATTGTGAAAAAAAATGAAAATAGAAAAAGAAAGAGAAAAATGAGCAAATGCCCGAAAAAGCACTAATGGACATCATAAGGACATTTTCCAATTCCAACATTCCCTACCATTTCCAATTTTTCCCCGTTACACCTTAACCCCAAGAAAAGTCCTAACCGAGTCCAAATTGCGAAATTGATTACCGCGTGGAGAGCTAAGACATGAAAAGATAAAATGAGAGATTAAATGGTGTGAAATAGAGGTGATGTTCCCGTTTCCTAATAATTGTATTCCGATGATGAGATCTTTCACCATAAATTTCCTTCTTTTCAATTTTATATGCATGAATTTGCGTCCATTATATTTACTCTTTATATCATGCACACCGAGAGAAAATAGCCACAATTCGAGTGATTCGTTTGTGAGTGAAATCCGTAAGAATTTGAATCAAAATGAATTTTCGGAAAGTAACGTAATGCTCAATCGGTGGAAATTTGAGGTTTAATTTTTAGCTTTGCACACACACACTTTGGTTTGAGACAGTTGAATATGAGTTGATGGTGACTATTTTTTGAAAAGTTTAAATTGTACAATTTTTAAGTATTTTGATATTTATTTGAGTCAATAAAGAATTTTGTGGGTAAATTCACTGCAAACCCTCACGAGACAAAACTCGTCCTACTAGGGTAACCTAGGGGTTTAAAGGCTTGTTGCATAAACTAAATGCAATCGCTTGCCCGCGAAAAAGGTATTCTATCCCAATAAAAGAATTTTCAAAAGTGGATTTTTGGTTAGATTCATTTACATTGCTCGGGACGCGCAAAGTTCTAAGTTAGGGGGTGTGATTAGGCACATATTCTGCATATTTATCCCCTTAATTTCGGTATTTTTATGATCCCGTGTAGTGTAAATATTTTGGATTTGTCTCGTATTTATGATACTAACCCCTTTTGGCAAGTATTTCGTGTTTTGTGTATTTCTCATGTGTTTTACAGGTATTTCATGCAAGTTAGTGCGTAGGAGAACTCAAAACAGTGAAATAAACCAAGAAATGGAGAGTTGAAGGTCATTTTCGTAATTTTTAGCCTTCGTCCGGAGGTGAGGCCAACTAGAAATTTGAAGAGCTCTAAATTATAAGAATACTAGAAAAAACGGCACCTCAATCCGAGCTACGGTGAAGAAGTTACGATGTTTTGAAGTTGCACGATAATGGACCGATCCGGTCATGCGAAATCCAGGCAATTAATTATGCATTTAATGCAGTGCAACTCTTGGAAAACTTGTGCCACAAGCGAAATTTGATGCCAAATTCGTGCAACTTGGTTCTATAAAAGACCAAGCCTTACCTCATTTTCAAGAGGAGTTGAATTCTAGAGAGAGGGAGTCAAATTCTAGAGAGTAGAATAGAAAATTAGAGAGAGAAATTCTTTTTTTTAGAAATCATTTTTAGTTTTTCATACTCTTAGAAAAGCCCTAGTTTGTATGTTTGAAGATTCAAGATCATCTAGTGCAGATTTCAAGTATCAATTCTTCAATTCAATTCAAGTATCAAATTACCTTCTCTTATTTAATCTCAATTCTATTTTCAATTTTCAATTGTTTTGCAATTTGTTATCAATGTTTGTTAGATCCATAATTCCATGTATAGGTATGAATTTGTTTTCTAGAAAAATCATGAGTAGCTAAATTCCCAAGGGTTGGGGTACATGAACTCAATCCAAGGCGAATTATTTATGTAGAAAATAGAGGTTAAATTAAAATATTGATTGAATCGTGAAAAAACTAATACAAACATTGACAATCTTTTAATCTCTCTTGCCCTAGGTACTTGAGATGTTTAAGAATGCTTTGCGAGTATAATTTATCATTCATCGCTTTATATCTATCTTTGATTTCATATGATGCGGGCTAGATCTCTCACATATGTAATGCTTAGAATTTATAAAGACCGGATCTAGTCAATAATTTTAATTTACAATCCTAGTATTCTATACGGTAATTTGTTAAGGTTTGAGGGATTGTACTCCACCCTATTTTCTCATTCATCTTAATTAATTTAATTTCATTATTTACCTATTTTTTTCCCTTTTCAACCATCATCATCTTTTCACTTTTTCTTTAGAAGTAATAAATCAGTTAAATTCTATCAAACATTCCCTGTGGATTCGATACCCAGACGACAACCAACTAGGGTACTTCGCATCTTTAATGAACTGTGATCATTGCAATTTCTCCACTTCTTCCTGAATTGATGTATTCTTCTTGAGGTCGGATAATCTCCGTCTTTGCTTGATAGTCTTGGAGCCTAGATAAATATTAAGCTCATGGAACATGAAGTTTGGATCAATTCCTAACATATCTTCATGTCTCCAAGCAAAAATATTTTTCCTTTCTCTGAGGAACTTGATTAATTCTTGTTTAACAGAAGGTGATAACTTGGAACCAATTTGGGTGGTTCTTTTTGGCTTCTTATCATCCAATATAACAGCTTCTATCTCTTCTATAACTTGCCCAATTACCAGTTGTTCTTCTTCCCGAGGATCTAGAGTTTCGATATGAAAAGTGGTTGTGCTTTTCAGTTGCATCTCTTATTGGTCAGTCGATGTAAAATAACATTCCCTGGCATCTTTTTTACTACCATTTACTTTGCCAACTCCATAATTCGTTAGAAATTTCATGTATTGGTGGACTGTCGATGGTAGAGCCTCTAACTGCCTGATTCCCACTCTTGATATTGTAAGCTTACGAGATATTTTTATCAAACACAAAGAAGATAATTCTTTCTCTTTTGCTTGCCCATTAAGTGTCTACTAAGTCTTCCAGCTTGATAGTTCCTAATGGGTATACTTTCTCTCTTGTAAATCCAATGAGAGGTCTATGGTACTGTTCTATCTTACTGATCTTCATCTCTAGGCTATCAAAATAGTTATCGAACATTACATCAACTGAGCTCCCATTATCAACCAAGATCCTCATGAATATGCCATGATGAACTCTACGAGTGATAACTAACGGATTATCATGAGGGTACAGAATACTACTCAAATAATTTTTAGAAAATCAAATTACTACACTATCTTTGTTGACTTTCCTAGGACAATTATCGCTGGATTCGTCCATATCAATTTGTGTGACAGTTGGGCAAGACTTTCATTCAAATAATCTTTCCTTAGTGTTATGGCATCTCCTCCTCCAGCATCACCACCTACAATGAAATGGCATTCAAAGGATATCATGCTGACTTTCCTTTTTGGTTCATCAGGCTTCTTTGGCAAGTCAGGATCTTCTTCAAAATTATCATTTCTTGCTTTTTTATTTTCATCCCTTTCTCGGGCTAGAGATTCAGACCTCTTACGATCATTTCGGTTGCCATTCCGATCAACAAATTTTCTCAACTTTCCCCTCTGAATAAGATTTTCAATCTCATTCATTAGCACAATGCAACTATTGGTGTTGTGCTCATGATCCCTGTGGAAGTAACAGTACTTGGACTTATCCCTCTTGTTGGGGCGTGTTTTTAACTTTTCAGGCCAATTTAAGTATCTACTTCCTTTGATTTCCTCTTGGATATGGTGAATACCCTTGTTGAGTGGGGTATATTCATCATATTTCTTGATTCGATCCAACTTCTTATATTTTTTATCTTTCTTAAAGGAATTAGAACTATTTTCTGACCTTCCCCTTTTGTTTCAGGAGCTTCCTTAGCTTCCTTAGCTTCCTCGCCATTCATTATTTTTTCAGCTTTATCCATTAGCTCAGGCATAATTTTGGGTGGATTCATTGCTAAAGCAGAAGAGAGATCTTTAGTGAGCAACCCACTCATAAGTGTTGTGATGGTTATTTTCTCCTCACAGTCTACCACATTTAGCTTTTCATTATTAAAACAAGTAAAATATTCTCTAGTGCTTTCTCTTGGCTTATGTCACATGGTTAAGAGATGAGTGACACTCTTGATCGGCTTATCCCCAGAGCAAAAGTTATCTATGAACAATTCAACTAATTGGTGAAAACTAGAGATTTTACCTCTTGGTAGATTATTATACTAAATCTAGGCTCATCCTGTGATGGAACTAGAGAAAGCTTTGCATCTCATTTCATTAGACACTGAGTAGATGTCGCTAGCAACTTGATATTGCTCTATGTTCAAGACTGGATCGATTTTCCCATCATATTTAGGAGTAACCACTGATGGCTTGAACTTGAAAGGTGTGGGGTATTCCATAATCGCCTAGATGAAAGGTGATCCTTCATGATGAAACTCCTTTGCAATGGATTCTTTATTTTTTCCATTTCCCTTAAATCTTCCAATTTTTGCCTGGATCCCTTCTAGGAATGCTCCTCTATTTTAGACTTAGCCGAGGTAGATTTAGCAGCTTTGTTGTGCCTATGTGATGAACTCTCCTCAGTAGAGGTCTGTTCGGCACACACAGAGCCCCTCATATTGGCCCTAGATCTTGTGGAACCTTCCCTCTATTCGTGACGACGATCCTATTCCCTGTGATGTTCTCTGATTACTTGGGGCCTAGTCGATTAAAATCAAACTACCTGCTTAGCCTCTCCAAGACACTTGGCCTTTCGTTGGAGAAAGATCCACCATAATATTAATTCGTTGAACAAAAGGAAGAAGTTGCTCCATGGCGATATGACATATCGTGAGAAGAACGAGAATGATAACTTATTTTATGCCTAGCTAGAGGTGGTGGCATATCTTGTCTTGAATTGGAGGACCTAGCTTGCATGGTGCTAGCTAATTTCTTAACAGACGCATGCATGGCTTCCTAACCTCTAGCGAGGTTGAGAAGAATTCCCTGTAAAGCTGCCGCACTAAGAGGATCAAATGGAATGATGGTGTTTCCCGCATTTCATGCGCTATTTTCAGGATCATTCATTTCTTTAGAGATAAAGACACGAAACAAATGATAGAAAATGATGACAGACAAACGTTCCCATAGGCGGCGTTAATCTGTTGATGTCTAAAAATTGACTAACTCCAAATTTATAATCATTGATAAAAATAAAAGAAGTAAATGAAACCACACACACAGGAGACAAGGTTTTTAGAGTGGTTCGACTATAAAATAGCTTACATTCACATTGTTTTTATTTAGTAGGGCCTGAAATAGCTCAGTATGATGTGCATATGAGTGATTACAATTCTCCCTGGATATAAGGGAATCGTTTATATTTATAGGGGTGGAAAACCCTAAAAATGGAGCGCCTTTATATTGTCAGGATTTTACATCTGTGTACAATAAGTGAAGCTCTTGGAATTTAGTGCTAGTTGGCATCCCATCCGAGTAACTATTAGTATTCGTATTGGTTGGCCTTCTAGAGTTGGTCGGCATTCCAGTTGATTAAATGTCTCTTAAGCCAATCAAGTAGGTTGGTCGGCCACGTTGGAGGACATGTGTACATTCATCACTGGCCCACCTGGGAGTGTATTTTTTACATATAATAGGGACAATTAGGATCCTACAGAAGAGAGTGATGATGTCGGCAATGACAAAGCAAGTCATTCTGACTTTTTACCATCCTCCTTTGAATCGCCATCATATCAAATTTTCTTAGACTGATATTTCTTGCCTTTAATAGTAGTGACACAAAAAACTAAATGGAACTACATGAACTCCTCTATGTTCAACGATCCCCTAATCTCTTACGAACTTTAGATTTTGGTGAAGTGAGGATGGAAGTGTGAAGTCAACCTCGGCCTAGGATGGAATTCTTATATGACTTTGATTTACTGACATGAAATTCAATCTTGCAATTAATAAGGTCGACTTTGATTTACTCACATGGAATTCAATCTTGTAATTAATAAGGCCTACTTTGACCATCAACTTAATTTTACCTAAAGGGATATCCATATCTCTGTTGAAGCTGGTCAGAGGATTCACTTTAGTGTTTAAGTCCTGGACTTTGTACCTATGTGTAAGTAAAAAGATGATATACATAATCTCCAAAGAACTTTCATGATCGATCAATATTCTCTTCACATTAAGGTTATCCACTTGGAGAGATAGAACTAAATCATCTTTAAGGGAATTATTAACTTTGACTAGATTGTCATTGGTAAAAGTGATTGCCCAGTTAATATCAATATCCTTACGCTCGCGCTTGGTGAGGACAGTCTTCGATAATTTTACCCGAAATCTTATTATATTAAGGCTGTTATTTTCACATGTTCCTCCGACTTCTTGCTCATGCATTGAGATGGATCTGTGTAAATGTGTATGCCAGAATCATGGGATCTTATATGACTCATAGCATGTGAACGGTAATAATGGTGGGAACTCATACTGAATAAGGGCCAATATCTCACGGTGGTGGGGAAGCAAATCTTTTTTCCCACAGATATCGTCAAACTATAGGGAATATTAAGCCAACAATAATTACAATCTCATGATTCAGTCCCAATAAATTCATGTAGTATGATAAGAACACAAAAGTTTACAAAAATCAATCAGTCAGTTGACCTGCCAATATCTATGGGGAAGGAGTGAGAGAGCTTTATTAATGGATAAACGAGAATATGATTAGAGTGATAGGGTTACTAGCTAAGAGTCCAAGCCATGGTTATAAGATTATAGTTAATTATAATTGTACCCCAAACCATTGGGGTTGATACTATTTGAAGATACAAATCCCTATAACTCCAGGTCATCCTTGCGATCATTAGTTACTTGTTGTAATATTATCTCTTGAATGTTAGAATCACGGTAGATTTGTATTCGTACAAGTATCATCATCATCTCTATTGATTATCTTTTGAAATTATACGATCTTCGGACGACTACACCTCCTAGTGCCATGTGTTATGACACATGGCAGGTTCGGCTAATAGTCTCTAAAGTTTTCAACGTTAAGTTTATGGTTAACCTTTTACCACATACCTAACCTATTATTACTTTCACAGTGAGTCACATCTTCATAAGTATTCTCCCACGCATTGCAAATATATGTGTCATAATCCTTGGATAATCTGGTCTTTGGATGGCTACACATACTATTTTTTTATTGAATTTCTAGCATTTGATTTTCAAAACATTCTTTGAACTGATTTGGCTGGGTTTCAGAGTAGGATTCCATTGGTTTGAGAGTGATTGGGGGTTTATGAACTTGTGATAAAAAAAATAAAAAATAAGTAACTTGATTTATAACTCAGATGAGTGGTTAAAGATGTTGCATTTTGGAAGTATATATATACAATTTTTATATACTAAACATTATAGAGTCATCGACCTCTTGATATTCTAACTACCACAATATGCGAAGAAGTGCGGCAGTCCAACTATCGTTGGAAGATTCCAATTGTTCAAATCTTGAGAGCTGGTTTTGTCTTCTAGTTAAGAAAAATAGAATTAGGGTAGTTTACTTAATTGTACATGCCTCATGCCTTAGAAATGGTCTAAAACAAGACGAGTAAATTATTATTTGATCCTTAAAATTTAAAATAATATTTCCTCCCTTTTTACATATTGAATCCTTTATGTATTAAGTAAATATGTTAAACTTCGTGGATATATTTTTAACCTATGAATTGACTTTTACCTTATATAACCTTTATACCTAAATTTAAATATATACTATTTTAATTCTAGAATATTTTCAAGTATACATATAATCTATACACCTCAAGAGTGGCTTTATGGTCCTTTTAAAGGACTATGAACATATTTACGATCTCAACTCATGTGTAAAAATTCTCTTTAATAATATGTTAAATATTTGAATTTGTAATTTGGTTGTGTACAATACACTCATTTTACATTACCATGTCTGTTTTTCCCATTCTAGAACTTCAAAATAGCATAGATCTTGTTTATATATTGTTCATTAAAATACTTTTTTTAAATCATTCATCAAGGTCTATTAAATAATACCCATATTCAATATGGAATTAAATAAAAATTAATTACACATGTTTGTGTATCCTTTATGTATACCATTTTTTCACAGAAGGTTCGAAAAGAAACCACTAAAGATTGTATACATATTTGAAGAATTAGAGTTATTGTGTATTATGTATATTGACATTTGAGATTTAAACAACATATTCTTGGGTTGGAATATATATGTTTCATTTGAATGAAATGAATGATTTGGGGTGACTGGCATGGTAACTTTGGAGGACTTGTGGCTTGGGGTCAAGGTTAAAAACCTCACTGATCTCACCATATATTAAAGGCCTCTGAGAGTGTGCAGTCTCGACAATAGTTACCTTAATAAAATTAGATATCTAGTTTTTAAAAGATGATTTAGTTTATTTTAAAAAGGCTAAAGCAATCATAAAGTCTTCGTGATTTTTTTTGCTAAGTTTATAATCCAAATATTATCATCTTCAATTAAGATAATAATTATAAAGACACAAAAAAGTAAATAAATATCACAAGGTAAAATCTACGAGGGGAAGATCCACTAACAAAAAAATCTTGGGCCAATAATAATGCCAATGTACTATGGTAGAGTTTTGCAAAAGGAAATTGTGATAAACTTCCATAACCTTCACAAGACACTTTTTCCACTATATCTTATGAGAAAGGTGTCAATAGCTGGAACATGCTAGACAACTGCCACCAATTTTTGTCAAAGTTAATTATTGGGAAAAATAACTTGGGACTAACATTTAAATGCGAAAAAATTTCATAACTAAGGAACTTGGATTAGTCATGGATTAAAAAGAAAACAAGAACTAGGTTTGAAGGTTGAACATAGGGTTTCAAGAATCCATACCATTGAGAATCTTGTTGTGATTTTAATGAGGAGATAAAGGTAGATGACGATGAAATCCTTGCTGCCCTCCAAGGTATCCTAAAATCTTGATCAAACCTTATGTACGATATGATCTTCTGGTGTATGACCCTCCCCAAAGTCAGGTAGGTGGGTGGACACCTTTTGAGATGATAAATCATATTAATTAACACCATTTCCCCACCTTTATATACAAGTACAAAAGGTGGGCTTGGGACAAACTGGGTTTCGTGAGAGTATGGGTCTGACTACTTGGGTATATGGACTATACTAGGGACCCAAGACAAATCATTAAATTAGCTCCAAATAAATACTCATATATCTCAATTATAATTACCGTAATGATTTTATTTTCTTATTTAATCAAAATGAACCCCACTAAATAATCACAATTGTACTCCAATTTAATTATCTCATAAATCACTTGGATATAATGAGGTCTTATTTGCAAAGTTAGTTACTGCACATAATATGATTCCCCACATTAAGTGTCCAATACCCACTTAGTCAAATCAATTTACTTTTAATCGACTTTAACCACTATGCAATCAATTTTCTCGACCCTCAGACTTAACTTATTTTCTATTCCACCATGATTATAAAATAATCCACCGACCGAATTTTACTTGGTGGAAACAAAACATAAAAGTCTATCAAATGGGTATCACAATCCATGGTATTCATCGAATGCAGATTCCTCCAAATTATGATCTCATACCTAATTATACAACTATTACCCAATATGTAGAGATCATTTGAGTAGATATGAATCAGATCGCACCAATAGAAACCAAAGTGACATTTGTGCAAGCATTTCAATCCTCAAAATTATCAGGATTAAGAATTTACGCACCATTTGTAAATGGTGTGAAATTACTCGACTATAATCAAGATAACTCTTCGACTTAAATCTCACGAGTGGTCTTTTACAATACATTCCTTAGATGTACTAATCAAGATCCTCCGTTGAACAAGTAATCGAATCGTCAAACAGGTTCCCGTAGTTTGAGATAAACTACTAGGATCGCATCATAATCATTCTAATAGGATTTCAACTCCCTCTCTAGGTTGTGAACATTTCAATAGTAATGGAACCAAAATTATGATCTCCTATTGATTAATCTGAAGTCGACTTGTCGAAATTCTTACTAGGCTTTACTGATCAACATGTCTACAATATATTTAAACCAAAATATATGGCATTCACGAAACCATGATTCTTATTTCAAAATGAAATGAGATAATTTTATAGAAAAGTAAACGTTATACATGATTTTAAGAATAAAATCACAAAAATATCCCACTTAGTCTCTAAGCTATGTAGCTAACTCCTAACCCATCTATACTGAAGTTTGTTATCTATCAATAGATTGATTAACTATGTGTTATCTAATACAACCTTGTGATAAACTCAACACCCAGTTTTTTCGATCTTTCGAATCACTTGAAATATATCCTCAATGTACCTAACCCCTTTATGGGTTATGAATACATCGAACTTGAAATTGTATCGTTACAAACCCTGAAAGTGTATTAACTAATTTCACTTAAAGTAACGTCACCCAATGTTACTTAGGAATTAACCTATCCATATAGCCTCTTTAGTTGTCTCTGGGGTGACAACAACTTTGGCCTCCCTAGGATTCAGCAATCTAGGATTGCTCCACACTCCTCCAACTTATAGCTCAACCACCTTGTGTAGAAACATATTTCGAGGTAGAAACTTGGAATCCTTATCTGACTGAAAACCTAGTCTTTGTGCCTAAAACGTATAAGACTATTAAATTGGAACTGTAAACCATGTCGTAGGCATAACAGATTTTGGTCTTTGCACACAATACATAGCCTTTATGAGGCTGCTCACCACCGAATAATTACATGTATTCCCCATTCCTTCAATCTTAATAAAATGTCCTAAGACATTTATTCTCAAACAAAATGATTCCATACTTAAAAAAAACTTTTTTCCATGGAATCCTGATGTCAATCCTGTGTATACAACATTGATATGATCAACTTGGGATAAGCCCAACATCCTTTAGTGAAAGCTTGATCACACAGATGTGTATGGATTATCGTATGTACTTTATATCGAATATATTTACAACCAAACTCTTATATAAGACAATACTCCCACATCATTCCCGATTTGGCAAGTATTATCCATAAATTGTACTTAGAAATACCAACACATTTTCGTCATACTTCTTATACTAATAAGTATTATTCAGACTTTAATCAAAACTAAAACTTGATTGCATGATCAACCAAATGATCCAAGATCTTGATGTTAGCTTAAATCCATAAATGGATTGCACAAGTGTACATCACTTTGATTTCCCAAATTCTTACCATGTACTTGTCAAAACAATCATTGAAGAACTCGGTCATTACGTTAAAAAAATCCCGACAAACATTAGCATGGCTAGCAGGGAAGATTTTCTCATAATCAATTACTATCTTTCTGATTAAATCCTTTTGTAAGCCTTGTCTTAAAGGTTTGCACATTCCCATCTATTTATCTTTTAACTCCTTATAGGTCCACTTGTGCTTGATGGGTTTTACCCCATCAACAAGTCTACAAGCCTCAAAACTTTATTCGCGTATCCTAATTATCGATAATGCTACCACAACGATAAGGTAGTGTATTATCGATATTAGGTCGTATTTCATCATGTATGGGTGGTCTAACAACATTGGCAATGTAATATTCCATTATAAATTATAAGTCTAACTCATACTTGGGCACGTGGTTTATTACATAATTCTCTTTCAAGAACCAAGCATTGATGCAATCAACGACCTTCTTATCTTTGGGTGTATAATAACTACCTTTGTAACCTTTGGCATAACCAACAAAGAGACATACCTCTATCCATAACTTCAACTTCCTTATATTCTTTCTCAATATGAGTGTCGGTCACCCCTAAATTCGAAAATTTCCTAGAATGAGGTTGCACCCACTCTAATGTTAAAGGGGAGTTTGAAGATACCGATTAAGAAGAAATTCAATTCATAATGTATATGTCGTCCCTGACTTAAAATACCAAAATAATGTCATAACCCTAAATAACTTACTGTGTACCTTATCATATCTAAAATAACCTTGTTCCTCCTTTTCCTCTACACCATTTCGAAATTCAATACCTGGTGTTGACTACTAGGATAGAATCCCATGCCTCCGATAAATAACCCTTTAACTATCCTAAGATTTAAGAACTTCTACTATCAAATCATAAAACTTATATCAGTTTACTCATCCATGATCCACCTTCCACACTCTAAACTAATCAAAAGTCTTTAGACTTTTGGTGCATGAGGTAAACATGTCCATACCATCGAGTAATCATCAATGAAATCTATGAAGCACTAAAAAAACCTCTTGAATAGATAGATTTCGATCCATACTAATCGAAATTAACCATTTACTACACGTCATTGGCTCTTTAGCTTTGGTTCATGAAGTTTCCCATGGTTATTTTACCTTTTAAATAGTATTTAAAACTAGAAGTGCCTCAACTTCTAATGAACTCAATTGTCCAATTTAAATCAGTCTTCGAATTCCTTTTAGAATAAAATAACATATGCCTAAGTGTCAAACTGGTGTTTGGTTCTATAAAGAAACTTTCTCATTAATGATATGTTCATTAAATTATTCAATTTGGTGTTTAGCAGTATTGGTGGGACAAAGATTATAATGTACATATTATTTGCCCATTGTACCAAAATAGATAAAAGATAACCAATTTTGATGAAAACAATTATATAAAATCAATCAGATGTCTATTCAAAACAAATTTGGAAGACTGAAACTAACTTTTCTAAAACCAGATATTAATAATTTACCTACATTAACTTTATATTTACACCAAAATTTATCAGAATAATCCACTGCTAATATCGTTGCCTTATTCTAATTGCCCTTAACTAGGAACATATAGCTTCTAAGTAAATGACCGATTATCTAGAACCTCTGCAATGAGTTGTAGTCCTGGCTTGTGGTTCCCTATTATACATTCTAGGTTACCATAGATCGGACAATAGATCATGCATTCATTATTAATAGACAAACAATCATCATGTTCTTTTTCTTACAAAGAAAGGGAAAATAGTACACCATTGTTTTAAAAGTTCTAACTAGTTATAGTGAGAATACCTGCCTTTCAGTTATAACATTACTACCAAAGAATATGAACCTTTCTTAACCCAAACCATTATACCCGAGGCTTATCCTTATCCTCCTAATTATCTTTCGGGAAATAAATAAAGATCTTCTCAAATAACTAACACCAACCTTTGGCTACTGATGAACTTCACTCCCGAATTACGATATGGTACTGATTTTCCCCACCATGTCTAATCCAAATAATCCTTAGTTTAATAAATAATGGAAGTTATTTCAAGAACATGATTCTTACTTGAGTGGAATCAACCAAAAAAGGTGTTAACAAGTTCTCATCAGTCAATTCTTTAAAATTAAAGGTGTACATGTAGAACTTCTCCATGGGGGTGGGGACCGAAAAAATGTAATTCTTAATTTAAAATAGTTACCATATATTTTAAAATATCGTGATTCCATGATTAAAACCATCCATGGGGGGGGGGGGGGGGGGAGGGGAGCTTAACTGGTCGAGGAGTTAATCATGTCACAATTTTAAAACATTAATAGGAATTGTGGGTTTAAATTATTTATTACATACTTAAGTTAGAATAATGTCCTATTACATTTTCAGACCTTGAAACTTATTCTAGTTAAACTCTAAGACTAAAACAGTGAGAAATAGTTGAAGTTATTTTTTAAATCTTAGAATCATTAAATTGAATAAGTTAATTATAAATTAACACACAATAATTAATTCAATTAAATTTTAAAGTGGCATCCCTCAGCTGCCCAATTTTAAAAAACGAATCCCGTCAGACCTATGAGGTGAGCTTTCTCGTTGGGAGCTTAAATCACCCCTCTTGAGCCAAATAGATTTTCATCTTTCATTATGCTATCCGGACAGTGCATGAACCTTATGTCCAACATTAATAGTCTGTGAATTTTGGTCCCACTCCTAATATCAGTGACTCCGTTGGGGAGGATATCAAAGGTTGTGTCTAAGTATATGCCACCGGTTCATTCCTTGAAATAGAATCTACTTGTGATGAACTTCCTCGTAGGGGGATCTAACTTACTCACATTCTAATTTTGGAAAGTATCACTTACAAGTTTTAATAAATTATGGTTCCCTGACCAATTCCATTCGGGAGGGGCCGTCTAACTTACGCAAGGAATCAATCACATTTGATTTTTTAAAACACTGATGCATACCATGGTGTTTATGTTGAAACCCCTCTCCCACTTAATATTTTAAAACTTGAGGGTTTTTAAAAAATATTCATTAAATTCTAAAAACAGAACTAAAATCCTTGGTAATTTCCAAATTTACTTGTGTGACAGAAATATCTTGATCTCACATTTTGATTTTTTTTAAATAAAAATATTGATTTGGATTTTTAAGAATAAAATCCGGAGATCTCAAATTGACTCTCACCTTAAAATTTAATTACCCTGATCTAATTCAATTTAGAAAATAATAAATAAAATGGATCTTCCAGAAAACAGTGATCCAAGTCGGTCTCAAAACTAAATCCACATTGTTCATAATATAAGTGTTGATAATTAATCCAATTAACATGCCAAATTGTGCAACGTCATAATAAAGAGACATATATACAAATATAAATAAATAAATACAGGAATTAGATAAAATAAGAAGGACAAATATCCCCTTGTCCATCATGGCCTAATCTTCTTCGGGAAGTAGAACTCTTCAATCCCAAGAATCCTTGTTATGAAGGACTTGCCTGTGATATCGAGTCCAACTTTAATTAGACTTCATCACAACCATGAGTTCTTGTTGATTTTTACTTCTGCAAAAACTTCTTCGCATCTTTTAGGAATGATCGGAATTAAGAACCAGAGCAAGAAGCATTAAATAACATCAAAATCCTCCAAAAAGAGAATTTGCCCAGGGGTTCAATTAATTGTCTATGTCGGCAACAACCTTTGTATTCCTTTATATAAACCATACAAAAATCTCCATAATCCGATTAAAACTTTACTAAACTCTATGAAACTTTAACCAGCATCCGAACACATGTAAATATAGGATTCTAAATGAACAGAAACATTACAACCCTCCTCCAATCCTTCGAATACATCGATATTGAAATAATTACAAAAATTGAATTATTACAATCATATCAACTCTAGGAGCAAAAAATAACTACGGATAAACCACCGTAGGATTCAACCAACAAAATAAGTATATGTGACCATGATGGAAGGGATATAAACATAGAAACTCTGCAAAACCATATTAATATAACACCACACACAAAGATGTAGAACCATACAACATGAAAAAATAATGATTTCTTAACGTGGACCCTTTTGATGAATGACCAATATCAATCGGAGCTTTGATGCCAATTATTGGGGAAAATAACTTGCGATTGGCATTTAAATGCATAAAAATATCATCCTTTAGGATCTTTTATTAATCATGCATTGAAAATAAAACAAGAACTAGCTTTAGAGAATAAACTTAGGCTTTTAAGAATCCATACCATTGTGAATCTTGTTATCATTTGTATTAGGAGACAAAGGTAGATTATAATGCCCCGACCCAAATTTATGAGTTACCCGTAGGTCCCCCCGATCTGACCCAATCGTTAGGTATGAAGTCCAACGAGACAAACAATGTTACTAGTACAGTTTTACTTAATTAACATTTCACTTGTTTAGCATGCGATTCCACTTTATATCAAGCTACGTGTGGGACCCATGGGAAACATTACAGGAATCTAAGCATTCAGAGCTAGTAACGTAAAATAAAAAGGGTACTTACCTGTGAAACACTTTTAAAATACAACCGTGCACAACCTACCATAATAAAGAAAAGGGAATAAGCCGAATGCCTAGTGGAAAATACAACAATGCAATACAAAATCGAACGACAAAAAAGAGGCTCTAATACATTATACCTATGTGCATATACAATTATCTCATATACATACATTAATGTATGGGACCGTTTATATTCCAAATGTTACTTGTTCCGATTAATTCACATTAATCTTATGAAAGACCCATTTTTGCTTAACTCGCATATTTTTCGGATTTAACTCACCCGATTAAACACGTAAACAAAATACCATATGATTAGAGATAATACTTCTTTTTCCCAAATCATTCATTTACTCACATCGAATTTACCTTAGTTTTTCCTTGAAAATATCCCTACAATACACACACACACACCATATTAGAAAATACTTTTTTTTTCGTTAAAGGCTTTCATAAATGCACACTGGTGTCCTTGGGTTGCTTAATTACCCATTTAATCACTTCACCTTACCATTCTTTCTCTTTATATGGATATTAGCCAATTTTTCATATTACTTGTCCACATTATCTATCCATCGGAACATTTATTAATTCCGTTTCAAGTTTGGTTGTTTTCTCTTAAGTTTACAACACAACCCATTTCTTTACCATGCTCCATTATCTTTTTCTCAGAATCCTCCAAACAACTGAGTACTTTAATGGGCTTCGCACTGCTAGTTACACTACCATATGCGTTGGTTAGTGTTTTGAGTCCTTCATCCTAGGGCTCCGGGACTTTCTTAATTCTTTTCCAATCTCATCCGAGCCCATATTAATGTGTTTTAATCATTTTCAAATCTCCACATTGTTCCACTTTTACCGGTCGACGACAAAACTCGGGGATTTCATCCCACCTTGTGTTACACTTGGAAGACCGACATTTCTTATCCTTTACACACTTGCGTTAGTTTATTTCAAAAATCGCTTACATTTAGGACCATTTTCTATAACACATTTTGCCAACATTTTTATTCCATAAAAATGTTCCGCTTTACATTACTATTTTACCCATTTATTTCCAAACTTATTTTTTCCTCCATTTTTATAAGTGTTATTTTACAAAAACATTATTAAGTTTCACACACTAACTTCTTAAATGTTTTTAACCCGCTAACACTTATTTAACATTTCGGAATAACGTACTTTTGAAGTTAAAAATATTTTTATTTCATTACTTTCTTTATCAAAGGAAATCATTTGGCTACTTTACAAGAAAATCACAATTTTTCCTTATTATCACATATAGTCTTGAAAACATATACTAAGCACATTTACCACAGTTATTAACACACTTTAAGGGATGAAATTTATATTTTCTTTATTTCATGTTAAAACTCATTTAAACCTCCACTAAACTTATTTATAGGCTCATCATCAAACGCTCCAACTTTATACACATGGAAAGAGGGATTTTAAGACCAAAAATCCAAAATAATGAGTTTTAACACATGATTTATTAAAAAAAAATCATAAGACTTACAAAAACATGCCCTTTTAAGATTAAATGACGTTTTGTTCATCAAACTTAAATAAATGTCTAATTTCACCAAAAAATCATTTTTTCAAGAAAACTTCAAAACTTTGTTCACAAAATATCTCAATAAGATAAATATTATTTCAAACATTTTATTCCATAAAATATTTGAATACCAATTTTTGTTGAAATATAACATTTTACCCAAAACTCTTATATCATCATCATCACCATCATCATCCGTGCCTTATTCCCATCATATGGGGTCAGCCACATGGATTCTCCTTTTCCTTTCTAATCTATTATTTGCGTTATTATCATTCAAGTTTAATTCCTTAAGGTCTCTCCTAATAATTTCTTCACACGATAGCATAGGGCGACCTCTTTTTCTTATACCCTCTATTTTCAACAATCTTCATCTTGTTATCAGGGCATCTACTGGTCTACGCAACACATGTTCGTACCACCTAACTCTACTTTCTCTCAATTTATCTCTAATGGGAGTTACTCATAACTTTTCTCTCATATATTGGTTTTTAATTTTGTCCTTTCTAGTAATTCCTATCATCTACCGGAGCATCCCCATCTCACTAACATGGAGACTTTGTTCATATTTTTTCTTTAACGCTCAACACTCCGCTCCATAAAAGATCTGAAGCACCTTATACTCTTGACTCACTTGAGTCTACATTGTATAAGTGCTCATCTAGTTTGGAAATAGTGAAAACATTGAGTCCATTCCCTAGATTCCAAAAAGCCTTAGACTCTACTCTTTATTCCTCTTGATTCGTTGTTTAAAGGTATATTCTCAATCACCCACACACATTAGGATTGCATTCATAACATATATATTGCATAAAATGATTGTGTGAGAGTTGTGTGTGTTTAATCCCATTTAAAATTGATTTTAATAATTGTTTGGGAATTTTTAAGAATTTTTAAATAATTTTTTGGAAATTAAAATGTGGTTTAAAAAACTTTTGGGGTCATTTTGTAATTACTGGTTTTATGTTTCATACCTGAATGTTTGGTTGGGTAGAATCCAAGTGTTCTTGAGAATTCAGGGTGTGTGTGTAATTATTTTGAAAATACGCATGTGTGAGTTCATCTGGGCCTTACACCTGTCAGCATTATAGCGGCCTGGTCTGTGTTTGTTGGTAGACTTATAACTCGTACACCTTCTCAGCCTTTGGATCAATTCTATCAACGCTTTGCATGTGTTTCAACCCAATCCCTGTGAACCTCTCTAGACCAATCAGCGTGCGTTTAAATCACCGTTGGATCAAAGTCAATTGCCTTAGATTTGGGTAACCCGTCTCGATCCTTCCTAGCCTACTATATAAGTAGGCTTACCCTCAGCATTTGGGAACTTTTGGCAGTTTGTCTAAATAGAGAGAGAAGAGAGAAGAGAGAGAAGAGAGAAGAGAGAGAGAGAGATAGAGAGAGAGAAACCCTAAATCGTCTAAAATCTTTTTCATTTCCAAACCCTAAACACATTTCTTCAAAAAAGTTTATACCAAACACTATTTCTATGTGTTTGAGAGTGTTGTTGGTGGGGGTTTGAAGGGTGTTTAAAGTGTTTTATCCTCTTGGTTCGAGATCTTGTTTACAACTTAGACATTACTTGTTATATCTCTATTTCTCTTTCATATAAACAGTAGATCTGATCATTGCATGTCATATTACACATAGATCTGCACATTTTAGTTTCTCATCTTGAGAAATCACATTTGTTGATTATTGTTCTGTAAATGTTTTTCAAAACGTTAAAATCAACAAATTCATTTTCTGTTTCTAGTTCTAGTTCTTATGAAACAAGACTATTGACCAAGTTGGAATCGCAATTGGCGGTTTTTAATTTCTATAATATTTTCAAAACCCTCTGAAATTGATTAAGACCTTGAAATGTCTTTCGAGCAATGTAGCCTTGGATTCCGGGATTATTTGAAAGGTCAAATAAAGTCTTTTGGTTCTAAAGAAGAGAGAAACTGAAAACAGCATCATTTAGATCTGATCTATAATTTGATAGGACTGTTTGTATAAAATAAGTGTGCGTGTGTGCATGCATGTGTTAGATCACTTCCACAAACACTTGACACACTACAACACATAAGTGTTGAAGATAAGATCTTGAATCTTCAAGAGTCGACGTAAAGACTGGAACAAAATGGAGAACTTAGTAAACTGGGAAAGCCACATCAACATCAGAACAGCAGAGAAGTTAGAATCAAACTACTGGGTACATTTCTAAACTTGTATAGGTCTGATTAGTTTGCATTTGTGTTAAATAGTTTGTAACTTATATATTTTGTTTTAGTGGATTTTTGGTTTGTGACTTAGAAGTCACCGTTGATGTTTCCTCAGTTGGGTGAGTTTTTACCACGTTAAAAATGCCTTGTCCTTAATCTTTCTACATCTCCTCATCTCATTCTTGTGGTTGTGCTGAGTTTAATTGATTTAAACTGATTTACTAAACCTGTTATAAAATCTTGATCAAACCTCGTGCATGTTTTATTAAACACATCTTGTGTTAATCTGTTTTGTTTTCAAGAAAGGAGTTTCCTCAAAAAACAGTTCAGAGTTACTTCAATAGTTTAATCTTGTATTAAACGGCCTAAGTAATAGCTTTTTCAATATCGTTGGCCTAACAACTGTTTTATAAAAATTTTCTTTTAATTTATTAGTTATCCTCTTATCGGATAACACTCCACTCGTTTGTCTCCATTTCATCCAACCAGTTGATATTCTACTCATAACATCCTCATAAATATCCCCATTACGTTGTAACATTGAACCTAGATAACGAAATTTATTAGTTTGGTTTATCACTTTTTCTTCAATCTTTAACATTATGTTACTCGACGCCTCATTATTAAATTTTCACTCCATAAATTCCGTTTTATTTTTACTGATTTTTAGACCCTTAGACTCTAAGGCTTTTCTCCAAGTATCAACTCTTATCGCTAGACTTTCCTTTGAGGTTTATATTAAAACTATATCATTCGCAAACAATATAGACCATGGGACATCTTCTTGTATTTCCTTAGTAATCTCATTCAAAACTACGGTAAATAAATAAGTACTTAAGGCAGATCCTTGCTGTAAACCCACTTTAATCGTAAAGTCAATAGTTTTTCCACATATAGTCCTTACTCTAGTCTTTGTGTTATCATACATATCTTCAATAACTTTAATATAACTTGTAAGGATACTTTTCCTCCTTAAATCCCACCAAATTATATCCCTAAGTAATCTATCATAAGATTTTTCTAAATCTATAAAGACCATATATAAGTTTTTATTCTTACTTCTACATTTCTCCATTAAGTGTCTTAATAAGTAAATAGCTTCCATGGTGGATCTCCCTGGAATAAATCCAAATTGATTTTCTGAGATAGCTGATTCATTTCTTAATCATTCTTTTATAACTTTTTCCCATAATTTCATAGTGTGACTCATCAGTTTGATTCCTCTATAATTACCGCAGTTTTGTATATCCCCTTTATTTTCATACAACGGTATTATGGTGTTTTTCCTCAACTCATCTGGCATGTTTCATTCTCTTAAAATTTTATTAAACAAGCCTGTTAACCATTTTACCCCTATACTTTCAAGGGTTCTCCACACCTCTATGGGTATTTTATCCGTACCAACCGCTTTATTCTTTCCCATTTTCCTTATTAATATATCTATTTCCTTTTCAGTAATCGGACATACCATTCCTATATTTTGTTCAATGTTCTCGACATCTTTTTTCGAATATTCTTCATTCAATAATCCCTGAAATTACTCTTCCCATCTATCTAGGATTTCTGTATCGTTAATTAATATATTTTGATTTACATCTTTAATACACTTAATTAGACCCACATCCCTTGTCAATCTATCTTTATTCTTTGGCAATTTATATATTTACTTTTCACCTTCCTTGGTACCTAATTTATTCTAAATATTATTTAATGTGTTATGTTGCGCATTTCTAATAATATTTTTTACTTCACTTTTTAACTTCTTATACTTTTCTAAATCTTCTTGATTTTTACTCTTTTGCCGCTCTTTAAAACTTACTCGTCTCTTTTGTATTATCTTTTGCACTTTCCCATTCCACCACCTAGTCTCTCTTTTTATGAATCTTTTTCCTTTAGCCTCACCTAAAACTTTCTTACCTATTTTCTCGATATCATTCTTTGTTTTTGACTAAATGTTGTTAACATTCTCGTTCCAATTCCACTCAAGTTCAACAGGAACTTTTATTTAAATTCAATCTCTTTGCATCCTTTTAAATCCTTACATTTAATATTTTCATAACTTATTTTCTCTTTTTGATACTTGAATCCTTTAATTGCTAAATCTATTACTAATAGACGATGTTGATTTGTTAAGCTTTCACCTGGTATAACTTTACAGTCTTTGCATATGTACAAGTCTCTTCTTCTAAGTAAGAAATAGTATATTTTAGTTTTATTCTCTATGCTTTTAAATGTTATTAAATGTTTTTCCCTTTTTTTTACATGTGTATGTTAACACTTGATCATATGCCTTAGCAAATTCTAAGATAGTTTATCCTTCTTCATTTCTCGTACCAAAACCACAACCTTCGTGTATCGTTGGATAAACATCTCGTTCTACCCCTACATGTCCATTTAAGTCACCTCCCAAAAAAATGTTTTCATGCGTAGGAATTTGTTGTAATACTTCATCCAATAATTTTTTTTTACATGCGTAGGAATTTGGGGAGCGTAAGCACTTATAATATTCAATATCATTCTATCTAAGACGATCTTAATACTCATTAATTTATCCCCACATTGCTTAACATGCAAAACTTTATCTTTTATATAGTGATCAACAATAATACGCACCTCTTGTAGTTATTTGCAAACCATTTATACAAAACCATAATAAATAGCCTTCTTAACTCATAAATGCATTATACTCTTACAAACTCTAACTACAACACCAATATTGTGAAAAATAGAGTTCTTAAGCTAAAGAGTAGAGTTTTCCCACCTTAAAGAAGCTCCAATAATGGTAGGATGAGCAATATGGTGATGGTAATCTCCCACATCCTAAGGTGGCCTCAAGGAGGTTGCCTAGCTCCACAAACGTTTGTTCCATGAAATCTCCATAAAAACCCTTTCAAACTCCATAATTTCTTCTTCATCTCCTCTAAGATCCCCAAAAACATCTCCATAAAATCCCATCTAGCTCAAACATGTGGTGTATTTGGGTTTTAAGAGCTTAAATATGGAAGAAAATGGTTAATCGATGGTGGTTTAGGGTTGAGGAATAGGGGTGTGAGGGTGGTGTGTGGTGGTCGGTGGACGAGGAGCTTCAAGAGCTAGAGAGAAAGAGGTGTAAAATCTTATTGGAAAGCCCAAATGGGTCGATACCCACTTTAAATACCACCCAAACCCTAAGGTTTAAATCCCAAAATGCCCATAAACTCATCCCTTTAATCCAGTGGTCCATCAAGCTTTTAATCTGCATTTTGATCTGAGCCAATGAGAGCTTGACACATCATCCAATCCGACGATCCACGTCGCGACATTAAAATATGCAGAAAAATCTAATTTTCATCCGGACATTCGAACGACTTTGGACCTCGTTCGAATGAGAACCCCTTTCATTCGAGCGAGAGTTCTAATGAGATTCATACGTAGGCTATAAATGGATCAAACACCAGGTCATTTGAACATGAAGCTACCCCCTCGTTCGAATGAGAACACACCTCATTTGAATGAGGGCATTCCAACGAGATTCTAGAGAATGATGGAAATCATTGTCGTTAGATGGTCATTCGAACCTCGTTCGAACGACAACCATAATTCTGTATAACGACCTTAAGGTACAGAAATCCAGTTTAATCGTACCAAAACCACTACATTTCCTAAATCTGACCCAAGATCCACCATACGAAGTCTAAAGCCTAAATTGGTCATACCAAGTTACCAAATCACACAAGTAAGGGCAAAATTGTGGGTCGGGTGTTACATTCTTCCCTCTTTAGGGAATTTCGTCCTCAAAATTTTTAATCCATTAATTCCTCAAATTCCTGGGGTTATCAACCCTTACTCTAAGTCATAGGGATCCTCCAAGTCTGGGTTAGAATTCTAAACCTCTAGGAGATCATCATACTTCCTTTCACAAGAATGGTCACCAAGAACTCGACATTCACCACATCCTAATGGTCACCATCAGGCTAGCCATCAAAGTCACATAACAGTCCACGATTCACCTGATGATCACACTCAATCAAGTCGTAAGGCTTCTTTCTAACACCTAAGGCATATCGGCACATCTACCGGAGCAACCCCCAAGTGATCGACACTCACCCAAGTGCAAATCGAAACACAACTAACATCCCATCCATCATCGTAAATTATTTCAATTTTTTAGGACTACACATCCTGAGTCTCCTCGAATTCTTGTGCCATCCTGACAATATAATTTCACTTAAACTTGATATTAACCTAACATAACTAGTCACTCACTTGAGGAGAGACATGCCAACTAAGTCATGAATAATGCGTCCAACTAATCCCCCTCACGAAATTCTTCTATGCGCTTAGGATCACTCTAGACTTCCAACTATGGAACACTCACGCGAGCATTATATTGATCTACTCACTGTGGCAAGACAATGCTACGTGATATATTTTCTCAGTTCTAACACTTTCAAATATACTCGGATTATAACCCTACTCTTCATACTAGAGCCGTTAATTACCATGTGGGTTAATCCACTAGATCACTAATCCTAAGGAAAAGAGGATAATACGAGTAACCCGTGCGGAAGAACGCTAGACCACGCATACACGAAACTTGTGAAAAATCTATGGATTTCATCTCATCTTATGTTACACTTTGAAAATAACCATTTCTTATCCTTTACACACTTGCGTTGGTTTTATCCCAAAAAGCAGTTATAGTTAGTATCATTTTGTGTAACACCTTTTTCAAACATTTTTATTCCATAAAAATATTTCACTTTACGTAAAATTATCATTTTACCCATTTGATTCCAAACTCGTCTTTTCTTTCATTTTCACAAGTATTATTTCTCAAAAATATTAATAAGTTACGTACACTATCTTTTTAAATATTTTTAACTTGTTGACACTTATTTAACTCTTTGGAGTAACATACTTTTCAAGTTTAAAATCTCTTTTTTTCATTACTTTCTTTATCAAAGGAAGTCATTTGGAATTTTTAAGGCTACCATACAAGGAAAACACCATTTTCCCTTATGATCACATATAGTCTTGAAAACATACACTTAGCACATTTTCCATACTTATTAACATACTTTAAGTGCTGAAATTTCTATTTTCTTTATTTCATGTTAAAACTCATTAAAACCTTCACTAAACTTGTTTATATGCTCATCATCAAAATACTATAAGTTTATACACATGGAAAGAGGGATTTGAAGTCCAAAAATATAAAACAATGAGTTTAACACATGATTTATTCAAGAAATTACATAATATTTAAAAACATGCCCTTTCAAGATTAAAAAACATGTTGTTCTTCAAACATGAATAAATGTCTAATTTCACCAAAAAAATTATTTTTCTAAAAGAACTTCAAAACTTTGTTCACAAAATATCTCAACATGATAAATAGTATTTCAAATATTTTATTCCATAAAATGTGTGAGTACCAAGTTTTCTTGAAATATATCATTTTACCCCAAACTCTTGAAATCATTTGTAAACCATTTTACACAAAACCATAAGAAATAACCTTCTTAAATCATAAATGCATTCTACTCTTACAAACTCATACTACAACACCAATACTATAGATAATAGAGTTCTTAAGTTAAAGAGTAGTGTTTTTTCACCTGAAAGAAGCTCCAACAATGGTAGGATGAAGAAGATGGCGATGGCATCCTCCCATCTCCTAAGGTGTCCTTAAAGAGGTTGCCTACCTCCACAAAAGTTTCCTCCATGAAATCTCCATAAAAAACCCTTAAAACTCCATAATTCATTTTTCATCTCATCCAAGATTTCCAACAACATCTCCATAAAATATCATGTAGCTCAAACATGTGGTGTATTGGTTTTAAGAGATTAAATATGGAAGAAATGGTTAATCCATGGTGGTTTCGAGTGGAGGACTCGTGGTGTGAGGGTGATGTATGGTGATTAGAGGAGGTGGAGCTCCAAGAGGTAGAGAAAGGCAAAATTTGATTGGAATTCCCAAATGGGCCAAAATTCACTTTAAATACCCCCCAAACCCTAAGGGTTAAATTCTAAAATGCCCCTAAAATTAACCCTTTAATCCATTGGTTCATCAAGCCTTTAATCCACGTTTTGATCTGAGATGCTAAGAGCTCGACACGTCATCCAATTCGACGATCCATATCGTGATAGCACATTAAAATGTGCAGAAAAATCTAACTTTCGTGTGGTCATTCGAACGACTTTGGACCTCATTTGAATGAGGGTTATAACGAGAGTCAAACAGAGGCTATAAATGGATCAAACACCAGCTCGTTTGAATGATCACGCACCTCATTTGAACGAGATTGTTCTAATGAGATTCTAGATAATGATGGAAATCATTCAGGTCCTAGTCATTAGATGATCCCTTCCTCATTCGAACGATGTGGCTACTTGTTCTAAAGACAACCATAATTATGTATAATAGCCTTAATTCGCACAAATCTAGTTTAATCGTACCAGGGCCACTACATTACCCAAATCTGACCCAAGATCAATCTTACCAAGTCTAAAGCCCAAATAGGTCATACCAAGTTACCAAATCACACGTGTACGATCAAAATCGCGGGGTGAATGTTACATAGATGATGATAACATCCTTGTTGTCCTCCAAGGTATCCGAAAACCATAGCTAAACCTTTTGTACGCTAGGATCTTCTAGTGTATGATCCTCCTCAAAGTCAAGTAGGTGGGGGTGGACACGTTTTAAGATGAAAACCCTTGCTTATGAGTGAGATATGGTGGTCACTCCCTAAGTCTCTTCACAAAAAATGTGAATAGTATTTTCTATCACCCCTCTCAAACCCTAATGATGAATTATATTAATTAAAACCCCTTCCTATACCTTTATATACAAGTATAAAAGGTGGGCTTGGGACAAACTAAATTTATTAAGAGTATGGGCCTTACTACTTTGGTATTTGGACTACACCAAGGACCCGAGACAAATAATTAAATTAGCTTCAAATAAATAGTCAGAAATCTCAATTACAATTACCGTAATTTATTTTTCTTTCTTTATCTAAACATAATTAATTTCACTAAATAATTATGACAGTACTCCAATTAAATTATATCATAAATCACTCTGATATAAAGAGGTCTTATTTTCAAAGTCGATTATGATACATAATATAATTCTCCGCATTAAGCTTTCGATACCCGTTTGGTTAAATCAATTTACTGTCAATTGACTTTAACCAATATCTAATAAATTCCTTGATTCCCAGACTTAACTTATTTTTCTACTCTACTAGAATAAAAAATCCACTAATCAGGTTTACTAGTGAAAACAAATCTTATAAGTCTATCAAGGGGGTATCACAATCTAAGGTATCCCCATATGCGGATTCCTTCTAATTAAGATCTCATGCCTACTTATATAACCGTCACCCAATATGAGAGATTATTTGATTCAATCTAACATTGAATCTCACCCATAGCAATCAAAGTAACAATTACATAAGTATTTCAATCCTCATAATTCTTAGAAGTCAGAATCTATGTACCCTTTGCAAACGGTGTGAGATTGCCTGAGTCTAATCAAGAAAACCCTTAAAATCAAATCTCACGAGTGGTACTATTCAATACATTCCTAGTATGTACCGATCACAATCCTCTATTGAACTATCGCACAAGTTCTCAAACCATAATATAGGTTCTCGTACTTTGAGATAAACTACTAGAATTGCATCGCAACCGTTCCGATAGGATGTCAAATCCTTATCTAGATTGTGAACTTTTTTATAGTGTTAGAATCGGAATTTTAATCTCCTCGTGATTAATCTAAAGTCGACTTACAGGAATTCCTACTGAGCTCTACTGACCGACATGTATACAGTATATTCAGACCAAATATATACAGACCCAGTATAAGACATTAATGTAACCATGATTCTTATTTCAATGAACAAACACAGTTTTATAAAAAAAAAAATAATCATCATATATGGTTTTAAGAATAAAACCCCAACACTAATGTCTTCAGATCCTTGACCGAATAAAAACTTCTTTCGAGTTTAAACAAACTTGTTACAAGTGTTGGAAGCTCAAGAAACCATAAAAACTACACCTAAGATGTGTGTGTATTCTAATGATGAAATGGGTGTAGGAAAGTCTATGGTTCTTTAATTCTCAAAAAATATTTTTCAAGATTTTTGAAAGAAAACTTAAACTCAAGAATGATTTTTTTAAAAAAAAAAGATTTGTTCTAAAAGTTGAGTTATAAATTCTCTATAATTTTTAGTAAAGGAAAAGTTTGAAGAACATAAAAAGAAGAATGAAAATTATTTTTCAATTTTGATTGGGTGTGATACGCATAATGATATCCTTTTTCTCTTTCTTATGTTAACTTAGTTGGAAGAGTATCACCAAAATGGGCGACACTAGGGCGGCTTGTAGCTCATGTAAAACACATAAAGCTTCAAGGGTCTATGGATAATAAAAAAAAGATTTATCCTTGACATGCTTTTCAATATGATATTTTGGAAAGATCTTCTAAAAAGTGAAATCTGCAAAAAAGCAATAGTTTGTTCGCTACAAGTTCGTTGCAGGCTTAAGGAGAAGTATCTCGATGAAAGAGAACGATATTTGCACTTGGATCAAGTTTGGTAGCAACTTTGTTGCAGTGAAGTGCAACTTCGTTGTAGTAAACCTGAAATTCCACAAAGCATCTATATAGGAGCATAATTTATATCATTTGCTCATGGCATTGGATTACATACATTTTGGCGTATCCCGTTACCATTTGACATGAGACTTCACGAAGAGTCAATCTCCAACATCTCCAAATTCAATATAATCTCCACATAACTAAGATATAAATAATTTAGGAGTTCAGATTTATTTAGATTTATATTGGGATATTTTTTTATTAAAAACGAAGCATTTTTTATCTTTAAAAAAAATTCAAAATTCGCTGACTTAATTCTAACAAAGTCATTCTCGCTCGAACGAGAAGTCAAACTCGTTAGAATCCTCATTTTGACATTTTATCTAACGTGCATCTAACGAGAAAATATTGTTTGGCCTCATCTGAAGTTTGTTTCAAGCTCGTTCAAATGAGATAAGGTTTTTGTTCTAACTAACTTGATGTCGTTCTAACAAGATGCTATTATCATTCGAATGAAGATTATTTTCGTTCGAATGAATGATGTCACCTCGAATTTTGTGCCAATTTATAAGTACCTGCTTCGTACAGTTTTTCAGGGAGACTTTTTACAAATCAAAAACTGCATACCTGGTGCAAAAGTTCTCACTTTATTTAGGTCTAAAACACCTTTTTATTCTCTAAATCCATCCCAAATATATGTGTGAATCCATTTGAAACCCTAAAGCAATTCATATCTGAAGTTACTCTTATGGATAGATACTCTTCACTACTGACCTTGTGGTTCTCGAGGGGATCACTGCTAAAGGAAGACAAAGATTGATCGGTGGATACCGATGATGGAACTTCACCTGTGGACGACTCAAGAGAGACCCCTATTCTTTAGAGGTTTTGCAAGTAATGTCATGTAAAAATCTAAAGTGTTGAAATAGGTTTTGCTCGCAAGGAATTTTTCCTCAAATTGCCTTGTCTGTTTTCATGCTTTAATTTATCTATTTTATCAACTAGATGCATGTATTAGGATGAAAAGATAATATTTGGATTTGTGTATGCTGTACATTTAATTATATAAATACTCCATTAATAGTGCAAGCACACTCTCAAATTGGTATCAGATCTTATTGCACAAAATTATTGTGTGGTCTTTTTTTGCAAATTTAATTTTCGGATTTGATATCAATATTTTTAAAAATTGGTGATCTTTGAAAAATCAGATTTTAATGGAGAATTTGTATAATCCAGTGTCCATCTTTGATGGTACCAATTATGCATACTGGAAGGCTAAGATCAGATCTGCTCTAAAGGCTATTGATGAACATTTTTGGATAGTCTATGGAAGAGAGTGGACTCCTCCCACTGTTACAGTTTATAATGTCGTCGGCCCTAAACCTGTCTCTCAGTGGACAGAGAACAAATTTAAGTGGAGCAATTTTAATTCTCATGGTTTGAGTGCCATCTCGGGAGCTGTCACCCCTGAAACTTTTTGCCGCATTATGACATGCACTACGTCTAAAGATTCTTGGGATACCCTCCAGCTCACTCACGGGGGTAAAAATGCTGTTAAAGATTATAAGCTGCAGAATCTCATCACACAATTTGAAACTATTACAATGCTTGAATCAGAATCTTTCGAACGAGTTTAATGCACGGTTGTCCGACACAGTTAACTCGAGTTTAAATTTAGGTGAGAAAATACCCGAGGCACGTGTAGTTAACAAAATCTTGATCACTTCCTGCCCATTTTATTCCTAAGGTTATCGTTCTTAATTCTTTAGGGAACTTAGACACTCTTAGGTTAGAAGAACTTATAGGAGATCTTCAAACGTATAAGATAGATCTGTTCCCTAAAATATTTAAGCCTTAACATAAAGGGATTACACTTAAAGCCCAATCTAAAAAGAGAAAGGAAGTGTTTAAAAAGAGAGAGGAAATGTCATATGATTCTGAATTCGATTATGATTTAGATGATTTGGCCCTTTTTGCTAAAAAATCAAGAAATTACTCAAACTTAAAAAGAAAAATTCCAAAGATGAGAAAATTTTTGAGAAAAATAAAAAATTTAAATCGAGCAAGATGAATTTTGAAAAAGAAAGCAAATATTTCCCAAAGAAAGACGAGGAGAAATGTTATGAGTGCGAGGGAAAGAGTCACAAATCTCACAAGTGTCCGACTAGATTGAAATGTCAAGGGAAAGGAAAAGTTGCCTTTAACGACACGCTTAGCGATAGCGAGGTCAAGTCGGTGAGTTTGGGCCAAGAATCACCGCATGGATGTAACTTCACCATATTCATGGCTAGTCATGTTAGTACATCTAGTGCTCCTCAAGATGATGAGAAATCTGCTAAGCACGAACACCTCAATGGTGATTCTAATCATACCAAGTAGAGCGAGGAGGAGAATACTTTAAGTGAGAGCGAGAGTGACCTTCAGTGCACCTACACCGATCTTTACGCTGAGTCCTTTAAGACGGAGAAATATCATAAATGGTTAGCTATGAGAGTTTTAGTGCTAGAGAAAGAGTAGAGAGTGGTAAGAGAGAGTGAGTCCTCGGCGAGAGAAGCTTTGAGATAAAGAGTTTGTTTAGTTGAGAGAGAGAATGAGGACTTGACCAGAAAGGTGGCTAGTCTTACGAGAGATTTCCAAGAATCCGTGAAGACTCGTGAGAAACTTGAAGCCTTTGTATACCAACTCAATAAAGTTCTCGAACGTGTCTGGGAGGTCAAGGTAACTATCGAGGATACATTGAAGAAGGTAGGAAAGATTATCCTCGTCCCGCATTAGTAAACGTTGAGAGGAAAGGAATATATTATGATGGTGCATCCACTTCTCATGTCGGACCCGAGCTGGTTCTCGAGTTTGTGATGGACTTTTATGCCCTCGATCTAATCCACCTAAGCAGCCTAGGCCACTTAGAAGAGTTCAACCTAGAAAAATAAATCGAGGTAGACCCAAACCTGACTATGCTTACATGTGTTTGCAAAATAAGAGGGCACCTTAAAGAGTTTTTCTATAAATTAGGTTGAACTAGTCGTACACATACTCTCGTACACCACTTTAGCGACTTTGCTAGTCTTAGGGAGCAAGTTGAATTTCTAGTTGCAACTTCATATATTTTAATGGAAGAATTTCAACGGATGTCTTTGCCATTTGAGAATGCTTCCATCATTCCGACTAGAGTTAACAACAATAATGGCAAACAAAAGGTTACCTCCAGTTGGGTACCTAAGCAAGACGACAAAGCCCTTGTTGTTCATGTCGCTCGCAAGGCTCAAAATAATTTCCAATGGTATTTTGGTAATGGGTGTTCTAGGAATATAACCGGTGACATCTCATTTTTTACCCACCTTGAGGATCAAGGAAGGTAAAGTCACCTTTGGAGATAGGAGTAGATCTAGCATTTTAGGACATGTCAGTGTTGAGATACTCGGATTTCCCAATCTAGATAATGTGTTGTACGTGAAAGGGATGGAAACAAACTTGATTAGGATAAGTCAACTGTTCAACGCATATTTCGCGATAAAGTTTGACCAGTCCGAATGCAATGTTTATGATCAATCCGATAAACTTTTACTACAAGGTGTGAGGACAAAAGATAATCGTTATGGGATAGTGCCCAAGTCATGTTTTGTGTACAACAGTGCCACGGTCTCCACTATGGACATTTGGCATGAATGGCTAGGTCACGTGAACTTTAGAGATCTTGAAAGATTAGTGAAAAAGGACATAGTTCGTGGCTTACCATCACTTGAAAAATTAACTTCCTCGATTTGTGGGCCTTGCCAATAAGGTAAAAAAATTTGAAGTCTCCATCGAGAGTTGAATACCATTACCACCTTGCATGTTTTGGAGTTTATTCACATGGATCTTATGAGTCCTAATCGCTCGTAGAACTTAGGTGGTAAGAGATATATTCTCGTGATGGTTAATGACTTTTCTAGATACTCGATTATAGGATTCCTTCAAGAAAAGTCCGATGCGGTTGACTTCCTTATAACCAAGTGTTGTGTCTTATAAAACCAACACGATGTCACTATTAATTGGATACGTAGTGACAACGACACTAAATTTAAAGAAGCGAAAGTGGATAGCTATTATGATGAAGTGGGCATCAAACATGAGTTTACGACCATTCGTACTCAGCAAAATAGGATTATTGATAGGAAGAACCGGACAATATAGGAAATGACTAGATCCCTAATTCTTGGTAGAAACGTGCCTAGACGTTTTTGGGGAGAGGCGGTGAGCATCGCATGCCATACAGTGAATGGGGTATATCTTCGTCTGCACACACTTCACACGCCTTATGAGTTATGGACAAGGAAGAAGCCTAATCTATCATATTTTCGTGTCTTTAGGAGTACATGCTACATCTTGAGAGATAAATAAACCTTAGTAAAGTTCGACTCCCAGAGCAACGGGAGGATATTTTTAAGATATTCATCGACGAGTAGGGCTTACCGGATTTATAATCTCACTAGCTCTAAGGTTGTGGAGTGAATAAACGTCACGATTAGAGATGACAATCCACTGGAGTTTATTACTCCTAGACCATAATGTAAGGATGATGCACTCCCTAGTGACGATCCCATCCTTCCTCATGCTACCACGGTGGACCCCGTTCCTGTTTTGGGGGAGACACCATCTTGGGTTTGAAAGAGTCATGATGCTTCCTTTATAGTAGGTGATCCTACATTAGGTATCAAGACTCGTGATTAACTCAAAAACGTTATTAGTTATCTGTGCTACACATCCCTAGTCGAGCCCAATAACGTTAAAGAAGCACTCAAGGATGAGCATTGGATATTGGCCATACAAGAAGATTTGTTTCAGTTTATAAAGAACGATAACTGGGAGTTGGCCCCCCGACCTAACGATAGTAATGTGATAGGTACCAAATGGATTTTTAAGAATAACGTGGATGAAAATGGTACCATAGTTTGCAATAAGGCTAGGTTGGTGGCTCAAGGCTACACACAGATCACGAGTGTAAACTTTGAGAAGACATTCGATCTTGTTGGTAGGCTTGAGTCCGTACACTACTACTCTCCATAGAATGTCATCTATGCTTCAAGTTATATCAAATGGATGCCAAGCGTGCTTTTCTGAATGGCATTCTACAGGAGAAGGTTTACGTGATCCTAAGCACTCGGGACACGTTTATTATCTTAGGAAAGCCTTGTATGGTTTTAAGTAAGCACCCGTGCTTGGTATGAAAGACTTACTTCATATCTCTTAGCTCGCGGCTTCAAAAGAGGGGGAGTAGATAAGACGTTGTTTGTGAGGAAAGAGAAATCTGCTATTTTTGTTGCCCAATTCTATATGGGCGACATAGTCTTTGGATCCATGTGCTCCCGTCGTGCTCACACTTTCGAGAAGAGATGAAGAGAGAGTTTGAGATGATTATGGTAAGTGAGCTTACATTCTTCCAAGGTCTACAGGTTCCTCAGCTTGAGGATAGGATATTCATATCTCAATCCAAGTATGCAAGAGACCTTGTGAATAAATTCAGTCTAGACTCCGCAAAGCACGCTCGCACCACTATGAGTACGTCAACAATGCTTAGCAAAGACTTTTTAGGCAAGAATGTATATCAGAATTTATATCAAAGTGTGATAAGTAGTCTCCTTTACCTTCCCATTAGTTGACCCGATGTTGCCTTTAGTGTTGGAGTCTGTGGGCGATACCAGGCGTCCCCAAAAGAGTCACACATGGAGGCTCTTAAACGTATTAGCGAATACGTGAGTGGGACTCTATCATATGGTATTTGGTATTCCTTTGATATTGTTGACCATTTTCCTGCCTATTCGGATGTCGATTGGGTCGGGGATATCGGTGGGTGCAGGAGCACTTTGGGTGGGTGTTTATATTTTTGGGTGATTTTGTCTCGTGGATGAGCAAAAAGCAAAACTCCATACCTTTGTCCACGACATAGGCTAAGTATATAGATGCCGAGAGTTGTTGCATGCAACTCTTACGGATGAAGCATATATTGGAGGATTACGACATTTCACAGGACACGATGACTATTTCCTATTATAGTACGGCTGCCATTCACATTACACTTAATTCAGTCCAGCATTCGCGCACAAATCACATTAGGCTATGCAAGCACTTTATTCAATATCTAGTTGAGGAGAAGGTCGTGTCCTTGAGCTTTATTAGCACCGATCGTCATTTAGTCGATATTTTGACAAAACCTTTTGATGCGCTTTGATTTGAGGATCTTAGGAAATCTTTAGGTATTTTCACCGTTAACTGAGATTGGATATGCTATCTAGCATATGATGATTCCCATGCCTATTTGCTTTTATTCATATTGCTAGATTGTATTATCATTATAATTACATTTTTTATTTTGATATTTTTTTTCAAAAGATTCAAAAATAAAATATACAAAAGTATTTTCCGTTTCTTTTTAAGAAAAGGTGAAAAAGACAAAAAATAATTTATTTTTTTATAAAAGTTTTGAAAAATCCACAAAGAGTTTTGTTTTTTTACACAATATAAGGGTGAACATTAAACATGTTCAAGTCACTTATTCATTCCATATCCACGTGGCTATTTTGTAGTGTTTTGAGACGTAACATCATTTCATTTACGTGCTTTATAGTGTGTGGAGTCATTAATATGTGATGTGATGATAACTTGCTACATTTTTTACTCCTTGTCACCTTTAGTGAACACGAGCACGGACTTATTTGAGTATTGCAGTTACCTGTCATGTGTCAATTGTAGTGCTTTTATTTCAATCCTGCTTCTAAAAGGAACCGATTTGAAAAACGAGATAATAAAAGTAGTGCATGTAAGAACCATTGCCTAAATTGAAAAAATAAAAAAAAATTGATAAATTTTTTATACATTAAGAAATGGAATCGAGCTGCAAAAGACAGGTTGACTTTGCGTGAAAAGCCACAGTTTGCAAAAAAAAAAGAGCCAAAAAGATTATAGGCACATAAAAACAAAACTATCAGGTCATTTTCTAGGACATTGATGCTTTGCTACATATAAGCATTGATTTCTTCAAAAAGAATTGAGAGAATAATTCAATATGTAAGATTTTGAGGGAGTTAAGTCGAAGATCAATGGGTTTACATGTCCTATAAAAATCTCGTAAAGCATTACATAGTTTTGGGAGCTACTAATGTGAAAATAACTTACGGTCTTGATTTATTGATTAGGTTTAGTCAATTTCACTTGAGTTAACCAATTTTATACCTATTATAGACTTTAAGATCCTTCGTTAGTGATGTCTCATTCCTTAGTGTACATATGTTATGTTTGTCTACGTTGATTAACCTATAGGATATGTTCACACCCCCGCGTTTTGTTTCCATGATTCGGGTATTTTTGTGTTTCTCTATGGTTCGTTGTATTTGAAAAATTTTATACTTACAAAAATTGAAAATTTTCAAAAAGAGTTTGTGGAGCCTTTGAGATTATCGTTGCATGTTTATCATTCATATCCTTTTTTGTGACGATATATTATTCTTATTAGTGATGTTTTTCATTTCTATGATTAGTTTCTACTCCTTGTCTATTTCGGAGGGGCAGAACAAATTACGAGGGAGTTTGATTTATGGGGGAGAATATTTATGAAATTTATTTTATGTGTCAAACTCGATGAATCACGAGTGTTTGCTTTGTTTCATGTGTTTAAATACTTTTGAAAGACCGTATTCATATTACACTCGATGAAGACAAAGTGTCCAAGAGAAGAACAAGAAGAAGTGGAGATTTGAAGACATCATTATTCTTGTACCTATCCATTTTAGGGTTTGGGAGGGTAACAAGATACTTTCATTGTCTTAGAGGCTTTTAATGTAATTTGGATTTGGATTTTATGTTTATACCAGAATAGCCAAAAGGGGGATATTTGTAAGAACATAATTTCTATCATTTGCTCATTGCTTAGGCTTGCATACATTTTGGTGCATCCCATTACCATTTGACTCGAGCCGTCACAAAGAACCAATCTCCAACATCTCTAAATTCAAGATGATATCCACATAACGAAGGTATAAATAATTTAGAAGTTCAGATTTCTTTACATTTATATTGGGATATTTTTTATTAAAAACAAAGCATTTTTTATCCTTAAAAAATTTCAAAATTCATTGACTTGGTTTCGTTCGAACGAGAAGTCAAACTCATTAAAAGCCTCGTTTTAACAATTTATTTAATGTGCTTTTAAAGAGGGCACACTGTTTGGCCTCGTCTGAAATTCGTTTGAAGCTCATTCAAACGAGATATGATTTTCTTTCTAACGATCTTGATGTCGTTCTAATGCAATGTTATTCTCGTTCAAACGAAGCTTGTTTTATTTCGAACGAATGACATCGCCTCGAATTTTTATCGACTTATAAGTACCTGCTTCGTACAGTTTTTCAGGGAGACTTTTTGCAAATCAAAAACTGCATACCTGGTGCAAAAGTTATCATTTTATTTAGGTCTAAAACACCTTTTGATTCACCAAAATTGTCCCAAATATATGTGTGAATCCATTTGAATCCCTAAAGTATTTCATATCTGAAGTTACTTTTGTGGAGAGACACTCTTCATTGCTGACCTTGTGGTTCTCCAGGGAATCATTGTTGAAGGAAGATAAAGGTTGATCGATAGATACTGAGGGTGGACCGCCACCTATGGACGACTCAAGAGAGAGTTGTGTTCTTTAGGGGTTTTGTAAGTAGTGTCTTGTAAAACTCTAAAGTGTTAAATAGGTTTTTCCCGTAAGGGAATTGCCTTATCTGTTTGCATGCTTTAATTTATCTATCTTATCACATCAATGCATATCTTAGGATAAAAAGATAATATTTGGATTTGTGTGTGTTGGACATTTAATTATATATATGTATTACAATAAGATTGCAAGCGCACTCTCAATCCACAAAGTTAATTTTGACAGTATTTTCGACTTTAAGAAAAAATTTAATGATGAAGGTGATTTTTTGTTCGGTAGTCAAATTATATATTTTCGTAAGTGGTGTACTTGAGGTGTTGGCATGAATGATCCGGGATGATGATGATGATGATGATGATGATGATGAAGTTTTCCAAAGACCTTTCGGACAAAGATTTGACGAATGTTTTAATCGAGCAATTTTAGACAATATAATCCTACATGGCAGTTCGAGTATAAATTTACTCTTATAGACTCTTTACTGGCCAACTTTTTTTGCATAATTATAATTACATTTTTGATTAATTATTAAACATGTTTTTATATATTGATGGAGTCTTTTAATCAGCCAAAATTTCCCGTTAGTGGAGATAAAAGCGGGATAATGGGTGAAATAGTTTTACAATGCTTTATGTAAGGGTTTCTATGACTTTAATACATTATTAATTTTCAATTTTAGACTTTAATACAAATTAATTGGAAAATTACTTTTAGTAGTGAAACTTTCACATTTAGTGACCAAAAATGTACTGAAGTATACTTAGTTTGAAACCAAAAATTAGTAATGTATTAAAATAAAAAAATCATTTATTTAAATTATAAATATGTGTATCCTACTTGGGTGAGAAAACACTGGGAATTCTCTATCTATCTATCTATCTATCTATCTATCTATCTATCTATCTATCTATCTATCTATCTATCTATCTATTAGGGGTGGTAAACGGACGAATACGGATTGGATACCATGTTTTCCATATCCGTATCCGCTATCTAGATGCACAATCCATATATGTATCCGTATCCGTATCCGCCCGAATAGTTAAAATAATTATCCGTATCGGTATCCGCTCGGATACCTCGGATTCAGATAATATCCATATCCGTTTACATTATTTAGCCATCGCAAAAAATAACTATTAAAAAAATAACAATAAACAGTCCATGTAGTAAATGAATTTTAGGGACTGTTTTTTCTATTATACATATATTTTATAACATTAGTTTGATTTACATATATTTTATATTTTATATTCCAGTATACTATAAACAATCAAATAAAAAGAGGTAAAATATTCCAGTATACTGTAAACAATCAAATAAAAAGAGGTATGATGGTGGAATCAAATAAAAGATGTTTAAACAATATGAAATATACTTTATATTTTATATTGTTTAAACATGAATTGAGGTAGTAAATGAATCGCTTAAACATGAATCGCTGAACACATCTTTTGTGGTGAGGTGAACAAAAGATATGAACAAATGGAAAACAAAAGATGTGGGAAGCAGCGCTGTATACCAACTCTATGTATACCAAGATCCAATTTTTTTTTTTAGGAATCAACTCTATATATACCAAGATCCAACAAAAAAAAAACACAATACCTGTTGGCTGTTGGATAGGGGAAGCAACTGGCAGTGCTGCTTGTTGGTTGCGTGAGAGAGGCTGCGTGTTAGCTATTGGCTAGGGGAAGCATTTGGCTGCCGCTGCGTGAGAGAGGAAGGGTTTCATCCGCGAACAGCGGGACAGAGGAAGCATTTCTGCGGGAGAGAGGATGGGTTTGGGTTGGCTGCCGCTACGTGTTGTTGTGTTTTTGGTTGATGAGCGACTTGGGTTTTTAGTTTATTAGGTCAGTTAGATTTTAAGGTTTTCATAATTAAACTTATACCCCCAACTATTATTTCAAGTGTTAGTTTACACCTAAAGTATTATATAACTACTATTTTAAACTAAAGTTAGACGGATACGGATATTCGGTAAAATGAATATCCGGTAAAATGGATACTCCGCATCGGATACGGATTATCCGTGTCGGATACTATACTATCCGTATCCGTTTTCCCGGATATTTTTATATAGTATCCATATTCGTATCTGTTTCCATTTTCTTGGATAAATATCCGCAAATTCAAATTCGGATATCGGATGGATGCGGATTTGCGAATATCCGTTTACAGCCCTACTATCTATCTATCTTTGTGTGTGTGTGTGAGAGAGAGTGCATATGTGCGTGTATCTAAGAGATAAATGGTAACAATATGGAAACAAATTTCACCTCTAGGAGACTGTAATTTCAAAATTATCACCGATAATTTCTTCCAACTTCTACAACATTTCAAATTTCTAGTCTTTCGTAAGTTTTGCAAGTATTTATTAACACATGTAGAGCTAAGAAGAAGTTGGTTACAAGTTTCATTTAAATGGTTTCTTTGTTGAGTAGTTCTACACACCCCTTTAATTTGAACCAAATTAAAATCAAACGTATTTGTGCAATCAAGAATAGAGTTTAATAAAAACATTAAGTTACAAGTTTTTGATTCAAAGAAGATGATGTCATGGAAGGTATTTTTGTCTTCAAACGGTTAATTTATTTAGAGAATTAAGGTAAAGGTCATGTTCTTTCATATATTTAGATTTTTAGGACAATGCTTTTCAAGTTTATAAATCTAGTCCCTGTGGTACAATAGCATTTATAAATTTAGTCCATGGGGTACAATATCCTTTATTTTTTTGGTCCGCGCCAGCGACACTATTTTTCATAGTATTTTTAGTACAGGGACTAAATTTATAAAATTATATGAAGTGTCCTATTTTTATACACTTTGAGCATTAGAAGGACCTTTTTCCAAAACCCCCTAATATATTTAGCAACTAGAATCCCAATTACAAAGTGATAGAAGTATGTTAAATAGTGGGTAAGTTTAATTACAGCATTATGTAAAAGAACGAAATGCAAACAGAAATAATTAGGATATTTTGTGTATCTATCTAATCATTGTTTCTGAGAAAATATTTGTAACATACTTGATTATTTTCTAATATTTGTAAAACCATGCGTCGGTGTCATGTTTGATTTGGGTTGATTAAGTCTTTCAATTCCTAAAAGAAAGACTAAAAAAGTAAATTACCATAAATCACTTTTAATAAATAAATAAATAAATGGTGCAATAACTAAATAAGCCACTCCTAAAACTACTAACGATAGATCATTTAAATTCCATAATTATTTAGACTATCCAGATACTAAATTATTAAAGGAATGAAAAATCAGAATATCATCAATTTTTTCTCTAGTGAACGATATATCCTCCTTATGCAACAAACAACGCTCTAATGGATATTCCGAAACTGTAAGAGCAAAATAAAACATATACATGACTAAAAAAATAAGGATCAAATACCAAAAAGTCCCTCAAATATTTCTTAATACACATTTAGTCCATGCCTTTTATTTTGTACCAAAAAGTCCCATATTCTCTTATCTTTAAAGGTTCGCGTCAGTAGCATGGTAAAGCCTTTTTAGTGCAAAATAAAAAGACTTGGACTAAACGTGTATTAAAAAAAATTCAAAGAACTATTTGGTGTATGCCGCAAAAGCAATCACCATGAAGCTAAAATTAGTACTAAACAATTTTGAAATAAGTAATGCAAAGTAATAGTAACAACTTTGAAATAAGGCATTTCCTTTAATGATCTATCATATTGGAAAGGAGGCAGCTTTTCTTTATTGCTTGTTAAATTTTAGTCTTTATTGCTTGTTAAATTTATTCCGTGATAATTCCTTTACAATTTACCTCTAATACCAAAAATTATCATTTAGTTTTATTGCTCAATTCTTTTACGATTGATCTCTAATATTGCATTTATTTTTGTCCTAATAACATAGGGGTATTTTCCCCCCTCAAAATTCCTCAATCGGCCACCACCCCATATAGGATTTAAATATATATATATATATCAGGAAGGATCATATGCAGACTAGAAAGGGACCTAAAAAAGTGACTTCCCAAATTTGGTTGCTAGATGAACAATCGGAGAGACTATCTCCACCAAATTTCACCAAAAAACTCCTTCGTTCAACCCCAAAAATTGGGAGTTTCATTATTTACGTCCTTTTGAGTCCGCGCAAGATCCTCGCCTGTGTGTGTGTGTGTGTGTATATATATATGGAAAATTGCAAATTTAACCCCAAAATTTGGGGTCAATTTGGAAGTTGCAAAATTAACCCTAAGAGCTCGTTTGGGAGTTTTAGAGAGAAGAGAAAGGAAAGGAAAATTTTATTAGGAGAGAAAAGAAAAGAAGAGAAAGTTAATAAGAGAGAAAAAGAAAAGAAGAGAAGAGAAAGGAATTTAGGAGAGAGAAGAAAATAATTTTCTTTCTTGCGTTTGGGAGTTGGGGAGGAAAATAATCTTTTTAAGAGAAAAAAAGAACAATTCATTAAAACCTTCCTTTCTATCCATTTCTTTCCGATTTGGAAAGAAAGTTTTGGAGAGAAAGGAAGAGAAAGTTTTTTAAAAAGTTTCCTTTCTTTTCTATCCTTCTAAACTCCCAAACGACAGAAAGTCACTTTCTTTCCTACTTAAACTCCCAAACGAAGGAAAGGAAACACATTTTCTCTTCCTTTTCTTTCTTTTCTCTCCAAAATAGAACTCACAAACGAGGCCTAAGGTACAACTTCATCAACCAGCCATTAGAAAACATAGCGGAATGAGTGAATGGACATCATATGTGGCAAACCTTCGACAAAGTGGATTAATTTGACCAATGAATAATTGACATGTGGCCAAAAAAAACGAATAACGTAAAAACAATAGAAAAACTCATTTAAACGACTAAATATGAATACCCACCACTGGCAACCACCACCACTACCTCTGTGTTTGTGTGTGCTGGGTATTACAGTTCTCTCTCTCTCTCTCTCTTCTCATCTTTGGTTCTCCATTCTCTCTCTCAAATCAACAGACACAAACAGACATACATGTATGAGTGTATATATATAAAGAGAGAAGGAGGAGGAGGAGGAGGAGGAGGAGGAGGAGGAAGAGGAGGAGGAGGAGAGAGGGTGAGGGGAATTGGGTAGTATCACTTAAAATTTGAATCCTCAACTTCATACTGGAAACAATCATATCAACTGATCCAATCAAATTCAATATATACAACCTACGCACACAATTCCAAATCAATACCCTAATGCGATTGATTTCATTGTCACAAAACACATAAACCCAAAAATCAATTTGACAATACCAATAGAAATCCACACTGCCTTTGGCTTAGTATATGTCCTCATTTGAAGCCATGGATGGACACACAAATTTGTCTTCACAACAAAGTTAGTGTAACAACCCTCGATTCTGGAAGGCTCATTTTATATTAATTTTACCGCATAAGGTAATTACATAAAATGTTGGAACTGGAGTAAATATTAATTTTATGAAATGAAAGTTAATATTTGCTGGGTTATTGCATATTTACTGCATGAGAAAGTAAATATCATTCTATTGTATGTTTTATAGTGCTATGTGTTTTAAATCACAATATGGTTTAATTGAAACTGGAATTTAAAGTGGTTTAGAAAATTACCGGATGCCATTTTAGAGGGCGTAGTTAGTCCCGGGATGTGCGTGACAGTCAAAATAAGTGCCATATTGTATTTTTGAGTTTCGGGCACTTTTACCTGGTTTTAACTCAAACGTGTAATTGCGAGTCATTTTCATGTGGTATTAACCACTTAAGTTGGAGACTTTAGACTTAAGACCCGATTTTAGTCTTGCCCCTTATTTATTTTTCTCATTTGTGTCTTACCAAACAAGAGAGTTAGAGAGAAAAGAGAGAAAGAAAGAAGAAGAGAAAAGAGGAGAAAGAAGAGAAAAATGAAGATTGAAGATGGATTGATGCTCCTACTCAAAGAAATCTGATATTTTCTACATCAAGGCAAGTATTCTACTTGCAAATATGTGATTTAAGTTGTATAAATTGTATGATAGTTGTGTATTTTCATTTATGGTTTAAATGTGGAATTTGTGGGATTTAAACCCTAATCTTGATTTATGTTAAAGAAATTGTGGGTCTTGATGGTTATAAATCATATAGGAAAATCTTTGGGTAGATAAAGATTGTTGGTTAAGTTTAAGATGGACAAGGCTTGAGATTTGGGAAAATGTAAATTATCATTTGGGTGTAGTTTTTGAAGGTGAAAGAACCCTAGGTCTGCTACGACCGGTCGACCGCGGTCTGAGGACCGGTCGACCGAGCCTTCGGGGCAGGCTTACTGCTTTCCCACAAAGGCATAAAATTCTTGCGCGGTCGACCGCGATCCTTTGACCAGTCGACCGGCTATATCATTTTGAGCTTTCTACTTTCCTCCGTAGGCAAAACCTTGAGACGCGGTCGACCGCGGTCTCGGGACCGGTCGACCGGTCCCCTGTTTTCCACTTTAAAACTTATTTTTGTTGCCTAGATTTTTTCTTCTTGATAGGAACTAGGAACCTTATTGAATGAAGTAAACTTAGAGTCCTAGAGTTCTAGATGAGTTGAGATACTACCCTAGATTAGAAATGGTTTTGGTGGGGTTTTCCGGGGATATGCCAATTGAAGTTAGGGCATTTTTCTTCTAGTTGATTTTCATAAAACTAGGAGATGTAGTATTATGTTTGGGAGATTTTGGAAGCTCAATTGAGCTATGTTAACCTTGGGGGTTCATCATAACACCATAAAGGCGAGTTTGGAGAATAAATTGAAAGTTCATTCATTCCTTTGAAAGATGATAATCTTGGGGTTTTAAAACAATACCCTAAAATGCTTGGAGATAATCAAGAGGTTATTTACTCCTTTGAGGTTGTAGTGTCGATATAAGTTATAGCATGGCTCCGGATAATAAGTTATATTATTTACAAGAAGTAAATAGTAATGGTTTCGGATAAAATGAAACATATACATGGAAATGAAATGAAATGGAAATGGTATGGATTTTAGTAAATGATAATTTACTTAATCATGAAACTGGTAAATGATAATCTACTTGATTTTTGAAAATGATAAATAAAATGGTTTAAACACACCTCTATAAATGACATCATAAGGGAAGTTCGAGCGTGAGGTGATGCCCCCTGGCAAATTAACGCAGGGTGGATATAGTCCATAGGCCATGTGAGCATTTATTGTTGTATATTTTTCTGCGATGGGTAGGAGATTTCGGGTGTGGTCTTGACTATTCCGCAGGCACATGGCCGCTTCCCGATGTTTTGCGTTATAGGTGCCCAGGTTGTCTTATGATAGGCCCTGGAAGATGATGGTCATTTAGGGGCGCGCACAGTGGGGAAACCCGGACGGGAGGTCTTAGAATCGTTATATATCTAAATATAACTATTTATAATCAAGTTAGACTTGATGGATTATATGCCATAAAGAGCATTCTGTAGTGCCACAAAGAGCACATATAAATGCCACAAAGAGCATTTGAAAATGATTATTTTCCTGATAAGGAAAGGATTTTTACCAAAAATATAAAAGTGAGATAAAAATGCCATAAAGAGCATAACATTGTGATTTCACATATATTTCCTATTAGGGAAAAGATATATGAGATAATTGGTACACATGATAAGTTTTCAGATTAATGTTAATTCTTTTGTCTTCCTGCTTAGTTTATGTTTTAAATTGTGTAGTTAGATAGTTATATCTCTCATCATGATTCATCATTCATAACTGTCATACTCTTTATTCATCTGGTAATCATATAGAACCGGGCCCTGACCCGTTTATATTTCTTGTTGTATATGCATCTTGTCTCCGCTCAGGTACTCCGCCGCAAGGATGCCTGATTTGAAATCCTATTCCGATGTCCTCGGCGATCCGTGATGCATTGCGGGTATTACGGGACAAAATTGGTATAGACGTTTTCATTTTTGTATTCTGGTTAAGATCGGGTCTCTTTCACTCGGGCGAGGCCCAAGCTTTTGTAATTGATTAATGCAATGTAACATATAAATTTATTGTAATTGTTTAGTAATGTTGTATGAATCAACGGACCGATAACATATTCGGTACTCTTATTTGTTATCTGTTATTATAGATATATATACATCCTTGTGGTTTCCCTTATCTTTTCAGGAAATGGGTTGTTTGTTTTATTTTATTTACTTTCAATTTAAAATTTTTGGCAACCCGTTTTCTGAAATAGTGGGTGGTTGTCCTGGATACTCTATATTTTTATTGAGATGCTGAGAATGATTCCATCTATGATTCCTTTATATTGGAGTATTGGGCTGGCCACCCCTTATTTCGGATCACGGGGTGTCACAGATGGTATCAGAGCATCAGGTTCTAGAGTCCTTAGGAATCTGTGTGGGCGCCTTACGTTTTCAGCGTTGCTTTTGATTTGACATAAAGCCTTAGGATTAAGATTGTTGATTTCTCTAGTGAGATCTCGCTCTTCTTCCATGAGGTAGAACTCATAAAATCTTTTGCGCATTCGTGTGAGAACATCGGGTTGATTGGAGAAGTGCGTCATGAGAAGGAACTACTAAGGACTATAAATTGTGGTCGGGGAGGACGACCGCTTTGGAGGTCGCTCCCTTTTTGTAGAACTTCCTTGTCTTGCTACTACGACTACTAATTACAGTTGATGTAGTTTTCCCAAGTACCGCTAGAAGTAGAAAGTGATACTAAGCTTGAGAATTACAGCGACGTTAAATTGAAGTAGAGAACTGTCCTGAAGTAGGATGGAGGATAAACCTTCACCCGTAGAAGTAGTGCTGAGACGGTGAACATGGTCACCATATTCGTGGGTGCCAGAAGTTTGGACCATAGAGAAACCCGATGGATACTTGCAATGGCGAGTTTCTCTGGGATAACTGGACTGAGGAGAAGGTGGATTCTCGAATGTTCACAAATGTTCGGTTAAAGACCGATGGGGAATAAGGTGTTGTGCGGTTAGGGAGACCGTGCACCAGGAAATTATAGGCTCCAGGATAGGTGTCGTTAACACTTCTAATGGAGTAAGATCCATGAAACCCCGTTGGTGGACATCTGCCTAGGGAGGTTTCATTGAACTGAGGAAGAGGAGGCCGAGAGCGTGTCCTCTTTTACTGAGGAAGTAAGAGGGACTACGTGGGTAATTGTTGTCGACCAGAGTTGGAGTAAGGGCTAGGATGCGGAGTGGTTGGCAAGAATGTGGATGGTAATTCCACCTTATTAGTGGGTGGTGTATTCCTTATTATAAGACTTAGTAGTATTATATCTATTGTAGATTCGGGTGTGTATATTGAGCTTGTTGTTGTATTGACGTCATTATAGGAAGAGTACTTATATGACTTCCTTGGTGTGGAAGTTCTATTTTTTTTTCCTCACTCGTTATGAAACGAGTGATGATATTCTAAAATGTGCATGTAGTATATGTAAATTGCATTGTATGTGGATGTTATGACTTATCTCCACAACCAACAAAGTTCAGTAGTAATGCATAGGAGGGGTTCCTTATTTGGATTCCGCTTTTGCGGGACGCTCCACGCGTGAACCTTAACGATGTTGGGAGTGGAGAGATGTTATTTTTCCTTTCTCTTGTTTTATGTACATTATGCGAGTAAATATATTTTGGTCGGTTTGGTGTGATAGAAAGAAAATAAAATTGTAAGGCTATCTTACTTCTAGTTCAAAATGGAACTAGTTGTTCTATGATTTCTCCCCTGGATACAGGTTGAGACTTTATAGAGGTGAATCGAGGTAGGTAGGAGATTTTGTTATTTGTTTAGTTATCTTGTGTGAGTGTTTGATTGTTTATCTTGTTTATGCATGTTACGCTTATCTCCATGATCAACTAGTTAAGTAGGCATGTGTCGGAGGGGTTACTTGTTTGGATTTCACTTCGGCGAGACAACTTGCCGCATGAACACTTAACGATGCTGTGATTGGAGAGACGCTATCCTTTCTTTCTCTTTTACTTTATTTATTTTGTTGTTGGAAGTGGGATTGGAAGATTAGCCGAGAATCACGTAGAAGAGTGATTAAGGGATATTAAAGGGTAAGATAGAAGCACTGTATATAGTTCTCTCCTCGGATCGATGTATGGAAGACTGAGGTACGAAGTCGGATTGAGACTTCGGGATTGTGCCTTGATAAGAAGGCCATGTTTACATAAGGGGATATGTATCTGAAAGACTCCACAGGAAGTGAATGTCTGATCAGTTAAGATCTTTAAAAGATGCTATGGTAAGTAGGATTGTAAATTAGAATTGTACCGATCCCGATCATGTGTCTTAGACCGTCACATCTTAAAGACCAACGATGCGAGGTAGTAGTGTAACGGGAGGGTTCCTTGTTTGGATTTTGCTTCGGCGAGACGTCCCACGCACGAAACCGAGCGAATTATCGGAAGTTGAGATAGGTTTGGGACACTAGGGATATATTTGGTATTATCTATCTACGACTTAGGTAGGATGTATACTGGTAGATCGACCTTAGGTTGATTAGAACATAAGGCCCTTAGGGCAGGTGATGTTGATTTAGGAAGGCGGTAAGGAGTGACCACGAATGAGTTGTGGGTTAACTCTTTGTGGGATTAGATCCCTAGGAACGAGATTTATGGGGTCTCGAGAGGTTTGGGTGGTTTTGGCCAAAGAAGATAAGGCCTTTCTTAGATATGTTGCTACGTGGCGACTTTACTTACGGGGAGTTAAAGGACGGGCTGACCTTCACTCCTGAGCTCATGATAGTGATATCGAGAGTGGGTTAAATGAATAAGTCTCTTCCAAGAGCGGGAAGTATTAATACTGGAGCATGGACTCGTCGTCTATGCGTCTCACAAGCCTAAACTTGTGGGAAGTATTATCCCATGCTTGAATTTAAAATTCATTGTTGTGGAAATTGCCTTAAAGAAATGGAGGCACTACTTCCTGGGCAGGGAAACTTAGTCTTTCTCGTGAAGCAACAAGTTGTTGCAATAGGTCGTGGGAGAAATCGAGTTAGTTCTCGGATTTCAGAAGAACTAGTGATTGGGTATTTTCTCATTCGCTAAGGAAATGCGATTGGGTTAGTAGATGCGCCGAGTAAGAAACTCGTCGGAGATATTTGTGTTGGCATGGAAAGCCAAATGAAATGAGCATGACTCGAAAGACTCTATAACGAGAGCATTCCGGTCTGTGATCAACCATTTCACCTACTCGTTCGAAGAAGAGTATCGGTGGAAGGAAGAGGGGTATATTCATAGACGGTTGTATTGAAGTGCCGAAATCGTTATGGTCATGATCCTCTTTGAGAAAATTTTTGATCGTTCGACCAAATCGTTACTTTTCCGGCCATTTTGGGCGGAATAGATGTAGAAGAGTACACCCCATTCTCGATGGAGGAATGGTAGAACCGTAGGAGGTTCCTATTAAAATATGGTGGACCGAGACTAGATATTCGTGTCGAAGGTGGGGTACAAGTTTCCATGAAGTAATGGGAACCGTATGGGAAAGGAGTATACCTTACCACCCTAAAGAGGATTGATGAATGGAGGAAGTTGACTTAATGCCGAAAGGCATACCTGGAATGTTCGCCTTAGGACACATAGATATTGAGAGCATAACGGCATGGAGGGAAATTCCCGTACAAACATTAGGCTTTGAATGGCCTTATAGATCATTTCCTAAGGCTTGGAACCGCGAGTGGCCCAGTGTAGTCGGTTGAGTAATTCGCATACTCGTTGGATGGAACCAACGGGTAATATGTTCATTAGACTTGGAGTGGTCTCGGAACATTTCTTTAAAGATTTGGCTTTTGAGCCATACGCCATGATGGGATACGTCAATGCGAAGAAAGTTGAGTAGTGTTGGGTTAAACCAATTAGAGTTGGTATAAACATCCCCGAGGAGGGAGTAAAGCGATCTATGCCGAGTTATGAGGGCATCTTTTTCCGTTATAAGACGGTAGAATTAATAGTTAGGGAAGAACGCTTTGTGCTACGCTAGAGCCCAAATGATGTAGGCTGAGATCGATAAAGTCGACCTTAGTCCGTGTCCATTTAGGATGACTGTGATGACGAGGGGTTTGTTTAGGATGGTAGAATCCTAATTTAGAGGAGTATACCCTTTATGAGGTTTGGGTATGCCCAAATTTTGGGGGCAAAATTCCCTCTTAAGGGGGGGAGTATGTAACAACCCTCGATTCTGGAAGGCTCATTTTATATTAATTTTACCGCATAAGGTAATTACATAAAATGTTGGAACTGGAGTAAATATTCATTTTATGAAATGAAAGTTAATATTTGTTGGGTTATTGCATATTTACTGCATGAGAAAGTAAATATCATTCTATTGTATGTTTTATAGTGCTATGTGTTTTAAATCACATTATGGTTTAATTGAAACTGGAATTTAAAGTGGTTTAGAAAATTTCCGGATACCATTTTAGAGGGCGTAGTTAGTCCCGGGATGTGCGTGACAGTCAAAATAAGTGCCATATTGTATTTTTGAGTTTCGGTCACTTTTACCTGGTTTTAACTCAAACGCGTAATTGCGAGTCATTTTCATGTGGTATTAACCACTTAAGTTGGAGACTTTAGACTTAAGACCCGATTTTAGTCTTTCCCCTTATTTCTTTTTCTCATTTGTGTCTTACCAAACAAGAGAGTTAGAGAGAAAAGAGATAAAGAAAGAAGAAGAGAAAAGAGGAGAAAGAAGAGAAAAATGAAGATTGAAGATGGATTGATGATCCTACTTAAAGAAATCTGATATTTTCTACATCAAGGCAAGTATTCTACTTGCAAATATGTGATTTAAGTTGTATAAATTGTATGATAGTTGTGTATTTTCATTTATGGTTTAAATGTGGAATTTGTGGGATTTAAACCATAATCTTGATTTACGTTAAAGAAATTGTGGGTCTTGATGGTTATAAATCATATACGAAAATCTTTGGGTAGATAAAGATTGTTGGTTGAGTCTAAGATGGACAAGGTTTGAGATTTGGGAAAATGTAAATCATCATTTGGGTGTAGTTTTTGAAGGTGAAAGAACCCTAGGTCTGCTACGACCGGTCGATCGCGGTCTCAGGACCGGTCGACCGGGCCTTCCGGGCAGGCTTAATGCTTTCCCACAAAGGCATAAAATTCTTGCGCGGTCAACCGCGGTCCTTTGACCGGTCGACCGGCTATATCATTTTGAGCTTTCTGCTTTCCTCCGTAGGCAAAACTTTGAGACGCGGTCGACCGCGGTCTCGGGACCGGTCGACCGGTCCCCTATTTTCCACTTTAAAACTTATTTTTGTTTCCTAGATTTTTTCTTCTCGATAGGAACTAGGAACCTTCTTGAATGAAGTAAACTTAGAGTCCTAGAGTTCTAGATGAGTTGAGATACTACCCTATATTAGAAATGGTTTTGGTGGGGTTTTCCGGGGATATGCCAATTGAAGTTAGGGCATTTTTCTTCTAGTTGATTTTCATAAAACTAGGAGATGTAGTATTATGTTTGGGAGATTTTGGAAGCTCAATTGAGCTATGTTAACCTTGGGGGTTCATCATAACACCATAAAGGTGAGTTTGGAGAATAAATTGAAAGTTCATTCATTCCTTTGAAAGATGATAATCTTGGGGTTTTAAAATAATACCCTAAAATGCTTGGAGATAATCAAGAGGTTATTTACTCCTTTGAGGTTGTAGTGTCGATATAAGTTATAGCATGGCTCCGGATAATAAGTTATATTATTTACAAGAAGTAAATAGTAATGGTTTCGGATAAAATGAAACATATACATGGAAATGAAATGAAATGGAAATGGTATGGATTTTAGTAAATGATAATTTACTTAATCATGAAACTGGTAAATGATAATCTACTTGATTTTTGAAAATGATAAATAAAATAGTTTAAACACACCTCTCTAAATGACATCATAAGGGAAGTTCGAGCGTGAGGTGATGCCCCCTGGCAAATTAACGCAGGGTGGATATAGTCCATAGGCCATGTGAGTGTTTATTGTTGTATATTTTTCTGCGATGGGTAAGAGATTTTGGGTGTGGTCTTGACTATCCCGCAGGCACATGGCCGCTTCCCGATGTTTTGCGTTATAGGTGCCCAGGTTGTCTTATGATAGGCCCTGGAAGATGATGGTCATTTAGGGGCACGCACAGTGGGGAAACCCGGATGGGCGGTCTTAGAATCGTTATATATATATAAATATAACTATTTATAATCAAGTTGGACTTGATGGATTGTATGCCATAAAGAGCATACTGTAGTGCCAGAAAGAGCACATATAAATGCCACAAAGAGCATTTGAAAATGATTATTTTCCTGATAAGGAAAGGATTTTTACCAAAAATGTAAAAGTGAGATAAAAATTCCATAAAGAGCATAACATTGTGATTTCACATATATTTCCTATTAGGGAAAAGATATATGAGATAATTGGTACACATGATAAGTTTTCAGATTAATGTTAATTGTTTTGTCTTCCTGCTTAGTTTATGTTTTAAATTGTGTAGTTAGATAGTTATATCTCTCATCATGATTCATTATTCATAACTGTCATACTCTTTATTCATCTGGTAATCATATAGAACCGGGCCCTGACCCGTTTATATTTCTTGTTGCATATGCATCTTGTCTCCGCTCAGGTACTCCGCTGCAAGGATGCCTGATTTGAAATCCTATTCCGATGTCCTCGGCGAGCCATGATGCATTGCGGGTATTACGGGACATAATTGGTATAGACGTTTTCATTTCTGTATTCAGGTTAAGATCGGGTCTCTTTCACTCGGGCGAGGCCCAAGCTTTTGTAATTGATTAATGTAATGTAACATATAAATTTAATGTAATGAATCAGCGGACCGATAACATATTCGGTCCTCTTATTTGTTATCTGTTGTTATAGATATATATACATCCTTGTGGTTTCCCTTATCTTTTCAGGAAATGGGTTTTTTGTTTTCTTTTATTTACTTTCAATTTAAAAATTTTGGCAACCCGTTTTCTGAAATAGTGGGTGGTTGTCCTGGATACTCTATATTTTTATTGAGATGCTGAGAATGATTCCATCTATGATTCCGTTATATTGGAGTATTGGGCTGGACACCCCTTATTTCGGATCATGGGGTGTCACAGTTAGTTGGGGTCACAAGGAGGGGGTGCTGGAGGGAGATAAGGTGGTTTGGTGGTGGTGGGTGAGTCAATGTGAATTCTTGGGGGGGGGGGGGGGGGGGGGGGGATTTGACGGAGGGAGAGAGAGAGAGAGAGAATCATCATATTTTCATGTTTTTTTTAATTATATACTTTTTAATTTGTTTTTAGTTTTGCTTTCTATTTTTTAGGTTTTTAAATCTTTTCGCCACATGTCAACTATCAATTAGTCAAATTAATCCATCTTGTCGAAGGTTTGTCACAAAAGATGCCCATTCACTCATTCTGTTAAGCTTCATAACAACCGATTGACGAAGAGTTAAAATTATATCACTAAATATACCTTAGGGTTAATTTGACCACTTTTGAAAGTATTGACATTGGGTTTCAAACTGAAGTCAAACCTTGAGGCTAAATATGAATCATATATTTTGTGTGGATGTGTGTACAATTTGTTAGAACTTCAGGTTTGTATTATATTTCTTGAACTATGAATATTGTGAATACCCCTTTATGTCGGATATTTTAATGCTTTTTTTAGCAACACGTGGGGTTCTGCAGCAAAATGCACAGTTCAAGTTAGTTTCTTGCATAAAAAACAGTTCAAAGAGAGTTCTTGCAAGAAGTTAAAAGTTCAAGTTCTTTTTTCTTTTTTCCCTCGTTGAAAAAAAAACTAATAATTTGTATTGAAAGTACAAAAGGGAGAGAGTCCCTATTCACATTTCGTATAGATTAAGGTTACCTTCCATCAATGGTCAAGATCAACACATGTTTAGTATTAGGAAATTTAGATCGTTGATTATGTCCAAAAAAGGAAAGTGAACTCTTAAATTGGGACGGCCCAAAAAGAAATAGTGGACTCTTAATTTGTGACGGAGGGAATATATTCATTTGAGAGCTTTGATATAAAAAGGGGAATTCATAAATGCACCCATTAAATTATGCATTTCACCCTAATTTTGAAAACATGCAACTCACCCGTCATATCTTACCAACTAATTGGGGTGAGTTGCATGCTTTCTAAAATGGGAATGAGGTGCATAGTTTAATTGGTTGATTTAAGAGTTCCCTAACATGAATGAACACTCAAGTATTCCAACATTATTATGAGTGACTCATACAATATCACTCTTCAATCCAGATTGATCCTAATAGGATGGAACATGTGAGTTACATAATAAAAAAATATATGGAAAAAAATGATTTGTTTCTCTACACAAAAATATAGTGAGAACTATACATGGAGAGAGAGAGAGATTGGAGTATATAGTGTTTGTGTGGATGGAAGTTTATCTAGTGTTTCTTACACATGAAATGTTTCAATTTGCATTTCTTAAATAAAATAGAAAGGGATATTTTGACTTTGAAACCTCAATAATTTGCAATTTAGGCTTTGGTGCATTTTTAATTGACTTCAATATATTTTTCTTAAAGTTTGGCCATTGTAGATTACATTAAGGCATCGTTTAATACGACGGATAAAAGGGTGGGATAGGGTAAGAGTTATTTAGGATGGGATAAAATAATGGGGTAGATTAATTCCACATTCAAAGTGGAACGATTTTATCCCACTACTAGTGAAAGAGGTTTACTCTGGATAACTTATCCGACTTGAAATGATACCCCATGATTCCCATCTAACACCAACTATGGGATAGGGTAAAGTTATCCAATGCTACCTCCTAATCCTACACATCAATTAGGGCCTAAGCGACGAAAAAGTACCAAGGTCTTAAAAAATGTACCAGAGTAAAAATTGCAAATTAGTGAGGTATCGAAAGTTTAATATATATATATATATATATATATATATATAGAGAGAGAGAGAGAGAGAGAGAGGCTTCTGTACATACCAAACGGTACATACCAACGACGCGGACCCTTTATAAATGATTTTGAGTTGAATTTTTTTATGTGGTATTTAAATATTTCGGGGGATTCATATAAAAAAAAATCACGAAAAAATTCTTTTTTTTGCTATTTTAAAAAAATTGGTCAAACTTTTGCAGCTTTTAAAGTGCTTTAAAAGCTCCGAAAGTTTGACTGATTTTTTTAAAATAGCAAAAATGTTATTTTGAGTTGATTATTTTTATATGGGTCTATTGAAATGTTTAAACATCATATAAAAAAATGCAGGCAAAAAATAATTTTTTTACTATTTTAAAAAATTATTATGCACCGTTTGGTATGTACAGGAAACTCTCACTATATATATATATATATATATATATATATATATATATATATATATATATATAGAGAGAGAGAGAGAGAGAGAGAGAGAGAGGATCAAGTGAGGTCTCCCTGTTTGAGGTCCCTGAATGAGGTCTATTTTTTTAAAATAGTAAAATAAATAATTTGGAACTGATTTTTTTTAATGGTTTTTAAACAATTTAGTAGGACCATAAAAAAATAATCAGCTCAAAACGAATTTTTTTAATATTTTAAAAAAATCGGTCAAACTTTGCTGACACAATTTGACCGATTTTTTTAAAATAGCAAAAAAAAATCATTTTGAGCTGATTATTTTTTTATGGTCCTACTGAAATATTTAAAAACCATAAAAAAAAAATCAACCCAAAAATATTTTTTTACTATTTTAAAAAAATGGACCTCACTTGATCCTTTCCATATATATATATATACTAGCGTATGCCCATGCCTGAACGCACGCCGAAATTTTTCAAAGTACGTAATCGCGAAACGACGACAATTTTTCAAAGTACGTAATAGCAAAACGCAAAAAATTCGAAGTGTAATTTTAAAACAATTGACCATAATATCCTTTATTTACAGGACTATTCACCATGCTTAACAAAAAACAAATAGTCCAATAACATTCAAATAGTCTAAATTCATCAAATAAATTCACATATAATATGAAATATATAGTACTCATCCATCGAATTCACATTGTGTCTCAAAAAAACAAAGTGTCAATTTTTAAAAAAAATTGGGTAGTCTCCTTTGTTTATGAAACTATTCACCCTGATTAACAAATAAAAAATAGCCCAACATCTAAATTGTCTAAATTCATCAAACAAATTCACATATAAAATGAAATATACAATGTTCATCAAACAAATTCACTGTGCCTCAAAAAAAAAAGTGTCAATTTTTAAAAAAAAATTGGCATAATCTCCTTTGTTAATCACCCTATTTAAGGGGTAACAACAAATTCAACAATAAAAAAAGTCTCAAATTCGGAGATGGAAGCTAGAAGGCCGGAAAAGGAGAAACACACTTTTATAAGCTTACTTCTATAGATCTAAAAATGAATATATAATAACCATACACTGCGAAAGAACAAATTAAGGTTTCAAAAAGAGTGCCCAGTCAGTAGCTTTTCAATGTTCGTGTAGGCCACGGTTCCGAACCATGCATACTGTTGATGAAGGCCGCGACAATGTTGTATAAGGCTCGTAAAGTGATCATAAAGGTGAAGTGCTTTTTTATGTCGGAATACGAACCACAACCTCTTTTTATTTTGATAATCATAAGAATCTATGCCTACACGAACAATGAAAAATTAAGTTAGTTAAGTAAATAATACCAAGTAAAAGCCTCGAACATGTTAGGAAATGTACCTTCTTTACTCGCACGTTAGGTCGCTCGGCTTTTTTTGCTTATTGATAGTTGCTAAACAAACCAAAACCAAATCCAAATCAAAATCACATTTCTCAAGTCTAGTACATTATTCCATCGAACACACCCCCAATAAATGTTGTAGCTTCACAAAGGAAGTCAATTTGAGGGATTTCATCATGATATATGCGAAGCTGATCCTTAATTCTGAAATAGTTCACATCAAGAATTTTGTCATGATATGTACACGATTATACATCAAGAGTATAAACCAAATGAATATAATAACGAATCTACGGATTCAAACGTTTAATTTCATGTCGTGTCATTCACATATTAATTTCAAGAAATGAGGAGCTGATCTAAAATAGTCTGAAATCAAGAAATTAGCACTACTAACACAAAAGTTCATTTATTTACTAAATCTATATTGGCGGTTTCAATCCATTTACACTTCAATAACTACCCCATAAAAAATACTAACAATAACAAATATCAAAGAACCTATAACCTGTTCATCACTAAAGTTGAAAATTCAGTAGTGAGAGGCTACAAATCGCAAATGCCCCAAATAGTTATCATCTGGCGAGTATAATGTGCATCGCTCAGTGCACTTAAATCCTTAACATTTAACCGTATGAAGTAAACTAATATTAACAAACACAATAGGAAGGACCAATGTAAGTTGAAAAAAAATGTCAGTAAATCGACGCCAACTGTTAGTTGATTGTTGCAGCAACAGCAGTGGATGTGTTGTTGTTTCAATGGTATTAGGAAGTTAATAAATTGATTCCACGGGGTTGCTGCAGAAACCACCATCTGGATGTTGCTCCAGATACAAACATTGATTCTACGGGGCTGCATTTTAAGTCCAGGACACTGCACAGTACAACAATCACTTCATATACGCATGTATTGAATTTGAGACCTGTAATATTAGGCCGGCTCTAACAGGAGGGTTTTGTCAACTGCCCCACCATATCTACAATTTTAGGAATGGACTCTATGGCTCGAGTTTCAATATTAAAAAAATGACTACCTGCTATAATGTGCCGAACAGAAAAACTTCATACAATCTAAAAAACTATTTGCGCTGAACAGAATTCACAATACGAATGTTAAAAAAAATATAACAACAAATATTATCTTTTTCTTTGACCAAACAAATAATCAACACACACACTCATAAAATATGTACTATAATGATTTCAAAATTTATTCATTTTCACATAATTATAAGAAGCTCGGCAAAAATATGAAATACAATATAGATTGACAAACCTGCTTAGCCAATCACAACTGTCCACAAAACTTAAATCCAAATAAGACTCTTAAATAGGTATGCACCTCATCAAAACCAAGCGAACTTAAAGCATTTTTACCCAAACTCAAGCATTTTCATTGGATGCAAAAGTTTTTAATAAACATACCTAAAGCAAAGTTTTATTTGTATTGTACATATGTTTGCACCTACAAATAAAATACAAGTGAAAAATGGTGTAGGAAGTGAGGGGAGGTGTCAAGAAATAAAAATGAAAAATGAAAGTCGGGGCAACAAAATTAGTCATAAAATCGCTTCCTACTCCATCATAAAGCCCCTGCCAGTTTCACAAAGACAACCAACCACTACTTTAAACTAAAAATTAGTCCTACAGAGGGAGAAAGAAATAAAAAAGAAAAGAAAAAAGAACTTATGCAAAGACATTCATGACATCTGCGAAGTTTATCAGGCTAAAATGATGCACTAATTCGCGAAGATGAAAACAAATCCCAGTTACCATAAGAAAACAATATCATACGCGTGCATCTTTATTTCAGTCCATGCTATATCCTTTTAGTTCCTACAATTTCACATGGAAACATATTCATATGCCCAATCAAATGTTATAATATGTTCATAGCATTAGAGATGATGAAAAACTGTAAATGATGTAGGATAGACAGTCACATAGAAACATACCTTGTATTAAATGATGCCTTTATTTATAGCGAGGTAGCTGTTGCTTCGTTCCCACTGCTGCTGCAGCGACGTTGCTTCCAACTGTCATTAAATTGATGATAGATTCAATAATTTATTCGAACATAAGAAGATTGATATATAAAAAACATGTGGATCCAACAGATGGTCATTGGTCATATATTTTATGAGATGAAGAATTATATGGGTCCTTGATACACTCTGTTGTTTCCTAATACCACAAAGCGATATTAGTTAGGATTAATAAACTGGGACGATTCCTTGCTTATCTTCAATTCATTCAGCAGTTTATTTTATAATTAGGACACTAAGTATAATTTGGACATTGAGTATAATCAGATCTAACACATAATACAACATATTTGCTTAAAGTCTTAACAAAATTATATTAAAATCCCTTAAAATCTTGAAAACATTACATGTTAATCCCATAACATTACATGTTAAGACCTAAAATCGCTTAAAGATTTATGTTCATGATCTACTTAAGCCCACCTTTGTAAAAAACTCTGCTCGTTTAGCAAAATAGTCTTCAAAGTTTAGCTCCAGTATGATTCATTTACATATTGAACATTCTTGAGCGGAGCTCAATCATATCTGAGCTCTGAATTGTTCAAAAACATCTCGGATCATTTGCAGTCTTAGCTAGAAATACTTCTTAAAAATGTAGACTCATGATGTAAAATGGTAATGTTACAAATTCTCCTTAGCTTTATAAGTGATGGTGAAGAGACAAAAAGATCCACATCGGCTGAGATACATAAAGAGAGTAATAAAGTCAAGGGACCCGTTTGTAAAAAAATATTTGCAATTGATCATAAGTTTTTATTCTTTTGATTGTTAGTCCTATTAAACAAAAGAAATGGAAATTATAATGAAAAATTGTACTTCAAATTGTACTTTACAGTTCAAAAAATAAAAATGTCTAATAGCATTTCTCCCAAAATTTAGTAAATATCTCTTAAAGAGAGATGTAACAATTCAATCCCTAACTCTAACAGATTTGTTACCTATGAATGCAAGATTTGTGATTAGAATCATGGTTGTTTTGGACTTGATTCACTTTTCGTTTGAGTGAGAAAAAACTGTTTTGATGAATATTTTTAAGGGACCTGAACATAATGAATTTGGAATTTAAATTTTCAATCAGTCACTACGAAGAAACATGAAACTAAATAGCAGGAATAATTCTAAGACACATCCATGCCACTTTTAGGTACCTGAACACACCGCGTCATTGTGATGTCTCTAGAGACTTCCTATAAAGGCGCATTGGCGACAAAACGCAAAGAATATTGTCATTCATTACGAAAACTTCATAGTTACCAATTCTATAGTGGGGTAAAGAAAGTCCGTGTTCTTTTTGGATGCTTGAGAAACGATTTGTAAATCCTGAAAAATGTATACCAAATATCTGATATAAAAAAATTCCCAAATAAAAATACACCTGGGGATTTTTTGATCTGAAAATGCATACCAATATGAAAATGGATTTTCTGAAAACGCATTTTCTGATCTGAAAATGGATGAAGGCTTGGTAGTAGTCTCCAGATGAATGAAACGATAGAAGAAGTCATGAACTTTGGGAGATAAAAGTCAGTCTCAATCTATAGCACATGGAGTAATAATGAAATGCATATACCTATGCAACACTATTGAAGGGTGGCAGGGTATTGCCTCTGTTGTAGGATAAACATATTACTTCCTGATCCAAATCGACTCTCCTAAAAAGGGCTTCGAATTAATCCATATTCGTCCCTGCCATTCTAGATATATCAGCATTCAATAAATTATGGAAGACCAATGTGTTTTATTCCCTTGTCTGGAATACACTTGTAACATCATTTCAGCAAGCTACCTGACCGTCTATAAGCTTCAGGGTCTCACCCCGTTATAGATTATTACTAAAATAGGCCAAAACCCCCGGGATGGAGCTTTAGAGATACCCCCGAACTATCATTCATCCATAATCTCAAATCAATGCAGAGATATTCCAAATGTCGCATTTTAATCCCGGATGCACAAACACAAACCAATATTATTTACTTCTTAGTGCTTCTATTAAACAATCTAAATTTTGTTAATTTATTCATAGTAAATGTGATATGCACCATGTGCTCCCATAGCTTACATATTTGCAAATATGTTCTGCATAAATGACCAAAAATCAATTGAATTCATATAAATCGTTGGATCAAATGATAAACAAATGTTGTAATCCGCACCAACCTTCAAAGTTGAATAAACTGACTAATATAAAAGGTTCACAATGATAATTGAACTCCTAAATACCACACTACACCAAAATGGCCAAATTGTCACCTTTCAGCCGGCCACCCTTGTCAAGGTCATTGACCGTGACACAAATCTCGCGTTTTGTGTCACGGTCATTGACCTTGACACGACCGTGACAAATAATTGTCACGGTCATTGACCGTGACAAGGCAGTGACAAATTTACTTGTCACGGACTTATCAGGTCAATGACCGTGACAATTATTTGTCACGGTCGTGTCAAGGTCAATGACCGTGACACAAAATGCGAGATTTGTGTCACGGTCAATGACCTTGACACGACCGTGACAACTTTTGCAGTAAAAAAAGCCCTAGGATTATTTTTCCCACCTTTTTTGGTTTTCCCCCCCTTTCTCTCTCTCTGCGATTTCTTCTCTCTCTCTCTCTAAGGTATATATTCTTTTCCTCTCTTTCTCTTTCATTTCTATATGTATGTGTATGTGTATGTGTATGTGTGTATATGTATATGTGTATGTGTGTGTATATATGTGTGTGGTGGTGTGTTGTGGGGGAGGAGGGAAGGGGGTAATGGGGGTGGGGTGGTGCAGGTGTGGTGGGGGGAGGGGGTGGGGTATGTGTATATGTGTGTGTATGGTGCTGTGTGGTGGGGGAGGGGGGTAGTGGGGGTGGGGTGTGGTGGGGGGAGGGGGTGGGGGTGGAATTTTCTAACTAAAAATATGATAATATTTTGTTACAATTTGTTAAAACTATGTAAACCTTAGTATGAATGCAAGGTTAGTGATAGTTAGAATTATGTAAATGTTAGAAAAGTTCTAGAATTCATATGTTAAATTTAATTATATAAATATTTAAATTGATAATAATTTTATTCATGAAATTAATTCAATTAGGTAAACCCCTAGATAATTTTTTAACAGAATTTGATAATATTATATAAAGTTTAGTAAATTCACAAAATGTTGCCAATTGTATGTTTTTAGGAATTTCATTAGTTACTTTCGTGCCCAACTATGTAGAATCTATACATATGCATGTTGTTATAAAGTCTTAAATTTAATTCTCACTTTAATTTGTAGAATCTCTGTACTTGGTTGGATTTATCCCTTTATGATAATGAAATTTATGCTCCAATTATAATTATCTCATGTCATAATTTTATTGATAAACAATAAATGTAGTTGTCACGGTCGTGGTGGGGGGAGGGGGTGGGGGTGGGGTGGTGGGGGTGGTGTGTGTGTGTGTGTGCGTGGCGGGGGGGGGGGGGCAAGGGGTGTGGTGGGGGTGGGGTGTGGGGGGTGTGGAGGGGCAATTTTAACAATTGTATATCTTTAATTAAGAAATTGTATAGCTTTAATTGAAATTTTAATTGTATAGTTTTAGATGAAAGTAAATTAATAATTAGTGCCAATTTCATATGAAAGTAGGATTGTCCCTCATTGTAAATTAGTAAATTAATAATTGTATACTTTAATTGTTAGTTTAATTGATGAAATGTTGGGTTGGTTAGTTTTAAAAGTGGCATGACGTGTGCGTGTGTGTGGTGGGGGTGGGGTGTGTGTATGTGTATGTGTACTATTAACATTTTTTTTTATCTGTACTAATAACATTTTTTTACAGCAAATGTCTCCTTCAGATATTAAGGCGAAGATGATGATGTTGTTTATGATGATGTCGTCTGGGATCGGTGGTAGCGGAGGCGATGAGGGCTCCTCCGCCCCTAGGCTCCCCAAATATGGAAAATTTGGGATTATCATCGAGAACAAATCGGAGCTATTAACGATATCCCTCGAGCTGCTAAAGACGGTCATCGGCCCGGGGTTTATGAGTTGGAAGGAGGTGACATATGAGCTCAAGTTAGCTGTTTGGGCGGCACTACAGGTAATATATTTATATTTATATGAATATTTATATTTATATTTATATTTATTCGCAACTAACATTGTATTTGTTGGACATGAACAATTCAACTTGGATCCAAAGCTACGCGATCCCGTGTTGGAGCAGATTAGGGAACAACTCAAGTCGTGGAAAAAAAATATGCGGGCACGGTACTTTGGGAAAACATGAGAGTCGATTATCCAATGGCGTGAATCTGTCCCCCCCCCCCCCCCCCCCAAGGAGCCGATCTCATTGGCACAATGACAGAAGTTCATTGACAATGAGATCGAGGATCGACAATTGGCATCTCGCCAATCGGGGAGGGAAAATCGGGCAAAAAAGACGGAGCTGCACTACTCCGGCCGGACCTCTTACGCCGAGGTGGAGCATAGGATGCAGTTAAGATTTAATTTTTCTATAACTATAGAAATATATTATTCTTCATTATTTTACTTTGCGGGGCCGATACTAATTTTACTTTACTTTATTTTATTTCAGGGGGTAGGGAGTGGGCCAGGGGGTAAGCCACATAGGCTCGATACTTATGTGGCTCTTCGGACAAAGAAGGGGAAGGACAAGGAGGTGTCCCTGAGCGTCGCGGCCACGATTGTAAGTAATCCGACAGTTTAATTTTTGTTAATTACGTTATAATTTTTTAGTTTACTTATTTTACTAATCATGTGCTTTTTGTCGTTTCAGGCAAAGCTTAAGGAAGTGCATGAGTCGCAGTCTGATGCCGACAAGGCATCTTTGTCCACAGATGCACTCAGCCAAGTGCTTGGCTCTGATCGCAAGGGGAGGATAAGGGGGGTGAGCTCGCGGGTGGCCAAATCTAGGATCATTGGATTGGAGACGAGCGACACCGGGTTGGCTCGAACGGTGGATCCACACGACGCGAAGCTGTCCCGTTTGGAGGCGACGGTCCAAGATATGTACGCATTCATGAAGCGTACGTTGGGCGGAGACCGTAAAGGGAAAGGGAAAGGGAAGGAGAAGGCGGTGGAGGAGGAGGTGAGGGAGGACGAGGCGCATGATGACGAGGATGTGGACCTCGTTGCTTCATCACCGACACGTTCATACTTCGATGATCCATTTCCCTATTTGGCGCCCTTCAACAGACCAATGTCGACACTTGGTTGGCCGAGCGTGTTCATATTGGACGTATTTGATGGCCAGTGGATAGGGCGGGGGTTGAGGGACCCGAATATCGTCGAGGGTGGAATAGTTCATGGACGTGCGCTTTAAGAGATGGAGTCCAGGGTGCTCGTCACGCATGTCATACCCGAGAAGGAGAACTCCCTATTGTGGTTACGCGAACAATGCGGCACGATGTATATTAGTGGGTGAGTCAATTCATATGTCGTGTGGCTTACTCACCTCCTCACATTTACCCAACACATATAGTAACATTATTTTTAAGTTTGTCCATTTTAATTATATTTGGATTATATCGTCATGTATATTATTTCTATTTTGAATATTTGGATTATATCGTCATGAATATATATTTGCATCATTTTAGTTTGTTTGGATATATGATGTTTGGAACAGGTACAGCGTTGCTATAACAGGTACAAATATACTGCTGGGCAGTGGCAGTGGCCATACTGCCCAGCAGATTTTTTTTAAATTCAGCCCAGAATTGTCACGATCATTGACCGTGACACACCCGTGACAAAAAGTTGTCACGGGCGTGTCACGATCAATGGCCGTGACAATTTTTTTAAAAAGGGTCACGGCTTTGTCACGGTCATTGATTGCGACACGACCGTGACACGACCGTGACAAAAAAAAGTTGTCTCGCCTCGAAATGTCACGGTCATTGACCTTGACAAGTTGGATTTGTCAAGGTCAATGACCTTGACAATTCGGCAGATTTGGTGTAGTGCCAAAAAAGGTCTTCAACCATATAACTTCAGCTTGAAACTGACCAGCATAAAAACTCCACATTGATAATTGATTTTTGAAATGAGAATTGAAATACCTCATGACTATTTTTTATACCAAGACCCGATAATCACCAAACTGAGCCTAATTAGAAAACTATTGTGTAATAAGACCCCAACATTAGAGAATAATGGCTAAGTAAGACTCTATAATCAATAAAGTGAAACTACATAAAAAAAATCCACGTTCCTATGGTATATGGGCATAGATTTTTTATTAAGACCCCGTCCATTCTTAAGGTTTTTGGCAGAAACCTCCATGTGCATAGAACATGTTGCAAATAACTATTAAAAGGAAATGAAAATGGAAAAGGAAGTCGAAGTATACTCACACATACATAGTCCTCTTGAATTGAACATAAACTAACAAAGTACTAAAAGTAAGGACAACCTAACTCATGAATGCAATGGTTGGCAGTGAGGTAAAGATTCCAGATAGAACATAGGTGGATACCTCCAAAATTTTTTAAAAAAAAGAACAAATTAGAATAGAAATAATTTATGCAAAATAGAAAAAAAAAGGGAGGTTTCATTCAAAATAGATGAACATAGAACCATGAACTATGGGCATTACCAATCAAATCTATATGGTCAATCTATATAATTTAGTAATCCATTGATTTATCAAGACCATGAAAATGAAAATATTAACACCAATAAAATCTCATAGGTGTTCTGAACGTTCTGAACAATTATAAGTGAATAATTTAAACAGTGCTCTACTCAAAAAATTATCCAAACCCAAGATCAATTTGGACCAACATTGGCTCTTCCACTATGACAGTAAATACTATATCCCCAAAAATATCAATTGGTTTAAAAAACAAACAAACAATTTCATAAATTATATACCACATGTCATTTGTAGTCCAAAGTAAATTATTACATTCAAATAAAATTATCTAGGAATAACACTCTCACTGAAAAAAATATTACATGGGATGACGGAAATAAGTATCAAACATCTAAAATGGATGTCTTGAAAATTTTATAAAATTCTTTGTAACTGAAACCACCATACCTTCCATGTATGTAACAACTCCAAACATCAAATCAGCCACCATGTCACCATCAACAGAACTAATCATCAATAAATCTCCCTTGATGATAAATAAAGCAACAAATCCATTTCAAACCATTTTAAATCATAAAAACTCAACACCTAAATCCAGAAATTTAGTGAGAAAGAAAACAAAATACCTTGACCATGGGAGCACCTATTAGTTGTTTGTGGAAGATGAAGATAAACACAAATAGATCTCAATAATCCAATAGAGATCAGATCTGCAAAATGTAAAGCAAACTTTAGTTTTTTACTAATAGATCAAAAAATTGAACCCACAAAGCTTATATTTTCAAAGTGAAACCGATTATTAGTTTTTTGTGGGAGATGGACTCACGCTTGGGGTGATAACGATGTAGAAGGGAGAGCGATAGGGATGCAAATGAATGTTATTGGAGCTCTGAAGGGTCGAGGGAGTTTGAGAGTGTGGGGTAAAGGGAGAGAGAGAGAGATGCAGATGAATGAGAAGATGGAGGTGGGTGGGGTAGGGTTTTGGGGTAAGTGTTGGGTTCAAAGTAATCTCAACCCTTCATTTCTGAGTGATGTGGCACTAGTCTTAACCACAAAATGTCTTCCAAACTTATGAATAGTGAACACACCCTTACTCCTTATTATATATATATATATATATATATATATATATATATATATATATATATATATAGAGAGAGAGAGAGAGAGAGAGAGAGAGAGAGGGGAGAGAGAGAGAGAGAAGGGTGAATTTAACTTCCAAAAACGCCATAAACCCAACATTCTTATTTTCATATTTGCAAAATTTTACCTGATATGATGTCATCTGCATACTCGCAATCAATTTTACCGTGCGCTATTGCACCAACCTGAATTCATACCTCAAGTTACCAACCAAGTCTTGAAATTGAAAGGAAAACAAAATGGCCAAAATGCAGGAAACCCCTTGAATGCCCCAGTTGCCCATCTTCCCCCTTCTGTTTCTTGAAAAAAGGCCAAAACCATACCACAAAAACTAAGCTGGCATTATGGGTGATGGCCCCAACGTATTCCTTCAAGTTTACCACTTTTTGTGAACTAAAGGACAATCCTGAAATGGTAAACGAAAATTTAGTGCAAAATTTTACATTGAAAAGGAATGTATAAATCTGCACAACCCAAGGTTTATTTACCTATTTTAAGAGAGTTGACAGGCAAATATTGAGTTACATGGTTTTTACCAAACGCAAGAGCTTTCCACGTTTACCCTTAGCTTTAGTACTGATCTTTTGCAGCAGCTGCTCTGAAATAATTGAAAAGGCTAAGTGCAAAAATGTAAAACATAAAAAATAAACTTCCAATGTTTTGTAAAGAACCCCCTTATAGTATGTATTTTGATGCAAAGGTTTGGGAATTTTTTAGCGACGCATAAGAGGGTCTTTGCAACAAAATGCCTAGCTTAGGCGTGTTTCTTGGACCAATAATAGATTGGGGGGTTTCTTGCAAAATATTGAATGCACACCCTGAATGTACCAAAAATATGCATTGTACTCCACATGCTATATACCCATTCGGGTGGAAATTTTAGTGATGATTTTAGCGACATATAAGAGGGTCATTGTTACAAAATGTTTTCTTGCATCAAAATAGGGCAGGGGGTCGTTTGCAATTTAGACAATTGAAAACAACAAAATAAACAGAAAATAAAGAGGTGGAAAATGTTGTGAAGAAATGTTAGGTTATGCTAATTATAGAAGTTTCTCAAGAAAGTTGACTAGTTAACTCACACATCATACTGCAGAAGCTCCCAAATGTTATTGGTAAGCGCGTATTGGGTTCAATTTTAATAAGCACTCCTTGGTCAGTTTTAACATAAATGGCCTGCACGTGACCCTCTTTATAAAGATTGTTGTCTGTAAGTTCGAGGAGAGCCTGAACATCTCATGTATTTACCAAGAATCAGTAAGATGATAGAATGTATATGTAAGTAAACATAAATCAATCAAAATGTATTCAGTTTGAGAGGCACACATTGTTTACTGAGAGTCGTTGCATACAAGTGTGGATATATTTCATGGACCCCCTAGTTTCCAACGCATCCCCCGGGTTTTGCAAACTACCTTGAATATTGATACATATACTACAAAAGGCCCTTATTCGAACAGAAGCGTTAAAATTAAATCTTGTAACTGCCAATAACTCCTCCATTGACCATATGTTGAGAAAGTAAGATGCTTATTTTTTAACTTTTACTTCTAATTTAATAACATGTGTATGATGGTCACTGTATTATGTTGTTCTGAAAGGAAGGTTTGTAAAGATTTATCAAAATCCAGATGGACTTCGCGGTATTTCCAAAAACAGGCGGTGCATCTAATTTTGTTAAAATACTGGCTCTAAATGGAAATTAGAGTACAGGCTAAAATCAGGGATCAATATTTCATGCTAAGATTTCGTTCTTAGAAATAGGTGTGTAATATATCCATTTTATGCCATAATAATTCATTGTAGGTGTCATTTAACCACATCAATCCAATGCGGCACAATCTTGTTCAGACAACTGAAATTAAAAAAAATATTAGTAAATGATCACCTGGTTGTTAAATTTGGTGATTTTCAGTTGGCGATTAGGACCAGATTGACAATTTACCAGGAATTAATCTGAAATAAAAGGTAGATTGACCCACCAAACAAATGAAATAATATTTATTGAAGTCTAATTCATAATAAAGACAATAAAAATAAATAAACCCCTCAAACCAACAAAAGCAAATATACTTGGTACAAAAAAATAAAGAAAACAAGACATAAGGAATTATATAGGCCTTTTTGAGAAAAAGTATTAAGCAGAAACTGGTTCAAAGAGAAAATTGAAGGGGAGTCACAAGTGTACAAAGAAAATTTGATTTTGCAACTAGAATAGATTTTAGATTATATACTTTTAGGACTTAAAATAATATTAATTATGGATATAGGACAACAAACATTTTGTTTCCATTTTGAGGCCCTATATTCAAATTACGGGGACACGTGGCATGGTGTGATTTGTTGACATTTTATGAATATGGGTCCACGCCAGCGACTTTATTCAAAAATAAGGACTAAAACTATAAATAAAATGTTTGTTGTCCTATTTTCAAAATACATGTTACAATAGGTCCTAAATTTATAAAGACCCAATAGATTTCCTATTAGAATAAAATCAGGGATCAATATTTCATGCTAACATTTCGTTCTTAGAAATCAGGGATCAATAGATCTCCTATTAGAGAAACAGGAATTTCTAAACAAACACACATGGAGAGAGAATGCCAACTTAAACAACATCATTAAGAAAAGCACACAAACCAGGATAAATGAGCTCTATATTATATTCCATGACCAAAATGAGCTTGCATCCTAGTATTTGTAGCAAAATGGAGTCTTAGCCTCCAAGTAAAACCTGAAGAGGCTAATGACCAAAAAGGACAAATAATATCTAACGAGAATATTATCTATTAGAATATGCCTAACTAGAGGATAATATCTATTCCCTAAAAGGGAATATCTAAATCGAAAGGATTATTACAAATATACCCCCATTGTAATCTATTTAAAGTACTTTGTGCTTGTAGCTTAAACAAGAGCCTCCAATGATCAATTTGTCTTTTGAGCTTTTTTGACGAACCAATTTGAGTTTCTCTTAACTTTTGCGGGGGAGTTTTTTTTTTTATGTTTCCTCCCCCTTTTTCAGTAGAATCTTTTCGATTCACAGGTTCCATCATTCCCAACGCTTCTTACTTAATGGTTAGGTCTGAATATACAATGTAATGGATCAAACTTTGTTCTTGAATCAAATTCTTTATCTTCTTGCTATACACCCGACCCCCCACCCCCACCCCCTCCTCTTCACCCCAATAAGGCAGGGTTTATTTAATAAAAATAAAAGAAAAACACTGAGGATATCCAGGATTAACATCTGTATTTAAATCATCCAATATGCACACACCAGGACACTATGGGAAGTGGCCCCAGATGGAATCGACAGTTAATCTCCGGAATAAGGTAAGAACCCATGCGGCTAGACTACCCTTTGGGATTAATTGATCCATATGGGGGTAATATTTTTAAAGACTCCGATAATTTTTACATGAAAAAATGACTCCATAAGCAGCGCATATTGTTGTTTTGCTCAGAACCGAGTCTAAAATTGTGTGAACGAGACTATGAACGAAACCGTGTCTTTGAACCATGTATAGCAAGCAGCACCAGCAAGACCTGCATGGACCAGGTATGACACTGCCTACTAAAATGAGGAAAAATAATCAAACAAGCAAGTTCAGCCTTGATTTTCTTTTCTTTTCCCCTATTTTCTTTATTCGAGCAAATCTTAACTCGCCTTGAATTGAAGCCCCAATTTATTTTATTTCGCTTTGTTCCCGCCTGAGTAATAATTGAGGTAATCGATGACTCTAATTGAAAAGTGGTTGACTGGAGTAAGTGTCGATTAACTAGTATCAGTCTAGGCCTGAGTGTCGACGAATCAACGATTAATCAAGGTTTTCAAGAAAGTGTCATCAGATAATTAGAGATAAATCAAGTATATATATATATATAGTTAGTGGATAGCTACTTGTGATAATTTTGTATATACAATATCTCCTATAAATCCACGACTACTAAATCTTTAATGACTATTATATAAAAACACTAACAATGTCCAACAACAAATTTGGAAAAATAACTAAATCACTGTAAACGTAATGTATTGGTCAACATCACTCACCTCAAAAATAATGTCAGTTATAAGGATCCAATTTCTTTCTTCGTAAAAAATTGGCATGATCCTCGGTGTTCAAAATTTGGTGAGTCTAAGACAAAGTAACACATTGACTTCACCAGATTAAAAGGGAAAAAGCAGTAGTACTAACGACATGATAAACGAAATAAAACTGTAGAACTACGGCAAAAACAGAGCACCTTATACCTATAGAGCTAAAGATGACTGGAAAAAAATGAAGATAATGGAATATATATATATGTGTGTGTGTGTGTGTGTGTGTGTGTAAAAGCTATGTTGTGTGTGTGTGGAAAAGCTATGTTGAGTTGTGTGTGTAAAAGCGATGTGTGTGTGTGTGTGTGCATGTGGAAAAGCTATGTTGAGTTGAGTGTATATATATATATATACTAGAGAAATGCCCGTGCCTGAAGGCACGACGAAAATTTCCAAAACACGTTATAGAAAAACGACCAAAATTTCCATTGTATGTAACTGCAAAATGGCAAAAATTGTGTTCCTCAACAAAACGAAGTGTAATTTTAAAAATACTGTCCATAACATCCTTTATTTATAGAACTGTCCACCCTGTTTACAAATAATAAACAAACCAACTTATACGCAAAGTTTAATCACCTACCACAGGACGCAATCAGAATAGGTAAAAATTGATGAAAAAAACTTACACAAACCAAATCCAGCAATACAAATACGAAACTTCCGACTTCAAAGTCGATTTTGACCCCTGAATATCGCCAAAAATAGGCCGAAATGTGGTTATCTAGGCACAAACAATACGAATCCAATGGTGCCAGAATCACCTCATTCCGATTTACGGTTAAAAAGTTGTGGCATTTCTTCCAAAACATATTATTTTAACTTCAAGCGGAATAGAATTAACGCAATTCAACTATTACTCGCTCCAACTAAGATATAATAATTAGAATTTCAATGACCTCATAAAAATCTGACTATTTAAGACATCAATGTCAACATTCACATAGCAATCACTATAAGGGTTCTTCAATCGCCTTAAGGTGTAAAAGAGAATACTTCAACCACATTATGTAACAATATTGCAAAATAGCTCAATCTAAGCGTATGAATAGTGTTAACTCATAGCTAAAATTGAAAATCATTTAAATTCACATCACGAAATACAAATGACAGCATTATAAAACCAAATCATTAACATGTTTGTACCCCTCAATTAAGTCATTTAAACCTAAATCAATATACATTATTTCAACTATTGGGTGACCCTTTACTCGGAAGCGGATTCAAAGGGCTGATCAAACACATTTTCAGGGATCTCATCATCGTCATCGACATCTGGATGTGTTGTTGTTGCAGCAGCAGCTACTATGTTGTTTTTGCAGCAGCAACTATTGTGTTGTTGTTGCAGCAGCAGCGTCACCGACGTCATCATCGACATCTTGTTCCTTCTAGAATTGCACTCTAACAACACCCAAATTTGACAAAGGCCATTCATTAAAGCATTTGAACAAACAAATGAAGTAAAAAAACATATTAAGAAAACATACCTGTTGGTGGATTCTCATTTTCTCCTCAAGATATTATACTAAACGTCTCCAAGTGTCCACTTCCAGTGTTCAACCAGTTTTCAAACAGTTCAAAATAGATTGACAGTACCTGAGCCAACATATGGAATTATAATATAAAATAATGCAACTCAACATATGGCTTGACAGTACCTCATTAAATGGGGATTTCATTTAGCCATTATAATGTTGTAGTCTTTCCAAAATGGCTTGACAGTACCAACATATAGCCTGATAATACCAACATATGGGATTATAATGTTGTAGTCTTTCCAAAAAGGGGATTTCATTTGGCTAGATTCATGGATTAACTTAATACCTCATCTAATGTACTTTAAATCCTTGGCACACATAAAGGGAGAACTGATTTTGACACTTGAAGGACACACTTTTTTTACAGCTAGTGAGACACTATGTTGGGTAGTCGAGCAATGCATTTTATGTCCTCATAACATTATATCTGTACAAAGAGAACATAACAAACAGAAGGGTCAAGACCTATTATTTTGTCAATATAGTAAACTTTATATGGTTATGCATATTATAAATTATATCTATTGAATGTCTTGACTACAAATTCATATAAAACAATATAATCAAACACAAAACACAATGCAAAACACACAAAACACAATTTGTTCCTTCATCTCATACACATGTGGTATTAGTTCAAATAATAGTAACCCATAAGAATATAAACACTAAAAAAGTCCATACATTAGTATTCAAAAAAGGCCTTGCCTAGTGCTTATGCCATACCTTGCCTAGTCTTACAGACATCAATTGGCTCGGGAGCAACATTATAATGCACTGTCTCCCACCACTATTTACTCCATGCCCCATTTTCTTGAATATAAACTCAGACCCTGCCCAAAATCTTTCTTCATAACATACACATTGTACTAACTATGCAATGATGAGAGTTGTAATTATTATAAACTCAACTTGTTATTTCCAGACAGCTTCTTGCTTCTTCTAAATATAATAACTCACAACACGGGAATTGATGAAGCAAGTTGAGCGTGGCAATCGAAGTGTACACCGAGATAAATATTACTGCAGATATACCAAATGGAAAACAACCTAAAATGAAAATGTAGAAGTATTAAATATGGATATATATGTAAGGTTGATCTAGCTTGGACATGTGCATAAGAAATCAACCTCTAGGTATCATATAACACTGAACTTTAAGTAATATACATCAATTACCTTTAAGTAAACACATACCAAACACATTTAAGTAATCATGATAATGGACTTCTTTAAATTTCATACCTGAAGGCGGCGAAATATTCAAAAATGCGTCATCGAAAAGTGGCAAAATTTTTAAAAATACGTAATCAAAAAACGGATTTTTTTTAAAAGTAAGTAAGTGCAAAGTAGATGGTCATTTCATACGCAAGGCTTTTATTTGATATAATGGATGGGTGAAATAATGTACTTTGCACAGGAGAAACAAAAGCCTTGCAAACGTGCAAGGTATATGCAATTTATATATATGCAATTTCATATACATATAAAAGATTATATATGTAATTTATAAAATGTACAGATTGTATCACTGGCAGATACATATAAAAGATTGTCAACAGACTGTATATCAAACTGTACAGATTGTTTCTATACAGATTGTATATGTAATCTTTTATTGTACAGCTTGATGTTGGAGGCTTTTGCGACCAAATTAGTGCAACTATACAACTTGGTATTACAATTATACAACTTGATATCGGGTGCATCCCTACTCTTTTCGTTGAATAATCTCTCAAATTCAAAGTCTCCAAGGCACTACATAATATATTTAACTTGATCGAAATGAACTCGTCCCTCACAGCCATATTCAAACAAACTTGATTCACCCAAAATTTACGATATATTTATATTGAACACCTCTTTAATAATTACATCAACAATTAAAAAAAATATATGTGTAAACATATATAATAATCTATACAGATGCATAAACTTGCATAAAGATCTGTAAACTTATATACTAATCTATACAGATGCCTAAAGATGCATAAAGAAGTGTAAACTTATATACTTACTAATCTATACAAATGCATAAAGATCTGTAAACTTATATAATAATCTATACAGATGCATATACTACTCTATACAGATGCATAAAGATGCATATGTTAATCTGTATACTAATCTATGCAGATGCATAATCTAAACATGTTCAATATGATACTGCCATGAAGGCCAAATATTGTGCACTGCAAATTGATGTTCAACACGTGCAATACAGATGAAGAATAATGCTTAACTACATATAATACAACACTTGCAGACCAACTACATGTTATACAATTTCAGAAGCTACTCTAACTACTCTAAATACCTCTTAACAAACAATTTGTTAAGAGGTATTTAGAGTACTGAGGCATAACATAATAGCTCCAATCGTTATGTTAACGAATCGTTATGTTTTGTCAATAGCAACTCTAATCGTTATGTTTAGTCAATAGAGGATCTAATCGAATCGTACGAAATTCAATAGATAGCACAGTAAGCATACAAAATTCAATTGATAAACACAGTAAGCATATAAAAAATACAGACACACTAAGCACACAAAATTCAATTAACTGATAAAAAATCACTTCACCTGAATATGTGGTGTTCAGAAGTAAGCATCAAAATCTCGAAAACATAATCTATTGATATTCGACAAAGTAAGCATTCAAAATTCAATAACATTTCAAGAATAATATAAGAATGACTATTACTAGGGCTGTGTTTCGGCCGGATCGGATCGGAAAATGACCTTTCGAAAAAAATTCCAATTTTTTCGAAAATAAAATATTTATTCCAATTTCCTATCCAATTTTTTCGAAAAATCAAAAAAGTTTCCGAATCGGAAATATCGGAAAATCGGAAAAAAATCGGAAAAATTCGGAAATTAGAAATATGGTATTTTTTTATGTTCTGTCGCATGAAGACAGTATGAGAAATTAGAAATTAGTTTTTTTCTGTTCTGCCGTAGCCATCAATATAACAAATCGATGTAAACAAATCTGTAAACCTATAAACCGATCAATATAACAAACCTATTAAACCTATAAATCGATCCCAACAGATGTATTAGATGAAATAAAAAAGATGTAAACAAATGTAAATAAGATGTAAACCGATCTTATAAACAGAAGTAAACAAGATGTAAACAGAGCCTATAAACCGATGTAAACAGATCTGTAAATAAGTAGAAATAAAAAAAATAAATAGATAAAAATAAACTAGAAAAGGCTTACCTATGTTCGAGACTATAAGGGTCGGACGATGTAAACAAATATGCGCCGCCGAAAGTAGAAGAAAGGGGTTGGACGACCGTATAGAGATTGGGTCGAGAGAGAGAGGTGAGAGATATGCACCGCCGAGGAGAAAGGGGCGAAACGAGAGAGAGAGAGAGAGAGAGAGAGAGAGAGAGAGAGAGAGAGATGTGAGAGATATTTTAATAAGAATATCATACAACCCTAGTTGCTCTCTACTAACGGCATATATAAATATATGGGGTAAGGTAAAAAATAAAGGAAATCTAAATTGTACACATTCTTATTACATAAGGATATAACTTATAAGGTAAAAAAATATATATAGAAAATATTCGGAAAAAATATTCGAAATATTAATCGGAAGATATATTCGGAATATTAATCGGAAAAAAGATTCGGAAATTATATCGGAAAAATCGGAAAATCGGAATTTAAACCATAGTTCCAATTTCCTATCCAATTTAATTCGGAAAAATCGGAAATCGGAAAATCGGAAATCGAAAACCTTATATATGTTCCAAAATCGGAAAATATCGGATCGGACATTGGAAAAATCGGAATGTTCGGAAAAAAAACACAGCCCTAACTATTACTCAATCAAAAGTTAGTGGAAATGAATTAAGAATATGTGTTAAAATAGTAGTACTACAAAATTTACTTTAAAATCTGCCACTAACACATGTCAAAGTCGCCAAGGCACTATAGCATATATTTAACTTGATCGAAATGAACTCGTCCCTCACAGCCATATTCAAATAAACTTGATTCACCCATACTTTATGATATATTTATATGGAACACCTCTTTAATAATTGCATCAACAATTAAAAAAACTGATGTGTAAACTTATATACTAATCTATACAGATGCATAAAGATGTGTGAACTTATATACTAATATATACAGATGCATAAAAATAAGTAAACTTATATACTAATCTATAGAGATGCATAAAGATGCATTAAGATGTGTAAACTTATATACTAATCTATACATATGCATAAAGATGTGTAAACTTATATACTAATCTATATAGATGCATATACTACTCTGTACAGATGCATAAAGATGCATACACTAATCTGTATACTGATCTATACAGATGCATAATCTAAATCTATACATATGCATATACTACTCTGTACAAATGCATAAAGATGCATATATTAATCTGTATACTAATCTATACAGATTTGTAATCTAAATCTATACAGATGCATATACTACACTGTACAGATGCATAAAGATGCATATACTAATCTATACAGATGCATAATCTAAACATGTGCAATATGATACTGGCATGAAGGCCAAATATTATGCACTCCATATTGATGTTCAACATGTGCTATCCAGATGAAGAATAATGCTTAACTAACTATAATACAACATGTGTAGACCAACTACCTGTAAACTTATATACTAATCTATACATATGCATATACTACCCTGTACAGATGCATAAAGATGCATATAGTAATTTGTATACTAATATAAACATATGCATATACAAATGCTTTAAGTACTAATCTAATATGGTGGACTCCTTAATGAAGGCAAGTAACCTCAAAATTGCTTAGGAATTCAAGTTTGGAAATTCTCTATGGGCAGAGTTCATAAGAGACAAATATCCTACCATCCTAAACACTCAAGGTTCTTTAACAGCTAGAAGAATAAAAAAAATTGGGATTTATTGGAAGAAAACTCGTGCCTAATAAGAAATGAAGGTATTTGGACCCTCTCAACTTCAGGTGTATTATCTTTCTCCTCATCTATTGATCTAGTGAGAAAAGCCAATTTGAAATCAGCTATTAACTGTTTCATCTAGGATTCCAAAATTCCAACAATATCCTTCCAACCTATCCAGCTCCACTCCCCCATATTAAATGTCATGGAATCAATACAAACCAATATTAATGTCATATGGCAGAGAACTACGTATATAAAAACCAAAATGTAAAATACAAAATGAGTTAATAAGATATATAGCCCATGTGGAAGGTATTAATCGTCTTCCATGTTTTTACAATACAGGTGAAGTCTGGGAAGGAAAAAGATGCTATAACACTTTATCAAACCTGTGATATAGAGGTGAAGTCTGGGCAGGAAAAAAGTGCAATAACACTCTATCCTTATTAGCTTTTATGGCTTCATCAAACAATTGATACAAAAACACTTTATCCAACCTGTAAAATAAAAAAAATTATAATCATATTATATCTAATATGAATTTGATGTCTAAGATTTTTAGAATGTCCAATATGAATCTTGTTATATATATCCTCACAAATGCTTTATAAAAGCAATAAATTAGATGAAAACCAAGGGATCTAACATTAAATTAGATGGAAACCAAGTTATAATGAAAATCAATATCAATGAAATCACCGGAAAAAAATATAATGGTAGTTTCTTAATATGGATTTATAAGCAAAAAACTGAACATCTAGAACTTCAAAGAACATGTAGATACATTTTCGGATTGTTCCACCAATTGCCCAAACAGAAGTACTGATATAAGTGTTTACATATATAACTTCCCAAACTTAGGCCAAAATAAATAAATATTCTATAAGTGTTTACATATAAAATCGATGTTTATGTCGCGTTCCAGTTATCATAATCAAATGGAAGCGTTAACAATTAAACAGGAAACAGTGACAAAGCATAATGACTTAGAAAAAGAAAAAGAAAATAAAAACTTAGCCTTCTCCATACCCCAAGTCACAGTTCAAAGGAGCCCCACATAGCTATCAGCCATTACAAATGAAATCATCTTAGCTACAGATGCACAACAATAGAAAATCCATACTCGCAAAGCAATTGTACAAATCTGAAACGAAAATACACAACAAAAAATTAAAACAGTCTTGATTCAAATAGGAAGCATATATGTAAGATTCCACAGAAGTTCTAAAGTAAGTAAAAAAATTGAATTCTATGTTCGCAAACATATCTTACTATCCTTATTTGGAAGCAGATTGCAAGATTTCAACAGTCCTGGTTCAAATAGGAAGCAAAATCATTGCCATTTTGGTCATGCACCGAAAATATAACATTACGATTACACAAAAACTATCTACATTCTCAAGTGATGATTTACCACAAAATGCATATATATAGCGGTTAGAAATAAACCTCTTGATTGAGATTCTTAAAAAACTCAAGCAGTTTCATTGGATCATCCATGCTAGAATCTTCATTATCTTCTTCAGTTTCATCGGATCATCCATGCTAGTTCGTGATCATTCCTATCCATTTTGAGGTTCACAAACTGTGTATCCACCCTTGAGGGTATTGGATCAGTTGTCATGCCTACACCAAATTTAAACATGAGTGAGATATGTAGATCACATCCACCTTAAATTTGAAGAATGAAAATCTAACCAACTATCGCGAACTAAACAGATAAAATTGACATCCACCACAAATCTGAATCCCTAAAACATTTTATATAATGTACACTCCAGCATCACACTATAACATACTAAACTCTAATCTGAGCCAATGATAGCATCCTCTGCATCTTTCAGTTCCAGCAACAATTAACAAAATAGTTTAACAACAAAATCTAGCATCTCCAAAATCAAAGAAAACAGTAGTGAACCAAAAAATTAGAAAGATATAAATCCATGTTTTTGCTCGATTCTTTCTATGAGTCTGATACACATTAAGAAGCCCAGTCATTTTTTTATGGTCAGAACCTGGTTTTTGAACACTTAGATGTAACGATAAGAATAAGTTGGCCTTGTGTTTACCTCTGGATGCATTGTCACTCTGTTTGCCTCCTGTAAAAAAATGAATACATCTAAATATTTAGTCATATAAAAAGATCCAATTTATGGGTAAATAAAAAGACATATATGAATATGGTAAGTAAAAAAATTGAAAATAGATCCAATTTATAGTCATCTAAATATTTAGGGTGAAAGTGGGAAAAAAATTGACACACGGTTATATATATGGTAAGTAAAAAGATCCAATTTATACAATACATAGAAGATGAGGGGTTTCTTATACAACTTATGCTGTTGAACACCAAATCGTAAGAACAAAATCTTTATCTCCAACCCCAAACCATGCCTACAAATCATAATGAAATACTACAACTTATAGATCTAAAAAACCAAATTCAAAACCCTAACAAAGCCCTAACAGAAGCCCTAACAAAGAAGATCTCAGAAAATATATACGAAAAATAACAAAACCCTCAGATCCATATACAGAATACCATAACAAAAAAGAAAAAAAAATTAAGAACAACATAATACTAAATCAAATGCAAATCAAACCTAGAAAAAAATAGCGATCGTGGTGAATAACAGGTCGTGTAAGAAAAAAAAATACCAGTTGAATAGAAGATATGGACGAAAACGTTGAGTATACCGAAAGCTTCAAACCCGAGAGAGAGAGAGAGAGAGAGAGAGAGAGAGAGAGGACTGGGCTTAATGTTGTCCGTGTGCCCTCTTGTGTGTGTGGTGGACCCTAAAAATGATTGGAAGTGTGTAATTTTCTATTTTGCCCATCGTTTTGAATTTTGAATAAGAAGGAGAGAGAAAATTAAGAGTTAAAAAAGAGGGGGAAATGAAATAATAAAGGGACAAAAAAGGAAAGAATGGTTCTTTTTATCTCAACCATTGGATCCCACTTTTTAAGAATCAATCCTAACCTCTAATTATGTTATCAACTTATAAAATAGTGTCAAAATTTTTACTCCTTATTTTATATATATATATATATATATATATATTATATGAGAGGGGGGTGTTTTACTGTTCCAAAAAATCAATGGCTGGAATCGAATTTTTGGAGGCGATCTAAGGGTTCCAGATTGTGCCACATAGGATTGTAACATTGTGACATGGAAAAGGGGGAGAAAAACCCAAAACTTTTCCTCATTCCCCCATTCCATTTTTTCGTTTGGTTCAATCCCAGCACTCCCTCATTTTATCTCTTTGGAGCCTCACCCTCACCTCCTCCAACCCTAGCCGCCTCACCCTCCTCTAACCCTAGTCGCTCACCTCCTCACCGCCTCACTGCCTCACCCTCCTCTACGCTACAGGTAACCCCTCTCTCTCTCTCTCTCTCTCTATCTATCTATCTATCTATCTATCTCACACACCCACACACCCACACACCCACACATGCACACACCCACACAGGCAGATGTAATCGCACCGACACACCCATGTACACACACAGAGCTGCGCACACACAGAGTTGGGCACACACACAGAGATCTGGGCGCGCACACACCCACAAACACCCTAGCACACACAGCTGCGCACAACCACACATATGGTGCGATTTTCAACTATGGTGCGATTTTTGCAGATCTGTCAACTATGGTACGATTTTTGTTCGTTTAATTTTTATTTTTTTATTTAAAAATTTTGGGGTTTGAAATCTATTTCATTTTTTGGTTTAGATGTATTGTTGGTATTTGTTTTTCCTGATCTAATAATGATTTTTGGTTTCATTTTGCAGATTTAACCATGTTTCGGTTCACTTTGTTTTAACCATTTTTGTCTCTCCAATTTGGTTGAAGATTTATATTAAGTTACTGTTTTTGTTCAATGTTCAAAAAAGGTTTGGTTTGTGCATTTGTTTAGGTTCAAATTAGGGTTTCTTGGATAAGTATTTAAGTTTTTTATATTCAGAATTTGTCATTTTGACAAGATCCTACTTATAGGGTTCTTTTGTGTGTTTCTTTTGGCTTTCCAGGTACTAATTTTGTTTATCTTCTATTTGGTATTCAACACATCTCAGGTATACTCTCCCTATTGCTCTATTTTTATGTGCTTAGTCTTCTTATGGATAGGTTAGTTTTATGTTTTCTTGATAATAGAATCAATAGTATTAGGTATGTTCTATTTATAAGAATTACTATTTATGCTATGAGTATGCTATTTATAAGCATATGGATTACCCTATTACTTGGTTTCGAATTTTTAGTAGGTGAAAGGATTACCCTATTAATTGGTTTTGAATTTTAGTTTTGAAAGTTAATCAATGCTTTGGTGTTTACTTTTCATTATGTAATTTTAGAGTATGCTATTTAGTTTTATATGTTTTTTAAAGTACGCTATTTAGTTTTACTTTTCATACAAACTCTGAAGTTATATGAGTACCTTAGTTTATGTATTTTTTAAATGAGTACCTATGTTTTTGTATATTGTTTTTGGTTTTTATATTCCATTTGAACATATTAGTACCTTAGTATATCCATTTGGAAGTGAAATATGAAGATGGCGATTAAGTTGATTACAAATTTTGGAAGCAAGCAACACTTTCAACATTCAACTTGGAGATAAAAGTTTTGGCATTGGTCTAATTAAGAGTTGAACTTTTAATATTCTTTCAATTAATCTTCCTTTTCTTTTCACAAATTTCTTATAATTTCTTACCTGTATGCAGATTTGGATACTAGCAGTCCTTGGGATTGTGTTTTTTATATGGTTAGTTTACATTCAAAAAGCTCATATAAATTTTATTTTTTTGCAATTTAATTAAGCATATTAGCCCTGGGTTTGACGTATGTTATGGTAATTCAATTTACTTAGGCATGTTATATCCTACATTAGGCATACATAGGCTTGTTATTATAAGTTATGTTGGCTTATAGTTTTAGCAACGATTTTTCATAGTTTAATTTCTGATAAAGGTGGCCTCAATTACAGAGATTTTAACAATGAAAGGGAATATTTGCTTCTTTTATTTATGATACATATGTGGACATTATTTGGGATGTATGATTAGGCTCTCCGACTTAAAAAAGAACAAAAACATAAAAGAATTTGGAGATGTCTCCCCTTTGAGGAAGGATGATTATTGGATATAGACAATTTCAGATTCACGTAAGCTTACCTTCAAATCTGGTGCGGATATTTGTAGATCTTATTTTCCTATTTTACCTTAGCTCACAATCATACACACCTTTATTTTACCTTTGCTCACAATAATATTGATGAGTCTAATCCTTATTTGGATTATGAAATTTAAGGAAGTCCATTATCATGATTACTTATGCACATATTCAAGCTAGATCAACCTTACATATATATCGATATTTAATACTTCTGCATTTTCATTTTAGGTTGTTTTCCCTTTTGTATATTTGCAGTAATATTTGTCTCGGTGTACACTTCGATTGCCACGCTCAATTTGCTTCATCAATTCCACATTTGTCTCGGCCTTTTTTGAATACTAAGGTATGGCCTTTTTTAGTGTTTATATTCTTATGGGTTACTATTATTTGAACTAATACCACATGTTGTAATTATTGTGTAATTATTGTAATTATTGTAGAGGTATTTACTGTTATAATAAACACCTCTACTGTTGTAATTATTGTGGAACATTGAAGCTTTTGTTAGGCGAATTTGTTTTTTTCTATGTTGTTGGATTTGTCGTTATCCCTTGAGAAGGGTGGATAGTCCAATAAACAAAGGAGATTCTGCCCAATTTTTGTAAAACTTTGACACTTTGTTTTTTTAAAACAAAGAAATGTTCTCGCTAAATAGTATTTGTTTTCTTTTCTTTTCATTTTGTCATATTTTTTATGATAGAGATCAAGTCTTATTTCCCTAAGATTGTCAACTCAGTATAAAAAATAATAAGTATTTATAAAGTTGGGGCCTAAAGTTAGGAAAATAGGTAGTTGAGGCCTAAAGTTCTAACGGTTACTAAAGTAGACATAGCATTAAGTAAAAATAGTCCAGAAATTTGTTATAATATATCCATATTTAATACTTCTGCATTTTCATTTTAGGTTGTTTTCCCTTTGGTATATCTGCAGTAATATTTGTCTCGGTGTACACTTCGATTGCCAAGCTCAACTTGCTTCATCAATTCCACATTTATCTCGGCCTTTTTTGAATACTAAGGTATGGCCTTTTGTGAACACCCGTATTCAGTCATGGCCAGTTGTACGTCGCTTTGTCATGTTGCACGAGCGCTAATCGCATCTCGATCCTCCTTCCAAATGACGAAGGAAATTCAACAACAAACATCGTTTACTCGGAAGTTCTTTTATAATTACTTGGTGAGTAATGACTCGATATATTGTTTGCTTCGAATCTATTGTCATTCCTATATAAATTAGTGTTCTTTCTATAAATTTGATCTAATTTTTATTCTTATAATACGGCAGCAGATACCGCTCGAAGAAGCCCCTCTTCATCTGAATCAATCTTGCGAAGAGGTATTTTACGCATCAATCATCACGTATGAACAAATATGCTGCATATATGCAGAAGCTGTATGCATATATGCAACATATATACTGCATCGAGCATGTCTGAATTTGTTTAGATCTTCCTTTTTCTATTTTGTTTTATTTCTGGATCTAGCATTTTTTGATCGAGCTTACTTATTTATCACTATATTCATATATCCATATGCAAATATGCAATCATATATGCCGATATATGGAATCATATATGCAGCCATATATGCAAGCATATGTGCAGCCATATATGCAGCATATATTTGCATATATGTAGCCATATATTCAAGCATATATCTACATATATGCAGCCATATATGCAAGCATATATGAAGCATATGCAACATATATGAAGCATATATGCAGCATATATGCAAGCATGTATCTGCACATATATGCTTGCATGTATCTGCATATATATGCTAGCATATATCTGCGCATATATGCTTGCATATATATCTGCATTTCAACTTTAGTACCAAATTAACTGATCACCATAGTATAAAGTCCTTAAAAATTATACCAATTGGTATATAACTGTTATACGAAACCAACTGTTATACCAAACTAATAGTTATATTAACTGACCAAAGTCCCAACTGAACAGTTAATGAAATTTAATACCAAATGAAATACCAAACCAACTGCTATACCATTTCAAACCAACTCAAATATTTGAATTTCAATTTCAAATAAATATCTGAATTTCAAACCAACGCTGAAATACCAACTGAAATTTTATTTTGTTACTAAACTCTGTAAGTTTTAGTGTATTTTCCTATGTTCTAATTATAGTCTTTTCTCGACAAGAAAAATGTACCGTTGATTAAATTGATTTATTTTGTTATGTATGACTATTGAATTATTTAGTGTTGGGAATCCAGTTGATCTTCGTTGTAATTGTCATTTTCAGGTCCATTTTGAATTCCTTATATATTCCATTGATTCGGATCGCAGGTAATATTTCTTTTCCCCCCAATTAGTTTCACTTCATATTCTACATGTCTACATATGCCAAATATTGCTCTGTTATGTTTCATGAAATGAATTTTTTTTACTAATGCCGTAGTAATTATAGAAACACACTTTAATACGACCAACAATGGAAAACCTTCGTCATTCCTTTAGTGCCCCCTAATACATGGGATTTGTGTTTTCTTTTGTTTTTGTAAAGATAAATAAAAATGTCCAACTTCATTCTCATCGGTTCTTTGTAATTATCAGGTGCGTATAGAGATCACCGTGATGGTTATGTATAGACATACTTGGGAGAATAAGTGTGACAGAGAAGTTTACGACAAAGCTTACGGTATGTAAAAAGAATAAGATGGATCTTCTTACGACAAAACTTGCGATTTTTTTTCTATATTCTTGAATTTGTCGTTATCCCTTGAGAAGGGTGGATAGTCCAATAAACAAAGGAGATTCTGCTCAATTTTTTTAAAACTTTGACACTTTATTTTTTTAAAACAAAGAAAGAGGATTGAGGTTTACATATTGCCTACTTGGATTGGCTTTTCTTTATTTTTCATTTTTACATTTAAGGTTTCATATAGATGATTTCGGGGTTGCTTGGGAACATTGAAATCCAGTAGTTTCAAGATGACACACACAGATCACACTCACACACAAATGTGTTTTTTGAATTAGGTTTTTGATTTTCTTAGTAATTCGGATTGATGTGTATCTCCCCCCACCCCACCCCATCCCACCCCACCCCATATCGTATATAGCTAACGTACAATGTTTTTGGGAACAAACAAATTTTTTTTCTTTTCATTTCAGGTTTTAGTCCAAGACCAATCAAACATGGACTTAATTTTTATGTTACGGGACTTCTATGGGGCTGCTACGAGACTTTTATTGCGCTACGGGACTTTTATTGGGCTGCTACGGAACTTCTATGGGGCTACTACGGAGCTGCCACGGGGCTAATACAGGGCTGCTATGGTAATAGCTACTAGAAGGACGCTATGGGGCTGCCACGGAGATGTTATGGGGCTAATACAGGGCTTTTGTTAGGCGAATTTGTTTTTTTTATTATTGTTATCCCTTGAGAAGGGTGGATAGTCCAATAAACAGAGGAGACTCTGCCCAATTTTTTTAAAACTTTGACACTTTGTTTTTGAGACACAATGGGATTTTATTTGATGAATATTGTATATTTTATATTATATGTGAATTTGTTGGATGAATTTAAGATTATTTGAATGTTGTTGGACTATTTGTTGTTTGTTAAGCAGGGTGAATAGTTTATAAACAAAGGAGATTATGACCAATTGTTATAAATTACTCCTTTTTTGCCGTTTTGTAATTACGTACTTCGAAAATTTTCACCGGTTTGTAATTACGTGCTTTCGAAATTTTAGCCGTGCCTTCAGGCACGGGCATTTCGTTAGTATATATATATAGCTATGTTGAGTTGAGTGTGTGTATATATATATATATATACTAGGGTATCTTCGTGCGTGAAGGCACGTATATAATTTTAAAAAGTCTAAAGTTGCGTATAATATAAATAATAAATCATTTTTATATTATAAATATATATTTTCCAACAATTGAATCGTGTAAATTTAATAATTAAGTCAAAAAGTTATTTTACAACACAAAAGTATAAACAATTTAAATTATGAAGTGCAAAAGGGAGTGTTTTGTTACATGTCCTAAATTTTAAAAAAAAATTCGAAAAATGAATGAGTCCCATTTGAGGTGTCTTAAAAACATATTTATCGTGCAACACTTAATAACACATTGTGCGATTAAAATATGCATTTGTTATGTCTAGTTATCTACTATTGTGAATGTGACTACACACATGCTCTATAATCAATTTGTATATAGTGCAAAAGGGGCATAAATTTTTAGTATCACGTAATACAAAGGAAATATCAAAATATTCCACAAAAGATTATTTATTTTTAAATTTTTTTGATTCAAACATGATGAGTAGATTGTTATAAGATAAACATCACCTATTTGCACGAATGCAGCACTTGTGGGTTCACTTTTAACTATCTCCACCATCTTTACTAACCAAAAAAGAATAGAGAAGAAATATAAATAGTACCAGATATATTGAATAATAATTTCAAGGGAATGTCTATCCCCACACACCAAAAGTCTTCCTCGACACCCCAAAAGTCTTCCCCCACCCCTTTTTTAATAATTAAACACTAAATGCAATTAAACACTAAATGATCAAAAGACCCTCATTATAAATATATGATTTGACCAAATATAATTTTTTGTTCAAAAATTTATTACTTTTTAAATAAACGTAATATTTTGAAAAAAATAAAAACATAATTTTGAATATTAAAAATCATAATATTCTGAAAAATTATAATTTTAATATTCAAAAAATATATAGAATAATAAAATTCACCTTTTATTTTGAAAAAATTATGTTATTTATAAAAAGAACCTTATTGTGCTTTTTTTAAAATGGACGTTAATAAAAATATACTATTTCATTATTTATTTAAAAAAAAAGAAGTTCTTTTTATAAAATAAAAAGTTGACGTTAATTATATTAAACAATTCGAGTAATATCTGACCATTATTTTTTATTAGTAAAAATTTGAGTAAAATTTTATTATAAACTATATTTTTTGAACTTTGTTTTTTACTAATTTTTAGAAAACGTAGCTTTTTTAAAGAAAACTTTATTTTTTGGTGAAAAACTAAATTTTAACTTTAATAAATTACTATTTTTTAATTTAATATTTAAGAAAAACTGTAAATTTCTTTTGTAAAAAACTGTATTTTTGTTTTCTGTTTAAAAAAAAACTGTATCAAAACTGTATTTTCGAAAAAAATGTTTTTAAAAAAGTTGTTTGAACGGATCTCTTTCACTAATACCACTTGATTGAGGTCTCCCAAGATTATGTAAAGTATGAATATGAACCGATCAAACTTTAGATGTCATCAACTTTTCTTAAATTAAACAATATATACGTTAATGATAGTAGGACTCATGATACATACAAATATGCAAGGGTTTAGACTTTCAAAAAAGGAATATATGGATGCGTGTGGGAACTTCTCAAATCCAAAACTGTAAAGTGAATCCAACATAAAGATTTACTGCAAAAAAAATTGTCCAAGGTGTACTGACATAAGGCATTAAATCGGGTGCCCAAAACTATCAAAACATGACATGAATGTAGTACTCATCCATACAAAAAGTCATTTTTTTATTTATATCATATCAGGCGTGTCCATCATTCTGAGCCATATAAAAAGTCATTTTTTTTACAGAAGTACAATTCATATATTTGTACAGTACAATAGAGTGTGACAACCCGCTATCCGAAATAAAGGGTGGCCAGCCCTATACCCCGATAAAATAGGAAATCATGGATAATATCATCCTCAGCATCACAACAATATACAAAGTATAAGGAATAACCACTCTATATTCCAGAAAACGGGTTATCAAAAACTTTGATTTGAAATAAAAAGAAAACATTTTCAATAACCCATAATAGAAATAGAGGGTGGAAACCCCCATGAGCTTATATAAGAAAACCCCAAAAGTTACAAAGGATCGAATGAAACATCGGTCAATAATAACCATACACATACAATTAATACCAAGTGTTACATAATAGAGTCATTATACAATTACAACTGTTTGGGCAACAAGCCCGAATAAACTGATCTTAACTAGAAACATAAACGGAGGCGTCTACACAAAAATCCCGTGAAACCCGCACAGTGTCACGGCTCCTCAAAACATATGGAAGGAAGGGGTTCATTACTGGCGACCGTGCGGCGGAACACCTGAACGGATCATATATATAGAGAGATACAACAAGAAAAGAAAACCGGTCAGGGCCGGGTATATGTGATCAATAGATAAATGACAGGTATGACAATGATGCACGATAAGCATGGATGATAGTCTAGCATGGTAACATCATAGAAGGAACTAAAACTGATGAAGGAGTATATAGAGTGAGATTCATAATAAAACAGAATTAAAAGTGCTTATGAGCCTTTATCATCTTTCATCATATTTCAATTTCATTCTTCATTTTCCATTCCTTATTAGGAATATAGTTATCATCATGTGCACTTTATGGCACTAATCTCAATAGCATGCTCTTTGCGGCATAAAATTGCTCTTTGTGGCATTAATGTTCCATCGAGTCCAACTCGATAATTAGAATAGTCATAAATATAAATATAACGATTCTAAGACCGCCCGTCCGGGTTTCCCCACTGTGCGCGTCCCTAAATAACCATCATCTTCCAGGGCCTAACATAAGACAACCTGGGATCCTATCGAAAACGTCGGGAAGCGGCCATATGCCTGCGGGGTAGTCAAGACCACACCCAGAATCTCCTACCCATCGCAGAAAATATAAAACAAGCGCTCATATGGCCTAGGACTATATCCACCCTGCATTCATTAGCCAGGGGGCTTCACCTATCGCACGGACTTCCCTTAAGATGGTATTTAGAGAGGTGTGTAACATCCATTTTATTAATTTCCATTTCATGATTAAGTAAATTATCATTTACCTTATCAATTTTCCCATTTTAAATAAATGTATAAGTTAAATCGGGACTATATGTAATTCGTACCGACATAGCATCCTCAAAAGGAATTCAGACTCCAAAGTTATCCCCAAGGCCTCTTTTAGGCTTTAATATAAACCATCAAGTCAAATCTAACTCGAGTTGAATTCTAAAGTCTCCAAAATTGACCTTAATATATTCTACACCCTTATAAAACTACAAGACAAAAGTAATGCCTAAACATCACTTTAAATTCTCCCTTGAAAGAACCCTAGATGAACCCTTTCGAGTCTAGGGTGTCGACCCAACTCAACTAGTACTCTAAACCCTATGTTTACTTCATTTAAGAAGATCCCTAATCATTAAATCCTAAAGAAAAGGGTTAAAAGTGAAAAAGAAAAAGTTGAAAAAGTGCAGGGCTACCGAATCGATTCGCCCCCCTTGGCCGAATCGATTCGGCCAGAAAGTTTGAGATTCTGCATAATAGCCGAATCGATTCGGATGGGAGCTGAATCGATTCGGACAGAAAATCTGGGTTTCTGCATAACTGCCGAATCGATTCGGACCAATTCCGAATCGATTCGGTCCACAAGACCTGAGCACTGGCCCTAACCGAATCGATTCGCCCAGGGGGCCGAATCGATTCGGGCCTGCGATTTTGCCAAGAATGGCTATGGAGTCTTGGACTCCATTTTCTACCCCAACTCAAAATTTCTTCAAACCAAACTTATATACCAACACTAAAGGAACATCAATGATGCTATTGATCATCTTAAAACCTCATGAATCAACTTTGAGTGAATCAAAACCCAAAACACATAAGAAAACCCTATGTTTGTTAAACTAAAATTAATACACCATTACCACACCAAATCACCTATCTCAAAACACAAATAGAAAGTAAAAACTTGCCTTGATTCAGCAAATATGCAGATTCCTTGGTGTAGTAGCAATCTCTCTCTCAATCTCCAAGTCTTTCTCTCCACTCTTCTCTTTCTCTCTTAGGTTTAGGAAGGGATTTTGGAGAAATTAGAAGACTTAGTAGGCTTAAATCGTGACTTAAGGCAAATGTCCTACTTAATTAACCAATAGTGCGATAAAATAATACGCAATAGCATAATTAAGGCACAACCAGTCAAAAATGCCCAAAACTACAAAATACAATATGGCACCTTATTTGACTATTTCGCACATTCCGGAATCAACTGCAACCTCCAAATTATCATTTGGACATTTTAAAATTCAATTTAGATTCCGGTCTCATTATTAAGCCAAATATCATTTTAAATTCAGATGATATTAATGAGCATGACATAGCAATATTTTCCCATAATTATGATATGTATGCTAACTCACAATAAATATCAACTTTTCTACATTGAATCAACATTGAAATCATAACCCAACACTGGTCTCTAATTACTACACTAAGTAATTGCTATAAAATACGGTCTCATAAGCGAGGGTTATTACATAGAGTAGAGTAGCTTGAGAACTGGACCTTCAAAATAGTAAGAAGTGAAACCCATAAAAATAAAAATAGTTGGAAGTGAAACCCATCAAAGTAAAAAAACAAAATAATGAAAACAGATCTCAACCCGGATGTAACCTTCATATGAAAACCCAGATATTATCTTCGTAAGAATTTTTCTACAAACAAATGATATGTTATAACAAATCAGATCAATAGGAGAAAAGAGGCAAAAATTCAAATTTTAGAGAAAAAAAATCGTTAGAAGCAGATAACCTTTCATTTTGGCCAAATCGTTAGAACAAATATAGATCTAGAGAGAGGAAATGACCTCCCCTACAACAAAACCACAATTTCAACACCCCAACAAAAAAGCAGTTGGGTCTTCAAAACTCTTAAACCTCTTTTTTGTTCAACCTCTTAAGAGAAGAGAAGAGTTGTCTACCTACTGTTAAGATGGGGTGATTAAAAACTCTTAAACCTCCTTTTTCTTGAGCCCTGCATATCAGACGACTTTGGCGTATGATCCGTGTCAAAATTTGTCAGAAAGGGGATAAATAAATAAGCTGATGTAAAAAAATAAAAAATCCAATATGTACCTCGTCTTATTCTTACATGGTAGAAGTTCAAGAAATGAGATATATTTTCCATCAAACATCGAAAACCGAGATTATATCCATAAAAAAATTAAATCCATAAAAACTAAACCCATATATGTTTTCGTCAAACACATAGACACCAAACCAAATTCAGATCTGATAACCTCCACCAAGATTATACTCGTAAAACACTAAACCCCAAAAAATGAAACAATCAATCTCATAGGCCTAAGTAATCAAAAAAACAAATCAAACCTGCAAAAAAACACTTTCAATCTGATGGCTATAACCCATAAATCATTCAAACAGATCAGCCATCTATAACATGTTAAACCTGCAAAATTGAAACCATTTTGACAGCCTCAAAACAATTTAAAACAAATTGAAACCATGGGTATGATGTTTCTTTCACCAGCTAAAGTCGCAGAACGTGGGTTTTTGAGAGACTGTGGGTATGATGTTTCTTTCACCGAAACCATGGATATGGTGTTACTTGGAAATGTGTGTGTTTGCATTTTTGAGAGAGATAGAGGTTTCGGTGCAGTGAGAGGTGATAGGAGAGAAAATAGGGTATAAGAGGGTTGAAAATAAAGTTCCATTTTTCCTTTTGATCTTGAGAAGAGAGATACGTTCGGAGGTTCAAAATAAAGATGATTGTTACTATTCTAAAGAGAGGTCCATCTGTTCCTTGAGCCTTGTGCTCTATAGACGCTGGATTGGGCTTTACTTTTCTGACCGAGGTAGACGACTAATGGCTGCTATTCTACAAATAATTGTACTTTTCTCTGATGGAAGTGGTTAAACCCATTTCTTAAAAGAAACTTAAGGATCATTTTTAAAAGTTGATTTAGCATCATTTTCGACCCTAGGATACAAACTCCCAAAATTAAATCGGAGGCATCATTTTCAACCATAACATTCTTAAAAGTTCATGTTTGTTACCAAAATAAACTTATCTTTAAATTAAAGTGAAATAAAAGAAATAATTAATGAGAAAGAAAAGAGGGAACATAAAAAATTTGAGGGGTAAAAGAGGAAATGCAAAAAAAATCATATTGATGACATCATCGATCAATCATATGACATACATAAGTTTCTTACTTTATTATATATATATATATATATATATATGTGTGTGTGTGTGTGTGTGTGTGTGTGTGTGTGTGTGTGTGTGTTTACCTTTCCTACTAATGCGGGAACCAAAGAAGCCTTCTCAAACACAAATATGACCCCAGATTTTTCACATTGATTTGAAGGAACTACCGGGATCCCATGAAACTCACGAGAAACCTTCTCAATTCTTATTTCGTCCTCCTTAGTTGATATCTCATCACTTTTTTCTCCTACTAGATTACCAATCTCTTCTTTCTCTTTACTTGTCCATTTGAGACTTTTTTGGGAACAAGGTCGTAAAATCCCCCCCGTTTGGTCTCTTATTCCAACATTTGAGATTCCCCTTTCTTGTTTTCTTTTTCCTACCCGGGTAAAAGTAATTGAAAATTGGTAAGTACAAGTAAATAAATTTCATTATATTTTATGTTCTTTAAGATGGTTCCACGAATCTATGGAGCCTATAAGTCCGAGTCCACAATGTGAAAATGTTTTAGTGAAAACTCCATTTTCTTTACACTTTAGTGTGCTATCCCCGACGTAATATTTTATAGCCTTCTATTTTACAATTTGCACTGATATCATATAGCTCATGAATATGTTTTAAATCGGAAATAAATTTTGACAAGGACGTGCATTTGGACGCACGTTAAAATTGTTAAACATTAGGACTTTTACCAAGTTGAGCAAGTCATAGGGACCTACTACTAAATATCTATAAATCTCTATAATTATAATGTTGATAAAAACTATGGTCACAAATAGACATTTTTTTATTAAAAAAATCCAAAATTCCATTAATATCTCATAAAAAATATTGTTGTAACGTGTCATAATCCATACAATATTAAAGTTCTTCTTTACCGATTGCTATAATTTCCTAACTAAAAATGCTTCAACAAATGAAATGAAGTGACGAGGGAGAGGAAGATTACTTGAATCTTGATCGTCGGAGTAAAAACGAGTTCCTTTGATAAGGAGAAAGACAATATGCAAGTGACAACCGCCACATAAATATTGGTTGTCGTAGTGGCAGACACGGCCGATATGGCGGACGAACCATCTGCAAATTGATAATCGGTTAGAGAAAAAAAAGTTTCTGTTTTCATGTATGGGAAGACACTAAACTATAAAACAAATGGTTGTTGAGTTATAAAAAATAACAAACCATTACAAAAACTGGACAACATGTGCATCAAATTCAGGAAAGAAATTCTAAATTTAAAACTGATTACTACTAAAAAATTTGATATCCCATCCCATAACATTTTACAAAACAGAATCCTAAGTTCCAAACCACATTGATTTATAAATATGATGCAAATAAAAATAGTACTTCAAGTGCTCCATTTAAGAAAAAACAAGGCATAAATCAGTTTCAAGTCACAAATCCTCAAAATAGAACAATTAGCAAACATATATGCCAAGCGCATACAACATATGAAGAACCGAGTAATGTAAACCTACTTTTGATGACAGAAAGAAAAAATATACAATTCATAGAAATATCAACAACCTTTATATTACCCGGACCAAGAAGAGTGATGATTAGATTGAGATAAAATTGTTCATAGATAGAATCACAACACAACCCCCCTCCTCTCTCAAAATAAAAATATAACTATAGTCCAATTCGCCAAAGAAAATTTATACAATTGATAAATTAAGTTGTAAGTAGTCTATAACAGTGAGTTTTTTTAAACAGAAACGGGAGTCACTTCATTAATACAAAAAGAGTGTACATAGGAAGGAGGGCCAACAGTCCTCGTAGAAAAACAAAACATAAAGAAAATAAACAAGCAAGGAATAAAAAGAAAAAACAAAAAACCTCCATCTAGATCTGGCACATGAGGGGACCATGGTCCCCCCACAAGGCCCCAACATCGTAACAAGAATGCTTCTCCAGAGAAACTTTAGAGGACTCCAATATTCCCCATTTCCACAACCATCAGATCAGCCTCATTTTTTGGTAAAATCCCGAGAATATTCAACTCTATAAAAATCTTGTTCCAAATGAAGCTACCGAATGGAAAATGGATCAAGTTCAACAAGTGAATCAAATTATCATCATTTCACTTGCGAATACAACACCAAGAAGGGGATAAACACAGTACTTTAATAAATGAAACAAATTTCCTCAACCACCACAATCACCAATCAACACCAATGAACTCTCCTCGTCCACCACCACAATCACCAATCAACATCAATGAAACCTCATCCTCGACCACCACTGAATCGCATGCTGACATAAATTACTGACAGGTACTTCGCAATAAAGCAGTACGCTATAGCAAAAGTGGGGTCTTTTAAATAGAAAATGACAGTTGTGTTGGTTTTGGTTTTCCTATTTTTTCAGTTTTGGTTTATTTACAAATTTTTCATTTTGGCTCAAATCTATAAATACAAGTGTTATTTCTAAGTTTTAGGATATGACAAGTTTGAGAGCTATTTTGAGAGTTATCAAAATTAAAGAGAGATAGATCTCCCATTTGAGGGGTGAGCTCTTGTGAGGTTGTGAGTGACTTTCTAAGAGAGATAAATTGCGTGTGTGTATAACCTTTGAGTTCCTCCATTGATCTATAGAAAGAAGAAATCCTCATTGGTGGATGTAGCCCAAATTTGGGTGAACCACGGTATATCGTTGTTGTTTTTCTTTGATGATTGCTTATATGATTTTATTGTATCTTCATTGATGCTTGGTTGATTTAATTGGGAGTTTGCACACTAGTTCATTTTCAGAAAAAGGTCTTGGGTGTTTTCCGCACACTAAGTGTTTGATAAAATTTTCGAGTGAGTCTTATCGTCTTGGTCGCTAGAGATAGTTTTGTTTTAGCGCAACAAGTGGTATCAAAGCTTTGGTTGAATTATTTGCTCGATATTTTGGTTCGAGGTTGAATCAATTTTGGAAATTTTGGCATAGCTTTTGTTTTTGTTCCAAATGAAGGAAAATGTGGAGAGTAATCGAGAATCAACCTCTACGAGCGGAGGCTCTAAAAGATGGGATCTGAGTTATGGATCGAGTGGCTCAATGAAGACGGAGGTGAAGGCTTTTGATGAGAAGATTAATTTTGGGTTATGGAAAAGACGAATGCGAGGCGTTCTTGTCCAACATAGGTTGCAATTAGCATTGTTGGGGGTAGAGTGACGACCGACAGGCATGACCGATGCCGAGTGGATTGACATGGATCAAAGAGCGGCTTCGTGTATTGAGATGCTTATCACGAATGATGTGTTGAATAACGTGATAGCGGAGACCACGACTAAAGGCATATGGGATAAGCTAGAAGAGATTTATTTGGGAAAGTCATTGTCAAATAAATTGTTCCTCAAGAAAAAACTCTTCAAGCTTGAGATGAAGGAGGGTGAGGATATGATGAAGCATATCAACGTTTTTAATGCCTTGATAAATGACTTGAACTGGATAGACGTTCAATTCATTGATGAGGATCGAGCATTGTTGTTACTTTCATCATTACCCGATTCATACGAGCATTTTGTGACCACTCTCATGTTTGGGAAGTCTACGCTCCGGTGCAACGAGGTTGTGCAAGATATTCAATCTCATGTCATGATGAGAAAGAAGGAAGGTGGAGGTGACGGGTATTCCCATAATGAAGGCCTTACAGCGAGAGACAGAGGTGGGAAAAATGGCGGCAGGAACTCCAACTGGGGATTTAATGACAGTTGTAGGTCTAGATCGAGAGGTGTTGGTTGTAAAGGGACAAAATGCTACAAGTATCGGGAATGGGGTCATATGATTCGATAATGTCCTTTGTGGAACGACAAGGTTAAGGGCAAGGTTGATTTCGAGAGGGCAACGATAGCGAGTGCGGATTATGAAGATGAACTTGGAGAACTTCTCACAATCTCCAAGGTTAACTCTCTTTCCCAAGATGATTGGATATTAGATTCGGGATCGTCGGATCACGTTTGCTCCAAGAGGGAATATTTTGAGACTTTGACGGAAAATAAAAAAGGTTCCATATCTTTGGTTAACGGAGAGAATGTTGCCGTTGAGGGTGTCGGGACGGTGAAGCTCAAGATGTCGATGGGGTGGAGCGCACTTTGGGTGGTGTGTCTTATATCCCAAAGTTGCGAAAGAATTTGATATCCATTAGCCGTTTGGATTCTAAGGGTTGTCGGGTGTCAGTGGCTGGTGGATGGTGGCTTGAAAGTCACACGCGGTTGTATGGTCCTAGCGAGGGGGAGGAGAGAGAGGAGTTGTATCGTCTAAATCAGACTTCAATAAAGATGGGGAAGCGGTGTGCACAAGTGATCGAACGTTCGAGGTGTGTCTCGTTTGTGAACAAAACAGAGACATTGGGTGCTAGCTTTCCAAGAGTAGATGGGAGTGATGGGAGAATACCTACTAGTGGAGGGGATGGATTGAAGTCCCCCTCCAGGGCCAACGGGTGATATTGACTCGGTTTAGTTTCACACATGCATTGGCCGATTGGAATCAAGGAGGTGTATCACTGTGATGGATTCGAGGTGTGTGTAGCTAGTTCAAGGAAGGTCGATGGGTGATTATTTGCGAGCATTGGTAAACGGGAGTATTTCGTGATAAAGACTTGGTACATCTTTCGAGGGTGAGATTTGGAGGGTGTGAGAGGTGAGGAACTTTTCCTCTCATCCGTGGTTATTTCTTAAGGAGGAAGATGGTGTTGATGTTTTTGAATGTTTCGTGTAAAGAGGGTGTATGCTATATGTATTGTATGGGGGTGTACTCACCGGATTACATGAGGAGCGAGCTTCACCGTATGGTTACATGGGAAGCACTCTGATGCATGATATGGAGAGTTCTAAGTTTAGAACTTGGTTCCTCGGCGCATGGAGTCGTTTGGAGTCTTGGAGTGAAGACTTATGGTATCTCACTTCATGGTTGAAGTTTGGGGTGGCGTAGCGTCGGGTGGAGCGTATTGGCTTGTTAGACGTCGGTATGATCTTCGAGTGGATTTGATGTTTGTATTCTGAGTTTGGTTGGATCTTGAGGATCGCCTGGGTGAATCCCATTAGCTTGGTAGATGGTGGGCCGGTCTTCAAGGGGGTTTAATTTCAGCATTCTAGAGATTGGTTGGATCTTCAGGATCGCCAAGGTGGAGCTTGTTGGTTTGGGCTCTCCTATTTTTTAGTTTTGGTTTATTTACAAATTTGCCATTTTGGCCCAAATCTATAAATACAAGTGTTATTTCTAGGTTTTGGGACAGGACAAGTTTGAGAGCTATTTTGAGAGTTATCAAATTTAAAGAGAGATATAGCTCTCAAACTTGTCCTGTCCCAAAACCTAGAAATAACACTTAGTTCTTGTGAGGTTGTGACTTTCTAAGAGAGATAAATTGTGTGTGTGTATAACCTTTGGGTTCCTCCATTTATCTATAGAAAGAATAAATCCTCCTTGGTGGATGTAGCCCAAATTTGGGTGAACCACGGTATATCGTTGTTGTTTTTCTTTGATGATTTCTTGTATGTTTTTATTGTCTCTTCATTGATGCTTTGTTGATTTGATTGGGAGTTTGCACGCTAGTTCATTTTCGGAACAGGGTCTTGGGTGTTTTCCGCACACCAAGTGTTTGATAAAATTCGCGAGTGAGTTTATCGTCTTGATCGCTAGAGATAGTATTGATTTAGCGCAACAAGCTGATGTTCGAGTGTTCTTATACGAGTGTCATGTGTAATTTATCGATGAATAATTTCAAATTACGGGAAGTACCTGCATTGAGACTTTGTTGTATTTGGTGATGTCATCATAGTTTTTGAAATGCAACTTTTGGGAAGACCTACGGTTGAAGATATTGAGGATTTATTGTCTAAAGGGAAAGCTGGAGGTTTCTAGGAATACTCAGTAAGATAGATTGTATGCATTGGGAAAGGAAAAAATGGTCCAATAGCATAGCAGGACCATCATAATTTCACCACAATGAGCTTACCATAAAATCTGAGGCAATAGAAGACCTTAATCTATGTACATGATGTGTTTTTCCGAGTTGACAGATTGGTATAACGACCTACTTCTATGAATATTTCACCATTCCACTTAGCGTCAAGAATCAACCATAAACACAATTGATAATTTTGAAGTGTTTTTAAGGTAGACTGTAAGGATGTCCGTGTTTTATATGCTCAATTTGCCATTATGAAGGGCTGATACATTTATGGCATAATAATGATTTCGTTGAATCATGATGACTTATCATTAGGCAGAATATACTCCTTGAAGATAAATATGTTGCAAAGCTTATACCCCTTGACACCTCAATTGAGTGAGCAAGCAAACATGTCCGTAAAACCTTTAGTAACAATCATGTTGATATGTCAACACATGTATCAAGATTAAATCACATCCGTAATCGGTGCAACTATGTGATTTGTGATTTAGTACAATTGAAGGGTGGTTGGGGAATAAAGGATACTCAAACACTACATCATGTAGTGTTTTGAGTTGAGATAGGGGTCAACACACAGGATGTAGCATCTAAAAGGGTGCATTCCAAACGAGGTCGTTTTGGCCAAGTTTAAGGTATATTTGAGGATTTTGAGGTGTTCCATTTGAAGGACACCGATTTTTGAATGCTATTTATATAATTTTTTTGTTAACTACCATACCATTAGGGTTGCTCTTACTCACTACCGGGAAATGATAAACTATGAATAATGAAAGAGGCAAAACATTTTTGTTGGCTTTGATTTGTCTTTCGACAGTTGTTGTACTACATTTATTTGAAATATTTGGATATTTTTTCTTTTATTAACTATTTAATAATTAAAATGTTTGGTAATCTGTGTTACTTGAATTGATCCAAATTTTTATTTGGGGTGTATTAACCAGATCTTCTCATTCATCTATTTACAACTGTGTATAATTGTGAATAATGTTATATGTTTCAAATTGCATCATAATAGTACTTCTTTATGACATATATACAATAAGACCTTTTTTTACATGTTTTGTACAATGTGTGACTTTTCTTCAATTCGGTGCACACCTCGCCTACCCTTATCTCCGGAGACCTGAGCAACTTGGTGAGCCTTGTGCTTTTAATAACATGCTGCGTGGAGCTAACCTGTTGACCCGAAATCACACGGGCAGTTTACTGTAATTTACCCAAATGGTTATTGTTGATGTAACAAATTAGACTATATCTAATTATTTAATCACAGATAAAAATAAATAAGACAAAAGAATTTTAAAGTGGTTCAGCCTTATAAGAATGGCCTATGTCCACTGATTTTGTTATTGCTGACTGTTTGGGAATTCTCGATAATAGGTTTAACCAAGAAATTTCGAGTCCCCTTACAATGAGGATGATACAATGTATTTATATCCCTAAAGTTGTACATATGAAAGGGTAATACACCGCTGTCCATTAGGCGTGTACATCTGTATGATAATAATGCGCATTCAATGTGCAATCAATCTGTTGATTATCCTGATATTAATGCTCTGTACGAGATGCAGCTGGGACCGCCTAAGCTGCTCGGACCGCCTAAGCTGCTCGGACCGCCTGAGTAGCTCGGTACTTATGAGTTGCTCGGTGAAGTAATGTTCCTCGGAGAACACTTGTTGCTCGGAGCGTCTGAGTTGGTCGGTGAGGTTGAGTTCCTCGAAGTCAAGGTGTTGTTCAAAAATTCGTGTAGGTGCCATGTAGATTGACACGTGTCTCCACATAATTAATCCACGTCAGTAGGCTAAATTTGGTATCAACAGAAGCCCCCAATGTTTCACAGTTCGAGGTTTGAGGAGTGTGGAACATTCTTCTCGAAATATGGCGGGATTAAATGGTCATCCTGAATTTTAGGAGTGTTTTCCTTGTATTTATTTTTCCTTTCAAATTCATAGAATCAGACTTTTTGAATTTTCTAACTGCTTCGGTCTCCGTGCCCTTTTTGTCCTTTTAGCCTCCGGTAGCACAAACGTCTTCTTTTGTAATCATTATTTTTACCCCTTCCCAAGGTAAGGTATTTAAGCGTTGCAGAAAATCCTATCGTCTTTTACTTTTTCAAATTTGTATCTTTGAGTTCTCCATTTCTTCTCTATCTTGTGCGTTCATTCCTTCCATCATGCGTTGTCAACTGATCCATCCTTTTTCTGTAAGACCTTCTTCCTTCTCTTTTATTTCCTTTATTCATCATGGTTTACCTTGTTGAGTCGCTTGATAAATTTTGTTCTGATTTCTCTATTCCTTCATGGGTCGTTTTGGAAAAACTTTCTGAACCTTCTGATTATTTTCATTTGGCTGAGGGACATTGGTTCCGCAGTCTCTTTGTGGCCGAATGTGGCTTTTCTTTTCCTCCAAACCCCTTATGTTTGGAAGTCTGTCAATATTTTGACGTGGTACCTCCAAAAGTAGCCCCCAAATACATGGAGAATAGTTAATGGAGTTCATAGGTTAAATCAGATTCATGGAACCCGTATAGGAATTCCATAAATTATGTTTTGCTATAGATGGGCCGTCGGTAACAGTACTTTTTATTTGAAAACTAGGTTTTTAAATAGGGCTTTAGTGGTCAATCTCCTAGATGCCAATAGGGTTTACTTCGAGCATGGTGTTGTTATGAAAAATTGGCAACATGCTCCACTAACTGGAAATGATATGTATCAGGGTCCCAGATGCCCTCCCTATGGCAATGGGATAGGTTATTTTTACTTTATTTTATTTTTGAAATTATACTTTCTTTGTGTTTGATAAAATGTGTCACTGATATTTTAATTTTCATTTATTTACAGTTGACAGCAAAAGAAGGTCTCCAAAAGAGACAGAAGTTAATTTAAAGCATCTGAAACTTATCTGGGGTTTGCATCAAACTGTTGCCGATGAACATATCAGATCAGCTTCGTACTTATTGCAGTACAAGAGTTACACCTCGTCTTTTACTGCTCGTCCTGTGATAAGTGATATAGAACCAGCACCATCTTCTGAAGGTTCTTCTCCTGAATCACATATTCCTCTTAGTGACAGAATGAAGAGAAGTAGAGCTCCTTCCCTCTTCGATAAATCTACCTCTACTGCTGGAGAGGTAAAGAAAAGCAAGCAGGATGTCCTAGAAGAAAGGACAAGAAAAATCTATGCACCCCCTCCATATGCTACTAAGAAGGTTTCCGAGAAGCCCCCAGTGGCTCCGAGCAAGGTCGTTGCTCCAAGCAAGGTTATAGTCATATCCCCGACCAAGACCACAACTTTGGTCGAAACTGTTCCTGGTCCTACGAGGAAGCTGCAGAAGAGCTCCTCGGATAAATTGGCTGAATCCTTCTCTCAGCCTCTAACTGCTAGAAGTGGTGTTCCCACTTTTGTTGCTCCGAGCTCTGCCATGAGCTCGATGAAGTCTTTGATTATCCCTGAGATCCAAGGTGTTGAAGAAAATCTTTCTTGGGAGAGGGTTACAACCTTGGCAGCTCAACATATTGCCTCAGTAAGTACTATTAATTTAAACTTTCATTTTTCAATTTTAAATCTTTGCACTGACTTACAATTATTTTCTTTTTCCAGTTGGTAACTTGTTTTAATGCAATTTTGAAAAATGATGAAGCTATTAAAGCTTCAGGCTCCTCGTCAGGTGTGGGGGAGGATTTTATAGGTCTTACGTAGTCTTTAAAGGATTCTTATCAGAAGTATGTCGATGATAAAGATGCTTGGGAGAAGCAGCTTAATTCCGTCGAGTAGGAGAGGGATCAGGCTGTTGAAGTCTCCAAGGGGTTGGAGAAGAAAATGAAAGACTTGGAGAAGAAGAACACAGAGCTCGAGGGGAAGATCCAACATGCTGGAGAGTTTGAAAACAAGCTCAAATCTGTCGAGGAAGAGCTAAGTAGACTTCGTGACGCTGGTCGTCAGAAGGAAGAAATGGAGAATAAATTGAAGGCTATCGAGGAGCTCCTCTGGGAAAGGACCTCCTCGGAGAGAGAAAAAATAAGAAAGGCTGTCAAGAAATCCTTCAGCGCTGGCTAGGATAAGGGGTGGAATAAGGGTTTGGCTGCCATGATTTCACAAATGGAATATGGTAGCCTCAAGTACTTTAGGGATGGATGGGTCTTTGCTCTGAGAGAGATGAATGTTGATGAGAATTCAGACATGTTTTAGCGACACATCCCTGCCCCCCCTCCATCTCCTGGGGAAGAAGAAGAGGACGAAGCTGCCTCCAAGGAATCCTCCATGGTGATTGGAAATCAGATTTCTCATGCCCCAGTTGTCCAGACTTCCCATGAGCAGCTTCAACCAACCAACCTTTCAGCTAAGCAGCTTCCAGCACCCACCAAACATCCATCTATGCTATTCGAGCAACCTACCTCCTCGTCCCATCCTCCCGAGAAAGTTTTGGGAAACAAGGAGAAGGTGTATAGTTGTTTGGACTTTTCTCTCTGTTTATTTTTGTCAATTGTAACTCTGAACTATGCACTTCTCTTTTATGATGTAATAAAATTTTAAATTTTGATTATTCATACTATTGATTCTCTTCTTCTTTCTCTTTTTGCACTCTTATTGATTCTTGCTATCTCTTTCTTTTACTAGTTTATGGTCATGATGGAATTGTTATCATCTCATGATATAAAATTGCTGAAACAATGTAATGAATACTTCAAAGCTGGTCATGCAGATATGACTTAATCTTAAATCGTTGATATCCTCGGTCCAGATGCTTCAGAGCGAGCACTGGAAGCCTACCAGTATTTAAAATGCCTGCTCGACTGTGCAGTGGCTAACAATGTAGCATATTATGAGATGATTGAAGACCTCCAGGGCACTCTTGAGGAGCTTCAACAACAATAAAAGGAATCTACAGCCCTTTTGAACTAGGGATATGAGAAGAAGTATCAGAAACTAAGTGCTGATAAAGGATATGATAAATTGGTTGCTGCCTATGACATGAAGGAGAGAACTTTGAAGACCGAGGTCGAAGAGCACAGGCAGATAACTAAGTTGCTGGAGCAGGAAAACAATAACCTACGAGGAGAGGTATCTGAGCTAAAATCTGTAGCATCTACCTCAAGAGCTTTGGTCCCTGTGAACGACGAGGGGTTCTCTTTCTTGGAGGTTAAAAATGCCAATCTGAGAGACGAATTAGAAACCTTAAAGAGGATTGGGCCTTCTTCTTCTGCTCGGGGACGAGCAAGAACTTCTCGGGGACGAGCCAGAGCTGTTCGAATTACTGTTGAGGAACAAAGAACTCAATCGGCCCTGGAGAATCGAGCCTTCCAATTGATGGCAAAGAACCAGGCATTAGCTGAGATGTCTAAGAAGATTCAAACCTTCGATGAGCAACTGGCTGCCCAAAATTCTGCCTTGGAGAATAAAACGAATCTGGTAAAGAATCTCCACGAGCAGTTAGAAAGATTAACCTACTAGTTTCACAAGAAGCCTAGAGAGTTCTGGATGGATGATTATAATGAAGCCCTCTATCATCTTGACGACCGGATCTAGTAGTCGAACAACGAGGGGTATAAGCAAGGATGACTGAATGTCTTGGGTGTTCTGCAGTTGGAACATGGTCACTATTTATGGGATTAATATAATCCTGGGTTGATCGAACTACCAGTGCCACCTTTTAAACTCGACATGAGCTGCATTCCTGCTCGGGCCATCCTCAATGCCTGATTTCAAAGTATCTCAGCGACTACAGTCTTCATTCCAATTTTGAGATATCTCGCCCGGAGCACCTTCTTGATCGGACATCAGTAATGAATATCAGGATGCTCAAGGATTTGAACTTTATAAACTCCCCCTATGTCTTAGACGATCCTCCTGCTGGTGAAGAACCTGTTTCAAAAGTAGAGGGGAAGAAGCCAATAGAATAGGATTCTTCATGTAATTATTTTTGATGGATTTCATTCTTAATGTATTTTGTTCTAGATTTAATGAAAAACTTATAGTTTTCTTTTCAATCTTGTTTGTCATTGTCTTGGAAATATTTTGTAAAACATTTCTTTTATTTACTAATGAATGTGCATGTATATCTGTTAAAAAGATAACAATATTTTGTGCTATTTTAAATTGCCGACCAACTAAAGTAGGTGAAAACTTATTGTCGACTATTCTGAATTGATCATAATCATCTGACGACCAACCAGAGTTGCTGATATTTCGCTTTTTTTAAAATGTCATAAGTATCAAGAAATTTATCACTTTTTAATTTTAAGCCCTGGAATGACTTTCATTTGTTTAACCAACTGTTTTCGACCAACCGAAATCGGTGGTTTTTGTTCCCGACCAACCTTAGTTGGTGGATTTTATATTCCCGACCAACCTTAGCCGGTGGATTTTCTTCCCAACCAACCGTAGTTGGTGATTCTGGGATTTTTTTTATTCCCGACCAACCTTAGCTGGTGGATTTTCTTCCCAACCAACCGTAGTTGGTGCTTCTGGGATTTTTGCATTCCCGACCAACTATAGTTGGTGGATTTTATATTCCCCACCAACCTTAGCTAGTGGATTTTCTTCCCAACCAACCGTAGTTGGTGATTCTGGTATTTTTTTTTATTCCCGACCAACCTTAGCTGGTGGATTTTCTTCCCAACCAACCGTAGTTGGTGCTTCTGGGCTTTTTACATTCCCGACCAACTATAGTTGGTGGATTTTCTTTCCCGACCAGCCTTAGCTGGTGGATTTTCTTCCCAACCAATCGTAGTTGGTGATTCAGGGCTTTTTGCATTCCCGACCAACTATAGTTGGTGGATTTTCTTTCCCGACCAGCCTTAGCTGGTGGATTTTCTTCCCAACCAGCCGTAGTTGGTGATTCTGGGCTTTTTGCATTTCCGACCAACTATAGTTGGTGGATTTTCTTTCCCGACCAGCTTTAGCTGGTGGATTTTCTTTCCAACCAACCGTAGTTGGTGATTCTGAGCCTTTGGTATTCCCGACCAATTATAGTTGATGGATATTCTTTCCCGACCAGCCTTAGCTAGTGGATTTTCTTCCCAAGCAACCGTAGTTGGTGATTCTGGGATTTTTTTTTGTAGTGTGTAGCACTAGTACTCTGAAAAATTTTCAACAAAAAAGAGAGAATTAGGCAAAAGATCCAACACTTTTATTCATATTGAAGAAAACTGCATTACATAGGAATTTCCAACTACTGATAATATTTACGAAGATGCTCTGCGTTCCATGCATTCTTAAACTCCCCCCTTTATAAAGTTTCAATCCTATATGTCCCTGGTCGGACAACCTCTGTTACTCGGTAAGGCCCATGCCAATTAGCTTCCAGTTTGTTGTGCTTTTGAATCACTTTCTTTAGCACATAGTCTCCTTCCTTCAGGTCGCATTTCTTCACTCTCTTGTTGTAGAACAGAGCTGTTCGTTACTAGTATGCAGAATTTCTGATTATTGCTTCTTCTCTAACTTCCTCGAGCATATCCAGATCTAACCTTCTCATCAAGTCGCTGACAGGGGAATTAAAATTCAACACTCTATATGTTGGGAGGCCCAGCTCGACAGGTATAACAGCTTCACTCCCAAAGGCCAGCATGTATGGAGATTCTCTTGTTGCTACTCGGGGAGTAGTACGATAAGCCCAAAGTACAAAATGTAGCTCGTTGATCCAGTTTGCCTTTGCGTCATCCAGTCTTTGCTTCAAACCATTCAGCAGCGTTCTGTTTGTCACCTCAGTTTGTCCATTGCTTTGGGGAAGGCCTAGTGCCGAGTGGGTCTTCAAGGTGTTTGACTGATGACAATAGGCAACGAACTCCTCGTTGTCAAATTGAGTTCTATGGTCTATGATGAAGGCATGAGGAAGACCATATCTACAAATAATGTTCTTCCAAATAAATTGGTAGACCTTGTCGTACGTCATATCAATGAGAGGCTCAGCTTCAACCCATTTAGTAAAGTAGTCCACAGTGACTATGAGATATTTAAATCTTCCCCTGGTCATTGGAAGTGACCCGACCAAGTCTATTCCCCACATGGAAAATGACCAAGGGGAAGTAATGGGTGCTAATAATGCTTGGGGAGTTCTTCTGATAGAGGATAAGCATTGACACTTGTCACATTTCTTGGCATAGGCTATACAATCATCCCTCATCGTTGGCCAGTAGTATCCTTGCATCATCATTCTTTGTAAAAGAGTCCGACCTGCTATATGGGCTCCGCAAGACCCTTCATGGACCTCTTTAATCAAATCTTTCACCTCGGAGGGATGTACACATCTTTGTAATCCTGCTATAATTCCTCATCTATATAGAATACCATTAGTCAGTACATAACGAGAAGCTTTAAACTTCAGTTTCTTGGCTGCAATTTTATCAGTTGGTAATTTCCCTTCCTCAATATATGCCCTGATGGGATCCATCCAAGATGGCTCTAAATCAAGAGCGATAAAGTTCATCCTCAGATCTTTATTTATGCTCTGACTAGCCAAGACTTCTATTAGGATGGTTCTTCGTAGCTCGGTGCGTGTGGCTGAAGCTAATCGAGCCAAGGCATCTGCTCTTGTATTCTCCAATCTTGGTATTCTAATTATCTGTACTGCAATCATGCTTGATAAAACTTCCATCGCTTTTGCATGATACCTGATCATTAATTCTCCTTTAGCTACATATATCCCCAACATTTGTTTCACGGTTAGTTATGAGTCACTGAATACGACAACCTGCCCTGCCCCTATGGTTTTCGCCAAACTAAGGCCTGCAATCATAGCTTCATATTCAGCCTCATTATTAGAAGCCTTGAATTGGAAGCGCAAAGCATACTCCACATCGACTTCATCCGGGCTGTTTAAAACAATCCCTGCTCCACTACCTGTTGTGCACGAAGATCCATCTACATACAAATTCCACACAGGTATATCATTATCAAACTCTTGGTTAGACAGAGTTCCTCGGTGGAATATTTGTTGCTTCCTTACATCCTCCTCTAACACCTCTTGATGTTCATCAACCATCTTCTCCTCCTCGTCAACCACCTTAAGCTGATGGTATTCAGCTTTTGCGCCTTGGGGGTGTCAGGATAGGTGAACTCTGCTATAAAATCTGCTACTGCTTGCCCTTTAAGCGACGATCTAGGCTCATAAACTATGTCGTATTCACCAAGTTCTACTGCCCAGTACATCAATCTTCCTGACTTTTCTGGTTTATGAACAGCTTGCCTCAGCGGCATGTCGGTATACACAATTATGGTATGACCTTGGAAGTACGGCCTCATCCTTCTACTCGCTTCGATCAAAGCTAGCGCCAACTTTTCTAATCTTGGATATCTTATCTCTGCTCCTCAGAAGGCCTTGCTAGTGTAATAAATTAGTTTTTGCACTCCATCCTCCATTATTATTAATGCCGAGCTAACTACATTCTACGAAACTTCCAAATACAAGTACAATCTCTCTCCCATCACTGGCCTGGACAACAGTGGAGGTGCTCCCAGATATATCTTCAACTCTTGAAAAGCCTTCTCATATTCGTCATTCCATTTAAACATTTTTTGGAGTGTTTTGAAGAATGGGAGGCATCTATCTGTTGCTCGTAATACAAATCTATTAAGTGCTGCAACCCGCCCAGTGAGACTTTGAACTTCCTTCTTCATCGTTGGAGATCGTAGTCCCAATAGAGCCTTGATCTTATCTGGGTTTGCTTCGATTCCTCGTTGGTTGACAATATACCCGAGGAACATGCCTTCTCGTACTCCGAATATGCACTTGGTGGGATTCAACTTTATTTGGTATTTATCTAGTTGATCAAAGGTCTGGCCTAAGTTAACTAGATGGTCAGCAGCTCTCTTGCTCTTCGTCAGCATATCATAAACATAAACTTCCATATTGCAACTGATTTGTTCTGCAAAGACCTTGTTCATCAGTCGCTGATATGTTGCACCTGCATTTTTCAAACCAAAAGGCATAACATTATAACAATAAGTTCCCCTAGGGGTAATGAAAGAGGTACTCTCCCTGTCTTCAGGTTTCATTTTAATTTGGTTGTAACCAGAATAAGCATCCATGAAGCTCAACAGCTCGTGTCCCGAGGTAGCATCCATTAATTGATCAATTCGGGGCAGAGGAAAATGATCCTTTGGGCATGCCTTGTTGAGGTCGGTGAAGTCTACACACATCCTCCACTTGTTGTTCTTCTTCTTCACCATCACCACATTTGCTAACCAATCTGGATATTTAACATCTTCAATAAAGCAAGCTTTCTGTATCTTCTCGACCTCCTCTTGTATAGCTTGGTTCTTCTCGGGGCTGAACACTCTTCTTCTCTGCTTCACTGGCTTGATCTCCTTATTCACATTGAGCTCGTGACATAAGAAATTTGGGTCGATTCCTGACACATCCTCATGACTCCAAGCAAAAGTTTGTTTTCTGATTTTCAGGAAAACTATTAATTCCTGTTTTAGTGAGGCATCCAACGACGAACCTATTTGAGTTGTTCGTTCCGGGTGCTCATCGTCCAAAATGATATTTTCAGTAGCTTCCACCACCTGGCCTTTCACGAGTGCGACTCGTCTCTAGGATCCAATGTTTCAATCTCTGCACCTTCATCCACTTGATAGGTAGTAGTTTTTTTTCCTAGATTCCTCCAATTCTTCCTGCTCGGCAGATGAATAGTAGCATTCCCGAGCTACTTTTTGGTCACCCTTCACAACTCCTACTCCAAAATTGGTTGGAAACTTTAGGCATTGATGTACAGTAGATGGTACTGCTTCAAACCTACCCTTCCCATTATGATATTGTAAGCTAATTGGACATTTTTATCCATCACGAAAAAGCGCACTCTTTCTGTTCGACAAGCAGGCCATGTACCGATAAATATATCTAACTTGATCATCCCAAGTGGAAAAACTTTCTCTCCAACAAAACCGAGGAGGGTCCTATGATAGGGCTCCAACTGAGACAACTTTAGATTTAAACTGTCGAAGCACGAGTAGAACATGATATACGCCGAACTACCATTATCTACCAGTACTCTTGAGATCATCACTTCCTTCATCCTCATTTTGATTACCAGTGGGTCATCATGAGGATACAACACACCTGCGAGGTCATTCTTTGAGAAATCGATGACCAATTTTTCTTTGTTTACCTTCCTCGGGCGATCATCCTCAGCTAGATTTATTTATTGAATGTATAAGCAAGCTTGAGCCTCATTGAGGTAAGATTTTCTCTCTGCAGTAAGGTTTCCACCTCCTGCATCTCCACCCGTAATAACATTACAATCAAATGACCCAAAACGTATTGAAAATACCTCATATTCTGGATGCTTTGGTCTTTTGGGGAGATCGGGGTCGTCTTCTGGATCATCTTCATGGTCTCTTTTCTTATTCTCCTCTGCTCGATGAGGAGATCTAGACCTCTGTCTTACTCGGTCGCTGCTTCTTCTTTCATTTTTACGATCAATATACTTGGTCAGCTTTCCTCGTCTGATGAGTGCTTCGATCTCATTCTGAAGAGCTATGCAATTTTTGGTCGTGTGGCCATGGTCTTTGTGGAACTCGTAATATTTGGACTCATTCCTCTTGTCAAGGCCTGTCTTCATTTTCTCTGCCCAGTTTAGCTCCTCGTTGTTCTTGATTTCTTCTAGAACGTGGTTGATGTCTACCTTCAAAGGAGTATAATTTTCAAATTTCTTCAATACCTCCCATGATGGCTTTGCTTTTGACTGCTTGTCACCACCATTGTTCTTATGCTCTTTCTTTTTAGTCTTATCAGCCTCCACCTTGGTCTCTTTGGTGTCCATATTCTTCTTCGCAGCCATAGCCTCCTCGGCATTCATGATTTTGGCCGCTTTTGCCATTAGTTCTGACATGGTTCTGGGTGGATCTTTGGCCAGAGTGTAGTACAATTTGTTGGGTAGCAGCCCACTCATCAAAGCAGTAATCGCTGTCTTTTCCTCATAATCGATAACTTCGAGTTTCTCATTATTGAAACGAGTTATATAATCCTTGGTGCTCTCACCCGCTTTTTGTCTAACACTTAACAAGTGTACTACTCATTTTACTGGTTTTGCTCCAAAATAGAAATTTCCAATGAATAGCTCGGCCAGTTGAAAGAAAGTTGAAATCTTACCCCGAGGAAGATTATTGTACCATATTTGAGCAGATCCGGTAAGAGTTCCCGAAATTGCCCTGCATCTCATCTCATCTGGAATAACATAGATGTCGGCAGCAACTTGGTATTGTTCTATATGAAGGACAGGGTCAGTGTTTCCATCATATTTAGGAGTCACAACAGGTTCTTTGAACTTCAATGGTGTGGGAAAATCCACAATTGCTTGGATAAAAGGTGTCCCTTGGCAAAAGTTCTTTGTAGAGGATTCTTGGCCTTAGCCATTTCCCCTAGTCTATCCTTCAGCCTTTGAATATAGCCTTTTCACGCATCATTTCCCTCCTCGAGCCTGTTGGTTCGAGCAATTGATCGTGTTGAAGTTGCTTCCTGGGATCTGTCATGACGAGCAGCTGGTTGTGATTGGGCAGAACCCTCCCTCAAATTGGATGGTCATCAAAAGTTCTTCGACACTGTCTTAGGAGGGCTTCTATTCCTCCTAGGGCCTAATCCATCAAAAGGAGAGACCCTACTTAATCTCTCCAATGCACTAGTCCTTTCTGGAGAGAGTGTGATGTGTTGTTCAGTATCTGTGGCTCGCACTGATGAAGTTCGACCTGGCTGATAAGAAAAATCATCTGATCTCTCCGTGCGATATGAATCGGTATGCCTAGTACGCGAAGAAGGTAAACGGGAGTTTCTTCGAACATTTCGTTGTCCTGAATGGGTCGGCGCTCCACCCTGGATAGTTTTCATGAGTTGTCGCATAGTTTCTTGCATGGCTGTCTGGCCCCGGGCCAGATTAGCCATTATTCCGGCCAGATCTTGGACATTTGGAGGAACAGATGGATTCGGGGGGTCTCCAGCATTTCGACTACTGGATTCAGGATTATCAGCCATTGATGATAAAAGTTTTTGATGAAAAACGAAAATTGCAATCGTTTCCCACAGACGGCGCCAATCTGTTGATGTAAAAAATTAGACTATCTCTAATTATTTAATCACAAATAAAAATAAATAAGACAAAAGAATTTTAAAGTTGTTCAGCCTTATAAGAATGGCCTACCTCCACTATTTTTGTTATTGCTTACTGTTTGGGAATTCTCGATAACAAGTTTAACCAAGAAATTCCGAGTCCCCTTACAATGAGGATGATACAATGTATTTATAGCCCTGAGGCTGTACATATGAAAGGGTAATACACCTATATCCAATAGGCGTGTACATATGTATGATAATAATGCGCATTCAATGTCCAATCAATCTGTTGGTTATCCTGATATTAATGCTCTGTACGAGATGCAGCTCGGACCGCCTAAGTTGCTCGGACCGCCTGAGTAGCTCGGTACTTATGAGTTGCTCGGTGCAGTAATGTTCCTCGGAGAACACTTGTTGCTCGGAGCGTCTGAGTTGGTCAGGGAGGATGAGTTCCTCGAAGTCAAGGTGTTGTTCAAAAATTATTGTAGGTGCCATGTAGATTGACACGTGTCTCCACATAATTAATCCACGTCAGTAGGCTAAATTTGGTATCAACAGTTATATGAATGTCTTGAAAGTTAACAGACGCTGAAAGCTATAGGACCAAATTGACATGTCCAGTTCTTCCAAACAAGTTAAGTTATTGATGGATATCACTTTCCAGGTCCTTATTTCCAATATATAACCAATTATTCCCCTAAAATTCCAAGAATGCAGGAAAATCCCATAAATCAATTTGGAAAGATTAGACATGTCAACCCATAGCTTCAAGTGTTTGTCAAGTTTTTGGACATATTCATATAGTTGTTTAGGTAAATTAATGTAGCCCCCTAGTACTATTTCGAGTTAACGGGTCACCCTCGTATACTATTTTAGCTGACAACCTACCCTTTGTACTTTTGACTCTTGTTACAATACTCCAAAACCATAAAAGTGCTAACAAAATCTACAAAAAGATAATAATAGCCTTTAAAAGCATCAAAACACACCTTATTCGAGCTGTTTATAGCAGATCTAATAATACTACTCTTGTTTTCAAAGACTTCGCCTGCCCCGTTTCTGTGACACTGGTCAATAAACCCTTGCGGGGCATGTGACAACCCGTTTGAATTCTAAACTTTACTTGTTTATTTAAGGAAAAATACATGACAACACAAAACTGCCAAGCCAGTAAGAGGGACCGAAAAAAGCCAAACCGCACCCAACCACAAAGACTAACCCACATCCACAGCAAACACCTATCAAAAAAGAATAACGATACATACACCGAACCCTTCTCTACCACCCAAAACAGCAAAACAGAACTCGCCACTTCTCTACCTAACCCTTCAGACGAATAAAAGCTTCATAAAGTGGGAAACCCAAGTACCATTCACCCCCTCCAATATATAATGTTTAGTGTGAAACATTATATATTATAAAAAAATTCAAATTGTAGCCCAACATATTCACTCTCTTCCACGCTAAGCGTGGGAACTGGGGTCCTCAGCCTTGTGTGCTACAATGTTTGGCCCCCAGCAAATTTACACACTTTCCCGTTGTTAATTCCACCATCTATCCAACAAGCTTAACTGTCTATTTTTACAATTTTTTAAACCATCCCATTGTAGATGGCCTAAAGGTAACTTCATTCCTCACAAGTCACAACAAACAGTCCATGAACAAAAAACAACACATGAACAACATTGAGCATAGATAGCACAATGGCATTGTACTTGTAGTCCACTATATGAACAAAAATACCTAAACTGTAATGTAGCCCCAAAATTGAGCCTCCTACAATACCTAAATTCACCCTAATAATGATTTTATTAACAGGGATGACAATCAATGGTTATGAGTACCTAAAAAGCATTATTTAGACACGAACACATAAATAATAATAAATAATTGGGATGGCAATCGTGTTTTTTCGGCCGTGTTTAAGGGAGACACGACATGGTTTTTCGACACGAACATGACACGAATTCATATTTTTTTAGCTGACACGAATACGATTCAAATAGAATACGATCCAACACAACGCGCATAACAAGATCAACAAGACACGGGTAACAAGATTTCTCAAATTTCACGCTAAATTAAACATTCGACACGAACGCGATACGATGTGACTCCGTGTAAAAAAATGACACCAACACGAAATATGTCAGGTCAATTTCGATTCAGTTTTTCTAAACTTGACACCCCTAAAAAGTCGTATTTCGGTGACAACAATTGTGCGAACTGTCCTGCATATTAATATTACGGACGAAACGTGTGTCACCCCAACGGTGAACCCAAAAAATATCGACTAAATTATCGACAATTTTTCTCTTTTTAGCTCATCGCCGTCAGGTGACACGTGTCCGGTCTAAACGGTTAATACGCGTAACAGTCCGTCACGAGTATTAATGTGTGTGTGTGTGTGTGTGTGTGTGTGTGTGTGTATATATATATACACACACACACACACACACAGAGAGAGAGAGAGAGAGAGTCACCTTTTTGTTTTGTTTTGTTTGTTTTGCAGGATTTTTCCATTTGGCTTAAGCCATGAGAGGCATTTGTATATAAACACATGAAAAACGAGTCGGGCGAGCAGAGTTAAACGCATGAATAACAAATGGGTCATTTGTCATTTTGCCCCCACGTTTATCGAGTTTACAATTTGGTATTGATATTATCTATATTATACCTTTAGCCTCAATTTTGACTGAATCCGTAGAGTTGATCATTAAATGACATTTTTTTTGTTCTAGCTCAAAATTAATCATTTTCCATACCAAAAGGGCTTATTTGATTATTAATTTTTATTTTGTTTTATGTGTTTAAATACAAATCTAATAAGGATTTGCACTTGGTATACATGTTTTTAAATATCGAATTATAATATTTATGTGTTGTTATCAAGCTTTTCAGAAAATAGCACAATGGTATTTTTTAAATTATATTTTTTATTTTAAACTCAGAATTATTCATTTTTAATATTTGTATTCATTTATACCTTAATATATAATATACATACATAACACATTAATCCATGTAATTCTAATAAATAAAAATATACATGTCCATGTACAAAAATTACATATATGTATATTTTATTAAATTATATAATATATTAAGATCCACATGTTGAATAATAATATCAATACATACATGATACATATATATAGTTTTATACATGTATTATTAATGTATAAAATAATATAAAATATACATATAGTACATATGTATTAATAATATTATCAATTCATGTATGTATATAATTTTATTGTGGATCATATATGCAATATATATATATATATATATATATATATATATATATATATATATATATGTGTGTGTGTGTGTGTGTGTGTGTGTGTGTGTGTGTGTGTGTGCGCGCGCGCGCCGAAGCCGATCAAATGCGGACCAGCTTAACGACTGGTCCATGCGGACCAATTTATTTAAAATACTAAAAAAACTAATTTTGAGTTGAATTTTTTATTTGATTGTTTAAACATTTCAATGTACCCACGGGAGAAAATCAACTCAAAATTACTTTTATTACTATTTTTAAAAAATCAGTCAAAATATGACGCTTTTATACTACTTAAAAACTGACATATTTTGACCGATTTGTTTAAAATAGTAAAAAAAAAGTCAAGCTGATTGTTTTTTCAGGTGTACCTTGAAATGTTTTAAACACCAAAATAAAAGAATCAACTCAAAATTATTTTTTTTAATAATTTAAATAAATTGGTCCCCACCAAGTTCGCATGGACTTCGTCCGCACTTGATCCTGACTCTCTCTCTCTGTATATATATATATGTATATGTATATGTTTGTCAATTTTGTTAAATTTTCATAAAATTATGTTTAAAAACAAGATTACCAAATGCACACTAATATTTATAAGCACGAAAATTTGTATTTAAAAATCGTATTTAAATCGAGTTTTCTGAATACATAACCAAATAAGCCCTAAACAACAAAAGGAACAACTCCTTGTATGCTTATTATGAAGAGAAAAAATTATAAAAATAATTTTAAAACGATTTTTTTAATAGCTAAAATAGTTTTTTGAAACTTCTTTTTTGTAAAAGTTTAAGAAATTGTTAGTTTTACTATTTTTAAAATAGAAAAAAAAAACTTATTTGAGCTAATTTATTTTTTTATTCTTTTTGGAGGGGGGTCATTGAAATGTTAATAACCCAAAAAAAAATCATTATTGATTATATAACATTGATTATTATTACTCGTGGGCGTGGTAGTTATGTGATTTCTCATGAAAATTATTGCTTGTAATAATTAAATTTAATTAATTTTTTTTAATTAGATGTGAATACCTCATAAAATTAATGGTGGGTGTTGAAATAGTGTGAGACTTCAAACCCAACAAACGCTCCCCTCAGGACCTCAGACAGGTTAAGGGGAGATGTGTCATAGTAATAAACAAGTATATAATGTGATTCGGACCTCCGTTGAGGATCCTACTATGGCCTTCCGCGAGGGTTTCGCCCCGAAATGTTGGCTATGGGGGTCAAAAAAGAAAGTCCCCTTCCCACAACTCGTGCAACATTTACGGGATCCTAAACATGGTTTTTTGGAGAGGTGTAAGTTGATTTTAATTGGTAGTGAGTTGGTAGCAAAGTGATGGTGAAAGCTAAGGTAAGGGTGAGGTAAGAGAATGTTTTGAAAGTGATGTAATGAAAGGTTGTTGCACTGATTTGAGAAAAAAGACCCTTGACAATGATACTAGAGTTTCTTTAATTAGGAAGACCTAAAGGGCCAAAAAGACTAGGCTCCCCAAGAAGAGGGGGTCGGCCGGCATGGTTGGTGGCCTGCCTGTTGGCACAGGTGACAGACTTGGCAGCCAAGTAAAGTATCTCCTACCCACAGGCAATGGGCGCCTATAGGCATGTTGAAAATGAGTTTTTTTAAATGGTCGTAAAATGAAAAGTAAAAGTCCGTTTTGCGCACACCGGGAACATTGGAAAGAGGATTCAGAGATCTATGAAAGTATGGTGAGATAAGCTCGGGTCTGAGAGTTTTACAAAGTCAAACAAAGCTCTAGGTTTATCTGGTGAACTTCAATTTTTTCTGCCTCTAAAATCTGACGCTTTGATCCTCTTAATCACATTAATGCCCTTAGTCCCTACACTTATCAATGTAATTATTATGGGAATACTAATGGCTAGTTACAAATTTTGCCCCAACTTGCGTAAAAAGTTAAGTGTTACTCCTTGCAATCCTTGCAAGAATCAATAAGGGGCTACTGATGATGCCTTTTTTAACACTTGGTGTTTAAAAGGCCCTTGGACCTCTCGAATACCCTAAAAAAAGAACAGAGGTCCCAAGCCCAACCTCTGACAGGACCCTACTTGGTCCCCAAGACCTCTGTTTCTCTCACGGAAAGGCTATAGTACTGTAGCATAACTCGATCATCTTTTCTTCCTCCTAAAAGGGCTAGTCCTTTTAATATATCTCTTCAACTAGGTACAGATACCACAACACCAGAGTTTTATCATGCTTGATGCTTAGATAAGACCTTTAACTAAAGACAAATGACCTCCTAAGGTCACTTAACCCTCGGCACTGAGGTACATCATTGTGTAATACCTCAAGATCAACTTATGGCAACCTCAAAATAGTTTTAGACCTCCTATACCTCTGGGACCTCCGACAAAGCTTCTGCAACCAGTTTGGCGGGTAAATAAAAAGAAAAACATTGTTTTACCTACTTCCATCCACTTTCATTAAAGGCTCCCATCCACAATTAACTACCTTAAACCATTTGCAAAAATTTGTCCAATACTTCACCACCGTGTTGACATCATCAGACCTCAAAGGCACCAGTCATGTTGTGACAGTCCACTCGTTATCTCTTATAGAGTTTGTATAAAAATAGGAGGTTGGTTTAATGTTTAAGACATGTTAAGATCATAATAATCCTGGAGAACTAAGAGTTTTAGCATTTATTAATGTTATCGTCTAAAACTGGTATATGGATTTTCGGGCGTTAGCTATAATACGTCAATAATAAACTTTAACAAAATAAAGAAATTACTTCTTCTAACTTTCTAATTTAGGATGAATAGAGTGGGATGATAGATAAAGAAGGAAATCAGAGATTAACGTGGTCTAGTCCAATAGGATGCCTACATCCACAGGTGTAGTGGCGATTGTATATATTTCCATGGGCAAAAGCTATGAAAAGGATGGATACATGCTCTCGAGGTTCTCTCTAGGATTTTGTGTATAACCGTTAGACAGAATAGTCTCAGGATCCCCTATTACGTGGGATTAGGTGTTATTTATATGTAGTTATAAGAGAGGGTGAGAGTAGTGGGGCAGGTGGAGTGCCTTTATAGATCAGGCAGATACACCTTTTACATGCCATGGAATGAGTTATCGTAAGTTAGTTACAATCTATTAAATATGTGGACTATCGTGTAGAGTAATCCATGTACGTAATGGTGTGAGTGAGGTTGCTCATATTCCACCATGTAACTCAAATGTGCCTTGATAGAAATTATTGATAGCGTCAACTGAAGATGGTTAATTGTCTAACCGAGCAGGACTACCATTGAGCCGACCAGATTGGCATAGTCGATTAAGTTTATTAAATAGAATGAGCACCTTTTGACGACGGGTATCGCAATACTATTGGTACATTCCATGTCCTATATTTATGGTACAACAAAGGAAATAAGACTCCATTCATTATTAGAGTAGGTAGCAGGTCCTCTGGAGTGTTAGATATTCGGAGTAGCTAGTGATGAGGAATGAATGGATGGAGTGTTAAATGGCTGGGTTTGGTCAGCTTTATAGAGATCTGATCAGCATTCAATTATGTTCGGTTGCCCCGAGAAAATGCACTTGATTTTTTTCTAATTGCTAAAGTGGAATGATACGAGCCAACTGACTTGGATTGCCACATGACGTGACCACTATGCACGTATTTGGTAGCTTATGCATTGGTTCTCTACATCTGCTATGTCATTTGCCTTTTTCAATGATGATGTCATACATCATGATTAACTGTAATTATTACCAAATAAAAAGTATATAACTTCCACATTTCTTCTTTTGAACTCTCATAGCCATTTCAAATACATAAAACATTTGAGATGGAGAAAAAAGACTACCCAGTTCCCAAAAATACATTCCTCCTCAACCAACCCTTCAAGTGTTCGTAACTCCGGCCAAATTTTTTCGTTTCTGGTGAAGTTCTTACCCTTTGTCAGAGTTTAAGTCTTTTCTCAACTGTCTTTAACATTTCTTAGGTTCTTCAAGTACATAATTGCTTTGTCTTTTGGATTCTAGGGTGTCCTTTTTTCTTGGATTTATTTGCAGTTATCTTTGTCCATTATTTTATTATTATTGAATTGAGTTTTGCTTGGTGTTGAACTTGAAGATTTTTACATTTTAGGTGTCCATTGAGTTGGTTGGCCTAGGATCATAAAATCTTTTAGGGCTTTTCTGATTTATCCATTTGTGAGAAATACCTATATTTAGAACTCTTTTATCCCCTAAGATCTTAGTACCTTTCTCTTGTGGTATTCTTAATGAGTTACGAGCCTCTTGTGCCTAAATGGCTAGAGTATTTATCTGAGTTGGAGGTTGATTGACTGAGTATTCTTATAAGGAGGTTTTCCAATCCCTTTGAAGTATTTCTCCTTGAATATGAGCTCGAGCACCTAAATTATACACCCAGGGTGACCTCTTTAGGTGGTTCTGCTCCATGGCCTATTGGAGCACCCTTCGAGGACCCAAAATTTAAGGAACCTGAGGCAGTGAATCTGGTTGAGCAATAGGAAAACTTAGAAAACATAGTGTTGATGTATGTAGTGGGTTTAGATTCTTCCCTTGAAAAGGCTATGTCTGACAGGGATGATCCGACAGGGCCCATTCTAAAGGGGGTGATTTCTTAGAGTTAATGCTTTGATACCCTAATTTTAAAATTCCAAATGTGAGATGGTTCACACAATATATTAAACTAAAAACTTCTTTCAAATTTAACAATTTAAATTTCCCAAATTTAATTTTCTCAAAATTAAGATTAAACTAAACAAATAATTTAATTTCCACTTAAAAAAATTAATCTAATTCTAGATTAAAGTTCTAGATATGCTAAACAAACAAAGCATGAATATTTTCAAATTAAATTTCTTGACTTGAACTAAACTAAAATGACCCAAACATAATTGGCACCAAAATTACACTAAAGTTGTGATTTAATCAAATTTTATCTTTTTAGTCCTAAGCATGCACCTAGGTGATTTTTCAAGATAAAATAAACAATCATAACACAAGACCGCAGTATATGAGGAAAATCCACAACGGAAAAAATCTCGGACGACCCAGCCAACAAATCGATTAGGTATGGTTTTACATAAACAACACAAAAGACTTACTTCCTCGACTAGACTCCCTCTCAAGCCTTGACATTTCTTCTTGATTCTACCTCCAACTAGTTGATAACTCCAGAATCCATCGCAGTCTCGAAATGCACCGATGGGGATCAACTACCGTCAACTACACACAAACTCTTTCTTCGTATGCACACAGCAAAAACAACGAACGGACTCCTGCGTATGAAACTTTTCTCATTTTGGGTAGAGATGAAACTCGGTGTCAATAATATGATCTCAGACAATATAATATATGTAGGAACTTGGATCAAACTAAAACATGGGTGCAAACTTTGTGTTTTTATAAAAATTAAACCATGAAAAATAAACACACAAAATGGGACTTTTTGGATAAGAATATTCTCTCTCTAATCCTCTCTAAAGTCTGAAAAGGTCATTTGAAAAAACTATTCCTGAACTCTTAAAAACAGGTACAAAAGTAGTGGGAAAGTGGGAAGTTTTTTAAGCAAAACTGTCAAAAATTGACGCTGGTCATTCGAATGACTTTTGAATGTCGTTCGAATGTCATGGTTCGAACGAGTTTACTAACGAAAATGCAGTGACAAAATTCGTTACATATGTCATTCGAACAAAAATTCTAATGAGAAAACAATGAAAATCTCATTAGATAAATCGTTCGAACGAGAAAAAATTATTGTTCTAACGACATTTCAGAAAAATCACAAATGCGTTTTAAGCCCAGAAACTTTTATGCAAAGTTTTAAAATGATTTTCTGAGAAAAATAAAAAATCGTTATGATAAAAAATTTAAAAAAAGACACCCATAAAAAATATCGAAGTCTATATATAAATAGTAAATGCATTCATACTTTTAGAGACCATGGACATGATATGTTGATGATGTAAAAGCTTACCGGCAATGATGTAGTCTTCAAATTCATGGTCACTACGTCTTTAACTCAAACGTCATAGGCTTGAAAGGATATGACAAACTACTATCCTATGACTTATTTAGTTTTGTCCGAAATTTAGCCAACAATACAAATAGACTCGATTGAAAATTTTCCCTTACAGATGTGGGAGCTCTTTCTTTTCTATTGAATGATCATATCAAATTCAACTGCTTTGGCCTTGGCTAATTTTATCAATGCCACATTTTTTTAGGCCGAATTTCAATGGTGGCTATTCACGCAAAGTAATTTTGTCTTTCGCAGCCCGATCCATTGATAAACAACAACTCCGAATAAATATTTTTCTATATTTTTTTAAATTACGGACAACATTTCTTACATGCACAAATCCTCCATAGTCATAGTAACATGTAGATAACTAAATTGATAGGAGAACATCTCACTTAGCTCAAATATACATGTGAAGTTAAAGATCAAATGAGCTCGTGCATGTGTGAATCGAGGCCTATAAAAAGAGAACCCATTAAGCAAGTCAAAGTCAAACTACTCCATGCAAGCATGATAAAGAACACTTTAAGGATTGAAAATCTTAACCAAAAGTTCTAGCTACATGGAAGGGGGAATGATTTGGATTCAAACACAAGAATATGCCACATAAAATTGTAAAACTTAAATACACAGAAATGGAATATCTTTTTGAGTTTTTCAAAGTTTTAACCAAACACAAAGATAACCCAAAAGATAAAACAAAAATCTTTTTGTATTTTCAATAAGAAATAATAAATAATAATTAAATACAAAATATACACAAGACATAATTCTAGCAACACATATATGATGAACACAAGGATTTGAAAATGACACACAAGCATACAACTAGCAAGAATATACCATGTAGCACAAAAGCTAGTGTATGTAAACAAAACTAATACAATCAACCTTTAGATTTTGCAAGTGAGGAATCATGTGAAAGTAAATAAGAATCACAAACTCTGTCACGCAAAGTCTCCAAATCAGATCTCTTAACCCACATAAGTGAAACACGACGCTTTTAGAATTTGGTGACCTTGGCGACTCTAACCTTTGACTTTCTAGGACCCTTTTTAAGATCGAAACAAAATTTTATAAGGTTCCCCTTCCGACTACAACGGTTGCAAGTGAAAATATGGCTAGAAGGATGACCTAAGGATTGATCTTTTAAAGTGTTCCTAGATGATTCTCTCAAACTATGGTTTTGGATTTATTAGCGAAAGTATCTTGAGTATCGAAGCCAATATCATAATTTTCATCTTTGATTTGGACGGTCCCTAAGATTTTATCTAATTTCTCCGACCTACACTCCAAATCAAATTTGACCCGACTTGAGTCTTGTAATTTTTCTTCAAGTTTCACTATTCGAGACTCAAGTAAACACCTACTCTCTTCAAACTCAAGAAGCTCTTTCTTTATAGCCTCCATCAAACCTCTAAGGTTACTGTGACACCCCGCCTAATTAAACCCCGGGTGATTAGTCCTAAATTAAATTAGAACATCTTTCTCAATTGGTTCATTCTTAGCATCACTGTCGACATTTTAATTACTAACCACCTAAGTGAAGAATTAGACTGGTGTCAAGTTTTATCTTTTATTAATTCAATGAAACTCATGCAGAAATAAAATAATTTAAACAATCACAATTAACTGAATTCAACCATTCACATCTAAATAATAATCTAACTGAATAAACCATCAGTTAAAATTCAACAAAAGTAAAGACACAAAATAACCATCGCAAAGTATCTGAAATGAATACTAAATAAAACTGTGAGCCACATGCTCAAGTATCTGATGATAAACCCCTACTCTAAGAATAAAAGGAATAGAAGCGCCGATCCATATCCTGCAACATCCATATATGCTGCATCAATGAATCCCCGAAATGAGTCAAGTCTGGCGTCCCTGTGGCCGGACACCTACAAGGTTTTTAAAAATATTTAAAGCAAGGGTTAGAACCCAAAATATTTTGAAAACATTTAGAAAATGATTAACTGGCAGTAATAAATATGCATGAATGCTCTTCATATTTTAGTTAGTGCCGCACTCCCTTGAGGACATCCTCACCCCTCCTCTAATGTGCACAACTAACGCCTTAATTAATTCCATAGTCATTTATCTCATAACTAGATAGTTGATATAACCCCATGCAACCACCCTGCTCTAACCGAGTATGAAATAATTAATATTTCTAAGTTAATATTAGCATTAACCAAATAAAGCATTCCCTTCTTAAATTCATATAACTTTCACACTCGTTATACACATAATATAATTCACGGCCTGTATTAAATTACTCGTGTATATATTATTTATCTCATTATATACGTATAACCATATTACAACATTCACACATATATTGAAATAATAAATAGTAATAACCATCCTCCCGAGTAATAACTCAGCGGATGTATATTCTCTAAAGTGTTATACCACTAGGTGTATTCACATAACATAGTTACCCCAAGTAAGAATCGCTCACTAACTGGGTTAAAATCATATATAATAGAGGCGGTCATATTCCGTCAGTGAAAGTGAGATGCCCCTCACCCATATAACGGACGCTATGACCTGGGGATATACTCACCCCACTCCTAAAGCTAGGGGATTCACGCACTATGCACAACTTCCCCTTATAGCACTAGAGTATGTATATTAATAATATTTAATCACTGATATTTATGCACACACCATATATATATATACTGTCGCACACTTTATATATATAGAAATAAAATACCCCCGGCTTCACCGTGTACTAAGTCCGTATCACAAACCAATACAAAATATCATGAGTTTGTGGTCCAACCCTGATTATTAATTAATTTGAACATGAATTAATTAAATTACTTTTGGTGTCGCCTAACCAATATATTCGGACTCGCTCCCATGGCTTGAAATTAATGTAATACCCGAGTCTAATTCCCGACTCCAAATTAATTAGTTTTTATCCATAATTAATTTAAGTGAGTAGTGTCGCCCTACTACTATACCCGAACTTACTCTCTCAGTCCGTTACTTTACTTTTCATAATTTATTCTCCAAAATTCACACTCGTGTGTCACGTTAGATTTTTCCCCACCTCTCCCAATTATTATTCCCTTTTAATTGTGGAGATATAAACCTTCCTAATAATTTTTCCCCCTTAATTAAACTTGGTGGCAATTTAAACAAGAAGAAAAACCCACCTAAAACTCCCAAGGCCAAACTATAAAAAATTCCTAGCCATCGATCGATCGATCCCAGCCATCGATCAATCGATCGAACAGGTACTCTTCTTCTCCAACTTTCTGTTTCTACCATTAACGAATTCCTCTAACCTCCAAACTCTTTGATGGTTCATCTCAAGAACACACAACATTTTTATCATATGGGAACGTGATTAGGACCTCCCCTAGAACCTTAAACACAATTTAAATTTCACAAATCTCTACGTTTCCGAATGTGGAAATATTTTCGGGCCTTTACTCGTTCAGTCCCAATTTCATCTGTTTATCCCAATTTTGTTCATAAATTCCTACTGGGTTTTTCACATCTAAGTTAAATATCTACTCAGAATCATGTAACATAATAAATTCCTACACCAATTCTCCTTTTGGTTTTCCAATTACAAAAACCCTATTTTTGTACCCGTTTATACCCAAAACGAATTTTGGGTTGCCACATCACACAAATATGAATTGAAAACATAAATAAATGCTACATCAAGTTAATCACTTTACTTATGGGTTCGTAGGGTCTAATCTGAGTGTGTGATTCGCTAGGTTGATGATCTACTCCCTATATTCGTCCCTAATCTTGTCTCCAAAAGGATCCCCAATGCACTCTAACTACTCCCTATAGTTTTCTCTCAAAACTTAGGGTTTAGATTTGTGTTTTCTACCATTTCCCTTTTCTCCCAATTAGGTTTTAAAGATAAATACCATTTTTATCCTAATGGGCCAAGCCCGAGTGGCCCAATTACCCCCGTGTGGGCCCGACTATGCCTAAAAATGTCCCGAGACCCATTTACTATCCCCGGGTAGTCTTTTTTTGACTATTTTGGCCCATCCGGACTCAACCGTGCACTCAGAATTTGCATCCGAATTAATTTACAAAACTTCTTATCTCACATCTAACTTAGTCTATAACCGACTCCCGGCTGAGATAAGTGGATCCCACATCACTATTACACTTATGGCGTAAATAATTATTACTATTCACCTAGTAATTTAATTCCAACAAATATTAACCATTTACTCTCTCGATTAATATTTATATACAAATTTCCATAATTAATTTCACTAAATTACGACACACAAGTAATTTAAAAAACAATTACCCGAATTAATTAATTTTTAAATGCATAAAAATATGGGGTGTTATATATTCCACCCCTTACAAAGGAATTTCATCCCTGAAATTAGGTCGTACCTGCGATGAATAACTATGGATACTGCTCCCACATATCCTCCTCCCACTCCGAGGTAGACTCCTTAATGCTGTGATGACCCCACTGTACTTTCACTAGTGGAACAACCTTAGATCGCAGCTTGCGCTCACTACGGTCCAGAATAGCTATCGATCTCTCCTCATACGAGATGTCTAGCTGTAAGTCAATTTTCTCGAGTGGAACATGCCAGAACGCCCTCACGCTCCTCCGATATTTCTTCAGCGATGCCACATGGAACACGTAGTGTATCCGCTGAAGATGCTCTGGCAGACCCAGTCTATATGCTACTGGTCCCACCCTCTCAATAATAGGGAAGGGTCCTATGTACCTCGGCACTAACTTACCTTTCTTGCCGAACCTTATCACCCCTTTCATAGGGGACACCCGGACCAATACCTGATCTCCAACTCCACATGTCTCCGTGAAGCATCAGCATAACTCTTCTGCCTATCCTGGGCTATCCAAATCCATCCCTGAATTAGCTCTATCTTGGCAGTCATCTCCTGGACAATTTTTGGCCCTAAAAACTTATTGTCCCCCATTTCTAACCAACAAGCGAACGAACGACAAGGTCTCCCGTATAGTGTCTCGAACGGTGCCAAGCCAATCGTAAACTCGTAAGATTTGTTATATCCAAACTCTACCAAAGGAAAATATCACTCCCATCCTCCCACCAAAGTCCAAAATGCACATCCTTAGCATGTCTTCCAGCATATGATTTACTCTCTCAGTCTGCCCATCTGTCTGGGCATGATAAGCGGTACTCAATCGTAACTTTGTGCCCATAGCCTCCGGAAAGCTCTGTCGAAAATGGGCAATAAAAATCTTGTCTCTATAAGACACAATATTAACCGGCACCCCATGCAACTTAACTATCTCCTCTATGAATAGTTGTGCATAACGCATTGTCTTAAAGTCTGTGCAAATCGATAAGAAATGGGCTACCTTGGTTAATCGATCCACAGTTACCCATATGTAATCGTGACCCCTCTATGATGTAGGAAACCCGGTAATAGTCCATGGATATGCTCTCCCACTCCCACACAATAATCTCTAGTGGCTGTAGCATCCCTAGAGGTATCTGATGATCAACTTTCACGAGCTGACACATGGTACATTTCGAGACGAACTCTGCTATGTCCCGTTTCATTCCTGCCCACCAATACTACCTTCTCATATCCTATTATATTTTATCCCCATCAGGATGTACCGCAAACCTTGAACCATGGGACTCTGTTATAATAGTGTGCCTAAAATCCTCATCTTTCGACACAATCAACCTCCCATTAAGGCGTAGGCCTCCCTCTGAGCTGACCGAATAACCCTCTGTTCCTCGGCCAGTAGCTGACGTACTCTATCCTAGAAATTTGGTCCTCTGCCTGTGCCCTCATAACCCGCATAATGATCTCAGCAGTGATGAGTAAAGCTGAAATGCACGCCCTGGCAACTTTATCATCATACCGAAGCTCTCTCCACTTTGCTTTCCAGACCTCTGAAATCTCCCTTGTAGGCCTCCATCTCAATGCGTCTGCCACCACGTTAGCCTTACCAGGATGATAATGGATGTCAAACTGGTAGTCTTTCATGAATTCTAGCCACCACCTCTACCTCATATTCAGATCCTTCTGTGTGATGAGATGCTGGAGTGACTTATGATCCGTGAATAAGGTAAACTTCTCTCCCAGAAGATAGTGCCTCCATATCTTCAAGGCAAAAACTACCGCTGCTAACTCTAGGTCGTGGGTGGGGTAATTCCTCTCATGGAGATTTAGCTTCTTGGATGCATAAGCTATATCCATCTCCTCCTATTGTAGCACACCCCCAAATCCTTTTAAGGATACGTCAGTGTATACCCGATATTCCAGTCCTCCCCTCGGTAAAGCAAGTATGGGTGCAGATGTCCACTTGTCCTTTAACTCATCGAAAGCTATCTGACAATGATCACTCCAAGTAAAAGGTAACCCTTTGTGAGTCAAATTCATCAACGGACCCGCGGTCTTAGAAAACCCCTTAATGAATCTCCTGGAATACCCTGCCAATCTAATAAAACTATGAACCTCGTTCAGTGTCGTGGGCTGCCCCCACTCCCTCACCGCCGATACCTTATTCGGATCCACAACAATACCCCGGTCCGACACCACATAACTCAGAAATTGTACCTCCCACAGCCAAAATCCACACTTTCCGAATTTGGCATAAAGTTGGTGGTCTCGTAGCATCTGTAGAACCATACGCAGATGCTCTGCGTGTTCCTCCTCCGTGCGCGTGTAGATCAAAATGTCATCAATGAACAAGATAATAAGCTGATCAAGATACTCTCTGAAAACTCTGTTCATGGGATCCATGAACACCACCGACGCATTAGTGAGCCCGAATGGCATTACCCTAAACTCGTAGGATCCATACAACGATAGGCAGGCAGTCTTAGGGACATCCTCCTAATACGTAGTTGAGAAGTATGCTGCCCCTCTGAACTAGTCAAATAAATCATCGATCTTAGGTAAAGGATACTTATTTCGTATTGTCCTTGTTCAGTTCCCTGTAGTCTACGCACAACCGAAGTGAACCATCCCATTTCTTCACAAGCAACACCGGCGCACCCCACGGTGACGTGCTCCGCCGAATGAAACCCTGACGTAGGTGCTGCTGAATCTACTCTCTCAGCTCACGCATCTTAGAAGGTTCCATACGGTAAGGTGATCGACTAATCGACCTCGTACCCGGTGCTAAATCAATTAAAAACTCGATTTCCCTACTGGGCGGCAACCCTGGTATTTCTTGGAACACATCTTCGAAGTGCCTCACTATCAGAATCGAATCTAACGGAACCACCACCTCCTGTGAGGTCTCCTCCTCAATATAATACAAATGCGTGCGCGATCCTCCCTCGGGTAGAGGCATCGCCACTAGGAACATCTCCTGTCCCGGAATAGATAACACGATGGTTCTCTCAAAGCAATATACTATTGCCCGATAACCTGTCAACCAATCCATACCTAGGATGACATCGTACCCCTCCATATTTAACACTAAGAGGTCCGTCGCTAGACTCAGTCTCCCAATCAAAATATGCACCCCTGCAAATCGAGTGTATCAATGACCCACTATCCACTGGTGACTCTACACACATCCAGAGACTACCCGTTGTCTCTAGCAAACCGGTTACTCTAGCAAATTTAGTTTTAATGAATGAATACGATGCTCCAATATCAAAAAGTATCCTACCCTCAAGCCCATGGATAGGAAACATACCCTCAATTATTGGTGGCGCCTGAGGTGCTGGTGGAATAGGAATATTTTGAACGTTGTACACATGGCCGTAGTACATCTGCCACTGTTGCTGTGGGGCTGGTGGCATCTGACCCTGTTGCCTCTGTTGGGCACCCTGATACGATACAAATATTGCGTATTTCATCCGTTAACCTACACGGTATTAGCCCCCTCAGGTATCTTAATCCCTATACTTATGCTTGTTAACCATAAAACCTCATATTTCTATATATACACGCTTTACAGGGGTTAATTGAGCTTTTGTAGGTATTTGGATGCTTAGTATGAAGTTCGGACGCTTTCAGGAAAACTTTTGTCAAGTTTTGCAGCTTTAGGGGCATTTTAGTAATTTCAGCATTCGACTTTGAATCCCGATCTCCTCACGGAAGTTGAATCCCTATGATTTCTCTTCACGTGGCCACTGATGGTGCATGAATTCGAGTTATATAGAAGGAGTTATGGCATTTTTGGATGGTTTTTACTTCAAATTCACACTTAAGGCCACATTGAAAGGCATTTTTATCATTTAATATTTTAGTTTTGTAGCCTAATGTCTTATTGGATGTTGTATCCCTGTGAGTTATCTTCACTTAGCCTTCGATTGTGCCTAATTCCGATCTATAACGAAGAAATGACGGCATTTTCTGTAAAATAGGACAAAGCTGTAGCAAGAAGACCCGTAGGTCCGAATCGATTCGGCCAGTCCGAATCGATTCAGTTTGGCACCAGAAAGTCCGCAAATCTCTTTTTTATGTGGGTTTTTGGTGTGGTATTTATAGGTGAAATTTTATTAAGTTGGGAGATCATTTTTAAATATTAGTTAGGGTTAGAAATAAGATTTTTTGGGGATTTTTGTTGGAGCTTCCCTCTTTGCCTTTCTCTTTGGGTTCATCCCATTTATGTAAGTATATTATTATTCATTGTCACTTTCCTTTGTTTAATGCTTATTTACTTGATTTCTTGCTTTATAGTTACTTTTATTACTTAAATAGTTAGTTATAGTTTGTTAGTTCTTGTTTTCCTTTGTTAATTAGTTGTTTTACTTAGTTTAATCATGTGTAGTCAGCAGTTTTAAGGGCTGGGATTGAATTTCCGCCATTAATGGGCGTTGAGCTTCGAAAATTAGTTTTTGGGAAAAATTGCTTTTAATTGAAACCTTGCTTATTAAAGTCGGATTATTATGCGTTTAACTTTCCTTGTCATGCAATGTTAGTATTTATAGCGATAATCCGAATTTAAGACGTGTGTGACCATTTTCTGTTATATGTTTAATCTCACAAGTTTGGATTGTATTCCTTATTGTGTGATGCTTATAATTAATTAAAAATTCTTGGTTAAATATTTTCGAACCGAAATTATAATTCTGCGTAGTTTAGCCCATGGCAGGGATGCGATCCCGACTCTCGTTTTAATTAATTGTAGTATAGTGTTAACTTCTTATTTTTTTTTCCTTTTCTTTAAAACCACCCTATCACATTTTCCATTTTTATTCTTGAAATAATAAATCAATTAAAATCTAAAATTCAATCACTCCCTGTGGATTCAATCCCTACTTTCCGCTACACTTCTATTAGTGTACCAAGTTGTGGTATTTGTTTTGTATAGGCGTAAACACCCAACGACGTGTTTTAAATTCAAAGTTTGCGCCTCATCAAAAATGGCGCCGTTTTCGGGGAGTGTGTTTTAGATTGTAATTATTTTATTATTTCGTAGTATTTTTGCTTTTGTGTTTGTATTATTTGTTTTAACCTTTTCTGGAGGATTGACTTTTTTAGCGCTAAGAAACTTTGATTCGCGGTTGCTCATTTTCTTGCTTGGATTCTCCATCTACAAACAATTCGGTAATATGTCCTACTATTATAGTTATTATGGTCATTCTAATGACTCTTACTTTGGGGATAGTTTTCAAAATTTTCATTTTGAAGATTTTCTTGAGATTGAAAGACTTGAAACAATTATCGGAATGAAAATCATTATTGGGAGCTTGAGTTGGATTCATTATTCGAATCCAGTGACGATTTTTATTCCAATACTTTCGAAGACGAGTTTCAACCAAATGAGGAGTCCGAGGCTCTTGAGCCGAGGAAGCTTACTTTGGAAGAAACTTTTCTTTTTTATTCCCGAGGTTTGGAAAGCCTAAATGGTGCTTGAATGAGACTTGGAGAACTTTGCGATGAGATGAATTCTTATGCACAAAACAACGAGAAGGTGGAAACTTGTATTTCACCTTAATTTTACAAAGATTTTTTCATCGAATGTGAATCTCTCTGCCCCGAAATTCAATCTCCTTCCAACGATATGTTGATGGAGATTGAATTTATTTCATTACCATATACGTTTTCTGTCATTGAACCATTAGAATTATCGGTTGATTCCTATGAGTCGGTAGAAATTATTGAAACTTCTACACCTTTTGCCGATGAGGACTCTTTGTCGGACTTGTTTTGTGAGATGGATTTTTTATGTTTGTGTGCACCACCTCCCATTCCTATTGAAAATCCTTGGGGAGGTGAATTTAATTTTCTTAGATCCCAAGTATACCTTTCCCCATTATTATCCAAACCCCCCATCACCCAACTAATTTTTTTAATTGGTGATGGTTCATTTCTTACGCCTTACACATGCCTTCCGTTGTTCAAACGAAATTCTTATTTTTCGGGAGGCATATTCGCTTTGGAGGGTCCATCATTGATCTTTCAAAGTCAAATCCCTTTTTGGGTGGACCCTCAACTGTTTAGACTTCTAGTGTATAGTTAGTGTGAAGCCTAAATAGTAGGTTGTAAATAGTTGGTTTTTTAATTTTCTTTCTTTCATTTTTTTTCTTTCCTTTTCATTTAGTCTAGTGTAATTAGTTAAACTTTTTGTTACTGTTTTCGTTATGCTCAGTACTAACTTGTTCTGTAGATTTCATTCGACCCATGCTTATGGAGATCGCTCTAATTTTGGGTAATATCGTTCTTTTTCTATCTTTGTGTTGTGTTCTTAATGCGCATTGAGGACAATGCAATATTTAAGTTAGGGGGTGTAGGATATTCTATCCATTTCATGAGTAGTCCATTGATTTGCTTACGTATTAGCTACTAAGTATGCCATTTTGTGAAAAATTGAAAAAATTGAAAAAATAGTTTCTTTCTTTTTTATCCTTTGTTGGAAATTTTGCCCTTGTTTTCGATGATAAATTTTAATAATTGCCCGATCCAATAGACAACTCAATGATGCATGTTCTCGATTTTAGAAGTTATTAGGCTTTAGTCCTCAAATCATTGATATTGTGAATAACTTCATGAATTAAACTTTATCCCTTGTGCACATGCGCTTTTCTTGTTCTATCGATTTTGGTTTAAGGTTTTTTTAACTCGATAATATTTTATTGCATTGTATATACTTACGCCGAGTAAGCTTTGTACCTTTTGTCGTTTGTGAGTGTATAAATTGTTCTTCCCTCTTTGAAAACGTTGATTTCGTCGGTAATCTCTCTATTCTTTCATTGATCGTTCATTAATTGAGTTTATATCTTGAAATGTGTTACTTGAGCATGATTTTCATGTATTGTTTTGACTCGAGAATTGCGTAAATTTTAGGAAATGATCATAAGCAATATTTGTTATATCTCCCATATTAGCCTTGACCTCACCTTATGTTTTCCTTCGTCAACCCCTTTGAGCCTAAATATTAGCCTTTCATTTCATTACCCAAAATTCCATAACCAACTCCAAATTAGAGTTATACACCATATATATTACCTTATATACCTTTGTTTGGAATGTTGCTTGGGATTGAATGATGTTGTGTAGTGTGGTTGCAATTTGAGCATGTGAGAGTGAGAAAAGAAAAAGTGAAAAAGAAATGAAAAAGTGAAGTGAAAAATAAAAGAGAAAATGAGTAAGAGGAGAAAATAAAAGAAAGATAAAGTTGTATATGTTGTGTATGTAAAGTCAATAATCCTTGTTACTCTCCCATTGCACATTTAACGCTTGTTTTGGAACTTGTTTTTCAATTTTAGAATTTCCTGCATTCTTTCCATTATCCCGAATTTTCATCCCCGAACACTTTAAATCCGTATATATTTACCTTTCATTTCGTACCCTAGCCTAGCCTACCTTACAACCCTATACAATTCCTATGTGATCTTAGGGTGCATTTAATTTAAAAGTTAAAATAGTTTTGATAATCTTTGAAAACGTATTTCGCCTCCTTTAATGAGAGGTATCTTTAATTGAGATTACAACTTTTCATTTTATATATAGCGTTCTTCATTAGTGACATGTGTGCGGCCTAGTTTCCATTTACATTTACTCTTTATGACCGCATGTTCCGTGTGTTACCTCCCTGTTTAAAGTGATTTCATTTGTTGAGTGTAATGCCCGTGAGGATTGAAAATATGCATGCTTTAATGTTAATTATCCGATTTATTTAACTTTTTGCTAAATCATACTATGCATGTGCTCTCCCCCCTCCCACTTTTAAAGTTTCAATTCTATGAAGTGCATTCAACCTGTTAATAACAATAGACTTTAGCTTGAATTCGTTAAATATGCTAATAACATGTTTGAAATCATTTTCGTTATTGTTGAGTTTGTCGCATGTTGAATTGGATATATTTTGAGAAAACCATATGATGTTTGTGGGTTTCATCCCTGAAAACCCTCACGAGACACCACTCATCCACTAGGGTAACCTAGAGGTTTAACGACTTATTGCATACGCTAAAAGCAATCATTCGCCATCGAAAGTGGCCTTATCCTTTATTATCTCGTTTTTGTACTTGCATCCTATTTTTTGTTTACTTGTTGTTCTTGTTGTATCCTATTTCATTGCTAGGGACTAACAATGTGTAAGTTAAGGGGTGTGATATGATGCAAATATTGCGTATTTCACCCGTTAAGCTACGCGTTATTAGCCCCCTCAGATAGCTTAATCCCTATACTTATGCTCGTTAACCAGGCAACCTCGGATTTATATATATACATTCTTTGCATGGGTTAATTGAGCTTTTGTAGGTATTTGGATGCTTAGTATGAAGTTCAGACGCTTTTCGAAAAAGTTTCGTCGACTTTTGCAGCTTCGGGGGCATTTTAGTAATTTCAAAATTCGGGTTTGAATCCCGATCTCTTCACGAAAGTTGAATCCCTATTATTTCTCTTCGCATGGCCACCGACGGTGCATGAATCTGAGTTATATTGAAGGAGTTATGGAATTTTTGGATGGTTTTTACTTCAAATTCACACTAAGGGCCACATTCAAGGGCATTTTTGTCATTTCATGTTTTTGTTTTTTAGCCTAATGTCTTCTTGGATGTTTTATCCCTCTGAGTTATCTTTGCTTAGCCTCTGACCGTTCCCAATTCTGATCTATAATGAAGAAATGACGGCATTTTCCATAAAATAGGACAAAGCTGCACCAAGCAGTAGGTCCGAATCGATTCGGCCAGTCCGAATCGATTCGGTTTGGCACCAGAAAGTCTGCAAATCTCTTTTTTTATGTGGGTTTTTGGTGGGGTATTTATAGGTGAAAATTGTATTAAGTTGGGAGATCATTTTTAGGCATTAGTTAGGGTTAGAAATCAGATTTTGGGGGGATTTTTGTTGGAGCTTCCCTCTCCTCCTTTCTCTTTGGGTTCATCGCATTTATGTAAGCATATTACTATTCATTATCACTTTCCTTTGTCTAATGCTTATTTACTTGATTTCTTGCTTTGTAGTTACTTTGATTACTTAAATAGTTAGTTATAGTTTGTTAATTCTTGTTTTCCTTTGTTAATTAGTTATTTTACTTAGTTTAATCATGTGTAGTGAGTAGTTTTAAGGGTTGGGATTGCTTTCCGCCATTAATGGGCGTTGAGCTTCGAAAATTAGTTTTTGGAAAAAGTTGCGTTAAATTGAAACCTTGATTATTGAAGTCGTATTATTATGCGTTTAACTTTCTTTATCATGCAACGTCAGTATTTATAGCGATAATCCGAATTTAAGACGCGTGTGACCACTTTCTGTTAAATGTGTAGTCTCACAACTTTGGATTGGATTCCTTATTGTGTGATGTTTATAATTAATTAAAAATTCTCGGTTAAATGTTTTCGAATCGGAATTCTAATTATGCGTAGTTTCGCCTATGGCGGGGATGCGATTTCAACTCTCGTTTTAATTAATTGTAGTATAGTGTTAACTTCTTATTTTTTTTCCTTTTCTTTAAGACCACTCTATCACCTTTTCCATTTTTATTCTTGAAATAATAAATCAATTAAAATCTAAAATTCAATCACTCCCTGTGGATTCGATCCCTACTTGCCGCTACACTTCCATTAGTGTACCAAGTTGTGGTGTTTGTTTTGTATAGGGCGTAAACACCCAATGACGTGTTTTAAATTCAAATTTTACGCCTCATCACACCCTACGCTGGCCCCTCTCTGTGGTCACTCCCTCTTAAAATTTCCCGTCTGGCCACAAACAAAATAACGCCTTTGATCGTCTCCCTATCGTTGGTCCTAACGAGGCTGGCCCTGCTGACCTCCTCTATCGTTTCCTTGGCCCCGTCAGCCCTGAGGAATCTGCTGCTGCTGATTTGGGCCCTGTTGGCCCAGCCTAAACCCCTGTCCTCCCGGTCAAAAACCTCCAAGCTTAAATTTTTTAGCTTGATTCCCTTACTGACTGCTAGACTGCTACTGAACACTGCTAGTATCACCAACAACTGCCTTGCCCTATTGGCTCGACTCTCCTCCCCTCTTGCTTCCCTTTGCATGGAAGCGATGATCTTGATAGTGCACTAAAGCGGCGTTGATGACATCAGTGTATGTCATCAACGTTGGATTACTGATCAAATGCTGTATGATCGTCCAGACTAAGCCATCCATAAGCCTTGACTTCTTTCGCTCCTCATTGCTCACCTCGTTTGGTACAAAATTAGCGAAACGGGTGAACTCCTCCTCATAATCAGCCACTGAGCCATCACCCTGAACCAACATGTCGAATTTCTTTCTCATCTCTGCCTCTACTGCCAGTGGGAAGTATTTGCGGTAAAACCGCACCCAGAAATCAAATATTGTCATCAAGTCCCTCTCTTCGACGGTGGTAACTGACTCCCACCACTGTAATGCTGCCCCTGATAGATGAAAAGTAGCAAGTATTTGTTTCTTCACATCGGTACACTCAAGCATGCGCAAATGGCGCCGAATATTCTTCTTCCAGTCACAAGCCTCTACCACATCAGTACTACCCCGGAACTCGGGCGGGTGACCTTTCAAAAAGGTCTCTCTAACTTGCTGCCAAGAAGGTGGCCCAACTTGGGCCTGAACTGCTGGTGCCACTGAAGGCGGTGCCCGGGGCTGAGGAAAATGGGCTAGCATAGCCCTCATCGCTGTCTCGACCGCCTGAGCCACTATCACTGCAACTTGATTAGTGGAGATCAACTCGGGTGGGGGTGGGGTGGCGGTACCTGTGGCTCCTGATGATCCTCCCTCAACTCATCCTTGGCATCGGCCCTCTCCGCTCGATGTCTCTTTGGTGGCATCTAAGATAGATCGAATCGTATAAGTACGCAATTTATACGAAAATCTAATAGCAGAAAAAAGATATCTCAAGAGCGGAAAATGAATCAACAGTCCTAATAATAGGGCTCTATAACAACCGAACGCTACGCTGAAACGTAGTAAGCCACACAGATCCTAAGGACACTAGAACCTGATGCTCTGATACCATCTATGACACCCCACCTAATTAAACCCCGGGTAATCAGTCATAAATTAAATTAGAACATGTTTCTCAATTGGTTCATTCTTAGTATCACTGTCGACTTTTTTTTATTACTAACCACCTAAGTGAAGAATTGGACTGGTGTCAAGTTTTATATTTTATTAATTAAATGAAATACTCATGCGAAAATAAAATAATTTAAACAATCACAATTAACTGAATTCAACCATTCACATCTAAATAATAATTTGACCGAATAAACCATCGGTTAAAATTCAATATAAGTAAAGACATATAATAACCATCGCCAAGTATCTGAAATGAATACTAAATAAAACTGTGAGCCACATGATCGAGTATCTGATGATAAACCCCTACTCTAAGAATAAAAGGAATAGAAGCACCTATCCATATCCTGCAACATCCACATATGCTGCAACAACGAATCCCTGGAATGAGTCCAGTCTAGCGTCCCTATGGCTGGACACCTAAAAGGTTTTTAAAAATATTTAAAGCAAGGGTTAGAACCCAAAACATGTTGAAAACATTTAGCAAATGATTAAATTGCAGTAATAAATATGCATGAATGCTCTTCATATTTTAGTTAGTGCCGCACTCCCTTGAGGACATCCTCACCCCTCCTCTAATGTGCACAACTAACGCCTTAATTAATTCCTTAGTAATTTATCTCATAACTAGATAGCCGATATAACCCCTTGTAAACACCTTGCTCTAACCGAGTATGAAATAATTAATATTTCTAAGTTATAATTTGCTTTAACCAAATAAAGCATTCCCTTCTTAAATTAACATAACTTTCATACCCGTTATACACATAATACAATTCACGGCCTGCATTAAATTACCCGTATATATAATTATTTATCTCATTATATACGTATAACCATATTACAACATTCACACATATGTTGAAATAATAAATAGTAATAACTATCCTCCCTAGTAATAACTCAGCGGATGTATATTCTCTAAAGTGCTATCCCACTAGGTGTATTCACATAACATAGTTACCCCAAGTCAGAGTCTCTCACTAACTGGGTTAAAATCATATATAATGGAGGTTGTCATATCCCTTCCCTAAAAGTGAGATTCCCCTCACCCATATAACGAACGCTATGACCTGGGGATATACTCGCCCTACTCCTCAAGCTAGGGGATTCACCCACTACGCGCAACCTCCCCTGATAGCACTAGAGTATGTATATTAATAATATATAATCTGTAAGGACATATATTTCCAATTGAGTCCATGTATTGTTTTGACTTAATTTCGTGAACAAAACTGTGTTTGTAATATGCCATAGGGAGATGTTTATATGTGTCACGATACCACTTGGTCTATGACGTATTGAAGAAATTGAAGAAGTTGGGTCAAAGATTCAAAGAATTAATCATGCTGATGTTTAATTGTTGCAAGTTTAATCATCTTCAAAGATAATTTCATTCCGAGATCACTCAGGTATGAATGCGTATAATTAGTGGTGCTCAGAATTATTTTATAAAAGATAAGGATGTAATTTTTATAAATAAAAATGTTTTTAAATGTTTTAAAAGTGTTTGAAAGGTTTAAACTACGTTTTATGATGATAAGTTCGTAAAAGAGTTTGACATTTTTGGATCTCTCATTGGAAGAGACATTTTAAACAAAAAAGTCAAAAAGTCAAACTTTCGCGTTGTCGTTCAAATGACATTCAATCTCGTTCGAACGAGATGGGATTTCACTCGAATGAGTTCCTCAAGTCGTTCGAATGACATGTTTTTCAAGGCGACCTCTAAATCCTATTTAAACAGTGTTTTTATCATAATTTCGCAAGTGTGCTTTCTGGAAAACAGTTTTACGAACCAGAACCTTGTTTGCACATGTTTTCTAAGGTTTAAAAGTCTTAAACACATCCTTAGAGTATGCAAAGATCCGAGTTATCATTCTTATATGTTTACGTGATCTTGCTGCACCAAAGTTGTTTGTTCTACACATTGAACATCAAAGGGTTTTGCGGTGAAGAAAAGAGAAGGACTTCTTGTTCGACATCGTGGATGAATCAAAGCCATTCGGTGGACACCGAGACATACATGGACGCGTGTGTTGTGGACAGGTATCGTGGAAGACGGAATTTCTGCGTGGGTACTATTGAAGAACGGTTGAAGATCAGAAGGAGCGTCAAGACCCGTGGGGATCGAGTCTTAGTGTAAGTCTAATATGTCTTTGTAAAACCATATTCATAGTGATTATCTGGCTTCGGTCGTCCGATGTTGTTTTTCCGTTTTGGGTTTTTTCCTCGTACATCCGGCGTTGTGAGTATTCTTTACTTTACTTTACTTGCTTTAATCACGAGATGCATGTTTAGGATTAATCAAGATAAAATTGGTTTAAAGTAAGAATTGGGCTTTTCACAACTTGGTTTGGTGCATAATTAAAATTTGGATTTTTTTTTCGAAGAAGAATTGATTTTGTTTAAAACACACATATCGGGCCACTCACTTATCAAATCGGTATCAGAGCTAGAAAACATTTTTTATTTGTTTTGTGATCCCGTGTGTTGTCAAAGATGAATTCTGGATATAATGAATTTTCTCGAACTCCTATTTTTTATGGCACTAATTACACTTATTGGAAGATGAGAATGAGATGTGCTTTGAAATCTATTAATGACCGTGTTTGGCTTGCAGTTAAGAAACGTTGGACACCCCCTATCAATATTGTAGGTGAGGTCACTAGTTTAAAGCCTGTTGAGTCATGGACCGAAACTGAACAAAGACTTGCACAATATAATTCTAAGGGTCTGCATGTTATTTCTTCACATGTCACACAGAAAGAATATAATAGAATTATGACTTGTGAAACATCAAAAGAGGCTTGGGATATTTTGGCACTCACTCACGAGGGCACTAGCAAGGTTAAGGCGTCAAAACTTCAAAATCTCACTACACAGTTTGAAACCATTAGGAGTATAGAGAGTGAGACCTTTGATGAGTTTTATGCTAGGTTGTCCAATATTGTCAACTCGTCGTTTAACCTAGGTGAGAAAATTCTCGACAACCGTGTCATTAAGAAAATCCTTAGGTCGTTTCCTAGTAGGTGTGATGCGAAATTGACCATATTAAACTCCTTGGGTAGGTTAGAGTCAATGAAACTAGAAGAGCTTGTAGGTGACTTACAAACCTATGAAATCGACATGATTACCTCCAAGCAAGTGCCTAAGAAAGAAAAGGGTATTGCTTTGAAAACCAGGAAGGAGGAAATTAAAGTTTCAAATCCCGATTTCGATTCCGATTTTGAGGATGTTGCTTTGTTGGCAAAGAAATTTAAAAAATTTATTAAGTTTCAAAATTAATCGAAAGATGCTAAGAAATTTGAAAAATTCAAGAACAACAAAGTAAATCCCACCTCTAAGGATAAGTTTGAAAAGCCTAAGAGAGATGAGTCAGATAAGTGTTTTGGGTGTGAGGGGTATGGTCACAAGGTTAAGGATTGTCCCACTAGACTTAAGAAAGAGGGCAAGAGACCCGTTGTCTATAATGCCACCTTAAGTGATAGTGATCCAGAAGAGGGAGAGAGTTCCCCCATTGGGCATAACTTTGTTGCGTTTATGGCATGTCATGTGAGCAACGACGATACTACTCATGTGAATGACACTTCCGAGGAGGTTTTGAGTGAATCCCATATTAGTGAGGGTGAAGAGAGTGATGAGGAGGAGGTTGATGTGAAAAAATTGCAAAATGCGTTCAATGAGTTTTATACCGAAACGGTGAAGGTAAAAAAGGCTAACTCAAAATTGCAATCTAAGTTGAATGAGCATGCCATAGAAAATAATGATTGTGTGATTGAGGATCTTAGGGCACGAGAGAAGAATCTTAGGGAGAAATTAGAGTTTGTGGAGAAAGAGTGAGATAATCTCTGTGGTTTGATGGAGTCCTTGAAAAAGGAGATTTTAGTGTTTGAGGAGTCTAGACGTTTTCTCGAGTCTAGGATTCACGAGTCGGAGGAGAGATTGATAGACTCGTCTAGAGTCAAGTTTGATTTGGAGGCTAGGTCAGAGAAGTTAGATAAGATCCTAGGGAACGTCCAAATTAAGAAAGATAGGGGAGGTATAGGTTTTGGAGAGAGAGTTGTTCCCATTCCCCCCCGCATGTGTGAGAAACACTAAGATGGTTAGAAAAGGTCCACATAAAGGTAATTATTCCTACCACTGCTACACTTGCTCGTTTTGTGGTAGGAAAGATCACCTTAGGCGTTATTGTTATGACCTTAGACAAGCTCCTAGGAAGTTTAAGAATAAAGTTGCACCGGTTACCCAAACCCCCATGCGTCGTTTTACACCTACTTGGGTTAGGAAATCGGATTTAGTGGCTTTAGGAATTAAAATTCATGATTCTCGTTTGGGTGCACTTGATTCTTCCCATGCTAAATCTAAAGGATGATAGTGTTTCCATGTTTGTCATATGCTAGTTTGCTTCATGATATATTCATTGCTAGTATTATGACATGTGTATCATTTTGTATTATATTGTTCATTTGTTTGAGTTTTATTTCGAAAATACAAAAAGATTTTGTTTTTGAGAAAACTTTTGAAAATCCAAAAAGATTTTACTTTTCTTTGAGTCAAAATATGTTTGAAAAGCCAAAAATATTTTCGGTTTTTGTTTTTGAGGTTACATGTTTGATGTGACATATTGGTGTGCTTGGACCCCCCCCCCATCATTTCATTATCCATGTGGCTAGGACATTTGGTCATTATTATCGATACTTAGAATGATCTTAACCATTGTTTATATGGGGTTGTTTCGAAGTTGATATGCATTTTGATTCCACTTTGTATATATGCCAACATTGCACACATGCATGAGTCTATATGGATGTTTGAATTCTCTTACATATTTGAATTTGGTGAGGCGCAAAATTGGTATAAACTTGATTCTATTTAGTATCATATTCTCATGCTAGATATTTCAAATTGGTTTATCTTTTCACCAGATTGTCTATTCGAGACAAAAAGGGGGAGATATGTATATGATGTAGTGGGAGATTCTATTGAGCGCTACTATTGATTATATTTGTTTGAAATTGGTATCAAATATTTGCTCACATGTTTCAAATGAGTTGTTCTTATTAGAAATATAAATTGGTATCATTTGTTCCTTCGTACTTCACTGGGTATTTTGTTTGTCTGTTTCATGTGTGTAGGTATGCTTCAGCAATTCGAGATTTCAAGTCTACATCACATTCAGACAGTCCATGCTTGCCGATGCTAAATATTCTAGTCCGTGTCCTGTATTTTTTATTTTGGATTTATGGGACGGGATTTAGGCATCATACGGCTTGACGGCCCGGTTAGGCATTTCACTAGTTTAGCTTTGTCCCAGAATAGTCAAAGGGGGAGATTTCTAAGGACATAAATTTCCAATTCAGTCCCTTTATTATTTTGACTTAATTCCATGAACAAAACTGTGTTTGTAATATGTCATAGGGAGATGTTTATATGTGTCACGATCCTACTTGGTGTACGACATATTGAAGAAATTGAAGACGTTGCGAGAAATCTTCAAAGAATTAATCATGCTGATGTTTAATTGGTGCAAGTTTAATCGTCTTTAAAGATAATTTCATTCCAATATCACTCAGGTATGAATGCGTATAATTAATGGTGCTCGAAATTATTTTATAAAAGATAAGGATGTAATTTTTATAAAGAAAAATGTTTTTAAATGTTTTGAAAGTGTTTTAAAGGTTTAAACTACGTTTTATGATGATAAGCTCGTAAAAGAGTTTGACATTTTTGGATCTCTCATTGGAAGAGACGTTTTAAATGAAAAAGTCAAAAAGTCAAACTTTCGCACTGTCGTTCAAACGACATTCAATCTCGTTCGAACGAGATGGGATGTCGCTCAAACGAGTTCCTCAAGTCGTTCGAACGACATGTTTTTCGAGGTGGTGTTTAAATCCTATTTAAACAGTGTTTTCATCATAATTTTGGCAAGTGTGCTTTCTGAAAAACAGATTTACGAATCAGAACCTTGTTTGCACATGTTTTCTAAGGTTTAAAAGTCTTAAACACATCCTTAGAGTTTGCAAAGATTCGAGTTATCATTCTTATATGTTTACGCGATCTTGCTGCACCAAAGTTGTTTGTTCTACACATTGAACATCAAAGGGTTTTGCGGTGAAAAAAAGAGAAGGACTTCTTGTTCGACATCGTAGACGAATCAAAGCCACTCGGTGGACACCGAGACATACGTGGACGCATGTGTTGTGGACAGGTATCGTGGAAGACGGAATTTCTGCGTGGGCACTATTGAAGAACGGTTGAAGATCAGAAGGAGCGTCAAGACCCGTGGGGATCGAGTCTTAGTGTAACGCTAATCTGTCATTGTAAAACCATATTCATAGTGATTGCCTGGCTTGGGCCGTCCGAGGTTGTTTTCCCGTTTTGGGTTTTTTTCTCGTACATCCGGCGTTGTGAGTATTCTTTACTTTAATTTACTTGCTTTAATCACTAGATGAATATTTAGGATTCATCAAGATAAAATTGGTTTAAAGTAAGAATTGAGATTTTCACAACTTGGTTTGGTGCATAATTAAAAGTTGGATTTTTTTTCCGAAGAAGAATTGGTTTTGTTTAAACACACATATCAGGCCACTCACTTATCATAATCACTGATATTCATGCACACACCAAATATATATACTATCGCACACCGTATATATATATATATATATAATACCCCCATCTTCACCGTGTACTAAGTCCATATCACAAGCCTATACAAAATATCATGAGTTTGTGGTCCAACCCTGATTATTAATTAATTTGCACATTAATTAATTAAATTACTTTTGGTGTCGCCTAACCAATATATTCGGACTCGCTCTCATAGCCCGAAATTAATGTAATACCCGAGTCTAATCCCCGACTCCAAATTAAATAGTTTTTATCCATAATTAATTTAAGTGAGTAGTGTAGCCCTACTACTATACCCGAACTTACTCGCTCAGTCCGTTACTTTACTTTTCATAATTTATTCTCCAAAATTCACACTCGTGTGTCATACTAGATTTTTCCCCACCTCTACCAATTATTATTACCTTATAATTGTGGAGATATAAACCTTCCTAATAAATTTTCCTCCTTAATTAAACTTGGTGGCAATTCAAACAACAAGAAAAACCCACCTAAAACTCCCAAGGCCGAACTGTAAAAAAAATCCCTAGCCATCGATCGGTCGATCGAACAGGTACTCTTCTTCTCCGACTTCCTGTTTCTGCCATTAACGAATTCCTCTAACCTCCAAACTCTTCTTTGGTTCATCTCAAGAACAAAAAATAGTTTTATCATTTGGGAACGTGATTAGGACCTCCCCTAGAATCTTAAACACAATTTAAATTTCACAAATCTCTACGTTTCTGAATGTGGAAATATTTTCGGGCCTTCACTCGTTCAGTTCCAATTTCATCTGTTTATCCCAATTTCGTTCATTAATTCCTACTGGGTTTTTCACATCTAATTTAAATATCTACTCAGAATCATGTAACACAATAAATTCCTACACCAATTTTCCTTTTGGTTTTCCAATTATAAAAATCCCATTTTTATAGCTGTTTATATCCAAAATGAATTTTAGGTTTCCACATCACACAAATATGAATTGAAAACATAAATAAATGCTACAGCGAGTTAACCACTTTCCTTATGGGTTCGTAGGGTCTGATCTGAGTGTCTGATTCGCAAGGTTGATGATGAACTCCCCAAATTTGTCCATAGTCTTGTCTCCAAAAGGGTCCCCAATGCACTCTAACTGCTCCCTATAGTTTCCTCTCAAAACTTAGGGTTTAGATTTGTGTTTTCTGCCGTTTCCTTTTTCTTCCAATTTGGTATTAAAGCTAAATCTCGTTTTCATCCTAATGGTCCAAGCTCGAGTGACCCAAATACCCCCGTGTGGGTCCGACTATGCCTAAAAACGTCTCGAGACCCATTTACCACCCCGAGTACTCTTTTCTGACTATTTCGGTCCATCCGAACTCAACCGTGCACTCAGAATTTGCATCCGAATTAATTTACAAAACTTCTTATCTCACACCTAACTTAGTTTATAACCGACTCCCGGCTAAGATAAGTGGATCCCATGTCACTATTACACTTATGACGTAAATAATTATTACTATTCACCTAGTAATTTAATTCCCATAAATATTAACCATTTACTCTCTCGATTAATATTTATATACATATTTCCATAATTAATTCCATTAAATTACGACACGCAAGTAATTTAATTTTTTTACCCGAATTAATTAATTTTTAAATGCATAAAAATACGGGGTGTTACAGCTATATCTTTCACCTTCTACGTACTTTAGCTTCTCACGAACAGTTCTGTCACGTGACTTAAAATCTTCAACTAAAACACTCTCATCATTAGCCACGAAACTTTCTCTTATTTTAGCTTCTAACTTCAAGTTAGCCCTTTTAAATTTCAATGATTCTTCATACAACTCACAAAAGGCCACTTGAATTTCACTTTCCTATACCTCTTCTTCATTCTCACTCTCTTCTCCACTCTCTTTACCATCAAACTCATGGGATTCACAAACAATGGACTTAGAACTGTCATGTAAAGGAATATATTCATGGGAAAATTCGTTGTCAATCCTGACATGACTTGCCAAGAACGTGGTGAAGTTGCGTTCAATGAGGGAATCGGGTCCCTCTTTAGGTTCACTATTACTAAGGGTGGAATTATATAAAATCGGTTGCTTTCCATCCTTCCTTAGTTTAGAGGACACTCGTATGCCCTATGGACATAACTCCCACAACCATAACATTTATTTGACTCGTCCCTATTAAGATCCTCATCATTATTTTTAGGGAATCTCTCGGCTTTACTATGCTTAGATTTCTCAAACTTCTTATAATCATTTTTAAGTTTCTCTTTATTAGACTTAAGAAATTTTCTAAACTCTCTAGAAAATAAAGACATATCTTTCAAGTCAATCTCAAACTCATCATCCAAAACCGAGGTTTCCTCCTTCCAAACTTTCAAAGCAATGCTCTTGTCTTTTTTCTTCTCATCCTTAGAGGAAAACATGTCAAGTTCATAGGTTTGTAAGTCACCTACAAGCTCTTCTAGTTTCGTAGAGCCTAAAGCTCCTAAAGAATTTTAAACGATCACCTTTGGAATAAATCTATCGGGTAATGACCTCAAAATTTTCTTCACGACAGCGTTATCGGGTATCGTTCTCCCTAAAAAAAGCATGAATTCACAATATCTGATAGTCTCGCATAGAACTCATCAAAAGTCTCACTTTCTAGCATTTTAATGTTCTCAAATTGAGTGGTGAGGTTTTGGAGTTTCGAAGCTTTCACGACAATTGTTCCCTCATGGGTGAGTTAGAGTATATCCCATGCCTCCTTAGACATTTCACACCTCATCATCCGGAGAAATTCCTGTGGTGTGGCCACACTAAAAAGGCCATTTAAACCACGGGAATTAAAATTAGCTCAGTCTCACTCCATCTTTCTACGGGTTTAGGTACATAAACCTCTCCTTCTAAACATGTTGGAGGGGTCCACCTTTTAACTACCATTTACCAAACTCGCTCATCTAAGGATTTAAGTACCGTCCTCATATGCTCTTTTCAATATGCGTAGTTGGAACCATAAAAAATAGGGAATTTTGCAAATGGTAATTTTTTCATTTTTAAAGAAAAAATTTAGACAATGGATCTTAGCACGATAATTTATCCTTCCCTCTCTGATATCAATCCGAAATGGGTGATTTCTTAGAGTTAATGCTTTGATACCCTAATTTTAAAATTCCAAAGGTGCGATGGTTATCACAATATACCAAACTAAAAACTTCTTTCAAATTTAACAATTTAAATTTCTCAAATTTGAATTTCCACAAAATTAAAATTAAACTAAACAAATAATTTAATTTCCACTTAAAAAAAATTAATCCAATTCAAGATTAAAGTTCTAGATATGATAAACAAACAAAGAATGATTATTTTTAAATTAAATTTCTTGATTTGAATTAAACTAAAATGACCGAACATAATTAGCACCAAAAGTACACTAAAGTTGTGATTTAACCAAATTTTATCTTTTTATTCCTAAGCATGCATCTAGGTGATTTTGCAAGATAAAATAAACAATTTCAACACAAGACTACGATGTAAGAGAAAACCCACAAAGAGAAAAACTTCGGACGACCCAACCAACAAATCCACTAGGTATGGTTTTACATAAACAAGGCAAAAGACTTACTCCCTCAACTCGACTCCCTCTCAAGCCTTGACGTTTCTTCTTGATTCTACCTACACCTAGTTGATAACTCCAGAACCCACCATAGTCTCAAAATCCATCAATGAGGCTCAACTACCGCCAACTACACATGAAGCCTTTCTTCGTATGCACATCACAAAAATAACAAACGGACTCCTCTGTAGGAAACTTTTATCTTTTTGGGTAGAGATGAAACTCGGTGCCAATAATATGATATCAGACAATGAAGTCTGTGTGAGTGCATGCATGTATGTTGTTCGAACGACATGGTTTGAACGAGTTTACTAACGAAAATGTAGTGACAAAAGTCGTTTGACAAAAGTCGGTTGAATTAGTCGAATGTCCAGTTGTAAATACAACAATGCAACATAGAATCGAATGGAAGAAAAGAAAATCTATAACATACCACCTACGCGCACATGCAAATACCGTATATATATATATATATTAACGCATGAATCCGTTTATTCCAAAACGTTACTTGAGTTGATTAAATCACATAAATCTTATAAAAGACACCTTTTTGCCCCTTTTTACTTGACTTAACATTGATTCCCCGATTTAATGCACCCGGTTAAATATTGAAATAAAATACCTTTTGTTTAGAAAAACACTTCATTTTCCGAAATTTCCAATTTTCTCACACCAAATCCACTTTAGTATTTTCCTTGAAAACTACCTCTCATCACAAGCACGCTCGATGTTAGAAAATACTTATTTTACTTCTTGAAGCCTTTCACAACATACACTTGTGGTAATTATGGGTTAAAGTCATCTTAGGTTGCTTAGCTACCAATTAGTCGCCTCACGTTACCATTCCTTTCACTCCACATGAACATTAGTCAACTTTTCATATTTCTTGATCACATTATCTTTCAACCGGAACATTTACTGATTTCATTACACATCGGGATATATTTACTTATATCCTTAGCACAATCAATTTCTTTATCATGTTCCATTTTTCTCATTATACCGATTATGTCACCATATGATTTGGCTAGTAGTGATTTGGTCTTTCACCTTAGGGCTCCAGGCCCTTCTTAATTATTCTCGGTTCTTCCAAGTTTCTTTTATCATGTGTTTTAAAACTCTTTCGTGTCAATATTATTCTACTTTTACTGACCGAAGCCAAAATTCGGGGGACTACTTCCCCATATTTGTGTTACACTTTAGAAAATCACCATTTCTTGTCCTTTATACATTTATACTGATTTTATTCTGAAATCACTCCTATTTGGGACCATTTAGTGTAACACCCCTTGCAACATTTTTATTTCATAAGAATTTTCCACTTTACATAAAATTATCAATTTACCCATTTGTTTTCAAACTTTCATTTTCCTTTAATTTCACAAGTTCTATCTCTCCAAAAACATTGTTAAATTATACACACCAACTTCTTACATGCTTTAACTCATTAACACTTTGGAGTTAACATAATTTTCAAGTTAAAAATATCTTTATCTCATTACTTTTTTTAAAGAAATCATTTGGCATCTTAAAGATTATTTTACAAGGAAAGCACCATTTTCCCTTATCATCACATATTGTCTTGAAAACATACACTTATCACGTTTTCCATATTTATTAATACATTTTAAGGGCTAAAATTTCTATATTCTCTATTTCATGTTAAAACTCATTAAAAGCTTTACTAAACTTGTTCACATGCTCATTGCCAAATTACTACAAGTTTATATACATGGGAAGATGGATTTTAAGTCTAGAAATCCTTTACACGTGATTATCCCATGAAATTAAATAACATTTACAAATCCATGGTTTGCAAGACTAAAAAGACATTTGTTCTTAACAAATATGTCTAAATATCTAAATACATAAAAGCTTTATTTTTGCAAGGAAACTTCAAGATTTATACTAAAAATAGCTTATCAAAGAAAATGTTTCTTTAAAAACATTTTATTTCGTAAAATGTTTAAACCCAAGATTTTCTTGTAATTTATCATCTTTTCCCATACCATTTGAAACCCATTTCTTAAATCTTCAAAGCTATTCAGAAATCATGAGTAATGACTACCTAAATATGTAAAGATTCCATTCTTAAGAACTCTAATATATATTGACCCATATATTGCAAATTAGAGTAATATTAAACTTAACAAGAGTATAGTTTTCCCACCTCAAAGAAAGCTTCAACAATGGTGGATGAAATGTAGAAGAGGATGGCAACTTCCCACGTCCTAAGGTAGCCTTAAAGATGTTGCCTATATCCACTAAGCTTGATCCATGAAAACTCCAAACAAACCCCCTTTAAACTCCATTAATCTTCTTCACTTCATTTTCAAAAATCCCCAACAACATCTCCATAAATTGATAACTTTGTCTAACAATGGTGTATATGGGTTTATAAGGCTTAAATATGGTGGAAAAGGGTTAAAGTTTGGTGGTTTAGGTGGAAGAATGGTGGTGCATGGGTGGTGGTTGGTGGTTGGGTGGTAGTGAGGCTCAAGAACTAGAGAGAGAGAATCTTAATTGAAAATTCCCTAGAATGGGCGAAACCTAACTTAAATGCCCCCAAATCCTAAGGGGTTAAATTCCAGAAATTCCCTAACGCTTAACCCCGAGTTGATCTACTATTGTGGGAGTTTAACAAGTGTTAAATCCAATGTTCTATATCATAACAGGGTTTTCTCATTCGAACGAGACTAGACCTCGTTCGAATGACATCTCGTTTGAATAGGGTTCAAACAGGTGAAAAAGCCTCACTAAGTTATTTTAACAACTGTAAAAAAAAGTTAAATGAGTTTCGAACTACTCTTTGAAGAAACTCTTGTAAAAATCTTGAATAGAACATAAGATGTGTCAAAACAGTTTGAAAGAACAAATTACTTAGGAATCTTGGAAATAGGTTTTTAGTTTACACCTGAATCTATGCAGCAGATTGTAGAATGAAAGACTAAACAACACACACAAGAGATAGGTATTTTTTACGTGGTAAAACCTCACCCAAGTTGAGGAAACATCCATGGAGGTATCTACACCTCAAAATAAAAAATCCATTAAAACAATTTTAAAGGTCACAAGCATTCAATGGATTATACAAAACATACCTGTTCTAAGTCTAGAAATATACCTACACTCCTCAGTGATTTTCTGAGTTCTTTAAGGCTCTGATGTTGTCCTTTCTACGTTATTTAGCTCTTTTCCCCTTCTCCTTTAGCTTTACGTCGATTTAAAAGTTAGAACCTCTCAAGAAACAACACTTTAGTGATGGTGATTGATTTTGTTATGAGTGTTGTGCCTAAAATCACATGCATGCACTCACACACACTTGATTACATACAAATTTTACAAATATACAACAGATCTAAGAATGAGATGTATATTTTCTCAAATCATAATTTTGGACTCAATCTTTTCTCAAAAATAGTTTCAAGATCGGATTTCTTATATGGATCTTTCAAAATAGAAATCCTAAGAAATTATTTATATATAAATTTTCAAAATGAAAAATTATCAGATCTAAACTATATAAGTCATAAATTCAGTTTTGATAAAAAAAATGAGAGATGTTGAATATAACAATATACAAACATGATATAAATAGTATCCAATAAAAGAGAATGATTTCTTACTAAAAGAATACCAACAACCTAAGATTCTAAGTGAAAATGTATCACATAATCAGATCTAGAAGTTTCTAATAAGAAACGAGTTCTGAAATCGTGAGTTGTTGCAAGAGAGGTATAGAGTAAGAGGACATTTGAAACTAGAAACCCTAACTCTCAGACCTCATTTTCTGAAAATAGTTTTCAAGAGTTTTTGTACGAAAATTCTATTCCTCTCTTAAATTTTCCTCTCTTCTCCCTATTTTCTCTCTTATATCTCTCATTTTCCTCTTTTCTCTTAGACTTCCTAAACTTCTAAAATGTTGAGATGAATGATCCTTTTATAGGATAGTTGAAAGGATCTGGAATGATGGATCAAATAAGGGCTGAGATTGAATAACCATTCGAAGTTTAAATCCAAGTGTTTATAATGCACCGCACAAAGTTTAACACTAATTGGTTGAAAGTGTATGCACTCGAATCACAAATAAACGCATGCAAACCTTAGATTATTTTGATCTAACGGTTGAAAGTAAGTCTTGTAAATGCGAGAGACAAAAAACACAAAATTATACAATGATATACAACCACGTGCCAGCCTCACATTTGAATATAAACGCATGTTTTTTTTATCTTTTTTATAATCTCACTTTCACCCACAAATTTATGTAGCGGTTTTGGATTCTACCCATATTTGTGTTACACTTTAGAAAATCACCATTTCTTATCCTTTACACATTTCCGCTGATTTTATTCCAAAATCACTCCCATTTAAGACCATTTAGTGTAACACCCATTTGAACATGTTTATTTCATAAAAATGTTCCACTTAACGTAAAATTATCATTTTACCCATTTGTCTCCAAACTTGCATTTTCCTCAAATTTCACAAGTGTTATCTCTCCAAAAAATTTGTTAAATTGTACACACCAACTTCTTATATGTTTTTAACTCATTAACACTTCTTTAACACTTTGGAATTAACATAATTTTCAAGTTGAAAATTTCTTTATCTCATTACTTTCCATTTTAAAGAAATCATTTGGTATTTTAAAGACTACTTTAAAAGGAAAGCACCATTTCCCCTTATCATCACATATTGTCTTCAAAACAAACACTTATCAAAATTTTCACATTGATTAACACACTTTAGGGGCTAAAATTTATATATATTTTTATTTCATGTTAAACTCATCAAACCCTTTACTAAACTTGTTCATAGGCTCATTACCAAATCACTATAAGTTTATATACGTGGGAAGATGGATTTTAAGTTTAGACATCCATAAAAATGAGCTTTAAACATGATTATCACATGAAATTTTATAACATTTGCAAATCCATGATTTTCAGGACTAAAAAGACATTTGTTCTTCGCAAACATGTATAAATTCATAAAATATTCATTTTTGCAAGAAAACTTCAATATTTATACCAAAAATAGCTTATCAAAGCAAATGTTTCTATAAAAATATTTTATTTCATAAAATGATTAAACACAAGGTTTTCTTGAAATTTATCATCTTTTCTCAAACCATTTGAAACCCATTTCTTAAATCTTCAAAGCTATGGATAAATCATAAGTAATGACTACCTAATCATGCAAATATTCCATTATTAAGAACTCTAACATATTTGACCCATATATTGTAAATTAGAGTAATCTTAAACTTAACAAGAGTAGATTTTTTCCCACCTCAAATAAAGCTTCGACAATGGTGCATGAAATGTAAAAGAAGATGGCAACCTCCAACCTCCCAAGGTGGCCTTAAAGAGTTTGCCTAGCTCCACTACTCTTGCTCCATGAAAACTCCAAAAAAAAACCCCTTTAAAATTCATTAATATTCTTCACTTGTTTTACAAAAATACCCAACAACATCTCCTAAATTGATAACTTTGCCCAACAATGGTGTAGATTGGGTTTATAAGGCTTAAATATGGTTGAACAAGGGTTGAAGTTGGGTGGTTTAGGTGGAAGAGTGGTGGTGATAGGGTGATGGGATGTGGTTTGATGGTGGTGAGGCTCAAGAGCCAGATAAAGAGAGAGAATCTTGATTGAAAAAGCCCTAGAATGGTCCAAAAATCACTTAAATACCTCAAAACCCTAATGGGTTAAATCTAAAAATGCCCCAAGGCTTAACCCCGAGTTAATCTTCTTCTATGGAGTATGACACATGTCATATCCAATGGCGTATATTGTAACAACGTTTTTTCATTCAAACAAGACTAGACCTTATTCGAATGACATCTCATTCGAACGGGGTTCCAACAGGGATCTAACGAGATAGGTCAAAAGTGGACTGAACATGGTCGTACGATGGTCGTTTAAAGCAGCTGTTCAAACGAGATTTGAATCTCATTCGAATGACTTAGAAATCTATTCGAACGACCCATGACTTTTTTATTTAAATTTTTGGCAATTCAATCTCATTTAATTGCACTAGCCCTGAAAATCATTTAAATTTGGCGCGTGATCTAACTTACAAAATCCAAATCTCAATTGGGTCATACTAAGCTATCAATTTACACGGGTATGCTCAAAATCAAGGGGTAGGTGTTGCACTTACCCAACTCCCTCCCAATGCCTATAGGACCATTCTTAGTGTTATAATGCTTTGGAAGGCCCAAATAGGTTTTGACCTAATTGGAGACATGTTCAGATATGTCCATGGATTGAAAGACAATGCAAAATCCCCAGGGTATTATTATTTTCCCCTAAAAATTCACATTTAAGAATGGTCAAGGTTGTTTCGACTAGTAACTACAGCTTGGAGGGCTAGTTCATTTTTATGAAGGGTGATTATGAGTTTTGAAGCCACAAGAGAGATCGATCATATAGGGTACCTCGAGAGTGGAATGGGATAAACAGGATAATTAAATTTCTTAATTTCTTTCTAGAATTCTAATCTTTATTCTTACTGTGATGTTATAATTCTTGACATCTCTGTTTTAGAGAAGAAGGCTCTAAAGCTCCCCACCATTCTGCAGGACCTGGTCGAGGTATACTGCATGCCTAACCCCCTAAAATTTTAAGATTTATTTTTTGTAAAGAAGTTTACTAGTTCTTCATATCATACTCCCCTAGGTGGGATTCCCCTGGTTGAGACCGATGTTCCACTAGAAGGAGACTTTTTATTCAAAATGAACCTAACCAAAGCTGCACAGGGTGCTCAGGTCGAGGTCGAGATAGGTAATAGTCTTCTTATTCTTATCGTCCTCGACTTATCTATGATATTTTTAACTAATTCATTACCTTCTTTTTCAGTTGCATCCCCTGTTGCTTCAGAGCAGTCACCCTTTGAGTCTACTATTGGCATGGTTCCCACACAGTTGGACAAGACTCAAATGGAGCTGGTTCATCACAAAAAATATAGGTCGAGAAAAAAATAAAAGCATATGTTGAGGCCTGAGCAAAGAATAAGGTGGATGCCCAAAAGAGGGCTAATGCGAAGGAAATGAAGAAAACTTGAGACTGATGATAGACAAGCAGCTGAGGCCAAGGCCACTGTCGAGGCCATGTCCTCTCTTCCTATTGGGGGGGGATAAAAGACCTCTAGATAACCCCAACACTCGAAGAGACCCAAAGGTTGTAAGGGTTGGGGCGCTCCGTCTGAAAGAGTGTATATTGAGGATGATTAGATGATCATGTGTTCAGAGTTCAAGGATCATCTCCTAATTATGGGGATCAAACACTACAAGTTTGACCTTTATCATCTGGTGACATTAAAGGATCTCAAGAAGGACCCTGATTCCATCTACAAGTATATAAGAAATGTAATCGGCCTACTAGGGTATCACGCTCATATCAAGGACTTTGAGTTCATGAGGGCGTATGACCCAGGTGCCTTGTGGAGATTGTCCCAACATCGTCTGGCAGTGGTAAGTTTACTGATTCCTTTCTTATCTTAAACATACTTCTCATCAATATTTTACTGACTTGGTGGTTTGTTGACAAGGTTTTATGGCCGCCACAAAGTTGAGAGAGAAGGCCTTTACTAATCACATAGAATACGAGAAGCAAAGGAGCAATGTTAGATCTCTAACCAAGCAGAACACATAGCTAAAGGACATATTGAGGGAAGTTAATAATCACTTGAAGAAAACCTTAAATGAACTCCATCAAAAAGATAAGGAGGTAATCAATAAGACGGTTGCTCTTAGTTAAGCCGAGGAAGAATTTTGTAAGTTGGGGGAGAAGACTAATACAAATGTCATAAGATTCAAGAGCCTTGAGGAAGTTTTAAAGAAATAAAGTGATAATCTGACCTTATCCATTAAGACTTTAGACAATGCCAACCAGAATTTGGTGAAGGCCAAGCAGGCTCTAGCGAAGGCAGAGGAAATCGATGTAGAGAAGTACAAGTCCTCGACTGACTATAACGTGGACAACATGTCTTTATTCCTTAATGGGTATAGGGATATTAAAAAAAGAGGGTGATGAAACATTTCCCCGACATAGGTGGAGAAGTAAATAAGTGGGAAAGGGATGATGATGAGGCCACTGCCCTTACTGTCGAGAAAATGATTACGGGAGAGGAGCCAGTCATTAAAACTGACCAAATTGAAGAGATTGTCCAGGTGCACAGGGTTGAAGTTCCCCCTTCCCTTGAGGACATTCCTGTTTCTACTTTTACTGATATTGTTATTGTTGGTGATACTTCTCAAACCCAACTTATTTAGGTGGTCTTTTTTTGTGAAACCTTTCTGGATTCTCCTTCTTGCGCCAGATGGTTAATGAACAATGTTGTGATGAATGATTGTATTTCCATTTTGTAATGAATAATATTCATTAAATATGCTATTTTTTTCTTTGCATGCTTATATTTATTTGTCGTAAATACTTTCAGGCAATATCTGAATTTTTGAACACGTGCTCATGAATAATGTGTTCTTTAAGATATTTTACAAAAGTAAATGTAACCGGATGTCTTTGACTTAGTCAGTTCTAGTCTTATGGACTTATCATAGCCTTAGGCCTACTGGTCATGTTGACTTTCTACCTGTTAGGTGTTTAAAATGAGACTGCTAGTAGTTTAGTCTTATGATCACATGGTCAACTATTTCCTGATTGATCTGCCTTATTAACTACAAGTTTTCTACATACCTAGGTTATCATGTCCTAGGTTCTAATGATGCTTATTCCAACTTACTGCTCATACGGATAGATCTCTTCGTCCTGTCCAAGTGTTAGCTCTAGTTACCAAAGATGAAAAAATGTGTTAGAATCTATCCATGCATTAGTTAGCTATAGTTGAATCTTATCATCCATATGACTGTAACGGATTTTTTAGACGACCAAATGTGTTAGGATATATACCTGCATTATAGTGGGATCTTATCATCTATACGATTGCAACAGATTTGATAGATTTGGTAACCTTCTTGTTCTTGATCTTCCCTAAAGCGAGATCGTACATGAAGTTAAACTTTTTTTCATGCATGTACGAGAATGAGGTCATATATGAAGTATACATGAAGTTTGTAATTTATTTATTGGTTGTGCGTACCGAGATGTCGTCGGCTCTGACCTTTTACACATCTCCTGTGATGCCCCAATTCTGGGGGTGAATTGTGGACAACCATTTTGTACTTTGATTTTATTTCGAAAAATTCTCTTTTATTATAAAGTCTTCTTCCACATTTTTGTGTTGTAAATTCCATTCAATTCAATTAATCAAATGTTGTTCAACTTATAAAGTTCATACGAACACTTGAAATAAAAGAGTTGCCAATTTCATAGAGTAAATAACAATTTAAAGAAAATCCACATCACATTGTCTTATTACAAATTCAAATTACCATACCTTCAAATAGTTCCAAATGGCATGATAAAAAATTTCATCTAAATTACATATAAAAAGTAAATAGTAAACAGAGCTCTACTAACGCGCAAATCCTTCTTTTGCCTCTTACAGGTTCCTTTCCTTTATCTTTTCCTAAAGTACCTAAGGGTGGGGGTTGGTAACGTTGGGGTTTGAGCATGGGCCTAGTATGAGAAATACTGGCAGAGTAATACGTACAAAGAATATCTATACATATAAAGTATATTTTAACAATTATGAAATCAATTATCATTTGATTAAGTGTTCTCATGCAAAATGCAACGTGACATGCAATTAGTGCTTTGACCATGAAATTTGGGCAATAAGTCTACTTATACTTAATCTTTCTTTTAACAATACCGATATCCCGTTAATTCAACTATTAACGTACCTTCACACTCTTTCAAGTTATTTCATAAACTTGTATTTACATTTTTAAGCGTCATGTTCATAATTATCTTTTAACTTGATTAATCGGGGTACTAATTCATGAGTGGTATATGGACCTTCATCGACTCTCACCATGCCGGAATATGGTACTGATAAGTGGTTTTGGGTCTAAGCATTAAGTTGCACCCTAGGGCTTCGAGCCCTCCTTAAATTTACCGGTCACCTACGAGTGTCTTTTACTTGTTACATCATTGTAACCTTTTCCCCCTTTTTTCATTATTGTCCACTTTTAAACTTTTCCTTTTATTTCTCTTTTAACGATCGATGAGGCCAAATACCCGGGATGAGACTAGTCCTAACACTTAATTTTTAAGTTTCACACTTTATAAAAAGTCCATTTTTATTTTACATTTAACTCGGTATTGCATCTTTGGAAACAACTTTATTTATCATTTCTTGTGAAACTTAACCTTTGAATTCAAAATACCAATTTTTACACTTTAATCATTTGTCACTATTCATGCACACATATAAACTTGCATTTTATACACTTTACTAAAAAAATCATTTTCATCTTTTCCTTTACAAAATATGAGTTTCCACCACATAAAATCCAACTATTTTAACTAGAGTCCTTTAGTTTTGAAAATTAGCTCATAAGCCCAAGTTTTACATAAAATGACAATTTTGTATGAAAACATTACTTCTGTCATTTCAAGACTTATTCTTTCAAATTGAGAACCTTTCTTTTTAGACATTTGCATCCTGTCTTTTTTGTGTAAATATTATTATATTTACTGTTTTAACTTCAATACTTTACTATTTTCCCTTTTAGTCCCTTAAACTTTGAACTTTCTTTACATAAAGTAGCGCCATTATATGTGATTAATATGCTAATTTTTTTCTACATTATTATTTCATATTCCAAGGCTTGTTCAAATGTATTTTCAACATATTAAACCCATTTCCCATAACTACATATGATTTTATTCATGAATGAAAGGATTTATGCCAAATAAACTCATATATGCATCCAACATTTTTTCACCAAATCAATCTTATCATTTGTCATGAAATAACTAGTTTAAACATGATTTTTATATGGAATTAATTCCTTGAATTTTATAAAATTTAACTTAATTCAAACTTTAACTTTTCATCTTTTTTACATAGTATCAGTACATATCCATAAATAATCATAATAAGTATAAATAGTAATGTAAATCATATATATGTATACATATAACTAGCATGATTGATTTTAAGCTTGAAAATAGTGTATAACCCCTACCTCTTGAAGATAATAACATTGATAAAGATTTTGAAAAGAAAACCCAGTAAGCTCCAAATTTTCTGAATTTTAGTTCTTCTAACAATCCTTTTTCACACCATAAATAAGAGCTCGATAACTCTTGGAAACCCTTGATTATGAAAGGGTAATTGCATAGGATAGTATGAGTGAACTATATACATAATAAGAGAGTTCTTGCTGAGATAAAATAGTATAAATAGTGTTATTTTTGAATTTGACAAAATGGACATTTTCATTCTCCATAAATAGAAGAGAAAATGGGGTAGGTAACCCCCTATAAGGCACCCTACATGCCCCCTATCCATGTTCCATTGGCCCTACCTATTAGTGGTTAGTAGCCTACTGCCTAAAAGGTCCAAAGATGGATAGAAAGTGATAAAAACCCAAGGGAAGACATCCAAAAATAACCCCCACAAAGTTCATACTTCAATCTGCCTAAATTGAAAAGTCACTAAAACAAGCCTTAGATGATTTTTCATGGGAACCTGCAAAGCATAAAAGTTGTTCAAAATTAAATTTTACATCATTTTGGAGATTTCTAAATTTTTTTGAGCATTTCTATTTTTGACAAAAGAAACATTTTTTTTATATTATTATTATTATTATTATTATTATTATTATTATTATTATTATTATTATTATTATTATTATTATTATTATTATTATTATTATTATTATTATTATTACTATTATTATTACTATTATTATTATTATTATTATTATTATTATTATTATTATTATTATTATTATTATTATTATTAGTATTATTATTATTATTTCTTGGAATTTCCTTCTTTTATCCTTGTGATATTATAACTTAATTATAAGTATTATTGTATAATTTATTTCACACAATGATATTTGATTTAAAAAACGTAGCTCAATTTAGCACACGTAACATGGTATGGAATTTTTTTTGATTTTTTTCTTATTAATTTTAATTACACGAATTTCTAATAAAATTAACTCCATAATTTCTCATAACATGATTTTTAATTAATTTATAAAAATTCGGGCTTTACAAACTTCCCACCTTAGGAATTTTTGTCCTCAAAATCAAAACATTAAACATTTGTAAATTAACAATTCAGGATGTTGCCTTCTCATCATAAATTCTAATTCCCAAGTTGCTTCCTCAATGTCATTGTTATCCCAAGTAACCTTGATGAGGGGAATTGTCTCTTATGAAGCATCTTCTATTTATGGTTTACTATTTCCATTGGCCTAGTCTCATAAGAAACATCATCCCAAGGATCTAATTAAACCTAATTGATTATATGAGACAGATCCAGAATATACTTCCATAACATAGATACGTGAAAAACATTGCGAACATTAGCTAACTGAGGCAGTAAAGCCAAATGGCACGATACTGGACCAATCCAATCCAAAATCTCAAATGGTCTAATGTACCTTGGTGCCAACTTTCCCTTCTTGTCAAACCTCATAACCTTTGGTTTAGCCTTGGTCTTCAAGAATACATGATCACCCACACTGAATTTTAAATCAAAATGTCGTACACCAGCATAGTTCTTCTGACAACTCTTTATGTCAGGAACCCATGGTTCTACTTTCATAATTTTTGGACTCTCCAATTGCCCGTAATTGATTTTACAACATGAGATCTTTCAAAGAGACCTCGAGATCTTCCGTGCTATTTCTTTAAGCCAATACATGTCATTAATGTGTGGGCACCAAGGATCACGACCCTAACACTCCCTTTTCATATATTTTTCTGATATATATTGATCCCACGCTTATTAGGAGACAAGGGTTGCTTATATAGGCTATCACGGGGACCCCCAGGAGAAATAGGAGACTAACTTCCTTCAAAATTAGGAACTGCAATTAAACTCTATAATTAATTCCATAATTCTATAAATTACTATTCATTCCACTAAAGAATAATAATTGCACTCTAGTCTACTATCTCAAAATTATAATTTCGAGCTCCTCGTTATTAAATGCTTAATAATCTCCACACGTTAAGATTACAGATACTTGTCGATTAAATTAAATTACTGACAATTATATTTAATCGACCTCTTATAAATTCCTTGAGATCGTCCGTTTAACTTATTTGATATGTCGGATAATTAAATCCATCTGTTGGTTTTGACATAATCAAACCTTATAATCTACATCAAAGGGTATCATCAATCTCTATACCAAGATGTGGATTCCATTCATAATTAACTTTCACCATACACAAATCACCATTACCCAATCTATCAAGCTTATTGATCCATAAATGAATCTCACTCAATAGGTCAAATTAATGAACAATTGATGCAAGTGTCCATCAATTATGTACGGATTAAGAGCTTAATCACTCATAGTAACCATGAGATGTGCATTATCTTATATAGTTAGTATAAAGGCAATTATCTCAAATTAGTCCCCTTCAATACACACAAAGTGTACTAGCACAATAAATCGAAACCATATTAAAAGACACCTATGCATAACAAATCATGTACTAGGTAGAATAAAAGACACCTATGCATAATTATATAAAATAATATAATGCAAACATCACTTGTCAAGATTATTACTAAATAAACATATTAAAATTCACTAGTGGACAATGACTTTTAGTAGTATATTCAAAGATATGGAACCGTGCATCTAGAAGCCATACCTCACACCTAAAGTAAGAGGCTTACCAGTTGTCAACCAATGAAATCACAACCACTAGAAACTCCCTTATATATATTTTGTTATACAAGGTGTACTATACATTTGTTGGAATATTTAATCTAACTGAATACATGAGTTAGTAACTTACAAGTTACTTATCTCTTTACTTGTCAACCAAATATATATTCATTAATCCTTTTTCGGTACTTGAATATTTATTCTACCAAAACCAATGTTCTATTCTAGAGTAATATAAATTTCAAATCTGAAAGAATGAATGTCTTTCTTGGAATATTGCATAACAAAGTCTTGAAAGAACAATATCAATATGATAACTTAGATAAGTAAAAGTATATTCTTTCTAGTGATAAAATCTTAATTTGATCCCAAAAATGTAATAGAATTTTTTAATGTTTTTATTTTGAACTGATTGGATTACCACAATATAACTGTATGACATATTCTTACATCGCATGTGACGATAAATATATTTATACATCTAGTATCTAAAAACACCACCACGCTTCTATCACTCCTTTTGTACACACTGAACACATCCAAACATTTATCAAAATCATGAATTTGATTACCTCTTTTACAAGATTCACTTGCAACTGATGGGTTTGACCCCATCTTGCTTAATCTATATGGTACTAAATATCATTAATTTTCCAAGAATGTTATGAATCCTTATGAAGGAATACCTTATTATAGTTACAGGGTTTGTTATCTTCTTCTCCAGGGGTCACGATGGGTGATAATCCAAAGAATAAGAAATGTTCCCACTATGATAAAGTTATCCCTTTACAACTGTACAAATCGTGATGTGTTTATATGGTTTTCACCATTATGAGAATTGACAATCCTCCTACTACGATAAGGTAGTAGAATGTCATGCTCATTTCTTTGTGATATTTTCACCTATATTGGTGGAATGAAAGAAGTTCACATAGGCGTATTAGACCTTCATTTATTCCGAACAATGCTTTTGGGAACGTGTTCTAGAATATAGATTTAAACATTTATCTTTGTTTCGACTTTTCAAGTTTTCTCCCAACACAAGTGTTGCACTACCATATATGAAGTAACGGAATTGGACTGAAAACAATCCATTAAAAAGAAAGATCAATTCTTTGGGATCCTTCCTTTCTTCAAACAAAACGAATAGTGATAGAATCATACCGATTCTCAAAATACCTTTATGGGTATTCCTCAATGTCTCGGCTATTCACGGAACGTGATAAGCAGATGATTAATCATCTACTTCTGGAAGAAATCGAAGAATTTCTTGGGAATCCTACAAGATCCGTTCGTTTATCTTTAACGGGAGTAAAGGAAATTGACTTGGAAAACAATCTTAACATATGTGTATCTATATCTTATGAATAATCAACATGAATCTTATCACGTGTGAAAGAAACCTAATTCTTTTTTCTTTGGCATACCGTTACTGAAAGTAACTTATGCCATAATCTTCATGGATATAATTCGAACTTGTATTTCTTAAATTCCCTAATAGGTAGTTATAGAATTACATCAATCATAATAATATAATTCTAATATTTATGTATCTATAATACCTCCCGGTCATTTTCCATCTAAACCATATTCATTAACTAGAATGCCTCCACTTTCGAGGAATGTAAGAACCAACCTTCTACCAGTTTAGAATTCATTTAGATAAAATGACCTGGGTATTTAGTTCTATCGATATATTATGGTTTATAAAGAATAATATTATCCATTTAATGATAATTCATGAATATTATTCAAAAACTACAGTGTACAAAATTTGAGATTAATTTTATAATGATTATCCGCTTTAGTACTAAAGATGAATATATGATTTATTACCATTAATAACACATATGTTATTGAAATAAAACAAATATCCTTTCATAAAAAGTGTAGAAGTTTAACCAAAGTTCCTTATATTCTCATATACTTATAAGTTAATCATTTCAAATTAATCTCTAATTATCAAAATTGAGACTCACGTCTCCCACTGCAATTACAAATTCCTATTAGTAGATAAACTCACCTATTACTAGTTGACTGGTTTCCTAGAACCAATGATTAATGGCTCATGTGTCTACTATCCAAGTTATCATAGAACTTAACATTATTCAACTTTTTTGCAAAAAAATGTATATACCTTGTTCTTTTAAAGAAGATAAGCTTATTAACTCCTACTAGTGTTCTGACTGCTTTTAGTTAATTCACTTACGATTACGTAATTCATTAACTGTCTTTGAAACCTAGCCACTATCTGAATTCTGACTTACTATTTTCTGATTTGACTTTAACTTATGTCAATCTTTTGGCTAAGAAGTGAATTTATTTCAGTAACTTCAATACTTATATGATATCATGATAAAACGTTTTGTTGGGGAGGATATCGACTTGGGTTTCCCTATCAATTTCACCTCTTTAGATTTTTAGTTCCTTCAGATGAGAAATCACCATTAAAACATAATCTTATAACTAGAGTTTTATCAATCATATTAGTATTCTTTTAAAGTCATTCATGGCAACCTGCCTAACTATATGCCTTGACTATCAAACATTAAATGTGAGATAATCATCATATTGTAAGCAATGGACACTAATTAATAAAGATGTCATAATAATTCTGACTTAGTGAACAAGTCATATTGTGTCATACCATTAATATTTGCCAATTATATTCCATATATTCATATAGAAATCTTATAATGTGACTATTCAATACAAAATTGAGAAAATACATATATGCATTTCTTTATCGTCAATACTATGTCCAATTTAAATTAAGTCCTTTTAATTATTACAGGAGGTATATAAAACTGAGTATTGAATACGTGTATATTGGAGTTACCATTTAAAACTAGAGAATCACATAATAAAGAAAATATTATGACAAGCAATTAACTTTGAATTCAATTTAAAGTTGGTTCCCTTTACCATTTTAAAAGAATTCGTCAACATCCCTATTACCATTTGAATAGAATTCCTCTTTGGAGAACCTGCTATACATTATCACATTACGTAGGACAATTCCTTTAATTTTACCATCTAACCAAATACTCTGCCAAATAAAATTAATAGCTCACACTTCGGTCCCAAAAAAATTAGGATTCCTCTTTGGAGAACATACTATAATTATGTGTCTATGTGTATACCACCAACTAATTTGAAACTATCCCATATCACATAGACTCCTCATTTGGGGTCCGCCCATATGAATACGAGCCCAAAATTACCCATAAGAATATTTGAACTGGTTACCATAATAATTAATTGTGACACCGCGCCCAATAAAATACTGGGCGATCACTCCTATATCAAATTAAAACAGGAGTCTCATATGGTTCATTCTTAGAATCACTGTTGAAACCAATTTAATATCCTATTAGGCCGGCGTCAAAATTTTAAATTAACAAATCTTTTTAACCAAACCATTCAAATAAAACAATTACAACAGATTATATGAAGCAACTGAAATGAAATAAAATAAAATAAACGAACACTCGGTACAATAATACAACCAAATCTAATGCCGCGCTAAAAGGCGATAAAAGAATAAATGAGTACAGTTGGGCCATAAGCCCGAATATTTCTACAATACCTCCTATCTAGATCTCAATGATAGAAGCGTCTACAGTAAACTTGCTTGCATCCACAGCTGCTGCAGCAAACGCGTGACCCAAAGGAATCATCATCCAGGCGTCCCTGTGTCTGGACACCTATTATATATAGATATATAGTAAGAGGGAAAAATATAGAACCGGGTCAGAGCCCAAGTTGTGAAAATATTTTGCAAGTGCATAAATGTATTATTTAGGAAATTATGTTTTATCTCATATTTAAATTGGTATCGTACTCCCATGAGATACCCCTCACCCCTCTTCTAATAGTGCACAACTACCACATACCTTTTTAAACAACCTATTTAAGCTAACCTGCCTACTAAGGTATTTCTCCTATCTTCCAAAGTCCCCATAAATCCGAGTACTAAGGACTAAACTTCTCCCCATTCCCAACATTACGTTATGTTCGTGCGTGTGGTGTCTCGCGAAGCGAAATCCAAACAAGGAGCCCCCCCGATACACTACTATGTGACAATGTTGATCATCGGGATCCATTAAGCCTTAAGTGCATAACACATTTATACTATCCCGTACTTATTAATAGTTCTCATTAGAACCTATGATCAATATTCATATAAATCCAGATATAAATCTATCGAAAAGAGTATATCATTATATTCATTATTTTCTCTTTTATACAGGGTTACGATATATGACATTTCATCTCATATATATAAACAATATACTATATGCAACAAGTATTAATCCATCCACCGAGATATAATATTAAGCAACCGTGGATTATCTCAAGTACACATATATGTTAATCTCAATACATATATTCATATTCGGCACCCATAGGCTCAACAGCGGTGCACACATACTCTGCTATCCAATCCAAGTACATCTCGTACAAAAAGGATTACCCGTTCTACATCTCAGGAACTGTAACAATACAAATCACACGTATTGGAGGCGAACATAGTTCACGTACCCACAGGTCACGCACATACCTACGCTCCCATAAGAAGCAGACTTATCAACTCACAAATAAGCCTTTCATAGTCCTATGTTATTGAGGTAGCTAATCTAAAATACCCCCCGTAGGCAACACATGATAAGATTGTCCTCTTCCGAACCCCAACCTCCCGTGATAGCAAGTATGGTAGGTATGTCATACAAATAATAAACAATCATGTAGGTACACATTCCACCAAATAAATATACCATCAATTTGGTATTCACACAACCATATTATAATTATAGGTATTTATCTCACCTATACATAATTCCCCATATGTAATTATTTAACCCATGTATATAATAACATTCGGGCATACGCACAACCCGTATAATAAATTCCCAACGTAGTATATTTATATCTCGAATATCCTACGCATTTATCAATATTTGACTAATCCATAATATTTTATTTTTCGAGCTTTTCTCACCGCACAATGATAATATCAACAACTCCGATACATTCATTCGTCTCATAATATATACTTTAACGACACCGTATATATTATTTATACCTCTTCTCAATATTTTATGGCAATAACCTCCAAACTCCTATAGCGATAACCCATAGCCTCGAATATTCCCATTCGCAATAATATAAACCGTCACATATTTAAAATACTACCCCAATACGTATTCCCATCCTTTATTCGTATGTATTCTCCTCGCTTGAAGGGTACTACCACACTCACATATCAAGACCGTACATAAGGTCCCGATACTCTACCGATTCATGGTATTTTTCTCCACAAAATTTCATAATTTAGCATCCTAAGGGTTTCTCCAAAGTTCTGCAGCAGCACTGAAAATCTACATAAAAGATGGAACGGAATCCATTAAAAAAAATGGAACCGAATCCCCCAGAAAAAACGAACCAAATCCCCCAGAAATGGGACCGGTTCCGTTATGTCAGTTCGAGTTTCCATCTCATAACTGATTCCGTATAAAATTCATTATAAATCTCAAAAAAATCAAAAAAATACGTGGTTAGTGCCCACGCGACCGTATCGAAAAGATCTACAACTTTTATGTTTTAACCGAGAGCTTAATCTGCTGTCTTCCTAGCCAAAATAGCTCAGAAGTGATGCTGGTCACTATTCACCTTCTTCTCCAAAAATCCAAACCTCCATTTTCTCCATTTTTGTTGTTTCTAATCTCATCCAACAACTCCATAAACATCTAATCTATGTTTTACAACTAACACATCGATTAATTTGGGTATTAAATCATTTCTCTTAGATTTAAACCCTAAAACCATAAAAACCCCAAGTTATCATTTTAACCCATTTCAATCCATTTCTTCACTCCATTCACATGGATTTAGCACTAGAAATCGTTAAGAATTTACATTACATTAATATGTAAACTCATATTCAAATTTTTCCAAATTTATTTCAAGGGTTCTAACCCAAAATCATATAGTTTACCAACTATAATATGAGATTAATGCATAAAATGAAATAAAGCAAGTACACACTTGCCTGGAGAATGAAATCCGACGACCTCGAGTCGAATCTGACGGAGTTTGGCTGAAATCTCCCATTTCTCTCTTCTTTTCTCTATTTTCTTTCCTTTCTCCCACTCTCTCGTGACTTATAAGAGAGAAATAAAGGGCTTGTCCCTTATTAACCCAAAAATGACTCGTTTACTCAATTACGAGTCCATACGGGTCCAAAAATGCTCGGAACCCAAACACTACCCTCGGGTACTCTATTCTGACTATCTCGGCCATTCTGAACCCAATGGCGCAATCGAAATCTCCATCCGAGTCACTTAACTAAAATTCATTAATTAGACCCAACACGTTCAATACGCGTGTTTTCCAATTTAAAATATTTTCCTTCGTCGCTTTACCCAACTGCGACATGTAATAAAAATAATCAACTCATATACTCAGTCTAGGAATATAATCCACGTAAATATTAATCTGTCACTCGAAAACTAATATTTACTATTCACTTTATAATGTTGAATTTATTTAATTTCACTCATTAATCCCAGAATTACTATTCATAATAATTCTTCAAATTTCCAAATTACATCCACAGTGTAATTTAAATATCTTTAAAAGTACGGGGTATTACATACTCCCCCCCTTATAACATAATTTCATCCTCGAAATTCAAATATAGCATGTACCACTACTCTAGGATCGGTATATACATTACGTCCTAGTTAAACCAAATTTAGATATACCCTAACACAATGGTCTCCCACTATATTCCACCCATCTCAAGGCGTATGCTCATATATATATATATATTCTCATCATCGCTATTCATATATATACTATTCCTGCACCCCCGGGTTAATACCCATTAATGCACTTAATAATAATATCACATAATAGGTATACACACATCCTATTATGATTCATAAGCATATTCACAACCTAATCATACACTTCCCATACGTATTTTGTTCTCATCGCTACATATTGTATAAATATTCAGATTACTATCTCTCTCATAATCTCCAAGGTACATTCCCTATACCGAATAATTAAAGTATGAATCTTCAGTACTCGATTGAGTAAGACTCCGCTCTATTTTCTCACCATAATTTGGTATCCTTTTCATCAAGAGGTACCTTTTAAATGGCTTTCCATAGCCTTTCAACCCATCTCGGGTGTGCTAGCTCTCGTTGCACATAAATGCTTGAGTTATCGTCATTCTCACATGACATTCAATACGTCATACCATTTAATCTTGTTTATAGTTGCCCCTTAGGTATATATTCTACAAATTCATTTTCATGTCCTTTTATCTCGGACATTTTTGTGATTAACTAACACCTGGGTTTTTAATAACCCAAATAATTAGAAATTTAATTCTTCCGATACCTGGAAATCCAATCCTTCTTAAGGTTAACCCACCAATCTTCTTGTGGTTAACTCACAACAATTTTCCTATATCAGCACCACTAGTCCAACTGGCTTTACTTCGTGGTAGACTTAAGATCAAGGTGTTTCTAATACACCTAATATGAGTATTATTCTAATTATATCCCTAGTGCCCACGATCTCTCTCGACTTCCGACATTTGTTCCGTTTCATGCGTGGGACGTCTCGCAAAGCGAAATCTAAACAAGGAAACCTCCCGTTACACTACTCCCTCGCATCATCGGTCATCGAGATATAACGGTCTAAGGGACACCAACGGGATGTTCTAAATCCTATTCGTTAATCTACTAATGTACTTTTACCACAAAATCCTTCCATGTTGTCCAAATGGAAAGTCCAACTAATTAAGGCACCTACTCTCTGCAAAAGCATTATGAATATCACACCCAAAACATATTTGCTCTCAATTTTCCTTCTATTCAAAGCGTGGCTATAAGTCTCAAATCAATTTCCTTTCTCATACCTCACCCACATACTTGCGGTGAGAGGAAAATTTCAGTGCTCCTTCATAGCACTTATATCTCTATATAATTATACAATCATCAATTCGCTCTCGCTTAATAGTGTTTCCTCTACACTAGGTGACTCATCGTCAAAACCACCATCCTTGTATTTTATAACATCTGTCCACTCCCGACGTCATTAAGGTTCGTACGTGGAGTGTCTTCTTAGCTTCAAATTTACAACCAGGATAACCCCATCCCATCTACCAATAAATTATGATCAGAACTCTCAATTCTGCCAAGGAGCCCTACCACAAGCGCTTGCACTAACACTAAGTCCTTCGCGTGAATAACAACAAGTTTAAACTCCCAGCTTAACTATAAATCCTCCATACCTTAAATGATATCTATAAGGTCCCCATGCACTCAAATTATGGTACTGAAACATCTCCTCATCGAAGTTCCATCTAAACATATAATCAAGGCGATCCATAATTTATCTCACATTCCTTTCTTTATTATGTCCGTATATATATATATGTTTTATATCTCATATAAATATATATACAATATACTATACACATCAAGTATATACATACTTATATATCACACACTGTATAAGTATAATAACCATCCCTCAGAGCTATAACTCAATGGATGTAGTCTCTCAATGCTATCATCTTCGAGGGAATTACTCACACATCATCCTGGGTACCAGCGGTCGGACTATCACACCGACTTGGTAAAAACCAAATCACAATGAATGGGAAGTAATCATAGTTCCTCCCCGGAAATGAGAACGAAACATACCCACCACGTCTCATTCCTGATAAAAATCACACAATATAAAATGGACACTATGACCTGGGGACTATATGCTCCCTGTTCCTCAAGTCAGGGGCCTCACCCAAAATGCATAGCTTCTTATGATAGCACTCGAGGGGTATGTTTCATACAAATATACCAATCACATACAGATATATTTAAACATATCATATATATACGTCTCAATGTGCTCGTATATATATACAATATAATACGGCTAATCTTGTATATCTCTCGTAACATTAGCCCGTATTTCGTGAATATACATATTCGATTTAATTCCATAAGTATTCACTTTTTTTTTTAGCAAAGAGGGACGGAACCCCCACACGTTTTATTAATATAATAAGGAGAAAAATCCTCTCCGAAGCTTACAAACCCAAGCAAACTTTAAAAAACTAGAAGTTGGGTCCAATACTCTAGAAAGAAAGCGATAAATATGGGATTTTATAATAACCCCATTACATATAGAAAACTTGAAAGAAATATGGGGATTTATCTCAACCCCATTTACATCTTAAAAATTCTATGCCTTATTTGCGGAGTATGCAGACTATCCAGCTTAAGTAAACCTTTAACCAATCTCGGGAGAGAGTTATGATCCCAATATATAGAGAATGTGTTAAAAAGAGAAGCCCGCGAAGCTAAATGATCAGCGACTGAGTTTGATTGTCTCCATATATGATTGAAAATCACTTCATCAAAGCATTGGAAGTCTTGAAGAATTTTTCTATCTTGCCAGGGAGGTTTAGCCTTTTTCAATAACACATCTATTAATAGCTTGCAATCAGATTCCACTATCACTTTTTGAATATTTAATTGAGCAACCAATTTCATTCCTTCCACGAAGGCCAAACTTTCAGCAAAAAATGAGGATTGAACTCCTATAGATTTTTCAAACCCAACAATGAAGTTCCCGTTGGAGTCTCTAATTACCCCTCCAATACCACTATTTCTCGGATTTCCTTTCGAAGCTTCATCAATATTTAATTTAAAAACACCACTTGGGGGATTAGACCAAACGCATTTTATTATCTGAACAACTTTAGGACTAATGTGAACTTGAAATAGGTTTATGATTTGAAAATCTTCAGAGTTAGGAGTATCATAGATTTTTAGATTTTGTAGAACAGAAGAGGCTAAAAAAATAATTTTATTTATTATAAAATTAGAAGAAGACTTTGAATTTTCAAAAACCAATCTATTTCTAGCCTTCCACAAGTCCCAAAAAATAATTTTAGGAGTTATGGCAAAAAGAACTTGTAGAAAATCTTTGTTATTTTTAATCATCAACCAAGATAAAAGCATAGCTCTGCAAGAAGTATTCTTAGGAGTAACTTTGAAAAGATGACAAAAATATTGCCATACTTTTTAGCTAAATTACAATCTAGCAAAACATGTTTTTCTCTATCATCATTAGCTAAACATTCCCTGCAAACCGGAGCAATTCTTATACCATTTTTTTGGATTTCAGTCTTAAAAGGCACAGAATTATTCAGTAATTTCCAAATAAAATTAGAAATTTTTATGGGACATTCTATAGCCCAATTTATTTTCCAAGTGAGAGAAATTGGATTATTTTTCCTACATATTTGAAAAGCTTCTTTCAAAGATAAATCTCCAGAGTATGAAGGAATCCATATTTGATTGTCAAAGTCAATGTGATCATCAACTATGCTAGATATAGATTTAATTCTTCTAATAGTAGAGGATCCAGACTTCAAAAACATTATATTCTGATATTTAGATCTCATAAAAGAGTCCCAAATACCTTTATCAAATAAAAACTTCCAATACAATTTCATGTTAGAAGCGTTAATGATATCGTCCATTCTTCTAAAATTTAAACCTCCTTCTTCAAATGGAAAACACATTTCATCCCATTTAGACCATTGGTAAGGTTTATGTTTATTAACACCACCCCAATAAAATTTAGAAAAGATATTGTGCAATCTTTTAATAATAGTTTTAGGGGGGCTAATAACAGAAATGATGTGAATAGGGATGGATAACAGAACACATCTAATCAGAGTGGCCCTACCAGCTTGAGATATCAACTTAGACGACCAAGAATTAAGCTTATCTTTAATAGAGTGCATAAGATCAGAGAATTGAGACAACTTAATCCTCCCTTTATTAATGTTACAACCTAAATACTTCATGGGCAAAGTTTTGATAGATAAACCAGAATTGGTTCCCACCTTAGTTCTAATAGCCGGGGAGAGCTTTTGATCAATATAAATAGAGCTTTTAGATATGTTTATAGACTGACCGAAGGTATTTTCATATGTTTTAATCAATTTAGTAATAGCAAGTAAACTTTTCTTGCTCCCGTTAGCAAAGATTATAATATCATCAGCATAAGCCAAGTGAGAAATCAGATTACAATTCCTAGGATGGGAGAAAGGAGTAGCTTTACCATTCTTGAACAAATTATCTATATTTCTACTTAAACATTCAGCAGCTATAATAAACAAGCTAGGAGACAGGGGGTCACCTTGCCTAAGCCCTCTATAAGATTGAAATAAACCTTTACTTTGCCCATTTATGAAAATAGAGAACCAATTATTTGAAATTAATCTCCAAATCATGTCTATAAACATTTCATTAAATCCAAATTTCCTCAAAACTTGACATAGGAAAGGCCAATACACTTTATCATAAGCCTTTTCCATGTCTAATTTAATAATAACATTATGACCACGAATTTTTTTTCCTATAGTTTGAGATAACTCATGAGCAAGAAGAATGTTATCATTTATACTTCTCCCTTTTACAAAACCAGATTGGTTAGGGGATATAATATTAGGAAGAATCTCGGCTAATCTGTCATTAAGAATCTTAGATATAATTTTATTAGAGATGTTACATAAACTTATAGGTCTAAATTGAGAGCAATTTATAGGATTATCTACTTTTGGTATAAGAGCAATATTGGTAGCTGACCAGCTTTTAGGAATTTCAGCTCTAGCAAAGAAAGAGTGAATGGCCTTTATAAGATCATGCTTTATGATGTCCCAATACTTATAATAGAATTCTCCCCCATAACCATCAGGGCCAGGAGCACTGGAAATATTCATATTTTTTATGGCACTAAGAATCTCTACTTCAAATGGGAATGCAGAAAGGTTTTTATTATCCTCTTCAGTAATAGCTTTATCAATAAAATTTAGGAAATTATTATTAATATTGATAAGATCATATTTCCAGATGTTTTGAAAGTGGGATACAAACACTCTATCAATGTCCTCTTGTTTATCAATCCATTTGTTTTGGGAGTCTTTAATCTTGGTTATGTTCAATCTTCTATGACTGATCTTAACAGAAGCATGGAAAAGTTTAGTATTCAGATCCCCTTGTTTAAGCCATTTTTTGTTACTTATTTGGAACCAAAAGCTTTCCTCCCTTTGTAAAGCGATATTCAATTTAGCTCTAGTTTTAAATAACTCAGATCTAGAAGATGCAGAAGGATTGTGCTCAAAACCCTGCTCCTTAATCAAAACTTCATCTTCTAGATCACTGATAGATTGAAAAACATTTTTAAAAACTTCTTTATTCCAAATTTTAAGTTTCTCTTTAAGCATTTGAAGTTTAATAGAGAAGAGTTTCATCGGAGGGGCATTAAAATCACAGTTCCAAGATTGCTGAATAATATCTTTCACATTAGATTGAATACACCACATAGATAAGAACTTGAAAGGTTTAGGCAGATCATCAAGCTTACTTTTGATAGACAGAAGAAGAGGGCAATGGTCAGAACATGCCTTATGTAAATGAGAGATAGTAGTAGATGGAAATTTATTAAGCCAATGCATATTTACCAAACCTCTATCTAATCTACAAAATATAGTACCATGAATATGATTATTAGACCAGGTAAATCTAGATCCAGTGTAGCCAATATCAGTCAAAGAGCAAGTAGTAATCATATCATTAAAATCCTCCATAGAATGAAAATCTATATCAGATCCACCTAGTTTTTCTTCCTGTTTCGAGACAAAATTAAAATCTCCTATTATGAGCCAAGGCATATCAGAATTTTGAGAAGTTAACTGACAAATATCAAACCATAAGCTTTTCCTTTCCAGCGCAGTGCATTTGGCATATATTAAGACCAAAAATATAGAGGAGTTCAAGTAATCAAAGTTTACTTTAAGATAGAGAAGTTGATTAGTGTTATAGGTTATGCTGACTTTTAAGTCATTTTGCCAAAAGAACCAAATTTTTTATATTTACTTATTTTATCAATACCTACTTTAGGTTCTAATAGGGCAATAGAAGGTAGTTTGTATATCCTGATTAGATTTTTCAATCTTCTATTAGTTGCTTTATTGGCAACTACCCGAATATTCCAACAAAAGAAATTCAGCATTTAGACAGAAGAGTTAAAGTTTGAGGAAGAGGACTTACCTGATGCTCTGGTGATTCTTCTGAATAGAGGATCAAAAGGAGCTTGTTTAGTAGAATTACCTTGTTTTGATATCTTGGTATGGCTTTGGATATATCTGGACCTTTCTTTGTTTTTTCCTTTTCTTCTTTATCTTTCTGAATACCCTTCCATTTGTCATCAAACCATCTAGCAAACCTTAGTAACTCCTCAATCTTAGGAGACTTTTTTAAAGAGACTTCAGTGTCTGATACATTATCTTTCATACACGCTGGATGTTTCACTGCTGGAGGTAATTTAGAAGCTTTTGGTGAAAGGTTTATTTGGTTAACAATGTATGTCTCTTCAGAATTCAGATTTTGAGAATACAGCAGCACCTCCTGAGCTCTCTTTTCCCCTTCTCTTGAGTAGATGTTTTGATACTCTTGGTTCTCCTCTTCTGGGTTCAAAATGTTGTCATCTTGTAAGACATCAAACCTATTAGTTAACCTAGCAAGTTGAGTACCTTCAATTCTCGAATCAGAAAAATTAGAATCCACCTTGTCTGCTATTCCCGGAATATAGACCTCTATTTGATTTGCCGTAGTATTCATATGATGCTCTTTTTCAGCAGGTATCTTTGTTAGAGTTTCTTTGGGCACTTCTTGAACTCCCTCTCTCTTGGATTGATTTTTGGCCACATCTTTCTTAGGCTTTAATTGAGGGAATTTGATCATACATTTTCTTTCAGAGTGCCCTTGTTTTTTACAAAAATCGCAGAAAGAAGGAAAGTTTTCATATACTATATTTTGCCAGAAACCAGAACTGCCACTACCTATCCAAATTCTGTTAATTCTTTCTCTCAAAATGTTTATTTCCACACAAATTCTAGCCAAACTTGGTCTGGATATAGAGGCTGTAGATGCATCTAACTTAAGAGGTTTTCCCACAAGTTGGGCAATAGAGTATAAGGCTGATTTCGCATAGAAATGTAATGGAAGGTTAGGGAGATTAATCCACACTGGAACTATAGGAATTTCTTCATCTGGTTTGAATTCAGTTGTCCACTTAAAAGTACGCATAGGTTACTTCCCAATGTACTAGATGTCTCTTAGCCAAAGTCTAACATAATCTTCCTCACTATTTAATCTTATCAGGATATGCTTTGAGTCAAGAAGGCCAATCGAGAATGCAGATTTCAGGGAAAATGTTTGGAATATTTTCCGAATATAATCAATTGGAGGTCTTCCATGAGAGAATTTCCCCACAATTGAATGTTTAAATGGTTCAGCTAGGGCTTCCATATCTTCTTGAGAGAACATAACAACAGGCTCTCCATTAAACATGGTTGGACTCTTCAATGCCAGATCTTTTGGTTGTTGGTTCATGAGGATACTCGCGAAAGATTTGGTCCATACAGAATCAGGTGGCTTAGGAGGAATCGTTTGGTCATTAGCAGGCATTGCCGTTGTTATGCAAGAGGAGAAAGAGAATTCTCCTTAGTTTCTTGGAGGGTTCTTGAAGAGAGGGCTCATCATCAGTTAATTGCTAATATAAATAAATATTAAGCTTATCACAACTAGTTCGTATCCCAATTACATCCGAAATTCCAATTAGAATCCTAAGAGTCTTTATCCCATTAGACTCTTAAAAATCACAAAGTCTCACAACTTTAATTTTTTTTCATTGCAGATTTCACACCTTGTACTAAAACAACTATAACTCACTCTACGTAAGTCTAATTTACTAGTGAGTCTATTATTCCACTAGAGAAGCCTCTTTCTCCATTGTACATACCTTAAACCGGTACTAAGTTCACTTACCCATGTCACTCTTTATTCACCGTCGAACTCTGACTGATTCTTATGTGAATGACCTAAAACCTGCATTCACTTTATTTTAAATCAAGGGAATTTGCAGTTTAAAACCATCTGTAAGATTAATTTATGAGCAAAATATCATGCTCCTCTAAATATGGTGACCATCGTTCCCACCATTTCACATTGCTCCAACGAGTGAAAAATTTTCCTCAAATTTTCACATATGGGTACGTCCATACCCAACTCTAAGCCAAAGCTTCCGAGCCTTTGACTTCCTAGAAGTGAAATTACACTATTTCTGCCTAACTCAACTTCAATGCACGGTCCTCATCAAAGACCTCTTAAGATTTTTTCCCAACTAACTTCACTGGGTAATTCAAGTTTAGCACCATTCTCTACTATAATGGTGCATAGATAATTATAACTATTATTCTATAGTAGTCATTGTAGCAATCCATGATAATGCCGCAAGGACAATGACCTTTACTGCGGTCCTCATTTCCAACATCAACTTATAGCTCTAACTAAGCCCCGCCTCCTACTGCCCTCACAATGGACTTCCATGGTCGCCCTTCGTCGATCAGCACACGAATCCCGAACGAGCATGCAAAGGATTTACTGTACTCTTACATAATGGCAGGAGAAAGAAATCTCACAAGAGGATATCAACAATCCTAGTCATAAGGCTCTATATCAAATAAAAAGCAACGCTGAAAGCGTAGTACGCCTGCACAGATTCCTAAGGACACTAGAACCTGATGCTCTGATACCACCTGTGACACCCCACCTAATAAAATACCGGGCGATCACTCCTATAGAAAATTAAAACAAGAGTCTCATATGGTTCATTCTTAGCATCACTGTCAAAAACCAATTTAATTACTAATATCCTATTAGGCCGGCATCAAATTTTTAAATTAACAAATATTTTTAACCAAACCATTCAAATAAAACAATTACAACAGTTTATATGCAACAACTGAAATGAAATAAAATAAAATAGTCGAACACTCGGTACAGTAATATAACCAAATCGAATGTCGCGCTAAAAGGCGATAAAAGAATAAATGAGTACAGTTGGGCCATAAGCCCGAATGTTTCTACAATACCTCCTATCTAGATCTCAATGATAGAAGCGTGTACAATAAACCTGCTTGCATCCACAGCTGCTGCAGCAAACGTGTGACTCCAAGGAATCATCATCCAGGCGTCCCTGTGTCTGGACACCTATTATATATAGATATATAGCAAGAGGGAAAAATATAGAACCGGGTCAGAGCCCGAGTTGTGAAAATATTTTGCAAGTGCATAAATGCATTATTTAAGAAATTATATTTTATCTCATATTTAAATTGGTATTGCATTCCCATGAGATACCCCACACCCCTCTTCTAATAGTGCACAACTATCGCATTCCTTTTTAAACAACCTATTTAAGCTACCCTGCCTACTAAGGTATTTCTCCTATCTTCCAAAGTCCCCATAAATTCGAGTACTAAGGACGAAACTTCTCCCCATTCCCAATATTACGTTATGTTCATGCGTGGGGTATCTCGCGAAGTGAAATCCAAACAAGGAACCCCCCGATACATTACTATGTGACAATGTTGATCATCGGGATCCATTAAGCCTTAATTACATAACACATTTATACTATCCCGCATTTATTAATAGTTCTCATTAGAACCTATGATCCATATTCATATAAATTCGGATATAAATCTACCGAAAAGAGTATATCATGATATTCATTATTTTCCCTTTTATACAGGGTTACGATATATGATATTTCATCTCATATATATAAACAGTATACTATACGCAACAAGTATATTAATCCATCCACCGAGCTATAATATTAAGCAATCGTGGATTATCTTAAGTACACATATATGTTAATCTCAATACATATATTCATATTCAGCACCCATAGGCTCAACAGCGGTGCACACATACTCTGCTATCCAATCCAAGTACATCTCGTACAAAAAGGATTACCCGTTCTACATCTCAGGAAGTGTAACAATAAAAATCACACGTATTGGAGGCGAACATAGTTCACGTACCTACGGGTCACGCACATACCTACGCTCCCATAAGCAGCAGACTTATCAACTCACAAATAAGCCTTTCACAGTCCTATGTTCTTGAGGTAGAAAATCTAACATCCCCCCAAAGGCAACACAGGATAAGATTGTCCTCTTCCGAACGCCAACCTCCCGTTATAGCAAGTATGGTAGGTATGTCATACACATAATAAACAATCATATAGGTACACATTCCACCTATATAAATATACCATCAATTTGGTATTCACACAACCATTTTATAATTATAGGTATTTATCTCACCCATACATAATTCCCCATAGGTAATTATTTAACCCATGTATATAATAACATCCGGGCATACACACAACCCATATAATAAATTCCCTACGTAGTATATTTATATCCCGAATATCCTACGCATTAATCAATATTTGACTAATCCCCAATATTTTATTTTTCGAGCTTTTCTCACCGCACAATGATAATATCAACAACTCCGATATATTCATTCGTCTCATAATATATACTTTAACGACACCGGATATATTATTTGTACCTCTTCTCAATATTTAATGGCTAAAATATCCAAACTCTTATAGCGATAACCAATAGCCTCGAATATTCCCATTCCCAATAATATAAACCATCACATACTTAAAATACTACCCCAATACATATTCCCATCCTTTATTCGTACGTATTCTCCTCGTTCGAAGGGTACTACCACACTTACATATCAAGACCGTACATAAGGTCCCGATACTCTACCTATTCAAGGTATTTTTCTCCTCAAATTTCATAATTTAGGATCCTAAGGATTTCTCTAAAGTTCTGCTGCAACACTGAAAATCTGCACAAAATATGGAACCGAATCCATTAAAAAAATGGAACCCAATCCCCCAGAAAAAATGAATCGAATCCCCCGAAAATGGGATCGGTTCCGTTATGTCAGTCCGAGTTTCCATCTCAGAACTGCTTCCGTATAAAATTAATTATAAATCCAAAAAAAATCAGAAAAATACGTGGTTAGCGCTCACATAACAGTATCTAAAAGATCTACAACTTTCATGTTTTAACCGAGATCTGAATTGGCTGTCTTTCTAGCCGAAACATTTCGGAAGTGACGCTCATCACTATTCACCTTCTTCTCCAAAAATCCGAACCTCCATTTTTCTCCATTTTTGTTGTTTCAAATCTCATCCAACAACTCCATAAACATCTAATATATGTTTTACAACTAACACATCAATTAATTTGGGTATTAAACCATTTCTCTTAGATTTAAATCCTAAAACCATAAAAACCCCAACTTATATTTTAACCCATTTCAATCTATTTCTTCACTCCATTCACATGGATTTAGCACTAGAAATCGTTAAGAATTTACATTACATTAGTATGTAAACTCATATCCAAATTTCCCCAAATTTATTTTAAGTTTATAACCCAAAATCATACAGTTTACCAACTATAATATGAGATTAATCCATAAAATGAAATAAAGAAAGTACACACTTGCCTGGAGGATGAAATCCGACGACCTCGAGTCGAATCCGATGGAGTTTGGCCGAAATCTCCCATTTCTCTATTCTTTTTCTCCTCTTCCTTTCTTTCTCTCTTTCTTTTCTCTCTTTTCTTTCCTTTCTCCCACTCTCTCATGACTTATAAGAGAGAAATAAGCGGCTTGTCCCTTATTAACCCAAAAATGACTCGTTTACTCAATTACGAGTCCATACGGGTCCAAAAATACTCGAAACTTAAACACTACCCTCGGGTACTCTATTCTGACTATCCCGGCCATTCTGAACCCAATGGCGCAGTCGAAATCTCCATCCGAGTCACTTAACTCAAATTCATTAATTAGACCCAACACGTCCAATATGCGTGTTTTCCAGTTTAAAATATTTTCCTTTGTCGCTTTACCCAGCTGCGACATGTAATAAAAATAATCTACTCATATACTTAGTCTCGAAATATAATCCATGTAAATATTAATCTGTCACTCAAAAACTAATATTTACTATTCACTTTATAATATTGAATTTATTTAATTTCACTCATTAATCCCATAATTACTATTCACATTAATTCTTCAAATTACCAAATTACATCCACTGTGTAATTTAAATATCTTTAAAAGTACGGGGTATTACATTAATATTCCTCTTTGTAGGACCTACTTGTTATTGAAAACGTTGGAGGAGACCGTGGGATTTTCTTTGTGACCAAATCCCTCTCCCACTTAGTAGTTTAAAACTTTTGTGAGGGTTGTCAAAAAGAGAAGTTTAATTTTAATGTTTTAATAAATACAGGGTAACTGGAACATATCAAAATTTTCGGTTGCCCAAATTTTATCGGATTAGAAACATGTGTAATAAATATAAATTCTAAATTTGCTTATATTTAAAAAATAAATTCAGAAATTTAACTTATATTTTCTAATTACACATTAAAAATCCATAATTTTTTTTAAAAAATAAACATATGACCATGGAGACTGTTCAATTTTAAATTGTCCAATTAAAATAATGGGATTTTTTAATTTATTTATTCAAATTAAAAAAAACAATTTCCTTATTTTAATTATCCAAAAATAATTACTTTATTTTAAATTAAAATAATACTAGAAATAAATTTTAATTTAAGTAATAAATAAAACCCATTGAATTTAATAAATTTAAAATGAACCACCCAAAAAGTATATTCTAAGAAAACCATGATCTAAGGTCGGGTCCAATAACATTTGTCCATGTTGTCCAATTTAATGGGTCCGCTAAAACTAATTAATTTTAATACACCATTTAATAAAACACAAATATTAAACAAGAACCACAATTACAACCAAATAAGAAAAGGTAGAGACACAATCCATAAACAATAAGAAAATTAAAATAGGACCCTCTCCATTATGGTCTATAATTCCTTATCGCATGCAATCGTTGACTCTAAGAATCCTTCCCATATGGGGTATTACAATGCGTTGGGTAGTTCTTCTCGTGAACCTTTAACTGCCTTGATGCATAAGCTATTAGATTCCTTCGTTGCATCAATATTGCTCCCAAACCTGCCCCTAATGCATCATAAAACATGACATAACCCTTTCCTTATTCTAGGAGGATAAGTATTGGTGCTAAAGTCAATCTAATCTTCAACTCTTGTAAGGTCATCTCAGTTATTTGCCCACTCAAAAACAACATACTTTATGTCAACTTGGTGATGTGTGAAGCAATTTATGAGAACCCTTGGATGAAATGCCTATAATACCTAGCGAGTCCTAAGAAATTTCTCAACTTTGTGACTATTTTTGGTTGTTCCCAGTTCACCACTTCTTTAAACTTTGATGGATCTACTGAAATCCCTTGTCTTAAGATGATATGTCCATGAAACCTGACCTCGTCCATCCAAAACTCACACTTGTTTAATTTGGCATACAAATGATTTTCACAAAGAACTTATAAGGTCGTGCGAAGATGATCCTCATAATCCTCTCTTGAAGATGAGTAGATTCGGATATCATCAACATATACCACACTAAAACTATCTAGGTATGAGCAGTAAATCCGATTCATCAGGTCCATATGTACTGCAGGTGCATTTGTTAACCTGAATGGCATCACTAAGAACTCATAATGCCCATATCGGATTAAAAAATGTTGTCTTTTTACTATCCTTAGTCTTGACCCTCAACTAATGACAGTCAAAATACAAGTCAATCTTAGAGAATACATCCGTGCCTCATATTTGATTAAAGAGCTCATCAATCCGAGACATATGATACTTAGTCTTGATATAGTCAGTACAAAGCATGGGGTATTGTCCTTCTTCTTGGCAAAAAGAACCGGTGCGCCCCATAGTGACACACTTAGTCTGATAAGACACTTTTATAATAAATTCTCTAACTGTATCTTCAGTTCTTTCAGCTTGGTTGGACCTAAGTGGTGTGGAGGAATGGAAATAGGTGAGACATTCGAGTGTACTTCAATTGTAAGTCTATTTCCCTCTGCGTTGGTAACCTTAGAAACTCTTATGAAAACACGTCCAAGAACTCCCGTATAATCAATGATCAAGGATCATATAATCGGGGTCATCCAACGCCACAAGGCTCAATAGCCACCCAAAGTAATTTCGTTATTCTTTAGTGTTAATGTATTTGTAAGAATGGTAATGACTTGTTCACTGTTAAATCGTTGGTTGGACCCATCTGGAAATAACACTGATACTCTATGCCGATGACATTATATCGTGGCATTGAAACAAGTTAGCAAGTCCATTATGAGGATTACCTCAAAACCTTCCATGTCCGTGACAATTAAGTTGTACTCAAGAATGTACTTCCCCGCAATGATAATGCAATTAAGACAAACAAGATTTAGGTAAATACCTTCGCCGATTTGATGTCCCACAAAAATAAGGGATGAAAGCAATCAATGTTAAGACCCAAACTACAAGCTAAAGAACTGGATATAAATGAATGTGAAGCACTTGAATCAAACAATTCTTGGACCCATATATGGTAAATTAACATCACACCTCTCGGGGTGCCGGTTAGGCCTAAAATTTCTCCGGGACCCAAACCAAACACCCGGGTATACTATTTTGACTATCTCGACCCTTCCGGACTCAATGATACACTCAAAATGACCATACGAGTTACTAAAAATAATTAATATATTTATTTCACTAAATTAGTCCCGACACGACTCACACGCGTGTCTGACATAATTCACTAAACTTTCGTATTATTCTCTCTCGATAATTTATCAAAGTGTATAGTTTCATATTACATATCGCATAGTAATATTAAATCAATAAGTATTAACCCTTGGCACACTAGTTAATATTAATTTTATTAAATTCGGATTAATTAATAATTTAATTCTCACATTTAAATTGAATTAATCCCTCTGTAATAATTAATCCCATAATTATTTAAATCATAAAAATATGGGGTATTACATACTTCCCCCCTAATAAAGGAATTTTGTCCCGAAATTCAGAGAATAAGGCATACCTGGTATGAATAAATCTGGATATTTTTCACGCATATCCGCCTCACACTCCCAAGTAGACTCCTGCACATTGTGATGCTGCCATTGGACCCGGACAAGTGGAACTACCTTTGACCTCAGCCTCCTCTCACTATAATCTAGGATAGCCACCGGTATCTCCTCATATGAACTGTCTGGATGTAACTCAATCTCCTCAATCGCAATGTGAGTGTGTGCCAACTCATCCCGAAGGTATTGCCTCAGTGATGAAATGTGGAATATATCATGGATACGATGCAAGTTCTCCACTAATCTAAGTCTGTAAGCCACTAGTCCGACCTTCTCTATAATAGGGAATGTCCCTATATATCTCGGAGCCAACTTCCCTCTCTTTCCAAATCTCATTACCCCCTTCATCAGAGATAATCTCAATAAAACTTGGTCCCCCACTTCGAACTCTCGGAAGGACCTTTTAGCATCGGCATAGCTCTTCTACCTGTCCTGCGCTACTCATATGTGACCTCGAATCATCTCGATCATGCTCGATGTGTCCTGAATTACCTCTGGTCCTAGTAACTTATTGTCCCCCACTTCTAGCCAGCATGCTGAGGAATGACAAGGTCGACCATACAGTGCCTCGAACGGGGCCATGCCAATCGTAAACTGATAGGAGTTGTTATAAGCAAACAACACTAGTGGAAGATACTGCTCCCAACCTCCACTAAAATCTAGGATACACATGCGTAACATGTCCTCGAGCATCTGATTAGGGCGCTTAGTCTGCCCATCAGTCTGCGGGTGATACGCTGTACTCATTCGCAACTCGGTACCCATAGCTTCCTGATAACTCTCTTAAAAATGAGATACAAAAGTCTTATCTCTGTATGACACGATATTAAGAGGTACACCATGCTGTCTTACTATCTCTGCAATAAAAGTCTGGGCATACTGTCCTGCCGTATAGTCTGTCCTAATGGGCAAAAAGTGGGCTACTTTCGTCAAACGATCCATAATAACCCATATAGAATCGTTCCCCCTATGCGAAGTGGGCAACCCGGTGATAAAATCCATGGAAATGCCTTCCCATTTCCACATAGGAATCTCCAACGGCTGAACTAAACCTGGTGGTCTCTGATGGTCCACTTTCACTAACTGGCAAGTGGTACACTTGGATACGAACTCTGCGATATCCTTTTTCATCCCGCTCCACCAATACTGCTGCCTCATATCCTGGTACATTTTTTCCCCACCAGGATGTACAGAAAATTGGGACCCATGCGACTCCGTTATCACTGCATGTCGAAGGTCCTCCCCCTCTGAACAACGAGTCTCCATTGAAGTACAAACCACCCTCGGAACTTACTGAATAAGACTCGGCTCCCCGACTAAAAGCTGCCTAATCCGATCTTGACAGAATGAATCCGCCTCCTGTGCATGTACTACTTGCGTAACAATATGAGGCGTAACTATCATTGCAGACATAAATGATCGGGCCACGGCATCCTAATGTCCGAATTCCTTCCATTTTTCCTTCCACAGCTCGACTGTGTCATCTACCGGCCTACAACTCAATGCATCAACAACTACATTAGCCTTCCCCGGGTGATAGTGTATCTCGAACTGATAATCTGTTACAAACTAAAGCCACCTGCGTTGACGCATATTCAACTCTTTCTGCATGAACAAGTACTGCAGTGATTTGTGGTATGTAAATAAGTGAACTTGTTCCCCCAATATAATTATGATAAATCATGTTTAAATCATGATTATATTATGTGATATGAATAATAAGTTATTAGTATATATATAATGTTAAGTAATTATGTTTAGTTAATCCCACCTTCATAAATCTTGAAATATCGAATTAGTTACAAATGTGAAATTTTAAAGTTTCGGTAGGAATGTTCCTGTTGGAGGCTAGTTTTGATCTTTATGACATAACAATGAACTTGAGGTGTAAAATAGATATTTGTAGATATATGAGATAGGTTTATAAAAAAACAAACGGTTCATCGAATGGACATCTGAGTGGGAAGATATTGTCTTTTTACGAACAGGGGGTAAAGTAGTCATTTAGCCTTAAATGATATTTTGTTTTATGTAATGCCACATGTTATATTTTGATTAGACCAAGAGGGGGTGGCCTTATGCCGAATTAAAACCCTTGAATTAATCTCTTCCTTCAGCATATTTCAGCCATGGAAGAGTTTTAACCTAAGGAAAGAGAGTTTTGAAGTTTAGGAAGAAAGTGTGAGGAGAAATTGAAGAAAAAATTCATAGAAAAATTACGTAAAAGCCCCTAAGGTATTTCCATCAATAAATATTGTTTATTTTTTTGTATTAATTATTTAAATGATTGAAATAATCATTTGTTTACTGAAATTCCATGTCTTGATGTGTATTTATGGATAGATGCATGTTTAAGCAAACTTGAATGTGTAAACCCTTGAGATTGTTTTGTTTAGGAACCTTGTTTATTCAAACTTCCATATATTTCTCTATACTTACTGGAATTGATTGATTCCAATTGGAGATTAACATGGACTCACATGTGTATGAAATATCCGAAAATTATGTTAAAATACCAATAAATGAGTCTTTGGTGAGAGTTTGAAATTCGGGTATGAAATCTGCCTTAAGGGTGAAAGTATGCCCGCCATGAGTTCGATGTTTTGCTTGACATAGCAAATGAACTCTGATAATTATGAAATTTTAATCTTGTATTGTTTAGTATTTTTACTGATGTTGGGTGAAATATGACATAAATTTATGATCTAGACAAATTATGGAAATTCTTGGAAGTTGAATGAACGATGAAAGAGCCTATATGGCAGATTTGATATGTGGTAAAGAAATGAGCATATCTTGCTCTTGGAGACTTAAAACGATGTATCATCTTTTGTATTGGAATATTAATATGACAAGGATTGAATTTACAAGAATAAATGAATTTATATTAGGTCTATGATTTGACATGGATTGGGATGGAACTTCACTTATGATAAATGATTTGAATGGAATGATGTGATGCTTATGGATTGAATTATATTGAAATCATTCTTTGGATTATTGATATTATTATGATGATACTAATATTGTAAGAATGATAGGAAGGGAAGAAGAGATGATTGAACAAATACTGGATAAAGGCAAGGGAAAAGCCAGTTAAACTATCAAGGTGAGTGTACTTATGATTTGTTTCATATATAAATATGAATATAGCTCTAAGAGCGGATTTGTTTGAATACTTCGGTATTCAGGATTTGTTTGGATATTAAAATATCCAGGATTTTTTTGGGTCTCATGATCCAGGATTGGTTTGAATACTTCGATATTCAGTATTTGTTTGGATATTAAAATATCGAGGATTTATTTGGGTCTCATGATCCAAGATTGGTTTGAATACTTCGGTATTCAGGATTTGTTTGGATATTCAAATATCCAGGATTTGTTATTGCCAATGGGAAGAATTATTTGGGTATTATGATCCAGGATTTGTTATTGCCAATGGGAAGAATTATTTGGATCTTATGATCCAAGATTTGTTATTGCCAATTGGCAGAATTATTTGGATCTTATGATCCAGGATTTGTGATTGCCAATGGGCATGATTGTTCGGATTTTATATCCACATATTCAATATAGAATTGTTATTCTGTTGCAGGAAAGGAGTACCTCACTAAGCTTAATGCTTACGGTTTATATTTTAACAATTTCAGGTTCGTACGCTACCAGCTAGGATACCATATGACCGATAACTTTGAGAGTTGCACCATTGGAGAGAGCTGGGGTTTAAAATTGGGGATTTTATCATTGTCACACTGAAGATTTTAATATACTCACACATTGTATATATTGATTTAGTATGGATTGAGTTGATCATAGTTAATCACAGTATTGTATGTCCGCTTAATTATGACTCTGACATTGAATTTTATGGTATAAGAATAACATTATGTTCATTATGAACATTGTGCAGAAAAATATTGATAAATGAAGTATATTTTCCAATGGGATCGAGATTATGATCCAATTATTTTAATAACAAATGATTAGTATGGATATTGGGTTTGGGGTGTGACAATTAGTGGTATCAGAGCGTGGTTGTTAATTCTGGACGTGTGTGACGATTAGATGGTAGTTATTGAGTTGATTTGATATTTATGAATTGTTTATGTACTAACCAATAGTTTAGTATTATTAACTTTTTATGTTGGTTGTTAGAACTTAGTTGTATTACAGATAATTCCAGATGGAACCTGGGGATGGACAACATCGAGAAGAGGGAGTAGCTTCTCGTACAGACAATACTGAAGAAGAGCAGAGTGTTGCTGGAAGGGCCAGAGAGAATGAACAACCTACAGAGATTCAGATGATGGTGCATGCAATGATGAGGATGGCAGAGCAATAAGAAAGAAATATGGTGCAAATGGAAGAACAATAGGCTAGATATCTAGAATCAAAGATTGTGGCCAGGATTGAGAGAGAGGCAAGGAAGGAAATGAAAGATTCCATGCATGAGAAGTTTTTGAAGTTGAATCCTCCAGAATATTCAGGGTCGGTTGAACCTACAGAAGCTGAGATATGGGTTAGAGATATAGAAACTATCTTTGCAGTTATGAAGGTTCCAGATAACCAAAAAGTTAATCTAGTTGTGTTTAAGCTCAAAGGAGAGACAAAATATTGGTGGGAAGCCAGCAACCATTTGGTGCCCAGGTTGGAAGGTACTAATGTTATTACTTGGGCTGAATTTATTAAATCTTTGTATGTTAAGTATTTCCCTAAGGTTTACAGGAGGGAGAAGCTGAGGGAGTTTATGAATTTAACCTAAGGGAACATGTCTGTGAGGGAGTATGATGCTAAATTTACTGCTTTGTCTAGATTTTCTACTAAGTATGTGCAGGATGATGGAGATAAATGTAGTATGTTTCAAGATGGACTGATTTGGCCTATTCAAAATAGAGTGGCCACTTATGAGTTAGAAGATTATGCTTCTCTAGTAAACAAAGCCACGATAGCAGAAAGGCAAATGAACCAAGGGGTGGCGAGCAGAGAGAGTTTTAAGAAAAGTAGATTCGATGCATCTCACTCGAAGGGAGGTGAGGGTGGAAGTGTTAATATGGAACCTCATAAATTTCAGAGAGGTGGTGGAGATAGTGGTAGAGGTCAGGGGCGATTTGGCAAATATACTAGGGGTGGAGAATCTTCTAGTCTGGGTTGGAGGTCAGGAAAAGGTGAGGCACCAGTGAGAGTTGTTACGTGTTTCTTTTGTAAAGAGGAGGGGCATTATAAATTCAAGTGTCCTAAGCTTAAAGGAGTGGAATGCTACCATTGTCATCAAGTGGGGCATGTTAAAAAGAATTGTTCGCAGTTGGCATAGACTCCAACAACACATAGTGAAGTAGCAAGCAGAATGTTATCTCCAGGTAGTGCAGTGAAAAGTGTGGAGAGAGGACAAGCTAGTGGTTCCAGGCCAGGTGGACGAGTCTTTACGATGAAAGAAGCTCAGATTACTCCAGATGTGGTGACATGTACACTTTCTGTTACTGATAGAAGTGCTTATGTTCTGATTGATCCTAGTTCCACACATTCTTTTGTATCATATGCATTTTCCATATATCTGAATAAACCATGCACTCATTTAGAGGTGGGGTTGGGTATTTCCATGCCTATGGGGGATATGATTGTAGTTGATTATGTTTTTCATGATTGTGTTTTGACTGTGGGGGTTAGAGATACAGTTATAGATCTACTTCCATTGGATATTTTTGATTTTGATATAATTCTGGGAATGGATTGGTTATCTAAATATCATGCATCTATGGATTGTTTCTGTAAGGAAGTTGTTTTTAATATGCCTGGTGAGCCTGAATTTAAATTTGTGGGGGAAAGGAAAATTGTTCCCAGTTGCCTCATTTCTGCTATTCAGACGAGGAAATTATGGAGTAAGGGTTGTGAGGGTTTTATTGCATATGTTCTTGACACTAGGAAGGGATCTTTACAATTAGTCGATGTTCCTATTGTACGGGATTTTCCAGAAGTGTTTCCTAGTGAGTTTCCAGGGTAACCTCCAGAAAGAGAAATTGAATTTAGTATTGAATTAGCACCGGGGACAACCCCTATTTCTATGGCACCGTATAAAATGGCACCTGCTGAGTTGAAAGAACTCAAAATTCAGTTGCAGGATTTGCTTGATAGGGGGTTCATACAACCTAGTGTATCTCCATGGGGGGCGCCAACTTTATTTGTCAAAAAAAGAAAGATGGCACTATGCGTTAGTGTATTGATTATAGGCAACTGAATAAAGCTACAATTAAGAACAAATACCCTTTACCTCGTATAGATGATTTATTTGATCAGTTACAGGGTGCTAAAGTGTTTTCAAAAATAGACTTACGATCGGGTTATCATTAGTTGAGGGTTAAGGAGAGTGATATTTCTAAAACTGCTTTTCGTACTCGGTATGGTCATTTTGAATTTCTGGTGATGCCTTTTGGGGTAACTAATGCTCCAGCTGTATTTATGGATCTTATGAACCGAGGACTTCATCCTTTTGTTGATTCATTTGTGATAGTTTTTATTGATGATATTCTGATTTATTCACGTGATATGGTTGAACATAAAAAGCATCTCAGAACTATTTTGAATGTGTTGAAAGATAAGCAATTGTATGCTAAGTTTAGCAAATGTGAATTTTGGCTATCAAAAGTTGTATTTTTAGGCCATGTTATTTCTGGAGATGGTATATGTGTTGATCCAAAGAAGGTAGAAGCTATTATAAAAGGGGAGAGGCCCAATAATGTGACTGAGGTGAGAAGTTTTCGGGTTTAGCTGGGTATTATAAAGGCTTATTAAGGGATTTTCTTCAATTGCCTTGTCGATGACTAAACTAACCCGGAAAGATCTTAAGTTTGAATGGAATTCTGATTGCGAAAATAGTTTTGATGAATTGAAAAAGAGGTTGGTAACTGCACCTGTTCTTACTATTCCACATGGTGGAGATGGTTTTGTTATTTATACTGATGCTTCACACCAGGGGTTGGGTTGTGTTTTTATGTAGCATGGTAGAGTCATTGCTTATGCTTCTAGGCAGTTGCGTACACATGAAAGTAATTATCCTACACATGATTTGGAACTTGCTACTATTTTGTTTGCTTTGAAATTATGGCGTCATTATCTATATGGTGAGGTATGTGAAATTTTTACTAACCATCAAAGCCTTAAGTATTTATTTACTCAAAAGGAGTTGAATTTAAGGCAGAGGCGATGGATGGAGTTAATTAAAGACTATGATTGTACAATTCACTACCACTGAGGGAAGGCAAATGTAGTTGCAGATACTCTGAGTAGAAAGGCTTCGGGAAGGTTATCTTGTATTCGATGTGCTAGAGTTTCCCAAATCATGGAGTTGAGATTGATGGGAGTAGAATTGAAGCTAGCCGATGGGGACAGGTTATTTGCTCATGTAAGCGTGAGGACTTTGTTAGCTACCCGTATTCGTGATTTGCAAAGTCAAGATCCTTTTCTTTAGAAGAAATGACAAGATGTATGAGATAGTAAGTCTGAAGATTTTTGTATTGTGAATGATAGCATTTTATTCTATAAGCAGCGATTGTTCGTGCCTAATGTGTGTGGATTGAAAGAGGAAATTTTAGATGAGGATCATAATTCCATTTATACTATGCATACTGGTAGTACTAAAATGTATAGGGATTTAAAGGAGCATTATTGGTGGAATAATATGAAAAAGGAAATAGCTGATTTTGTTGCTAGGTGCCTTATTTGTCAGCAAGTTAAAGTAGAGCATCAGAAGCCTACTGGTCTGCTTCAGCCATTGCCAATACCGGAATGGAAATGGGATCATGTAACGATGGATTTTGTGGTTGGGCTTCCTCGATCTCAGAAGGGGTCATATTCGATTTGGGTAGTGGTGGATAGATTGACGAAGTCCTCTCATTTTCTAGCAGTCAAGACTACGTATACAGTTTATAGGTATGCTAGATTGTATGTTAATGAAATTATTCGATTGCATGGAGCACTGGTATCTATTGTTTCAGATAGAGACCCTACTTTTACATCCATATTTTGGAATAGCTTGCAGTGTGCTATGGGTACTAACTTGAAGTTTAGTACGGCTTTTCATCCTCACATGGATGGGCAGTCTGAAAGGAAAATACAGATTTTGGAGGATATGCTTAGAGCTTGTGTGCTTGATTTCAAAGGTAATTGGGATCAATATTTGCCTTTGATATAATTTGCATATAACAGTAGTTTTTAGTCTACTATTGGTATGGCTCCATATAAAGCATTGTACGGTAGACGATGTCGTACACCGATATGTTGGGGTGAAGTTGGTGAAAGGAAGATAGAGGGTCCAGAATTGATTGAAGTCACCACTGAAAAAGTGAAGATTATTCAAGATAGAATGAGAACAACTCAAAGCAGACAAAAAAATTATGCAGATAAACGACAAAAAGATTTGGAATTCTAGAAAGGGGATTATGTGTTTCTTCGGATATCTCCATGGAAAGGAGTTATGAGGTTTGGAAAGAAAGGGAAATTAAGCCCACGCTACATTAGACCTTGTGAAATCCTTGAGAAAGTCGGGATGGTTGCCTACAAGTTAGCATTACCACCAGAGTTATCTCTGTTACATGATGTTTTCCATGTTTCTATGTTAAGAAAGTATGTAGCGGATCCTTCACATGTGTTGGTGGAACAACCTATTGAGTTAAAGGAAGACTTGAGTTATGTTGAAGAACCACTTGCTATCGTGGATAGGAAGGAACAAATATTAAGATCAAAAGTAATCCCACTTGTGAAAGTTGTGTGGAGAAGGCACTCCATGGAAGAGGCTACATGGGAGAGATAGGATATCATGAAGATGCGTTATCCTTATTTGTTTGATTCAGACAACCAAGGTATGTCAATTTCGGGGACGAAATTTCCTAACGCGGGGGGGGGGGGGGGGGAGGGGGGGGGGGATTGTGACAACCCGAATATAATTATGATAAATCATGTTTAAATCATGATTAGATTATGTGATAAGAATAATATGTTATTAGTATATATATAATGTTAAGTAATTATGTTTAGTTAATCCCACCTTCATAAATCTTGAAATATCGAATTAGTTACAAATGTGAAATTTTAAAGTTTCGGTAGGAATGTTCCTGTTGGAGGCTAGTTTTGATATTTATGACATAACAATGAACTTGAGGTGTAAACTAGATATTTGTAGATATATGAGTTAGGTTTATAAAAAAAACAAACGTTTCATCGAACGGACATCCGAGTGGGAAGATATTGTCTTTTTACGAACAGGGGGTAAAGTAGTCATTTAGCCTTAAATGATATTTTGTTTTATGTAATGCCACATGTTATATTTTGATTAGACCAAGAGGGGGTGGCCTTATGCCTACTTAAAACCCTTGAATTCATCTCTTCCTTCAGCATATTTCATCCATGGAAGAGTTTTAACCTAAGGAAAGAGAGTTTTGAAGTTTAGGAAGAAAGTGTGAGGAGAAATTGAAGAAAAAATTCATAGAAAAATTACGTAAAAGCCCCTAACGTATTTCCATCCATAAATCTTGTTTATTTTTTTGTATTACTTATTTAAATGATTGAAATAATCATTTGTTTACTGAAATTCCATGTCTTGATGTGTATTTATGGATAGATGCATGTTTAAGCAAACTTGAATGTGTAAACCCTTGAGATTGTTTTGTTTAGGAACCTTGTTTATTCAAACTTCCATATATTTCTCTATACTTACTGGAATTGATTGATTCCAATTGGAGATTAACATGGAATCACATGTGTATGAAATATCCTAAACTTATATTAAAATACCAATAAATGAGTCTTTGGTGAGAGTTTGAAATTCGGGTATGAAATCTGCCCTAAGGGTGAAAGTATACCCGCCATGTGTTCGATGTTTTGCTTGACATAGCAAATGAACTCTGAAAATTATGAAATTTTAATCTTGTATTGTTCAGTATGTTTACTGATGTTGGGTGAAATGTGACATAAATTTATGATCTAGACAAATTATGGAAATTCTTGGAAGTTGAATGAACGATGAAAGAGCCTATTGGCAGATTTGATATGTGGTAAAGAAATGAGCATATCTTGCTCTTGGAGACTTAAAACGATGTATCATCTTTTGTATTGGAATATTAATATGACAAGGATTGAATTTACAAGAATAAATGAATTTATATTAGGTCTATGATTTGACATGGATTGGGATGGAACTTCACTTATGATAAATGATTTGAATGGAATGATGTGATGCTTATGGATTGAATTATATTGAAATCATTCTTTGGATTATTGATATTATTATGATGATACTAATATTGTAAGAATGATAGGAAGGGAAGAAGAGATGATTGAACAAATACTGGATAAAGGCAAGGGAAAAGCCAGTTAAACTATCAAGGTGAGTGTACTTATGATTTGTTTCATATATAAATATGAATATAGTTCTAAGAGCGGATTTGTTTGAATACTCCGGTATTCAGGATTTGTTTGGATATTAAAATATCCAGGATTTGTTTGGGTCTCATGATCTAGGATTGGTTTGAATACTTCGATATTCAGGATTTGTTTGGATATTAAAATATCGAGGATTTATTTGGGTCTCATGATCCAGGATTGGTTTGAATACTTCGGTATTCAGAATTTGTTTGGATATTCAAATATTCAGGATTTGTTATTGCCAATGGGAAGAATTATTTGGGTCTTATGATCCAGGATTTGTTATTGCCAATGGGAAGAATTATTTGGATCTTATGATCCAGGATTTGTTATTGCCAGTGGGCAGAATTATTTGGATCTTATGATCCAGGATTTGTCATTGCCAATGGGCAAGATTGTTCGGATTTTATATCCACATATTCGATACAGAATTGTTATTCTGTTGCAGGGAAGGAGTACCTCACTAAGCTTAATGCTTACGGTTTATATTTTAACAATTTCAGGTTCGTACGCTACCAGCTAGGATACCATATGACCGATAACTTTGAGAGTTGCACCGTTGGAGAGAGCTGGGGTCTAAAAATGGGGATTTTATCATTGTCACACTGAAGATTTTAATATACTCACACATTGTATATATTGATTTAGTATGGATTGAGTTGATCATAGTTAATCACAGTATTGTATGTCCGCTTAATTATGACTCTGACATTGAATTTTATGGTATAAGAATAATATTATGTTCATTATGCACATTGTGCAGAAATTTTTTGATAAATGAAGTATATTTTCTAATGGGCTCGAGATTATGATCTAATTATTTTAATAACAAATGATTAGTATGGATATTGGGTTTGGGGTGTGACAACTACTCCCAGCTCTAAGTCGTGGGTGAGGTAATTCTTCTCATGAGGCTTAAGCTTCCGGGAAGCAAAAGCTATGGCATGCTCCTCTTGCTTGAGTACTCCCCTAAGCCCCTGTAAGGATGCGTCAGTATAAACCAAGAATTCCACTCCGCTCCTGGGAAGTTCTAGTATGGGTGCTGAAGTCAACTTATCCTTCAGCTCATCGAACGCCAACGGACATGCATCGTCCCAAACAAATGTCACACCCTTACGAATCAGATTTGTCATCGGACCCATAATATTTTAGAATCCCCGAATGAACCGTTTGTAGTATCCGTATAATCCTATAAAACTCCGTACCTCCGTCGGTGTCGTGGGCTGTCCCCACTCCCTCACCGCTGACACCTTACTAGGTTCCACAGATATCCCTTCTCTGATACAATGTGTCCCAAAAACTGTACCTCTCGCTGCCAAAATTCACACTTTTCATACTTGGCGTACAACTCATGCTCTCGTAAGTTTTGAAAAACCATACATAAGTGCTCGGCATGCTCCTCCTCGGTGCGAGAATAAATCAGGATGTCATTTATGAAGATAATGGCAAACTGATCTAGGAACTCTCTGAATACTTTGTTAATCAAGTCCATAAATACTGCTGGGGCGTTGGTTAGCCCAAATGGTATAACCCTGAATTCATATGACATATACCTCATCAGAAAAGTAGTCTTAACCACGTCCTGATCTCTGATGCATAGCTGATGGTACCCGGATCTTAAGTCTATCTTCGAGAAGTGGGCCTCTCCTCTCAGCTGGTCAAACAAGTCATCAATGTGAGGCAACGAATACTTATTCCATATCGTGGCTTTTTATGCTCCCGATAATTAATACAAAGTCGTAGGGACCCATCCTTCTTCTTCACAAATAGAACTGGGGCACCCTAAGGCGAGGTACTCCTACGGATGAAGTGTTGTCCCAATAAATGTTCTATCTGATCCCGTAACTCTCTCATCTCTTCCAGAGCCATACAGTAAGGCGCACGTGCTATCGGATAAGTGCCCAATGTTAAGTCTATCATAAACTCGATCTCCCTACTCGAAGGCAACCCCGGTGTATCCTGAAATACATCAATAAACTCGCAGACGACCGGAATTAAATCGAGTGGAATCACTACTGCATAAGTATCATCCTCTATATAAAACAAGTGGGTGGATGACCCTCCCTCAGAACGAGTCATCTCCACTAAGAACATCTCTTGGCTCGGAATGGCGAACACAATACTCCTAGTGAAGCAATCAATCATGGCCCTATACTCAACTAGCCAATCCATGCCCATAATGGCATCGTACTCAGACATATCTAGTACTAGCATATCAGTCGGTAAAATCAAACTGCCAATATCTATGCGTACTCCTCGGCATATGAAGAAAATCATCGACCCATTACCTAACGGTGAGTCTACACATGTCACTATACTCTCTGTTGTGCCTAATAACTCAGTGGCCCGTGCAAATCTAGTGTCTATAAAGGAGTGTGATGCCCCCATGTCAAATAAGATACGACCTAAAGTACCATGGATAGAAAACTTACCCTCCACTGCGGGTGGTTCCTGCAGAACTACGGCCTGGTGGACGTTATAGACACGTCCATACTGTAACTACCCCTGCTGCATCGGAACTGTAGGCAAAGATGGAACTGGAGCTGGTCCTGGTAGGGCGGCGGGAAAAATAGGTCTCTGGGCTCCTGGTGAGCACCCTGCTGCCGATGAACTCTGTCCTTATCGGGGCACTCCTATTTCTTATGGCCAGTCTTGCCACAAGTATAACATTTCCTGATAAAGTTTCCTCCCCTCTATCCCTGATAGCCTCGGTCCTATTTGCTGTTACCACCTCTACCTTGGCCCTGCTGGCCCTGCTATTGATTCTGTGGCTGGCCCTGGTGGCCCTGCCTCCAACCTCCATGACCATGCCTGAAACCTCCAAAACAAAACCTCTTAGCAGACTCCCCTACTGGGAACCCTACCGCTAACTCTGCTCAACTGGGGCCCCACTGGCACTACCTCCCCCTGTCTTGCCCAACTGGCTGGGTTCTCCCCTTCGCTTGCTTCCCTTAGCATGGAAACGGTTGTCTTGACAATGCAATAAGGCCGCATTCAGAACATCCATATATGAGTGTAGGGAAACATTACCCAATAAATGTTGTCGTATCCTCCAAGTCAAGCCATCCATGAACATCTGAATGCGCTTCTCCTCAGTAGGCACCTTCTCCGGTACCATGTTTGTCAATCGCGTGAATTCCTCCTCGTATTTTGCAACTGTCCTCCCTTCCTGTTTGAGGTCTAAAAGTTTTCTCCTCATCTCAGTCTTGACGACGGAAGGAAAGTACTTGTGGTCGAACTGCACCCAAAAATCACTAATAGTCATCAAATCTCGCTCCTCAGTAGTAGTAGTGTATTCCCACCACTGTAAGGCTGCCCCTCTCAGCTTGAAGGTAGCCAAAACTTGCCTCTGAACTTCAGTGAACTCATACATACGAAGGTGTCGCTGTATGTCCATCTTCCACTGACTGGCAATAATCACATCTGAACTGCCCATGAACTCTGGGGGACATGGCTTCTGAAAGGACTCTCTCACTCTTTCCCATGCAGTGGGAAACGGGTGCACTGGGACTGGTGCAACTTCCTGAACCTGGGGTGGGGCCTGCTGCACCACCGCTAAGGCTACATTCACCGCTTGGGCAACTATTGCGGTAACCTCTGCTGTGTTTATTGTCCCCTGAGCCTGTACTGCTGGCTGTGCTAGTTGGACATGTCGGCCCCTTGGTGCACGTAGAGGAGGCATCTGAGAAGAGAAAGAATTTTATTACTCCACAGTTATTACTAAATCTCGAATAGCTGAAGACGTAATCACAAAAATATAAGATCACAACAGTCCTGAAAATAGGGCTCTATATTAAAGGATGCAAAGCTGAAAACATAGTAAGCCGTACAGATCCTAAAGGACTCTGGAACCTGATGCTCTGATACCATCTGTTACACCCCGGCCAATTAAATATCGGGTGATCAGTCCTTTATAAAATTTTAAAACGAAATGTTAGGTTGGTTCATTCTTAGCATCACTGTCGAAAACATAATAACTCATTTAATCACCTAATATAATTAAGCTAAGCGTCAAAACATTTTTTTCTTTTTAATTAAAATCATTTAATTACCAAACCAAGAATTTTAATATAAACCATCCACGCATAATTAATTAGTATAAATACTGAATCAGAATCACAGGCTGAAATAGATATGACTGGATAAAACATTCCAGTTCAAAACTCTAAACCAAAAACATAGTAAACATTAATCCAAATGAAAATGGACAGGAAATAAACTGAACATAATCTCTAAAAGCTGACTAAGGAATGGGAGACACATGCCCTAAATAGAAAGTCTAAGAAGAATGGAAATGAAATGATGGAGGCGTCTAATACGAAGACCTGCAGCTTCCACAACAGCTGTAGCATGCCAAGCAATCCAATTCTCTAAGTCTGGTGTCCCTGTGGCTGAGCACCTGATATAATACATACATATAGAAAGGGAGAGAATATATGCAAGAAACGGGTCAGAGCCCGATGTGTAAAAATATTTTTTTAAGAAAGTATTTAAAATTTGCAGTAAAGCAAGTATCAAGTGCATGTTAGTTCGAACTCTCACATGAGATTCTCACCTTTATTCTATTGTGCACACCTAACGTATATTTAATTTTCTCCTTAGCTATACCACCCAATATAACTAGTCTGAATTCATCCTAATAGTATTTAATCTCACCATTAGTAAATCTGCATCTCCCATACAATACGTTATCAAATTAGCCTATGTCGAATAGCTAATTAGTATATTTTCACGTTTTCATAATAGATCGATGATGCTCTTACGATTTACTTTATAAATTTACATGCCCATCTCTACAAGCTATACATAGTAGGTTAATTCACAAACTCACGTACATATATACATATAGTCACATCTTCCCTATATATATATATTATAATACTGCACCCCTAGGCTATGACCCATTAGCGCACCTAACCATAATGCTGTACCCCCGGGTTATCACCCATTAGTACACTTATTTTAATAATCGTGTACCCCCGGGTTATCACCCATTAGTACACTTATAATTCATTATTGTAACCCCGGGTTATCACCCATTAGTACGCTTAATAATAAGATTCTTACACCCACGGGTTATCACCTATTAGTGACTTTAATAATAATATTAAATAATACGCATACACACATCCTATTATAATTTATAGGTATTTCTCTCACCTACATATATACTTCTCTTACGTATTTTAATTTCAATATTACGTAGTACAATTATTGAGATTATTATCCCTCTTGTAATCTCTAAGGTATATTCTTTCCCTGCCGAATTAATTAAAGTATTTAGTCTCTCATACTTTTCCCGTAATTCTTCCCTACTTAAGTTTATTATCTGGTAATTTATCTCTCTTCCATAAACCAATAAATTCAAAACTGGATTCTAAGAAATTCCTAAAATTTCACTCTGCCGCTCGAACCAGAAGGCATGTCATTTGAAAGACTGCCACGTGTCCCCCGAACGACTTCGCGCGAGATGCAATCTCGCTCGAACGACTTCGTGATATATTTCACTATTCGTCTTCTAGGAGGATAAGTATTGGTGCTAAATTCAATCTAATCTTCAACTCTTGTAAGGTCATCTCAGTTATTTGTCCACTCAAAAACAGCATACTTTATGTCAACTTGGTGATGTGTGAAGCAATTTGTGAGAACCCTTGGATGAAATGCCTATAATACCTAGTGAGTCCTAAGAAACTTCTCAACTTTGTGACTATTTTCGGTTGTTCCCAGTTCACCACTTCTTTAACCTTTGATGGATCTACTGAAATCCCTTGTCTTAAGATGATATGGCCATGAAACCTGACCTCGTCCATCCAAAACTCACACTTGTTTAATTTGTCATACAAATGATTTTCATAAAGAACTTATCAGGTCGTGCGAAGATGATCCTCATAATCCTCTCTTGAAGATGAGTAGATTCGGATATCATCAACACATACCACACTAAACCTATCTAGGTATGAGCAGTAAATCCGATTCATCAGGTCCATATATACTGCAGGTGCATTTGTTTACCTAAATGGCATCACTAAGAACTCATAATGCCCATACCACATTAAAAAATGTTGTCTTTTTAATATCCTCAGTCTTGACCCTCCACTAATGATAGTCAGACTTCAAGTCAATCTTAGAGAATACACCCGTGCCTCATATTTGATTTAAAAGCTCATCAATCCGAGACATGTGATACGTAGTCTTGATTTAGTCAGTACAAAGCCTGGGGTATTATCCTTCTTCTTGGCAAAAAGAACCGGTGCGCCCCACAGTGACACACTTAGTCTGATAAGACCCTTTTATAATAAATTCTCTAACTATATCTTCAGTTCGTTCAGCTTGGTTGGACCTAAGTGGTGTGGAGGAATGGAAATAGGTGAGACATCCGAGTGTACTTCAATTGTAAGTCTATTTTCCTCTGCGTTGGTAACCTTGGAAGCTCTTATGAAAACACGTCCAAGAACTCCCGTATAATTATTGTTCAAGGATCATATAATCGGGACCATCCAACACCACAAGGCACAATAGCCACCCAAAGTAATTTCGTTATTCTTTAGTGTTAATGTATTTGTAAGAATGGTAATGACTTGTTCACTGTTAAATCTCTGGTTGGACCCATCTGGCAATAACACTGATACTCTATGCCGATGACATTCTATCGTGGCATTGAAACAAGATAGCAAGTCCATTATGAGGATTACCTCAAAACCTTCCATGTTCGTGACAGTTACGTTGTACTCAAGAATGTACTTCCCCGTAATGATAATGCAATTAAGACAAACAAGATTTAGGTAAATACCTCCGCCAATTTGAAGTCCCACAAAAATAAGGGATGAAAGAAATCAACCTTAAGACCCAAACTACAAGCTAAAGAACTGGATATAAATTAATGTGAAGCACTTGAATCAAACAATTCTTGGACCTATATATGGTAAATTAACATCACACCTCCCATAATTATTGTGTCAGGTTGAACTATTGATTGTGTGAGGGCATAGGCACTCCCCTGATTAAACTTGTTGTTCTAACTACCTTGTTGATAGGCTTGACCCTGTCCATCATACCCTTGGCTGAGACGTAAACCACTATTATTGTTCCTACCCTTTTGGAATCCACCAGACTACTATGGATGCTGGCTGGGTGTACTAAAGTTGGAATTCCTTACTGGATAGAAACTGGAACCCTAATATTTGGGTTGAGGACTAGTGTATTTTTTGGGAAATTCGCTCTTCTAGTGGTAAAATTCTCTATAATTGAAACACCCCTTATTTGGCTGTGCTAACCCCTTACACTAATTCTGTTAGGAACCATAGCCTGTTGTTGCCTTTAGTTTGGAAAAAAATCCCCGGGAACCACTTTCCCTATGTTTCTTACCACTAACATTGCTTTTGTCAGCGCCAGACGTTCTCTTCTTCTTTATAATTCATCTCTCATCTTCATACTCCAAATCGAGTATGATGGCCTTATTTATTATCTCCTGAAACCCGTGAACATCTTGACCAATGACAAGCCTCTAGATGGAAGGATTAAGACCCTTTATGAAAAGGCAGGTCTTCTCACTCTCGTCTTCTGCTAAAAATTTATCATAGTTTGATAGGTTTTAAACTTGACCTTGTACTCTCCAATGGTTATCTTTCATTGGAACAAGTTTGGGAACTCATCCTTTTTTCCATCACGATAAGATTCTGGGAAGTATCGGCTCAGATTTGACACTTAAAACTCATCCCAAAGGACTTCCCCATTCATACTGACCTAATAGGACATCCACCATTTTTGGGCCTAGTTCGTAAATTAAAATCTAGTCACACGGACCTGATATTCTGGTGACACTTTAAGAACCTTGAAGATACGGGTAACACATTACAGCCACTCCTTGGCCTCTTTAGGCCCTACTATACCACTAAATAAAGGGGTTAGAGTTTTCTAAACTCTTTTAGTATTATGGAAGCCCTACTGCTCTCTGTCGAGCTACCATTACCTTAGCGCTGTTGGGAGAGAGAGCCATCTAGTTGCCTAACTGCTTAAGTCATTTAGCGCAACTCGTTGGCATTTTCACCAGTATATCTGCCACCTCTATGTGTCGTTATTCTAAAAAGGGAGAGATATTTTAGAATATGATAGAATATAGAGAACTACATATTTAAAAGAAAACAAAACTTAAGAGTACTCTCTGACACACACGTAACCTATGCTCTGATACCAAGTTGTGATGCCCCGATTCTGGGGCCAATTGTGGAAAACCTTTTTGTACTTTAATTTCATTTTGAAAATCCTTTTTTGTTATAAAACCTTACTTCCACATTTTTGTGTTATAAAATCCATTCAATTCAATTAATTAAATGAGGTTCAACTTATAAAGTTCAAACGAACACTTGAAATAAAAGAGTTGCCAATTCCATAGAGTCAATAACAATTAAAAGAAAATCCACATCACATTGTCTTATTACAAATTCAAATTAAAGTAAGTTTCGTTTAAATTACATATAAAAAGTAAATAGTAAACATATCTCTACTAACGCACAAATCCTGCTTTGCCTCTTATGGGTTCCTTTCCTTTATCTTTTCTTAAAGTACCGGGGGGGCTGGCAACGGTGGGGTATAAGGGTGGGCCCAGTAGGAGAAATACTAACAGAGTAACACATACAAAGAATATATATAACTATAAAGTATATTTTAGCAATTATGAAATCATCCATCATTTGATTAAGTGATTTCATGCAAAATGCAATGTGACATGATATTAGCGTTTCGACCATGAAATTTGGATGATAAGCCCAATCACACTTAATCTTTCTTTTAATAATAACCATATCCCATTAATTTAATTATTAACATACTTTCACACTCTTCTGGGTTATTTTATAAAATCATATTTACATTATTGAGTGCCGTGATCACAATAATCTTTTCACTTCATTAATTGATATACCAATCTATGAGTGTTATACGACCTTTCATTAACTCCCACCACGCCAGATATGATACTAATCAGTGGTTTTGGGTCTAAGCATTAAGCTGCACCCTAAGTCTCTGGGCCCCCTTTAAATTTCTCCATTACCTCCAAGTATCTTTTACTTGTTACGTCATTATAACATTTTGTTTCCTTTCTTTCATTCTTATCCACGTTTAAATCCTTTTCCTGTATTTCCCTTTTAATGGCCCAGGACGAGACTAGTCCTAACAGTTAATTTTCAAGTTTCACACTTTATAAAAAATCCATTTTTATATTACCATTAACTTAGTATTACATATTTGAAAACAACTTTATTTATCATTTCTTGTAAAACTTAACCTTTGAATTCAAAATACCCATTTTCAACTTTAATGCATTTTGCACTATTCACGCACACATATAAACTTGCATGTTATAAACTTTGAAAAAACTACTCATTTTTATCTTCCTTTACAGAATATGAGTTTCCACTACATAAAATTCAAACATTTTAACTAAGGTACTTTAGTTTGGAAAATTAGCCCATAAGCCCAAATTTTACATAAAATGGCATTTTTGTACTTTTTCATTTCAAGACTTATTCTTAAAAACTGAGAACCTTTCTTTTTAAACATTTTTATCCTTATCATTTTATGTATAAATATTATTATATTTACTATTTAAACCTCAATACTTTACTATTTTCTCTTTTATTCCCTTAAACTTTGAACTTCTTAAACTTTCTTCACATAAAGTAGTGTCATTTTATATGACTAATGTGGTGATTTTTCCAACATTATTATTTCATATTCTAAGGTTTGTTCAAATGTATTTTCAACATATTAAACCCATTTCCCATAAATACACATGATTTTATTCATGAATGAAATGATTTATATCAAATAAACAAATATATGCATCCTAAATTTCTTCACCACATCCATCTTATCATTTGTCATGAAATAACTGGTTTAAACATGATTTTCATAAGAAATAACTTCCTTCAACATTATGAAATTTCAACTTAATTCAAACTCCAACTTTTCAATATTTTAATCACATATTTATCAGTACATATCCATATATAATGATAATAAGCAGAAATAGTCATATAAATCATACATATGTATACATATTACTTGCATGCTTGATTTCAAACTTAGAAATAGTGTAGAACCGCTGCGTTTTAAAGATAATAAATTTGATGAAGATGTTGAAAGGAAAACTCAATAGGATCCAAACTTTATGAATTTTAATTATTGTAGCAATCCTTTTACACACCTAAAGTAACACCCCTACAACTCTTGGAAGCCCTTGATTATGGAAGGGTAATTATGTAGGATAGTCTGAGTGAACTATAGAGATGAAAATATGTTATTGCTGAGATAAAATAGTAGAGATAAGGTGTATTTTTGAATTTGACAAAATGGACATTTTCATTCTCCATAAATAGAAGGGAACAAAGGATAGGTAACCCCTTACAAGGTTGCCTACATGCCCCCTTTCCATCCCCCATGGCCCATACCCATTCGGGATTGCTAGCCTTCTTCCTAAAGGGTTTATAGATGGATATAAAGTGGTCAAAATCCAAGGGGATCCATCCAAAAATAAACCCACAAAGATCATATTTCAGTGTGCCCGAATTGAAAAGTCACCAAAACTGGCCTTAAATGATTTTTTTTTATAAAATATAAAAACTGAAAGTTGTTCAAAATTAAATTTAACATCATTCTGGTATTTTCAGAATTTTCTGAGCATTTCTATTTTTTGACAAAAAACGCATTATTATTATTATTATTATTATTATTATTATTATTATTATTATTATTAATATTATTATTATTATTATTCTTTAAATTTTGTTCTTTTATCTGTGACACCCTGCCTAATTAAGTACCGGGTGATCAATCCTTTATTAAAATTAAAACAGAATGTTCGGTGGGTTCATTCTTAGCATCACTGTCAAAAACATTTAATATTATTAATCACCTAATAATTAATTAAGCTAAGTGTCCAAACATTTTTCCATTTAATCATACCCAATTAATCCATTAATAAATTTCCATTCTTTAAGATATAAGTTACTCATATTCCCCAAGAATATAATAAATACTAGACATGAATCAAAAACTGAAATAAATTAAAGTGGATAAAACATTCCAGTTACAAGTCTAAAACCAATAAACCATAAAGTCTCCAAGTGTAACTGAAATAAACTACTAAAGTAAACTGAATACAACCTCTAATAAAATGACTGAGGATGGACGAAACATGCCCTAAGAGAAATGTCTAAAAGGAATAGAAAGAACTGATAGAGGCGTCTAATGCAAGGACCTGCAACTCCCACAATCGCTACAGCTCGCTAAATGATCCACGCGTCTATGTCTGGTAACCCTGTGGTTGGACACTTGATAAATAATATATATATATATATATATATTCTCATCTACCCACTATTGTGCACGCCTAACGTACGTCTATCCTAACTTAGTTATCCATAATGTTCCCAGCTAGATAATAGGCTTATACATCTAAATATATCTCAAAGGAGTAACTCGTATTGCCCATACAATACGCTATTAAGATCATTTATTTCAATTGACCGTATATTACATTCACTGTTCTGATAGTAATTCTTTTACCCCACTGAAAACACTTTGCTTACCAACATTTATAAGTTTGTTAATTTCACACATTAGAATCATTCACACACACACACACACACACACACACACACACACACACACACACACACACACACACATATATATATAGTCACATCATCCTTATATATATATATATACAAATCTCGTGCCCCTTGGTTAGGACCACTTGACGCAATGCATACTCTGCTATCGTGTCCCGATGCATCGATCACTGTGTAAAGGACAATTGGCTCAGCGTCTCTCACGAACCATAAATCTCATAGCACAAATATTGGAGGCGAGCATACTCTCCAGCCAAATGGGTCATGCACATACCTATGCTCCCATTCAGCCGTCGAAACTATCCTACGTCTCAGATAGCACGTATCCAAGTTCATATGCTCCGGGTACAAGTCAAATATCCCTCAATTGGGTCACCCAAGATAAGACTGTACACTGCGCGAAAACCTCCTCCCGATAGCAAGTAGCATAGGTATGTTATACACATAATAATAATAATAATAATAATAATAATAATAATAATAATAATAATAATAATAATAATAATAATAATAATAATAATAATAATAATCATAATAATGATGATAATGATAATGATAATAATAATAATAATAATAATAATAATAATAATAATAATAATAATAATAATAATAATAATAATAATAATATAATAGGCGTTCCAACGTCCTATTAAAGTCTGGGTATTCACCCAACCCATACATACATTTCTACACGTAGTGTACTTCTCATTACTACTTATAATGTAATTAATTCGATTAGTCCCTCTCTCGAAATTTCCAAGGTTAATTATCCTATCAAATTACTAAGGTATTATCCTAGGAATACTTCCAAATAATTCTGCACTGGGCTAAAAATCATCAACTGGCAGTGCTCCCTTACTCAAAATAATTGTACATTAAAAATTTGGATTGAACTGGAAAAATTCTAGTTTTTGGAGCTGTCGTTCGAACCAAATAGGATGCCGTTTGAACGACATCGCATGAGACCCAGTCTCGTTCAAACCAGACTCAATCTCGTTCAAACGAGATTGGGAGTTTCTCTGGTTTGGCCAGACCTGCAACGTTTTCCCATTACTTCTTCATCTACCAAAAAATTTCAGTCCCAAAACCTCGAACTTTCTCAACCCAAACACAAAATCAATAATTCTAATTGATGTTATAACATTTATAAATGATTTACCCTAACTTAGAAGCATTAGATCATCACAATTCATCTATAAACTCCCAAACCCCCAATTTAACAAATCAGAACCCTAGTTCTTAAATCTCCAACCCAAGAGAATGTAATTTACAGACTAGTTGATCATTAAAACATAAAACATCATGGTTTTTCCTCTATATCAATTGATAAATAAATCTATCCTCAATTTCATACCAGATTAAGAATTTAATTTCCTTAATTTCCCTAAAATTATGTATAAACGTGGTTTCTACAATCCTACACTAACATGAACATAAATGGATCTAAAAGAAAGCAAGTAATAAACACTTGCCTCAATTTTGAAGGTCTAATTCGCTAGTGATGTTGGTATAGGTGCATTCCTCATCTCCAGATCTACGCTTTGATGAGATTTTTGGTGTGGGTTCTTAAGTTATTCACCAAGAACTTCTATGGCTCCTTCTTCCTTCCTCTGTGCCTGTTTTTTTTCTCTCTCGTAGGTTTAGAAATGATAACTCCCCTCTAACCCACGTACATCCATATTTAATTTCCTAATTTTCCTCCATAATATTTCCCCAAAAATTCAAAGGACAAAAATACCCCTACAGGGTGTAGGTTAGGCCTAAAAACATCCTGGAGTCCAAATAAAATACCTAGGTAGAGTTTTCTGATTATCTCGACTCTTCCGGACTCAATGGCGTGCTCAAAATTTCCATACAAGTTACTTCAAATAATTTACTTCTTGAATCTATTAAATTAGTCCTGACATGACTCACATGCCCGTCCTGACTTAGTGGACCAAACTATCGTATTTTTCCACTCTTGACAATTTATAAAATTTCATAATTTCGTATTACATATTCACACAGAAATATTCCATAATTCTCAATAATAAGTATTAACCCTTGGCACATTAGTTAATATTTATTTTTAATCTGGATTAATTAATAATTAATTTTTTCACATTTTTAATTTAATTAATCCAACAATAATAGTTAATCCCATAATTATTTAACACAAAAAACAATTATGGGGTGTTACATTATCCTTATGATATTATAGCTTAATTATAAGTGTGATTATATAATTTTTTTCATACAATCACATTTGATTTAAAATATTGTGGCTCAATTTAACACGCATAACACGGTATGCGACATTTTTGGATTTTTCTTCTTTATTTGAGTTACAAGATTATTTCAATAAAATTAATTCCATAGTTTCTCAAAATGCGATTTTTATTAATTAATAAAAATTCGGGCATTACATCTCCCACTCCCATAATTTTTTATAAAAACTCGAAATGACAAATATGGGGGAATCAAGGATTTTATTTATTATTGAAGAGGTTTACAAGAAATGAAAAGACTGAAAAAGGTTTACATTTTTGCTCATTCATAGGTAGTACTTTCTTAGATGCTCTGCATTCTACGAATTTTCGAAATGATCTTCTTCCAGGGTTTCAATTATGTACATTCCAGTTCATATAACTGCAAATACTTTGTACGAACTATGCCAATTAGGCTCCAATTTATTCCCTTTATGGATAATTTTTTTAATATGTACTCTCCATCCTTCAGAGTGCTCGATTTTACTCCTTTATTATAAAATCGAGTAGTTTGGTATTGCTATGTAGATACCTTGAGTTCTGCATGTTCTCTACGTTCCTCTATTAGATCTAAATCCAGTCTTCTTATTAGATCGTTTTTCACTGAGTCAAAATTGAGGACGCGGTGGCTAGGTAGACCAATTTTAGTTTGGATGACGACTTCTATTATGAAAGTCAACATGTAAGGTGTCTCGTATGTTGCTATTTTCGACGTTGTTCAATATGCCCATAGGATAATCTGGAGTTCATTGAATCCATTCCCTCTTACATCGTCCAACCTTTTCTTCATTTCATCGAGCGAGGTCTTGTTAGTCACCTCTGTATGTCCATTACATTACAAACCAGAGGCTGAGTGTAGTTTTTGTATCTTAGAGCGTATGTAGTAGTCTTCAAACTCCCGATTATCGAATTGGGTACCGTGGTCTGTAAAGAATGCATATGGCATCCTATACCAATAAATGATGTTATTCTAGATGAAGTGGAAGACTTTCTCATAAGCTATTTCCACCAGAGGCTCACCCTCCACCCATTTGGTGAAATAATCTATGGTTACCACTAGATATTTGAACCTACCTCTGGTTTTTAGAAATGAGATGACCAGATTGATCCTTCATATGGAGAAAGGCTAAGGGTATGTGATCGGTGTGAGTTAGGCCCCCAGACGTTTATGGATTATGGCATACTTTTGGAACTTATCACATCTCCTTGCATATTTTGTGCTGTCCGCCTTCATAGTGGGTTAGTAGTATCCTTGTATGGCCACTCATTTCACCAATGACCTACCTGTTGAATGTGTTCCACAAGAACCTTCATGCACCTCCTTTATCAAGTCGTTGACTTCGGTTGGGTGGACACATCTGAACAACGATATAATGAATCCTTTTCTATATAGTATTCCCCCTTTTAATATGTACCTCTCCTCCATATATCGTAGTCTCCTTGCATATTTTAGATTTGATGGGATCAAACTGGTCTCCAAATATGCTCGTATAGGGTCCATCAAAGATGGTCCTAGTTCTAGTTCCATTGCACTAACATTCTCTTCCTTGGTGCTATGATGCATAAGGATATCTTTCGTAGAAGTCTATTTTCCCCTTTCGCAATCGATCTCTCTTCTTTAGAAGTCTTTTTGACAAGTGTTTCTTCATATGTGAACTTAGTAATGAAATTCTCTACTGCTTGGCCCTTGATGATCGTTCTCGGTTCATATTAGATGTTATAATCTACTAGTTTCATAGACCAAGCCATCATTCTACCCGATTTCTCGAGTTATGAATGATTGGTGCAAAGGCAGGTATGTACAAACAACAATGGTATGATCTTGGAAGTACGGGTTCTTTCTCCTAGAGGCCTCAATTAAAGATAGCGTAAATTTTTCTAGCCTTGGATACCGAATTTATTCTCCCCAGTAAGCTCTGCTGGTGTAGTACACTGGTCTTTGTACTCTATTTTCTTATTTGATTAAATCCGAACTGACTGTTGATTTAGATAAGCCCAGGTAAAATATATATCTTCTCACTCACGACATGTCTTGAAAGCAAGGGTGGAGATTCCAAATATTTTTTCAATTCTAAGGATCCAGCTTCATATTGATTATTCCACTCAAAATATTTTTGTCAAAACCTTAAAAAAAGGGGAGATATTTATCGGTGGCCCTTGAGACAAACCCTCTTAATGCTTTCATACGACCCATTAGCCTTTGAACCTCATTTTTTATTTATTGGGGACTACATGTTGAAAATTGTCTGGATATTGTAAGTGTTGACTTCAATTCCTCTTTGATTGACTATAAGCCTAGAAACATTCCTTCCTTTACTCCAAAGACGCACTTAATTTGGTTGAGCTTCATCTGGTGCTTCTTGAACTGGTTCAAGGTCTGTTCCAAGTCCTTGATGTGGTTGGAAGCCTTTTTTCTCTTTGTCAGTATATCGTCAACATACACCTACATATTCCTACAGATGATCTTTAAATACTTTGTTCCCCAACTATTGGTATGTTACTCCATTATTTTATAGCCGAAAAGGCATGACATTATAAAAGTAGGTACCTCAGCTGGTGATGAATGAAGTCTTCTCCTAATCTTTCGACTTCATATTTATCTGCTTATAACTTGAATAAGCATCCATAAAACTAAGCAGACCGTGCCCTGAAGTAGCATCGACTAGTTAGTCAATCCTAGGCAAGAGATAGTGATCTTTTGGACATGCTTTATTCAGGTAGGTAAAGTCAACACATATGCGCCACTTGTTGTTCTTCTTCCTGACCATGACTATGTTAGAGAGACATTTCGGGTGTTTGACGTCTTCTATGAAGTTTTCTTTTTGTAACTTTTCTACTTCTTTTTACCCTGCCATATTCTTCTTCTAATTAAAGACACGATGTTTCTATTTCATGGGTTTAGCATATTTCATTATGTTTAACTTGTGACAAATAAAATCTGGATTAATTCCAGGCATATCCTCGTGGCTGTAGGCAAACATACTTTATGCTGCCTAAAAAATTTTGTGAGCTCCTCTTTGAAGGTAGGATCTAGTGATAAGATGATTTGTGTTGTCCTCTCTGGATGCTTATCATCTAGGATAACTGGTTCAATCTCCTCAACAACCTGCCCTTTAACTAGTTTCTCCTCGTTTTGCAGATCCAACATCTCGATCTGGTATCTTGCCTCCAGTTTCTTCTACTCCTCCTACTCTATTGAGGTGTAGTAGCATTTTTTGGCTTTAACCTTGTTCGCTTTTACCATGCCCACCCCATAGTGAGTGGGGAACTTTAAACATTGGTTTATAGTGGAAGAAACTACTTCAAATTTCTTCAACCTTACTCTACCAAAGATAATATTGTATGCTGAGTGGACATTCTTATCCAAGATAAAGAAATGGATTTTTTCTGTACTGTAAGTGGGCCAAGTGCCGATCTTAACTTCTAGTTCAATCGTTCCCAAAGCATGCACCTTCTCACCTGAGAGACCAATAAGAGGCCTATGGTAAGCCTTGAGTTTTGTATCTCCCAACCTTAGTCTCTTGAAGCAGTTGTAAAATAAGATATCAGTCGATCTGCCATTATCCACTAAGATTATCGCTACCTTACCCTCGTGTATCATCATCATGATGACTAGAGGGTCATCGCGATGACAAATTACTCTCGGTAAATATTCTTTAGAGAAACCAAGTACCAAAGGATATTTGTTCACCTTCTTTGGAAGGTCTGATATGAGCACAAGCCTTCTCCTCTTTAAGGTAGTATTTACTCTTTGCATGTCCATCTCCACTCCCAACGTCTCCACCTCTAATAAAGTTGCACCCAAAAGAGATGCCATTGACCTTATTTACAAGTTTCTTGGGTCTTTTGGGTATATCCGGGTCATCTTTTGAATCGTTGTCTCTACCCTTTTTCTAATCATCAACTTTCCTATAGGGAGACTCTAATCACCTCCTAAGTATCTGCTCGTCCCTTTGACCTGCTCGATCGGCTTTGTTCATGAATTTTGATAATTTTCCCCGTTTGATCAGGTTCTCTATCGCATTCTTTACAGTCAAATAATTATCAGTGTTGTGGTCGTGATCCTTGTGGGACTCGTAGTACTTACTCATATCTTTTCTATTTGTGGGAGCTTTCAACTTTTCAGGACATTTTAAGACCTTTCTCCCATGAATCTCCTCGAGGATATGGTGAATGCCAACATTCAAAGGAGTGTACTCATCATATCTCTTCAACTTTTTAGCCTTGTTATCTTTCTGCTCTTTCTTCTCTAATCTCTTACTGGTGTTGGTTTTGGAGTTACTCACTTCCTTAGCTGCTATAGTCTCTTCGACATTCATACTCTTCCTAACCTTGTCGAATAACTTAGTCATCATCGTGGGAAACTCCTTAGCTAATTCCCAATACAACTTCCCAGACGGTAGACCACTCATTAATATTTTGATAGATATTTTATCATTATAATCAATCACCTTTAGCTTCTCATTATTGAAACGAGTGCCAAAATCTTAAGTTTTCTTATTAGCCTTCGGACGGGCACTCAATGGATGAGTTACCCTTTTGTCGATCTTGGTTCTAAAATAGAAATTACTGATGAAGTGATCGTCCAGTTGTTAAAAAATTGACATGTATCCTCGTGGCAAGCTATTGTATCAGATCTACGCAAATCTAGTAATTGTACTGGAGAATGCTCGGTAACACAACTCATTGAGGATTAAATAAATATCTGCGGCATCTTGGTATTGTTCCACGTGGAGTACTGGGTCATTTTTTCCATCGTATTTGAGAGTTATGATGGGTGGTTTAAACTTTGTGGGTGTAGGATAACCCATAATTTTTAGGGTGAATGGTGACCTTTTCACGAAACCTTTGTGCAAGGGATTCTTTGATTTGGAAATATCCCCCAAACGATCCTTTAGTAATTGAATTGACCCCTTACAGGGCTAATCTTCCTTCTCAGCTTTAAACGTGATGGAATTTTTTGGTCGGCCATGGCTCTCTGCCAAACTCCCTCCCTTAGAAGTGTGCTCAACTTATCCCGACCCTCGTGTACCCATCCTAGGTTTGGATGAACACTCTGTTCATAGAGTGGCAGACCTTCTTAATTCATCTCTATGCTCTCTAGGCCCCATGGGCTTTCTAAGATATTTACCTCTTATTGCTCGTGAGCTAGGTGATCAAACACAGATCCTTTGCTTAGCCCTTCTAACATGCTTGGACTCTCTTTGAAAAGGGTATGTTCGTCATGATAACCAGTTGTCTCGAGGGATAAGTTTGTCCTTGGATGGTATGACTTATTGTCTTATGATCTGGAGTACCTGGATTACTTCCTTTACCTTGAGAACCCAAATTTGGACTCCTCGAGTTCTTTAGTGACAGTCGTAATAGGGGCAAGAGGTGGCATTTATCCCCTCTTATCGGACTGCACACCACTAGTTCGGGAGATAGGATTCTCTCGATCCTACCTTGCCCGTCCTGAAACATTTGCATCAACTTCACATTTTCTTACATTGCCTCCTGGACCTTATCCATGCTTATCAGGATGCGATATAGGTCATCCATACCAATAGGTGTTGAGGGCGAGTGTACCTATACTGCACGGTTACGTTCTGGTTTATCTACCATTCCAAGAATTTGTGGGCAAAAATAGAGTATCGTGGATGTGAAATATAGAATTCACCCAATCAAAAATGAGGCAAATAGTGGAACATATTCGAAATTGGGGAAATATGATATGAGGGATTTCATAAAAGTTAGATTTGTGAATTGGAATTGGTAGGAAACAACAAACGACTTATCAATATTTCCCACAGATGACGCTAATATGTTATCGTAAAAAATTGCTATATAAATTATTAGGCCTTATCTATAATACGTGAATAATAAACAATAATAAATAAAGAAATTACCGTTATTAACTTGCCAATTTAGGATGAATAGAGAAGGATGATAGACAAAGAAGGACCAGAGATTAACGTGGTTCGACCTAATGGGGTGCCTAAATCTACATGTCCAGTGTTGGTTGTATATATTTCAATGGACAAAATCCACAAAAGGATGCATATAAGCTCTCGTGCTTTTCTCTAGGGTTTTGTGTATGGCTGTTAGACAAAATAATCTCACGATCCCCTCTTTTAAGGAATTGAGTGATATTTATAGGTAGTTATAAGAGAGATAGATAGATAGATAGATAGATAGATAGATAGAGAGAGAGAGAGAGAGGGGGGGTAGTGGAACAGGTGGAGTGCCTTTATAGATAAAGCAGATACACCCTTTACATGCTATGGAATGAGTCATCATGATTTGGTTACAACCTACTAAAACGTTGGACTATCATCTAGAGTAATCTATGTGCGTAATGGTGTGAGTGGGGTTTCTCTTATTCCACCATGTAACTCGTATGTTCCTTGACGGAACTTACTGATGGTGTCAATTGAAGATGGTTAGCTATCTAGCAGAGCAAGACTACCACTGAGCCGATCAGATTGGTGTAGCCGACCAAGTTTATTAAATAAGCCGAGCACCTTCTGATGAAAGGTGTCAATATACTGTTGGTCTATTCTATATCCCATATTTATCGTACAATAATTAGTATTTATTGTTTGTTCCATATTCCCTCAACCCACTATTGAGAGCATAAACTTGGGAGTCAGATCACTTCTAGCTCCCTCGTACTTTATATAACTTGTTGAGTCCCAAACCAATATTCAGGAACCCTTATATAAGTGCATAAGTTTATGATCTAATAAACATTATAACACCCTTTGACAGTGGACATCAGATCCTCAACCGAGGTCTGAACAACTTTAAAACAATATCTTAAACTTTGAAACTTCGCTCCTCTTACTTGTCTAAGGTCCATAAGGGAACACCTTTGGATTAGAGGTCACATACGATTTTAACACTCATCAGTTTGAGATCGTCTATGGGCGTGATAAGTTCCATTTCTTTCACAAATCAACTTTGCTCTTTTCAATATGCCAACCACCATCGTCTTAGTCTTTCGTTTCAAAGAAATGGAATCTTGGAAAAAGGTTCTCCAATATAATCTTGCCACCATTCTCAGTATGATTACTTTACCCCTAACGGTAGAGGAACTAGTGGTTTCAAAACATAGTCTTACTGGGAAGAATCAAAAGCCCCAATAGAGGTGAATAATGATCTCGAATGTTGGCCTAGGACCCCCAAATGATAAGCAACCCATATCCGTATCAAGGACAAGCTATCAATCCTGGGAGGTTAGTCTTAAGGTGATTCCAGGGTGGCTGAACCCCAGGATAATGAGATCAAGAAGATAAAATACCGGTTTGGGAACTTCCTTAATCAATACAAAATGTAAAATCCAAGCACCATAGAGTCAGCTATCCAAAATACCATCTCTCCATTTTCCAATGAAGTTCAACATTACATATGTCCCTCAAAGTGAAATATCCCTACTATTGAACCATTCGATGGATCTAAGGATCTCATTAATCACTCAGAGGCCTATAGATTGCTTATGATTTTTTAGGATACCCCAGATGAGGTCTTGTTTATAGATTTTCTCGCTACCTTGAGGGTAACTACTAGGAACTGGTTAGCTAAACTCAAGACATGGACCATTATAAGTTTTATTGAGCCAGTAAGGTCTTTTATCAGCCATTTTATTAGTGTACATAAGATGAGGAAACCCATCACTTCCCTTCTCCATTTTAGGCAAATAACTGACGTGTCTCTCAGGGAATATGTCAAGAGATTAAGCCAATAATACCTCTAGGTTGATGATTAAAATGACATAATTTGTGTGGAAGAATTTATCTCATGCCTCACCTCATAAGACCTCTCTTTTAGCAGGAAACCTCTAAATTCCATAACTAAGCTTCTTCAAAAGGCTTAAAAGTATATAAATGTTAAGTATGCGATCTTAAAAAGACATGCCATCGCCACCCCCAGTGGAAAGGGAGGAAAAGTAGATTCTCTAATCTTGAGGAGACCTCTGAAGCAAGTGAGACCAATAAGAAGAAATTGGAGGTAGAAAGAATGAATCTCTGGAGGCTAAGAATTTCACTCCACTCACAGCTACCATAGAGTAGTTCTTTGCAATAATAGAAACTCGGGATCTCTTGCCTCATCCAAAGCTTATGAGGACTACTGAAGACAAAAGAGATAAGTCCAAGTACTATCGGTTACATAAAACCATGTCTATAACACGTAAAATTGATTCAGATTGAAGGAAGTCATCGAAGGGGTAATCAAGAGGGGTTACCTCAAAGGATTTGTAGCCAAAGACGCTAACAGAGGTCAGTTAAACAATAATAACAACAAAAAAGGATGTTGTCCCTTCCATTGATGTCCAATGCATTTTTAGAGGATTTACTACCAAAGGTATACTCTTTCCCACATCCCAAAAGGCCTACCTTAGAAGCATTTAACATGAAGGAATACAATTCAACCATAACTTTCTCCAACATTAAGACCCTAAGGGATTTCCAATAATGGTCTTTCCAGAAATAGACCTTAGAATGGTAAGTATGACTCAAGATGAACCCTTTATAATCACAGTAATGATAGGTAATTCCAATATGTAAAGGGTCCTAATTGGCATTCGGGGCTCTATAGATGTTTTATTTTTAGACGCCTTTGAGGCTATGGACTTGGTGTAAAATATGTGCAACTTGTCACCACTTCTCTCATTAAATTCAATGGAGATAGGAACTATTACTTAGGATATGTTACTCCCCCCCTCACCCTTGGTTCCAAAGATTTTTGCACAAGCATCTGGAACAAGTTCATAGTAGTGGATCTCCCCCTAGCTTATAATGTGATCATTTTTACACCATCGCTCAATGATATGGATGTTGTCATCTTAACATGAAAACTGATGGTGAGGTTCCAAACTCCTAAGGGAGTGGGAGAATTGTTTGAAGATTAAAAGAAATCTTGAGGGTGTTACATCACTTCAATAAAAGATAAGAATAAGTCATCAAGGGTCCCCAAGGGCTGATAAGAGCTCCCAGGCGTTGAACTTCTCATCGGACGTCCTACCTCCACTTCCACTAATGCATGAGATCAACCTAGAGAGCCTAGGCATAAAACTATTAAACGTGGATATTCTAGATCCATGGTATGAAGAGAAGGAGAAAAGAGGTGAGCTAGCCGAGACTCTGACCACTATCTGCATTGATACGGGGGATCCAACCAAAGAAGTTCGGATTGAAGTTGTCCTAATATTCTACCTCATAGAAGAGCTCATTCAGTTTCTAAGGGAGAATAAAGACATATTTATTTGGATCCACTAAGATATGATCGAGGTGGATCTTGATGTCATGGCCCACCACCTTAGTGTGGATCCAAACCATAAACCAGTTCATAAGAAGAATATGTTCTTTGGCTTAGAAAAGAAAAATGTTGAATCAGAAAAGGTTGACAAGCTCTTAGCAACTAACTTCATCAGAGAAGTCAGGTATTCCAAATGGCTTTCTAACGTGGTCCTTGTACCCAAATCCAATTGTTGACTTTACTAATCTAAAAAAATCATGCCCCAATAATGGTTACCCTCTACCTCGTATTGACATCTTGGTGGATTCAATAGTAGGCTATAAGATCCTCTCATTCATGGATGTCTATTTCAAGTACAACGATATCAAGATGGACTCAGACGGTGAGGAAAATACCTCATTCACTATGAATAAAGGTACCTTCTATTGCAAAATTATGCCTTTCGAACTAAAAAATACAGGGGTTACTTATTAAAGGGTTGTGAACTTTATTTTTAAATGCCTCATTAGTAAGACCATGGAGGTCTGTATTGATGACATGCTGGTCAAAATCTTGGAATGTCATAACCATGTGCAGAACCTCAGAGAGACCTTTACCATTCTTGAGAGGAACCAAATTGGCTTTAACCCAAAAAAATATTCCTTTGGGGGTGGTGGAGGGAAGATCCTAGGGTTCATAGTCACCAAGAGAGGCATAGAGGCCAACCCACAGAGGATTAGAGCTCTACTAGATATGAAGTCCCCAAGAACATTCAAATAGGTACAAAGTCTAGTTGGAGAATTGATTCCCTCAACCAATTTATCTTAAAGGTCACAGAAAAATGAATGTCATTCTTTAAAATACTCAAGAAGGCCTTCGAATGGATTCCTGAGGCTAAGGAAGCCTTTCAGGACCTTAAACATTACCTTGGGTCCCCACCACTACTATTCAAGATCATCACTGCGGAAGATTTGTATTTGTACCTTGCTGCCTTGCCAACCACAATTAGAGTAACTCTTATTTGAGAGGAGTTTGGGGCCTAGTACCTCGTTTACTATGTTAGTAAAGCTCTATAAGGAGCTGAAAGAAAGTATCCAAGGATGGAAAAATCAACATTCTGCCTTATCATCTCAGTTAGGCATCTGAGGCCCTATTTTGAATCCCATACCATTATGGTCATGAATGACCAGCATCTCTTATAGGTCCTCCACAAGTTCGATACCTCAGTAAGGCTTGTCAAGGGGTCTTTGGAGTTTGGTGCATTTGATATCAAGTGTTAACCACAAAGTTCCGTCAAGGGTCATGCCTTAGCTGATTTTACTGCAGAGTTCATCCATCTGGATGAGATAGAGGAAGATCCCAAAATCTCTGGATTAGAGGTCATAGTAGTGCCAAAAGTTCTCAACTAACCCTTATTCCAAGAGATAGACCACAACTCTCCCTCATGGGTCTTTCAAGTGGATAACTCCTCAAGCAGCTCAGATAGTGGAGTTGGACTTTATATATAAATCCCTGTATGAGGTAATATCTCTCTTGCACCTCATTTCAAGTTCAAAGGCTTTAATAATGAGGTGGAATATGAACCTTTGGTGGCTGGCATAGGTCTGGACATCCATTTTCATGGGACTAAAAATAATTTCAGACTTCAGACCCATAAGTGCTCACCTCCAGACCTCGGACGGGTTGAACGAGAAGTGTATCAAGATGTTAGACATTGATTTAAAGTGATTCAGATCGCATGAAATGGTTCCATGTCCACTTATAAATATGTTATGCATGTTTATCAGAATGTGAATGATTATTATAGTCGATGGACCCCTTGGGCTTTGTCTAAGAGTGTCTAAGGGATTGCATCCTTTGTCAATTGTCCAAGGGAGAAATAACTTAATGACTTATTTAAGGGTTCCCGAGTTCTATATTAGGACTCAACAAGATATACAAAGTGTACACTCACTTGAAAGTTCTATGAGTTATAATATATGTCCTCCACAGTGGGTGGAGGAGTGGAATAAATAGTAAACACCTAGGGAGAGGGCTATAACTCTGTCTTCTTTCTAAGTTTTATTACTTCAACTTCTGCATCTTACAACCACCCCCTATTTATACTCGAATGCCCAAAAAGGTAATGAGTGGACTAGTGGAGCATGGTTGGGATTCTCAGAGGTCTCTTGGTGTCAAAAAGGTGGTGGAGTGTTAGTTAAAGGATTTAAAAGTTTATAAGAGAGTGGATGAGTGCATTAAATATTGATGGGAACTTTAATGCAACTGGAGTTGAGTGTCGGTAGGTGGAATAGTGTTTTAATTTCCACCTGCCCGTCAGACATACCACAGAAGCTCTTACAGAGGTCCTTGAGTCTGTAACTGACATAGGGTTGTCTTAGGTTGACCTTGAGGTGTTTTATACCCATGTACCCTTAAATTGAGGTTTAGATGACATTGTGAGTTTATTTCTCTTTAGTTTGAGGTTGGATCCAAGCGTTAGTCGGGGTGGAACCTTGGGTATGTGGTCTCTGAGCTTTAGTATGGAGAAGCGTTGGAACAATCGATCCTTCTGAGGGAGCAGGAGAGTATGCCTAAGGTCTTTAATAGAAGTCGAGGTCTTTGGGGTACCCATAATTCTTTGTGAGAGGTGATGGAAACTACCATCCTCACTTGAAGGTGGTTGACGGGTTTTGAGGTTATTTATAAAGACAAAGGTCATATGGTATCATCAGTAGCCCCTTGTAAGGATCAACATTTTGTTGATTCATTTAACCTATGGGAAAGATCATAACTTGCAGCCAAAATCACCGTCATGATTTGATTGCACCGAGAAGGAGGATTTGAGCAGTTGAGACTATTAATGGGGTGTGTTTTGGGGCTGAAAAGACTAAAGCATCGAGTTTTCAGAGGTTATAAAGTACCCCCATGTGGACTTGAGTCTTTCAAGAGTCTCTTTCCCAAAAATTTTGAACCAACCTTCGTTGCCCTTTTTCTTTCCTCTTTCCCAAGATGTATGTAAATGAATCTTCTTCTTCCCAAATATTGAGCCCCGGACACTTGTTCATGGTGGACCCTCATTTACCCCTTCCTTTAGTTGAGGAAGGGGTATAGAGACCCCTACTCATCACTATCTAGGTGTGTATGACCCTAATTTTACTGGAGGGGATCGCTCTGCCTCTAGGATAACTTACCTAGACTTGATATCTCATAGGAGGCGGTACCAAATAACTGACTTCGTTAATTTGAGTGACGTTAGGCCTGATGAAAGGGATTTATCCTTAGTCCCCCAATATGTCTATTTCAATGAATGATTTCTTCAATATTGGGTTATGTCTCCCCTATCTCTTCCTATGGTGAGGAACTTGAAGGCTATTGGATTAGCCCCTACTCAATCGGGATCTAACTCCTGGAGACCCCTAATGTCCATTGTCCTGGATTTTAGAGAGGTTAGTAAGGGTAAACAGGATGTGACGCTGGATCAATTCTTCAAGTTATATCATGTTCAAGAACAGAGAAGGCGAAGGAAAAAGGACAAAAGTATTTTTCCCTAAAGGCCGTTGTGACCTTTGGAAAGGATGGAATATTTCCCCCATGAAGTCGATGGATATTACAGAGGGTGGTCTAAACAAAAAGTCATTTTTAATTTTTTTCAAGTTAAATATAAAACTTAAACAAAATTAACTCAAATTAAACTTAGAACCAATTTTAAACTAATTGTTGTGATAAACGATTTACTAAATTTTATCTTGTCCTAAAAATGCATCTAGGTGATAGGAGATAGAATAAGATCAATCACCCAACACGTCGGTGTATAAGGAAAACCCACAACAGGAAAAACCTCGAACGACCTAACCACGCAAATCACTATGATGAGGAATTACACAAGTCATAAAGTATACTTACAACATAGACTCGACACACTCACAAGTCTTAATGTTCTTCGGTCTTCGAACTCTCCTCCAAAGTTCACATAAGAGTCCACTTACATACTACCACAACGTGTGAGTCCACACACTCCTCAGTATCCACTAACAGGCTCAGCAACCGTCTGAAAATATGGAACATAGATGCACTGATTCTTCATCGTAACACCACATCACAGAGTCCACCATGTGTAAATAATAAACAGAGTACGGAATCCACCATATAAAATATTTCTCTATCAAGATAATAAGAGAAACAAACTATGGTGCCCACAAACATGATCTCAACGCATATAAAGATAGAAACTTGGATCTTAAACGAGTTGGGTGAAGCTAGGGTTTAATAGGTTCTGGATATGTATAGGAAAACTATTTTCGCCAATAGTCTCTATAAAAATAAATGTCTCCTTCCCTTTATATATAAAATATATTTTTTAAGGCGATATGTTTTTTGAGAAAACTCGTTCGAACCAAAAAAGAGTTCGTTCGAATCAAAACACAAACTCGTTCGAACCAACTCAAAACTCGTTCGAACAAATATCCAATCATGTTCGAACAATATTCAAACGAGCTTCGAATGGCATTTGTTCTAATAATATAAAAATGTCATTTGATGTTCATTTGAATGAACTGCTAAACTCATTCGAACCAAATCTGTAAATTCGTTCGAAAGACTTAAAATAAAAGAATATTTTTTTTGTTAAAATATTTTAAAAAACATCCTCAAACATTTTATAAAAATAAACGCACAAAATAAAATTCTAATGATTAAAATGTATATGCATTCATACCTAAGAAATCCACAAAAACACGAAGATGAAACATGGCACTAAACATGGTAGGATAATGCAGTCTCTGAAGATTTTTCGTTATGTCTTTAGTCAAACACGTCATATGCTTAAAAGGTCAAAAACATAAAGGCCTAACCTAACAAACTATTTTGTCTATAATTAAGCACATATATTCAAATTGACTCAATAAAAAATTTGTCCTTACACCCCAAAAACTAGAGATAAAGATTTTTCTTTGTGAGAGGTTTCTAGGCTACTCCTGACCCCAACGAGCAAATGGGTTGTCCCACCTTGTGGTTTACTTTTCCTATATTTGGTAAGTTTTTATCATGCCCTTGGTTTTTTTGTTCGACGCTGGAGAGATGACTAATGCCTGAGCTTTAATGATTTTATTTATATGTTTACAACAACTAGTGAGCCATCTAAGTAGGAGGAGAAGGAGATATATAATTCCTTGAAGTTGGCTTCTAACTCCGTTGATACTTTTATATGGCCAAGCCTTTTTCGACAATGGGTTGGGGCCCAAACTTGGGCTGGTGACCTTTAAGGTGATGCCCCATCCCCTAAAAGTGTGGTTGGGGGAATACTGGGGTATGAGCCCCTTGTTATGGCGACCCAAAAAAGGAAGGCTGTCATGGTAAAGCCCAGTCTTTTCATCTGGTTGATGAAACTATTTTGGTGAATTTTAATGAAGAGCAAGAACAAACCCTTAATATAGTAAATAAACAGAATATAGGAGGAGGATGAAAGCCTATGGTCAAGGGTATTCTCATTGCTTCCACATCTATCAAGGGAAAGAGGTCCAACACCCTCAAGGCATCCAAACCCAATACGTAGATGGGTTTCTCAAATCCTGATGTTAGGCCTCTAAAATAAGCTTCTCTAAGGTCTAGTCCTATTGAATTCTTGGTGATGAAGCCCAATACATAAACCCTAAAATTGATGTAAGAATTATCGGGGGAAGGTGGGATAACTGGGGTAACCCGAGCTCGTCTTTCTATTCCAGGGGACTTAAAACACCTGGTATTAAAGAGTAAGGAAAAATAAAGGATGGTTTCCCCTTAGGAAGAGGGAAATTGGGCCAGAGATGATAGCGCCCCTAGTAATCCAGATGGGTTAGTTGCCAATGATGGGGATGACGGATACTCCGGGCCTCCATTCATTAAAGAGATAAATTTTAATGCTTATATGGTGGAAGCCCTTGATATGATGGATAAGATAAAGTATACTAAAATAATGGCCATCCTGAGGGATAAGGGGCTTCTGATAACATTGAGGGATTGATCATATTTCTAGGAAATGTATTATTTTCTAATTTTTATTAGTTACTTTACCTCTTATACTCCATTCTCATTTCTTTTCATATTTTTATAGGCTCTACATCTAACAGAGGCTCTTCTTCGTGACGCCCTTTATGGAAAAAATGGATGGGATAAGGCAGTTGCAATGACAGAGGGATGGACCCTTACCCGAATGGACTTAGATCGAACCATCAATGACTTGAAGGTGGATGTGGATACCCTTAAGAGTGATAAAGAAGATTTGAAGTCTTGGATGATAGTCCTAAAAAATTAAAGGCTCCTTAATGCCAAAACCTTAAGGGATAGTGCTTCCTTGTTGAATGATGCGAGCGATTCCTTATATAAGGTTGAAGAAATTTAGGCCTTAGGATAAATTTATCTTTTTGAGGAAGAAGAGACTATCTAGGGCCGAAAGGTTAAGATCCATAGTTTTCATGATAAACTTCTCCATATTGATGGACAGGTGGAGATTTTAATGCAGTCGATTAAGGAAATTACTGTGGTGAAAGAGGATTTGACCTCTAAAGTCCAGGAGTTGGATAAAGGATATCATGAGGTCTCTATGATTTACTTCACTATTTAGGGGTAGGTTCATTATATTGTCAAGATAAATATGGATGCCCACCTTAAGTCTGATACATACAAGAAGTTTCTTTATTAGAATTTTAATTCTAAATTTGACACCTATAAGGCCAAGGTTCAATAGTTGTTTCCTGAAGTGGATGTTTCCAATTTATTTACTGAGGCCACCCAAGCTCAGAAGGAGAAGAAAAAGCCCTAACTCCTCAGCACTAACTAAGACCTTTGGAGAAGGGAAATTACACTCATGTGAAGGAAACCTCTACTAATTCCCATCCTTAAGATGTATTTTATTCTGTTTTTGTTTGAACTTATTAGTTGGTCACGGGCCATTTAATGTAATTCTGGCCTCTTTCTTCATTTGAATTAAAATTGGGATTTTTAGGCCATGAATTCCTATTTTTCTTCACTTTTTACTTCGTACTTGCTTTATTTTTTCTTTGTTAAGGAATGTTATGCATTATTTGAGATTTTCATGAGATCTACCTAGTACGTGGCACACCCCTAGCCCCCAATATTTCTTGGTAAAGCAAAACAACTTAGGTTGCAAATTAGCTGAAGTGCTTCTGAGAGTAACGCGGTCTTTCAATGCCTTCCACCACTTTCACTTGGTGGTATCCCGACTTATGTTATATTTTTGTGTAGTTTTGGAAATTAAGACCGATGTTATGGAATGGGTTATAAGACCTTATCACCAAATGATCTCTGGAACCTGTACTTTTTTGGGGCTATGGGCCCAAAATTGTTATACAAAAACATACCCCCCCCCCCCCCCCAAAAAAAAAAAAATGGAATGAAGATGAGAGAATAATCTGTGATAGGTTATAACAACTAATATTTAAACTTTTAAATTTGAAATTCGTTTCGTTAGGGGCATTAAGGCCTCTGAAACTTGTATAATATTGACTCTAAAGTCCTTATAAGGGTCCTAAGACCTCCAAACTTAGATAATTTTTTGAAATGTTAAGTCCTTATAAGGTTGTGAGATCTTCAGACTTATAAAATTTTGACTATAAAGTCCTTATAAGGGTCCAAAGATCTTTATATTTAGAGAATTTTTAAAGTTTGAATCCTTGTAAGGGTCCTAAGACCTCTTGACTTAGATTATTTTTTAAAATTTTAAAATCCTTATAAGGGTTTGAGACCTCTGGACATATAAAATTTTGACTATAAAGTCCTTATAAGGGTCTTAATACTTATGGAATTAAAGGAATTTTAAGGTTTGAAATCCATGTATGGCCCCTAAAACCTTCGAATTTTGTTCCTTCTCTTGAAAAACACGGAGTTTTGGAATTTTTTTGCTTCTTAACACTTAGTCCCTCTGAAAAAGTTTTGAAAACAAAAGTTTTTCTTTGGATTTTCTACAAATGGGTTGAAGGGGTGTTTGTTTGAGGTTCGCCAGTTTTTTTGTATAGCTCCGTGATAAAAGAAAATTTTGTTGCGACAAAATGGTATGTTAGTGGGTCTTTAGACCTTAGCCTTTTGGAATTATGGATGAAATCTAAATGAGTTTTTTAGTGTTTTATGGGTGCTTAAAACTTTGACTAAGGTGGTTTGGGGACTGTGGTCTTTTAAGGGTCCTGAGACCTTTGATTGTTAACCTTAAGCCAAGGCTAGAGTTGTTGTAACTTGAAGTTTTGGGATCTTGAGTCCTTAGATTATACCCAAAGCCAAGGCTAAAGTCCTTGTAATTCTTTATTTTAGGTCACAATACCGTGGTTTATACTTTTAGCTAAGGATGAAATCCTTGGAACTCGAGTTTTTGGGTCTTTGGACCATAAATGTTAGGCCACAACTGAATTCATCTAAAAAGAAATTTATGTTGAATACATTATGTATAACGTAAAGTTTTGTTTTCATTTCACATGGGCATCGTATACATGATTGGTTGTATTTTTTGAGGTGCTCTATATTCCATGGGTAGGGAAGTTCATACTCCTCCACATCCTTCAGATAATAGCAATCAAGCCTCGCTATTTTGGTGACTACATATGAGCCCTCCCATTTGGGGCCTAAATTTCCTTCATTCGAGTTTTTGGCGGCCAGGGTTACTTCCCTCAAAACCAAGTCACCGATGAACCTTTTTTGTTGAAGTAAGAAGTCATCTTCTATTTGTAAGCTTTCATTCGATCTAGTGTGTTTTGTCTCTTTTACTCTATCTCATTCAGTGACACATACAGACTTTTTTCATCTTCCCTAGGTTATGATTGGGATACCCTTAGCGTGGCTATCTCAATCTCTACTGGGATCATAACTTTAGTCCTAAGGGTCAAGGAGAAAGGTGTATCCCTCGTTGAACCTTTAACCGTGGTCTTGTCGGCCCACAGATGCTTGGAAAATCTTCATTCCATAGTCCTTTGTCCTTTTTTAGTATTTTATTTAAGATGTGGAAGATTGTTATGTTGGTGACTTCAACTTGTCCATTGGGCTGAAGATGTCCAAGGGAGGAGGAGTGATTAGTGATGTTGTAGTCTGAGCAAAACTCTCTGAACGCCAAGTGGTCAAATTGCTTGCCATTGTCTGAGATGATGGCCTTGGGCAGGCTGAATCTACAAATTATGTTCTTCGAGATAAAGTTTGTCATTTTTCCTCTCTGTAATGGTGGTCAAAGTCTCAACTTTGACCCACTTGATGAAGTAGTCGTTGGCCACAATATATAACTTGTTTTTATCGTATACTAAGGGCAGAGGTCCCACCAAATCTACCCCAATTGAGCAAAGATCCGTGGAATTAAAATTTGAGCCATATTTACTGTTGGTTATTTCTTAATATAAGAGAACCTTTGACACTTACCATGTCCTTGGCCTTTTCCACCAATGTTAGCCAAAAGTCTCCATGCCTCGAGACCTTGTGGGTTAGGGATAGGCACCACAAACACCTTTGTGGAGATCCTTGAGGACATAGTTATCCTTTCTTGGGATTAGGAATTTCTATGATATTGAGAAGTACCTATTTTTAACATGAATCTATTGCCTAGGTAGTCCCTGGAAGCCTTAAACTTTACTCCTTTGGATTGTAGCTTGTCCTTAGGCAGAGAACCATTTTTAAGGTAGGCTTTGATCGGAGTGGACCAATCTGAGCTCTGATTGACCAAAGTAATGTTAATTTAGGGTGGAGTGATGCTTGGCTGGTCCAAGGTAACAATAAGGACCTCGGGGTTCACTTAATCTGATAAGGCTACTTGTGCCTTATGGTCAACCTCTTAATTTTCCACCCACGGGGCCATACTGTCACAAAACTTAGGGATGAACTTGATGAAGATTTGCATAATTGTCAAATATCCTTCCATTCTATCACCCATGAACTCATATGCCGGAGGACATAAAAATATACAGGATCATTTGATTTAAATGATAATTGGGTTTAAAAAATATGGTTATAATTGATCTACAAAGGAGATTCAAGATCTCATACTTTTGTGATTCCTTCTATCTTGAAATGTATCCGCATCATAAATCTAATGGTATGGAAAACACAAAATTGAAATGATTTTTTCAAAAATCTTATCTTTCGGCCTTTGGAACCTGTAGAAAACATTTTAACCACATCCAATCAACAGTTATCAAGTTATGGTCATGATAAGTAGACATCGTTAGGTGTTGCAAATTTGTTTAGGCAGATGAAATCGTATGTTCTTGAATTTATTTCATCCCTAAACATTCATAACAATGAATCACAAAGTATTATATTAGGTTTTATGTGTATTGCAACATTTTGTTGAATATTGAATCAACCTTCTTGATTCATTTGTGATTCGATTCCATATCAAACCTCTGCTGTCAGATCTACTTTGTGAATCACCATTTCGTAAATATGCTTGAAGCAGGCAGATCAAACAATCTGTGAATGACTTGAAATTTCTTGTTACTCTTCCACTATGTATCAGTAACCCTTATATCTAATTTCATAATTTTTGGGCTCTCCAATTGACAGGAATTAATTTTACAATATGAGAGCTTTCAAAGAGACCTATAGATCTTCTATAATATTTCTTTAATTCAATACATGCCATTGGTGTGTGGTCACCAAAGAGCACGGCCCTACAACTCCTTATTAGGTATTTTTATGTTCTATGATCACACACATATTAGTATAGAATTGTTTGCTTATATAGGCTAATAAGGAGACCCCGGGAGAAATGGGAGACTATTTTCCTACATAATTAGGAATCCTAATAAACTCTATAATTAATTCCATATTTCTATAAATTATTATTCATTCCACTAAAGAATAATAATTTCACTCTAGTATACTAACTCAAAATTATAATTTGGAGCTCCTCATTATTAAATGCTCAATAATCTCCCCACTTTAATATTACAAATTCCGGTCGATTAAATTAAATTACTAATGATTATATTTAATCGACCTCCAATAAATTCCTTGAGATCGACTGCTTAATTTATTTGGTATTTTGGATAAATAAATCCACTGGCTGGGTTTGACATAATCAAAACTTATAAGCTACATTAAGAGGGTATCATCAATCTCTATACAGAGAAGTTAATTCCATTCATAATTAACTTCCATCATACTCTAATCACCATTACCCAATTTGTAGGAAGGGATTATTTGTAGAACTACCTACTAAGAGATAAGTTACTGTAAGAAGGCAAAAAAGAAGCTCATTTGATGTTACATGGAGGAGGTTAATCAGAACACTTGAAAGATCAAGTCTGGAAGAGTCGAAGAAGCTCAAGGAATATTCAATTAACCTCGTTGGGAAGTTGCCCAAAGAAACTTCTCTCAAGAACACAAAGAACATAATAACTCCCCATGATTAATCACGTTGCAAAACAGTTCACCCGAGGTATCATGTTACGAGCAACCACTAGTTTTCACAGTTAAATATTCGCATGAGTTATAAAAATATGATGATGTGAAAAGCATTATCTAACATAATTTATAAAGGAATATTTATTTTTCACTTGATTCCATGCTGGAAAAAAATTAGATAATGTATTGGGTAGTGCGATAAACACGCTTTATTAAAGTAATACTTGTGTCTATGTTTTGAGACAACTTTATACCACGCTTAATGGTTTTGTCCCCTATTATATGGCTTATAGTGGTTTACCATAAGAACCATCCAAAAAGAGGAAAAAGGGTTCATGGTCCCACGAAATAAAGACTGAGACTATATATGCTACATTATTCCATTAAAAAAGAAAAATGGATAGCAGACAAAAGATAACAACAATCAGAGAGCATACGCAGAGAGAAGATAGATTTCAGAATAAAATTCAAGAGAGTTGAAGATATTCCAAGAGAGTTTAAAAATGATAAACACTTGGAGATATGATGTTTTATTGAGATTGAGCATTTGTAAACATTGATTTCTATTCTAAGTGAAATAAAACTCTAGATCCTATGGACGTACACTAAGTTGGGTGAACCACATTTTTTATTGTGTTCCTTACCATTTATTTCCTCTACTAAGCATATTTTTCCCTCATTATTGAGTTTCTTTATCATCACTCTTGAAAATTATATTTTCACATTACCATCAATAAGGGTTACGCCTTAATTTTACTACAAACACCCAGATAATAAGAGAAATTACTGCTCCGTCTCATTACCAAAAGAGAATTTCTGTCTTACATTTGGAGACTCTGTTGGGGAGGTATTCTTTTAGTAATGGTGAATGGAAATATTAATCGTACCCTTTCGTTTCATTATGCTCATCATGAGGAAGAACAAGTTATTATTACACCTGCTATTGAGGTTCCTCTAATCACTACTGTCACAGGGAATGTCATTGGGGGGAAAGCTTCCACGAGCTCTGCTTTGGGTCCCAAACAAATGACCAATATCATGGTCAAGTTTATGGAGTTCCTAAAAAGCAAACAAGGAATAGCGATGTTTGGTTCCACGATGGATCCTATTTCCTTCATTACACTAACAACGCGAGCTATCATTCCTATAACGGGAATCCCCGTTACACCCCGTTTTATCATAAATCTTGCTCCTACTATAACACCAACTGGTTAAACTCCAATTGTCGTTACTTGTTTACCTGTGGTCACTCCACCACAGGACAAAATAATGGAAACTACTGTCTCACCTTCTTTTTTAAGGACATATTTTCCATAGTCCCTAGTTTACATCAAGTATGTCGAATCATGTTACAACCATCAAAGGATATTCATATTCACACATTCAAAAAGACGAATCCGAATATCAAGCATCTTTAATATCTATAGGACATGATGTATACTTTGGTAAGGATTATGTTTTGAGTTACTTAGATTTTTTACTAGGTATTGGGATACTTTTTATAAAATCGTCTTATCAAAATAAAGCATTTTTAAAACTTAAAAGGTTTTTCTAGATATATGTAGGCGAACTTTAAAAAATAAAAAAATTCATTCCTATCATTAAAATGACATGGTTTTAATGTTCAAATGATATTAGCATGTCATTAAATAGGCCTTTAATTGGACAATATATAATTTAGATCAAACGAACCCGTATTGTTTTGATTTTTAAAGGGTCATTTCTTGGGTCATTCAAATGACATCTCAATGTAGTTCAAACGACATGATGAAGTCATTTGAATGACGTTCCATCGCCTTCAAATTTTTGTTAGCCAATAAAAACCTGTTTGGTGAAACTTTTCATTTACGCAAACTGCAAAACAACTTCAATTAAGTCTTCACTTTTTAATGCTACAACACTTTTTAGATTCACCAAAAAATACCATATAGTTTTTTGAATCTTCCTTGGAACCCAAAGGATTTTGTCACGAAGTTTATGTGGTGTGCTGTCTCTACTGCTGGACTTGGGGATACTTGAGGGTATTCACTACTGAAGGAGGAACGACAGTTCTTGTGATTCTCGGGGGAGTCATTGCTGGTTCAAGACTGCGATCTTTATGGGTTCTTGCAGGAATTCATCGTAGTGTTTCACTTGTAAGTTTGTAAGTTGCGCTTTACATTTTATTAGTGAAATAAAGGTTTTGCCTTGTGGAGATGTTTCTTAATATTTGCATGCATGTTGATTTAATTCTTTCGATCACCTAGTTGCATGTTTAGGGTTCAATAAAATTGGAATTTATGATTGACATCTAATTATATAAGTCAACTCCATTGAAATATTGAAAACTCTTAAAGTCGTATCTGTGGGTCCCGAAAATATAACTTTTACTTTTGCGGAATTAAGTTAAGGATGAATGTAAATCAACTTTCTCTTTTGGACAACTCTTTTTCAATTTTATCAAACCAAGTTGTGAAACAAATTAACTTAACCATATTTTATCTTGATTAATCCTAAACATGCATCTAGTTATTAAAACAATTAAACTTAAGTAAAGGTACTCACAATGACGGATGTACGAGGAAAAACCCGAAACGGGAAAAAACCTCAGATGGCCTAAGCCAGACAATCACTATGAACAATGGTTTTACAAAGACAGGTTAGCCTCACTCAATGACTCGATCCCCACGAGTCTTGACGCTCCTTTTAATCTTTTACCATTCTTCAAAAGTGCCCACATAGAAATTTCGTCTTCCACGATGCTCGTCTACAATACTTGACTCTAAGAATGTCTCGGTGTCCACCATTATGGCTTGATACGTCTACGATGTTGAACACGATGTTTGTCGATTCTCCACCGCAAAATCAACAATCACAAGTGTTCAATGATGAACACAACTCAACTTGGTGTAGCAAGGATCACATAAACATTATGCTAATGAAAGCTCGGATCTTTGTAAAGTCTAAGGATGTGTATAAACCTTTAAAACCTTAGAAAACATGTGCAAACAGGTTTCCGGGTCGTAAAAATATTTTTCCAGAATGCATACACTTCGAGGAACCAAAACACCTCTATTTATAATAAAATTGAGTCGGTGTCAGAATCTTGTTCGAGCGAGATGCCACGTCGCTCGAATGACAGTGGATCTCGTTCGAACGACATCATATGTCTTTTGAACGACGTCGTCAGATAGAGTTTTTTTAATTTAAACAGAGTTTTGATTAAAATCAACTCTTATCCAATTCTCACCCGTCCTTATCTGACATAAATGAAGTGTAAACATTTTCCTTTAAAAAATAACATCCTTAATTTATAAAATGAATTTCAAGATTCATTAACATTATTCATGCATACCTGTGTGATCTCGGAATGCAATTAAACCTTGAAGATGCAAAATTGCACCAATTAAACTTCGGTATGATTGAATCTTTATAGATTTGTCGCAATGTCTTGAATCATTCTTCGATATTTCATAGACTCGAGGGATCAAACAATAAAAGACTATCTACGACTCAAACATGTTTTGTTCCAAGAATAAGTCAAAACTACATTAAAACCTAATTGGACATTTGGTCCTTACTAATCTCCCCCTTTGACTATTTTGGGACAAAACCAACGGTGAAATGCCTGAGACGGGCTGTCAAGCCATATGACGCCTAAGTCCCATCCCATAAAACCCAAAATGAAAAATACATCATCAGTACAGGATAAGATTCTTCAATAATGGACCAACAAGAATGGAGCTGTCTCGAATGTCTGAATGTGATGTAGACTTGAAATATCGAATATGTTTAAGCATACCCACACACATGAAACTGACAAATTCCCAGTGAAGTATGAAGCTAAAAAAGATAAATTAATATGAATACCAATATGTAAACATGACACAAAACTCCCCTTATATCACAAACATCTCTCCCCCATTTTGTCTCGAATAGACAATCCGGTGAAAAGAGAAATAAATATAACATGTGAAAATACCAATTTGATTATATAAACTCATAATATGCTACATAATCATGAAACAACTAGCTAATTATAATCAATCAATGTCAAATCAGAAGCTAGCAAACAATGAATCACACAAAAAAATATACCAGTCTAAGCATGTGTGATAAACGAACCAAAGCAGTAAAACATCAAATCAATCAAAGTAAACTGCATAAACAAAAAATCAGTACCAAAATATGAATACTTATGCAGTAGGGTACTGAAACAGAATAACAACCTAAAAAAGTCAAAATCAGTCAACCAGGGCAGTCGTTCGAGTGACCCGGGGATGTTGCTCGAATAAGTTGCGACATCGCTCGAACAAGACAATGTGCCGTTAGAATGACATTGACAAATTTTTCACACTTTCCCCAGAAAATTAAGCAGAGTTGGCCAGTGAAAATTTTTCATGAAAATCAAACTGGAAGGGGCTTAAAAATACGAAACAGTAGAAAAATATTATCAAAACACAGAAAACTAAAAAACAAACATATATTAGTAACATGCTAACATAGTATCGATGTTCCTAAACATGAACATGGAATGAATGGGCATGAACTACAAACAAATGAGTCACAATTCCAACACATCGAAATGATCAAGGAGCTCTAATTGATAGCAATCTATCATCAAACTTAATTATAGCCATATGTGAAAATTAAAGTGTGAGCTTTATGAACTAAACAAACATCATGCACACGAATCCAGAATTTTGACAATTTTACAAACAATAGCGTCATGACATGAATTTTCAACCATAGGATTCTTTGTGAAAACCCATTTAAATTTATAAATCATCCAAGCTCCCTCAACTATAAATATCATATTTTTATTTGGAATGAACTAAACTTATTTGGACCATTTTGACATATGATTTTTTTATTGCCTTATGAGTTTTTTTGGGCTCTTCTAAACGGCAGCTTTCACGACGAGTCAATTTTACACTCTAGCAGCCCTTTCCCGTACGCTCATCATATTTTAAATTAAAATGCTAACGGGTAAATGGTTATTACATGAACACTTCCTCCAAAAGTCTACTTACGCATAGATGACAAAATTGAGGTAAGAACATCTCACCAAACTCAAATACGCAAGAGTAGTCAAACATCCATATAAACTAGTGCATGTGTGCAAAGATGGCATATATACAAAGTTGAATCAAAACACATATCAAATTCGAAACAACCCCATAATACAATAGTTAAGATCATTCTAGGTATCGATAATAATGATCAAATGTCCTAGACACATGGATAATGGAAGGAAGCACATCAATATGCCAAATCAAACATGTTAACTCATGACACAAAAACAAAAGAGAAAATCTTTTTGAAATTTTCAAAAATATTTTGACTCAAATAAAAACAAAATCTTTTTGTGTTTTTCTCAAAAATTTTCAAAACCAAAAATCTTTTTGTATTTTTCGAATAAGATGTAATAAATGAAAAATATAATACAAAATGATAACCATGGTAACACACTCAACCTTTAGATTTAGCATGGGATGAATCAAGTACAACCAAATGAGAACTATGAATTTTTATTCCTAAAGATACCAAATCCGACTTCCTAACCCAAGTAGGTGTGTAACGACGCATGGGGGTGAGGGGTAATTCGGGTAACTTTATTCCTAAACTTCATAAACTTTCGAGGAACATTCCTAAGGTCACTTTCTAAGGTGACCTTTCCTACCAAAAAACGTGCAAGAGTACCGATGGTATGGAAACTGACCTGCATGTGGAAATTTTCTAATGTTCCTATGTGTCTCTCTCACATGTGCAGGGGGAATGGAAACAACACGATCATCAAAACCAATACCTCCCCTATCTCTCTTAATTTGGACGGTGTTTAGCATCCCATCCAACTTCTCACTTCTAGCCTCCAAGTCAAACTTAACTCTAGACGAGTCTCTCAAGCTCTCCTCTAACTCCTTAATCCTAGAATTGAGTAGATGCCTAGACTCCGCAAACTCTAGCACCTCCTTTTTCAAAGCCTACATCAAACCTCTAAGGGTGTCTCTCTCTTTCTCGACGTACTCTAGCTTCTCCCTAAGGTTCTTCTCTCGTGCCCTAAGATCCTCAATTAACACATCATTATTTTCCACGGCACGCTCTTTTAACTTAGCTTGCAATTTCGAGTTATCCTTTTTCTCCTTCACGGTCTCCTCAAACAACTCTCGAAATGCAACTTGGAACTCTCCTACGTCGATCTACTCATTCTCACTCTCGTCACCCTCACCCTCTCGGGAAGCACTCTTAGAAGCCTCGAAAGTGTCATGCACGTGAGTATCCCCATGGGAAGATATATCATTGTCGCTCACATGACATGTCATAATTGCAACAAGGTTCTGCTCAATGGGGAAATCCTCTCCCTCTTCCGGTTCAGTATCATTTAAGGTGGTGTTGTATTCTATCGGTTTCTTGCCCTCTTTATTAAGTCGAGAGGGACACTCCTTAACTTTGTGGCCATACCCCTCACACCCAAAACACTTATCAGACTCATCTCTCTTAGGCTTCTCACTATTATCCTTAGGGGTGGATTCTCCTTTGTTCTTGAATTTCTTAAACTTTTTGGCATCTTTCGATTGCTTATGAATTTGAAGAAATTTCTTGAACTTTCTTGCCAAAAAGATGACATCCTCAAAGTTGAAATCGGAGTTGTCATTCGAAACTTTAGTTTCCTCCTTCAGGGATTTCAAAGAGATGCCCTTTTCTTTCTTAGGCACTTGCTTGGAGGTAAACATATCAAGTTCATAGGTTTGTAAGTCACCTACGATCTCTTACAATGTCAATGAGTCAAGCATACCAAGGTAATTCATTATGGTCACTTTAGCATCAAACCTACTAGCCAACGATAACAAAATTTTCTTAATCACTCGGTTATCGGGAATCTTCTCACCTAGGTTAAACGCCGAATTAATAATAGTAGACAACCTAGTGTAAAATTCATCGAATGTCTAAATCTTTAACATCTTAATCGTCTCAAACTGTGTAGTGACATTTTGCAACTTAGACGCCCTAACCGTGCTCATTCCCTCGTGAGTGAGTGCTAGTATATCCCAAGCTTCTTTCGAAGTTTCACAAGTCATGATATGATTATACTCTTCAGGTGTGACATGTGAGGAAATAAGGTGCAGGCCTTTAGAGTTATACTGTGTAAGCCTATGTTCAGTCTCAGTCTATGAATCAATAGGTTTCAAACTAGTGACCTTACCTTCTCGTGTGACAGGTGGTGACTAACCTTTATCAATAGCTAACCAGACACGCTCATCAAAGGATTTCAAAGCATTTTTATACGCATTTTCCAATAAGCATAGTTAGAGCCATAAAAAACAGGAGTGCGAAAGCTATCATAATTTTCAAAATTCATCTTTACGTGGCAAAAGGCATCAAACACAATAAAAATGTATTTCTAGCTCTAATACCAATTTGTAGGTCCCCAAAATATAACTTTTACTTTTACAGAATTAAGTTAAGGATGAATGTAAATCAACTTTCTCTTTTTGAAAACTCTTTTTCAATTTTATCAAACCAAGTTGTGAAACAAATTAACTTAACCATATTTTATCTTGATTAATCCTAAACATGCATCTTGTGATTAAAGCAAGTAAAGTTAAGTAAAGATACTCACAACGCCGGATGTATGAGGAAAAACCCAAAACGGGAAAAAACCTCAAACGACCCAAGCTAGATAATCATTATGAACAATGGTTTTACAAAGAAAGGTTAGCCTTACTCAATGACTCGGTCCCCACGGGTACTGACGCTCCTTCTGATCTTCTACCGTTCTTCAAAAGTTCCCACGCAGAAATTTCATCTTCCCCGATGCTCATCCACAACACTCGACTCTACGAATGTCTTGGTGTCCACCGATACGGCTAGATACATCTACTATGTTGAACACGATGTCCGTCGCTTCTCCACCGTAAAACCAATAATCACAAGTGTTCAATGATGAACAAAACTCAGCTTGGTGTAGCAAGTATCTCATAAACATAAAGCTAATGAAATCTCGAATCTTTGCAAAGTCTAAAGGTGTGTTTAAGAATTTAAAACCTTAGAAAATATGTGCAAACAGGTTTCTGGATCGTAAAACTATTTTTCCAGAATGCACACACTTTGAGGAACCATGACACCTCTATTTATAATAAAATTGATTCGGTGTTAGAATCTCGTTCGAGCGAGATTCCACATCATTTGAACGACAGTGGATCTCGTTCGAACGACATCAAATGTCATTTGAACGACGTCATCAGATAGAGTTTTTTAATTTAAAGATAGTTTTTATTAAAACCAACTCTTATCCAATTATCATCCGTCCTTATCTGACATAAACTATGTGTAAACATTCTCATTTAAAAAATAACATCCGTAATTTATAAAATGAATTATGAGATTCATTAACATTATGCATTCATACTTGTATGATCTCGGAATGCAATTAAACCTTGAAGACACGAAATTACACCAATAAAACTTTAGCATGATTGAATCTTTATAGCTTTGCCGCAACGTCTTGAATCATTCTTTGATATGTCATAGACTCGAGGGATCACACAATAAAAGACTATCTGTGACTCAAACATGTTTTGTTCTGAGAATAAGTGAAAACTACATTAAGACTCAATTGGAAATTTGGTCCTTATAGTATCACATCTCGCTTCCTAAAATTGGTATCAGCGCAGGTTACTCTAAGTTATCGATTAATCCTTTGTTTTTGAATTTTTTTTTATATCGATTGTTTTGAAAAATATTATCGTTGAAAAATCACAATTTTTCTAATAGATAACTTATATAATCGGATGCCCATCTTTGATGGAAAGAATTATGCATATTGAAAAGCCCACATGAGATCGTGTTTAAAAGCAATTGATGAAAGGGTTTGGATCGTATGTGAAAGAGGGTGGACTCCTCCCACTGTCATCGTAGATAATGTGACCAATCCTAAACATATGTCTAACTGGACTGAGGATTAGTTTAAGTGGAGTACCTACGACTCCTACAACTTTAGTGCTATTTCTAGAGTTGTCACCCCCTATGAGTTCTGACGTATCATGACTTGACCACGTCAAAAGAGGCATGGGATATCCTCCAGTTGACATATGAGGGTTCCAACGCAATTAAGGCATTGAAATTGAAATTTTTTACCACCTAGTTTGAGACTATCATTATATTAGAGTCTGAGTGTTTTGGATGAGTTTTATGCTAGGTTGTCAGACATAGTTAACACGAGTATTAATTTGGGTCAGAAAATTAAGGAGTCGAGAGTTTTTAAAAAGATTTTGAGGTCACTACCATCCCATTTTATTCGATCACTGGTTTGAACTCATTGGGGATATTAGATACACTTAGGTTAGAAGAACTCGTAGGAGACCTTCAAACCTATTAGATCGACATGTTTCCCAAAACCATTAAGTCTAAGGATATAGGGATAAATTTAAAGACTCAAGTTAAGAAAAAGAAAAAAGAAAGAGTTTGTGAGTCTGATTCTGAGGGTGAGACTAATTTAAATGACTTGGCCTTATATGTGAATTTTTTAAAAAAGTTTCTCAGATTTTCAAAAGATAATTCTTCCAATGAAAATAATTTTAAGAAAAGGAAAAAGAAAAATGAGGTAATGAGAGTGGTGAGAAAGAGGAAGATATAGGGAGTTATGAGTGCAAGGGAAAAGGGCACAAAGCTTTTGCTTGTCCCAATATGCTAAAGATAACGGGAAAGAAAATTGCTAATATGACCACTCTTACCGATAGTGATATCAATTTTAATGATTATGGGAATGAATCACCACATGAAAAGTGCGTTGCTTTCATGGCTAGTCACGTGAGAAAATCAAGTTTTTCCCAAGATGATGAGGACACGTGTATATGTGAGAGGCTCGATGATGTTTCGATCCATTCGGGGGATAGTGAGTGTGAGGATGAGATCACAAGTGACGGCGAAGGATATCTCCAAAAGGCATTTAGAGATTTTTACGCCGAGACGTTGGAAACCAAAAATTTCAATAAAGAGTTAGGTCCTAAGGTGTTAGATTTGGAGAGAGAGATAGAAGTTTTGAGGCTATGTGAGCCATCGGAGAGTCAACTTCAGAAGGTGAGAGTTTCTTTAAGTGAATAGTTCATTGTCTTAGGCTAGGAAAAGAGTGAATTGACCAACACTATGGCTAGTCTTATGAGAGATATTCAATCCTCATTGGAGACTCATGAGAAACTTGAAGCCCGTGTATCCCAACTTGAGAGATATCTCGAACGTTATCGGGAGGTCAAGATCACTATTGAGGATACATCTAAGAAGGTTGGAAAGATTCTCCTCAATCTCGTTTTGTGTTATTGAGAGATTAGGAATAGGTTATGATGGTGCCTCTACTTCCCATGTTGCACCTGAGCCAATTCCCTTGTTTGTGCTAAATCCATTCTCAACCTAACCCACTTAGGCATTCGTTTCCCCATAGGAGAGTGCATCATAGAGGTTTTTAGAGAGGTGTTCGTAGGCCCGTTTATGTTTGCTCCCATTACAAGAAAAAAGGACACCTCAGGGAATTCTTCTTTCAGTTGGGTAGTGTGTCTCATAGGTATTTACCTCTTTATGCTACTACACGTGTTCCCACACGCACTCCTACACTTGATACTTTGCCATCTTCCGCACATCATATGAGAGATTTTGAGCATTTTCGAGAGCAAGTTGAGTATTTAGTCAAGACTTCACATGATTTGATGGATGTTTTTCATAGGATGTCACCACCTTTGGAAAACTCCTCCGGACCTAATAATTGAGGTTTAGACTTGTTTGCTAGCATAGGATGATTTTCATGTTTATATTTTATGCCTATTGCTAGTGTGTACTACCATTGTATTTAGCTTTTTCCATTTTGATATGTTTTTCAAAAAATCCAGAAAGATTTTCTATTTTTTTGAGAAAAAATTAAAAATTAAAAAGCCAAAAAGATTTTATGTTTGATAAAATTTTTTGAAAAATACAAAAAAGATTTTTGTAGTTTGTTTTACACCATTTATGGATGGACATTTAGGATGACCAAGTAACAATATCATTCCATTATCCATGTGACTATTGGATAGTGTTTTGAGACGATACATCATTTCATTTATGTGCTTTACAATGTTTGTAGTCATTGATATGTGATTAGTTGTTATTTCCTACATGTTTGACTTGTGCGGATTTATTTGATTATTGTACTTGTCTATCACTTGTTGGTCGAAGTGTTTTCATCTCAATCCTATCTTGAAAATGAACCAAATGTGATAAAACTAGACAATAAAAGTAGTATATGTACGAATCGTTACCCATCCGGATTTTCTTAATATTAAAAAATGATGAGTGAACATGAGAAAGGGTTGCGAGAGGCATGTGAACTCATCGTGAAACCCACCGTTTGAAAAGAGACCAAGAAAAAAATTAAATCATTGAAAAGAAAATATGCCAAAAATGGAGCCAAAAGGAAATATCTTAAAAAGAGAATTTAGAACCTCCTTAGAAAAATAAAAGGAATTATTATCTATGAGGGTGTTTGGTTGGAAATCAACGAGTTTGCACATCCTAACAAAGTCTTGGAAAAGAATACATGGCTTTAGACGTTATTGACGTGAAAATCATTTTCAACTTTTATTTATTGATTAGATTGAGTCTAGATCATTTGAATTCAACATTTTTTCACCTAAGGATGATTTTGAGTTCAATCGTTAACATTATCCATATTCATCGTGAACATATGCTACGAGTGTTTGAGTTGATTTTCCTATCGAATTTGTTCACACCCATTCATTCCGTTTTCATGATTTTGTTATCTTAGTGTCAGTTCACAGTGTGTGATGTTTTTGAAAATTATTTTTTGCTTGAAAAATATTTGAAGAAATCAAAAATAGTTTGTGGAGAATTTTTAGTTTATCATTGCATGAGCTTAATTGATATATATTTGTGATCATTTTCTATGCTTTTGTGACACTCAGGTTCAATTTTTATATTCTTTTCCTTATTTATTTCCAACAAATGAAAAGGGTGAGAACGAATTATGAATTATGGGCGAGGATTGATTGAAATGATTTGATTTATGATGTTTATCTTATTTTAAACTCGATACATCACAAAGGTATTTGCTTTGTTTGTTGTGTGTAGGACTTTGATGAGAATTTGGAAAGCGCATAAAAAGAAGAAGGTCAGAATCAAGGAGATTTGAAGATTTAAAAGTTGAAGATTTTTAAAAACTTAAATATTTATTATCTTTCCACTTTTGGGTTGACGGGAGGATATTAGATTTGTATAGGACTTTGTTAATAATTAAGATGTTTTTATTTTGTAACGAAATAGAGATAGGGGGATATATATAAGGATATAGTTTTCATAGTCCTTAGTTTACATTAAGTATTTTGTATCCAATTATAACCATCAAAGGAAGTTCAAGACAGATCCAAATATCAAGCATCTTCAACATCTATGTGACATGAGGCATACTTTGGTATGGATTTTGTTTTGAGTTACTTAGATTTTTTACTAAGTACTGGGATAGGTTTTATTAAATGGTTTTAACAAAATGAGGCATTTTTCAAACTTAAATGTTTTTTAGATATCTATAAGTAGACTGTAAAAAAAAAAATCTTCCTGTCATTAGATGGCCAGGATCTAATTTGGATCAAACGAACCCGTACTATTTTGATTTTTAATAGGTAGTTTATTGTTCGTTCAAATGACATCTCAATATTGTTCAAACAACATGATGAAGTCGTTTGAACAAAGTTCTGCCACCTTAAATTTTTGTTAGCCTATAAAAACATGTTTCGTAAAGCTTTTCAATTAAGACTTTTCATTTACACAAACTGCTTAACAACTGCAATTAAGTCTTCACTTAAAACACTTTTTAAATTCACCAAAATAATCCCATATACTTTTTTGAATCTTCTTTGAAATCAAAACACTTCTATCACGAAGTTTATTCTTGTGGGATGATATCTCTACTACTGGACTTAGGGATACTCAAGGGTATTCACAATTGAAGGAAGAACTGTGATTCTTGTGGTTCTCGAGGGAGTTATTGTTGGTTCAAGGTTGCGGTGTTTATGGGTTATTACGAGAATTCATTATATTGTTTCACTTGTAAGTTTATGAGTTGCGATTCACATTTTATTAGTGAAATAAAGTTTTTACTTTGCGAGGATTTTTCCTGAGTTTTTCATGCTTGTTGATTTAATGCTTTCAATGACCTAGTTGCATCTTTAGGGTTTAATAAAATTGGAAATTATTACTGACATCTAATTAAATAAGTCAACTCCATTGAAATATTATGAACTCTCAAATTGGTATCACATCCCACTTTCTCATCTTTAACCATTGAAGGGGTTAAGAGGGAGATGATGAAAATGCTAGCATCATCCTCACAAACATTTAGTTAAGAAGTATCCATTTACGTTGATTTTTATACTCCTTACCTAGAGGAGTATAACGATGAACCTTATTCTGAGGAGTACATTCCTCTAATATTTGAGGAGTTTAACGGGAAAAGGGGAAACCCAAAGCAACACTTCACTAGATTTTTTGAGCATCTGGGTGCTCGTTGAAACAATAAAAAGTTGCATTTAATGGGTTTTTTAAATCCCTCACTGACAAAGCTTACACATGGTATTCACACTTAGCCCCAAGGAGTATGACCACATGGAAGGATATGTATGTGTAATTTCTCTAAAAATTATTCTTGGCAGATGATGAGTTTCTTCTGGCCTATCTTTCTCGAGAGAATAAAGGGCCAAGTGAGGAGTTTATGGCTTACATCAAGAGATTTACAGAAAGATCTCTAGATGTACGAGAAGTGATAATGGAGGGTAATGTCCTTCAAATTTGTGCATAACGTTTGCTACTAGAATTAATTTATCATTTAATAAATGAGACCAGAGAAGTCACATTCAAAGCCTTCAAGAGAGCAACCTAAAATATCGCATTGAGCATTTGACCTCCCATAGTCATGACCAATGTCACATTGAAGTAGCCAGTCAATTAAGCAGTTAGAGGGGATCAGTTTCCATGAGCCAACTATGCTGACGGGGATGGATAGGAAAGAAAATAAAAAGAATAAGACAAAGTTTGATAGTGAGGATTCACCTCCATTTCCATATAGCATGTTAGAGACAATGAATTATTACAACACCATGCTAGATGATGGTTTAGTTTTTCCTCCTAAAAACTCTCCACCTTTTGCTCCAGGGGCAAACATTCAATCTGATTCAAATTATTATCAAATCCATTGGCCCATTAGTCATCCCATAATTTCATGTTTTACCTTGAGAAAGATTATCAACAAACACTTGACGGTAGGGTGCTAGTTGAGGGTCTTTCAGACCCCTCAACTTGTTTATCGACCAAGAGAAATTAAAACCATCTTTGCCGAAATATTTAAGGTTCCCTGTGTAACGATTTAATAGAGAACTCTCTAAGAAAGATATTGAAATATTTTCAATCTTTTCTACAATGACAACAGTCCTTTAGAGATGATAGGCCATCATCAAGTTATGAGGTCTCATGCATTCAGTAGTGAAATTATTGGGGTGAAAAATGAGAAGTCGATCAAGCATAGAATAAAGTGAGCGTTGAATGATAATGTTATTCTCAAGAACCTATTGATAATACTGAATTGGCTCCATATTTGGAAAAAGAGGCTCAAAACCATATTCACTCCGCTCAATTTATACATTAGCCATTGAACCTTAATCATCATGGGAGGACGAGTGAGAATGAGTTGGATCAACTAGATCCACCTCAACAGAAGGCATAACGAGAGGAGATCCCTCGAGAGGGATACTTTCTATGTCAAATTACAAAGATAGTTGTGACCATCCCTACGGTGCGCGCGGGGGGCTTACCCACTTTCTCAGGGCGCTCAGCTATCGTCACATGTGGGGTAATGTGTAGAGATAGAGTCGCCAACCTATTTTTCACAAAACAAGCAAAAGAAATGTTACCACTTTAAGAGAGAGGCATTAAGGACAATACTGATGCTTATGAAACTAAGTAGTTCAAGGGTTTGACGACTAAGTTATGTAATGGGAAGGTGTTAGGAACCCAACCCTCCCTTTCGATCTCTAAAGGGCGTGTGTTAGTCTTCTCCCGTTAGACTCCGTAAAGTGTGTGCTTATGTGCATAATATAGATGAAGAATGGAATTACTCAACTCAAATCATGGAAAGGGATAAAGTGAGATAATTCCTAGGAGTGTTTCCAAAAATAAAGATCAAAATTCAGTATGAGTGTTGTACGAATCATCAATTGTTATAGGAGAACGATGGTATATGTTGGACAAAACATAAGCACGCAATACTATTACATCCAGTATGAATATATGATATGAAAATAATATTATAAACAAGAGTAGAATATGACTCAAATCTCGAGATCTACCCGAGACACCTATATAGCCCAAAGGGCATCAAAGTCCACTTAGTTTGCATATAACATGGGGGGAGTTAAATCCATAAATCCAAGTGAGGGATTTCTCTTATGTGCGTGCGTAGATCGAAATGTGTTTTAAAAGTATGAGATGAGAATCCCTCTTTGAATTTATCGATGAATTCTATTTTTCTTGTTTTTGTTTTTTATATAAAATATAGTATGTGTAAATACTATTAATAAAGGTTTGATATTAGTATGTGTGATCTAATGAAATAAAGTGCTAAAGTAAAAATAAAGCAACTAATGAAAAAATAAGAGAATTTAAAGAAAATGGTGAAGGATTGGACCTTCTTATGAACACTTTAGGTTGATCTTGAGTGTGGATATGCTGACCTTGTAATAGGATGGAGGTGTTATGACGATATGGAGGGGAATTTTCTAGATGAGGTAAGGAAAGGATGGAAATGTTATGTGGGAAATGGGTTTTTATAATGGGATCAACTTTGATTTTGAGAGAATGTTCTCTGAATTGCTAAGAGGGGTGTTTAGGGGTGCTTTTCAAAGTGAGCTCATGGCCTCTATTTGTAATGCCAAGGGGGTGCCGATCGGCATAGTCCTAAACATGCCTATCGACATAGAGCCCTCAAGCAGGATCCTGAGAGGTCCATTCGTCAGTTTGTGGCTAGTTGTTTTTAAAAATGGTCGTAAAATACAATTCGTAAGTCAGAATTGTGAATGGGGTGGATCATTGGAAAGGGTATTCAAATCCCTTAAAGATTCCATTAAGCCACTACCGGGTTTAGGAGTTAATCGAGGTCAAATAGGTCCCGAAAGTGCCCATTGGTCATTGGATCGAATATCCTCGAAGGGAAATGGATCGTTCGTCATAATTGTAAGGCCAATTTACAGACGAGATGGACTATTGGAAAGGGTATTTAGTTCCTTCAAAATTTCATTCATCTTCATTTGGTTTGGATAGTTGATCGAGGTCAAACGGGACCTAGAACCACCTAATGACCATTTATAGTAAAATGGGTCATTCATCTGTACCGTAAGGCTGATTCGTGCATGAGGTGGAGTTGGATATAGTATTTAGAGACCCTCAAAGATTCATTGAGCTTCGCTCATGATGAAGAGTTCACCGAAGTCAAACGAAGCCTTGGACCTCCTGGTGGCCTGTAGATCAGTTTTGAGGTAAAATAGACTGTTCGTCGGAATCGTATGTCTGATTGATGCACGAGGTGGACTGTTAGAAAGGCGATTCATAGCCTTTTGAAGATTCAATGAGATATTTCTTAGATAAGAAGGATGAATAGATTTGAATGGGGCCCATGAACACCCAATAGCCACCAAATTTATACTCAAAATACGTCTTAGGGTTTATGGTGAATAAGTGAGTTCTAGGGACCTAAGGAGGTGCATAAAGGATTCCTAGGATGAGGTGTTAACATATCCTCTCGACCGGTGAGCTTGGACCAAGTGAAGTTCATCGAATAATACACACCACATCAATGTTGGTAAATAAGGTTTTAGATCTAATCTTCAAACCTAGAGGACGAGGGTGACCAATTCAGAGGGTCGAGGTCAAATCTGAGGACCTATGGAGTCAAGGATGAAAAATTCAGAGGTCAAGGTCGATTCTAAGGACCTGAGGTTATACTGGGGATGACCGATTATGCGGGTCGAGGTCCATTTTGAGAACCTAACATGGTGACAACAAATATTACGAGTCGAGGTGAATTCTGAGGACCTATGGAGTCGAGGATGACCAATTTTGGGGGCCAATGTCAATTCTGTGGACTTTAAGTTGTGATGATAAATTCTGAGGGCCGAGATCAATTTTGAGGACTTTAAATAATGACGAACAATTATGCGGGTCGAGTTTAATTCTAAGGACCTCATGTTGGGGATGACCAATTCTAAGGAGGAGGTCAATTATGAGGACCTTAAGTTGTGATGACTAATTCTCAGGGCTGATATTAATTCTCATGACCCAACATTAGGGAGACCATCTGAGGGCTGAGGTCAATTCTGAGGACCTTGAGTTATGATGACCAATTCTGAGGGTCAAGGTCAATTTTGAGGACCTTAAGTTATGGTGGCCATTCTGAGGGACGTGGTTAATTTAGAGGACCTTGATTTGCGATGACTAAATCTAAGGGTCGAGGTCAATTATCAGGATCTAACGTTGTGATGACCAATTCTGAAGGCCGAGGTTAATTCTGAGGACCTTAAGTTATGATGACCAAATCTGATGGCCGAGGTTAATTTTGAGGACCTAATGTTATGAAAACCAATTCTGAGGGTCGAGTTCAATTTTGAGGACCTTAAGTTAGGGGAACCAATTATATGGGTCGAGGTCAATTATGTGTACCTATCATTGGGGTTGACAAATTCTGAGGGTTGGGGTAAATTATGAGGACCTTAAGTTGGGGGACTAATTATGTGGGTCTAGGTCAATTCTGAGGACCTATCATTATGATGACCAATTCTGAGGGTCGAGGTCAATTATGAGGTCCTTAAGTTATAGTTTAGATAGGGGACTACTTCTCTAGGGAATCCATGAAGGATCTTGATGCAGGAGCACCTTTGGTTTTGTTGGGAATGTTTAACATAAAATTCTACTGGGGGAATGCGTATATTTGTGGTTTCTACTAGGTAATTATTTTAGGCTTGGATGTGGGCTCATTATTGCTTCTGATGTGTAGTATGCTGGGGAATAAGAGTGTAAGATTTATCCTGTTAAGAATTTGAGAGCGTGTAGGGGGCTTGGTGCTCCAAAAATGATCTTCTTGAGGGAAGATAAAGTTTCCATATTTTCAAGTATTTTTTTGGGAATTTTCAGATTTTTTTTTGCATCTTTATTCGTTGTAAAAATTCTTGTGGGACTACTGATAGGCAGGCCTGGGGAGGTAGAATCATTTGATAGTTGTTGACCCTTTATTGGGGATATAGTGACCTTATAGTCTTGGAGTCTTTCTTTGAGGTCCACGGGGGCTATGGGCATGAACGTGTAGATTTTTAGGAGCACGAGTTTAGGTATATCGGGTACCTGGGAGAGAGGGTGGTGCAACATATGAGGTGAAATCCATTTCTGGTTCTTTCCTCTAGATATTTTCTCACAGATCCATCACTGTGATGGTAGGAGCTTGGCATTGACCATATTGTATGCTTGATTTAGCGCCTTGCTTTAAACTTGAAAAGCAATACTCAAAAAGGCAAAAAAGATGCATCTTTGTTTTTTGATTATCTTGTTTTAGTGACTTTTTCTACATGCACTTTAATTTGCTGTTGAGTTTTTGTTTTGAGAAAGAATAGGAAAAGTATTTTTTTGGAATTTTTTGAATATGTTTTTGGCATGTTTGAGTAGAAGATGTCCTGAGAGTCATAGTTGGTATATAGATGAAGAGATCAAAAACTTGATGAAAGCGAAACTTGTCGCCTTCATTGGGTTATGTTGAATCCAGTGTATTAAAGAGATTGTACTGATGATGGCTATTGTAGAGATGTTGCTTTGGGCCTTACTGTGAGGCTTTTACTGGTGACAAAGGACTTGATAGTTGATCCCGAAGTTACTGCGATAATGACATGGATGTCTTACTGTCATAATCCTACGGCGTCGATGCTAACAGAGACCCTGAACAGTCTTAATGCTTGGAAAGAGGGTCTCTTCAATTTTTTATGGGGGAGCCTGGTAATGTTGTTCATGTGTCTTGCAGAGAGGTTCCATCTAGCGACCCCTCTTGAATATCCCTTGGAAGGTGTGCCCAATTTGTTCTCACGACCTTTCACAGTTTTGGCCCATTGACAGAGAATTCGGTTAACTGGTTTGTGGAGCATGGATTCTAGTATTTTCGTTGGTCAGTGCCATGGTGGGAAGATTTTCAACCTCTTATACAGCAAGGAGAGTACTGGTATGTGCAATTGGTTGGCCTTAGCCACACTTCCTTTTATTTCCCCTGGAGGCATCGATGCTAAGTAGGATGGGAACAAATAATGCCCCCTCGCATAATGAACTTCTTTCCAGTGGAGGACCTGACTGAATAATTTCAGATGATGCTGGGTTCCTTTTGGAAACATCGTCAACCGTCTACCCATTCGTCACAATCTGTAATAGGTGTTTAGCATGAGCCTAGGGACTATATAAAGTGGTTGTGGATGCGATTAGTGTAGATGATTATGGAGGAGAGATTGGGCCAAGGTGGCTTATTTCCTTTGACACCATGGAGGGTGTGTAGTGGTTTTGTCCAAGCTTATTAGGGCGTATCACTCCATGGAGCGCATATGAAGTGTTAACCAAGGGTGGGAGACTTGGGAACCTCCATGGGCATGGAAAGATGATGAAGTAGGGACATCTAGAAGTTGAGGACAGTGTCTATGAAGTTGGGGCATCATCTCTGAAGTTGGGGAAAATTTGTGTTTTGGGTAAATTTGTGGTTTTGTATTTTTTTACGGGGTTATGGATAATTTTTGTAATGCTGGTAGGGTAAAGTTTGTTTATTTAAGATAGTTTTGGTCAGTGGAGGGGTGACCATTAGACTCCCTTTACTGATACTTCATGTAACTGTGATGTATTCCCTTATTAGATCTGGTTTTGATCATATTTTGTTGTGCCTCTTGATGAGTTTTGCATTTTTGAACGATCTATACCAATCACTAAGGCATACATAATCCTTTTGTTCATATAAATGATAAATTGGACCACCTTTCTCAGAGGTTAGAAAAGAATAGCATTTTATGAAAAAGAAGGGGAGCGTGTCCACATATGGCGTATGGGCTGCCTATGTACCTCTGGGGATTTTGAAGATTTTCATGAGTCTCATTTTGAAAAGAAAAGTTCTTAAGAGGATCAGGTCCCATGTAGTTCTAGGTAGGATACATGATGATTTTTTTATTTTTTTTATTTTTCTGAATAGATGGGGGATGAGAAGAGTCGTAGCATGCTGAGATTTTAGATTAAGGGTAAAATTTCTTGAGACAGTCCATGTTGACTGGACGCGCCATCCCCTCCCTGTCGAGGTTTGTGAGCATCCGACATTGATTAATAGAATTTTCCTCACTATGTAGGGGCTTCTCCAATTTGGTTTTAAGTTCCTTTCGGGGTCCCAAACGATTTATATAATCTCTTTAAGTGCAAGGTTTCCTTTCTAGCTGCCACGATCCTTGACTCTCCATTTAAATGATCGTGCTATCCGATAATGGTACCCCTTTATGTGTGGCATAGAACCTTAAGATTCTTTTCATCCAATACTGATAGTTCGTCAAAGTGGCAATGAGGTTAGTCTTCTTCATTTATTTTACTCTCAAGCATGACACATAGGGAAGGTATTTCTAGCTCAACGGGTAGGGCTACCTCCATGCCGTATACTAGAGAATAAGTGGTAGCCCTAGTAGGTGTTCTTATTAAATTAAGATAGCCCCAGAGGGCATATAGGATTCGGTCGGCCCAATCTTTGAAACTCTCGGTCATTTGCTGATGATGGCTTTGAGAGTCCTATTGGCGGCTTCGACAACACCATTAGTTTGGGGTCGATTGGGAGAAGATTGGTGTTGATGAATCCCATACTCATAAACCAATTTTTTGACCTCGGCTTCGAGGTGGAGTCCATTATTTAATACTAACTCATGGGGAACCCTGTATCACCAAATGATGTTATTTCTGATGAACTTAGCCACTTTCTTGGCATTCAGCACTACATATGACTCGGCTTTAACCCATTTGGTGAATTAATTAATGGTAAGTAGGATGAATTCATGACAATTTGAATATTTGGGAGTGACCTTCCCTATGATGTTTATGCCCTAGGTGGAGAAATTCCAGAGAGAGGTCATATTGTATCGTTCTTGGGGAGGTAAGTATTGGAGATTGGTAAATTGTTGGCACATGAAATATCTTTGATCATCGGTAGTGCAATCTTGAACTATGGTGGTCCAATAGTACCCTTGACGGATGATCTTCTCGGTAAGCATATGACCGTTCATGTAGAGCCCGCATTCCCCACTGTGGATCTTCTACATCATTTCTTCAATATCAACCCCTGTTATGTAGTTAAAATGGGTTCCATCAAAGTTTCTCTTGAATAGTGCTTTATAGTAGATAATATAGTGGGTAGCCAATTTGTGAAGGGTCGTGAGGTCTTTTTTATCTGTGTTCTGGGGGTACCTACCATGCTTGAGGAGGTGCCAAATATCATCGTACCATAACCCATCCATTTCGAGGTCTTCTTCAGTAACGAGCTCAATATGGTAGTAGTGGGAGGTCATAACTTGTTTTTAAACCAGGAAAGGGGCCATTGTTATTCCTTCTGACATGTAAACCATAGAGGCCAGGGTAGCAAGGGTGCTAGCCACGATGTTCTTTGTACGAGGCAGATAATGGAAGGGGACATCTTGGAACTAGTAGGCTGTGATAACCCGCCTAATTAAATACCGGGCGATCACTCCTTTATTAAATTAAATAAAGGTAAACAGTTGGTTCATTCTCAGCATCATTGTCGATAAAAATAAATTTTCCAATTTAACACCCTAAATAATTAAGCTAAGTGTCAAAACCATTTTCATACATAACTTTCCAAATTTTATTTAAAGAAAAAGATTTATTTATTAACAACATACAATAAGTAAGAATCACACCATATTAAATTCTGCAACATAAACCAATTAATAATATAATCAATTCGTCAATCGAATGTCAACATACGAAATCTAAAATCACACATCCAAACTGAATGAATCCCATAGTAACAATACTGGAAATAACTGAAATACAATTGTCCCAATAACAATGAAATAATGGAAAGGGCGACACATGCCCAATAAATGAGAATGCTAGAAGTGGAGTCAATAAAGGAAGCCGTCTACGCAAGTGACCTGCAACTCCCACCTAAGCTGCAGCACGTTCCTTTCAAGGGATCCTAAGCAAGACGCCCCTGTGGCTGGGCACCTGTAATACATAAATATATATACAATAGAGAGAGAGAAAAAAACGGGTCAGAGCCCGAAAGTGTGTTTGATTTAAAATACGTTTACCAAGTATTTAAATTGATACAGGCCAATGCAACAACATATTAGTGCGTCACTCTCTTGAGAAATGCTCACCTCTCTTCTAATGTGCACACCTATCGCACTAACCTTCCCAACGGTTTATCTTATCAATTTATCATACTAACCTTACCAATAATTTAGCGTATCTTAACTTACTCATAAGATTTCAAAACCGAACAATATCATTGTTTAAAAAGAATACTTCCAATTAGCAGCACAACTCTTGTTTTAGCTTTTATTAATTTATAAAGTTTCCCAGTGCCATATTATACTTTCACAAAACAAGTATTTACTATTTGAGTCATCATCCATGTCCTACTTATCAAATCACAGTAGGCAGTTTCAAATTTCCAAATCTCATATATATATATATTAACTACTCGTATAATATATATAAAATAACAGCACCCCACATAAAACTATGGTGCGTGCATACTTCTACTATCCAAACCCCATACCACTCATATCAAGGGGAATACAAATTCAGAATCACTCTCGAACTGTATTAACACATACACAAACAATATCGAGGCGAAGCATAGATTCCAAGTCTCTAAGAGGATGGCACATACTCGCATCTCTTAGGACCGTCTGAACTATCAATTCGATAGCCTGTACCAAGGATATCTATCTTCTAGGGTACAAGTCAATATCCCCCATAAAGGTCCCATCGAGATAAGACTATCCCAGCGCGGTAACCTCAAGGATAGCAAGTAGCGATGTATGTTTTTCACATGAATATAATATATGTACACACAATCATATAAATATACCACTTTTATCATTTTAATATAGGTTCCTCTCATCACCCATAATTACAACATTTATCCTTAATTTCACATTATTAGTATTACGTATAAGGTTTCATCTCTAACCTTAACTCGAAAGGTTTTCTCACTTATTACGTGACACTCGTGGACTCTATCCTTCCAAGTAGAAAGTTCAGTAGGTATACCTCTATTCACTATCGTAGCTATTCGCTGTAATCTCTCACTTGAAATACGTAGTTTCATCGTTCATTATATAATTATCCCAAAAAAAAATTCTCGTCTTATAATAAAGTTCCCAACACTTATTCATATGTCCTACTGGTCTTTCCTATCTCCCAAAACATTTTATTAAGAATACCCAAGAATTATTTCACGATAAATTTAATTTAACTAGTTAAACAAGGGAAATAGAAGTCTTCCAGGAGGGGTCGATCGATCGAGGTTTGGGGCTCGATCGATCGAAGCTCTGGGCTCGATCGATCGATCAAGCAGGTCTGCGAAAATCTGCAGAATTGCAGTTACGGGTTTCATCACCAAATTTACACCAAATCCATATTTTTCAACTCCAAATGTCCCAAAACTTCTACTACTAACATTATAACATTATACCAGATGTTTTCAACGTAAAGCATGTGTATTTCTAACATTAAACATGGATAATCAACCCAAAATCTTATCTAATCATCAAGAACCCAAGAGTTTTCTTAATCAATGGTTCTAATATGTTTTTACCAGAATTTCCTTCTAATACATCATCAAAATTTTGTGGGTTATTCTTCTAAATCATCAAAGATTTCCAGAATAAGGTTTAAGTCTTTACTACATGCAAATTCCTATCAAAATTTGAGTTTTCTTCCATATATTTCATCCCTAATCATTCCTAAACTAATATGAAAATTGTATAAACGAAAATAGAAAGATAAACACTTGCCTGGGATTTTCAAAAGTCTGGATTGCGGCTGATTTTGATGTGGTTGAGTTCTCCTTCTCGCGATCTACGCGTTGGTCGTGGCGGCGGTGCAAACCGGTGACTTTTTGGCCTTGAATTGCCTTGAGAGCTTTCTCCTCTCTTCTCCAATGGTCGTACTAGGGTTCTGAATGTTCTAACCCTAAGTGACTAACCTAAATGGCTGATATAGGTTGCTGAATTTCGTGGGTTTAATTACCCAAGAATGTAAAATCACCAAAATGCCCTCTCGGGTTACTAATTAGGCCTAGAAACGCCCCGAGACCCAAACTACACCCCCGGGTACACTTTTCTGACTATCTCGACCCTTCCGGACGCGTTGCCGCACTCAAAACGACCATACAGGTAACTTAAAAAAATATTCACTTTTTATTTATCAAAATTTAGTCCCGACGCGACACGGGTGCGTCCCTATTCAAATTTCAAAAACTGTGATTTTATTCACTCGTGACATTCAATATAATCAATATCATATATTACTTTGCTCGTTAGTAATATTCAACAAATTTTCCCATAATTACTAACTCTCGTCACGTTAATAATTATAACATAATTAATTTTCGGATTTTTATTAAATAATTAACTCACATTAAATTTAATAAATCCCCAAATTAATATAGCATAAAAATACGGGGTATTACATACTTCCCCCCTAATAACGAAATTTCGTCCCGAAATTCGGAAAAACAAGGCATACCTGGTAAAAACAAATCTGGATATTTCTCGCGCATATCCGCCTCGCGCTCCCAAGTGGATTCCGCCACATTATGATGCTGCCACTGGACCCGCACAAGTGGAACTATCTTCAACCTCAATCTCCTCTCACTATAGTCTAGGATAGCCACTGGTCTCTCCTCATAAGAGCTATCAGGCTGTAACTCGATCTCATCTATCGCAATGTGAGTATGGGCCATATCATCCCGAAGATATCGTCTCAACGACGAGATGTGGAATACATCGTGGATGCGATGTAAATGTTCTGGTAGTCCCAACCTGTATGCAACCGTCCCAATCCTCTCGATGATGGGAAATGGTCCCATGTACCTCAAAGCCAACTTCCCCTTCTTCCCGAACCTCAACACCCCCTTCATAGGAGATACACACAATAACACTTGGTCTCCAACATTAATCTCCCGGAAGAACCATTTTGCATCGGCGTAGCTCCTCTGCCTGTCCTGGGCTACCCGAATACGACTCCTGATCATCTCAATCCTCGCGGAGGTCTCCTGAATCACCTCTGGTCCTAGCAACTTGTTATCCCCCACTTCGAGCCAACAAGCTGGGGAACGACAAGGCCTGCCGTACAAAGCCTCAAATGGAGCCATACCAATCGTAAACCGATAAGAGTTATTAAAAGCAAACTCTACCGGTGGAAGATGTGGCTCCCAACATCCTCCAAAATCGAGAACACACATGCGTAGCATATCCTCTAATATCTGATTAGTACGCTCTGTTTGTCCATCTTTCTGTGGGTGGTAAGTTGAACTCAACCTCAACTCAGTACCCATAGCCTCCTGAAAGATTTCCCAAAAACGTGACACAAAAATCTTGTCCCTATCTGACACAATATTCAGGGGCACCCCGTGTAATCTGACAATCTCAGCGATGAACAACTGAGCATACTGACCCGTAGTATAGTCTGTCCGTACCGGCAGAAAATGAGCCACCTTGGTCAAACGGTCTATTATCACCCAGATAGAATCGTGGCCCCGCTGTGAGGTAGGAAACCCTGTAATAAAATCCATGGAAATGCTCTCCCACTTCCACGCGGGTACTTCCAATGGCTGAAGCAATCCTGACGATTTCTGGTGGTCCACCTTTACCAGTTGGCAGGTAGAACACTTTGACACGAACTCGGCGGTGTCCTTCTTCATCCCACTCCACCAGTATTGTCGCCTCATATTCTGGTACATCTTATCGCCTCCCGGATGTACTGCAAATCGGGACCCATGAAAGTGAGTCATCACTGCATGATGTAATTCTGCTCCTTCTGGAACCACCAATCTCCCATTAAACCGCAAACCTCCATCAGAACTAACAGAATAGGACTCAGCACCCTCGGCTAGAAGTCTCACAATCTGCTCCTGGCAAAACGGGTCTGTGGTCTGTGCCTGTATCACCCACGTAACAATATCGGGTGTGACTGACATTACGGATATGAAAGAACGTGCTACTGCGTCCTGGTGACCCAACTCCTTCCACTTTACTTTACAGACATCCGCTACCTCGTCTATCGGTTTACGACTCAACGCATCAGCAACTATGTTGGCCTTTCCCAGATGATACTGTATATCGAACTGGTAGTCCTTCACAAACTCTAGCCATCTGCGCTGACGCATATTCAGCTCTCACTGAGTGAACAGGTATTGCAATGACTTGTGGTCTGTGAACAAACAAAATTTCTCCCCCAATAAATAGTGCCTCCATATCCTCAAATGCAAAGACGATCGCTTCTAACTCCAGGTCGTGGGTGGGGTAATTCTTCTCGTGCGGCTTAAGCTTGTGGGAGGCAAAAGCTATAGCCTTCTCCTCCTGCTGAAGTACTCCCCCAAGTCCCCGTAAGGATGCCTCGGTGTAAACCAGGTACTCCACACCCGGCTTCGGTAACGCAAGTACTGGCGCTGAAGTAAGCTTGTCTTTCAGCTCGTCGAAACCCAACTGACAAGCGTCATCCCAAACATATGGTACCCCCTTGCGAGTCAGATTGGTCAATGGACCCGCTATTTTGGATAATCCCTGAATGAATCTCCTGTAGTAACCAGCTAACCCCAAGAAACTACGCACTTCCGTCGGTGTCGTGGGTTGTCCCCACTCCCTCACCGCTGACACTTTACTCGGGTCAATTTATATCCCCTGCTCAAAAATAACATGGCCCAAGAACTGTACCTCTCGCAACCAGAATCCACATTTCTCGTACTTAGCATACAACTGATGCTCTCGTAGAGTATGAAGAACCTGCCTTAAGTGCTCGGCATGCTCCTCCTCGGAGTGTGAATATATCAAGATGTCATCTATGAAGACGATGATAAACTGATCCAAGAACTCTCTGAATACTCGGTTCATCAAGTCCATGAAAATGGCTGGGGTATTTGTGAGTCCGAACAGCATTACCCTGAACTCATAGGACCCATATCTCGACAAGAAGGCAGTCTTTGAAACATCCTGCTCTCTAATACGTAACTGACGGTACCCCGACCTCAGATCTATCTTCGAAAAGAAAGTTGCTCCCCTCAATTGGTCGAACAGATAATCGATTTGAGGAAACGGATACTTATTCCGTATCGTTACCTTGTTCAGCTCCAGGTAGTCCACACACAATCTCAGTGAACCATCTCTCTTCTTCACAAACAAGACTGGAGAGCCCCAAGGTGAGGTACTCCTACGAATGAAGCCCTGACCTAACAGCTGCTTTATCTGATCTCGTAGCTCTCGCATCTCTGCCGGAGCCATACGGTACGGTGTGCGTGTTATAGGTCTCGTATCTGGCAATAAATCTGTAACAAAATCTATCTCTCGACTGGGGGGTAGGCCTGGTATCTCCTGAAGCACATCGGAATACTCCCTGACAACTGGGATCGAATCTAAGGGAATCACAACCTCCTTAGAGGTATCCTCCTCTATGTAATACAAATGAGCGGTCGAACCTCCCTCTGGGCGAGGCATCGCCACTACAAACATCTCTTGCCCCGGAATAGCAAAAGCAATGCTCCCACCGAAGAAATCAATCATGGCTCTATAAGTTGCGAGCCAATCCATACCAATAATCACATCATGCTCGTGCATATCTAAAACTAACATGTCTGCAGGTAACACCAAGCTACCAATCTCTACCCCCACTCCCCGGCATATAAAGAAAATAAGGGACCCACTCCCCAGTGGTGAGTTTACACACGTCACGGTGCTCTCTGCTGTGGCTAACAATCCTAAGGACTTGGCAAAATGCGTAGATATAAAACAATGCGTTGCCCCCGTATCAAACAAAACCCGACCCATAGTACCATTGATAGGAAACATACCCTCAATCGCGGGTGGTGCCTGTGGAGCTGCTGCCTGGTGGGCGTTATAGACACGTCCATACTGTAATTGCCCCTACTACACTGGAGCTGCTGGAATGGATGGCAGGGCTGGCACCTGCGCAGAAGCTGGGAGGGCAGGTGGAAAAAGTGGTCTATGTGGCTCATTACGGGCTCCCTACTGCTGTGGGGCCCTATCGCCCTCTCCGAAATCTTGGCGCCTATGTCCATGTTTACCGCACCCAAAACATCGGCCTTTGAAGTTACCTCCCCTCTAACCCTGCTGTCCACGGCCCTGTTGGTCGTTACCTCCACGCCACTATCCCTATTGGCCCGGATTAGCACGCTGCTGGCCCTGCTGCTACCCCTGCTGGCGGTGTTGGCCCTACTGGCCCTGCCTATAGTCCCCATATCCCTGCCTAGAATCACCTGAATGGAATCGCTTAGCAGGTTCCCCCTGATGGGAACTCTGCTCGTGCCGACGAGTCTGTCCATGAGATGGTGCCCCGCTGGCACTATTGCCCCCGGCCCTGCCCTGCTGGCTGGACTCCCCTGCTCTCTTGCTTCCTTGAAGATGGAAGTGGTGATCTTGGCAATGTAGCAACGCGGCATTGAGTACATCAGTGAACGTACTCAGGGATAGGTTCCCAATAAGGTGCTGACGGATCCTCCAAGCTAACCCGTCGAGAAACAGCATAATCTTCTTGCTCTCAGTAGGTGCCTCATCTGGCACAATGGTGAGAAGTCTCGCTAACTCCTCCTCATAATCGACTACAGTAAGATTCTCCTACTTTAGATTTAGTAATTTCCGCCTCATCTCAGTCTGCACTACGGGTGGAAAATACTTGCGGTCAAACCACTCCCAGAACAACTGAATAGGGATCGCGTCCCTCTCCTCCAAAGTGGTAGTGGATTCCCACCACTGCAATGCGGCTCCCACCAGCTTAAAGGAAGCCAAAAACTTCTTTTGCACATCAGTGACTCATACATACGGAGATGCCGCTGGATGTCCTTCTTCCATTGGCTAACCGTAACAATATCGGAGCTACCAGAAAACTCAGGGGGATGCGCTTTCTGAAAAGCATCCCGAACCCTCTCCCATGGAGATGGAAGGTGTGCTGGTACTGGCACTACTGCCTGAACCTGGGGTGGATCCTGCTGAATCACCACTATCGCGGCATTCACCGCCTGAGCAACAATGGCGGCTACTTTATTTGCTTTCAATGTGCCTTGTGTCGGAACTGCTGGCTGCTCGGCCTGGGCACGCCTATCATTCGGAGCACGTCTCGGAGGCATCTTAAACGTGAACAAGTTTATTAGTCTATAGTTATCATTAAATCTCAAATAGTTGAAGACTTAAACGTAAAAGCAAGAATACAACAATCCTAAAAATAGGGCTCTATAGCAATAACGTTAAGCTGAAAGCGAAATAAGCCGTACAGATCCTATGGACACTAGAACCTGATGCTCTGATACCACCTGTGACACCCCGCCTAATTAAATACCGGGCAATCACTCCTTTATTAAATTAAATCAAGGTAAAAAGTTGGTTCATTCTCAGCATCACTGTCGATAAAAATAAATTTTCCAATTTAACACCCTAAATAATTAAGCTAAGTGTCAAAACCATTTTCATACATAACTTTCCAAATTTTATTTAAAGAAAAAGATTTATTTATTAACAACATACAATAAGTAATAATCACACCATATTAAATTCTGCAACATAAACCAATTAATAATATAATACATTCGTCAATCGAATGTCAACATACGAAATCTAAAATCACACATCCAAACTGAATGAATCCCATAGTAACAATACTGGAAATAACTAAAATACAATTGTCCCAATAACAATGAAATAATGGAAAGGGCGACACATGCCCAATAAATGAGAATGCTAGAAGTAGAGTCAATAAAGGAAGCCGTCTACGCAAGTGACCTGCAACTCCCACCTAAGCTGCAGCACGTTCCTTTCAAGGGATCCTAAGCAAGACGCCCCTGTGGCTGGGCACCTGTAATACATACATATATACAAGAGAGAGAGAGAGAAAAACGGGTCAGAGCCCGAAAGTGTGTTTGATTTAAAATACGTTTAGCAAGTATTTAAATTGATACAGGCCAATGCAACAACATATTAGTGCGTCACTCTCTTGATAAATGCTCACCTCTCTTCTCATGTGCACACCTATCGCACTAACCTTCCCAACGGTTTATCTTATCAATTTATCATACTAGCCTTCCCAATAATTTAGCGTATCTTAAGTTACTCATAATATTTCAAAACCGAATAAAATCATTGTTTAAAAAGAATACTTCCAATTAGCAGCACAACTCTCGTTTTAGCTTTTATTAATTTATAAAGTTTCCCAGTGCCATATTATACTTTCACAAAACAAGTATTTACTATTTGAGTCATCATCCATGTCCTACTTATCAAATCACAGTAGGCAGTTTCAAATTTCCAAATCTCATATATATATATTAACTACTCGTATAATATATATATAATAACAGCACCCCACATAAAACTATGGTGCGTGCATACTTCTACTATCCAAACCCCATACCACTCATATCAAGGGGAATAAAAATTCGGAATCACTCTCGAACTGTATTAACACATACACAAACAATATCGAGGCGAAGTATAGATTCCAAGTCTCTAAGAGGATGGCACATACTCGCGTCTCTTAGGACCGTCTGAACTATCAATTCGATAGCCTGTACCAAGGATATCTATCTTCTAGGGTACAAGTCAATATCCCCCATAAAGGTCCCACCGAGATAAGACAGTCCCAGCGCGGTAACCTCAACGATAGCAAGTAGCGAGGTATGTTTTTCACATGAATATAATATATGTACACACAATCATATAAATATACCACTTTTATCAATTTAATATAGGTTCCTCTCCTCACCCATAAGTACAACATTTATTCTTAATTTTACATTATTAGTATTACGTATAAGGTTTCATCTCTAACCTTAACTCGAAGGGTTTTCTCACTTATTACGTGACATTCGTGGACTCTATCCTTCCAAGTAGAAAATTTAGTAGGTATACCTCTATTCACTATCGTAGCTATTCGCCGTAATCTCTCACTTCAAATACGTAGTTTCATCGTTCATTATATAATTATCCAAAAAACAAAATTCTCGTTTTATAATATAGTTCCCAACACTTATTCATATGTCCTACTGGTTTTTCCTATCTCCCAAAACATTTTATTAAGAATACCCAAGAATTATTTCACGATAAATTTAATTTAACTAGTTAAACAAGGGAAATAGAAGTCTGCCAGGAGGGGTCGATCGATCGAGGTTTGGGGCTCGATCGATCGATCAAGCAGGTCTGCGAAAATCTGCAGAATTGCAGTTACGGGTTTCATCACCAAATTTACACCAAATCCATATTTTTCAACTCAAAACGTCCCAAAACGTCTACTACTAACATTATAACATTATACCAGATGTTTTCAACGTAAAGCATGTGTATTTCTAACATTAAACATGGATAATCAACCCAAAATCTTATCTAATCATCAAGAACCCTAGAGTTTTCTTAATCAATGGTTCTAATATGTTTTTATTAGAATTTCCTTCTAATACATCATCAAAATTTCGTGGGTTATTCTTCTAAACCAGAAAAGATTTCCAGAATAAGGTTTAAGTCTTTACTACATGCAAATTCCTATCAAAATTTGGGTTTTCTTCCATATATTTCATCCCTAATCATTCCTAAACTAATATGAAAATTGCATAAACGAAAATAGCAAGATAAACACTTGCCTGGGATTTTTAGAAGTCTGGATTGCGGCTGATTTTGATGTTGTTGCGTTCCCCTTCTCGCGATCTACGTGTTGGTGGTGACGGCGGTGCAAACCGGTGACTTTTTGGCCTTGAATTGCCTTGAGAGCTTTCTCCTCTCTTCTCCAATGGCCGTACTAGGGTTCTGAATGTTCTAACCCTAAATGACTAACCTAAATGGCTGATATAGGTTGCTGAATTTCGTGGGTTTAATTACCCAAGAATGTAAAATGACCAAAATGCCCTCCCGGGTTACTAATTAGGCCTAAAAACGCCCCGAGACCCAAACTACACCCCCGGGTACACTTTTCTGACTATCTCGACCCTTCCGGACGCGTTGGCGCACTCAAAACGACCATACAGGCAACTTAAAAAAATATTCACTTTTTATTTATCAAAATTTAGTCCCGACGCGACACGGGCGCGTCCCTATTCAAATTTCCAAAACTGTCATTTTTTTCACTCGTGATATTCAATATAATCAATATCATATATTACTTTGCTCGTTAGTAATATTCAACAAATTTTCCCATAATTACTAACTCTCGTCACGTTAATAATTATTACATAATTAATTTCCGAATTTTTATTAAATAATTAACTCACATTAAATTTAATAAATCCCCAAATTAATATAGCATAAAAATACGGGGTATTACATACTTCCCCCCTAATAATGGAATTTCGTCCCGAAATTCGGAAAAACAAGGCATACCTGGTAAAAACAAATCTGGATATTTCTCGCGCATATTGGCCTCACGCTCCCAAGTGGATTCCGCCACATTATGATGCTGCCACTGGACCCGCACAAGTGGAACTATCTTCGACCTCAATCTCCTCTCACTATAGTCTAAGATAGCCACTGGTCTCTCCTCGTAAGAGCTATCAGGCTGTAAGTCGATCTCATCTATCGCAATGTGAGTATGGGCCATATCATCCCGAAGATATCGTCTCAACGACGAGATGTGGAATACATCATGGATACGATGTAAATGTTCTGGTAGTCCCAACCTGTATGCAACCGTCCCAATCCTCTCGATGATGGGAAATGGTCCCATGTACCTCGGAGCCAACTTCCCCTTCTTCCCGAACCTCATCACCCCCTTCATAGGAGATACACACAATAACACTTTGTCTCCCACATTAAACTCCCGGAAGAACCATTTTGCATCGGCGTAGCTCTTCTGCCTGTCCTGGGCTACCCGAATATGACTCCTGATCATCTCAATCCTCACGGAGGTCTCCTGAATCACCTCTGGTCCTAGTAACTTTTTATCACCCACTTCGAGACAACAAGCTGGGGAACGACAAGGCCTGCCTTACAAAGCCTCAAATGGAGCCATACCAATTGTAAACTGATAAGAGTTATTATAATCAAACTCTACCAGTGGAAGATGTGGCTCCCAACCTCCTCCAAAATCGGGAACACGCATGCGTAGCATATCCTCTAACATCTGATTAGTACGCTCTGTCTGTCCATCTGTCTGTGGGTGGTAAGCTGAACTCAACCTCAACTCAGTACCCATAGCCTCCTGAAAGCTTTCCTAAAAATGTGACACGAAAAGCTTGTCCCTATCTGACACAATATTCAGGGGCACCCCCTGTAATCTGACAATCTCAGCGATGAACAACTAAGCATACTGACCCGTAGTATAGTCTGTCCGCACCGGCAGAAAATGAGCCACCTTGGTCAAACGGTCTACTATCACCCCGATAGAATCGTGGCCCCGCTGTGAGGTAGGCAACCCTGTAATAAAATCCATGGAAATGCTCTCCCACTTCCACGCGGGTACTTCCAATGGCTGAAGCAATCCTGACAATTTCTGGTGGTCCACCTTTACCAGTTGGCAGGTAGAACACTTTGACACGAACTCGGCGATGTCCTTCTTCATCCCACTCCACCAGTATTGTCGCCTCATATCCTGGTACATCTTATCGCCTCCCGGATGCACTGCAAATCGGGACCCATGAGAGTGAGTCATCACTGCATGACGTAATTCCGCTCCTTCTGGAACCACCAATCTCCCATTAAACCGCAAACCTCCATGAAAACTAACAGAATAGGACTCAGCACCCTCGGCTAGAAGTCGCACAATCTGCTCCTGGCAAAACGGTTCTGTGGTCATTGCCTGTATCACCCACATAACAATCTCGGGTGTGACTGACATTACGGATATGAAAGAACGTGGTACTGTGTCCTGGTGACCCAAATCCATCCACTTTGCTTTCTAGACATCCGCTACCTCGTCTATCGGTCTACGACTCAACGCATCAGCAACTACGTTGGCCTTTCCCGGATGATACTGTATATCGAACTGGTAGTCCTTCACAAACTCTAGCCATCTGCGCTGATGCATATTCAGCTATCGCTGAGTGAACAGGTATTGCAATGACTTATGGTCTGTGAACAAACGGAATTTCTCCCCCAATAAATAGTGCCTCCATATCCTCAAATGCAAAGACGACCGCTGCTAACTCCAGGTCGTGGTTGGGGTAATTCTTCTCATGCGGCTTAAGCTTGCGGGAGGCAAAAGCTATAGCCTTCTCCTCCTCCTGAAGTACTCCCCCAAGTCCCCATAAGGACGCATCGGTGTAAACCAGGTACTCCACACCCGGCTTCGGTAACGCAAGGATTGGCGCTGAAGTAAGCCTGTCTTTCAGCTCATCGAAATCCAACTGACAAGCATCATCCCAAACATATGGTACCCTCTTGCGAGTCAGATTGGTCAATGGACCCGCTATTTTGGAGAATCCCCGAATGAATATCCTGTAGTAACCAGCTAACCCCAAGAAACTACGCACTTCCGTCGGTGTCGTGGGTTGTCCCCATTCCCTCACCGCTGACACTTTACTCGGGTCAACTGCTATCCCCTGCTCAGAAACAACATGGCCCAAGAACTGTACCTCTCGCAACCAGAATCCACACTTCTCGTACTTAGCATACAACTGATGCTCTCGTAGAGTCTGAAGAACCTGCCTCAAGTGCTCGGCATGATCCTCCTCGGAGTGTGAATATATCAAGATGTCATCCATGAAGACGATGACAAACTGATCGAAGAACTCTCTGAATACTCGGTTCATCAAGTCCATGAAAATGGCTGGGGCATTTGTGAGTCCGAACGGCATTACCCTGAACTCATAGGACCCATATCTCGACAAGAAGGCAGTCTTTGAAACATCCTGCTCTCTAATACGTAACTGATGGTACCCCGACCTCGGATCTATCTTCGAAAAGAAAGTTGCTCCCCTCAACTGGTCGAACATATCATCGATTCGAGGCAACGGATACTTATTCCGTATCGTTACCTTGTTCAGCTCCCGGTAGTCCACACATAATCTCAGTGAACCATCTATCTTCTTCACAAACAAGACTGGAGAGCCCCAAGGTGAGGTACTCCTATGAATGAAGCCCTGACCTAACAGCTCCTCTATCTGATCTCGTAGCTCTCGTATCTCTACCGGAGCCATACGGTACGGTGTGCGTGCTATAGGTCTCGTATCTGGCAATAAATCTATAACAAAATCTATCTCTCGACTGGGGGTAGGCCTGCTATATCCTGAAACACATCGGAATACTCCCTGACAACTGGGATCGAATCTAAGGGAATCAAAACCTCCTTAGAGGTATCCTCCTCTATGTAATACAAATGAGCGGTCGAACCTCCCTCTGGGCGAGGCATCGCCACTACAAACATCTCTTGCCCCGGAATAACAAAAACAATGCTCCCACCGAAGCAATCAATCATGGCTCTATAATCTGCGAGCCAATCCATACCAATAATCACATCATGCTCGTGCATATCTAAAACTAACATGTCTGCAGGTAACACCAAGCTACCAATCTCTACCCCTACTCCCCGGCATATAAAGAAAATAAGGGACCCACTCCCCAGTGGTGAGTCTACACACGTCACGGTGCTCTCTGCTATGGCTAACAATCCTAAGGACTTCGCAAAATGTGTAGCTATAAAATAATGCGTTGCCCCCGTATCAAACAAAACCCGACCCATAGTACCATGGATAGGAAACATACCCTCAATCGCGGGTGGTGCCTGTGGAGCTGCTGCCTGGTGGACGTTATAGACACGTCCATACTTTAATTGCCCCTGCTGCACTGGAGCTGCTGGAATGACAGGTAGGGCTGGCACCTGGGCTGGAGCTGGGAGGGGAGGTGGAAAAAGTGGTCTCTGTGGCTCATTACGGGCTCCCTGCTGTTGTGGGGCCCTATCGCCCTCTGGGCAATCCTGGCGCCTATGGCCATGTTTACCGCACCCAAAACATCGGCCTTTGAAGTTACCTCCCCTCTGACCCTGATGTCCACGGCCCTGTTGGCCGTTACCTCCACGCCACTGGCCCTATTGGCCAGGATTAGCACGCTGTTGGCCCTGCTGCTGCCCCTGCTGTCGGTGTTGGCCTTGCTGGCCCTGCTGATTAGGCTGGCCCTGCCTATAGCCCCCATATCCCTCCCTAGAATCACCTGAACGGAATCGCTCAGTAGGGTCCCCCTGATGGGAACTCTGCTCGTGCCGACGAGTCTGTCCATGAGATGGTGCCCCGCTGGCACTATTGCCCCCTGCGTTGCCCTGCTGGCTGGACTCCCCTGCTCTCTTGCTTCCCTAAAGATGGAAGTGGTGATCCTGGCAATGTAGCAACGCGGCATTGAGTACATCAGTGAACGTACTCAGGGATAGGTTCCCAATAAGGTGCTGACGGATCCTCCAAGCTAACCCGTCGAGAAATAACATAATCTTCTTGCTCTCAGTAGGTCCCTCATCTGGCACAATGGTGAGAAGTCTCATGAACTCCTCCTCATAATCGGCTATAGTAAGATTCTCCTGCTTCAGATTTAGTAATTTCTGCCTCATCTCAGTCTGTACTGCGGGTGGAAAATACTTGTGGTCAAACCGCTCCCAGAACAACTGAATAGGGATCGCGTCCCTCTCCTCCAAAGTGGTAGTGGATTCCCACCACTGCAATGCAGCTCCCACCAGCTTAAAGGAAGCCAATAACTGGTTTTTCACATCACTGCACTCATACATATGGAGATGCCGTTGGATGTCCTTCTTCCATTGGCTAACCGTAACAATATCGGATCTACCAGAAAACTCAGGGGATGCGCTTTCTGAAAAGCATCCCGAACCCTCTCCCATGCAGATGGAAGCTGTGCTGGTACTGGTGCTACTGCTTGAAACTGAGGTGGATCCTGCTGAATCACCGCTATCGCGGCATTCACCGCCTGAGCAACAATGGCGGCTACTTCATTTGCATTCAATGTGCCTTGTGCCGGAACTGCTGGCTGCTCGGCCTGGGCACGCCTATCTTTTCGAGCACGTCTCGTAGGCATCTAAAACGTGAACAAGTTTATTAGTCTACAGTTATCATCAAATCTCAAATAGCTGAAGACTTCAACATAAAAGCAAGAATACAACAATTTTAAAAATAGGGCTCTATAGCAATAACGTTAAGCTGAAAGCGAAATAAGCCGTACAGATCCTATGGACACTAGAACCTGATGCTCTGATACCACCTGTGACACCCCGCCTAATTAAATACCGGGCGATCACTCCTATATTAAATTAAATCAAGGTAAACAGTTGGTTCATTCTCAGCATCACTGTCGATAAAAATAAATTTTCCAATTTAACATCCTAAATAATTAAGCTAAGTGTTAAAACCATTTTCATACATAACTTTCCAATTTTATTTAAAGAGAAAGATGTAAATATTAACAACATACAATAAGTAAGAATCACACCATATTAAATTCTGCAACATAAACCAATTAATAATATAATACATTCGTCAATCGAATGTCAACATACGAAATCTAAAATCACACATCCAAACTGAATGAATCCCATAGTAACAATACTGGAAATAACTGAAATACAATTGTCCCAATAACAATGAAACAATGGAAAGGGCGACACATGCCCAATAAATGAGAATGCCAGAAGTGGAGTCAATAAAGGAAGCCGTCTACGCAAGTGACCTGCAACTCCCACCTAAGATACATCACGTTCCTTTCAAGGGATCCTAAGAAAGATGCCCCTGTGGCTGGGCACCTGTAATACATACATATATATACAACAGAGAGAGCAAGAGAAAAACGGGTCAGAGCCCGAAAGTGTGTTTGATTTAAAATACGTTTAGCAACTATTTAAATTGATACAGGCCAATGCAACAACATATTAGTGCGTCACTCTCTTGAGAAATGCTCACCTCTCTTCTAATGTGCACACCTATCGCACTAACCTTCCCAACGGTTTATCTTATCAATTTATCATACTAACCTTCCCAATAATTTAGCGTATCTTAACTTACTCATAAGATTTCAAAACCGAACAATATCATTGTTTAAAAAGAATACTTCCAATTAGAAGCACGACTCTCGTTTTAGCTTTTATTAATTTATAAAGTTTCCCAGTGCCATATTATACTTTCACAAAACAAGTATTTACTATTTGAGTCATCATCCATGTCCTACTTATCAAATCACAGTAGGCAGTTTCAAATTTCCAAATCTCATATATATATTAACTACTCGTATAATATATATAAAATAACAGCACCCCACATAAAACTATGGTGCGTGCATACTTCTACTATCCAAACCCCATACCACTCATATCAAGGGGAATACAACTTCGGAATCACTCTCGAACTGTATTAACACATACACAAACAATATCGAGGCGAAGTATAGATTCCAAGTCTCTAAGAGGATGGCACATACTCGCGTCTCTTAGGACCGTCTGAACTATCAATTAGATAGCCTGTACCAAGGATATCTATCTTCTAGGGTACAAGTCAATATCCCCCATAAAGGTCCCATCGAGATAAGACTGTCCCAGCGCGGTAACCTCAAGGATAGCAAGTAGCGCGGTATGTTTTTCACATGCATATAATATATGTACACACAATCATATAAATATACCACTTTTATCATTTTAATATAGGTTCCTCTCGTCACCAATAATTACAACATTTATCCTTAATTTCACATTATTAGTATTACGTATAAGGTTTCATCTCTAACCTTAACTCGAAGGGTTTTCTCACTTATTACGTGACACTCTTGGACTCTATCCTTCCAAGAAGAAAATTCAGTAGGTATACCTCTATTCACTATCGTAGCTATTCGCCGTAATCTCTCACTTGAAATACGTAGTTTCATCGTTCATTATATAATTATCCCAAAAACAAAATTCTCGTCTTATAATAAAGTTCACAACACTTATTCATATGTCCTACTGGTGTTTCCTATCTCCCAAAACATTTTATTAAGAATACCCAAGAATTATTTCACGATAAATTTAATTTAACTAGTTAAACAAGGGAAATAGAAGTCTGCCAGGAGGGGTCGATCGATCGAGGTTTGGGGCTCGATCGATCGAAGCTCTGGGCTCGATCGATTGATCAAGCAGGTCTGCGAAAATCTGCAGAATTGCAGTTACGGGTTTCATCACCAAATTTACACCAAATCCATATTTTTCAACTCCAAACGTACCAAAACTTCTACTACTAACATTATAACATTATACCAGATGTTTTCAACGTAAAGCATGTGTGTTTCTAACATTAAACATGGATAATCAACCCTAAATCTTATCTAATCATCAAGAACCCTAGAGTTTTGTTAATCAATGGTTCTAATCAGTTTTTACCAGAATTTCCTTCTAATACATCATCAAAATTTCGTGGGTTATTCTTCTAAATCACAAAAGGTTTCAAAAATAAGGTTTAAGTCTTTACTACATGCAAATTCCTATCAAAATTTGGGTTTTCTTCCATATATTTCATCCCTAATCATTCCTAAACTAATATGAAAATTGCATAAACGAAAATAGCAAGATAAACACTTGCCTGGGATTTTTAGAAGTCTGGATTGCGGCTGATTTTGATGTTGTTGCGTTCCCCTTCTCGCGATCTACGTGTTGGTGGTGACGGCGGTGCAAACCGGTGACTTTTTGGCCTTGAATTGCCTTGAGAGCTTTCTCCTCTCTTCTCCAATGGCCGTACTAGGGTTCTGAATGTTCTAACCCTAAATGACTAACCTAAATGACTGATATAGGTTGCTGAATTTCGTGGGTTTAATTACCCAAGAATGTAAAATGACCAAAATGCCCTCCCGGGTTACTAATTAGGCCTAAAAACGCCCCGAGACCCAAACTACACCCCCGGGTACACTTTTCTGACTATCTCGACCCTTCCGGACGCGTTGGCGTACTCAAAACGACCATACAGGCAACTTAAAAAAATATTCACTTTTTATTTATCAAAATTTAGTCCCGACGCGACACGGGCGCGTCCCTATTCAAATTTCCAAAACTGTCATTTTATTCACTCGTGACATTCAATATAATCAATATCATATATTACTTTGCTCGTTAGTAATATTCAACAAATTTTCCCATAATTACTAACTCTCGTCACGTTAATAATTATAACATAATTAATTTTCAAATTTTTATTAAATAATTAACTCACATTAAATTTAATAAACCCCCAAATTAATATAGCATAAAAATACGGGGTATTACATACTTCTCCCCTAATAACGGAATTTCGTCCCGAAATTCGGAAAAACAAGGCATACCTGGTAAAAACAAATATGGATATTTCTCGCGCATATCGGCCTCGTGCTCCCAAGTGGATTCCGCCACATTATGATGCTGCCACTGGACCCGCACAAGTGGAACTATCTTCGACCTCAATCTCCTCTCACTATAGTCTAGGATAGCCACTGGTCTCTCCTCGTAAGAGCTATCAGGCTGTAAGTCGATCTCATCTATCGCAATGTGAGTATGGGCCATATCATCCCGAAGATATCGTCTCAACGACGAGATGTGGAATACATCATGGATGCGATGTAAATGTTCTGGTAGTCCCAACCTGTATGAAACCGTACCAATCCTCTCGATGATGGGAAATGGTCCCATGTACCTCGGAGCCAACTTCCCCTTCTTCCCGAACCTCATCACCCCCTTCATAGGAGATACACACAATAACACTTGGTCTCCCACATTAAACTCCCGGAAGAACCATTTCGCATCAGCGTAGCTCTTCGGCCTGTCCTGGGCTACCCGAATATGACTCCTGATCATCTCAATCCTCACGGAGGTCTCCTGAATCACCTCTGGTCCTAGTAACTTGTTATCCCCCACTTCGAGCCAACAAGCTGGGGAACGACAAGGCCTGCCGTACAAAGCCTCAAATGGAGCCATACCAATCGTAAACTGATAAGAGTTATTATAAGCAAACTCTACCAGTGGAAGATGTGGCTCCCAACCTCCTCCAAAATTGAGAACACGCATGCGTAGCATATCCTCTAACATCTGATTAGTACGCTCTGTCTATCCATCTATCTGTGGGTGGTAAGCTTAACTCAACCTCAACTAAGTACCCATAGCCTCCTGAAAGCTTTCCTAAAAATGTGACACGAAAAGCTTGTCCCTATCTGACACAATATTCAGGGGCACCCCGTGTAATCTGACAATCTCAGCGATGAACAACTAAGCGTACTGACCCGTAGTATAGTCTGTCCGCACCGGCAGAAAATGAGCCACCTTGGTCAAACGGTCTACTATCACCCAGATAGAATCGTGGCCCCGCTGTGAGGTAGGCAACCCTGTAATAAAATCCGTGGAAATGCTCTCCCACTTCCACGCGGGTAGTTCCAATGGCTGAAGCAATCCTGACGATTTCTGGTGGTCCACCTTTACCAGTTGGCAGGTAGAACACTTTGACACGAACTCGGCGATGTCCTTCTTCATCCCACTCCACCAGTATTGTCGCCTCATATCCTGGTACATCTTATCGCCTCCTGGATGTACTGCAAATCGGGACCCATGAGAGTGAGTCATCACTGCATGACGTAATTCCGCTCCTTCTGGAACCACCAATCTCCCATTAAATCGCAAACCTCCATCAGAACTAACAGAATAGGAATCAACACCCTCGGCTAGAATTCGCACAATCTGCTCCTGGCAAAACGGGTCTGTGGTCTTTGCCTGTATCACCCACGTAACAATCTCGGGTGTGACTGACATTACGGATATGAAAGAACGTGCTATTGCATCCTGGTGACCTAAATCCATCCACTTTGCTTTCTAAACATCCGCTACCTCGTCTATCGATCTACGACTCAACGCATCAGCAACTACGTTGGCCTTTCTCGGATGATACTGTATATCGAACTGGTAGTCCTTCAGAAACTCTAGTCATCTGCGCTGATGCATATTCAGCTCTCGCTGAGTGAATAGGTATTGCAATGACTTGTGGTCTGTGAACAAACGGAATTTCTCCCCCAATAAATAGTGCCTCCATATCCTCAAATGCAAAGACGACCGCTGCTAACTCGAGGTCGTGGTTAGGGTAATTCTTCTCATGCGGCTTAAGCTTGCGGGAGGCAAAAGCTATAGCCTTCTCATCCTCCTGAAGTACTCCCCCAAGACCCCGTAAGGACGCATTGGTGTAAACCAGGCACTCCACACCCGGCTTCGGTAACGCAAGGACTGGCGCTGAAGTAAGCTTGTATTTCAGCTCGTCGAAAGCCAACTGACAAGCATCATCCCAAACATATGGTACCCCCTTGCGAGTCAGATTGGTCAATGGACCCGCTATTTTGGAGAATCCCCGAATGAATCTCCTGTAGTAACCAGCTAACCCCAAGAAACTACGCACTTCCGTCGGTGTCGTGGGTTGTCCCCACTCCCTCACCGCTGACAATTTACTCAGGTCAACTGCTATCCCCTGCTCAGAAACAACAAGGCCCAAGAACTGTGCCTCTCGCAACCAGAATCCACACTTCTCGTACTTAGCATACAACTGATTCTCTCGTAGAGTCTGAAGAACCTGCCTCAAGTGCTCGGCATGCTCCTCCTCGGAGTGTGAATATATCAAGATGTCATCTATGAAGACGATGACAAACTGATCCAAGAACTCTCTGAATACTCGGTTCATCAAGTCCATGAAAACGACTGGGGAATTTGTGAGTCCGAATAGCATTACCCTGAACTCATAGGACCCATATCTCGACAAGAAGGCAGTCTTTGAAACATCCTGCTCTCTAATATGTAACTGACGGTACCCCGACCTCAGATCTATCTTCGAAAAGAAAGTTTCTCCCCTCAACTGGTCGAACAGATAATCGATTCGAGGAAACGGATACTTATTCCGTATCGTTACCTTGTTCAGCTCCCGGTAGTCCACACACAATCTCAGTGAACCATCTCTCTTCTTCACAAACAAGACTGGAGAGCCCCAAGGTGAGGTACTCCTATGAATGAAGCCCTGACCTAACAGCTGCTCTATCTGATCTCGTAGCTCTCGCATCTCTGCCGGAGCCATATGGTACGGTATGCGTGCTATAGGTCTCGTATCTGGCAATAAATCTATAACAAAATCTATCTCTCGACTGGGGGTAGGTCTGGTATCTCCGAAAACACATCCGAATACTCCTTGACAACTGGGATCGAATCAAAGGTAATCACAACCTCCTTAGAGGTATCCTCCTCTATGTAATACAAATGAGCGGTCGAACCTCCCTTTGGGAGAGGCATCGCCACTACATACATCTCTTGCCCCGGAATAGCAAAAACAATGCTCCCACCGAAGCAATCAATCATGGCTCTATAAGCTGCGAGCCGATCCATACCAATAATCACATCATGCTCGTACATATCTAAAACTAACATGTCTGCAAGTAACACCAAGCTACCAATCTCTACCCCCACTACCCGGCATATAAAGAAAATAAGGGACCCACTCCCCAGTGGTGAGTCTACACACGTCACGGTGCTCTCTACTGTGGCTAACAATCTTAAGGACTTTGCAAAAATGCATAGCTATAAAACAATGCATTGCCCCCGTATCAAACAAAACCCGACCCATAGTACCATGGATAGGAAACATACCCTCAATAACGGGTGGTGCCTGTGGAGCTGCTTCCTGGTGGACGTTATAGACACGTCCATACTTTAATTTCCCCTGCTGCACTGGAGCTGCTGGAATGGCTGGTAGGGCTGGCACCTGGGCTGGAGCTGGGAGGGCAGGTGGAAAAAGTGGTCTTTGTGGCTCATTACGGGCTCCCTGCTACTGTGGGGCCCTATCGCCCTCTAGGCAATCCTGACGCCTATGGCCATGTTTACCGCACCCAAAACATCGGCCTTTGAAGTTAACTCCCCTCTGACCCTGCTGTCCACGGCCCTGTTGGCCGTTACCTCCACGCCACTGGCCCTATTGGCCTGGATTAGCACGCTGCTGGCCCTGCTGCTGCCCCTGCTGTCGGTGTTTGCCCTGCTGCCCCTGCTGATTAGGCTAGCCCTGCCTATAGCCCCCATATCCCTGCCTAGAATCACCTGAACGGAATCTCTTAGCAGGGTCCCCCTGATGGGAACTCTGCTCGTGCCGACGAGTCTGTCCATGAGATGGTGCCCCGCTGGCACTATTCCCCCGGCCTTGCCCTGCTGGCTGGACTCCCCTGCTCTCTTGCTTCCCTGAAGATGGAAGTGGTGATCCTGGAAATGTAGCAACGCGGCATTGAGTACATCAGTGAACGTACTCAGGGATAGGTTCCCAATAAGGTGCTGACGGATCCTCCAAGCTAACCCGTCGAGAAACATCATAATCTTCTTGCTCTCAGTAGGTGCCTCATCTGGCACAATGGTGAGAAGTCTCGTGAACTCCTCCTCATAATAGGCTACAGTAAGATTCTCCTGCTTCAGATTTAGTAATTTCCTCCTCATCTCAGTCTGCACTGCGGGTGGAAAATACTTGCGGTTAAACCGCTCCCAGAACAACTGAATAGGGATCGCGTCCCTCTCCTCCAAAGTGGTAGTGGATTCCCACCACTGCAATGCGTCTCCCACCAGCTTAAAGGAAGCCAATAACTGGTTTTGCACATCAGTGCACTCATACATACGGAGATGCCGCTGGATGTCCTTCTTCCATTGGCTAACCGTAACAATATCGGATCTACCAGAAAACTCAGGGGGATGCGCTTTCTGAAAAGCATCCTGAACCCTCTCCCATGCAGATGGAAGCTGTTCTGGTACTGGGGCTACTGCTTGAACCTGGGGTGGAGCCTGCTGAATCACCGCTATCGCGGCATTAACCGCCTGAGCAACAATGGCGGCTACTTCATTTGCATTCAATGTGCCTTGTGCCGGAACTGCTGGCTGCTCGTCCTGGGCACGCCTATCTTTCCGAGCACGTCTTGGAGGCATCTAAAACGTGAACAAGTTTATTAGTCTACAATTATCATCAAATCTCAAATAGCTGAAGACTTAAACGTAAAAGCAAGAATACAACAATCCTAAAAATAGGGCTCTATAGCAATAACGTTAAGCTGAAAGCGAAATAAGCCGTACAGATCCTATGGACACTAGAACCTAATGCTCTGATACCACCTGTGACACCCCGCCTAATTAAATACCGGGCGATCACTCCTCTATTAAATTAAATCAAGGTAAACAGTTGGTTCATTCTCAACATCACTGTCGAGAAAAATAAATTTTCCAATTTAACACCCTAAATAATTAAGCTAAGTGTTAAAACCATTTTCATACATAACTTTCCAAATTTTATTTAAAGAGAAAATTTAAATATTAACAACATACAATAAGTAAGAATCACACCATATTAAATTCTGCAACATAAACCAATTAATAATATAATACATTCGTCAATCGAATGTCAACATACGAAATCTAAAATCACACATCCAAACTGAATGAATCCCATAGTAACAATACTGGAAATAACTTAAATACAATTGTCCCAATAACAATGAAATAATGGAAAGGGCGACACATGCCCAATAAATGAGAATGCTAGAAGTGGAGTCAATAAAGGAAGCCGTCTACACAAGTGACCTGCAACTCCCACCTAAGCTACATCACGTTCCTTTCAAGGGATCCTAAGCAAGATGCCCCTGTGGCTGGGTACCTGTAATACATACATATATATACAAGAGAGAGAGAGAGAGAGAAACGGGTCAGAGCCCGAAAGTGTGTTTGATTTGAAATACGTTTAGCAAGTATTTAAATTGATACAGGCCAATGCAACAACATATTAGTGCGTCACTCTCTTGAGAAATGCTCACCTCTCTTCTAATGTGCACACCTATCGCACTAACCTTCCCAACGGTTTATCTTATCAATATATCATACTAACCTTCCCAATAATTTAGCGTATCTTAACTTACTCATAAGATTTCAAAACCGAACAATATCATTGTTTAAAAAGAATACTTCCAATTAGAAGCACAACTCTCGTTTTAGCTTTTATTAATTTATAAAGTTTCCCAGTGCCATATTATACTTTCACAAAACAAGTATTTACTATTTGAGTCATCATCCATGTCCTACTTATCAAATCACAGTAGGCAGTTTCAAATTTCCAAATCTTATGTATATATTAACTACTCGTATAATATATATAAAATAACAGCACCCCACATAAAACTATGGTGCATGCATACTTCTACTATCCAAACCCCATACCACTCATATCAAGGGGAATACAAATTCGGAATCACTCTCGAACTGTATTAACACATACACAAACAATATCGAGGCGAAGTATAGATTCCAAGTCTCTAAGAGGATGGCACATACTCGCGTCTCTTAGGACCGTCTGAACTATCAATTAGATAGCCTGTACCAAGGATATCTATCTTCTAGGGTACAAGTCAATATCCCCCATAACGGTCCCATCGAGATAAGACTGTCCCAGCGCGGTAACCTCAAGGATAGCAAGTAGCGCGGTATGTTTTTCACATGCACATAATATATGTACACACAATCATATAAATATACCACTTTTATCATTTTAATATAGGTTCCTCTCGTCACCCATAATTATAACATTTATCCTTAATTTCACATTATTAGTATTACGTATAAGGTTTCATCTCTAACCTTAACTCGAAGAGTTTTCTCACTTATTACGTGACACTCGTGGACTCTATCCTTCCAAGTAGAAAATTCAGTAGGTATACCTCTATTCACTATCGTAGCTATTCGCCGTAATCACTCACTTGAAATATGTAGTTTCATCGTTCATTATATAATTATCCCAAAAACAAAATTCTCGTCTTATAATAAAGTTCCCAACACTTATTCATATGTCCTACTGGTCTTTCCTATCTCCCAAAACATTTTATTAAGAATACCCAAGAATTATTTCACGATAAATTTAATTTAACTAGTTAAACAAGGGAAATAGAAGTCTGCCAGGAGGGGTCGATCGATCGAGGTTTGGGGCTCGATCGATCGAAGCTCTGGGCTCGATCGATCGATCAAGTAGGTCTGCGAAAATCTGCAGAATTGCAGTTACAGGTTTCATCACCAAATTTACACCAAATCCATATTTTTCAACTCCAAACGTCCCAAAACTTCTACTACTAACATTATAACATTATACCTGATG